>JAQPCC010000060.1:0-1405000 GCA_028392965.1 Lindernia subracemosa
CCGCTTTGGAAGGAGTTTCCTCGGACCATGACTGCCGTAGCTGATTACCCTTTGGGTGTTGGGGGGCTACGGATAGTATTACTATCGAGCCTATGGATTGTATGGTGGCTGCCGGGTTGATGAGGATTGGTGGTTGCCGAGAAGGGTGGCCACGACATTCGAGGGCATGACTCAAAGGGCGAGGAATGATGAGACGACCTTGACGGAGGCGACTTTGGTGGCGCCCAAGACATCGACGATGGTGTCCAAAGGGTTGAGTGAGGCTGCGGGGAACAAAGGGGTTGGGGCTGAGGTGCTAAGGAGAGCTGTGTTAATTGCTGCGGTGAAACGTCGGCCATCGTCGAGATGAGTGTGACCCAGCCATTACGGGACCCGACAATGACTCGAACAGGTGTGCGTTGGTTCGCCCATGCACGCCTATTCATCCACGCCCTACTTTGGTTCGAATGATGAGGTGGATGGGTGTGGAGAGCATGATTGAGCAGTTGGAGAGGTCCACGAGCCTCTTTTGAGCGATGCTCATGGGGAGAGACTGGTTGATTTGGGAAGAACTCGCGTGATGTGGTGGTGCATGGGACGGCTCCGGGGCTTAAGGAGATGACGGGCCAGGGTAGGTTGGCGAATCAGCAGCCTACTCGATCTTTTCGGGATGCGGCCATTGAGGGCCCTAGGCCTGAGAGTAGGCCTATTAATGCGGGACAACGGATTCCGTTGGCTTATACTCCCCCTTTGATGATCGATGGGGTTGTTGAGGTTTGCCCTTCATGGGAGGTTGCTGAAAAGGGGTTGGCTAGGTGGGAAAACACCTTGGTGGGCTACTTCCTTGGTCGACGACCTTACTTCCCATTCGTTGATAAGTTTGCTCGTATGTCTTGGGCGCATGTGGTGGAGGTTCGGGCAACGAGCAACGGGTTCTTCCGGTTTCGGTTCTCATCAGCTGCTGCTATGAATGTGGTGCTCGAAGGGGGCCCTTGGCTGCTACAGGGGCAGCCCTTATTTCTTGAGGCATGGCGACCTGGCATGTCCTTGGATAAGAAGGAACCTGAGGAGATACCTGTCTGGATTAAGCTATGGAACGTGCCGAGTGAGTTTTGGACGCAGGAGGGCCTTGGCATAGTTTCTAGTGCGGTGGGGAGGCCTCTTTTCACAGATTCGATCACGACGTCCATGACACGTATCGACTTTGCACGAGTCTGTGTGATGAAGAAGGTGGCTGAACCCTATTTTGAGCATTTCAACATTAGGGTTCCTTCTCGGTCTGGAGGGTTTGAGGGGCATGTTAGGGTTTCGGTGGAGTACGAGTGGCGGCCGCCGAAGTGCTCGGGATGCCAGGCTACTGGTCATTCTGTAGAGGCTTGTCCTAGGGCTACCAGTCATCCTAGATACGTAGGATCGAGGGTTCAGCCCATGCCCAAGGGACGTAGGGTGGAGGATAAGTCACGGCGGACAGCGATTAGTATGGTTGGAAAGGACAAGGGTGCGAGGGAGAAGGTGCAGATGAAAGGAAGGGATAAAGGAAAAAGGTGCTGGAGGACAAGAGGGAGGTAATTGCAGGTGATGCCTTGACTTGTAGTGCCCCGAGCTCATCATTCACGAAGCTGTCTCCAGATGGGGTGAAGAGTAGTGAGAGGGGGGAGGCGGGGCAACTGAATACATTTGCCATTCTTCAGACTGTGGGTGAGGATGATGTGCTTACTTTACCGGGCCCTGATTGCATTGCAGCCCTCCCCGGGGTTGTTCCATGATCCCAGTCGGAGTCTGGAATGTGCGCGGACTGAATAAATGGGAGCACGGCCGGGCAGTCCGCGAGTTTATTTCCCGGCATAATCTTTGCTTGGTGGGTTTGGTGGAGACGAGGGTGGCCATCCACAATGCTGCCCTTACTTCGTCTTTGGTTCGGGATACATGGCAGTGGTTCTTTGACTATGATGTTGGGCCTGGCAATCGTATTTGGGTTGGCTGGGATCCTTCCTTTCTTCGGGTTTCTGTGGAAAGGTGCTCGACGCAAGCAATTCACTGCAAGGTGCATTCGCTTGCTGACCTCTCTACCTTTTTTGTCACATTCGTCTATGGCAAGAACACGAGGGAGGAGCGCTCTGTCCTGTGGGGTGATTTGATTGCCATGGCTGAATTTCGCTCGGAGGACCCGTGGATCGTTATGGGGGACTTCAATGCGGTGATTGAGGCCAGTGAGGCTAGAGGAGGGTCTTCAGCCTCTGCTGAGTGTTTGGAGTTCAGGTCTTGCCTTACTTCTGCCGACCTTACTACCCTTCCTATGATTGGCCAATTCTTCACTTGGTACAATCAGCAGAGGGCGGGGAGGGGTATTTGGAGGCGGTTGGATCGTATTGTGGGGAACCCTTCTTGGTTTTCTAGGTTTCCTCTTGTTCGGTATCGTAGTTGTCTTCCTGCGACTTCTGATCACTCGCCTCTTGTCTTGGAAGGGGAGGGAGGGTATGCCAGGAAGGCTTGCTTCAGGTTTGATAATTTTCTCACTAAGGATCCCCTCTTTTTGGAGCTGGTCGATCGTGGCTGGAGGACCAGAGTGAGGGGTACCCTTATGTATTCGGTTTCCCAAAGCTTAGGGGTGAAGCAGCCCCTGAGGGAGCTGCGCCGTAGGAAGGGCAATCTTGCCAGGAATGTCGAGGAGGCGCGTCTGTTCTTGGAGGTTGCCCAGACTCTCTCTTCTCAGTTTCCTGAGGAGGATCTGCTTGTTGATCTTGTGCGTTTTTGTCGGGCTCTCTTTGCGCGTGCTGTGGAGATGGAGCACTCTGCACTCTCTCAACGGGCTAAGCTGGCTTGGCTCAAGGATGGTGACCAATCCTCTGCCTTTTTCTTCAAGAAGGTTCAGATGCGTAGGGCAACCAATCGCATCTTCTCTCTTGAAGATGATGAGGGATCAGTGGTGGAAGGGGAGGATCAGGTCCGTGATGCGCTCATTTGCTATTACCAGCAGATCTTGGGTCAATCTGCTCGAGCTCTTCCTGTGGTGGGTGAGGAGGTTCGTCAGTACATTACGAGCTTTATTTCGCATGAGGATGCTGCCATTCTCGTTAGGCGAGTGGAGGATAAGGAGATTAGGGATGTGGTGTTTCTTTGGCGGATGATAAGGCACCTGGTCCTGACGGGTACACTGCTGCCTTCTTTAAGGCAGCCTGGACGATTATTGGGGTGGATGTTATGGAGGCGGTTCGTGAGTTCTTTTCTAGTGGACACCTTCTCAAGGGCGTGAACAGTACTCTTATCACTCTCATTCCTAAGAGGACTTCGCCTAGGCATGTGGGTGACTTCAGGCCGATTTCTTGTTGCAATGTCTTATATAAGATCATTGCTAAGATCATTGCTAATAGGGTTCGGCCTCTGATGGCCAAGTTGGTTCACCACTCGCAGACGGCTTTTATCCCTGGCAGACGTATTGGGGATAACATCCTTCTTGCTCAGGAGATCTGTTATGGCTACTTGAGTCGCGATAAGCCCCCTCGTGTTGCGCTCAAGTGGACCTGGCTAAGGCATATGATAAGGTTGAGTGGAGTTTTCTTTTGGCTATTCTTGAGGCTATGGGATTTCCGTCTGAATTTATCAGATGGATTCGGAGCTGTGTGACTACTACATGTTTTTCGATAAACATCAATGGTAGCCCGGAGGGTTTCTTCCCTGGTAAGCGGGGTCTGCGGCAGGGAGATCCGCTTTCGCCGTATCTGTTTACGCTTGTTATGGAGGCGTTGCGTGGCATTGTGACCCACTTTGTTAGGACTGACCCACGATTTCGCTATCATTGGCGGTGCGAGAAGTCGGCCTTGACCATGCTGACCTTTGCTGATGATCTGCTGCTCTTCTGTCATGCTGATTTGCATTCTGTGGGGGTTCTTCATGCGGCACTGACTTGCTTTACATCGCTCTCGGGGCTTGCGGCGAATCCTTGTAAGAGTGAAGTCTTTGTCTCGCGTCGTGCGGAGCATCTGACTCCTGCTTTACTGGATTTGTTGGGTTTTTCTTTGGGTTCTCTGCCTGTGAGATATCTTGGAGTCCCGTTGATCACTACTAGACTCACTCAGGCGGACTGTGCCCCTTTGCTTGAGAAGGTGGATCAGCGGATTGGTTCTTGGCTGAATAAGTCCCTCTCCTATGCGGGACGAGTTCAGCTTATTCGTTCGGTGCTGGGAGCGCTTTATCTCTATTGGACCGGGGTGTTCTTGTTGCCCAAGGGTGTCATCAGGGCTATTGAAAAGAAGTTTCGTTCATTCTTATGGGCGGGCTCAGCTGCTAAGGTGGCGTGGGAGGAGGTTTGCTTGCCTGTCGTGGAAGGGGGACTTGGCATTCGCTCTATTGAGGTGGACAATAAGGCTTTGATGATGAAAACATTTGGAGTATCATCACGCGCGACGAGGAGTCTATTTGGGTGACCTGGCTTTATCATGAGAGACTTCACCGCAGGTCATTTTGGCATTGCACGTCGTCGAGTAACACCTCTTGGAGTTGGAGGAAGCTTCTCAAGCTGCGTAGTGAGATGCGTCCGCTGATTCAGTTTCGGGTTGGAAACGGTAGAGATATTTGGGTTTGGAAGGACCCCTGGTTGTACATTGACCCCTTAGTGAGCAGATTCCCTCGGGGCCGTTGGTTATGGGTATTCCCATTGATGCACGCCTGAGTTCTGTTATTTCCTCTTCGGGGTGGCACTGGCCGGCGCAGACCTCGACGGAATATTTAGAGTTTCATCCTCATCTGCCCCACTGTTCCCCCACTGATGCTGATTCCTACCGATGGTTGGGCACTTCGGATGGTAAGTTCTCTACTGCCTCGGTTCGCGAGTCGATTCGGAGTAGGCGTATTCGGGTTCAGTGGGCTGCCCTCTTTGGAGGACCGCTGAAGGTCCCTCGGTTTGAGTTTATCCTTTGGTTAGCGATTCGGGATCGGCTTGCTACTAGGGATAAACCTTGGGTTGCGGCTGTTGCCCAGACGATGCATTGCTGTTTGTGTGACTCGTTGGAGGTGGAGACGATCTCACATTTATTCTTTGAGTGCCAGTTCTCGAGGCGTTGTGTGCAGGTGCTGAGGTACAAGACCCGTTGGGGATGGCCGTACCAGAACTGGAGCTTGGGTATTGCTTGGGCTTCGAGGCGCTGGAGGGGTCGTCATCTCTGTCACCTCACCTTTCGCCATCTGCTTGCCTCTCTTGTTTATCATATTTGGCAGGAACGCAACAAGAGATGCTGGGAGGGGATCATTGGGACGCCGGAGCAGCTTGCCCAGGCGGTGGTTCACACTGCTGTGCTGAGACTCTCCACGCTTCATTCGAAGTGGGAGTTGCAGACCTGTGCTGTTCGGCGACTTTGGCGTGTTGCTTGGTAGTTTGGTTGTGTCCTTGTTTTGTGCTTTTCGAGGCTTGATTGGTTGTTGTTGTTTCTGTTTCGCTTTGCTGGCCTTGTTGGTGCTCCTTGTTTGATTGCTCAGCAGGGTGCTTGTTCTGGCAGTTTGCTGCCTGTGGCTTTCTCGAGGCATGTCTCGTGATTGCTGCTTTGTACATTCGTTTTTTCTCTTCTGTTATGATATGACCGTTTCCCCAAAAAAAAAAAAGAGGCCTTGAAATACCTCCATAACAAGCGTGAAAAGGTAAGGCGCAATCGGGTCTCCTTGTCGTAGGCCACGCTTCCCCGCAAAGAAGCCTTCCGCACCATCTGACCACTCTCCTCTGGTGTTGGAAGGAGATGGAAACATCACTAGAAAGGCGTGCTTTAGATTTGATGATTTTCTCACAAAAGACCCTTACTTTATGGAGCTCGTTAGCAGGGGATGGCAGGAGAGAATTCGGGGTACACTCATGTACTCGGTCACCCAGCGACTTCGGGGCCTAAAACAGCCCTTGCGTGATCTCAGGCGGAAGAAAGGTAACCTTGCCAAAAATGTCGAGGAGGCACAGGCATTCTTAGAGGTGGCCCAAACGCTGGCTGCTCGATTCCCTTACGAGGATTTGCTTCATGCGCTTGTTCGGTTTTGTCATGATCTGTATGCTCGTGCGGTTGAGATGGAGCATTCTGCTCTTTCCCAAAGGGCTAAGCTCGCTTGGCTTAAGGACGGAGATCAGCCTACCGCCTTCTTTTTTTTTTGCTTTTTCAAGAAGGTTAAGATGCGGCGGTCGACCAACCGCATTTTCACCTTAGAGGATGATGATGGCGTGGTTTTGGAAGGGGAGGATAAGATTCGCGAGAAGCTCCTTGGTTATTACCAGCAGATCCTTGGCCAGTCTGCTCAGGATAGACCGGTTGAGTTGGAAGAGATTCGGCCTTTTGTTTCCAGATCTATTTCGCCTGAGGATGCCACTGTTCTTGTGCGGCAGGTGGAGGATCGTGAGATTCGTGATGTGGTTTCCAGTATGGCGGATGACAAGGCGCCTGGACCCGATGGTTACACTGCTGCCTTCTTTAAGGCTGCTTGGACTATTATTGGAGTTGATGTGACGGCAGCTTGAGTGAGTTCTTTCAGTCGGGGCACCTTCTCAAGGGTGTTAATAGCACTCTCATCACCCTTATTCCTAAGAGGGAATCACCGAGGCATGTGGCTGATTTTCGGCCTATATCCTGTTGCAATGTCTTATACAAGATCATTGCTAAGATCATTGCTAATAGGATTCGGCCGCTGCTGTTTAAGCTGGTCCACCCTTCTCAAACGGCCTTTGTCCCGGGAAGACGTATTGGGGATAATATCCTCCTCGCTCAGGAGCTGTGCTTTGGCTATTCGAGTATTCATAAGCCACCTCGGGTTGCGCTTAAGGTCGATCTTGCTAAGGCCTATGATAAGGTTGAGTGGAGTTTCCTTTTGGCTCCTCTTGAGTGTATGGGTTTTCCTGCTTCTTTCATTGGTTGGATTAGTTGTTGTGTGACTACCACGTGTTTTTCGTTAAACATCAATGGTAGTCCAGAAGGTTTTTTTGCTGGCAAGCGGGGTCTTAGACAAGGAGACCCGTTGTCTCCTTATCTCTTCACGATTGTTATGGAAGTTCTGAGGGGCATTGTGACCTACTTTGTTAGGGCTGACTCTTCGTTTCGCTTTCATTGGCGGTGCCAGAAGTCGGACTTGACTATGCTGACTTTTGCTGATGATCTGCTGCTCTTCTGTCATGCTGATATTCACTCTGTGGGTGTTCTTAAGTCTGCCTTGACTCGTTTCACTTCGCTGTCTGGGCTTGAGGCGAACCCCCGTAAGAGTGAGGTTTTTGTTTCGAGGAGGGCGGAGCATTTGACCTCTTCGTTTCTGGCTCTGCTGGGTTCTCTCTGGGTTCTCTTCCGGTGCGTTATCTTGGAGTCCCCTTGATCACGTCCAGACTCACTCAGGCGGACTGTGCCCCTTTGCTTCATAAGGTTGATCAGCGTCTGGGATCGTGGCTGAACAGGACACTCTCTTATGCTGGGCGTCTCCAGCTTATTCGTTCGGTGCTGGGTGCTTTATATCTCTATTGGACAGGAGTGTTCCTTTTGCCCAAGGGCATCATTAGGGCTATTGAGCAGAAGTTTCGCAACTTCCTTTGGGCTGGGTCGGCAGCTAAAGTTGCTTGGGATGAGGTGTGCATGCCTACTGAGGAAGGAGGCCTTGGAATCCGCCCTATTGTGGTGGACAACAAGGCTCTTATGATGAAGAATATTTGGAGCATTATCACGCGTGATTCTGAGTCGATTTGGGTTACTTGGCTTTACCATGAGCGACTTCACCGTAGGTCGATATGGCAGTGTAGGCCGTCGGCTAACACTTCTGAGTTTTGCCCACTGATTCAGTTTGTGGTCGGGAATGGTAGAGATTTGTGGGTATGGAAAGACCCTTGGCTCTACAATGACACCTTGGAGAGTAGATTCCCTCGGGGGCCTTTGGTGATGGGTATTCCCCAGGATGCGCGCTTGTGTTCTGTCATTTCCTCTTCTGGATGGCAGTAGCCGGCTAGGACGTCAGAGGAGTACTTGGAGATCCAGAACGATCTCCCTTTGTGTTCCCCCACTGAGTCTGATTCTGTTCGCTGGTTGCACTCTCCGGATGGTAAGTTCTCTACTTGCTCGGCGCGGGATGCGATCAGGAGCCGACGTACTCCTGTTCAGTGGGCTGCAATTTTTGGGGGCCCGATGAAGGTACCTTGTTTTGATTTTATCCTTTGGTTAGCGATTAGAGATCGGCTTGCTACGAGGGATAAGAGTTGGGTGGCGTTGGCTGCACATTCGTCGCATTGTTGTCTTTGTGACTCTTTGGAGGTGGAGACGCGATCACACCTTTTCTTTGAGTGTGAGTTCTCGCGTCGTTGTGTGCAGTTGCTTAGACACTTGACCCGCTGGTGCTGGCCGTACGGGACTTGGAGCTTAGGCATTGCTTGGGCTTCGAGGCAGTGGCGCGGCCGTCATCTTTGCCACCTTGTTTCGCGTCACCTGTTGTCTTCTCTGGTTTACCATATTTGGCAGGAGCGCAATAGGAGATGCTGGGAGGGGACTGTTGGGACCCCTGAGCAGATTGCCCATATGGTTATGCATACTGTCTCGTTGAAGATTTCCACGCTTCCCTTGAAGTGGGCGCTGCAGACTCACGCTGTTCGTCATCTTTGGAGGGTGGCTTGGTAGGACTTGTGGCCTTGTGGTCTTGTGGATTTGTTGAAAAAAGATGTTGTTTCGGCTGATTTCTTTGTTTGTTTCTTTGCCGTTGTGGGTTTGTTGTTGTCCTGCCCTTGTTGGACTTGTTGTGGTGTGAGCGGTGTCTTTGCTCGTTTGTGTGCTTCGTTCTGTACTGTTGTGTACAGGGTGTTTGTCTTGGCAGCATGCTGCCTGTGGCTTCCTTGAGGATTGTCTCTTGGTTGCTGCGTTGTACCATGTTCTATATTTTATTTGACCGTTTACCAAATCCATCGAATTCATATAATCACCATATTTCATCGTATAACCATTCTGACAAATGAAAAGTCATGTAACCATCGCTCAAACAATTCCGTCGTCAGATAATCAATCATGTGAACATCCTTCATATGATTCCTATGCATATGCAATTCTATATGATGATACTTCCGTTATGAACCGGCCCGACTCGAACTATCGATCATATGTGTGCCCATGCATGGGACTCTGTAAACATTTCTTTTCTTTTGGTGCCTGTATAGGACTCTGTCATCCCCCGATTTGTAGGGACGTAACCGTGGCATAATACATCGCATCATCCGAAGCCGTAGCAGTCATAACGGTTTCTCCCTTTCCTTTTCATGTAAAATGCATATGACATATAGTACAACACAATGCATCTCACATCATTTCATAAATCAGATATATCGCATACTTTACCATCCAGTATTTTCTCAAATCACATAACGTATCACGTCAATTCATGTAACACATATAGCACATAAGTACATGTTGATGATCATACTCACGGGTTTACGCTTATAATCCCCTTTTTGTAATACCCGAGCCCTTAAACATCTTGGTTGGCCAATATAATTCATGCATTATGATTGCTAACTTATATGAATTATGTGTTTGTTTATATACATGCATAATTCATATGAGTCTTACATGTTGCATATGATGTGCATTTTTATATTTTGCATACTTTATGTGCATTATTTAGCTAACGTAAGACTCTAATATTAGACATCATTCAAAAAAAAATTAATAATAATAATATAAATAATAAAATAAATTATTTAGGAATCCTTATCCGATAGTTGAGTCGGTTTTGACATAAGACACGCGTTGATCGCTAGGTACGAATAAATAGGCATGTGGAGCTTACATGAGATTGGAACATTCATGTAAGTGAATAATCACAAGTTTTAGTAAATTTACACTAAGGTCTTTCAAATATTTATATAATAAGGTATAGAAAGTAGTTATAGGGTCTTAAATGTAATTTACTAAATAAATGAACAAAATATAATTATCATGTTCCTTAATGCAAAAGCAAACAGCAACAGCCTTAGTTCTATATTTAATTTGTAAGGCAAAAGCATTTTCTCATCATCTTCACTTGCAAGAAACGAAATAGAAAGCAAAGAAAAAAAAACAAGAGAAAAAGGAAAAAAAAAGAAAAGAAAGGCAAAAGCATTGTTATTTGCATATGAACTACGTGAACTCATGAGCATACCATTCACGACGTATACATGTGCATGCATATTATCGGGTACTGTCGAGTGTTGGCATGCATAGTTGTGATCGCCGGGGAGCGATGTATATGTGCCGATTATTGGCATGCAGTTGAGGTGTATGTGGTTATTACTAGTGCACCATCGACGGAAGGGGCGACCTGGGCAGGGGCGACCTAGGGTATGGAATCCTATTGTAGGCTACCCAGAGTAGGCCACCGTCATATGTTGAGGCAGAAGGGGCGACCTGGGAAGGAGCGACCTAGGGAGACCTAGCGTAAGCTACCTGGAGTGGGCCACTGCCATATTATTGATGCGGTAGGAGCGATCTGGATGGGGTGACCTAGGGTATGGAACCCTAGCGTAGGCGACCGCGACAGTAGGGGCGGCCTAGGGAGACCTAGTGTTGGCTACCCAGAGTGGGCCACTGTCAGATGATTTATTGAGAGCTCTTGGTGGTGCATAGTATTTTAGCCACGGGCCCAGGCAGAGGATACGAGAGAGAGATGATGCATTTTGAGATGTCGAGTCACACGTAGATTATACATAATGAGGATTTTCGCACGGCCGATCATCCTCAAACAGATGGGCAATCAGAACGAACCTTTCAGACTTTGGAAGACATGCTTCGTGCTTGCGTGTTAGATTTCAAAGGTCAGTGGAGTAAATTTCTACCATTGATCGAATTTTCGTATAATAACAGCTATCATGCCACTATTGGAATGGCACCGTATGAGGCCTTGTATGGAAGAAAATGTAGATCGCCTATTCATTGGGATGAAATTGGCGAGAAAACATTGCTTGGACCTGACGTGGTGCGAGAAATGACGGATGCGGTAGCGAAAATTCGACAGAGTATGCAGACTGCACAAAGTCGGCAGAAAAGTTATGCTGATCCGAAACAATGACCACTCGAGTTTGATGTTGGTAAATTAGTGTTCCTAAAGGTGTCTCCGATGAAAGGCGTGATGCGATTCGGAAAGAAAGGGAAGTTAAGTCCCAGATATATTGGTCCTTTTCGAATTACCGTAAAAGTTGGCGATGTTGCATACAGACTCAATTTGCCCTCATCGTTGTCTCAGATACATGACGTGTTTCATGTCTCAATGTTGCGGAGGTATGTTGCGAATCCTACCCATATTTTGAAAAATGAGCCTATCGAGCTAAAACCCGACTTGAGCTATGAGGAGCAGCCGGTGGAGATTCTTCTACACGAGGTCAAACAACTCAGGAACAAAGAAATTCCGCTGGTAAAAGTGTTGTGGAGGAATCAATCGGTCGAAGAGGCAATATGGGAAAGGGAAGATGATATGCGTACTAAATACCCCGACTTATTCCGGTAAGTTGAATTTCTTTTTTGGTGAAAGGTAAGTTGAATTTCGAGGACGAAATTCTTTTAAGGAGGGGAGGATGTAATACCTGAGCCCTTAAACATCTTGGTTGGCCAATATAATTCATGCATTATGCTTGCTAACTTATATGAATTATGTGTTTGTTTATATACATGCATAATTCATATGAGTCTTACATGTTGCATATGATGTGCATTTTTATATTTTGCATACTTTATGTGATTTATTTAGCTAACGTAAGACTCTAATATTTGACATCATTCAAAAAAAAAAATTAATAATAATAATATAAATATTAAAATAAATTATTTAGGAATCCTTATCCGATAGTTGAGTCGGTTTTGACATAAGACACACGTTGATCGCTAGGTACGAATAAATAGGCATGTGGAGCTTACATGAGATTGGAACATTCATGTAAGTGAATAATCACAAGTTTTAGTAAATTTACACTAAGGTCTTCCAAATATTTATATAATAAGGTATAGAAAGTAGTTATAGGGTCTTAAATGTAATTTACTAAATAAATGAACAAAACATAATTATCATGTTCCTTAATGCAAAAGCAAACAGCAACAGCCTTAGTTCTATATTTAATTTGTAAGGCAAATGCATTTTCTCATCATCTTCACTTGCAAGAAACGAAATAGAAAGCAAAGAAAAAAAAACAAGAGAGAAAGGAAAAAAAAAGAAAAGAATAGGCTGAAACGAACTGAACCTTTAAGCATCACTTGCTTGCTTCTTTTCTCATGGGATGTTTTATTTTTTTTTTGGGGAAACGGTCAAATCATAACAGAAGAGAAAAAACGAATGTACAAAGCAGCAATCACGAGACATGCCTCGAGAAAGCCACAGGCAGCAAACTGCCAGAACAAGCACCCTGCTGAGCAATCAAACAAGGAGCACCGACAAGGCCAGCAAAGCGAAACAGAAACAACAACAACCAATCAAGCCTCGAAATGCACAAAACAAGGACACAACCAAACTACCAAGCAACACGCCAAAGTCGCCGAACAGCACAGGTCTGCAACTCCCACTTCGAATGAAGCGTGGAGAGTCTCAGCACAGTAGTGTGAACCACCACCTGGGCAAGCTGCTCCGGCGTCCCAATGATCCCCTCCCAGCATCTCTTGTTGCGTTCCTGCCAAATATGATAAACAAGAGAGGCAAGCAGATGGCGCAAGGTGAGGTGACAGAGATGACGACCCCTCCAGCGCCTCGAAGCCCAAGCAATACCCAAGCTCCAGTTCTGGTACGGCCATCCCCAACGGGTCTTGTACCTCAGCACCTGCACACAACGCCTCGAGAACTGGCACTCAAAGAATAAATGTGAGATCGTCTCCACCTCCAACGAGTCACACAAACAGCAATGCATCGTCTGGGCAACAGCCGCAACCCAAGGTTTATCCCTAGTAGCAAGCCGATCCCGAATCGCTAACCAAAGGATAAACTCAAACCGAGGGACCTTCAGCGGTCCTCCAAAGAGGGCAGCCCACTGAACCAGAATACGCCTACTCCGAATCGACTCGCGAACCGAGGCAGTAGAGAACTTACCATCCGAAGTGCCCAACCATCGGTAGGAATCAGCATCAGTGGGGGAACAGTGGGGCAGATGAGGATGAAACTCTAAATATTCCGTCGAGGTCTGCGCCGGCCAGTGCCACCCCGAAGAGGAAATAACAGAACTCAGGCGTGCATCAATGGGAATACCCATAACCAACGGCCCCCGAGGGAATCTGCTCACTAAGGGGTCAATGTACAACCAGGGGTCCTTCCAAACCCAAATATCTCTACCGTTTCCAACCCGAAACTGAATCAGCGGACGCATCTCACTACGCAGCTTGAGAAGCTTCCTCCAACTCCAAGAGGTGTTACTCGACGACGTGCAATGCCAAAATGACCTGCGGTGAAGTCTCTCATGATAAAGCCAGGTCACCCAAATAGACTCCTCGTCGCGCGTGATGATACTCCAAATGTTCTTCATCATCAAAGCCTTATTGTCCACCTCAATAGAGCGAATGCCAAGTCCCCCTTCCACGACAGGCAAGCAAACCTCCTCCCACGCCACCTTAGCAGCTGAGCCCGCCCATAAGAATGAACGAAACTTCTGCTCAATAGCCCTGATGACACCCTTGGGCAACAAGAACACCCCGATCCAATAGAGATAAAGCGCTCCCAGCACCGAACGAATAAGCTGAACTCGTCCCGCATAGGAGAGGGACTTATTCAGCCAAGAACCAATCCGCTGATCCACCTTCTCAAGCAAAGGGGCACAGTCCGCCTGAGTGAGTCTAGTAGTGATCAACGGGACTCCAAGATATCTCACAGGCAGAGAACCCAAAGAAAAACCCAACAAATCCAATAAAGCAGGAGTCAGATGCTCCGCACGACGCGAGACAAAGACTTCACTCTTACAAGGATTCGCCGCAAGCCCCGAGAGCGATGTAAAGCAAGTCAGTGCCGCATGAAAAACCCCCACAGAATGCAAATCAGCATGACAGAAGAGCAGCAGATCATCAGCAAAGGTCAGCATGGTCAAGGCCGACTTCTCGCACCGCCAATGATAGCGAAATCGTGGGTCAGTCCTAACAAAGTGGGTCACAATGCCACGCAACACCTCCATAATAAGCGTAAACAGATACGGCGAAAGCGGATCTCCCTGCCGCAGACCCCGCTTACCAGGGAAGAAACCCTCCGGACTACCATTGATGTTTATCGAAAAACATGTAGTAGTCACACAGCTCCGAATCCATCTGATAAATTCAGACGGAAATCCCATAGCCTCAAGAATAGCCAAAAGAAAACTCCACTCAACCTTATCATATGCCTTAGCCAGGTCCACTTGGAGCGCAACACGAGGGGGCTTATCGCGACTCAAGTAGCCATAACAGATCTCCTGAGCAAGAAGGATGTTATCCCCAATACGTCTGCCAGGGATAAAAGCCGTCTGCGAGTGGTGGACCAACTTGGCCATCAGAGGCCGAACCCTATTAGCAATGATCTTAGCAATGATCTTATATAAGACATTGCAACAAGAAATAGGCCTGAAGTCACCCACATGCCTAGGCGAAGTCCTCTTAGGAATGAGAGTGATAAGAGTACTGTTCACGCCCTTGAGAAGGTGTCCACTAGAAAAGAACTCACGAACCGCCTCCATAACATCCACCCCAATAATCGTCCAGGCTGCCTTAAAGAAGGCAGCAGTGTACCCGTCAGGACCAGGTGCCTTATCATCCGCCAGAAGAAACACCACATCCCTAATCTCCTTATCCTCCACTCGCCTAACGAGAATGGCAGCATCCTCATGCGAAATAAAGCTCGTAATGTACTGACGAACCTCCTCACCCACCACAGGAAGAGCTCGAGCAGATTGACCCAAGATCTGCTGGTAATAGCAAATGAGCGCATTACGGACCTGATCCTCCCCTTCCACCACTGATCCCTCATCATCTTCAAGAGAGAAGATGCGATTGGTTGCCCTACGCATCTGAACCTTCTTGAAGAAAAAGGCAGAGGATTGGTCACCATCCTTGAGCCAAGCCAGCTTAGCCTGCTGAGAGAGTGCAGAGTGCTCCATCTCCACAGCACGCGCAAAGAGAGCCCGACAAAAACGCACAAGATCAACAAGCAGATCCTCCTCAGGAAACTGAGAAGAGAGAGTCTGGGCAACCTCCAAGAACAGACGCGCCTCCTCGACATTCCTGGCAAGATTGCCCTTCCTACGGCGCAGCTCCCTCAGGGGCTGCTTCAGGCCCCTAAGCTTCTGGGAAACCGAATACATAAGGGTACCCCTCACTCTGGTCCTCCAGCCACGATTGACCAGCTCCAAAAAGAGGGGATCCTTAGTGAGAAAATTATCAAACCTGAAGCAAGCCTTCCTGGCATACCCTCCCTCCCCTTCCAAGACAAGAGGCGAGTGATCAGAAGTCGCAGGAAGACAACTACGATACCGAACAAGAGGAAACCTAGAAAACCAAGAAGGGTTCCCCACAATACGATCCAACCGCCTCCAAATACCCCTCCCCGCCCTCTGCTGATTGTACCAAGTGAAGAATTGGCCAATCATAGGAAGGGTAGTAAGGTCGGCAGAAGTAAGGCAAGACCTGAACTCCAAACACTCAGCAGAGGCTGAAGACCCTCCTCTAGCCTCACTGGCCTCAATCACCGCATTGAAGTCCCCCATAACGATCCACGGGTCCTCCGAGCGAAATTCAGCCATGGCAATCAAATCACCCCACAGGACAGAGCGCTCCTCCCTCGTGTTCTTGCCATAGACGAATGTGACAAAAAAGGTAGAGAGGTCACCAAGCGAATGCACCTTGCAGTGAATTGCTTGCGTCGAGCACCTTTCCACAGAAACCCGAAGAAAGGAAGGATCCCAGCCAACCCAAATACGATTGCCAGGCCCAACATCATAGTCAAAGAACCACTGCCATGTATCCCGAACCAAAGACGAAGTAAGGGCAGCATTGTGGATGGCCACCCTCGTCTCCACCAAACCCACCAAGCAAAGATTATGCCGGGAAATAAACTCGCGGACTGCCCGGCCGTGCTCCCATTTATTCACCTCGTTTTATTTCCATTGATTGGTATGACCTCGTGATTCTCTCAATAATAATTAATTGCTGTTTAATAGTGGGTTATATAGGACTAAAGAATGACACTTCAAGTTTTGCCTATGTGGAAATAACGATAATTCGTATGTGGTTTTGTTTTGATAGCCTTGACTAGCTAAGTCGGATACAACTGATTTAAGGAAATCACACAAGGAAGCTGTATTTACCGTATCACATAAGGTCTATTATTATCAGGTAAGTGAAAATTCAACTACGACGCATGGACATAGTATTTGGTGTTTTATTATATACGTGCTTCGATGTTTCGATGATTTTTTGTGAAGGTGTTATATTTATTTGATTGATATTTACATATGAACTACGTGAACTCATGAGCATACCATTCACGACGTATACATGTGCATGCATATTATCGGGTACTGTCGAGTGTTGGCATGCATAGTTGTGATCGCCGGGGAGCGATGTATATGTGCCGATTATTGGCATGCAGTTGAGGTGTATGTGGTTATTACTAGTGCACCATCGACGGAAGGGGCGACCTGGGCAGGGGCGACCTAGGGTATGGAATCCTATTGTAGGCTACCCAGAGTAGGCCACCGTCATATGTTGAGGCAGAAGGGGCGACCTGGGAAGGAGCAACCTAGGGAGACCTAGCGTAGGCTACCTGGAGTGGGCCACTGCCATATTATTGATGCGGTAGGAGCGATCTGGATGGGGTGACCTAGGGTATGGAACCCTAGCGTAGGCGACCGCAACAGTAGGGGCGACCTAGGGAGACCTAGTGTTGGCTACCCAGAGTGGGCCACTGTCAGATGATTTATTGAGAGCTCTTGGTGGTGCATAGTATTTTAGCCACGGGCCCAGGCAGAGGATACGGGAGAGAGATGATGCATTTTGAGATGTCGAGTCACACGTAGATTATACATAATGAGGATTTTCGCACGGCCGATCATCCTCAAACAGATGGGCAATCAGAACGAACATTTCAGACTTTGGAAGACATGCTTCGTGCTTGCGTGTTAGATTTCAAAGGTCAGTGGAGTAAATTTCTACCATTGATCGAATTTTCGTATAATAACAGCTATCATGCCACTATTGGAATGGCACCGTATGAGGCCTTGTATGGAAGAAAATGTAGATCGCCTATTCATTGGGATGAAATTGGCGAGAAAACATTGCTTGGACCTGACATGGTGCGAGAAATGACGGATGCGGTAGCGAAAATTCGACAGAGTATGCAGACTGCACAAAGTCGGCAGAAAAGTTATGCTGATCCGAAGCGATGACCACTCGAGTTTGATGTTGGTAAATTAGTGTTCCTAAAGGTGTCTCCGATAAAAGTTTTTGGGACTCTCTCTCTCTAGCCATCTCACGTGACTCTTCGGGTTCTCACGATCGATCCGCCACCTTTCATGGAGGCTGACTCCGATGGTGTTCCGGCCGACTGCCCACCTGTGGTGGCAGCCATGCCGGACCTTGCCAGCCTGGGCGGGGCATATCCTCGCTTCTCGACGGAATTCGACGGGGTTCGCTTCAAGGGACTCGTCGATAAGATCATTGGATTGACGACGCTTGCCGGCTCCTCGGCTGCCGCCCAGCCCGCGCCGGACCTGCCCCTACTACGCGATGGTTCGCGCTCCTTGCCAACGCGAGGGGACCCGCCTGTGGCTGGCCGGTTGTCCCGACGCTTGGCGTCGAGTCCTTATGGCCCACGATTTGGACGTTCGGTGGCGGCTGAGTCGGTGGTTGTGGCTCGGCCCGCTGTTGCTGCGGTGGGTGATCCTGTCGGCCCGCTCCCCTTGGTGCCAACGGGGCTGGGCGATGATCAGACCATGGTGGGAGACGAAGGGTCGCATGCTCGTGGCGACGAGGAGAGGACGGCGGTGCCTGCTCAGCCCTCGCAGGCCGTCGCTGGGCAGTCTGAGGACGATCCCGTGTCTCCCGTAGGTGCACACAGCCCCCTTCCTGTGCCGGATGATCATCTTGGGGTCCAGTCGACTCGCACGACACGGGTTGCTGAATCTGCTGCTGGGACGCCTCCTACTTCCCATGGTGCCCACAGCTCGGATGTCTTCATGCCGGAAGCTCCTAATTCCCATGGTTTTGGTGCGCTTGCTGGCAGCGATCCGGTTGCCGTGCGCCGCCGGGGATACGCCCAGCCCCCTCCCACCTTTGCGGCAAAGCTGGTGGGCTCCCCGTCTCGTTCTCTTGGTGGCCCTGTAGCCAAAGCTGGTCGAAAGATTCCATTGTCCTACACTCCACCTATTACAACGAATGGGATCGTTGAAGTCTCCCCTACGTGGGATATTGCTCAGAAAGGATTTGCCCGTTGGGAACATACGTTGCTGGGCTATTTCTTAGGTCGTAAACCTTACTTCCCCGTTGTTGAACGATATTGGCGGGCTCGTTGGAATGGTCTTGTGGAAGTGCGGGCTACCATTAATGGGTTTTTCAAGTTTCGGTTTGCTTCAGCTACGGCAATGCATGCCGTTCTTGATGGCGGCCCTTGGCTTCTCAATGGGCAGCCCCTTTTTCTCGAAGCATGGCGGCCGGGACTGTCCTTTGAGCGTCGCAGGTTGTCGAAGTTCCCTTATGGGTTAAGCTCTGGAATGTCCCCGGTGAGTTTTGGACGGCCGAGGGCCTAGGTGTTATAGCTAGTGCAGTGGGCAAACCGCTTTTTACGGATGGTATTACGACGGATGGAGAGCGTATTGATTTTGCACGCGTTTGTGTCATGAAGCGGCTGGCTGATCCTTTTATTGACATTCTCCATCTACGCATGCCGACGGCGGATGGTGGAGTGGCGGGCCTTATACCGGTACGAATTGAGTATGAATGGCAGCCGTCTAAGTGCGCCACCTGTGACACGTGGACGCATGGCCCGACTCATTGTCCCCAACAGCCTAAGCCGCAGCCGCCGGCTTCTGTCCGACCCCGGCTGCAGCGCCCGAAGCAAGGGCAGACCCAAGAACCTAGGCCTGCGCTTCAGGGTGGGCTGCCGATTACTAGTACCTCGACAGGCAGGGTAGCTCAGACGGTGTCGCCAGGGCTTTCTCTGAATGCCTCCCGTCCCTCTAAGGTGGGTGGGGGCCGGGTCACGGAATGGCGCCAAGTGGGTGCCAAAGGCAAGGCTCTACGAGTCACACCTTCTGCTGCTTCCCCTATTATCCGTCGCGTAGCCCCGTCCAATGGAGGCCACAAACCAGCTCCGCCTTCTTCCCCGCGGGACCGCTCCCCTCCCAAGCAGCCTAACGATCTTTCTCAGACGACCATAATGCGTTCGCTATCCTGGGTAGGCTAGACCCTGATGCTATGGATGTGATCGACTTTACGGGCCCTAAAGTAGATGCAGCCCGCCATGGTGGTGATCCATGATACGGCTCGGATCTTGGAACGTTCGTGGTCTTAATCGACAAGATCACAGGAGGGCAGTAGGAGATTGGCTTACGAGAACGCGAATCCCGTTAGTTGGGCTTCTTGAGACGAGAGTAGCGCCGCAGAATGCTATCCATCTTTCTCGTGGGTTGTGACCCACTTGGACTTGGTATTTTGACTATGGAGCCGGCCCTGGTACTCGGATTTGGGTCGGCTGGGATCCTTTCTCCCTCCGAGTTACAGTATTGGCTACGTCCGACCAGGCTATCCATTGCCGTGTGGAGCTCGTGACCACAGGTCTGGTGCTTTTTGTATCATTTCTTTATGGGAAATCGACCCGTGTTGAGCGGGCTCGCCTGTGGGAGGAGTTAGTTCAGTTCTCCTCCTCTCATGTTGAGGATGCGTGGTTGGTGGCTGGTGATTTTAATGCCATCCTCAATGTTACTGAGAGCTGGGGGGGCGCACCGAACACCCATGACATGGAGGATTTACGGTCTCTCTTGGTCCGTGCCGACCTGGCCTGTATACCATCGACGGGTCAGGCGTTTACGTGGCATAATCAGCAACTCGGCTCTGCCGCCATCTGGCGACGGCTGGACCGTATGTTGGCGAACCCCCAGTGGTTTGTCACTCATGCTGACGCGCGTGTGCATTGCGAGCTGCCGGCTACATCCGATCACTCACCACTGACTTTGGGCGAGGCTCCGGTTCTCGCGCGAGGCACGTGTTTTCGCTTCGAGAACTTCTTGCTTAAGGACCCGAGGTTTTTTGATGAGGTCCGTCGGGTCTGGGCATTTCGCTCAATGACCACCCGATGTATGCTGTCGTCCATCGCCTGAAGCTGTTGAAGCCGACGTTCTCTCAGATGAGGCGTGCCAAGGGAGACCTAGCCGCCAATGTAAAGGAGGCCATGCATTTCTTGGGCGTCGTGCAGCAGTTTACGGCTCTCTTCCCTCTTGAGGAGCGGTTTCACGTACTTGAGCGCACGTGTCGCTCCCTGTACGCACGGGCCGTTGAGATGGAGCAGACAGCCATGTCCCAACGGGCTAAGCTGGCCTGGCTGCAGGATGGCGATCAGTGTACCTCCTTTTTCTTCAAAAAGGTGGCGGTCCGTCGAGCTGCTAACCGCATTCTTTCTCTGGAGGCCTCTGATGGCACCCTCTTGACCACACCTGAAGGGGTGGAAGGTGAGCTGCTACGATTCTATGAGGGCCTGCTGGGCCAGTCAGTGCGCTCGACTCCGGTCCTCCTGCCTGATCTCCACCATCTGCTGACCAGGAGGCTATCCCCCGCTGCGGCTGATGCTATGGTTCGCGACCTCGAGGATGTGGAAGTTCGCCATGCGCTTTTCTCCATGGGGGACGAGAAGGCGCCGGGACCTGACGGCTATACCGCAGCTTTTTTCAAGGCTGCCTGGGAGATTGTTGGGGCCGACATTATCCATGCGGTTCGTGATTTCTTCCTTACGGGTCGTCTTTTGAAGGGCCTTAATAGCACTCTGCTTACCTTGATACCGAAGTGCGACTCCCCGCGGCAGGCCACGGACTTTAGGCCCATCTCTTGCTGTAATGTTCTCTATAAGGTGATATCCAAAATCATTGCTAATCGGTTGAAGACCTCACTCCCGGGGCCGGTTCATGAGTCACAGACTGCCTTCGTCCCTGGCCGGCGCATTAGTGATAACATTCTACTAGCTCAGGAGCTCTGCCATGGATATGCTAGTCGGGGCCACCCACCACGTGTTCTCTTTAAGGTTGATCTAGCGAAGGCCTATGACAAGGTGGAGTGGAGTTTCCTACTGGCGACGATGCAGGCTATGGGGTTTCACCCACGTTTCATTGAGTGGGTTCGCATCTGCCTGACGACGACGACCTTCTCCATTAATGTCAATGGCCGGGTCACGGGTTATTTTGCTGGGAAGCGAGGCCTCCGTCAGGGCGACCCCATTTCCCCATACCTATTTACCTTGGTTATGGAAGTGCTTCATGGCATTGTTGATGACTGTATTAGGGCGGAGCCTCGGTTCCAATTCCACTGGCGGTGTGCCGATATCTCCCTACCCATGCTACTCTTTGCTGATGACCTTCTCCTTTTTTGCCATGCCGATGCAGTCTCGGTTGGGGTTTTCAAGACATTGCTGGATCGATTCTCGGTTCTCTCGGGCCTCTCTCCTAATCCGGCTAAGAGCTCGATGTTTCTCCCCCGATGGGCAGAGGGTTTACTGGGCCAGCTGCAGCCCATCTTGGGTTTTCCTTTAGGTACTCTCCCCGTACGCTACCTAGGAGTACCACTGCTGGCCTCACGACTGTCACTGTCGGACTGCGCTCCATTATTGCAGAAGGTGGATATACGATTAGGCTCGTGGCTTAATCGATCCCTTTCATATGCTGGCCGGGTGCAACTAATAAAGTCAGTCCTTCAGTCGTTGCATCTTTATTGGTCGGGTGTTTTCCTGCTACCCAAGGGCATTGTTCGGGCCCTTGAGGGTAAGTTCCGGCAGTTCTTATGGGGTGGCACCTCTGCCAAAGTAGCCTGGGATGACATCTGTCTGCCTGTGGCGGAAGGGGGCTTGGGTATCCGCTCGGTGGCTTCGGAAAATAGGGTGCTCCTTTTTCAGCTACTTTGGCGACTCATCTCCCGCTCCCCGGGGTCCATCTGGGTGGAGTGGATATATCGTACTCGACTCCGCACACGCTCCTTTTGGACAGTTCCTATTTCGCAGACTACATCGTGGAGCTGGCGCAAATTGATGAAGCTACGTCAGGAGTTCCGACAGCACGTGGAGTTTCGTATTGGGGATGGGTCATCAATCTGGCTGTGGGAGGATCCGTGGATGCCGTCTGGCCCCTTATTGGAGCGCTTTCCGCGGGGCCCTATTGCGATGGGCCTCCCACTGGCTCTCGCCTATGCGAGGTGATAACTGAGTATGGGTGGGATTGGCCCGGCCGGTCCACGGCCGAATATCTCGAGCTCAGTCGGAAGCTCCCTCCTGTTGATCCGACCAGGCGGGATTCTTTTTACTGGAAGAACTCCGTTGATGGGCTCCCGTCCTCACGGCTGATTCAGCAGACCATCCGGCCGCAGCGCCAACCTGTTGGGTGGGCCAACCTGTTTGGTGGCCCACTTCGGGTCCCGCGGCATGAGTTCATCCTCTGGCTGGCCGTACGCGAGCGTCTTTTGACGAGAGATAAGCCGTGGGTGTCCCTTCGGGCGGGAACCTCGGCCTGTGTGCTATGTGATGCATTGGTGCTCGAGACGACCCAGCACCTGTTCTTTGATTGTTCGTTTTCGCGACGGTGCCTTCGCCTTCTGCGCCTTCGAGTCCGATGGGCGTGGCCCTACAGGGAGTGGCCGCACGGCATCGTCTGGGCTTCATTACGCTGGCGGAGTAATCACCTGCTTATGGCTGCGAATAGGCACATCCTTGCTTCGCTTGTATATCATATCTGGATGGCACGCAATCAACGGTGGCGGGAGGGCACCATCATGTCCCCTGAGAGATTGATTATGTGTGTGGTTGATTTAGTTTGTATGCGTCTTAATGGCCTCTCTGCGAAATTTTCTTTGCAGAGAGCTGCTATAAGGCGGGTCTGGCAAGTTGCGTGGTAGTGGTCTCTGAGACATTCTATCACTTTTTGTTTTCTGTACAGTTACATATTTATATATAAAACGGGATTTATTCCAAAAAAAAAAAGGTGTCTCCGATGAAAGGCGTGATGCGATTCGGAAAGAAAGGGAAGTTAAGTCCCAGATATATTGGTCCTTTTCGAATTACGGAAAAAGTTGGCGATGTTGCATACAGACTCAATTTGCCCTCATCGTTGTCTCAGATACATGACGTGTTTCATGTCTCAATGTTGCGGAGGTATGTTGCGAATCCTACCCATATTTTGAAAAATGAGCCTATCGAGCTAAAACCCGACTTGAGCTATGAGGAGCAGCCGGTGGAGATTCTTCTACACGAGGTCAAACAACTCAGGCACAAAGAAATTCCGCTGGTAAAAGTGTTGTGGAGGAATCAATCGGTCGAAGGGGCAATATGGGAAAGGGAAGATGATATGCGTACTAAATACCCCGACTTATTCCGGTAAGTTGAATTTCTTTTTTGGTGAAAGGTAAGTTGAATTTCGAGGACGAAATTCTTTTAAGGAGGGGAGGATGTAATACCCGAGCCCTTAAACATCTTAGTTGGCCAATATAATTCATGCATTATGCTTGCTAACTTATATGAATTATGTGTTTGTTTATATACATGCATAATTCATATGAGTCTTACATGTTGCATATGATGTGCATTTTTATATTTTGCATACTTTATGTGATTTATTTAGCTAACGTAAGACTCTAATATTTGACATCATTCAAAAAAAAAAATTAATAATAATAATATAAATAATAAAATAAATTATTTAGGAATCCTTATCCGATAGTTGAGTCGGTTTTGACATAAGACACGCGTTGATCGCTAGGTACGAATAAATAGGCATGTGGAGCTTACATGAGATTGGAACATTCATGTAAGTGAATAATCACAAGTTTTAGTAAATTTACACTAACTAAGGTCTTTCAAATATTTATATAATAAGGTATAAAAAGTAGTTATAGGGTCTTAAATGTAATTTACTAAATAAATGAACAAAACATAATTATCATGTTCCTTAATGCAAAAGCAAACAGCAACAGCCTTAGTTCTATATTTAATTTGTAAGGCAAAAGCATTTTCTCATCATCTTCACTTGCAAGAAACGAAATAGAATGCAAAGAGAAAAAAACAAGAGAGAAAGGAAAAAAATGGGAGCCCTCCCCGGGCCCTGATTACATTTGCCAACTGAATACATTTGCCATTCTTCAGACTGTGGGTGAGGATGATGTGCTTACTTTACCGGGCCCTGATTGCATTGCAGCCCTCCCCGGGGTTGTTCCATGATCCCAGTCGGAGTCTGGAATGTGCGCGGACTGAATAAATGGGAGCACGGCCGGGCAGTCCGCGAGTTTATTTCCCGGCATAATCTTTGCTTGGTGGGTTTGGTGGAGACGAGGGTGGCCATCCACAATGCTGCCCTTACTTCGTCTTTGGTTCGGGATACATGGCAGTGGTTCTTTGACTATGATGTTGGGCCTGGCAATCGTATTTGGGTTGGCTGGGATCCTTCCTTTCTTCGGGTTTCTGTGGAAAGGTGCTCGACGCAAGCAATTCACTGCAAGGTGCATTCGCTTGCTGACCTCTCTACCTTTTTTGTCACATTCGTCTATGGCAAGAACACGAGGGAGGAGCGCTCTGTCCTGTGGGGTGATTTGATTGCCATGGCTGAATTCCGCTCGGAGGACCCGTGGATCGTTATGGG
The DNA here is from genome assembly GCA_028392965.1 of Lindernia subracemosa. NCBI lineage: Eukaryota > Viridiplantae > Streptophyta > Magnoliopsida > Lamiales > Linderniaceae > Vandellia > Vandellia subracemosa. The sequence continues at coordinate 24,749 of JAQPCC010000060.1, forward strand.
GGACTTCAATGCGGTGATTGAGGCCAGTGAGGCTAGAGGAGGGTCTTCAGCCTCTGCTGAGTGTTTGGAGTTCAGGTCTTGCCTTACTTCTGCCGACCTTACTACCCTTCCTATGATTGGCCAATTCTTCACTTGGTACAATCAGCAGAGGGCGGGGAGGGGTATTTGGAGGCGGTTGGATCGTATTGTGGGGAACCCTTCTTGGTTTTCTAGGTTTCCTCTTGTTCGGTATCGTAGTTGTCTTCCTGCGACTTCTGATCACTCGCCTCTTGTCTTGGAAGGGGAGGGAGGGTATGCCAGGAAGGCTTGCTTCAGGTTTGATAATTTTCTCACTAAGGATCCCCTCTTTTTGGAGCTGGTCGATCGTGGCTGGAGGACCAGAGTGAGGGGTACCCTTATGTATTCGGTTTCCCAAAAGCTTAGGGGGTTGAAGCAGCCCCTGAGGGAGCTGCGCCGTAGGAAGGGCAATCTTGCCAGGAATGTCGAGGAGGCGCGTCTGTTCTTGGAGGTTGCCCAGACTCTCTCTTCTCAGTTTCCTGAGGAGGATCTGCTTGTTGATCTTGTGCGTTTTTGTCGGGCTCTCTTTGCGCGTGCTGTGGAGATAGAGCACTCTGCACTCTCTCAACGGGCTAAGCTGGCTTGGCTCAAGGATGGTGACCAATCCTCTGCCTTTTTCTTCAAGAAGGTTCAGATGCGTAGGGCAACCAATCGCATCTTCTCTCTTGAAGATGATGAGGGATCAGTGGTGGAAGGGGAGGATCAGGTCCGTGATGCGCTCATTTGCTATTACCAGCAGATCTTGGGTCAATCTGCTCGAGCTCTTCCTGTGGTGGGTGAGGAGGTTCGTCAGTACATTACGAGCTTTATTTCGCATGAGGATGCTGCCATTCTCGTTAGGCGAGTGGAGGATAAGGAGATTAGGGATGTGGTGTTTCTTCTGGCGGATGATAAGGCACCTGGTCCTGACGGGTACACTGCTGCCTTCTTTAAGGCAGCCTGGACGATTATTGGGGTGGATGTTATGGAGGCGGTTCGTGAGTTCTTTTCTAGTGGACACCTTCTCAAGGGCGTGAACAGTACTCTTATCACTCTCATTCCTAAGAGGACTTCGCCTAGGCATGTGGGTGACTTCAGGCCGATTTCTTGTTGCAATGTCTTATATAAGATCATTGCTAAGATCATTGCTAATAGGGTTCGGCCTCTGATGGCCAAGTTGGTTCACCACTCGCAGACGGCTTTTATCCCTGGCAGACGTATTGGGGATAACATCCTTCTTGCTCAGGAGATCTGTTATGGCTACTTGAGTCGCGATAAGCCCCCTCGTGTTGCGCTCAAAGTGGACCTGGCTAAGGCATATGATAAGGTTGAGTGGAGTTTTCTTTTGGCTATTCTTGAGGCTATGGGATTTCCGTCTGAATTTATCAGATGGATTCGGAGCTGTGTGACTACTACATGTTTTTCGATAAACATCAATGGTAGCCCGGAGGGTTTCTTCCCTGGTAAGCGGGGTCTGCGGCAGGGAGATCCGCTTTCGCCGTATCTGTTTACGCTTGTTATGGAGGCGTTGCGTGGCATTGTGACCCACTTTGTTAGGACTGACCCACGATTTCGCTATCATTGGCGGTGCGAGAAGTCGGCCTTGACCATGCTGACCTTTGCTGATGATCTGCTGCTCTTCTGTCATGCTGATTTGCATTCTGTGGGGGTTCTTCATGCGGCACTGACTTGCTTTACATCGCTCTCGGGGCTTGCGGCGAATCCTTGTAAGAGTGAAGTCTTTGTCTCGCGTCATGCGGAGCATCTGACTCCTGCTTTACTGGATTTGTTGGGTTTTTCTTTGGGTTCTCTGCCTGTGAGATATCTTGGAGTCCCGTTGATCACTACTAGACTCACTCAGGCGGACTGTGCCCCTTTGCTTGAGAAGGTGGATCAGCGGATTGGTTCTTGGCTGAATAAGTCCCTCTCCTATGCGGGACGAGTTCAGCTTATTCGTTCGGTGCTGGGAGCGCTTTATCTCTATTGGACCGGGGTGTTCTTGTTGCCCAAGGGTGTCATCAGGGCTATTGAGAAGAAGTTTTGTTCATTCTTATGGGCGGGCTCAGCTGCTAAGGTGGCGTGGGAGGAGGTTTGCTTGCCTGTCGTGGAAGGGGGACTTGGCATTCGCTCTATTGAGGTGGACAATAAGGCTTTGATGATGAAAACATTTGGAGTATCATCACGCGCGACGAGGAGTCTATTTGGGTGACCTGGCTTTATCATGAGAGACTTCACCGCAGGTCATTTTGGCATTGCACGTCGTCGAGTAACACCTCTTGGAGTTGGAGGAAGCTTCTCAAGCTGCGTAGTGAGATGCGTCCGCTGATTCAGTTTCGGGTTGGAAACGGTAGAGATATTTGGGTTTGGAAGGACCCCTGGTTGTACATTGACCCCTTAGTGAGCAGATTCCCTCGGGGGCCGTTGGTTATGGGTATTCCCATTGATGCACGCCTGAGTTCTGTTATTTCCTCTTCGGGGTGGCACTGGCCGGCGCAGACCTCGACGGAATATTTAGAGTTTCATCCTCATCTGCCCCACTGTTCCCCCACTGATGCTGATTCCTACCGATGGTTGGGCACTTCGGATGGTAAGTTCTCTACGGCCTCGGTTCGCGAGTCGATTCGGAGTAGGCGTATTCGGGTTCAGTGGGCTGCCCTCTTTGGAGGACCGCTGAAGGTCCCTCGGTTTGAGTTTATCCTTTGGTTAGCGATTCGGGATCGGCTTGCTACTAGGGATAAACCTTGGGTTGCGGCTGTTGCCCAGACGATGCATTGCTGTTTGTGTGACTCGTTGGAGGTGGAGACGATCTCACATTTATTCTTTGAGTGCCAGTTCTCGAGGCGTTGTGTGCAGGTGCTGAGGTACAAGACCCGTTGGGGATGGCCGTACCAGAACTGGAGCTTGGGTATTGCTTGGGCTTCGAGGCACTGGAGGGGTCGTCATCTCTTTCACCTCACCTTTCGCCATCTGCTTGCCTCTCTTGTTTATCATATTTGGCAGGAACGCAACAAGAGATGCTGGGAGGGGATCATTGGGACGCCGGAGCAGCTTGCCCAGGCGGTGGTTCACACTGCTGTGCTGAGACTCTCCACGCTTCATTCGAAGTGGGAGTTGCAGACCTGTGCTGTTCGGCGACTTTGGCGTGTTGCTTGGTAGTTTGGTTGTGTCCTTGTTTTGTGCTTTTCGAGGCTTGATTGGTTGTTGTTGTTTCTGTTTCGCTTTGCTGGCCTTGTTGGTGCTCCTTGTTTGATTGCTCAGCAGGGTGCTTGTTCTGGCAGTTTGCTGCCTGTGGCTTTCTCGAGGCATGTCTCGTGATTGCTGCTTTGTACATTCGTTTTTTCTCTTCTGTTATGATATGACCGTTTCCCCAAAAAAAAAGAAAGGAAAAAAAAAGAAAAGAATAGGCTGAAACGAACTGAACCTTTAAGCATCACTTGCTTGCTTCTTTTCTCATGGGATGTTTTATTTCCATTGATAGGTATGACCTCGTGATTCTCTCAATAATAATTAATTGCTGTTTAATAGTGGGTTATATAGGACTAAAGAATGACACTTCAAGTTTTGCCTATGTGGAAATAACGATAATTCGTATGTGGTTTTGTTTTGATAAGCCTTGACTAGCTAAGTCGGATACAACTGATTTAAGGAAATCACACAAGGAAGCTGTATTTACCGTATCACATAAGGTCTATTATTATCAGGTAAGTGAAAATTCAACTACGACGCATGGACATAGTATTCGGTGTTTTATTATACGTGCTTCGATGTTTCGATGATTTTTTGTGAAGGTGTTATATTTATTTGATTGATATTTACATATGAACTACGTGAACTCATGAGCATACCATTCACGACGTATACATGTGCATGCATATTATCGGGTACTGTCGAGTGTTGGCATGCATAGTTGTGATCGCCGGGGAGCGATGTATATGTGCCGATTATTGGCATGCAGTTGAGGTGTATGTGGTTATTACTAGTGCACCATCGACGGAAGGGGCGACCTGGGCAGGGGCAACCTAGGGTAGAAGACATTTTAGTCGTTTTCTATTTGTAAGCTATCTTTAGTATTGGGCCAAGTGTGTAAATATATATTAGTATAGGGACCTACTTGTAAATATACCATAAATATGGTATAAATAGCTAGAGTAGCTTGTATAGGTCCACAGAATTCACATTTCCAAGCTTAATGTACACACTTGATATTAAATCAAAAGATCTTAGCTTGAAGAACACTCTTCTCTTTCTTAGCCAATTACCTTCAACCCTAATTTCTCAAATCTTCAAGGTAATTCATCATAATTGAGTGTTAATTCTTTCTTGATTGTTAAGAACGAACCTAACAAGGTTCAAGAAAATCAAACTTATATACGATCAACCTACAAACAACAAAACCTTCCTCCGCGGTCTGTCTATTTGCCGACAACATCCAACATCAAAATCACTTGTGGCATCAACGGTTCTCTCACCTAAACTACGAAGATCTCCGAAGGAAAAATCCGAAAAGCCTCCCACAGAAGCAAACCCGTCCTATCAACTTCTCAACAACTAGAATATGAATAGATCTCTGTGGGCCCATGAGAGTTGAAAGCATAAGCAGAAAGTGTTGCTCGTGATTGTGGATGACTATTCAAGATACACCTGGACTAGATTTCTGAGATCAAAAGACGAAACCGTTGAACTGCTGATAAACTTCATGAAAAAACACAGAATTTAATGCAGAAATCCGTACAAGTGAAAAGTTTTCGGAAAAAATTCTCTCTCATGGTGTGCTTTGGTCGTGGGTTGTTGTTGCTTTCTTTGCTGCTTTTTCTGGGATGGTTCGTTGCGGCTGCTTGGACCTTCGGGCGATACTTGTCGGTGTGTCGGTGGTTCATTCGGCTGTCTTGCAACTTTGCAATCTTTCTGCATGTTTTCACTGCTTTGTGTGCGGTTTGATGTTCTTCGCGCGTTGCTTGGGTTTGTTGTTGGCCTGCTCTTGTTGTTTGGCCTTGGTTGTTTGTTTTTGCTTGTGTGTGTTTTTTGGTGTCGATTGGTTTTTGGCTTTTGCTGCCTCGCTGTTGTTGTTGGCGGGTCTGTGTTTGTTTGTGGGGTGTTCGTGGTTTCTCCCTGCTTGGTTTTGCAGCTTTGCTGTGTTTGGGTTCCTTGGTTCTTGTTGCGCCACGAGGCTTGTCTCTGGTGCTTTGTCTTCTGCTGTACTTTCTTTTATTTTTATTTTATGACCTTTTACCAAAAAAAAAAAAAAAATCTCTCTCTAGGCGAAAATTCTCTCCTCCCTCTCTCTAGAAAACCTAGCCACCTTTTTCAAAATCCCTACCACCTCCACTTACCTCCGTCGCTGATCAAGCCTGCTTTGACGCCCACAGGCGGTTTCCGCGCCTTCCTCCATCGCCGGGATCAAACGGCGATGGGAGGAATTTGATCTTTCGTTCCTTTCGATCGTTTTTTGGATTTTGTCTCTCTTTTTTTATCAACAATCTGATGGCTGGTTCTTCCGTTCCTTCGGATCAATCTCGGGCAAGCTTGATTGGAAATATGCCTATCTGCAGAATTTAATCGAGGAATATCCGTCGTTCGCAGTGGAATTTGATCGATCTCGCTTTGATGATCTCGCTGCCCGCGTGGCTGGTGGTATCTCACGATCTACCGCGACAGCCATGTCTGAGGGCTCCATGGTGGCGACGGCAGCGATGATGGCAGTGGCGCCTGTTACTCCTACGGCGGCTATGGTGGACATCGAACGCGTGGAACCCATGGCGACGTTGGGGGCTGATCTCAGATTTGCCGGCGAGGATGGCGACGAGGATGCTATTTCTGGCGCCGATCTTGCATATCTTGCGGATCTATTCAAGACACATCCACGTATGGAAAAGATCCTGCGTTATTTACGTAAGGATCTTGGCATAGAGTCTGGACTCCCACACCACCGCGCGCGCTCTCCTGGGCTGACACATCGACGCCGCCGTGTGCTGGGGCGGGCAAGAAGCCGGGTGGCAAACTGGTGGCTGCCCCGACGGCCAACGCTCCTTCCGTAACCAAAGCCCTAATCCTAGGCCCGTTAAGGCGCTGCCGCCGCGCGTTGAGGCGGCTGGACACCCTTCGTCGACTGCTGCTGCCTCTTCCTCTCAGCCGGCAGGCGTTCTTCCGACGGCAGATGGCCCATCTGCTGCTCCGTGCCCTAACCCTAACCCTAGGCCCGTTAAGGGTACTAGGGTTTTATCCACCGATGATACACGGCTGTACCCCTCGGGAGATATCCCACGTACGATCATCCAACCCCTGAGGGATGAACGCTTCCCACGCGTCAGCTTATTCCGGCGCCGGCCGGGCACCCCACCGCCGTCAAAACAGGGGCACATGGCTGTGGTGACGCCAGAAAAGGTGGATCATGGAGACAACCCTATGGCGGCTAGGGTCTCTCCTACCAAATTGGGCCGCCACCCAAACTCCGACGACGGAGCTAGGGTTTCTCATGATGAGCCTTGTCCTACCCCAGCGAACACCTCCGGGGCTTTTGCATCAACCGCACCACCGGCCACGGCACTGCGATCTTTCGCCTCGGTGACCAAGGACGGGACAGCGCAAGGCAATCGCCGGGAAACCATAACGCGAATCCCCCTTATGTATACGGCGCCAGATATTGTTGATGGTGTGGCGGTAGTCTCTCCGACATGGGAAGTTGCGCGTCAGGGCTTCGCGCGCTGGGAACACACGCTGGTGGGCTATTTCCTCGGAAAGAGACCCTACTTTCCCTTTGTCGAACGATTTGTGCGCTCGATCTGGTCCGATTTGGTGGAGGTAAAGGCTACCATAAACGGTTTCTTCAAATTCAGATTTGCCAACTCTGAGGCGATGCATGGGGTATTAGAAGGAGGGCCTTGGCTCTTGCGGGGCCAACCCCTGTTTCTTGAGAAATGGCGACCGGGGATGTCCTTTGGCAAACGTGATCTTGTCGAGGTCCCACTTTGGGTTAAGCTCTGGAACGTGCCTAGCGAATTCTGGACTCCTGCTGGATTGGGTGTTATCGCTAGTGGGGTGGGTCGACCCCTCTTTGCCGATGGTGTGACCGCTAACGGCAACCGCATTGACTATGCACGCATCTGTGTGCTCAAGAAGCTGGATGACCCGTTTATTGACCATTTCAATATTCGGCTCCCTTCGGCACATGGTGAAATTACCGGGGTGGTTCCAGTCCGTGTCACGTACGAATGGAAGCCTTCAAAATGCATCCACTGCGGCTCCTGGAATCATACCTCTGTTGGCTGCCCAACGACACCATCGGGATTGAAGCCTGCAACTACACCGCGGATTACTTCAAATGCAGTTCGTCCACTTGGACGACGAGGGGCTACCCATGAACCACCACGCACGACGGCAGGCCAGCAACAGCCACAGTTTTGGCGTCAAGTTGACAAGGGCAAAGGCAAGCTGGTTACCACTACTACGGACAACCATTCTCCCCGTCATGACCCTCAGCAATTGGTGAATGTTAAGAACTCCTTCGCCATTTTACAGTCCTTATCTGAGGATGGTGAGACTTCTTTGGGCCCTGAAAGCATGACGGCCCGACATGATTCTTTATGATTCCACTTGGTGCTTGGAACGTTCGTGGTCTCAACCGTCGGGACCATGGCAGGGCGGTGGGGGACCTTATCTCGCGGTATTCCATTCGACTCATAGGGCTACTCGAAACGCGGGTTGCTGCCTGCAACGCATCCTTTATCTCTACATCGATATGTCCACAATGGACTTGGTTTTTTGACTACTACTCTGGTCCCGGAGCACGCATCTGGATTGGTTGGGACCCATCTACAGTTACAGTTACTGTTGACGCCTTTCATGATCAGGCCATCCACTGTCGGGTTGTATCTCTGGCTGCTCAAGAATCATTCTTTGTTACTTTTCTCTATGGCCGCAATCGTAGGGAGGAGCGTACTAGCCTTTGGGATGATCTCGTTCATTTATCCCCGGCACTTACCTTGGAGGCTTGGATCGTGTTGGGAGATTTCAACGTCATTGCTGCACCAAATGAGGCCCGTGGAGGGAACCCGACTGCAGCTGACTTTGTCGAGCTAACCTCATGCGTGGTAGCGGCTGACCTTGCCCTTCTGCCGATGACGGGTCAGTTCCTCACTTGGCATAATCGTCAACGTGGGGACAGAGCTATTTGGCGCCGACTTGATCGTATGCTGGTTAATCCGACCTGGCTTGTCCGCTACGAGGGCATGCATTATCATGGCGATCTACCTGCCACATCGGACCACTCGCCCATCATCCTACTTGGCAGGAATTGCGTGGGCACAAGGGGATCAGTCTTCCGTTTTGACAATTTTCTCACTAAGGACTCGCGATTTCTACCGATTGTTCGAGATGTCTGGGATCGCCGCCTACGAGGATGTCCCATGTTCCGTCTTCTTAAACGACTTAAGCTTCTGAAGCCACACCTCAAGCAATTAAGACGGGACAAGGGTGACCTCCATCAGAATGTGGTTGATGCGCGCCATTTTCTTGATCTGAGCCAGCGGTTTGCGTATGACTTCCCGGCTGATACTCGATTCCATACTTTTGAAGGGGTTTGTCGTACACTATACGCAGCAGCGGTTGAGATGGAACAGTCTTTCTTATCTCAGCGGGCGAAGCTTGCATGGCTTAAGGATGGTGATCAATGCACCTCCTTTTTCTTCAAGCGTGTGGCAATGCGTCGGGCGTTGAACCGTATTAATTCTCTGGAAGCTGCCGATGGTGGATCTATTGACGGCCATGCTAGCGTCAAGGAGGAGCTCATTCGTTTCTACACGGATCTACTGGGCACCACGGCTGCCCCGGCAGTGGACGTGGAATCTTTACGCGGATTCATATCCCGTCCGCTGACGACGGACGAGTCACTCTTGATGATTGGCCCCATTGACAATCCTGAGGTCAAAGAGGCACTCTTTTCCATGGGGGATGACAAGGCTCCTGGTCCAGATGGCTATACGGCAGCCTTCTTTAAGGCTGCTTGGCACATAATCGGAGATGATGTGCAGCTTGCAGTACAGGAATTTCCGCACTGGTGTCTTCGTGAAGGAGCTGAACTGTACACTCATCACCCTTATCCCTAAGGGTGACTCCCCGAGGTTTCCTTCGGATTATCGGCCAATCTCCTGCTGTAATGTGCTTTATAAAATTATTTCTAAGGTGCTTGCCAATCGCCTAAAGCGAGTTCTCCCGACGCTTGTCCATATCTCGCAGACGGCCTTTATCCCTGGGCGGAGGATCACTGATAATATCCTCTTGGCCCAAGAGCTCTGTCATGGCTACAGGAATCTACATTTCCCCCCTCGAGCCCTGCTTAAGGTTGATCTGGCGAAAGCCTATGATAAGGTGGAATGGTCGTTCATCCTTACTGCATTGGAGGCTATGAATTTCCACCCCATCTTCACCCATTGGATTCGGTGTTGCTTGACCTCCACCTTCTTCTCTCTGAATCTTAATGGTTGTGCGGAGGGTTTCTTCCCGGGGAAGCGAGGCTTACGGCAAGGCGACCCTATAGCACCCTATCTCTTCACACTTGTCATGGAGGTATTTCGTGGGATTCTGCAGCATCGCATCTCGACTGGGCCTGGGTTTCGATTCCATTGGCGTTGCGAGGCCTCATCCCTTGCCCTTCTCTCCTTTGCTGACGATATCCTCCTTTTCTGTCATGCTGACGTGAATTCGGTGATGGTACTCAAGGAATCCTTGGCGTATTTTGGGCAACTTTCTGGACTTCATGCCAATCCTAGGAAGAGCGAGCTTTTCCTATCAAAGCGCGCCGAGCCATTGGCCCCATTATTGGAGTCCATTACGGGGTTTCGACTGGGCCATTTGCCAGTACGCTATTTGGGGTTGCCTCTCATTACCTCACGTCTCACGCTTCATGATTGCCAGCCGCTATTACTGGAGGTAGACAGACGATTAGGATCTTGGCTGAATCGCTCCTTATCCTATGCGGGTCGGATCCAGCTTATCCGATCCGTCATCTCGGCGATTCATCTCTACTGGTCTGGGGTTTTCATGCTACCGAAAGGGGTAATCAAGGCGTTGGAGGCTAAGATGCGGAACTTCTTATGGGCATCATCTACGGCCAAGGTAGCTTGGATTGATGTATGTTGTCCACGTTCCGAGGGTGGCCTTGGCATCCGCTCGATTGAGGTCGATAATAAGGCCCTTATTCTTAAGCAGCTATGGAGTGTTGTGCGGCGCGACCCATCATCCATCTGGACCATGTGGCTCTATGATACCAGGCTACGGGAGAAATCCATATGGACTGTCCGCGTTTCGACCTCTACCTCGTGGAGTTGGCGGAAAATCCTGAAGCTACGTTCTATACTTCGGCCTCTCATTCGCTTCAAGGTGGGTGATGGATCTTCGATATGGCTATGGCTGGATCCCTGGCTCTCAGAGACCCCCCTTCTTGAGCGGTTTCCGCGGGCACCACTCGCCATGGGGATGCCTTCGGATACGATGCTTAGTGCTGTGATCTCCCCAGAAGGATGGAACTGGCCTGCGCAAACGACCACGGAGTACTTAGAGATTGCTCCATCACTTCCGACGATTGATCCCCACTCGCGAGATGTGATTCTTTGGTCCAGCACCGGAGATGGACGGTTCTCTACGGCCTCTGCCAGGGCTGCGCTACATCCGCGACGAGAGCGCGTCATGTGGGCGTACCTATTTGGGGGTGCTCTTCACATCCCCCGACACGAGTTTATTCTTTGGCTTGGCATTCGTGATCGCCTGTCCACTAAGGATAAGGCATGGGTGGCGCAACTTGGAGGCTCATCTATGTGCATCCTCTGTGATTCCCAGGCGATTGAGACGGTGAATCACCTTTTCTTTGATTGCCCCTTCTCAAGAAGGTGCATCACTCTCCTACGTAGGAAGACTCGCTTTAGCTGGCCCTTTTCCGACTGGAAGCGTGGCATCTCTTGGGCATCCTTGCGGTGGCGTAGTGACCATTTGGCTAACATGGCATTTCGACACCTGCTTGCGTCTATTGTTTACCATATTTGGATGGAACGGAATCGTCGCTGGAGCGAGGGCAGGATCAGCAGGCCGGAACGGGTGATAGAGGAGGTTGTGCGTTTAGCTTGCCTACGTCTTTCTACTCTTCATGCTCGTTTTTGTTTACAACTTATTGCCCTACGTAGAGTTTGGCGTGTAGCTTGGTGATTTGCTTGTTCACGGTAGCCTGTTACCGTTTTGCTTCCTTTTGTATCTTTTATTACGTAATATATGGAAAATTCCAAAAAAAAAAAAAAAAAAAAAAAAAAATCCGTACAAGTACTCCGTTCAGATAACGGTACAAAATTCAAGAACAAAAGTCTAAAGGATTTCTACGACTCCGTAGGAATTTCACAACAATTCTCAGCAGCTCGGACCCCTCAACAAAACGGCGTAGTGGAGCGAAGAAATAGAACATTAATTGAAGCAGCACGAACAATGCTGATCAACTCTAATCTTCCCCACTTTCTTTGGGCTGAAGCAGTCAATACCGCTTGTTTCACGCAAAACAGAACAAGCATCAACAAACGGTTTGACAAAACACCCTATGACAAGGTGGAGTGGAGTTTCCTACTGGCGACGATGCAGGCTATGGGGTTTCACCCACGTTTCATTGAGTGGGTTCGCATCTGCCTGACGACGACGACCTTCTCCATTAATGTCAATGGCCGGGTCACGGGTTATTTTGCTGGGAAGCGAGGCCTCCGTCAGGGCGACCCCATTTCCCCATACCTATTTACCTTGGTTATGGAAGTGCTTCATGGCATTGTTGATGACTGTATTAGGGCGGAGCCTCGGTTCCAATTCCACTGGCGGTGTGCCGATATCTCTCTACCCATGCTACTCTTTGCTGATGACCTTCTCCTTTTTTGCCATGCCGATGCAGTCTCGGTTGGGGTTTTCAAGACATCGCTGGATCGATTCTCGGTTCTCTCGGGCCTCTCTCCTAATCCGGCTAAGAGCTCGATGTTTCTCCCCCGACGGGCAGAGGGTTTACTGGGCCAGCTGCAGCCCATCTTGGGTTTTCCTTTAGGTACTCTCCCAGTACGCTACCTAGGAGTACCACTGCTGGCCTCAAGACTGTCACTGTCGGACTGCGCTCCATTATTGCAGAAGGTGGATATATGATTAGGCTCGTGGCTTAATCGATCCCTTTCATATGCTGGCCGGGTGCAACTAATAAAGTCAGTCCTTCAGTCGTTGCATCTTTATTGGTCTGGTGTTTTCCTGCTACCCAAGGGCATTGTTCGGGCACTTGAGGGTAAGTTCCGGCAGTTCTTATGGGGTGGCACCTCTGCCAAAGTAGCCTGGGATGACATCTGTCTGCCTGTGGCGGAAGGGGGCTTGGGTATCCGCTCGGTGGCTTCGGAAAATAGGGTGCTCCTTTTTCAGCTACTTTGGCGACTCATCTCCCAATCCCCGGGGTCCATCTGGGTGGAGTGGATATATCGTACTCGACTCCGCACACGCTCCTTTTGGACAGTTCCTATTTCGCAGACTACATCGTGGAGCTGGCGCAAATTGATGAAGCTACGTCAGGAGTTCCGACAGCACGTGGAGTTTCGTATTGGGGATGGGTCATCGATCTGGCTGTGGGAGGATCCGTGGATGCCGTCTGGCCCCTTATTGGAGCGCTTTCCGCGGGGCCCTATTGCGATGGGCCTCCCCACTGGCTCTCGCCTATGCGAGGTGATAACTGAGTCTGGGTGGGATTGGCCCGACCGGTCCACGGTCGAATATCTCGAGCTCAGTCGGGAGCTCCCTCCTGTTGATCCGACCCGGCGGGATTCTTTTTACTGGAAGAACTCCGTTGATGGGCTCCCGTCCTCACGGCTGATTCAGCAGACCATCCGGCCGCAGCGCCAACCTGTTGGGTGGGCCAACCTGTTTGGTGGCCCACTTCGGGTCCCGCGGCATGAGTTCATCCTCTGGCTGGCAGTACGCGAGCGTCTTTCGACGAGAGATAAGCCGTGGGTGTCCCTTCGGGCGGGAACCTCGGCCTGTGTGCTATGTGATGCATTGGTGCTCGAGACGACCCAGCACCTGTTCTTTGATTGTCCGTTTTCGCGACGGTGCCTTCGCCTTCTGCGCCTTCGAGTCCGATGGGCGTGGCCCTACAGGGAGTGGCCGCACGGCATCGTCTGGGCTTCAGTACGCTGGCGGAGTAATCACCTGCTTATGGCTGCGAATAGGCACATCCTTGCTTCGCTTGTATATCATATCTGGATGGCACGCAATCAACGGTGGCGGGAGGGCACCATCATGTCCCCTGAGAGATTGATTATGTGTGTGGTTGATTTAGTTTGTATGCGTCTTAATGGCCTCTCTGCGAAATTTTCTTTGCAGAGAGCTGCTATAAGGCGGGTCTGGCAAGTTGCGTGGTAGTGGTCTCTGAGACATTCTATCACTTTTTGTTTTCTGTACAGTTACATATTTATCTATAAAACGGGATTTATTCCAAAAAAAAAACAATCGAGTACCAAACATCAAATTTCTTCGGATATTTGGATGTAAATGCTTCTTCATCTTCGATGACAAGACCAATCGCGGCAAATTCGCACCAAAAGGAATCAAAGCAATTTTCATAGGGTACTCTTCAGTCTCCAAAGCATAGCGCATCTATATCAAAATGGAACGCCTCGTACAAGAGAGCATCAATATTACGTACGATGAATCACAAATGGCTCTTGTTCAAAACAGTTCAAGACCCGCACCGAATGGTTTGACTTCTGATCACGACGGATCAGGACTCGTACCTACACGAGAAAAGGCTTCTGAACACACCAGTTCTGAACCCGTACAAGAAAAGGATTCAAAAAGTTCTCCTACCAATGAAAATTCCCCCACTAAAAATATGGAATGGGATTTCTTATTTGAAGACTTATTCTTAAACACAGTGCAACCAAGAATGCAAAATCTCCAAATAGTTCAGGAAAATACAGATGAAATACCAAAAAGCTCAGAAGAAACACAGACCACTGAGACTTCACCAATAGCAGACAATAGTCCGACCGACGACATACAAATAAATGAACCATCATCGTCGCAAATTAATGATTCTCCGACTGCTAGTGAAGAATCTCCACAAAGTGCAGACATCTTCTAACCGAGCCTATCGAGGACGTATAGCCAAATCCTTTAACTTCAGAATCACCTGAAGCACCGGTACCCCATACAGGAAAATGGACCCGTGCTCATCCGACAAATCAGATTATCGGTGAACTTTCAACAGGCGTACGCACTCGCTCATCTACAGTAAATGAGTGTCTATACTCATGCTTTATAAGTAAGAGCGAACCAAGAAAGGTCGCAGAAGCTCTACAAGATCCAAATTGGATAAACGCTATGCAAGTCGAACTCAACCAATTCGAAAGACTTCAAGTTTGGCGATTGGTGCCATGACCCGCTCACAAAACCATAATTGGCACCAAATGGATCTTCAAAAATAAAATGAGACGAGAATGGAATAATAATCAGGAACAAAGCACGACTGGTAGCCAAAGGTTATAACCAACAGGAAGGCATAGATTACGATGAAACATTCGCTCATGTTGCACGAATTAAAGCCATAAGAATATTCTTAGCCTACGCAGCTCACCAGAACTTCTTAGTCTATCAAATGGACGTCAAAACCGCCTTTTTCAACGGCATTTTGAAGAAGAAGTATTTGTCGCTCAACCTGATGGGTTTCAGAATAGTAAATTTCCTGATCACGTCTACAAACTCGAGAAAGCACTATATGGACTAAAGCAAGCCCCGAGAGTGTGGTACGACGTATTAACAGAATTCCTAATAAAATTAGAATTTACAAAAGGAACCATAGACACCAGTCTCTTCGTCAAAAGACATGGAAAAGATATATTAATCGTCCAAATCTACGTCGACGATATAATATTCGGTTCAACAGATGATCGGCTGTGCAAAAAGTTTGGCAACCTCATGACCACAAAATTTGAAATGAGCATGATGGGAGAAATGTCATTCTTCCTGGACTACAAGTCAAACAAATGTCAGATGGAATATTTATCAGTCAGTCAAAATACATTCAAGATATTCTAAAGAGATATGGAATGGACTCGAGCTCCTCAATGCCAACTCCGATGTCTCCGAGCTGCAAAGTCGATGCTGATCTCTCAGGGAAATTAGTAAATGAAACAGAATATAGAGGCATTATAGGCTCACTTCTATATCTCACCTCAAGTCGACAGGATATAGTCTTCTCCACGTGTCTTTGTGCTCGTTTTCAAGCCCAACCAATGGAGTCGCACATGCTTGCAGTAAAGCGTATCCTTCGCTATCTAAAAGGAACACAAAACCTAGGACTGTGGTATCCTAAAAATGCAAACTTTGAATTAATTGGATACACTGACTCTGACTATGCAGGATGCAAATTAGACAGGAAAAGCACCTCCGGAAGCGCTCAATACTTAGGCGACAAGTTGGACTGCTAGTCATCCAAAAAGCAAAACTGCGTGTCCACATCTACAGCTGAGGCCGAATACGTCGTTGCTGCTAGTTGTTGCTCACAAATACTATGGATGCGGACTTAACTTCGCGACTATGTATTTGATTTGAATAACATTCCCATTTATAGTGATTCTAAGAGTGCTATAGCTATTACATGCAATCCTGTACATCACTCACGTACAAAGCACATAAACATACAATATCATTTTATAAAGACTGTGTTGAAAAAGGAATCATTGACATGTACTTTGTGAAAACTGAGCGACAGCTTGCCGATTTATTTACCAAGGCTTTGGATGAAAAACGCTTCCAATTCCTTGTATCCAAAATCGGCATGCTAAATCTCAGTTAAAAGCTTTTATGATTTCTTTTCATATTAATGTCATTTATGTGTTTTCTAAATACTATGCATTAATTGAGGAGGAGAATTTTTATACTTTCTTACATAAATATCGATGCCGAATTAGGGGGGAGAAAATATTTTTTAGAAAAACAAGGCTTTATTTGAGGGGGAGAAAATATGACAAATTTATGAGTTTATAGTACCTATTTGATTAATCAAAATGCTATTAGGGGTCAAAAAGTAAATATTTTTGTTTCGGTGCATGATATGTAATTTGTCATTTTACTGTTGCATCCGAAAAAGTGTATAAAGGATTTTGTTTTCGCATCAGTCGATTCGAAAACCCCAATTCAGTTTTTTTTCGCACGTCAAATTTTTTTCGCTTCAATATTTTTCGCACGATTCATCGTTGCTCATCGAACCAAAGCCTCAGAAATCCAAGTCTATCGATTGGTAAGGAGACTCATTCCATTTACATCACTCGATTGAAACACTGATTCGATTCCAAATGTTTTAAACTAGCTTTAATTTCAAAATCGCACTTTTGTTTTGCTTTAGCCTTCAAATCAATTCAGTGTTTTGATCGATGCGATTTCATCTCAAATGGTTTGATTTTACACGTAAATCAAGTTCTAAGTTCGCTTTTATCAAACTTTTCGTTCCAAATAAAATCGCAATTCAGTTAAAAGTGTATCGAAGGTTTCTTCGTAAAAGTTTTTCGTACACAATTTACGTATGAACGGTTCACAAATTCTTCGTATACATTGACATTCCCGTTTTTCGCAAAAACTCGCTGTCAAAAATGGTTTTGGTACGAAAATACCTTCCCATTGAAATTTCGTCTTCGTCGGAGTTTTCGTACAGTCAATACGACAAACAATCTTCGTACGAAAACGTTTGATAGTTTCCGTATGAATATTTTAATTGCCATACACGCTTTAATTTTTCGAACGAAACCGTTAGATTTTTCGCAATATTTTTCAACGCTACAGTATCCATAGAAAATTTTTCGAACGAAAGCTTTTTCGAACGCGTCTATGTTCCGAAAACATTGATAGTTTTTCGTACGCTAACACTTTCGAATGCTACAGTACTTTTACACGAAAAAGTCTGTCATTTTTCGAATGCTACAGTACTTTTACACGAAAAAGTCTGTCATTTTTCGAATGCTACAGTAGCAGCACTTAAACAAATTTTTTCGAACGAAATACTTAGCAAATTTTCGAACGCAAATACATTTTTCTAACGAAACACCTCTACTTTTTGGAACGCAACTTAGCTAGTTTTTGGACGAAAGAATTACTTAGCAAAATTTTCAAACAAATCAACTTACACCTTATAAACCTTTGAAATTTTTGTACAACTTTTCTCGAATGCCTTGTAAAGAAATATAAATATATCAGAAAATTTATTATTACACACCAACTTCTCACTTTTTCTAAGCATTATCTTGCCTCAAAGATTGTACTAAATCTCTTTTTCATTATGGACAGAATTAAATGGCTTCCATTGATCAAATATATCCTACGCACAAATGGATGGATGTACGGGACAACAACTTCCAATTAGATCCCAACACATTCAAATGACCTGATCCGATAATGATCTCAATTCTTAGAAATCATCCTCTCTGGCCAGCATTTAACATGACGACTCCTGTGCCAATGGTGTACCTACAACAATTATGGGCCACCATGAAGAGACGGATTGAACGAGACAATTCCATAGTGGTTCAAGCCACCATTGACAAAACTACGGTGGTAATAACCAAAGAAGTACTCCAGAGGGTGCTACAACTTCCTATATACAATGAATACCAAGAAGTTCCAACCGAACAAGAGCTTCTCAAAGACATGCCATTAATGGGGCATGCACCTCCACTTGCCAGCCCGTCTGCATTTCAACAAGGCAAGATCACGCACCCATGGAAGACACAGTTCGGGCAGGTAAACAAATGCCTCTCCCCAAAGCACACCGGCTTCGACAAAGGCAATTTGGCTATTTACGAGTCTTCCACAGGATCATCT
This sequence comes from Lindernia subracemosa, assembly GCA_028392965.1. Taxonomy (NCBI): domain Eukaryota; kingdom Viridiplantae; phylum Streptophyta; class Magnoliopsida; order Lamiales; family Linderniaceae; genus Vandellia; species Vandellia subracemosa. Next base: position 42,647 of record JAQPCC010000060.1, read on the forward strand.
TCTCCAAATGCTACGACTACACGCAACTGCTGTGGAGCGATTTGGAAGACCAAGTTCAAACGAGGGACCAGGCAAAGAGGACCAAATGTGTTTCATACCTCCGCTGGTTTCCTCTTCTCATCAAACATTTCATGGCGGCTACTCCAACATTTCCAACAAGGTCGAGTGACGAAGACTACATCCCGTCGAAACTCAAGTTCCTCCAGAAGGCGAAAGCTGAACCGAAGTGGATGAGCCGACCAATGCCGATCCCAGAGACACTTCTCCAGCTTGCCTCAAGGGAATCAATTATGGTGTACTGCGCCCAGCATCACCGATCACTTCCTACGTTTCTGGACAACCCACCAGAAACCAACCCCGGGACGAGCCAACGAGTGTGTTAGGGTCCTGAGAGAACTATCGACCCGGCCCCTCACACTTCATCACCCTCTTCAGAACATACCCAGTCTGAAGAGTTGGTGACTCGAATCCAAACGGTTGTGGTCACTACCCCTTCTTCACAAAACATTCCGTCCCCAACCCTCATAGGATCAGAGGCTGATACGTTCAACCTCAGGGTAGAAGTCGCCGCATCTGGGGCGACGGCGCAAGCACAACCCGTCCTTGCCCATTCGGTCGTCTCTCAACAGACGATCGTCTCACATACGCAGTGGGAACCAAGTACGCTATCTCTGCTTCCCTCTAAAGCAGCAGATATTGAAACAGGTGGAACGCAGCCCCCATCCACCACCATTCTTGAACTCACATCGAGTCTAGTGTCCACTCTTCCTACATTTTCTGACTTTTTTAGGACACAGACACTTTTGACACCGTCTACACTTGGTCTTCGTGACCAAGTCAGAACTTCCATAGCCACATCCACCGTTGATGTGATGCGAGGATCGGAAGGAAGCCCCGACATGGCCAACATAACAACAACCGTGCAATCGGGCCATTTGCCTGAGCTAGTCTCAAGGCGAATGTAAACAAGAAGCCTCGTGGCCCCGTCTTCACAAGTGTAACGTCCCCGTTCCTATTCCTTAATGTGCACGTATATCTATAACACGTTCGCATAAAATTTTTCGCCTTTCATAAACATTCAGGTAACATACAAACGGGGCGCACATCTAGACGTATTCACTTTAACACATAATATACATATCATGCTTATTTCAGCAAAACCCAACGGTCTATAATATTTCATTAAACTACATGAAAACGATGAACAGAGGGAAACAGGATGAGAGCGTAGCCGGCCGACCTTGAATCCATGTCTGTACGCGAAAGCTTTACTTTACTAAGTTCGCTCGTAATCTACAATCACTGTGAAGACAACAATTCAGAGTATGATCGCAACATGTAAATCTACAATTTTAAAACTGTAAGCAAATAACATGTAATTCACCAAATCCGTATCATCATCATCTTTCCATCATGTAGCCATTCCGTCGTATAAATAATCATATAATCATTCGCATAACCATTTTGTCAGACATTCCATCATGTAACCATCGTTCACATGATTCCTATGACATATGCAGTTCTATATGATGATACTCCCGTTATGAACCCGCTCGTCAACGAACTATCGATCATATGTGTGCCCATGCATAGGGACTCTGTAGGCATTTCTTTATTTTGGTGCCTGTACAGGACTCTGTCATCCCCCGATTTGTAGGGACGTAACCGTAGCATAATATGTCGCGTCATCCGAAGCCGTAGCAGTCATAACGGTTTCTCCCTTTTCTTTACATATGAATGCACATGACATATGACGTAAGGCTGTACCAATCAAACCGATTCATATTTCACGTATATCACATAATTCATCACCTTTCACATTCTTTCACATATCATGTATTCTGTTAATCATATTGTACATATACAAGGCACACTGAAATAAATATATCACGGCATCATATTTCAAAGATCTCATGAAAGCTAACATTGAATCACATAAGCACATAAGGTACACATTGCCGATCATACTCACAGGTTTACGCTTATAACCCTTTTCTTTTCAGTTGACCTTGTCCTTGCCTTTTTCGGGATCACGACTTATAATAATATCGGTCCGAACATCAATATATGATCCATGTACTTTTTTATATGCATACTGTGAATGACATAAATTTGGCTGTTTTTCTTCTTTAATCCCTTATTACTATATTGAGGTCATTAGTTTCTGATACTTAGTATTTTTCGGTATCTCACAGTTTCGGGTACCACATTGATTTAGATATTTTCGGGTAATAGTAACTTTTCGGGTGATATATAGTTTTGGCAATAATATTCATATCTTTTCGGGTGCCATACATTTTCGGGAAAAGTATTTTCGGTACTTTATAATTCCGGTACCTTATTATTTTTCGAAACCGGTACCTCAATATTTTCGGGACCCATATTTTCGGTTCCTTATTATTTTCGGGACTTATGTTTTCAGTAATATACTTATTCGGGTGCCATTCTTATTCAGATACTCTTGAATAATAAATAACCCTTTTTCGGGTGCTACACATTTTCGGATAGTCTTTTAATAATACTATATATTTTCGAGTAACATGTTTATTCGAATAACTTTCGAATAACATGTTTATTCGAATAGTCCTTAACTTTTCGGATCACATCTCTGTCCGAAAATCAATCTTTAAGTTTTCGGATGCATACTTATTTGAATATCTTTAAATTTTTCGGGTAAGATATTAGGGTTTTAAAACTTTTCTATATGATCGATGACAATTATTTCATCATCTAAATATCTTATATACATTCAAAATCATACTTTATCATGAATGAAAATACATATATTCTCAAATTCGATTCCTATTATTATTAATCTAACCCTTTCCATTCGAAATCTCTACATATATAAATAAAGCATAATACAAATTTTATACACATGTATATACCTTACATTTGCTGAATTTTCTCCTTTCACTTTGTATGTTTGATTTGATGATGATGCTTCGCAAATCCTTAGGTGTTGTTCACGTTGTTTCTCTTTGATGAAATGAACAATATTTTCTTATTGTTAAGTATATAAGATGATAAGTTTTGAATTGCTTAGTAAGCTGCTGATTAAAATATGAGGTGTCGGTTTCTCTTACTTTGCTTTTACTTTAGGTTTTCATTTCCCTTTGTATGATTTTCGAATGATAATTATTTTATTCTTGTTTTTTTTTTTTTTGGTAAACAATTATTTTATTCTTTGATATTGTCCTTTATACTTTTCGATTGAATAAAGTTTTTGAATAATAAACTATTATTCGATCCTTATAAACTTTCGGGTATAACATTTGGCTACAAACTTTCGCCGTTTTATTTTTCGGTCTCTATTATTTTCGGTATCTTGAATTTTCGATGTTGTTTTCGATGCCTTAATATTTTTCGGGTCTTTTACTTTTTCTGGCTCTAACTTTTCGGTATTGGATATTTTTCGGTACCTACATAAGGAAACTTTTCGGCAATTTGTCATTAATAGTTTTCGGTACCTAAAGTTTTCGGTACCTTATCTTTTCGGTAACTCTTCTTTAGTTTTTGATTTTTCTTTTGTTTGATACACAAATAATCTATTTCCTTAACCAAACTTTATACTAAAATACATCACACATATAATCATATAAATGCATGAACTTATGAAGTCGGGTTTCGGTTTAGGTTCCTGACAACAAGTCCCGCTGTCACTTCGGTGACGGTTGGCCACACATCAGACATCTTTTCTGATGTTGTGACGGCAGAACGTATAACACACTTGTATTAAGAATGACCCATCTTAAGATTTAAATTTTCAGTCCATTAACCTAAAAATAATTCTCAGCCCAAGACCAATAAGTCCTTCTACTACAAGTTAAACCATCTTTATCCATTTGTGATACTTAAGAACTAAGCTACATGAGAAAGCAAGGAGAAACGTATAGAACAAGAGAAGCCAAACCCTGCAAAGCTTAATTCTGTACAGTTCTAACATGATCTGAGCTGTGTTAAGGTAAAATCAGTCTTAGATAGCAGTTAATCTTCTTCAAGTTCATTTTTCTGTTCACTACCTTTCTGAAAATGAGTTCTGTGCGCAGCCCTTGTTTTAAACGAATTTGACCCAGCTACTGTTCTCTGATATTTTAGAAATTTGTCTCTATTGAAAGTAATTTTCTTAGCTTTTCATAGCCACTGGAATCAAATCAACTCGATGTTTCTACGAATTGCTATGATTTTTCGAACATTCAGCTGCGAAGCTGAAACTGTTCGGTGATGAAGCTGTTGTATTTCGTGACTTTCCCCCAGTGATACTGCTCCGAATCTTATAAAACTAGTCTCTTTTGTAAGGTAGCTTCCTGATATATTCACAGCAGCTTGAATCATCTCATTCCAGCATTCCTATGATTTGTTATGAATTTGTGAACTTTTCTGCTTTAGATCCTGCTTCTAATGCCTCTGTAACTATCTGTTTTAACCTATCTATGCTGCTCCGTTGTTATTGAAGCTAGTCTCCATGGAAATTTTTCGTCATTAGCAGTTCACAGCCACTGGAATCACATTAATCTGATATTCCTACGAATTGTTATGAATTTTTGAATGGGGTTGCCATTTTCGGTATTTTGTCGTATAATTTCGAAACTATCTCCACGTCCTTCAGAATGCACTTGTACTGTGTTTCTGATGCTCGTACTAATATAAATCTATTTCCAGACCGTTCTTGACTTAATATTGTGGGTTTATGGTTGTGTTATGGTTTGGTCGTTGATGATGCATACACTCGGTACCGAGTTATAAGTAGCCCGAATGGCCACGTTTGGGTGAGTGAGAGTGGCATATCGAGTAAGTAGCCCGTGGCTTCGCAAACTCGGGTGAGTGAGGCCCAACGCGTTCACTTATCCCTTTGCCACGTATTGATTATTATTGGAGGGTGATCGTAGGGGAGGTGTCAAAGTCGATTGTGAGACTCGGCCAACGTCACCGGCATACATGCATTTCATACATTTTCGATATGTTCTTTCACGGTTTAGTTGATACGGTTGCTCATGGCATTATGTTTAGAGTACGGTGACGGACTCGTCTGACTCTCGACGGAGAGTTCAATTCGAGGAGGATACGGCTACCCATGTGTCGTTTATGTGATGACATGTACTTTCTTGATGTTCTTGATATGTTTTATGATTTATTTTTATTGTCGTATTATCCTCGTACGAGCGGTGGATATTGTTTACCTTGTAAATGTAAAGTAGTCGATATATTTGATTTGCTATGGTATCATCGTCGAGAACACGCATTCTATGCGGGGAAGGTGGTGCCTGTATTATCACCTCACTGAGCTAGTGGTTTGCTCACCCCATACATATATACTTCTTTCTATCCAGGTTGCTGATATCTCTTTTGTTTGGAGGTTTGCCATTCTCGATCGTCATTTCCGCTGCTGTTTCTACCATTTTGGGTACAATATCATCTTTTTATATTGGATCCATTGACGGGAATATTTTGGAAGGAGGTTTTGTTGTATATTATTCCTTCATTGACCGATGTATCGAGACACTTTGTATTGTAAAACCTCCTTTGATATCTATATATATTTTCCTTTATCGAGTACCGTTTCTTTCGTGCAATTTAATTTCGTGACTGTGTGTTGATATCGAGCCTTGCGTTTATTGAGAAACGCGGCGGCTGTCGCGCCTTCGAAGCGGGTCGGGGCGTGACAGTTTCGGTGGTATCAGAGCCTTCCTGTATTCCTTTTCTTTCTTTCTTCGATGTTGCCAATGGATCCATTTTCTTCGGTCTTCTTTGTCTTTGATGAAGTATTATACTTTTAATATTAACCTCGTTTTTTTCTATTGATAGTTATTATGGCACCTCCAGTTCATACCCGAGGTCGAGGCAGGGGATGTCCATCTCGTGGTCCTCCAAGTCCTCTTTCTTCTCCTGTTACTCGTAGACCTCGAGGTCGCATTATTCGTGTTCCTACGACTCCTGACGAGCAACCACAAACTCAAGGACGAGCTGAACAAATGATGACACCGGAGCAATATCAAGTGTATTATGATTATGTTTGTATACATGGAGTTCCACCACCTACAATGGGTCCTTCGTCTTCTGTTTTACCCTATGGTCTTGATATGTCGTTCGTCCATCGATCGGTAGCTCTTATGTTCCTCCTCGCAGCGAGCCAACGCTACCTACATCTAGTGTACCGGTTTCTAATCCAAATATGACATCTGGAGGTTCTAATCCTAGGAGCGTGCGTTATATTCCTGATTTGGTGAAAGCTGTCACTGATATGGGAAGTCCAACATTCGAAGGTGTGCGAGATGCTACAGAAGCCGGTGCTTGGTTTAAGGAAATCATTGAGACGTTCGATACTTTGATGATCGACGAGTGTCATTGTGTGGTGATTGCAACAAAACTCTTGGGCAAAGATACACGTCGATGGTGGCAGAATTTGAAGGAGACGTCTTCTAAGGCTATTACTTGGCCCATCTTTATAGAGAAGTTTATGGATCGATACTTTTCTCAGTATAGTCGGATCAGAAAAGGAAAGAATTCTTCAGCGTTTATCAGGGCAACATGACGGTCGTCGAGTACGAGAGCAGATTCTTGGACTTGCACGAATTTGCTCCTAAATCCTATACGATGAGGGATTTGTGCAAAAGGTTTTAAGATGGTCTCAATATAAATATTCGCAGTCGCTTGAAGTCGGGAGATAAATACGAGAGCCTGGATGAACTCGTGGAAGATGCATTGAGAGTGGAAGGCTTAAATCAGGCGCGACAGAAGCTAGCCGAACGATCTCAAAGGAAGAGGGAAGACGAATCACTATCACAAAACATGTCAAAGATGAGTCGAAGTATGGGATATTCACGTAATATTCCTATGCCGATGTCAGGAACCAAAACCAAAACCTTATTTCACAAGTTCATGCATTTATATGATTGTATGTGTGTTGCATTTTTATTATAAGGATTGGTTAAGTTAATAGAATTATTTTCGTACTTATACAGGAAAATCATAAGTACCGAAAAATGTTAAGTATCGAACTGAAAGTATACAAGGTACCGAAAAAAAAGAAAAGGTACCGAAAACTTCAGGTTCCAAAAAAAAAAAAACTATCAATAAGCAGATACCGAAAAGCTAGATACCGAAAAGTATAAGATACCGAAAACTATTGGTGAGTAAAAGCCGAAAAGTATTAATATATGGATACCGAAAAGATTTGAGCCCGAAAAATAAAAACAACGCCGAAAATTCTATACCCGAAAAGTTGTAGGCCCGAGAAATAAAACGGCGAAAATCATACTTAAAAGTGTCTAAAGCCCGAAATAAGGATAGACACTGAAAAATAAAATATACCCGCAAATGATGTCTAAACCCGAAAAATAGACAAACGTTGAAAAGAAAATTATACCGAAAGTTCATAATAGATTAAATAATAAGTATCACTCGAAAACTTATAGCAAAGGAAACGAAAACCTAAAGTAAAAGCAAAGTAAGAGAAGTTGACACCTCATGATTTAATCAGTAGCTTACTAAGCAAATATAAACTTATCATTTTAAATACTCAGTAACAATGAAATATTATTCATTCTATCAACGAAGAACGAGAATAGCACCTAAAGTCTTCAAAGCACCATCATCAATCTTCGGCTAAAGCATAACGTGAGGTATATCCACAAATACGAAATTTTATTTTTATACTTTCTTTCATATATATGAGATTTCGAATAAGGTCGATCTTAGGGTTAGGTTAATAAAGAATATAGGAATCGAATAATAAGGATATAGAAATTATCATTCATGAATAAAGTATGATTTTAAATGCATATATGATGTTTAGATTTTAACAGCAATAAAATAGAAGAATATTAAAACCTTAATATGCTATCTCGAAATTTAAGGTTATTCGAATAAACATGTTATTCGAAAGTTATTCGAATAAACATGTCACCCGAAAATTTAAGTTATTTAAATGGAAGTGTATCCGAAAATCTAAGTTATTTAAATGGGTGTGTATACGGAAATTTAAAACATGCAAATAGTTATGTTACCCGAAAAATTCAGGGCTATTCGAATAAATATAGTATTCGAAAGCTATTCGAATAAAAATGCTATCCGAAAATATATGGCCCCCGAAAAGATATAAATATTATTGCCAAGAATGTATAGCAACCGAAAAAGTTATTTTTTTTTTAGAAATAACCGAAAAAGTTATTTGTTACCCAAAAATGATTCGAATAAATATATTATTCGAAGATTATTCGAATATGACACCCGAAATTATCTAAATAAGAATGGTACCTAGAAAAGTTAAACGAATATTAAAAGTATCCGAAAAAAATATTTTACTGAAAACATAATGTAATACCCGAAAAATTTAATACGGGGATTTCGCAAAACTTCGAAATTGGTAAAGATAAGTTTGGGCGGGCTTGAAATTGAGCCCAAATAATAATTGGGCCGAAGCCCGATAAAGAAGGAAGGCTTTGAGGGACTGAAAAATAATTAGGCCCCAAAAAGGATTGAATGGCCTAATGGAAATCATTTGCGATGAAGAAAGATACAAAAGAAGGAAAATTACAAAAAAGAACATTTCTTAGCTTAAGGGGAAAATTGCATCACCACCTTATCACCTCCTTGTCATCACGTAAGTCTCTCCCCAGTTAAATATACAACTATACTTCAAAAACTTCAGAGGAAAAAAAAAAAAGGGAAAAAGGGGAGGAAGGCGAGAGAGAAGAAAGAGACAGGAAATTTGGCAAAAGCTCCTTCCAATCTTCATCAACAAAATCTGTTTAAACACTGCTTAGGAAGTGAGGTAGGTGAAATCTACAAACCCAAAAACTGATGTTTTAAACTGTATATCTATGGTGAAAGGATCACCATCGTTTTTGGTGTGATTAAATGCAATGTGTGATGATTGATGTTTAACAACCCAAAATATGGGTTTTAATTATGTTATGAGTTTCTGGAATTTGTTGAAGATATGAAGATTTAAAGAACACTGTGTTTTTCGTATACTGTTCTTTATTTTCGTATGATTCTTGTTTTCGGGCCGAAAACCATTTTCGCGGGCCATTTGAAGTTTTTCGTGGGCCAGTTATTTTGCGAACTGTGAGAGGAAAAAGTTTTCGCGGGCCGAAAAAAATCAGTTTTCGCGGGCCTAAGATTTTCGGTATGTGAGAGGAAAAAGTTTTCGCGGGCCGCAAACCAGTTTTCGCGGGCTGAGGTATTTCGCGAACTGTGAGACATCACGGGCCGAAAACCAGTTTTCCCGGGCCGAAAGCCAGTTTTCGCGAACTGAGCTTTTCGCCACTCTTTATTAGATTTCGCGAACCAAAGCTTTTCGTCAGACAGTTCGCGAATTGAGCTTTTCGCTAGTCACTGTTCAAAATAAACAGGGTTTTCGAACCAAAGCTGTTCGCGACTTTTGTTAGGTTTTCACGAACAAAACTTTTCGCTAATTAATATAAGTTTTCTCTAGCTACTATTCAAAACGAAAAAGCTTTTCGCCACTTCCACAGTTTTCGCCAGGTCAACTTTTATAAAATATTTTCGAACTTGGACCCCATTTTCGGGTCAACTGATAGAGGACTATTGGGTCTTAAATAATTCACTATTCTTGGGATTTTAAGTATTTGAACCAAAAGTACGTTTTAAATATTCTAATGATTTTTGAGTTTTTTTTTCGAACATACTTGATATGTTCTGCGATTAATTGTTCATGCACCCACGGCATGTCATGACGAGAGTGTTGATCGCATTTGTGCGATGGGGGGAGTGTATGCCTTTCTTTGGCTGAGATTTGTGAGGTTAAGACTCGTAGTTGCACCTGACGGGAGACAGACGTGATCGATCTGTCTACTCAGGCTTGAGCAACCTGAGGTGCCCACCGTCGTAGGATGGCTCGACGTGACGGGAGATAGACGTGATCGTTCTATCTACCCGGGTACAGCGTGGGAGTGCGACTCGGGGTGCCTACCGTCATGAGATGAGATTAGGCGGGAGATAGACGTGATCGATCTATCTACCCGGGTACAGCGTGAAAACGCGACTCGGGGTGCCCACCGCCATGAAATGTGATTTCCGAGTCTGTGTGACCGGATGATTGATGTGATGTTGCGCGCGAGGTGCCGAGTCTAACCTAGGGCCCTGAGTATTGAGATATGAGAAAAATGAGCGTGCATTTGTCATGTGAGATATTGGGATTTGGGGACATGTGCACGCATGCATCGCATTATTTTGGTGTTCACCTACTGGGCAATTTTGCTCAGGGTTGCATATTTTATAGGTACGGGTGAGTAGCGGCTGGTGGCGGTGACTCCACGGGCTTTTGGGGGCGGATGCAGTCCATGGGACGCGACCTGTGGAGGCGTAGGATTGTTTTGATATTTTGGGGCTTTGGCCCGTTGTAAAGACTAGCACGGCTTTTGTAAAACAACTCTTTTATATATTGTATAATATACTATGTTGTTTTTGTAAAATGGGCTTTCCGCGGCTTTCGTTGCGAAAACCCGCCAACTATTTATATTTAAAAAGTGGGGTCGCCACAAGGTGGTATCATAGCATAGGTTTTAGATTCTGAAGACTGTCCATGTACTGCTACCCAAAAGCCGGGAGAACCAGCCGCGCCTGTAAGTTTTAATTTTTAACAATAGTATGTGGTACATGACTATGTGTTTGTATGTATCTGTGAACGAAGAATAGTTACAAAATGCCGAGAGGGGGACGTAAAAACGTTGGGGAGTCGAGCCGAAGAGGCGAGCCCGAATCTCCAACGCACGAACATAATACCATCGATAGACTGACCGAACTAATTCAGCATCAGTCGGAGCAAATTAGTGACCTTATACACCATCAGAGCTCGTCGGAGCATCGTCCTTCCCCACAGCCCGATCATGTACAAATAATCGGGGAGCGCTTCCGAAAATTGAACCCTCCCATCTTTACTGAGGCCGTCAACCCTGCGGTGGCTGAGGACTGGATAGGCACGATAGAGGACATGTTCATTTATAGTAGATGCCTGATAATGAGAAGGTACTTTGCGCCGTTTCCCTCCTACGGGAGAATGCGCGCTATTGGTGGAACACAGTAAAAGTATTGGAAGACCCAAACACCATGATGTGGGACAGGTTCAAGGAGCTGTTCTTCACCAAATATTTCACCGCTCATGAACAGGAGCAGCGTATGCTCCAATTCATGAATTTACGACAAGGAAGCATGCCAGTGGAGGAATACATCCGTCGTTTTGAAGAATTGTCACGTTTTGCCCCGTTTCTTGTGGCAACTAACACCCTGAAGGTGACTCGATTCATTCAGGGACTCAAGCCCGAAATCTATCGGGATTTGAGCATAGCCGGCGCGCGACAGTTGGAGTTCATGCAAGTTACCGAACGCGCCTTAATTGCCGAGCAAGCAGAGCGGGTAGTTGTGGAAGCCCAGGAAGCGAGGAAAAGAAGAGAAAATCAACAAGGCGGAGTGGGAAACAAGAAGCGCCAATTCTTTGGCAAAGGGCAGTCTAGCCAAGGAAACCGACCAGGCCAACAAAACTGGCGCCCAAGGCCGAATCAAGGGCCGACAAATATTTCTAATCGACCTCAGAATGTTACGCCCGAATGCCAGCAATGCGGACGCTATCACTTTGGGGTCTGCTATGGAGTAAGGCAACCTCCGTAATGCTACCAGTGTAGAAAGGTGGGGCATTACGCCAGGGCATGCACGGAGAGACAACCCTTGATGCAGAATCAACCCCAACCGTTGATCCAACCTCCACCTGTACCAGCACGGGTCTTTACATTAACAAAAGAGGAGGCAGAGACAAACCCCGATGTGGTGACGGGTACGTTGAATATTTACCATGTCCCGACTTCTATTTTAATTGACTTGGGAGCCACACATTCGTTTGTGTCGGCTGATTTTGTGACAAGGGTCGGAATATATCCTACCCATTCTAAGAAGGATTATTTAGTTAGTTTGCCACATGGGAACCCGACCCGAACCAATTTAGTGATAGAAAAGTACCCAGTAAATATGGAGGGTAGGGAATTGTTAGTCGATCTAATTGTAATCCCGATGAATGATTACGACATCATATTCGGGATGGATTGGCTTTCGAAATACGGAGCCATGATTGATTGTTCTAAGAAAATCGTGAGGTTCCAATCATCCGAGGGAGGAGAGTGCATCTTTTGGGGAAAAGCGAGCAAGGATAGAATTCCTCGAATATCTGCCCTGAAGGCCCGACGACTTGTTAACTCGGGTTGCGAATTCTATCTTTGTTCTGCCATGAAGGCTGAGGAATCTCCTCTTTTGAGACTCGAGGAGGTTCCGATTGCGAATGAATACCCCGACGTGTTTCCCGACGACCTTCCAGGTTTACCTCCTAATAGAGAGATCGAATTCAAAATCGATCTTGTGCCTGGGGCTGCCCCGATATCGAAAGCTCCATATCGATTAGCGCCGAACGAACTACGGGAACTGAAAGAACAATTGGAAGAGTTGTTGCAGAAAGGATTCATCCAACCAAGCTTCTCTCCATGGGGAGCACCGGTTCTTTTCGTTCGAAAGAAAGACGGGTCGATGAGATTGTGCATCGATTATCGTGAGCTAAATAAGATCACGATAAAGAATAAGTATCCGTTGCCAAGGATTGATGACTTGTTTGACCAATTGCAAGGAGCAACGGTATTCTCTAAGATCGACCTGCGCTCTGGGTATCATCAGTTAAAGATCCGTGAGGCAGACGTTCCTAAAACCGCATTCAGCACAAGATACGGCCATTACGAGTTTTTGGTCATGCCTTTCGGGTTGACAAATGCACCAGCTGCTTTCATGGATCTGATGAATCGGGTATTCAAGAATTTCCTAGACTGCTTCGTGATCGTCTTTATAGATGATATCCTTATTTATTCAAAGACGAAAGATGAACATGAAGAACACCTAAAAACAATTCTAGGAATTTTACGGGAGAAGCAGTTATTCGCAAAATTCAAGAAATGCGAATTTTGGTTGACAGAAGTGGCCTTTCTGGGACACATTATCTCTGGAAACGGGATTTCGGTGGATCCTAGTAAGATTGAGGCAATTAAGAGTTGGCCACGACCAACCACTCCCACGGAAATTAGGAGTTTTCTCGGGCTTGCTGGATATTATCGGAAGTTCATCAAAGATTTTTCCAGCATTGCCTCAACACTCACCAATTCATATAAGTTAGCAAGCATAATGCATGAATTATATTGGCCAACCAAGATGTTTAAGGGCTCGGGAATTACATCCTCCCCTCCTTAAAAGAATTTCGTCCTCGAAATTCAACTTACCTTTCACCAAAAAAGAAATTCAACTTACCGGAATAAGTCGGGGTATTTAGTACGCATATCATCTTCCCTTTCCCATATTGCCTCTTCGACCGATTGATTCCTCCACAACACTTTTACCAGCGGAATTTCTTGTTCCTGAGTTGTTTGACCTCGTGTAGAAGAATCTCCACCGGCTGCTCCTCATAGCTCAAGTCGGGTTTTAGCTCGATAGGCTCATTTTTCAAAATATGGGTAGGATTCGCAACCTACCTCCGCAACATTGAGACATGAAACACGTCATTTATCTGAGACAACGATGAGGGCAAATTGAGTCTGTATGCAACATCGCCAACTTTTTCCGTAATTCGAAAAGGACCAATATATCTGGGACTTAACTTCCCTTTCTTTCCGAATCGCATCACGCCTTTCATCGGAGACACCTTTAGGAACACTAATTTACCAACATCAAACTCGAGTGGTCATCGTTTCGGATCAGCATAACTTTTCTGCCGACTTTGTGCAGTCTGCATACTCTGTCGAATTTTCGCTACCGCATCCGTCATTTCTCGCACCATGTCAGGTCCAAGCAATGTTTTCTCGCCAATTTTTTTTTTTTTTTTTTGGTAAACGGTCACTAAGAACAGAGAAAAACCAGGTACAAAAAACTGTGCAGTCGCACAGCACCAACTGGTAACAAACTACCAGCTCACAACCAAAAGAAAAGACAGATAAAGCGCAAGAGAAACAAACACGTGCAAGTGTAAGGTGAAGGGTCGCATCGCTCTACCAAGCTATGCGCCAAACACGCCGTAATGCAAGAGCCTGCAGCTGGTACTTCCTCGAGAGAGTAGATAGTCGTAAGCAAAGGAGGGTCTCTATATCAGCTACAAGCTGTTCAGGAGGCCGTTGCCTCCCCTCACGCCAACGTCTGTTGCGCTCGGCCCAGATGTGGTAGACAAGCGAAGCAAGGACGTGGCGCAGGCCCAGCCATGCAAGGTGGTGTCCCCGCCATCTATCCGCAGCCCAACGAATTCCCGCATTCCAGTCCCTCAGTGGCCATCCAAAGCGAAGCCTATCCCGCAACAGCCGTAAGCACCGTCTGGAGAAGGGGCACTCAAAGAACAAGTGGCGCGTCGTTTCCGCAATCTGGCCATCACACAACAGGCATGATGGGGTCCCCGCCGCCGCTGCCACCCAGGCCTTGTCTCTAGTCGCCAACTTATCCCTAATCGCCAGCCAAAGTAGGAACTCGTGTCGTGGTATAGATATCGGTCCGCCAAATAGCGTATACCATGGTACCCGTGGGAGCTTCAGTCGCAAGCTTTCCCGCGCCGAGTGAGTAGAAAATCTTCCATTCCACGAAGCCGTCCACCTTATCAAATCCATCTCGCCCGGTCGAACCTGGGGAAGAAGTGGAGCAATCTCCATGTACTCTACCGTCGTCTGGCCTGGCCAATGCCAACCCGCATCGTCAATTACCACACTAAGCCACGAATCAAGGGGTATGCCCATAACCATAGGTCCCCGTGGGATCCGCTCCACCAATGGGCCTGTGAACAGCCAGGGATCGGTCCATAAACGCGTGCCAGCTCCATTGCCTATGCGGAATTCGACAAGTGGCCGGATATGTTGGCGAAGCTTTAGCAACTTTCGCCAGCTCCATGAAGTTCGCGACGTGGGTCTGATGGTCCATAGTGAAGTGCTATGGAGTCGTGTCTGACGGATCCACGTGGCCCAGATGGAGGTCTCATCGCCACTCAGAAGGCTCCAGATAAGGCGCATCAGCAACGCCTTATTATCAGTCGCGATAGAACGTAGCCCAAGGCCCCCTTCCTCTCGTGGCAAACATACAGCAGCCCACGCCACCTTGGCGCTAGATCCCCGCCACAGGAATGCTCTGAGTCGCGTCTCAATATTACGAATAATACCTTTGGGGAGTAAGAAGACGCCTGCCCAGTAGGTGTGGAATCCCAGAAGGACCGATCTGATCAGCTGAAGCCTCCCAGCATACGAGAGTGACTGGTTGGTCCATGAGCCAAGGCACTGATCTATAGATCGAAGGAGCGGGGCGCAGTCGGCTAGTGTAAGCCGTGAAGTGATGAGCGGGACCCCCAAGTAGCGCACCGGCAGGGAGCCGATTGGAAAGCCCATGATGGTCTGGAGAGCTCCTTTCAGGCGATCAGCGCGCTTCGAGACAAACATCTCGCTCTTGGTGATATTGGCCCGCAAACCAGAAAGTGAGGCAAACAAGTCAAGGCTGGCCTGAAACACCTTCACGGAGTCCACATCCGCATGCGAGAACAAAAGTAAATCATCAGCAAATGTAAGCATAAACAGTGAAACAGGCTCACATCGCCAATGGTACTGAAAGCAGCCGCTCCGCCTAATCTGGTCCACGATAATACCATGGAGAACTTCCATCACCAATGTGAAAAGATAGGGTGATATGGGATCACCCTGTCGCAGTCCGCGGCGCCCTCTGAAGAAACCCTCCGGACGGCCGTTGAAATTAATAGAAAAGCAAGGCGTCGTGAGGCACGAGCGAATCCAACCGACAAATGTAGGATGAAAGTTGAGCGCTTCGAGTGTGGCTAGGATACAGTCCCACTCCACCTTGTCGTACGCCTTCGCCAAGTCAACTTTGAACGCCACGCGCTCAGGCATCCCCGCACTGTTATATCCATGGCAGATCTCCTGGGCTAATAGGATGTTGTCCGAAATACGGCGTCCTGGGATGAAGGCCGTTTGGGTGAGATGGACAAGGTTTCCCAGGCAGCCCCGAAGTCTGTTCGCGATGACTTTCGAGATAATCTTATACAGGACGTTACAACAGGATATCGGTCTATAGTCCTTCGCCATCCGCGGGTTTGCACCTTTAGGGATAAGTGTGATTAGCGTCGAGTTGAGTTCCCCCAAGAGATGCCCCGTTCTGAAAAACTCCTTAACAGCATGCGTTATATCCTCACCAATGATATCCCATGCGCGTTTGTAGAAAACCGCCGAGAAGCCATCCGGTCCCGGTTCTCGCCAATTTCATCCCAATGAATAGGCAATCTACAATTTCTTCCATACAAGGCCTCATACGGTGCCATTCCAATAGTGGCATGATAGCTGTTATTATACGAAAATTCGATCAATGGTAGAAATTTACTCCACTGACCTTTGAAATCTAACACGCAAGCACGAAGCATGTACTTTCTCTCTCTAGCGCGATCTCTCTCCATCCAAACCCTAAAAAAAAAAAAAAAAAAATTTTCCGGCCAAGTCTTCGATCCTTTCCCAAGCGGCGCACCTTACACCACTCTTGTTGACGCCGGTGACGTCTCCGTCGGCCTCCATCGCCGGGATCAAACGGCGTTTGGAAGGCATTCTTTAGGGCATTTCTAGGGTTTCTCTTTGTGATATCTCGCGGAAGTGGCCGGAGCTGGTGCGGTGACTTTGACCGGAGGTTGTTCGGTGTGCTTGGGCGGTGCTGGTGGTGGTGGCTTGCCTGTTCCGGTGGGAAGAAGGGCGGGCTGTGCGGTTTTTTTGTTCCAAACCCTAAGTGACCTTTCATCTTCCTTCTCCTTGCTCGGCAGCGATCCTTTTCCCTTGACCTTGCAGTGGCTTGAGGTGCTTTGGGGCTGAGCTGGGACGGTGGAAAGGGCTGGGGTTGGGCGGCGCGGGTGTCTTGCGCGTTTTGGGTTAGGGTTTTGTGACTCTTCACCTTCATGGCGTCGAGTTCTTCTTCGTGTGGGTCGATGGCTTCGTCATCGACGTCGGGAACTGAGTTCATGCCACTTTCGCCGGATTTTGGGGCGTTGGGACGTAACATACCGGAGTTTAACCGGTTGTTTGACGTGGCTGCCTTTGAAGACCTTCTTATGTGGGTTCATGGGACGGGTGGCTCCTCGGCGAGGCACAATATGGCTGGTTTGGGTCGCTCTGTGGACAGCACGGAGGTTGAAGGTGCTGGTTCCGGCAAGGACGGGCCACGGGTGGGTGTGGCTGGTCCGAGCCTTCCCGGGACATTGCTTTTGGAAGGAGTTTCCTCCGTGACCATGACTGCCGTGGCTGATCACCCTTTGGGTGTTGGGGGGGCTACGGATAGTATTACTATCGAGCCTATGGATTGTATGGTGGCTGCCGGGTTTGATGAGGGATTGGTGGTTGCCGAGAAGGGTGGCCATGACATTCGAGGGAATGACTCAAAGGGCGAGAATGATGAGACGACCTTGACGGAGGCGACTTTGGTGGCGCCCAAGACATCGACGATGGGGTCCAAAGGGTTGAGTGAGGCTGCGGGGAACAAAGGGGTTGGGGCTGAGGTGCCTAAGGAGAGAGCTGTGGTTAATGCTGCGGTGAAACGTCGGCCATCGTCGAGATGGAGTGTGACCCAGCCATTACGGGACCCGACAATTGACTCGAACAGGTGTGCGTTGGTTCGCCCATGCACGCCTATTCATCCACGCCCTACTTTGGTTTCGAATGATGAGGTGGATCGGGGTGTGGAGAGCATGATTGAGCAGTTGGAGAAGGTCCACGAGCCTCTTTTGAGCGATGCTCATGGGGAGAGACTGGTTGATTTGGGAATGAACTCGCGTGATGTGGTGGTGCATGGGACGGCTCCGGGGCTTAAGGAGATGACGGGCCAGGGTAGGTTGGCGAATCAGCAGCCTACTCGATCTTTTCGGGATGCGGCCATTGAGGGCCCTAGGCCTGAGAGTAGGCCTATTAATGCGGGACAACGGATTCCGTTGGCTTATACTCCCCCTTTGATGATCGATGGGGTTGTTGAGGTTTGCCCTTCATGGGAGGTTGCTGAAAAGGGGTTGGCTAGGTGGGAAAACACCTTGGTGGGCTACTTCCTTGGTCGACGACCTTACTTCCCATTCGTTGATAAGTTTGCTCGTATGTCTTGGGCGCATGTGGTGGAGGTTCGGGCAACGAGCAACGGGTTCTTCCGGTTTCGGTTCTCATCAGCTGCTGCTATGAATGTGGTGCTCGAAGGGGGCCCTTGGCTGCTACAGGGGCAGCCCTTATTTCTTGAGGCGTGGCGACCTGGCATGTCCTTCGATAAGAAGGAACCTGAGGAGATACCTGTCTGGATTAAGCTATGGAACGTGCCGAGTGAGTTTTGGACGCAGAGGGCCTTGGCATAGTTGCTAGTGCGGTGGGGAGGCCTCTTTTCACAGATTCGATCACGACGTCCATGACACGTATCGACTTTGCACGAGTCTGTGTGATGAAGAAGGTGGCTGAACCCTATTTTGAGCATTTCAACATTAGGGTTCCTTCTCGGTCTGGAGGGTTTGAGGGGCATGTTAGGGTTTCGGTGGAGTACGAGTGGCGGCCGCCGAAGTGCTCGGGATGCCAGGCTACTGGTCATTCTGTAGAGGCTTGTCCTAGGGCTACCAGTCATCCTAGATACGTAGGATCGAGGGTTCAGCCCATGCCCAAGGGACGTAGGGTGGAGGATAAGTCACGGCGGACAGCGATTAGTATGGTTGGAAAGGACAAGGGTGCGAGGGAGAAGGTGCAGATGAAAGGAAGGGATAAAGGGAAAAAGGTGCTGGAGGACAAGAGGGAGGTAATTGCAGGTGATGCCTTGACTTGTAGTGCCCCGAGCTCATCATTCACGAAGCTGTCTCCAGATGGGGTGAAGAGTAGTGAGAGGGGGGAGGCGGGGCAACTGAATACATTTGCCATTCTTCAGACTGTGGGTGAGGATGATGTGCTTACTTTACCGGGCCCTGATTGCATTGCAGCCCTCCCCGGGGTTGTTCCATGATCCCAGTCGGAGTCTGGAATGTGCGCGGACTGAATAAATGGGAGCACGGCCGGGCAGTCCGCGAGTTTATTTCCCGGCATAATCTTTGCTTGGTGGGTTTGGTGGAGACGAGGGTGGCCATCCACAATGCTGCCCTTACTTCGTCTTTGGTTCGGGATACATGGCAGTGGTTCTTTGACTATGATGTTGGGCCTGGCAATCGTATTTGGGTTGGCTGGGATCCTTCCTTTCTTCGGGTTTCTGTGGAAAGGTGCTCGACGCAAGCAATTCACTGCAAGGTGCATTCGCTTGCTGACCTCTCTACCTTTTTTGTCACATTCGTCTATGGCAAGAACACGAGGGAGGAGCGCTCTGTCCTGTGGGGTGATTTGATTGCCATGGCTGAATTTCGCTCGGAGGACCCGTGGATCGTTATGGGGGACTTCAATGCGGTGATTGAGGCCAGTGAGGCTAGAGGAGGGTCTTCAGCCTCTGCTGAGTGTTTGGAGTTCAGGTCTTGCCTTACTTCTGCCGACCTTACTACCCTTCCTATGATTGGCCAATTCTTCACTTGGTACAATCAGCAGAGGGCGGGGAGGGGTATTTGGAGGCGGTTGGATCGTATTGTGGGGAACCCTTCTTGGTTTTCTAGGTTTCCTCTTGTTCGGTATCGTAGTTGTCTTCCTGCGACTTCTGATCACTCGCCTCTTGTCTTGGAAGGGGAGGGAGGGTATGCCAGGAAGGCTTGCTTCAGGTTTGATAATTTTCTCACTAAGGATCCCCTCTTTTTGGAGCTGGTCGATCGTGGCTGGAGGACCAGAGTGAGGGGTACCCTTATGTATTCGGTTTCCCAGAAGCTTAGGGGCCTGAAGCAGCCCCTGAGGGAGCTGCGCCGTAGGAAGGGCAATCTTGCCAGGAATGTCGAGGAGGCGCGTCTGTTCTTGGAGGTTGCCCAGACTCTCTCTTCTCAGTTTCCTGAGGAGGATCTGCTTGTTGATCTTGTGCGTTTTTGTCGGGCTCTCTTTGCGCGTGCTGTGGAGATGGAGCACTCTGCACTCTCTCAGCGGGCTAAGCTGGCTTGGCTCAAGGATGGTGACCAATCCTCTGCCTTTTTCTTCAAGAAGGTTCAGATGCGTAGGGCAACCAATCGCATCTTCTCTCTTGAAGATGATGAGGGATCAGTGGTGGAAGGGGAGGATCAGGTCCGTATGCGCTCATTTGCTATTACCAGCAGATCTTGGGTCAATCTGCTCGAGCTCTTCCTGTGGTGGGTGAGGAGGTTCGTCAGTACATTACGAGCTTTATTTCGCATGAGGATGCTGCCATTCTCGTTAGGCGAGTGGAGGATAAGGAGATTAGGGATGTGGTGTTTCTTCTGGCGGATGATAAGGCACCTGGTCCTGACGGGTACACTGCTGCCTTCTTTAAGGCAGCCTGGACGATTATTGGGGTGGATGTTATGGAGGCGGTTCGTGAGTTCTTTTCTAGTGGACACCTTCTCAAGGGCGTGAACAGTACTCTTATCACTCTCATTCCTAAGAGGACTTCGCCTAGGCATGTGGGTGACTTCAGGCCTATTTCTTGTTGCAATGTCTTATATAAGATCATTGCTAAGATCATTGCTAATAGGGTTCGGCCTCTGATGGCCAAGTTGGTCCACCACTCGCAGACGGCTTTTATCCCTGGCAGACGTATTGGGGATAACATCCTTCTTGCTCAGGAGATCTGTTATGGCTACTTGAGTCGCGATAAGCCCCCTCGTGTTGCGCTCAAAGTGGACCTGGCTAAGGCATATGATAAGGTTGAGTGGAGTTTTCTTTTGGCTATTCTTGAGGCTATGGGATTTCCGTCTGAATTTATCAGATGGATTCGGAGCTGTGTGACTACTACATGTTTTTCGATAAACATCAATGGTAGTCCGGAGGGTTTCTTCCCTGGTAAGCGGGGTCTGCGGCAGGGAGATCCGCTTTCGCCGTATCTGTTTACGCTTGTTATGGAGGTGTTGCGTGGCATTGTGACCCACTTTGTTAGGACTGACCCACGATTTCGCTATCATTGGCGGTGCGAGAAGTCGGCCTTGACCATGCTGACCTTTGCTGATGATCTGCTGCTCTTCTGTCATGCTGATTTGCATTCTGTGGGGGTTCTTCATGCGGCACTGACTTGCTTTACATCGCTCTCGGGGCTTGCGGCGAATCCTTGTAAGAGTGAAGTCTTTGTCTCGCGTCGTGCGGAGCATCTGACTCCTGCTTTACTGGATTTGTTGGGTTTTTCTTTGGGTTCTCTGCCTGTGAGATATCTTGGAGTCCCGTTGATCACTACTAGACTCACTCAGGCGGACTGTGCCCCTTTGCTTGAGAAGGTGGATCAGCGGATTGGTTCTTGGCTGAATAAGTCCCTCTCCTATGCGGGACGAGTTCAGCTTATTCGTTCGGTGCTGGGAGCGCTTTATCTCTATTGGACCGGGGTGTTCTTGTTGCCCAAGGGTGTCATCAGGGCTATTGAGCAGAAGTTTCGTTCATTCTTATGGGCGGGCTCAGCTGCTAAGGTGGCGTGGGAGGAGGTTTGCTTGCCTGTCGTGGAAGGGGGACTTGGCATTCGCTCTATTGAGGTGGACAATAAGGCTTTGATGATGAAGAACATTTGGAGTATCATCACGCGCGACGAGGAGTCTATTTGGGTGACCTGGCTTTATCATGAGAGACTTCACCGCAGGTCATTTTGGCATTGCACGTCGTCGAGTAACACCTCTTGGAGTTGGAGGAAGCTTCTCAAGCTGCGTAGTGAGATGCGTCCGCTGATTCAGTTTCGGGTTGGAAACGGTAGAGATATTTGGGTTTGGAAGGACCCCTGGTTGTACATTGACCCCTTAGTGAGCAGATTCCCTCGGGGGCCGTTGGTTATGGGTATTCCCATTGATGCACGCCTGAGTTCTGTTATTTCCTCTTCGGGGTGGCACTGGCCGGCGCAGACCTCGACGGAATATTTAGAGTTTCATCCTCATCTGCCCCACTGTTCCCCCACTGATGCTGATTCCTACCGATGGTTGGGCACTTCGGATGGTAAGTTCTCTACTGCCTCGGTTCGCGAGTCGATTCGGAGTAGGCGTATTCGGGTTCAGTGGGCTGCCCTCTTTGGAGGACCGCTGAAGGTCCCTCGGTTTGAGTTTATCCTTTGGTTAGCGATTCGGGATCGGCTTGCTACTAGGGATAAACCTTGGGTTGCGGCTGTTGCCCAGACGATGCATTGCTGTTTGTGTGACTCGTTGGAGGTGGAGACGATCTCACATTTATTCTTTGAGTGCCAGTTCTCGAGGCGTTGTGTGCAGGTGCTGAGGTACAAGACCCGTTGGGGATGGCCGTACCAGAACTGGAGCTTGGGTATTGCTTGGGCTTCGAGGCGCTGGAGGGGTCGTCATCTCTGTCACCTCACCTTGCGCCATCTGCTTGCCTCTCTTGTTTATCATATTTGGCAGGAACGCAACAAGAGATGCTGGGAGGGGATCATTGGGACGCCGGAGCAGCTTGCCCAGGCGGTGGTTCACACTGCTGTGCTGAGACTCTCCACGCTTCATTCGAAGTGGGAGTTGCAGACCTGTGCTGTTCGGCGACTTTGGCGTGTTGCTTGGTAGTTTGGTTGTGTCCTTGTTTTGTGCTTTTCGAGGCTTGATTGGTTGTTGTTGTTTCTGTTTCGCTTTGCTGGCCTTGTTGGTGCTCCTTGTTTGATTGCTCAGCAGGGTGCTTGTTCTGGCAGTTTGCTGCCTGTGGCTTTCTCGAGGCATGTCTCGTGATTGCTGCTTTGTACATTCGTTTTTTCTCTTCTGTTATGATTTGACCGTTTCCCCCAAAAAAAAAAAAAAAGCACGAAGCATGTCTTCCAAAGTCTGAAATGTTCGTTCTGATTGCCCATCTGTTTGAGGATGATCGGCCGTGCGAAAATCCTCATTATGTATAATCTACGTGTGACTCGACATCTCAAAATGCATCATCTCTCTCTCGTATCCTCTGCCTGGGCCCGTGGCTAAAATACTATGCACCACCAAGAGCTCTCAATAAATCATCTGACAGTGGCCCACTCTGGGTAGCCAACACTAGGTCTCCCTAGGTCGCCCCTACTGTCGCGGTCGCCTACGCTGGTAGCCCACGCTGGTAGCCTACGCTAGGGTTCCATACCCTAGGGTCACCCCATCCAGGTCGCTCCTACCGCATCAATAATATGGCAGTGGCCCACTCCAGGTAGCCTACGCTAGGTCTCCCTAGGTCGCTCCTTCCCAGGTCGCCCCTTCTGCCTCAACATATGACGGTCGCTTTGTGTTCTTCATGGATGAGCTTGGCTATCTTTGTCGGGCAAAGAAGGATTTTTTGAAGTCGAGTGCTACTTCGTAGCCTCTAATAGCATTTCGCAAGTCGAGCCTTGCCTGAATCAGGTTTGCTACTTTCTCGGTCAGAATCCTTATGTCGTTGATTATTTCAGCGACATTATCATCTTCAGCTTGTCCTTGTCTCTCGAATCTTCAGTCTTCATCATCAGTTGAAGACAACAGGATAATTTTCAACAAACCTACCAGGAGTTCTTCTTCCTTTGCATTTCTGATATTGCATTCTTTGGCTTTGAAGAGCACTTGTAGTCCTTTATCGCAGAATTTTTCGATACTAAGAAGGTTGTGGCTTAGTCCTTCAACGTAGCATACATCCTTGATAGTGATATTTTTGTGGTGACTGTCGCCATAACTGCGTATATGCTGAATTGCTGTTTCCATAGCGTACTTTGTCGCCGTATTGTTCAACGTAGTTGCTCAACAGTTCTTTCTTTCCTGTCATGTGTGTGGTGCAACCCGAGTCTAGGTACCACACATGATGGAGCTACAAAAACAAAATTTTAAACCTTTTTAGGTACCCATATTTGAATGGGTCCTCCTTTGTTATCTTTTAGCTTTTCGTCCTTGTCTTTTGCTAGATTTATCATTAATTGGAGTATTTTTTGGTACCCATATTAATCTTGTTTGGTTAGGGAGAATTTTTTGTATCCACTTATTTATCTTTTGTATACAAAGTTGTTTAGTTATCCGTTTCTATTTTTCTTTTCTTGGACGAGATCTTGGTATCCGTTTTTGTTTTTCTCTTCTTGGATAGGTTTATGGTATCCATTTTTGTATTTGTTGCTTTGGCTCTATTTTTGTTTTCCAAATTTGTTTGGTATATTTCGAGCGAATTGTTTGTGTAGGAATTGTTTTTCCTTTAATTTTTGAAATAGAATTGTTCTTTGTGTCTTTTTGTTGTTTTTCAAAATAGCGTGTATTATATTCAAAAGCATAGTTGGTAACAAGTTGTTTTTGATACAACTTGGAAGCATTTCTAAGAGTTTGACTAGTACTAGGGGAGTCTTTAGAATTACTTCCACTTTCTTCCTTCTTCGGCATCCTAGCTGTTGTTATTCGATCGGCTCTTAGAGGCTTTGTTGGAGACACATTGATTAAAGGTTCAGTGTTTATCACAATACCAGAAGAAGTTGTTCTGTTAGAAGAATTTTTTAACCAAGAAATCTCTTTCAAAAGTTTTTCTCTTTCGGATTTAAACTTTGACCGCTCAGTTTCTAGAATAGTTTGAAGTTCAATAATTCTTTTGACCTTTTCTGGGATATAGGTAGTGATAGTTGAGACTTCATTGTTTTGATTTAGTATATTTTCAGGATAAGTTTGAATTTTTTCTTTATATGTGGATTTTTGCTTTTTGCAGCTTTCGTTGAGTTCTTTGTAGTCAAATGGAGTTTCTGTCTTGTGGTTGTTTTTTCGCTTATCTTCTCTATTTTATTTAATTCAGATTCTTCAATGAATCGCATTAAGCTCGTCAGCCCTAGACCCACATATTTGAGATTATAGAGTTGGGCACAATCAACTTTACTTATTAGATATATAGGATTTTTAAATCCCAACCCTTGTTGAGGATCATAAAATTGTGTGTCTTTTGGTTGATTGAGAAAGATTGTTTGTTCAGAATGTCCATATTTTGTTAGATGATCTTCTAATTCTTTAATTTTTGTGTATAAGTTGTTTCGTTGTTCAAGAAGACTTTTTTTTTAGCTGTACTATTAATTAGTTCATCTTTACAAGTGGATAATTCGAAGGTAAGAGTTTTTATGGATTTTTCTTGTATTGCGACTTTAGAATTTAGAAGAGCTATCCTTTCTTGTTCTATTTTGAGTTTGTTATTTAGTACAGCTCTTCCTTCGAGACATTCTTTTAATATTTTTTCATTATTTTGTAATCTCTTTTCTAATTCTTTCGATGTTTGACGTTCATGGTTCATAATTTTTATGTTATTTTTTAATTTGTTTATTTGTTTATTGAAATAGAGTTTCCGAGAATTTACCTTTGGATCTTCTGATGATGAGGCAGAGGCAGTGTCGGAAGCGTTTGTGTTTTCATCATCGGAATCTTCCACTTTAACCATTAAAGCGCAATGTTCTGTCTCGAAGTCAGAAGAGTCGTACAACCAATGATCTTGTTCAGCCACAAGGGCTATGCCAGCTTCTTTTTGTTTGGATAGTTGTAATTTCTTGACATAGTATGTGGTGTCTTTCTTCTTTGGATGTCTACAGTCTTTTGCAAAGTGTCCGAGTTTGCCGCAATTGAAGCACTTTGTTTGTTTGTCAACTGTGTGTGGCTCAGAAGTTTCTGCTGACTTATCTCTATTTCGAGAAGTAGAGGTTCTTTGTCTGTTTGATGAAGAGGAAGTCTTTTTCTTGTAAAATTTTTGTTGTACCATTTTGGTTAATAAGGCTAGCTGCTTCTTGACCTCTCTCATCTCTATGTCCGAATCGGAGTTGGAATCTTCATCTTCCGAAGAGCTTGAGACTTTGATCATTTTTGACTTTGAGGTTTTGCTCTTTCGTTCTGTCATAAGAGCTATGGATTCCTCTGTCGCTTTTGCCTTGTTTTCTTTGATTATCTCGTTTATGTCTTCAGTGTGTTGTGCGAGATTATCGAAAACAGTGTGGATATCCATGTCATTCAAATCCTTGTTTTGTCGAATTTGGGTAGATAGTTTCTTCCATTCCGGCAAGAGAGATGATAGGAATCGGATGTTGATCTCCATATTTGTCTTGAAGACACTTATTTTTCTCATCTCGTTGATGAGCGTGAGAAAACGTTGGTAGGTTTCGTAAAGGTCTTCTTCAATTTTGGCTTTGAGCGAGTCATAAGCTGTTAGTATATTTGCTTTCTTTGCTTTTACCCCGACTTCTGTTCTTTGCATCATTTTGTGCACTTCGTCCTACATCTCTTTAGTCGTTGTCATACTATCTATCTGCATATATATCTCATTCGGTATTACTTGCAGAAGGTATGTTTTTGCCATGAGATCGGCTCTAGCTCTTATTTTCTCTTGATCAGTGTATTCTTCATGAGTCTAAAGTCTTGTAGATTCAGGAACAGGAGGATTGTTGCCTGGCATGCTCTCTGTAATCATCCAGAACTTTGCTGGACCTTCAAGTATAGATGTGAGCATAAGTCCTTCTTGGTCTTTACTTTCAAGTAAGTTGATGAATCTGCTCCTCCATAATGTGTATTCGCCTCGGCAGAGGATTGGTGGACGGACATCACTTCCAATAGTATAAGCATCCATTGTCCTTCCTTAGATTTGTTGGATTCTTTCTACTTTGATTTCAGGATCGAGAACTTGAAGATTTTAGAAATCACACGCAAAGGGTTAGTTGAACAAGTATAGAATTATTGTAATTTCCTTTGTGTGTGGAAAGTAACACTTTGTGTTTTAAAATTTGTATGAGAATAATAGTCGTACTGATACGAAAAAAAAAATTTGATAAAAAAATTAATTGCGTAGTAGGTATATCGTACTTAAGAAAAATTTGATTTATTTGTCGTACTGAGAAATAGTTTTTCGTATGATAGAAAAATATTTTCCTATAGGTAAAGATTTTCGTATGAGAAAAGCAATTAATTTTCAAATGAAAAGTATTTTTCGTATAGGTACAAATTTTCGCACCGAGAAAATTAGTTTTCCTAAAAAACACTTCTGTTCAAGAAAAGCAATTAATTTTCGTATCGAAAGTATTTTTCGTATAGAGGTATAGTTTTCGTACAAGAAGAATGCTTAGTTTTCGTATGAAAAGTGTTTTTCGTATAGGTATAAGTTTTCGTACTTAGAAAATTATTTTTCTTATGAAAAAAAAATTCGTGCGAGAAAATTAGTTAATTTTCGTATCACAAGTATTTTTCATATATAGGTAAAGTTTTCGAATTAGAAAATTTATTTTCGTATGAAAAATTTTTGTGCGAGAAAAGTTTCTAGTCGAAAATGATATCTGTAGGTCCCGAAATCTAGCTAGAACTCTCGAAATCAATGGAATAGTAAACACCTTCGAGTGTGTGTTTGTGCTTGTTTTTCATTTGAAGGTGGCGGCTGATTTATGGCTTGGGAGAGTTCACACTTTTCTAGGAGTAGCTCAAAATAGACTTTTTCATTAATTTGGGAAGTGTTACACAAAATAAGCCTTAGCCCACTATTTTTTTTGGGGAAGTTTCATTATATATATATAGACGAAAAAGAAAGGCGCACATGAACATACTCATGTTGCGTGGCAAAATACCCTACCATGCTACTTTCCAAATTCTACGTAATGCAACAAGTTGTAAAGAAAATCGCACAGGTAACGTAGATAAGCGCATGCAAACAATACACATAACCTCATCCACTATCTGTTCCAGCGTTCTTTGAATATTTTCCCGCCATCGCCGGTTCCTCTCGAGCCAGATGTGGTAAACCAGAGAGGATAGTAGGTGCTTATTCACCGAGTGGTGAAGATGCCTCCCACGCCACTTCTGCGCCGCCCAAGAATAGCCCCGTCGCCACTCCCGAAACGGCCATCTCCAACCCGTTTTATTCCGTAGGAGCTGCTGGCACCTTCGGGTAAACTGGCAATCAAAGAAAATGTGATTGGTCGACTCAAGGTTCTGTCCATCACAAAGAAGACAAAATGTCGAATTCGCAATCGCCGCCACCCATGCTTTGTCTCTAGTCGACAGGCGTTCCCGTATTGCTAACCAAAGAATGAATTCAAAGCGGGGGATGCGCAAAGGACCCCCGAATAGGGCTGCCCAAAAGACCGGAACCGTCGTGGGCGTAATGCCTCATATGCAGAAGTCGTCGAAAAGACACCAGAATGAGACGCAAGCCATACAAAGGAGTCCTGTTCTCCGGGATGAACCTCAGGTAACAGTCGTCTAATCTCCATGTATTCCACCGTAAATTGTCCCGGCCATTGCCACCCATCAGCCCCCACAACCCTACTCAGCTTTGCCTCACGAGGGATCCCCATGGCGATAGGGACCCTGGGATAGCGCTCAAGAAGAGGTGTAGTGGTCGCCCATGGATCAAGCCATAGCCAAATCGATGTGCCACTCCCGATCCTAAATGAGATAAGGGAGCGCAGCGCAGGCCGAAGAGTCAGGAGTTTACGCCATCCCCACGCTGCTGCCACAGAAGGACAAATATGCCAAAAAGACGTGGCCGACAACCGTGTACCATAGAGCCAAGATACCCATATAGAAGAAGGTTGTCGGGTGATAACATTCCAAAGATGTTTAAGCATGAGTGCCCGGTTATCAGTCAGGATAGATCGTACCCCAAGGCCTCCTTCCCGTACCGGCAGACACACGTCCGACCACGCCACCTTCGACGAAGAGCCCCCCCAGAGAAACTTACGGAGCCTAGACTCCACTTCCCGAATAATCCCTTTGGGCAGAAAGAAAGCATTCCCCCAGTAGATATACAGAGCCGATAATACAGACTTGATAAGTTGTAATCGCCCTGCATAAGATAGGGATCGATTCAGCCATGAACCCAATCGTCTATCCACAGAAGCCAGAAGTGGCGCACAATCTTGTTTCGTAAGGCGTGATGTGATAAGGGGAACCCCAAGATAACGAATCGGTAGAGACCCCACAGGAAAGCCCATGATCCCTTGTAGCACTTGCGTTAGTCCCGCCGCACGCTTGGAGACAAACATGTCACTCTTCGTCGGGTTAGCCTGAAGGTCGGAAAGAGCCGCGAATGTGTCAAGTGCCCCCTTGAAGATCTCAACCGACGCCACATCAGCATGGCTAAACAGGAGCAGATCATCAGCGAATGTGAGCATAAACAAAGATGTGGATTCACAGCGCCAGTGATACCGAAATCTCTCGTCCTCCCGAATTCTCTTAGCGAGAATTCCATAGAATACCTCCATTACCAGCGTGAATATGTATGGAGATATTGGATCTCCTTGCCGAATCCCTCGTTTCCCAGCAAAAAAACCTTCTGCACGACCATTAAGATTGAGAGAGAATCTTTGCACCGCTTTTGTAATTGACTTTTTTTCTATTAGTGGCCTTTAACCAAAAAAAGAAAAAAAAAAGATTGAGAGAGAAGAACGGTGTAGTAAGGCCTATTCGTATCCAGCCAATGAAGGTCGATGGGAAACCCATAGCTTCCAAAGCCGCAATGATAAAGCTCCATTCCACCTATCATAAGCTTTTGCTAAGTCCACTTTGAAAGCAACCCGCGCTGGCTTATCTGCATTCTTATACCCGTGACAAATCTCCTGAGCAAGGAGTATATTATCACTAATCCGTCGGCCAGGAATGAACACAGTTTGTGATGGATGAACCAGACCTGACAGAACCCGGCGTAATCTGTTGGCTAGAATCTTCGAGATCACTTTGTACAAAACATTGCAGAATGAGATTGGCCTAAAATCTGTCGGCCTCCGCGGGGAATCACACTTTGGAATTAATGTGATAAGTGTGCTATTCAGCTCCTTCAGCATAAGACCTGCCTGAATGAAAGAAGTCACGAACTGCCTGGTTGATGTCCTGCCCTATAATATTCCAAGCAGCCTTGAAGAAAGCTGCCGAATATCCATCAGGCCCCGGTGCTTTGTCATCCGCCATATTAAAAAGCGCCTCTTTTATTTCAGCATCATCCACCGACCCAATCAAGCTTAGAGCCTCCGACTCAGATAAAACACGGGTTACGAAAGGCCGCAACTCGTCACAAGTTACCGGTGTCGTGCGCGTGGATTCCCCCAAGAGGTTACCATAATATCGTAGAAGCTCACCTTTGACCGCCACCTCTCCTTCAAAAATATTGCCTTGGTCATCCTCAAGACTGAAAATGCGATTCTGTGCCCGACGCATTGTAACCTTCTTGAAGAAGAATGAGGTACATTGATCCCCCTCTGATAGGCAAGATAATTTAGCCCTTTGTGATAACGCCGATTGCTGCATCGTTACAGCTGCAGCATATAGTGCACGGCATGCCCTTTCCAATGCATGAAAACGATCTTCATGCGGGTGCATATATGCGAAACGTTGGCTGATATCCAGGAAGGTTTTGGCTTCCGTCACATTACGAGTCAGATTACCTTTGGCTTGTCGAAGGCTCTTAAACAGTGGCTTCATCAGTTTCAACTTCCTTACAACTTGGAATAAAAGACAACCAGCAATCGGGATCTTCCATATGCGTGTGACAATATCCAAAAACGTCGGGTCTTTAGTTAGGAAATTATCAAAGCGAAAGCAAGTACCCCGCAGCCTAATCAACGGCGCCTTCAAAATTAGAGGACAATGGTCTGATGTGGCCGGTAAATCGCAAAGATAGTGTGTATTCGGGAAAAGTCCAAACCAGCCCGGGTTAGCTACCATTCGGTCAAGCCTTCGCCAAATTGCCCTCTCAGAGCGTTGCTGGTTGAACCATGTGAATAGCTGACCCGTCATTGGTCAAGGTCGTGAGATCAGCAGCTATGAGGCAATTAGACAGTTCCTCAAAATCTCGTGGGTTGGGTACTCCACCAGATGCGTCCTGCTCTCCCATAATCGCATTAAAATCCCCCATAACCAGCCAAGCTTCCCCGGCGCGTGCTGCCGACATAGCAACAAGATCTGCCCAAAGTGGTCGTCGTGCCTCCTGAGAATTCATGCCATAAAGAATCGACACATAGACGACACGCTGAGAGGGAAGTAAAGCCACCCTACAGTGAACCACCTGTTCACTAAATGCCTCAACATGGACCTGAACATAAGTGGGATCCCAACCAACCCATATTCGCTTACCCGGGCCTATATCATAATAAAAAACCAGCTCCAAGTAGGTCGTATACGTGCTGAAATTGACGAGGCATTTTGTGCAGCAACTCTCGTCTCTACCAAACCAAGCAACTTGAGATCATTTTTAGTAATCACCTCCCCCACCGCTCGACCGTGGTCACACTTATTTAGAGCCGCGAATGTGTCAAGGTGCCCCCTTGAAGATCTCAACCGACGCCACATCAGCATGGCTAAACAGGAGCAGATCATCAGCGAATGTGAGCATAAACAAAGATGTGGATTCACAGCGCCAGTGATACCGAAATCTCTCGTCCTCCCGAATTCTCTTAGCGAGAATTCCATAGAATACCTCCATTACCAGCGTGAATATGTATGGAGATATTGGATCTCCTTGCCGAATCCCTCGTTTCCCAGCAAAAAAACCTTCTGCACGACCATTAAGATTGAGAGAGAATCTTTGCACCGCTTTTGTAATTGACTTTTTTTCTATTAGTGGCCTTTAACCAAAAAAAAAAAAAAAAAAAAGATTGAGAGAGAAGAACGGTGTAGTAAGGCATATTCGTATCCAGCCAATGAAGGTCGATGGGAAACCCATAGCTTCCAAAGCCGCAATGATAAAGCTCCATTCCACCTATCATAAGCTTTTGCTAAGTCCACTTTGAAAGCAACCCGCGCTGGCTTATCTGCATTCTTATACCCGTGACAAATCTCCTGAGCAAGGAGTATATTATCACTAATCCGTCGGCCAGGAATGAACACAGTTTGTGATGGATGAACCAGACCTGACAGAACCCGGCGTAATCTGTTGGCTAGAATCTTCGAGATCACTTTGTACAAAACATTGCAGAATGAGATTGGCCTAAAATCTGTCGGCCTCCGCGGGGAATCACACTTTGGAATTAATGTGATAAGTGTGCTATTCAGCTCCTTCAGCATAAGACCTACCTGAATGAAAGAAGTCACGAACTGCCTGGTTGATGTCCTGCCCTATAATATTCCAAGCAGCCTTGAAGAAAGCTGCCGAATATCCATCAGGCCCCGGTGCTTTGTCATCCGCCATATTAAAAAGCGCCTCTTTTATTTCAGCATCATCCACCGACCCAATCAAGCCTAGAGCCTCCGACTCAGATAAAACACGGGTTACGAAAGGCCGCAACTCATCACAAGTTACCGGTGTCGTGCGCGTGGATTCCCCCAAGAGGTTACCATAATATCGTAGAAGCTCACCTTTGACCGCCACCTCTCCTTCAAAAATATTGCCTTGGTCATCCTCAAGACTGAAAATGCGATTCTGTGCCCGACGCATTGTAACCTTCTTGAAGAAGAACGAGGTACATTGATCCCCCTCTGATAGCCAAGATAATTTAGCCCTTTGTGATAACGCCGATTGCTCCATCGTTACAGCTGCGGCATATAGTGCACGGCATGCCCTCTCCAATGCATGAAAACGATCTTCATGCGGGTGCATATATGCGAAACGTTGGCTGATATGGCTCTTCGGCGGGATACTTTAGAGGTGCGCGGGGACTCAGGCAAGGGGACCCTCTATCGCCTACTTATTTACGTTGGTCATGGAGATCTTACGAGGTGTTGTGCGAGCCCGTATCAGCCAGGAGCCGAACTTCCGATACCACTGGCGGTGCGAGACGGCGGAACTGGCCATGCTTTCTTTTGCTGATGACCTACTCTTATTTAGCCATGCGGATGACATCTCGGTGGGAGTATTGAAAGCGGCTTTGGATGATTTCGCTACACTTTCGGGGCTGCACCCAAGTCTCGTGAAGAGTGAGATGTTTGTGGCAAAGCGAGCTGAGCCACAAGGGATGCGACTTCGTACCATTACAGGGTTCGCTCGGGGACAGCTCCCGGTTAGTTATTTGGGAGTCCCGCTGACCTCGGCGCGACTTTCCGTGGCGGATTGCTCTCCTCTTCTACAGAAGGTGGATAGTAGATTGGGGTCGTGGCTCAACAAGTCACTTTCGTATGCGGGAAAGCTACAGCTCATTAAGTCTGTCCTTTCCTCTTTGCACACTTACTGGGCAGGCGTCTTCCTTTTGCCCAAAGCCGTTATCCGTGATCTGGAAGCGAAGTTCAGGTCTTTCCTTTGGGCTGGGGCGCCGGCTAGGGTAGCATGGGCGGATATCTGTGTGCCTGTTGAAGAGGGGGGCCTAGGGATCAGGGCTATTGAAGCTGACAATCGGGCCTTACTTATGAAGCATCTTTGGAGCGTTGTCTCGAAGGCGCCAGAGTCGATTTGGGTCGCTTGGCTCTACCATAACCGCCTTTGCAACCGATCGATATGGGATATTAGCTCGACTAGTAATGATGGTTGGAGTTGGAAGAAGCTTCTCAAACTCCGGCCCCTCTTGCGCAGATTTATATCATTCCAGGTGGGTAATGGGGAGTCGATCATGCTTTCGAAGGACCCATGGCTCTTTCCTTCCTCACTTATTGAGCGCTATCCACGCGGACCGATGGTGATGGGCCTTCCGGTTGATTCACGGCTGAGTGCGGTTATCACACACCGCGGATGGTCATGGCCAGCGCAGACCAGCACGGAATACCTTGATATTGGCCCGATGCTTCCCCCGGTGGATCCGAGTACGTCAGATAGGGTACGATGGATGGCGAACCTGGATGGGCGCTTTTCGACCAGGACTGTGAGGGAAGCCATTCGGCTAAGGCGTGACAAGGTAGTTTGGGCGACACTGTTTGGTGGGCCTCTTCGCATCCCACGGCATGAGTTTATACTTTGGATGGCCATCCGCGAGCGACTATCGGTACGTAGCCTACCATGGGTGGCGCAGCGCGCGGGGACGGACACTTGTCTTCTCTGTGAGATGGGGATCAGTGAGACGGTTGGCCATCTCTTCTTTTCTTGCGATTTTACAAAAAATTGCAGATCCCTTTTACGTAACAAGATCAAGTGGCGCATTCCTTATACGGACTGGAGACGTGGCATACATTGGGCAGCCGTGAGATGGAGGGGTCAGCACCTGCTCTATGCTTCATATCGACATATCCTTGCATCTCTTGTGTACCATATCTGGCAGGAGAGGAATAGGAGGTGGCGTGACAACATCCGTTCGTCACCTACCCGGGTGGTGGCATTGGTCTTGGGGCTGCTTTGGGACCGACTGGACACTATTGGGGAGAAGTACGCACTACAGAAGGCGGGGGTACGACGTGTGTGGAGAGTTGCGTGGTAGTCGTTATGTTACGTTACTTTATTTTTATTGTTCCCAGTAGCCTGTTACTGGTAGTTACTGGTAGTCAGTTGGATGATACACCCACTTAGCATGTAATCTTGCTTTTATCATATATATATACGAGACTTCCACCAAAAAAAAAAAAAGGTTTTGGCTTCCGTCACATTACGAGTCAGATTACCTTTGGCTTGTCGAAGGCTCTTAAACAGTGGCTTCATCAGTTTCAACTTCCTTACAACTTGGAATAAAAGACAACCAGCAATCGGGATCTTCCATATGCGTGTGACAATATCCAAAAACGCCGGGTCTTTAGTTAGGAAATTATCAAAGCGAAAGCAAGTACCCCGCGGCCTAATCAACGGCGCCTTCAAAATTAGAGGACAATGGTCTGATGTGGCCGGTAAATCACAAAGATAGTGTGTATTCGGGAAAAGTCCAAACCAGCCCGGGTTAGCTACCATTCGGTCAAGCCTTCGCCAAATTGCCCTCTCAGAGCGTTGCTGGTTGAACCATGTGAATAGCTGACCCGTCATTGGTAAGGTCGTGAGATCAGCAGCTATGAGGCAATTAGACAGTTCCTCAAAATCTCGTGGGTTGGGTACTCCACCAGATGCGTCCTGCTCTCCCATAATCGCATTAAAATCCCCCATAACCAGCCAAGCTTCCCCGGCGCGTGCTGCCGACATAGTGTGGCGACCCCACTTTTTAATAAAGGATAATTGGCGGATTTTCGCAACGAAAGCCGCGGAAAGCCCTTTTTACAAAAACAACATAGTATATTATACAAGGTATAAAAGAGTTGTTTTACAAAAGTCGTGCTAGTCTTTACAGCGGGCCGAAGCCCCAAAATATCAAAACAATCCTACGCCTCCACAGGTCGCGTCCCATGTACTGCATCCGCCCCCAAAAGCCCGTGGAGTCACCGCCACCAGCCGTCTACTTATTAGTACCTATAAAACATGTAACCCTGAGCAAAATTGCCCAGTAGGTGAACACCAAAATAATGCGATGCATGCGTGCACATGTCCCCAAATCCAATATCTCACATGACAAATGCACGCTCATTTTTCTCATATCTCAATACTCAGGGCCCTAGGTTAGACTCGGCACCTCGCGCGCAACATCACATCAATCATCCGGTCACACAGACTCGGAAATCACGTTCCATGGCGGTGGGCACCCCGAGTCGCGTTTTCACGCTGTACCCGGGTAGATAGAGCGATCACGTCTATCTCCCGCCTAATCTCATCTCATGACGGTAGGCACCCCGAGTCGCGCTCCCACGCTGTACCCGGGTAGATAGAACGGTCACGTCTATCTCCCGTCAAGTCGAGCAATCCTACGACGGTGGGCACCTCAGGTTGCTCAAGCCTGAGTAGACAAAGCGATCACGTCTGTCTCCCGTCAGGTGCACCTACGAGTCTTAACCTCACAAATCTCTGCCAAAGAAAGGCATACACTCTCCCATCGCACAAATGCGATCAATACTCTCGTCATGATATGCCGTGGATGCATGAACAATTAATCGCAGAACATATTAAGTATATTCGAAAAACCCTCAAAAATCATTAGAATATATAAAACGTACTTTTGGTTCAAATACTTAAAATCCCGAGAATAGTAAATTATTTAAGACCCAATACTCCTTTATCAGTTGATCCGAGAAATTGGGTCCAAGCTCGAAAATATTTTATAAAAACTTAGTTCAACAAAAATTAAAAGATTTGGGCTGAAATCAAACTAAAGCCCAGAATGGTCACACCAGGCCCATGAAAAGCCTACTAAAAGTTGACCTGACGAAAACCTTTTTACTTGGCGAAAACCTTTCTATGTCGCGAAAAGTTTTGGCATTGCGAAAAGCTGGCGAAAACTTTAACTGGCGAAAACCATTTCTTTTAAGTGGCGAAAAGCTTAGGCTAGCGAAAAGTAGCGAACAGCTCAATCTTGGCGAAAACTTTGGAAGTGGCGAAAAGCTTTTTCATTTTGAACAGTAGCTAGCGAAAACTTATATTAGTAGCGAAAAGTTTTGGTTCGCGAAAACTCACAAAAAGTGGCGAAAAGCTTGGTTCGCGAAAACCTAATTATTGGCCCGCGAAAACTTTTTCCTCTCACATACCGAAAACCTTAGGCCCGCGAAAACTTTAAAATGGCCCGCGAAAACTTTTTCCTCTCACATACCGAAAACCTTAGGCCCGCGAAAACTTTAAAATGGCCCGCGAAAATGGTTTTCGGCCCGAAAACAAGAAATCATATGAAAGTGAAGAACAGTATACGAAAAACACTAAATTCTTCAAATCTTCATATCTTCAACAAATTCCAGAAACTCATAACATAATTAAAAACCCATATTTTGGGTTTTTAAACATCAATCATCACACATAGCATTTTATCGAACCAAAAACGATGGTGATCCTTTCACCATAAATATAACAGCTTAAAAATATCAGTTTTGGGTTTGTAAGTTTCACCTACCTCACTTCCTAAGCAGTGTTTAAGCAGATTTTTGTTGATGAAGATTGGAAGGAGCTTTTGCCAAATTTCCTTTGTCTCTTTCTTCTTTTTTTTCTCTCGCCTTTTTCTCCTTTCTCTCTTGCTCCTCTTATTTATCTCTAATGATGGTTTTTACTGCTTTTTTCAGCAGGTGATGAAGCATGGACGTGTTTTTCCTCATGTCCTAAGCAACCCATAATTTAGCCTTTGGGTCATTTGGTTATTTAGACTTGGGCCTACTATTATTTTTCAGTCCCTCAAAGTTTTCCTTCTTTATCGGGCTTGGGCCCAATTATTATTTGGGCTCAATTTCAAGCCTGCCCAAACTTATCTTCACCAATTTCGAAGTTTTGCGAAATCCCCGTATTAAATTTTTACGGGTATTACACATAGCAACAAGATCTGCCCAAAGTGGTCGTCGTGCCTCCTGAGAATTCATGCCATAAAGAATCGACACATAGACGACACGCTGAGAGGGAAGTAAAGCCACCCTACAGTGAACCACCTGTTCACTAAATGCCTCAACATGGACCTGAACATAGGTGGGATCCCAACCAACCCATATTCGCTTACCCGGGCCTATATCATAATAAAAAAACCAGCTCCAAGTAGGTCGTATACGTGCTGAAATTGACGAGGCATTTTGTGCAGCAACTCTCGTCTCTACCAAACCAAGCAACTTGAGATCATTTCAGGATGGAGAACCACCTGAGGTAGGGTACGACTGGGTTCTTGAGTGTGCAGTTGTCCCGGTTTCGTATTTGATCATCCAGGTCCGCCATGATGATGGAGGCATAGTTGTAGTCCTTATTGTAGATGATTTCGTGGTACATGCGAAGAATGTTGATGTTGGCTTTGTCGAACCCCGCATGTTTGGATGATAGACACTTGTTGACGATGGCAAATAGTGTCCTCCACGGATAGGGCAGCATTCCCTGTGTGAAGCCGGATAGAGATTGAGTGGTGGTCGGTATCCGAGCTTCAGGAGATTGAGTGGTGGTCGGTATCCGAGCTTCAGCATCTCTTAGTTCTTCTTCATTTGCAGAGGCCCCATAGTTTGGAAGAAATGGTAGGTGCAGCAGTTGTTGTAGAAGCTCTTTGGTGAGATCGACGGTTGTGTTGGAGATCTGAGCCACGTAGTAAATGGTTTGGTCTGCAGCTATTTTCCGTTTCATCGTGCCCCAAAGTTGTTGAAGGTAGACTTCGGGCACTTGGGCGGTGGTGGAGAAGGATGCCACAAGGAATGTGTTTGTAGGCCACCATGATTTGGTCGAGACATTTGAATTTAGCGGGGTCAAGTTGGAAATTGTTGTCCGCCGTCCCGATCCATTTATTTGTGAGATACACTTCATCGATTGTCAGGTCTGCCATTTTTTAAAGTCTGAAATAAAATAATATTCATTAAAATGACTTTAGCAGATAAAATTTTATGATTTAGAGAATAATGCAGGAAAGTCAACGCGTGTTTGAGCTTTTGCAAAAGTCCTTTTGAGTAAAGTAAAAAAAATCCTAAGTTAAGTTTTCGGTGATTTTTGGCTTTTCGTGAAAATGTTGCGAAAAGTTTTGAAAGTTTGAGTTATTCATCGCGAGAATCTCTTAAGTAAGGTTTTCAGTATTAGTTGGGCCTTTGTGTAAATGGGTCGTTCCATGTAAGTAAAGGAAGATTTTCTCTCAAAAATTTCCTAAGTTTAGTTTTCAGTATATGCCGAAAGGTTTTGAAAGCTGAAAACAGTGAACCTCGAGAACTTCTCAGCCCGAAAACTTTTTCTTGCGTAAAGTCTTTGCATATCGAAAACTTCTGAAAAATCTCTAAAGTATAGTTTTCGGTGTATGCCGAAAAGTTTTGAAAGCCGAAAACAGTGACCCTCGAGAACTTCTCAGTCCGAAAACTTTTTCTTGCGAAAAGTTAATGAATGCCGAAAACTTAATTTGCGAAAACTTTTTATTGACTTTGACTCTGCCTAAATGAACGAATAGTTTGACTTTGACTTTGCCGAAAACTTTCTTAATAATTTCAATGCCGAAAATAGTAGAGTTTTCCCGAAAAGTTTATTTTTACCGAAAAGTTCGATTTTGCAGAAAAGTTTCAAGCGTTCCTTTTGAAGTCCCGAAAACTAAGTTTTTAGGGTTTGAACGTAAGTTCTAGCCCCGAAAACTTAGTCGAACTACGATTTTTGTCGATTTCAACCCTAAATCTCGATTCATGTAAATGTAATCGAGATTTCTGGGTATGAAATCGAAATACCCATCCCCAAGCGACATCAATCGATTCGTTAAGCACATCGAATCCGTTGTTCTTCTGTCGAAAACCTGCGATTAGATCAAAACTGGGATATTATTGTTAGTTCGTGAGGTCCCTTACCAGTTTTTGATGATTTTGATGAGTAGCACATAAGAAAATTGAAGTGATGGAATATATTTTTGGAGAAAACACAGGTTGCGAAAAGTTTGAGCTCGATGAGAAAACTAAGGAAGAGTAAGAAAGAAGTTTTAGCGATGCGAAAACTTCTTATAGTGTTTGAGCTTTTAAAAGTTTTCGGTATGGTTGGGCTTAAGTTTTCGATATATGGAATTTGGGCCGAAAATATTTTAAGAAAGGTTGATGAAAGGGCCCAATAGCAGATAGCTTGCGAAAACTTTTGAGGTTAGCGAGAACAGCGAAAACTCTTTCTTGCGAAAACCTTTTTGACTTAGGAATTTTACAATGCTGATGCTCCCCCTCAACAAGATGGCATAAAATTGTTTAAGTCTGACTCCCACTCGATATATACTTAATATTTCTCCTCCAAATTTTGACATATATTTATATGAATTTATGAAAATACTCTCCCTTGATTGGTGCGCTCGCAATTTTTGAAAAATTTAGTACACTGTCTCCCCCTTTTTGAAATGTTGCGGAGCATAATCAAGGTTACTCCCCCTAAATTTGAGCATATCTCGTCAAAATAATCATACCCATTTTTTAACTTTATTAGTTTTTGAGCTTTTTATTCATAAAAGAGAAATTAAACCAAAATAATTAAAAAATGCACATATTGGAAATATTTATGCCACATAGATAAGAATTAAGGTTCTAAGGATCAGTTGACTTAGTAATTGAGATTCAACATGCCCAATTTAGAGACTAAGAATTGGAATCATTTTTCATCCAAAGCTTTTGTAAATAAATCGGCAAGTTGTAGCTCTGTGCATTTGAAGTATAATTCCATTATACCCTTTTCTACATGATCTTTTATGAAGTGATATCTTAAATCTATGTGTTTTGTGCGAGAATGATGAACAGGATTGCAAGTAATTGCAATGGCACTTTTGGAATCACTATAAATAGGAATTTGATTTAAATCAAATCTATAGTCCCATAGCTGGATGCACATCCACAGAATTTGCGAATAACAACTGGTAGCAGCGACATATTATGCCTCTGCCGTCGATGTTGAAATGCAGTTCTGCTTCTTGGAAGACCAGCGCACGAGCTTATCTCCCAAGAACTGAGCGCTCCCCGAAGTGCTTTTTCTGTCCATTCGACAGCCAGCAAAATCGGCGTCAGAATATCCTATTAATTTCATACCTGAGCGACGCCTTTGGAGATTTGATTGGCTGGATGCTGCCTGTGGCATTTTGAGGAACGGAATCAGCGATGGCGAGATGAGGTTCGTTCTTCACTGCAGCGGCTGCTGGATTTGGTGCTTCAGACTGCCATCTTGAGGCTTGATTCTCTCCCTCCGTGATGGTCTTTTGCAAGTTTCTGCTGTTCGCCGGCTTTGGAGACTTGCTTGGGGATTGTGGTTTTGAGTGTGTTTTGTTGTCTTTTTGTTTGGTTGTTCGTTTGTTGTTTCTTGGTTTGGTGCCAGTTGGTGATTGGCGTTTGCTGTGCGTTTGTCCCCGGTAGCATGTTACCGGTTTTGCCATGCTTGCTCATGGGTTGTTCGTTTGCATGGTGCTTGGTTTGGCAGTTTGCTGCCTGCGGTACCCTTGAGGCTTGTCTCTTGGATGCTGCTTTGTACCCTTTTTTTATTTTGAATGAATGACCGTTTACCAAAAAAATTTCATACCTGAGCTTGTTCGATATTTCTACGAGAGGCCGAGATTTGGAGTTCCTTTAAGATATTTAAGGATAAGTTTTACTGCATGTAGGTGCGACTCCTTTGGATTTGCTTGGAACCTCGCTCAGAGACATTTTGAGAAAACGATATCCGGACGACTTGCTGTAAGATAGAGAAGAGACCTGATGATTCCACGATAGTAGGTGACGTCAATCGGCTTGCCTGAAGGATCTGAGTCCAGCTTGCACGTGGTTGTCATTGGAGTACTCATCGGTGTGCTCGACTCCATGCCGTATTTCTTGAGAATATCGTGGATGTATTTAGACTGATTTATGAATATTCCATCTTGGAGTTGTCTGATTTGCAGTTCAAGGAAGAAGGACATCTCTCCCATTATATTCATTTCAAATTTAGCCTTCATGAGCTCGCTGAACTCCATGCAAAGATCTGAGTTTGATGATCCGAAGATGATGTCATCCACGTATATTTGTACGAGCATTATATCGGAACCATGGTGTTTGACGAATAGGGTGGTATCGATCTTTCCCTTTGTGAAGCCAGCATTTATGAGAAAATCCGACAAGACTTCGTACCAAGCTCTAGGGGCTTGCTTAAGCCCGTAAAGTGCTTTGTCTAGTCGGTACATAAAATCTGGATGTTCTTCACTAGTGATGTAATACCTAAAAGAAATTAAATCTTGGCCCAAATTTTTTTTCAGTCCAAAGCCCACTGGGCATCTCTTTTTAACCTTTTATGTCTCATCTTTATCATCTTGATTACCTAATAGCTAAGTAACGTGAGAAGAAAGGAGAAAAAGAAACAAAACAGGGAACCTTCAATCGTTATCATCCCTGCACAGTCCTGGTTTCATTTAAGCTTTTCCTAAGGTGAGCAACGTCCATATCTTCTTCGAGTTCAGTTTTAAGTTCGTATGCTTCAGAAAAAAAGAAAGAAAGTGAGTCCTTGAGCTTTGATTCAGCTCTGTTATGAACTAAGTTCTGTTAAGGTATGCTAATATGTGGGTCTTAAACATTGATATTATCTTCTTTTAATTCGTTTCTCTAAGTTCATGTTCTTTAATAAAATCAGTCTGCACAGCTCCTGTATAATCCAGTTTTTACCTAGTTATTGTTCTTAGATCTCTAGAAGTTTGTTTCTATTGAAAGCTAAGTTTCTCAAGTTTCTAGAGCCACTTGAAGCATCTAAATCCGATATATATACAATTTGTTATGAATTTTTGAAGTTTCAGCTACGATGTTTGACCGAATTTGTGCGCAGCTTTTGTATTCTGTGAAATTATCCTGCTTACGCTACTCTGATCTTTCTGAAACTAATTCTCTGGAAATCTAACTTCTTTCAGTTTTTATAGCCGCTGGAATCAGCTTGTTTCGATATTTCTACGATCTGTTATGGATTTTTAAATATTCTGCTATTGGACCGAAAAATCTTGTTTTTGTTGTTTCTGTACTATTCATTTTTACCCCGCCTATACAGTTTTAATGGTTTTGAACTTGAAAGCTTAGACTCTTGTCTTTCTATAGCCACCAGAAACAGCTCAATCCGAGCATCCTATGATTTTTTATGGAATTTTGAAGCTTCTGCCGCAAAGCAGAAAATTTTCAGCAATTAGTCGGATTATTTCGAAATCACTCATGGTTATCTACTTATTAAGGCAAAGGAACTTCGGCAAGGGACTCGAGGGCAGCTTCAGACGTCGGAGAAAGCTAGGACTTCACGGTGAGTTGATAGTACGGGGACACCTTCCCTTCGCGGGATGTGTGAACCTCGCGATGGGTTATTTTATGTCGTTTTCACTAGATTATATGTTATTGTTGGATTATGCATTAGGGGGCCTTGCCGGCTATAGTATGTTCATATCCTTATGTTGATGAGAAATTTGGCGTTTATGTTGCTTCGTGAATGGTGTTAATAAGTATTTGAACGTCTATGTGCTTTGGTGAATTGCATTCATGATTTTAGGGATATGTGTCGTGACGGCATGTCACTATTCCACGTTGTTGATTTGATTTGTGGAGTTATGGCTGTGATGCCGATGATTTGTTGATATTGCATATACTCGGTTCCGAGACATTAGTAGCCCGAACTAGCCAGGATTCGGGTGAGTGAGAGTGGCATATGATTAGTAGCCCGAACTGCCACGATTCGGGTGAGTGAGACTGGCATTAGTAGCCCGTGGCTTGGCGAGCCCGGGTAAGTGTGGCCTAACGATGTCACTTGTCCATTCGCCATCGTTGTTGGAAGGTGATCGTTAGGATTTATTACGGCCAACGTCACCGGTGTGGGACATGCATTTCACATATATTTGATATGATTTTTCCTGGTCTAGTCGATACGATTGTTCATTGGCATTGTGTTTAGAGTACGGTGACGGACTCGTCTGACTCTCGACGGGGAGTTCAGTTCGAGGAGGATACGGCTACCCACGCGTCGTTTATGTGATGACGTGTACTTTCTCGATATTCTTGATGTGTTTTATGATTTATTTTTATTGTCGTATTTTCCTCGTACGGCGGTGGATATTGTTTACCTTGTAAATGTGAAGTAGTCGATATATTTGGTTTGCTATGGTATCATCGTTGAGAACACGCCTTCTGTGCACGGAAGGTGTGTCTGTATTATCATCTCACTGAGCTAGTGGTTTGCTCACCCCGTATAGATATATTTTTTTCTTTTTAGGCCGGTGATATCACTTTTGATCGGAGGTTCGCCATTCTCGATCATCGACTCCGCTGCTCTATTCTTCCACTTCGGTATAGTATCTTTCTTTTACATTCGAGGATCCATTGGCAGGGCAGGGATATCTTTTGGGGGGAGATTTTGAGTTGTACATTTATTCCTTGACCGATGTTTCGAGTTCTCTTTTTGTACAATATAAAACCTCCCTTGTTATATAAATATAT
Organism: Lindernia subracemosa; assembly: GCA_028392965.1. Lineage (NCBI taxonomy): Eukaryota > Viridiplantae > Streptophyta > Magnoliopsida > Lamiales > Linderniaceae > Vandellia > Vandellia subracemosa. The sequence continues at coordinate 86,412 of JAQPCC010000060.1, forward strand.
GCTTTCGTTGACATTTATTCGACTTCCTTTCGTGATATTTCGTTCTGTGACGTATGAGTTGATATCGACGCCTTGCGTTTATTGAGAAACGCGGCGGCTGTCGCGCCATCGACGAGGGTCGGGGCGTGACAAGTGAATCCATCCGGCTGAGAGACGTAAACCTCCTCTTTGAGAATTCCATTTAAGAAGGCAGTCTTGACGTCTATTTGATAGACAGTGAAGTCCCTATGGGCCGCATAAGCCAGGAATAGGCGTATAGCCTCGATCCTTGCTACATGGGCAAACGTCTCGTCATAATCAATCCCTTCTTATTGGTTGTACCCCTTAGCTACGAGTCTTGCCTTATTGCGTATTACGACACCATCCTCGTCCTTTTTGTTCTTGAAGATCCATTTGGTTCCAATGACAGCCTTTCCCAATGGTCGAGGAACTAGATTCCAAACTCTGAGATGCTCGAACAGGTTGATCTCTTCTTGCATAGCAATTATCCAGTCCTGATCGCTGCCTCTGAGACCTTCGTGGGTTCGGTTTGACTCAAGAAACAGGTGTACTGACATTCATTTGATGTAGAGCTCCTGGTTCGAACACTAGCTGAGGGATCGCCAATTATTTGCGATGATGGGTGGCTTCGAGTCCATTTTCTTTCGTGAGGGAGAATTGATTCGTCTGCGTCAGATGGCTCGATGAATCCTTGTGGAATGGGCTCGGACTCAGCGGGTTGATTACTTGGACAAAGGTCAGTTGTTTCGATGTCTTGCTCCATGTCGGTTGAAGGTTCTGTATTTTCTGGAATCGGGTCGTATGTATGGTGAGTAGGTGGAGGATGGAAGTCCATATTTTTGAACAACAAGTCCAATTCAAGTTCCTCTTGAGTTTCTTGATTTGTTCTAGGCATCTGTGCATAATTAGTATGGTCGGCTGCTGCTTGTTGGTTGTGAGCCAATAATTCGACGACCATTTCAGGTTCTGAACTGTTGTGTTCAGAAGCTATTGCGGTCGACTGTCCGGGTTCTGCACTTGAAGAAACCATATCAAGTGTATACTCAGGTCCTGAGCTGTCTTGATCAGGAGCCTCACGGTTTGGCGTGGGTCCCTTACTGTTGGTCCGTTTATTACCAAACAAGGATCAAAAGAGAGGATTAAACCTAAAACTTGAGCTACACCTTGAGTGTGTGTGAAAGTGTGTGTTTCTTACTTTGAAAGTACAAGGTGGCTTGCTTTTGAAATTCTTTTGATAAAAACCCTAGAAGGGCAAATGGAGCCTTATATACCACATTTGTTGGTATATTAAGGCTCTTACCAAAACTATTACAAATTCCCAAACTAGTCCCAAAACCACTAATTACAAAATAGACCCAACACATATAAATATTAAAGGACACTACAAAAGATTCCTAACAATCTCCCCCTTAGTGTCCTTTTCGCTTAGACGTCTTTTTCTTCTTGGGTCTCACCAGCTCGTAGACGGATCTTCTGAACCCTAATTTGTACTCGTACGCGCGTATCCATCTACGATGTCCAAGCTTATCAGATATTGTCTCTATCATCTTCTCGAACTTAGCTTGGACTTCATACTCCTCAGCACTCAACCCCTCCAAAAATCTCTTTAATTTGTCTCGTATGATCAGGAGGGTTCCGTCGGAGAACTTCGAAATTTCCGACGTCTTCATCAACCTCTTATTGCCCTTGTAGTTGATGTAGACCACTGATGGATCTTCTCCATCAAAGATGTGGCCTTCACCGAAATCTTCAGATTCGGGGCTTTCGAAGGAGGGCTTTATGAGATTCACCTTCTTCAGGTTGCTTTCAAGCGCCATTTGAAGATCGTGCGATGCAGTGTATTTGATTTGGCGCAGCATGAATCTCTTCATCGTGTTGTAGCCCCCTGTTGGGTGGTTTGGGTAGTAGTTGTAGTTTGGGTGGTGGTGGTTGTGGTGATCTGCTGCGTCGGGGTTGGTTGCGTCGTGCTCGGTCTCTTCTCCCCCTCGGGATGACCCTCATCGTCTGGGTCATCTCGTGGTCGGGCCGAAGCCTCCGCCTCGCCACAGCATGAAAGCGCTGTCTCGAGCCGACATTTGATCTCCAGCTCCCGCTCATTCAGATGGGTGGCACTTTGAAGCCGGGCCAGTAGGATGTCGTGGAGTTCTTCGGTTGGAACATCCCACGAGCCGGGTTCTGCAGTTGATGCTGGTGTTTCGGGCGGAGGTGACGCAGCAGGTGGTTCTTCGGTGACTGGGGCCTTGCCTTTATCGCGTGATGTGGTCTCGTTCACCTGGTAGGTAAGGAAGCGAAGCTGTATCGGTTCTTTTTCCTTTTTGCTAAGGATGCTGTCTTTAATGGATTTAGCAAAGTCTTCCAGTCTTATCTCGAGACTGGCCTCCGTCACGAACCGGGAAAATGACGGGACGGAGACACGAAGGCGTTCCGTCATCATGATAACCGATGAACCGGCGCCATTCAGGCTCATCGTTGGCATCGAAGCCGAGATGGACTCGGTTCGATGGCCCATAGCAGTGGTAGTGATGTTGGCTGCTGAGGGACTTCCGCTCAGTCTCTGACTGGTATCCAGCCATGAGACATCGAAGAGCGTTCTGTCCAGATCACCAAGATCTGGAGGTGCAGTAGAAGGTGTATGTGTCCTAGAAAATGGAAAAAATCTGGGTGATGAGGACAATAGACCTAATGTGCTCAAAAAAGGTGCAGTCTGAGGCAAGGGACTGCTTATTTCAACATCGACCTCCTCTGAGCGAGGAGGTGATGGCATACGTGGCTCGTCGTGAGCAAGTGAAACAACCATCTGTTGAGAGATGGTTGAGTGGCTAGGCTCGGGTATGTTCGCGGTTTGACCTGATGCCGCGACTTCTACTCGGGAGATGATCGGGTCGTCTCCTGTACCTAGGGGTTCGGTCTGGGTTATTTGTGGACTGAAGGGTGGAGGAGTTCTGTCGCTTCGTTGTTTCTTGCGATGCTCCTGTTGGCGGCTTACGACATCCCGCTTGGACGTTTTCGTCTGTTGGCGAGCGGGGGATGCGGCGCTTCCTAGACTTATACTGGAGGCGGTGGGTTGGCTAATTCCTGGGTTAGGTCCAACTGGGATGTGTTGGACCATAGGAATGTCTTCAGTCGCGTGCTCTCAAAGGTATGCAGCGACGATTGGATGGTTGGGTTCGGCCAATGGGAGTAGATCTTCGGGGATTGCCATGGCTTCCCGGTCAAATTTGGTCTTCGACGATTGGAGAGAGCCGAGCTTTGGCGGTGTGTATGCCTCTGATGGGTCCCGTCGCTCGATCTCGGGAAAGTTGTCCATGAAGTGCTTGACGAGGACGGGCAGCCATCGCAGATACGGGAGAATCTTCTTTGTGGAGGGTTGGTCCCGTCTTCGTATTTGATCCAGTAAGTCCGACCAGATCAATTGGACGACATCGTATCGTTTGTTGAAAACGATGCCGTGGAAGATTAGGCGGATGTTGCGGTTGCATCTGTCGGGACCGCTGTGCTTTGGTGAAAGGCATTTATTGACGATAAGAAAGAGGGTCCGCCAAGGTTGGGGAATGTCCTTGGCGGTGAAGTCTGAGAGGTTTATAGTGTTGTGTACGTTGGGTTTGTATCCCATGAAGAGGAAATCTCGTTTGAGGTCCTCTTCACTGGGGGTGAGGGTCGAAGTTAAGGGTGAATGGTAGGTTAAAGAGGGTACGGATGAGGGATTGGTTTAGGACGACAGGAGTTCGGTCTATTTGGGCAGTGAGGGCGGATGGGTTTGGGCATGGGGTAGGATTTGTAAGAGTGTCCCAGAATTGTTGAACATACACTTCTGGGACGAACTCCGTTATGGTGAGTGCGGTGTTGAGAGGATGGTTGCGTAGGATATGTAGGATGATGGGATCAGGGCAGCTTGCCGTCTCAAAATCGAGTTGAAGGTTGTTTGGGAGACGTGGGGCCCATGCTGCCTGTGGAAAAATTTCTTCAACTGTACCCACCATTTTTGTTCTGAAAAAGATAGGAAAAGCTGTTAGCGCATAGAACATATAATTAACTTAATATGTCCCGATTTCATCCAGAGTCCTAAAAGAATACAAAAATTTAGGCAAAGACTATGAGATTTGGACTTAGAAATTTTATTTTTTTACTTGGGAAAAATTTTCGTGCTTAGTAAGATTTTGGACTTAGTAAAAATTTTCGAATGGAAATGAAATTCGGGAAGCACAGCACGGCGATTTTGTGCTGAATTTCATTGGAAAATTCGGGCAAGACAATTTTCGCCTAAGGATGATTCGGGCTCATTTGAAAATTCGGGAAGTTATAATTTTCGGTCAAAAAGTCAAACAGTGACATTTCAATAGAAGTCCTCTCCGATTTTAAGTGAAATAGAATTCGAGCAATGAGAATCGGGTATTATTCGGACGAATTGAAATGTTTGCTACAGTAAAAATTTTCGCCGAAAGTTGTAAATTGAAGGTTGGGTATTTGCAAAATTCGGGTAGAGTCAGAAATCGTCTACAGTGAAAATTCGCCGAGTTAAAATTCGGGTAAATGATTTTCGGCGAAAAACACTGTGATTCTACAGTGGATTTGTAACGTCCCCGTTCCTATCCCTTATTATGTACATATATAATAAGCGCATAAAATTTTTCGCCTTCCATAAATATTCAGGTAACATACGAACGGGTACGCACATCTAGACATATCACTTCAACACGTATACTCACATGACACACGTAATATACATGTATTCACATACAAAAGTCGATAATTTTTCTTAGTCTATATGCAGACGATGAACAGAGGGAAGCAGGATGAAAGTGTAGCCGGCCGACCTTGAATCCATGACTTTACGCGAAAGTTTACAACTATTCAGAGTATGATCGCAACATGTCAATTCATAACTATAAAACCATAATCACATAACATTTAATACATCGAGTTCGTATCATCCTCATTTTTCCATCGTATAGCCATTCCGTCAGGTAATTAGTCATATAACCATTTCATCATATAATCGATCATGACATCATCATTCATATGATTTTTATAACATATGCAGTCTATATGATGATACTCCCGTTATGAACCCGCTCGTCTCGAACTATCGATCATATGTGTGCCCATGCATGGGACTCTGTAGTCATTTCTTTCTTTTGGTGCCTGTATAGGACTCTGTCATCCCCCGTAGGGACGTAACCGTGGCATAATATATCACGTCATCCGAAGCCGTAGCAGTCATAACGGTTTCTCCCTTTCCTTTTCATGTGAATGCATGTGACATATAACATAAAACCGTACATATCAAATCATTTCATATATTTCACGCATACCACATAATTCATCACTTTTCATGTTCGTTCACATATCAATGACCTATCATATCAATTTCATGTAATACAAATGAAATCATCAGTCAAACAGTTCACATATAACACATAAGTACACGTTGACGATCATACTCGCAGGTTTATGCTTACAACCCTTTTCTTTCAGTTGACTCTGTCCTTGCCTTTTTCGGAATCACGACCTATAATAATACCAGTCCAAACATCTATATGCAGTCTATATGAGTATTCTATTTGCATTCTGTAATTGACTTAAGTTTGATTGTTCTTCTTTGATACTCAATATTTTTCGGTAACTCACATTTTCGGTAATTTATGATTTTTGGAACCGGTATCTCAATATTTTCGGGACTTATGTTTTCAGTAAAATACTCATTCGGGTACCATTCTTATTCAGGTACTTTCGGTCAACATATTTATATTTCATTTACTTTCGGGTAATATACTTATCTCGATACTTTCGGATAACAATTAACCCTTTTCGGATTTTATACATTTTCGGATAATCTTTTAATAATACTATATATCTTTTCGGGTAACATGTATTTTCGAATATCATTTTTATTCGAATAGCTTTCGAATAACGTGTTTATTCGAATAACCCTGAACTTTTCGGGTTCTCGTTCTTTCAATATTTCAGATTTTCGGAACACATATTTTCGGGTACTCAACATTTTCGGGACTTATATTTTCGGGTGACATATTCGAATAGCTTTCGAATATCATGTTTATTGGAATCATTTTCGGGTAATAACCTTCGGGTAACATCTTTATTAAGATACTTAAAATTTTTCGGATGCATACCTAATCTAAATTTTCGGGCAGTCCATTTATTCGAATAGTCTTTCTATTTTTAACTTTTTGGATACATACCTATTCGAATAACTTTAATCTTTGAGCATATTAAGGTTTTGATACTCTTCTATGTGATTGAAGAAATAATTTCATCACCTAAGCATCATATATACATTCGAATATATATATATATATATATATATATTATATATCCTCATGTTCAATCCCTATTTTCTTTCTTAAGCTAACCCTAAGGTTAATTTATTCTAAATCATCTAAAAATGAAAGAAAACATAATTTAAATGAAGTGTTTCGTATAAGTAATTATACCTTACGTGTTGTGTTTGAATTCTCTGTTTGTTTGTCTACTTGGCTGATGATTGATGATGATGTTTTGAAAATCCTTAGGTGTTGTTCACGTCGTTTTTCCTTTGATGAAATGAATAATATTTTGTTGTTGTTGAGTATATAAGGTGATAAGTTTTGAATTGCTTAGTAAGCTGCTGATTAAAATGTGAGGTGTCAACTTCTCTTACTTTGCTTTTACTTTAGGTTTTCATTTGTATAATTTTTTGGATGATACTCTTTATTTAATGAATTTTCGGTAACATTTCTTTTCAATGTTTATTTTTTGGGCTTAATCTTTTCGGGTATCAGTTTTTTTCGCCGCTTTATTATTTTTCGGCTCAGAATCTTTTAGTGTTGATTCACTTTTCGGGCTCTATTATTTTCATATCTCAATTTTCAATGTTGTTTTCGGTACCTTAATATTTTTCAGGGCTTAATGTCGGGTATTCTTTCTTTTCGGTATCTTAACATTTTTCGGTACCTACATATCAAAACTTTTCGGTATCTACTTATTAATAGTTTCTGATTTTTCTTCTGTAATACACAAAATAGTCTATTACCTTAATCAAGTCTTATAATACATATGCATCACATATGCAATCATATAAATGCATGACTTATGAAATCGGGTTTCGATTTCGGTTCCTGACAAATCTCCCCCCCTTTAAAAATTTCGTCCTCGAAATTCCGTATCTGTATCAGTTAATAACCATGGATATCGCGTCTTCATATTCTCCTTTGTTTCCCATGTAGCTTCGCGAATTGAATGATTTTTCCATCGTACCTTTACCATCGGAATTGTTTTATTCGTAACTGTTTATCGGCATATTCAAGAATTTCCGCTGGTTCTTCTATGTAACTGAGATTCTCAGAAATCTGAACCGGTTCGTTGCGTAGAACATGAGAAGGATCCAATCTATATCGCCGTAGCATACTGACATGAAAAACATTATGATGTATCTGTGATAATTCTGGCGGTAACGCCAGTCGATATGCCAATGGTCCAATCCTTTCAAGTATCTCATATGGTCCAATATAACGCGGACTTAATTTCCCTTTCCAAATCGTAATACGCCTTTCCAGGGAGATACTCGAAGAAATACTTTCTCTCCGATTTCGTATTCCATTTCCCGTCGATGTCGATCAATATAACTCTTTTGTCGATCTTGGGCTGCTTTAAGTCGACTCTTGACTACTTTTATCTTTTCCATTGTGTCTTGAATCAAGTCTGGCCCTTCTAATACCTGTTCGCCTTCCACATCCCAACAAATCGGGTTTCGACATTTTCGACCGTATAAGGCTTAGTACGGTGCCATCCCAATACTAAAATGGTATTGGTTATTATAGGCAAATTCCATTAACGCAACGTAGTCATCCCATGATCCTTTGAATTCGATTACAACATTCTCGAAGCATATCTTCCAAGGTTTGTATTGTCCTTTCTGATTGTCCATCCGTTTGCGGATGAAGCACCGTACTAAAATGCAATTTAGTCCCGAGCGCTTCCTGTAAACTTCCCCAAAATCTTGATGTAAACCGGGGATCACGGTCAGATACAATTGATTCTGGTACTCCGTGCAATCGAACAATTTCGTTGACATATCTTCTCGCCAGGTATTCTAAGGTAGAACCCCATCGAAATGGCAAGAAGTGAGCAGATTTTGTAAGTCTATCAACAATTACCCAAACGGCGTCATTTTTCCTTGTCGTCGAAGGAAGACCATAAAGAAAATCCATTGTTATACGTTCCCACTTCCAAACTGGCGCTCAAGGTTGATCTGGCGAAGGCGTATGATAAAGTCGAGTGGAGCTTTCTCCTTGCTGTTCTTGAGTGCATGGGATTCCCTTCTATCTTTATTGGATGGATTCGTAGCTGCGTGACTACTACATGTTTTTCGATAAACATCAATGGTAGTCCTGAGGGCTTCTTTGCTGGCAAGCGGGGTCTTAGACAGGGAGACCCGCTGTCGCCCTATCTCTTTCTTTTTTTTGGTTAAAACCCTATCTCTTTACTCTTGTCATGGAGGTGCTCAGGGGTATTGTGACTTGTTTTGTTAGGGTTGACCCTCTGTTTCGTTATCATTGGCGTTGCGAGAAGTCAGCCTTAACTATGTTGACGTTTGCGGACGACTTGTTGCTTTTTTGTCATGCTGATGTGCACTCTGTGGGCGTTCTTCAGTCGGCACTGACTTTCTTCACGTCTGTGTCTGGGCTTGCAGCCAACCCTCGGAAGAGCGAGGTGTTTGTTTCTCGCCGTGCGGAACATTTGGCTCTGAGTTTCAGGCTCTGTTGGGTTTTTCTCTTGGTGCTCTCCCTGTGCGTTATCTCGGGGTCCCTTTGATCACCTCTAGACTCACTTTGGCGGACTGTGCTCCTTTGATCCAGAAGGTGGATCAACGGATTGGCTCTTGGCTGAATAGGTCCCTCTCATACGCGGGACGAGTTCAGCTTATTCGCTCGGTGTTGGGAGCTTTATATATCTATTGGACGGGTGTTTTCTTGTTGCCCAAGGGTGTTATCAGGACTATCGAGCAGAGATTTCGCTCCTTCTTATGGGCTGGCTCGTCGGCTAAGGTGGCGTGGAAGGAGGTGTGCTTACCTACCGAGGAAGGGGGACTTGGTATTCGCCTATTGAGGTCGATAACAAGGCCCTTATGATGAAGAACGTGTGGAGTATTATCACGTGGGAACCGGAGTCTATCTGGGTTACCTGGCTCTACCATGAGCGGCTCCACCGTAGGTCTTTTTGGCAGTGTCTGCCTTCGGCGGATACTTCTTGGAGTTGGAGGAAGATGCTTAAGCTGCGTCCTGAGATTCGCCCTCTGATTCAGTTCAGAGTGGGGAATGGTCGTGATATTTGGGTTTGGAGGGACCCTTGGCTCTACACTGACTCGTTGGTGAGTAGATTTCCCCGTGGGCCTGTTGTGATGGGAATTCCCGTTGATGCGCGTTTGAGCACTGTTGTCTCCTCTTCGGGATAGCAATGGCCGGCTCAGACTGCAGCGGAGTATTTGGAGTTTCACGATGACCTTCCTCAGTGCTTCCCATCGGATGATGACTCCTACCGTTGGATGGGTTCTTTGGATGGTAAGTTTTCTACGGCCTCGGCTAGAGAGTCGATCCGGGTAAGGCGCACTCGGGTCCAGTGGGCTGCCCTTTTTGGGGGTCCGCTGAAGGTCCCGCGGTTCGAGTTTATCCTTTGGCTGGCTGTTCGGGATCGGCTTGCTACGAGGGATAAGGCTTTGTGATTCCTTTTGAGGTTGAGACGATCTCGCACTTATTCTTTGAGTGCCAGTTCTCGAGGCGGTGTATTCTGGCTCTGAGGCACAAGACTCGATGGGGCTGGCCGTATCGGAGTTGGAGCTTGGGCATTTCTTGGGATTCTAGGCGGTGGCGAGGGCGTCATCTTTGCCATCTTGCTGATCGGCACCTGTTTGCGTCCCTTGTCTACCATATTTGGCAGGAGCGCAACAGGAGATGTTGGGAGGGGACGATTGAGACGCCGGAGCAGCTTGTCCAGAAGGTGGTTCATACTGCTGTGATGAGACTCTCCACGCTTCCCTCGAAGTGGGAGTTACAGATGTGCGCTATTCGGCGGCTCTGGCGAGTTGCTTGGTAGCTGTCTTGATGTTTGCTTGTTGCTTGTTGCTTTGTTGGTTTTGCTTGGTTTGGCTTTGTTGCCCTTGGTTGTGAGTTTTTTGCTTGTCGTGCCTCGCTTGGGGCTGTTTTGTGCTGTTTGTTGAGCATTGTGCACGTCCTTGTGTTTTATAGGGTGCTTGTCCTGGCAGTATGCTGCCTGTGGCTTTCTCGAGGCATGTCTCGTGATTGCTGCCTTGTACATTCGTTCTTCTGATACGATATGACCGATTACACCAAAAAACCTGGTATGGGTAAAGGATGTAATTTACCCACGGGCGCTTGATGTTCAGCTTTAATCTGTTGACATGTTAGGCATTTCAATACATATTCTGCCACGTCTTTCTTCATTCTCGGCCACCAATAATGTACTCTAAGAGTCTGGTACATTTTGGTACTGCCCGGATGCATAGCATAAGGGGCTGTATGCGCTTCTTTCATTATTTCCTTTTGCAAATTGTCAACATTCGGAACACATAACATGTTATTAAGCATCAGACAACCTTCGTTGTTAATATAGAAAGATGTTGTTTTTCCCTGTTTCACCTTTTCAGCGATAGAGTTCAACTTTTCATCCAACTCTTGAGCCTGTTTAATTTTATCAATCAATGTCGGATGAATCGTTAATGACGCATATAAAACGCCAATCTCATCAACCTCCATTTCAATATCCATTTTTCTTAGTTCGATCAAATCTGGAAACGAGCATGGCGATAGGTAAGAAAGAGTACCATAAGACTTTCGACTCAATGCATCAGCAACCACATTTGCCTTCCCTGGATGGTACTCAATGGTGCAATCATAGTCCTTTAATAATTCTATCCATCGCCGATGTCGCATATTCAACTCCTTTTGGCTCAACAGATATTTCAAACTCTTATGATCCGTAAATATTTGGAATGTTGCGCCATACAGGTAGTGTCGCCATATCTTCAAAGCAAACACTACTGCTGCCAATTCCAGATCATGCGTGGGGTATGACGTCTCGTAAATGTATGACTTTAACTGTCAAGACACATACGCAACTACTCTTCCGTGCCGCATTAAAACACATCCCAATCCTTGATACGATGCGTCACTGTAGATAACAAAACCTTCAGTACCTGATGGAATAGTCAACACTGGAGCCGTAGTCAATCGTTTCTTTAATTCGTCAAAACTCCTTTGACAATCTTCTGTCCACTTATATGCAGCACCTTTACGTAACAATATCGTCATAGGAGTTGCTATCAAAGAAAAGTTCTCGACAAATCGCCGATAATATCCGGCTAAGCCAAGAAAACTTCTTACTTCTGTAATATTTTTGGGAGTTTCCCATTTGATTACTGCTTTAATCTTTTGAGGGTCAACTTGAATTCCATTGCCCGATACCACATGTCCCAAAAATATTACCCGATCCAACCAGAATTCACATTTTGAAAGCTTCGCATATAACTTCTTTTCCTGTAAAGTCTGGAGCACAATTCTCAAATGTTGTTCGTGCTCTTCCATTGATTTCGAATATACCAGGATATCGTCGATGAAAACTATTACAAACTGATCCAAGTATGGTCGAAAGACATCGTTCATCAATGCCATAAAGACTGCTGGAGCATTCGTAAGTCCAAAAGGTCCGGCTCGAGAATATGGGTAGGCTGGGATTCTTCGGTTCTTCGAGTATCGATTCTGGCCATGACGACACAATCTATCCACTGTGAGGTGATCTCCTTGGCTACGAATCTAACTACATTTATATCCTTTATATATGGGCGAAATCGGACAGAGGAAAGAAGCGCACTCTGGGAGGATATTGTTGGTTTTTCATCACTACGGGTGGATGATCCTTGGATCGTATTGGGTGACTTTAATACTATTCTGGATGCTGCCGAGGGCCGTGGTGGGACAGCGAACCAACGGGATATGGCTGATTTGCGCGCATGTTTGACACAGGCGGACTTAACCACTTTCCCTTTTATGGGGCAATTCTTCATGTGGTATAATCAGCAAAGAGCGGATTCTGGAATCTGGCGCAGACTGGATAGAGTCCTTGGCAACCCGGTGTGGTTTTCACTCTTCCCGAACACAACTTACCTTTCTGATTTACCGAGGACGTCAGACCATAGTCCCTTAATCCTTGGGGCTGCTCATGATCGAAGCCGGGGAAAGTCTTTTCGCTTCGATAATTTTCTTTCCCGCGAGCCGGCTTTCCTTCAACAAGTTCAGCAAGCGTGGGAAACGCAGATTGAGGGCTTCCCGATGTATCGTTTCATAAGCAGATTGAAGCTTCTGAAACCGGTCTTTCTACAGATGCGCAAAGACAAAGGTGACCTGACGAGAAATGTCGTCGAGGCAAAGCACTTTCTTGACCTGAGTCAAATCTATGCGAGCCGCTTTCCCGATGAAGGTATCTTTCATAACCTTGAAAGGGTTTGTCGGGTCTTATATTCTAGGGCAGTGGGGATGGAACACTCGATGTTAGCGCAACGGGCGAAATTGGCGTGGTTGAAAGATGGGGATCAGAATACTACTTTCTTTTTTAGGAAGGTTGCACTTCGGAGGGCTGCGTATCGGATATACTGCCTTGAGACCGTAACAGGCGACTTGGTTAATGGCGAGGAGGCGGTTAGAGTGGAATTGGTGCAGTTCTACAGCGCTTTATTGGGACAATCTGCGCGAACTGCGCCGGTTATATCTTCTCAGCTCGTTCCGTTTACTTATCACCGTCTTGGAAATGCGGAGGCGATGAGCATGACACGGCCGATTGAGGATATTGAGATCAAGGATGCGCTTTTCTCGATGGGAGACGAAAAGGCGCCTGGGCCGGATGGGTATACAGCGCGTTTCTTCAAAGCGTCGTGGAGCATTATCGGGGCTGATCTTATGGAGGCAGTCCGGGATTTCTTTGTGACAGGCCGCCTCTTGAAGGGTCTCAATAGCACCTCCATCACACTCATTCCGAAATGTGAGGCGCCGAGGAAGGCTTCGGATTTTAGACCTATCTCCTGTTGCAATGTCATCTACAAGGTAATTTCGAAGATCATTGCTAACCGCCTTAAGCCTCTTCTTGGATCACTTGTTCACCCTTCGCAGACGGCCTTTGTCCCGGGCCGGAAGATTAGTGATAATATCCTCCTTGCCCAGGAGCTTTGTCGGGGGTACAATAGCGCAAGTGGCCCGCCTCGCGTTACTTTCAAAGTTGATCTGGTTAAGGCATATGATTGGGTTGAGTGGAGTCTTGTCATCGCTGCAATGGAGAATATGGGTTTACACCCTACTTTCATTGGGTGGGTGAGGAGTTGTCTAACGACGCCAACGTTTTCGATGAACCTTCATGGCTCTTCGGCGGGATACTTTAGAGGTGCGCGGGGACTCAGGCAAGGGGACCCTCTATCGCCGTACTTATTTACGTTGGTCATGGAGATCTTACGAGGTATTGTGCGAGCCCGTATCAGCCAGGAGCCGAACTTCCGATACCACTGGCGGTGCGAGACGGCGGAACTTGCCATGCTTTCTTTTGCTGATGAACGTACTCTTATTTAGCCATGCGGATGACACCTCGGTGGGAGTATTGAAAGCGGCTTTGGATGATTTCGCTACACTTTCGGGGCTGCACCCAAGTCTAGTGAAGAGAGAGATGTTTGTGGCAAAGCGAGCTGAGCCACAAGGGATGCGACTTCGTACCATTACAGGGTTCGCTCGGGGACAGCTCCCGGTTAGTTATTTGGGAGTCCCGCTGACCTCGGCGCGACTTTCCGTGGCGGACTGCTCTCCTCTTCTATAGAAGGTGGATAGAAGATTAGGGTCGTGGCTCAACAAGTCACTTTCGTATGCGGGAAAGGTACAGCTCATTAAGTCTGTCCTTTCCTCTTTGCACACTTACTGGGCAGGCGTCTTCCTTTTGCCCAAAGCCGTTATCCGTGACCTGGAAGCGAAGTTCAGGTCTTTCCTTTGGGCTGGGGCGCCGGCTAGGGTAGCATGGGCGGATATCTGTGTGCCTGTTGAAGAGGGGGGCCTAGGGATCAGGGCTATTGAAGCTGACAATCGGGCCTTACTTATGAAGCATCTTTGGAGCGTTGTCTCGAAGGCGCCGGAGTCGATTTGGGTCGCTTGGCTCTACCATAACCGCCTTTGCAACCGATCGATATGGGATATTAGCTCGACTAGTAATGATGGTTGGAGTTGGAAGAAGCTTCTCAAACTCCGGCCCCTCGTGCGCAGATTTATATCATTCCAGGTGGGTAATGGGGAGTCGATCATGCTTTGGAAGGACCCATGGCTCCTTCCTTCCTCACTTATTGAGCGCTATCCACGTGGACCGATGGTGATGGGCCTTCCGGTTGATTCACGGCTGAGTGCGGTTATCACACACCGCGGATGGTCATGGCCAGCGCAGACCAGCACGGAATACCTTGATATTGGCCCGATGCTTCCCCCGGTGGATCCGAGTACGTCAGATAGGGTACGATGGATGGCGAACCTGGATGGGCGCTTTTCTACCAGGACTGTGAGGGAAGCCATTCGGATAAGGCGTGACAAGGTAGTTTGGGCGACACTGTTTGGTGGACCTCTTCGCATCCCACGGCATGAGTTACGTAGCAAGATCAAGTGGCGCATTCCTTATACGGACTGGAGACGTGGCATACATTGGGCAGCCGTGAGATGGAGGGGTCAGCACCTGCTCTATGCTTCATATCGACATATCCTTGCGTCTCTTGTGTACCATATCTGGCAGGAGAGGAATAGGAGGTGGCGTGACAACATTCGTTCGTCACCTACCCGGGTGGTGGCATTGGTCTTGGGGCTGCTTTGGGACCGACTGGACACTATTGGGGAGAAGTACGCACTACAGAAGGCGGGGGTACGACGTGTGTGGCGAGTTGCGTGGTAGTCGTTATGTTACGTTACTTTATTTTATTGTTCCCAGTAGCCTGTTACTGGTAGTTACTGGTAGTCATTTGGATGATACATCCACTTAGCATGTAATCTTGCTTTTATCATATATATATACGGGACTTCCACCAAAAAAAAAAAAAGAAAAGGCATGACCAGAAATTCATAATGACCATATCTGGTTCGGAAAGCTGTCTTGGTATATCGCCTTCTGAAATTTTCAGCTGATGGTATCCCGACCTTAAATCAATCTTTGAGAAGACTTTTGATCCTTGCAGTTGATCAAACAAATCGTCGATTCGAGGTAATGGATATTTATTCTTTACCGTTACCTTGTTCAGTTGACGGTAGTCGATACATAATCTAAACGTACCGTCTTTCTTTCAACTGTACCTTTGTCGTATGTATCCTTTGTCAATTAATTCTTTCAACTGTAACTTCAATTCATTTAATTCGATCGGTGCCATTCGATATGGCGGAATAGAAATCGGCGCCGTGCCTGGTTGAAGTTCAATGGTGAATTCTGTATCCCTGTCCGGAGGCAATCCAGGTAACTCATCAGGAAAGACATCCGAATATTCACCAACTACAGGAATATCTCCAACCTTTAATTCACATAACTTGACATCTTTAACATATGCCAAATAACCTTCGCACCCTTTATTCATCATTTTGGAGGCCATCAAACTTGATATCTGATAGGCTGTCCGTACATTCTTTTCTCCCTTGAATACTATTCGAGATTGATCTGAAGGAGAAAATTCAATCTCCTTTAGATAACAATCAAGTTTCGCTCGATACTTTGATAACCAGTCCATGCCCAATATTACATCGAAATCCATTAGGGCAATAACTAATAAGGTCGCCCGAATCTCTACTCCTTCAACGAGAACTTTACATTCTGGGTATACCATGTTTACAATAACTACTTCCCCCGTCGGAAGTCGAACGTACAGGTCATATCCTAGGGGTTCGGGTCTATCAGGTAATAATGATGCAAATGTTCGTGAAATGAATGAATGTGTTGAGCCTGGATCAAATAGAGCATATGCATCAATATCACAGATAGAGATTTTACCCGTGATTATTTGGGTTCTTCTCTAGCTTCTTCCCGAGTCATTGTAAAGATCCAAGCCTGCACTGGTGATCAGCCTTCTGTTCCCCTTCCCGTACTGGTACCATATTGTCCTCGTCCTCTTCCTCTTCCACGGTTTGTGGAATTTCCACTAACTCTAGATTGCTCGACAGTGGGCTCCTCTCGCGTCACTTGGCGATTTCTAGCCAAATGTCCCGATTGTCCACATCTAAAGCATTCTCCCGTGAGCCATCTACAAACACCCCTGTGATTCTTTCCGCAGTGTGCACATGCCGACATTGGTTGAGAAATCTCGATACTTCGACCGGCTGGTCTTGTTTTGCCCACATTACTTCTTGTGGGTCCGCCTTGTACATTTGTTGGCTTAGACGCATTATATGTCCTCTTCATTTTCCCGCTAGACGATTCCTCACCTTGTCTTCTTTTATTACTTTGAAAATTGCGGGATTCCATCTCCAATCTTTCAGCGCGTATCACTGCTGCTCTTAACTTTCCATATGATTCCATATCTGATGGAGTAATACGATTTCGAATCGTATAACGAAGTCCTGCCTCAAATCTTCGACATTTATTTCTTTCAGTGGCGACCATATGAGAGGCGTAGTGAGATAGCTGATTAAACAACACTTCATATTCAACTATCGATTTGGTTCCTTATTTCAATTCAAGAAATTCTTTCTCCTTCTGATCCTTATAAACTTTGGGCATGTAGGTGTCATTAAATTCCCTTAAAAAGTCCTCCCAAGTCAGCACTGGTGGTTGAACCATGCTGTTTGGAACAGTTTCCTACCATTCATACGCGTCCTTGTAGAAGTGACACCGCATAGTCAAACTTTTCCTCCGGCGTGCATCGCATCATATTCAGCACTCTTTCGATTCTCTTCAAACATGTCTCCGCCTCAGCGGGATTTGTCGTACCCATAAAATCTACAACACCCATCTTCCTTAACTTTCATATCATCGTTCACGGGGGATTGTCAGCGGGTTTTCATACTCATATTGCATAAGCGTATGAGATGAATGTGATTCTGGTACGGCCGTTCTTCCTCCTCCCTCTATCGTAGGTTTATCATGTTCTATATGCATGGGTTCATTCGTTGCCCTTTGCCTAAATATGCAAAAAGATGTTCAGGGCAACTATCAAAGTCACATATAACATGCAAGTGTCTACAGAACCTAAAACATAGGCTCTGATACCATACACATGTAACGTCCCCGTTCCTATCCCTTATTATGTACATATATAATAAGCGCATAAAATTTTTCGCCTTCCATAAACATTCAGGTAACATACGAATGGGTACGCACATCTAGACATATCACTTCAACACGTATACTCACATGACACACGTAATATACATGTATTCACATACAAAAGTCGATAATGTTTCTTAGTCTATATGCAAACGATGAACAGAGGGAAGCAGGATGAAAGTGTAGCCAGCCGACCTTGAATCCATGACTTTACGCGGAAGCTTTACTTTAAAACGCTCGTTCGGTATCTACAACAACTGTGAAGACAACTATTCAGACTATGATCGCAACATGTCAATTCATAACTATAAAACCATAACATTTAATCCATCGAGTTTGTATCATCCTCATTTTTCCATCGTATAGCCATTCCATCAGGTAATTAGTCATATAACCATTTCATCATATAATCGATCATGAAATCATCATTCATATGATTTTTATAACATATGCAGTCTATATGATGATACTCCCATTATGAACTCGCTCGTCTCGAACTATCGATCATATTTGTGCCCATGCATGGGACTCTGTAGTCATTTCTTTCTTTTGGTGCCTGTACAGGACTCTGTCATCCCCCGATTTGTAGGAACGTAACCGTGGCCTAATATATCGCGTCATCCGAAGCCGTAGCAGTCATAACGGTTTCTCCCTTTCCTTTTCATGTGAATGCATATGACATATAACATAAAACCGTTAGGGCTCGATTCTCTGACGCAATAGATCGTAGTCCCATGCCACCCTCCGTGGTAGGTAAGCATAAGTCCTCCCAAGTGACCTTAGCAGCAGTTCCCGCCCATAAGAACGACCTAAACCTCGATTCCAGAGCCCGAACAACCCCCTTTGGCAGGAGGAAGATGCCAGACCAATAGGCATGTAACGCCTGGAGAACCGACTTGATCAGCTGAATACGGCCCGCGTAGGAGAGCGAGCGGTTCAGCCATGATCCAAGCCGCTGATCAACCCTCCGAAGCAACGGCGCGCAGTCCCCAATCGTGAGGCGTGAGGGCAGCAATGGAACTCCCAAATAGCGTACAGGTAATCGACCACTCGAAAACCAAGAAGCGTCTGTAGCTGAGCCTTCATCCCCTCCGCCCGTCGGGATAAGAACATCTCGCTCTTGTCTGGGTTAGGGTACAACCCTGATAGAGCCGAGAACTGCTGTAATGCCGCCTTCAGTGAACTCACTGACGCTACATCCGCATGGGAAAAAAGGAGGAGATCATCTGCAAAAGCCAACATCGCCATGGACGTAGTCTCGCATCTCCAATGAAATCTAAAGCGTGGCTCATCCCTAATGTAACCCTCCATGAGACCATGCAGTACCTCCATGACCAATGTAAATAGATAAGGTGATATAGGGTCACCTTGGCGCAGCCCCCACTTCCCCGTAAAAAAACC
The DNA here is from genome assembly GCA_028392965.1 of Lindernia subracemosa. NCBI lineage: Eukaryota > Viridiplantae > Streptophyta > Magnoliopsida > Lamiales > Linderniaceae > Vandellia > Vandellia subracemosa. The sequence goes on from JAQPCC010000060.1 coordinate 105,138, forward strand.
CGCAGAACGGCCATTCAGATTAATAGTGAATGCCGTAGTCGTCAGACAAGATCGGATCCACCCAATATACGTCGGGTGAAATCCCATAGCCTCAAGTACGGCGAGAAGAAAGCTCCACTCCACCTTGTCGTACGCCTTAGCCAGATCCACCTTAAACATGGCTCTTGGCGACGACTCTTACTTGCGTATCCAAGGCATAACTCCTGAGCGAGAAGGATGTTGTCGCTAATGTGCCTCCCTGGAATAAAGGCCGTCTGCGACCCATGAACCAAACCTGCCAAAGACGGCTTAAGGCGATACGCCAATATCTTCGATATCAGTTTATAGAGAACGTTGCAGCATGATATCGGCCGAAGTCCGTCGCGCGTCGAGGCGTTGAACACTTAGGAATTAAGGTGATAGTAGTACTGTTCAGCCCCTTCAGCAGTCGTCCTGTCGCAAAAAAATCCTGCGTCGCTCTGACCACATCAGATCCAATCGTCCCCCATGCTGCTTTGAGAAAAGCAGCCGTATACCCATCAGGCCCAGGCGCTTTCTCATCCCCCATAGAGAAAAGCGCCCGTCGAACTTCAGACTCATCAACCATACGGACCATATTTGCCGCGTCCGCTGGGGAAAGCGTACGCGTGACGGCAGGCCGCACCTCATCCACAGTCACTGAGGCGGTTCGCGCTGAAGTACCCAATAACCCCTGATAAAACCCAACCAGTTCCTGCTCCACCAAATCAGGTTCCTCTTGGAGTTCCCTCGCCGCGTTCTCTAAGGATATGATACTATTTATCGCTCGTCGTTGGGCTACTTTTTTGAAGAAGAACGATGAGCACTGGTCGCCGTCTTTCAGCCATGCAAGCTTAGCCCGCTGCGACAGGGCTGTATGCTCGACTTCCACAGCTCTAGCGTAAAGCGATCAACAAAGTCGCTCAAGGTCGTGGAATAACCCTTCCTGTGGAAATCTAGATGAAAAATCCTGAACGACTTCAAGAAAATGCTTAGCATCTGCTACATTGGCCGCCAGATCACCCTTGACGCGTCGCATGTGCATAAAAATTGGCTTGAGCAATTTCAGCCGCTGTACCACCGTGTACATATTATGTCCACGTATAGGGCAGCCCCAGATTCGCTGAACATGCGCCAAAAAATGAGGCTCCTTCGTCAGAAAATTCTCGAACCGAAACATCCGTCCTTTTGGCCTCTGAGGCGCCGTCCCCAAAAGTAGGGGAGAGTGATCCGACGTAGCCGGGAGATCACATCGATAGAAAGCATCTGGGTAGCGCACGTACCACTGAGGATTACCCAGCATGCGGTCCAGTCGTCGCCAAACGCCCGCATCCGCCCTCTGCTGATTATACCACGTGAATTCCTGCCCCTTCGAAGATAGCGTGAGAAGGTCCGCGTGAATAAGGCAATCATGGAATTCCTCCATATCAAGTCTGTTAGGGATCACACCTCGAGCTTCTCCTGCATGCAAGATGGCATTAAAGTCCCCTATTACGAGCCATGCATCGCGCTCATGCACCGCAGAGAGCTCTATCAGCTCATCCCAAAGGGCACGCCGTTCGTCTCTCGTCGCCTTCCCGTAGACAAAGGAGACAAAAATCGTCTCCCTCGTATCAGTCAATACAGCTCGACAGTGAACAGATTGGGCAGAATAACCTGTAACAGCCAAAAGAAGGATCCCACCCAACCCAAATACGCGTACCCGGTCCGTCGTCGTAGTTGAAGTACCAACTCCACTGCGATCGAATATGACCAGAGATGAAAGCCGCATTCGCCGCTGAGACGCGAGCCTCTAAGAGGCCAATGATCCTCAATCCACCCCTTGCGATCAACTCCCCCACCGCCCTCCGGTGGTCTTGGCAGTTAAGACCACGTACATTCCATGAACCTGCCAGGATCATGGATCAACCCCTGCTTGGGCTGCATGTGCTTCAGGGCCCGTAGAGATAGATAGAGTATGCTCGTCCTCATGCAATTCGCGAAGTAACGCGAAGGAATTATGATCAGAATCGCCTGCATCACCTGGCCTTCTGGCCAGGCGCGGTCCCCTCGAGGAACTCGTCTCCCCAGGGGCAGCCGTGGATCCCCTCCCTACGCGCACCTCAGGTGTCATCGAGGGCACCACTTTGGCCTTTCCTTTAGCACCCACCTGTCTCCACTCTACATGCATTCATGCTCGTCGGCCAACTGCCGCTATGGTCCCTTCCTGACGCCGCCGCGTTTGGGTTCCCATCGTAGTCGCCTCGCTTCCCTTTGAGTCCGTCGCCGGTTGCGGCTGTCTTATGTTTCGTTGAGCCTCTGGTAGGTCCAGCTGCGCTCGAATCCAACTAGCCGCCACAGGTCGTTGGCCGCGTCCCACTTCATGGCCCACGCACCGGATTTTGGGACGATGGGACGTAACATTCCGGACTTTAACCGGTTGTTTGACGTGGCTGCCTTTGAAGCCCTTCTCAAGAGGGTTCATGGGGCGGATGGCTCTTCGGGTAGTGAAACTATGGCTGGTTTGGACTGCTCCGCGGCTTGTACGACGGCCGGAGGTGTTGCTGCAGGTGGGAATAGATCGCGGGTGGGGGTGGAGGGCTCCACGGCTTGTCCTTTTGAAGCTGTTTTGGGTTTTCCCGGAGCTAGCTTTTTGGGTGGCAGTTCTTCATCGGCCATGGTGGCTCTCGAGCCTATGGTTGGAAGAGAGGTGGCTGACCCTATGGTGGGTAGGGAGGTGGCTGCTATGATACCTCACAAGGGTATGGAGTGTGCGGTTATTGAGCATGCTGCGGGCTCCGTAGCTGAAGCGCGGGCTGCGAATGACGCGAATGCTAAGGGTGCTGAGATGAATGGGGCTCGTGAGGCTATGGTGGTTGCTGATAGGCGCAGGCCTAGGGCTGGGTGGAGGACGGTTCAGCCACTTCGGGACCCCAATATTAAGTCGAACCGATGTGCGCTGGTTCGCCCCGGCACACCTTTACGTCCACGCCATACTGCTGGGGATAAGAGGGATAGTGCTGCTATCCAAACAAATGGGGCGACGAACGGCATGATTGATCCCTTGACAGAGGGTCATGAATCCTTTTGGGATGAGTTACCTGGGATAGGGCAAGCTGTTGTTGGAAACTCTCAGAGTATTGATGACGCGCATGGGAATGGTCTTACGATGGTTGATTCGGGAGGAGATAAGGGAGTGCTGATAGCCCCGAGTGCTCGATCTTTTCGGGATGCCACTATTGAGGGACCGAGATTTGCTCTACCTAAGAGCAAGGGCCAGCGGGTTTCGTTGACGTATACTCCTCCTATTGTTGTGGATGGGGTTGTGGAGGTCTGCCCAACTTGGGAAGTGGCCAAGAAAGGAATTGCGAGGTGGGCGCATACACTTGTGGGATACTTCATTGGGCGACGACCTTACTTTCCATTCGTTGAAAAGTTTGCCCGCTCGTCTTGGGCACAGGTGGTGGAGGTTCGAGCGACGAGCAATGGGTTCTTTAGGTTTCGGTTTGCCTCAGCTGAGGCAATGACCGAAGTGCTCAAAGGTGGCCCTAGGCTTCTTCAGGGGCAGCCGCTTTTTCTTGAGGCGTGGAGGCCGGGTATGTCTTTCGATAAGAAGGAACCTGAGGCGATACCCGTCTGGGTGAAGCTGTGGAATGTGCCAAGTGAATATTGGACGCAGGAGGGTCTTGGCATTGTTGCTAGTGCGGTGGGGAGGCCCCTTTTCACCGACTCCATCACCACCTCCATGACACGCATCGACTTTGCGCGGGTGTGTGATGAAGAAAGTGGTTGAACCCTATATTGAGCATTTCAATATTAGGGTTCCTTCTCATAGTGGTGGATCAGCGGGACACGTTAGGGTCTCGGTGGAGTACGAATGGCGCCCCCCGAAGTGCGCGGGATGTAAGCTGATTGGACATTCTCTTGAGGGCTGCCCTACGGCCAATCCTCCACGGCCTAGACAACCAGCTGAAAGGGTGCAGCCCACGCAGTCCATGCCCAGAGGCCCGCGAGGGGAGAACAAGGGACTGACCGCGGTGGGTAGCAAAGGTAGGGTTGGCAAAGGCAACAGAGTGGCTGATCAGAACAGACGGAAGAGTAAAGGAAAGCAGGTCGTCGAGCCTAGGAGGTTGGGGGAGGATGACCACGCGTCGAGTAGAGACATTCCGAGCTCTTCTTTCACTACGTTGAATCCAGAAGCCGAGGGAGAGGCCCTACTGACGGACCAGCAGAATCCCTTTTCGATCCTCCAGGTGGTTGGGGAGGATACCTCTTTTTCTCTTCAGGGCCCTGATAGCGATGCAGCCCTTCAAGGGGTTGATCCATGATACCTATTGGAGTATGGAATGTGAGCGGACTGAATAAGTGGGAGCACGGCCGGGCAGTCCGCGATCTCATTAGCCGGCACCATCTTTCCTTGGTTGGTTTGGTTGAGACTAGGGTGGCTATTCATAAAGCTGTCACTACCTCGGCTACTGTTCGAGACACTTGGCATTGGTTCTTTGATTACGAGACGGGGCCTGGAAATAGAATTTGGGTTGGGTGGGATCCCTCCCAGGTTCAGGTCTCGGTGGAGAGTTTTTCGATTCAGGCGGTTCACTGTAAGGTTCACACCTTGGCTGAACCCTCGACATTCTTTGTCACCTTTGTCTATGGCAAGAACACGAGGGATGAACGCGGGGTTCTTTGGGAGGAGCTTATTTCCATGGCTGAGCTGCGTTCTGAGGAACCATGGATTGTGATGGGTGACTTTAATGCGATTTTGGAAGGAAATGAGGCTCGGGGAGGGGTCCCTCCACAGGGAGATCTCTTGGAGCTGAGCTCATGTCTCACTGCTGCCGATCTGGTTACGCTGCCTATGATGGGTCAGTACTTCACCTGGTTTAATCAGTAGAGGGAGGGACGGGGCATCTGGAGGAGGTTGGATAGGATGGTAGGGAATCCTTCGTGGTTTGCGTGCTTTCCGCTTGTTCGTTATCGATCGTGTCTCCCGGGGACCTCGGACCACTCCCCGTTGGTTCTGGAAGGGGAAAGAGGCAAAGTTAGGAGGAACTGCTTTAGGTTCGATAACTTTCTCACCAAGGATCCTTGTTTCTTGGAGTTGGTCAGTAGGTGTTGGATGGTGAGTGTAAGGGGTACTCACATGTATTCGGTTACCCAGCGGCTCAGAGGCCTCAAGCAGCCCTTGAGAGAGCTTAGACGGAAAAAGGGTAATCTCGCTAGGAACGTCGAGGACGCGCGGAGGTTCTTAGAAGTTGCTCAGGATCTTTCTTCTCTGTTCCCTACTGAGGACCTTCTTCTCAACCTTGTGTGGTTTTGTCGCAAGCTCTACACTTGCGCGGTTGAGATTGAGCATTCGGCGATCTCTCAGCGGGCAAAGGTCGCCTGGCTGAAAGATGGGGATCAGTCTACATCCTTCTTCTTCAAGAAGGTTCAGATGCGTCGAGCTTCCAATCGCATCTTTACCCTTGAAGATGATGCTGGACAGCGCTTGGATGGTGAGGATCGTGTTCGGGATGCGATTATTACCTACTATCAGCAGCTCCTTGGCCAATCCGCTCATTCCCACCAGGTGGAGACTGAGGATGTTCGACCCTACATCTCTTATTCTATTTCGCATGATGAGGCTTCTGAGCTGGTTCGGCTGGTGGACGAACGGGAGATTCGAGATGTCGTGTTTCTTTTTTTTTTTTTGGAGAAAGTACCATGTATATATATAAAACTGAAAGTACAAAAGTGAGAGAATTATCTCTCACAAGCAACCAGTAACAGGCATGTCGTGTGTCTTCTTGCGGATGACAAGGCGCCTGGACCGGACGGCTACACTGCTGCTTTTTTCAAAGCAGCTTGGCCGGTTATTGGCATGGATGTGACGACTGCGGTCCAAGAATTCTTTCAGACAGGACACCTGCTTAAGGGAGTGAACAACACCCTTATTACCTTGATCCCTAAGCGGGATTCGCCGAGACATGTTGCTGATTTTAGACCGATCTCCTGTTGCAATGTCCTTTACAAGATCATTGCTAAGATTATTGCAAACAGGATTCGGCCTTTGCTTTCTAAGCTGGTCCACCCATCTCAGACCGCTTTCATTCCTGGGAGGCGTATTGGCGAGAACATTCTTCTTGCGCAGGAAGTTTGTTGTGGCTACTTGAGTCGTCAGAAGCCTCCTCGTGTCGCTCTCAAAGTTGACCTTGCTAAGGCCTATGATAAGGTTGAGTGGAGTTTCCTATTTGCTACACTTGAGTGCATGGGTTTTCCCTCTGTTTTTATTGACTGGATTCGGAGCTGTGTGACAACTACATGTTTTTCGATAAACATTAATGGTTGTCCTGAGGGTTTTTTGCTGGAAAGAGGGGTCTTAGACAGGGAGACCCGCTTTCTCCTTATCTGTTCACTCTTGTTATGGAGGTCTTGCGGGGTATCGTGATGCAGTTTGTTAGGGCAGACCCTCTCTTCCGCTTTCATTGGCGTTGTGAGAGATCTACCTTAACGATGTTGACCTTTGCTGATGACTTGTTGTTGTTTTGTCATGCTGATCTTCACTCCGTGGGTGTGCTCAAGGCGGCCTTGGATCGTTTCACCTCGATTTCTGGGTTAGCTCCCAACCCTCATAAGAGTGAGATCTTTGTGTCCAGAAGTGCTAGTCAGTTCACTGCCGCTTTTCAGACTTTGTTGGGATTCTCTGTTGGCTCGCTCCCTGTGCGCTATCTTGGGGTTCCCCCGATTACTTCCAGACTCTCCCTGGCAGACTGTGCTCCTTTGATTGCCAAAGTGGATAGGAGGATTGGGTCGTGGTTGCACAGGTCCCTTTCTTATGCAGGACGGGTTCAGCTCATTCGATCCATTTTGGGAGCTTTCCACGTCTACTGGTCCGGGGTTTTCTTACTGCCTAAGGGCGTCATCAGATCTATCGAGCAGAGGTTTCGCAGCTACCTTTGGGCTGGTTCGACGTCTAAGGTGGCTTGGGAAGATGTTTGTTTACCCATCGCTGAAGGGGGTCTTGGCATCCGTCCTATCGAGGTGGATAATAAGGCTCTCATGATGAAGAATATTTGGAGTATCCTCACTCGTGATCCTGAGTCTATTTGGGTCACTTGGCTCTACCACGAGCGTCTTCAGCGTCGCTCCTTTTGGGATTGTACGCCTTCGTCTTCTGATGGAGTTGGAGGAAGCTTCTTAAGCTTCGTTCGGATTTTCGCCCCCTTATTCAATTCTTGGTTGGGAACGGGAGGGATCTGAGGGTTTGGAAAGATCCTTGGCTGTTTCACGAGCCCTTGATTGAGCGGTTCCCAAGGGGGCCTCAGGTTATGGGCCTTCCCTTGGATGCTAGGCTTTGTTCGGTTATCTCTTCTTCTGGATGGAGGTGGCCTGCGCAGACGTCCGTGGAGTACCTGGAGCTTCATCCTCACCTCCCCGAGTGCTCCCCATCCCAGGATGACTCTTACAGGTGGCTGAAGTCCCCGGACGGCCGATTCTCATCTCAGTCGGCTCGTGAGGCGATCAGACTTAGGCACTCCCCTGTTCAGTGGGCGTCTCTCTTTGGTGGCCATCTGAAGGTCCCCCGTTTCGAGTTTATTCTTTGGTTAGCCATTCGTGATCGACTGGCTACTAGGGACAAGCACTGGGTGGCCTCGGCCGCTCAATCGACTCACTGCTGCCTTTGTGATTCTCAGGCTGTGGAGACTGTTTCTCACTTGTTCTTTGACTGTAGCTTCTCGAGGAGATGTGTGCGGCTTCTTCGGGAGAGGACTAGGTGCAGATGGCCGAACATTGCTTGGCCTTTGGGTATTGCTTGGATGTCGAGACGGTGGAGAGGCCGTCATCTTTGCCATTGTGCTTCCCGTCATTTGTTCTCGTCTCTTGTTTATCATATTTGGCAGGAGAGGAACAAACGGTGCTGGGAGGGGAAGGAGTCGACTCCTGATCGTATTGTGCAGGAGATTGTTCTTGTTGCCTCGAGGAGGCTCTCTACTCTTTCTCCGAAGTGGGCGCTGCAAGCGACGGCGGTCAGACGCCTTTGGAGAGTTGCTTGGTAGTTTTCTCTTTGGAGTCTAGTGTTTGTGTTGTTGTGGTTTGTTGCTGCTTTTGGTTCTGTTTGCTGATGTGTGATGTGTGATCTTCGCATGTTTTCACCTTGGCTTTGTGTTGCTCCTTCTGTGTTGGGGGAGCTTGTTTGGCGGGATGCCGCCTGTGGCTGTCCTTGAGGCTTGTCTCTTGGTGCCGCTTTGTACATTTCCTTTCTATTGATGACCAGTTACCAAAAAATCATTAGGCCATCATTAAATAAAAAATCATCATCATAGTAATCATTAGGCCATCATTAAAAAAAAAAAAAAAGTTACAGATGTCATACTTCTCATAACGCAAGCACATCAAAAAAATTAATAAAAAAAAATAAATTAAATATTTCTTAGGTTTTCGCATCCTAAAAAAAAAAAAAAAAAAACTTTGAGCATCAGGTTTTCGCATAAAAAAAAAAATTAATTAAAAAAAAATTTAAAAATTAGGTTTGCGCATCCCCCCATCCAGTTTTCGCATCAAAATAAAAAAAAATTAAATTAAATTAGAATAAGTTTTCGCATCAAGTAAAAAAAAAAAAAAAAAAAAAAAAAATTAAGCTTTGCGCATCAAGTTTTCGCATCCACTGGTCAAGTTTCGCATCCACAATAAAAAAAAAAAAGTTTTCGCACCGTTCAGGTTTTCGCATCCATAAATAAATAAAAAAAAAAACTTTTCGCATCCATCTTTTCGCACTGAGCACTTCGAAAACTCCATTTCGAAAACTTTTGAGGGCATTTTCGTAATTTTCCAGTTTTCGAACCCAAAGTTTTTGAACCCAAAATTTTCAAACCCACTTCGAAAATCTATTTTCGCACTCCTAATAAGAAATCTATTTTCGCAACAGCTCACTTCGAAAACCTCAAATTTTCGAAACAACATTTCGAAAATCAGTTTTCGCACTATATTTCGAAAATACTTTGCGCACTCATCGAAAATTTAAATTTTCGCACCCAAGCACTCCGAAAATTTATTTTCGCATCTTATCACTTCGAAAACTTGATTTTCCTAACACACATACCGAAAATCAAATTTTCGCATATCACTTATCGAAAATAAATTTTTGCATTTCATATCACATCAAAACATTTTTGGCAAATTCTAGATAAGTTTGATAAATTTCCGAAGTTTTCGAAATCACCTCAAAAGTTTTTCGGTATACACCAAAAATCTTTTCGGTACCCAAAATTTTCGATACTTCACAATATTTCTCGATAAATCAAACTTTTCGGTGCAGAAAATTTTAAAAGCCAATTCTTTATTCCAAAACCTTTTTGGCACATTATAAGAAAAAGTTTTGGTAATATTTTCGAAGTACTTCGACATCTCTTCAAAACTTTTCGGTACACACCAAAAAGTTTTCGACACTCAAAATTTTCGAAACTTCACGATATTTATCTACATACCAAAACTTTTCGGCACAGATTTTCCAAAAGCCAAAAAAAATCTCAAATCTACATAATGCGTCAACGATCACGTATCCAACTAAAATTTCAAAGAAAATTTAAATTTTAAAAAATCATGGATTCTACTTCCGCAACTTCTGAGATGAGCTTTAATGCTAGTGATTTAAACGAAACCTATCATTCGTTGAAGAAAGTTTATGAAACCATGCGTCGTGAGCTTAAATACGAACGTAAGATTAACAAAGCGTTAGAAACTAAGTTAGCTAATGCAGTAGAAACTACTTCTTGTCTTGAATCAAAATTAGCTAGCTCAGAAACTAACGTTTGTGAGCTAACCAAGAACCTAAATTCCTCTAAGCTAGGCCTAACTCAACTTATAAGTCACGAAAAGACTATAAGTGAGTTAGAGAGTAGACTAGACAATAATTACAAATGCTTAGTCAGAAGTTTGGAAGAAAGAGGTAGTCTTGCATGCCATTTAGAAATAACGCATGAGAAAATCACTAATCTTGAATCTCAGGAAGTAAAATTAAAAGCTCAAATTAGTGAACTAACAAATAAATTGAAATATTGCGAACTTGAATGCAATAATTATTTGACTGAATTGAGCAATTCGCGGAGTAGTTTTAAATTCATATTTGAGGAACGCAATAAATTGCACTCTAAAGTTCATCGCTTAGAGGGCATCCTTGCAGAAAGGGGTCAAACAGACCAAAGTTCCTCTAAAGACTTAGCGTCCAACGGGGAAAATAATTTCATTCTAATAAACCTATCTCTTGTTGGGAAATTTCAGAGGTTGCTAGTAAAATTGTAGAATTGAACGCAACTCTGGAATCGGAAAGAGTAGGTTTCCGAGCAGAAAAGCAAAAACTTTTAGATGAGATTTCTAATCTAAAAAATTCTCCGTCCCTACTCGTCTTAAATGATCTCTCTATAGAAAAATCTTTTTTTTTCTTGTGGATTTTTGCTGACTGTTGATTGATTGCCTTTGTGGTGGTTGTTTGTGTGCTCTTTGGTTGGGCTTGTTTTTGACGTGACCAGTGTCTGTTTGGTTCATGTTTGGGCTGTGTTGAGTGCGTCCTTTCCATGTTTCTTTTCAGGATGCTTGTTTTGGCAGTATGCTGCCTGTGGCTACCTTGAGGCCTGTCTCTTGGTGGCTGCGTTGTACATTTGTTCTTTCTTCTGCTATGATATGACCGATTTACCAAAAAAAAAAAAATCTTCTTTTAAGCAGGATATGGGTACACAAACGGACGTCATTGTTCTCAAAGCTAAAAGGACTTTTGCTAATAATTCTAAGTCAACGGTGACGAAAGCAAATACGCATTCTAAATCACCTTTGGCTGGCGCAGAAACGAAAAGTAAAAGCAATACGCATCAAAATACGAAGGAACAAAAGAAAATTAGGAAGAAGAAAGGAAAATCGACATTATTTTTCAAACTCAAGGACGACATTGCTAAAGATTCTCCTTCTCCCGCTCCCATAAAAAAGGAAGTTCCTAAAGAAGAAGTCCCAAGCTCAAGCAGGCGAACTTCTCAAACTTCCAAAATCTCTTATTCTTTAAAGAATGATAGAGATGGAATTGCTTACATGCACAAAAATACTTATTATTCTAGTAAGCGAAATTCCATCAAACATCATCATTATAGAGTGAATGATGTGAATTCTTGTAGGCAATACGACTCATCATCTGATGACGCATATAATGCGATAAGTTCGTATTCATACATGAAATACCCGGTCCAGTTTAAGTCTGAAAGACACCTTCTGCGACTGACTAGGGAGAAAAACTTCAGATCTTCTAAACCTAGACACACATTCACCGGCGCTGAATTGTCATTTCCCTCTAAGGTTCACCAAACTTGGACTCCTAAATCAGAAATCAAATTAAATAGGACTTTAAAGGATGATTTATGATGTATATCTGAACCAAATGTGCATAAATTGTTTTCTGCTAATATGGAAGGACCCATCCAAAAATGGGTACCAAAGTCCCGTTAAAGTTTTGCAGGAGCCCAATCACGTGTGGTAATTCGACGATAGTTGCTCCACACGCGCGATTGGTATAAGACGAGAGCAACCACAAAACCCTGGTCATGAGTAGTAATTAGAAGATGGTTGCTCCATACTCATTATCAGTACGAGACGAGGGCAACCACAACAATCCCATCATGGTTGATATTCCGGAAGTTGCTCCACAACCATGACTGGTATGCAGCGTGAGCGACTTTCAAACAACCTCATCTATGGCAAGGTGACGTAGTGGCTCCACATACATGATAAAGGGAAACGACGTGAGCTACTACGACTATATGTGGTACATTCTATCTTTTGAACTGAATTGCATAATACCACATTCATACATATTTTTAAGATAGGTACATTTTCACATTATGCATACAGTTTTAAGATTTTCGAGCTTAAACTTTCAAGTATGCATATAAGCTGAATTGAAAAATACCTATTTTTCAAAATGGTACATTTTAAATATGCATTTTCAAAACTTTAAAATTTAAAATGCATATTATGCACGGAAATCATAAATACCATTTTTTTCTTATAAAATGAGCTTAATTTGAGGGGGAGCTACTCTTTTATCTTCAAAAGAGAAGTGAACCTTATTTTTTAAAAGGGAGCAATAATTACATTTTTGAGGGGGAGCGAACTTCAATTACGTGAATTTAGAGAAAGAGATTCACAGATTTTTCGAACTTACTACGCATTTTTTGAGGGGGAGCAAGTTTCTTTAGGAAGCATGATTTGAGGGGGAGGAATAATATATATATATATAATATATATAACAGACTAATATATATTACTAATACAATAAATATATATATATATCCATATAATATATAGTATAAAAATATATATTACTAATAACGATTAATATATATATATTATATCCATATAATATAGAGTATAAAAATATATATTACTAATAACGATTAATATATAAAAAAAAACAACAAAAAAAAAGAAGGAAAAATCTTCTCTCCTCATCATCAAGCTTCATGAAGATTACCTCCGATCTCCAAAGATGGACTTCAAATGAAGAATCTCGTCTACAACGGTCAACTCTTTTCAAAGGCGACGGTGGCTACAAATGTTAAACTCGGTGCGCGCTTTAATCGACCTACTCCGGATTGCTGACAGACAAAGAAGCACTCACTACTTCCTACCGGATGCAAGGACTTCGTTCCCATGATTCAGTCAAACCCAACTGAATCTAACCCCGGAACATCACCGAGATTCAGTCGAATCACGAAGAAATAGCCACGTCTACTAAAACCTTTTGAAAAGACCGACGATATATAACTCCCTTACCTCACAAATTATTCGGACCACCCCCATAGGTACAGGTGCTAATTTTATTAGCTCCCGGGTAGAAGTCGCCGCATTAGGTCCAACGGCGCATGCACAACCGAGTCTTACGCACTCGTCTGTCTCACAAAAGACAGGTGTTTCAAGGAATCATGGGGAACCACGCCTACTATCACCGCTTCGCTCAGAAGCGGGAGATATTGAATTAAGTGGTACTCAGCCCCACCACCACACTTTCTTGCGCACATCGAGTCTAGTGTGTCCTCACTCCCCATATTTTTAATATTTTCTAGGACACATACACTTTTATAACACCTGATCTTTGTGATCACGTCAGAACTTCCGTAGACATATCATTTTAAGACATGCTTCGAGGATCGGAAGGAAGTCCTGTCGTTACAACATCAAAGAAACAACGGTTTCAGGCCATCGTCTACGAGCGTAGCTCCTAGATCGAGGTTAACGGGAAGTCTTTATGACCCCGGTTTCTTATACGACGGATTACCTTTGTGGCCCTGTCTAGTTATTACCATCACCGACCTGTCGTTTGTGTCCTTCTAATCTTCCTAAACAAGCATGTCGATCTCGTTAACACGAGGGGGAGAAGGGGACAGGCATAAACAAACAGGTCGGACCACCCACCAATCTCCGCCGAGCATACCACTCTGAAGTCGGGCTCTCCAGCACTTGAATGGAATATTCTAAAGAGCCTCACACCCCACGCATACCTTCTTCCGGAGCCAAACAAGCTTCCACGAGGCCGAACCAGACAACTTCCTTCGAAGAAGACGAATCTGGCGCCGAGAAGAAGAAGATTGGAGGAGACGTGACGACTGCCTTAGTGGCTCCGTCTGGTTATTACCAAACCTGAGCTCCTACTGTGCCTACCAACGCCATCCTCTTGTCCCGACGACGTGATCAACATGCCAAAACATGAAGTATTTCCCCCTGAATAATTCTTTAAACTGCTCCCATGTCATCGTGTATGGATCCTCGAGGCTCTTCGTCATATCCCACCAGTGTCCCGCACTTCCACGTAACATGAAAGAAGCACAAGTCACTTTGTCTGCCTCTGGTACTCGACTATAGTGGGATCAACTGCCTCTTCAAAGGTAGGCGGATTTAGCTTCCTAAATCTTTCCCCAACAACTTCTATTCGTTCCGTTGGATTTGATAGATTGCTTCGTTGTTCACTAGTATCCCTTTGTTGGATTAATTGCTGAATTTGCTCAGACTGGCGCTGAACGAGTTCAGTAAGTCTGATTATAGCAGTATCCCATTCATCGCCTGGGCTCGATGTCTCCCCTATACTAGCTCCTCTCGTGCGTACCATAGTTCCGTAGTTCTGTTACTCTTTTCGACATACAAAATGTGGCCAACATGATTCATGCAACACAAAATACATAACACACAATAATAAAACTTACGAGGTAAAGCCGTGCTTCCGCAATTCTTCTGAGATCATGTACATGGACAGTCTACAGAACCTGTAACCGTGCTCTGATACCACCTCTGTGACGACCCAACGCCACTACACTACTATACGACTCTAAGGACGTTAAAATGCGACTTTGAGAAAATAAAACGCGCGAGTTCCGTTTGAAACTCGTCAACAACTGAATACGACTAATCAAAACGAACTCATAAGACTATCAAACTCACAAAACTCGATATAATACTTTTATCTTTCAAAACATGACTTCCACAACATCCAAAATAACATTTTCATCACTGCTCTACTCGACCACCGCAACCTATATATACATATATATATAACATTGTCCCAGAATATAATAACTCGCACTCCAAACGACATATATAAGACAAACCAAACCCGACCCAAAGAAAAAACCGCTCGCCCACAGGTCGTCATCCATGTACACGCCATCTCAAAAGTCGGCGGGAGCATCAACAGCTAGCCTCGTAAGAAAAATATCAAACGGCATCATCAGGCTCACCTACAACACATGAACTACGTGAGCTAATTGCTCAGTAAGCGAATGTCATAAAAGTATTAAACTCATGTATGCGATGAATGGAAATATATCGACCTGCGATATAAATTCCTCGACTATGAAACATATGCAACGTGATATGATGAAATGTCGCTCATGCTCTCGAAACCATATACTCGTACTCTCATAATCATACACTCAATATGGGCCCTGAGACCGAATACTACGGTACCGAAGAGCTCAATCAATATCAATGGGGCCTATAAATATACTACTGGATGGTCTTTTTCACCCACCCAGAGGTGAAGAGCTCGGTGTACCCTCCTGTCAAAAGGTGGTTTCCTCCCACTACGAGATTCACAAACATATGCTGGATAGTCTTTTTCACCCACCCAGCGGGAAGGACTTTTTCACCCTCCCAATAAGGACGTCGTCACGTCAGGCCAATAAGGGCGCCGTACCGCCAAAGGGGAAGAGCTCGGTGGACCCTCCTGTCAAAAGGTGGTTTCCTTCCACTACGAGATTCCCTCGCATACCGTAGCATCGTCTCACAACATAATATGACCATCCTCACATACTCAATAATCGCTGAAAGCGATATATATGACCATCTGTGCATGAGACCGTGAACAATATGCAATGCATACCAAATTCGTACTTGAAACAATAACTTATATCGAACATCATAAAACATATATCAATGTGCTCGAGATAACAAATAATTCACCATTAATCATATATGTTCATATCTCAACAAAAAAAAAAAACATATACGACGACTTGCGTCCGAGGTACGGTTATTCATACCGAATAATTTATACCTCTCAAGATATTCAAATCAACATCAAGACACTTATATCAAAACATAACAATACACCAAAAACTAAGTTCATGTGTCGTAGTTGCGTATGGACAAACGCCTACCTGTCGTTCCTGACGTTGTCACTCCGAAATCGTAACTTGTCGTATCGATCATGTAGCAAGTATATATATATATATACACATACACACACACAAATTACTGTCACCTTAGATAGAGTCACCTAAATAGTGAAGAAAACAAATACAGTTCAGATTAAGACTTAATTATGGCTTATAAGAATTACGTATGCGAGTTTAATATATTAATATTTGTGATACAAGGCAACTACCTTTGGAAAGGATTAACCGAGACTTGCTGTGGTGAAGAATAGGAAAAAGCTTGATGAGAAGAGGTAGAATGGTGATAAGCAACGAAAGTACATGATAAATATAAGCCTAAGGCGGTTACTTGATCGATTACCTATTCACTAAGAAACATATTATAATATTAATAATTAAGCTAGTGAAATTACTTAAAAGGTTCCTATTTTAATAATTAATTACAGTATTTTAACATACTTTTGATAGAATTCATTAATAAAATATACTAGTTAGACACGTGTATCTAATCGCGTTTAGCGGTAGACACGTATCTTATTATAAAACCGACTCAAATAATTAAACAAAGGGACAACAATTGTCATATTAATATTCCTACAAGCTATTTATTTTAGAATGGCGTCATAATTAATAAATATTGGATATTTAATATTTAGTATATGATTTAAATTTGATTTAAATCTTTATTATTGTTTTAGAAAAATAATATTTAATTTGGAATTAAATAAAATATATATATATTTGATATATATATAATTTCGATTTATTATATAGTATAATTTCGAAAATTATTAAATATCTATATATATTGGATATTATATATTTAAATATACGGAATATAGAATAAATATTAATTTATTTTAATATTAATTCAAATTCAAATTTGAGTTTGAATTTGAAAGAGAAACCAAGTAAGCCAAGATCAAGTCAAAGAGACATGGTATGGCTTGGAGTGGGTGAGAAAATTTCTCCCCACTCCACCTTGAAAATTTTGGCCAAGGCATAGGTATAAATAGGGTTTTACTTTTTGAAAATAAACCCTATGTCATTTTGGCTAAAAGAAATAAAAGTTAGGGTTTTATTTTCTCTCCTCTCTCATCTCTCTCTCGCATAATCTCTCCCTCACTCTCTCGGCGGCCGCACGTGTGACAAGGAGGAGTCGGCGTGTTCTTAGCCTAGCCGCCCATAGCAAGGACATTCCGCGACGTGTGTTGGTGCCGGCATGACGATCTTGCTCCGTTCGTGCGCTTGTGGTACTAGGAAAGGGATACGACATCCCGGGATTAGAAGGGTTCGAAGCTAGCCACCTTCATCATTATTCGTCAAGGTATAATGGCTGAAACCTTTCTTTATCGTGCTTATATTCTCGGGTTAATACCGAGCGGTCCAAGGGAAAGGTTGGAATCCCTAATAGTTTTAAAATTCCGCCATTCAAGGAACGAGGCCCCGAGGACCCTACCGGAATTCCCGAAAGTGGTATCAGAGCCTTAGGCTCGGTTAAGTCACGGGACTATGACCACCCCGAACGAAAGCTTTTGGAAAGGCTGGCCGCGCGCAGCGCGCGGGCCTGGCCTGGCCGCACGCAGCGCCGGCCACGAGGCACAGCCGCACGCAGCGTGCGACACCTTGGGCAGGGCCGCGCGCGCAGTGCGCGACACCCTTGGCTGGCTGCGCGCTCGTGGGCACCCAAATCTGATAAAAGCCTCAATGTGGATTTAGGCTCGGATCTGTGTAAAATTGTCGTGATGCATGTTTTATGTGAATAACGTGGTGATTGATTTGGAATTAGATTTTGTGTTTTACCGGGTGATATGTTAAGGGTGACAAGGTCCCCCCGGGTTGTACTTTACTGTTTTACTAGAAAAAACGGGCTTTGTTGTTTTAAGGGAAAGATCCCCCCGTCATAGGCTATAGTAGTACAGGATTGACGGCCGAATGAGAGACGATCGAGACGAGGACGAACGAACAAGACGGTGGCCGAGGTGTCCATTCGAGACAAGCCCGAAGACTTAGAGTTTTACTTTTTGTACAAATAGGATAGAACTAGAAATATCCCCGATCTTTCACATTTACTTTATTAGGTTGAAACTAAGTTTACTATTAAAGTTTTTTATGTTCGTGTTGGTTTCGAACGTGATATCGTGCATAATGTGCTCGTTCTTATCTGTGAGGATTCTCTCGAAGTTAGACTTTAAAATATCAAGTGAGTAAAGGGGCGGGGCTCATGTCTTCTATCAAGTCCAAAAACGTTACGACTTAGGGGTACGGTTTTGGTTGACCGAGTTACGGCGCTAAAACTCTCGCCTTTGACGTGAACGTATTTGGATGCATTTTTTATAATGCCGCTCACCAACCACTCTTCGTCCTCTAATAAAGTGTTATCCTATGAAGGCGAAGTTCACTCAAAAGTGGAAGGTTAGCAGGACGTTGATAGGCAGCACTTGGACAGTCATTCCCAAGAAGTCTGAGTTATAGACCGAGGGACCCTGACTGAGACAAATTCGTTGAAACTTCTATGTGATAGAATCGTGTGGGACACGAACCTGGCTGATCAAATATACCAATAAATTGTTAAGTTGAGGCTAGTTTGATGCAGCGCGGGTAAATCAATGCCACTATGAAACTACTCAACGAGGTTTCTGAAATTCCTAACGGGAGACAGGATTTCGACAAAAATAGCGGGAGTGAGACGAAAAATTGAAAGTCCTGTTTTTGTCTGATTAAACACTTCAAATCCTAACTATCTATTTTCTTTCTGCAGTTTATTTTCTTCTCTATTTATACGATGACAAATGCTTTATCCCTATTGGAAAAACATTCTTAGGTAGGACCAAATTATGTTGACTGGCTTAGAAATCTGAGGATCGTCCTCAGGTTAGAGAAACTGGAATATGTCTTGGACATTGAGCATCCTGTGACTCCAAATGCTCAATCGACTGAGCAAGACCTGCAGTTCTACGAGAAGTGGACTGAGGATGCTGGGAAGGTTCACGCCTACATGTTATCGGCTATGAGCCCAGAGCTTCAGCGCCAGCATGAGCACATGAGTGCTAAAGAGACACATGCTCACTTAGCTGAGCTTTATGGCGAGTCGTCTAGGAGCGCGCGCTATTCGCTCACGCACGATCTCTTCAACCCTAAGCTCACAGAGGGTGGTGATGTCCATCCTCATTTACTGAAGCTGAATGAGTATATGGAGCGATTGGATGCGCTTGCATTTGGTTTACCTCACGAGGTGAAGATTGACATCATACTGCAGTCCCACCGTCCTTCCACCACTTCGTGGTGAACTGCAACCTGAATAATCGGGAGTATTCGATACCTGACCTGATTAATCAGTTGGTTGCAGCCCGTACCCAGTATCGCAGCGATAGGGGTCCTAAGGGCAAGGAGGTGGCGCTTGTTGCGACTACTCGGTCCAAGGGATCGAAAAAGAAGGCAAACAAGCACAGCGGGCCTAGGGGTAGAATCGCAAAGAAGGCGAAATCCAATAAGGCTGGGAAGTCGGGCGCAAAGTCCACGGACAAGTGCCTCCATTGCCAGCAGCTAGGTCACTGGAAGCGCGACTGTCCTAAGCTGAAGGCGTCATCTGACGCTTCAGGTAAGCAATAAGTTTTTGAAGCTAATTGTTCTGTGTATTCTACTTCATGGATACTTGACTCAGGGGCTACCTCCCACATTTGTGTTTTGAATCAGGGTCTGGAACGAAGTAAGAAGCTTCGAGCTGGTGAGATCTCGATCAACGTCGGCAGCGGACATAGTGTTGCAGCAACGCATGTGGGATCGAAGACTTTGCTTTTATCATCTTTGCATTCTTTAGTACTTTCTGATGTTTTGGTTTTGCCCAAGGGGCTTAAAAACATTGTTTCGATTCCTGTTTTGAGCAGACTTGGTTATGAGTTTCGATTTATTGATAATATTTGCCATATTTATTTCAGAAATGAAAACGTTGGAAACACGACGTTAATAAATGGTTTATATTACGTCAATCTAAGAGATAAGGTAGAAATTGTCAATGCAATTACCAACTCGTCGACGGGGTCGAATGAGTGATACATCTGGCACCTTCGACTAGGTCACGCTGGGG
Source organism: Lindernia subracemosa (assembly GCA_028392965.1). NCBI lineage: Eukaryota > Viridiplantae > Streptophyta > Magnoliopsida > Lamiales > Linderniaceae > Vandellia > Vandellia subracemosa. The sequence goes on from JAQPCC010000060.1 coordinate 124,869, forward strand.
AAGCAAAGATTGACAAGATGGAAAAGGACGGTCTGATTCGCACAGTGAAGTCAGGCCCGATCCCAACTTGTCAGTCTTGCATCTTAGGCAAAATGACCAAGTCTCCCTTCATAGGGACTTTTACAAGGGCCACAGAAGTGTTGGGTTTAATCCACACTGATGTCTGCGGACCGTTTAGCGTAACGGCCCGAGGTAATTGCCGCTACTTCATTACGTTTACGGACGATGCATCCCGCTACGGGACCGTCTATTTGATGAGACAAAATTCCGAAGCTCTTGAAATGTTTAAGGAATATAAAGCGTTAGTGGAGAAACAAACTGGCAAGGTCATTAAAGCCGTTCGATCAGATCGAGGCGGCGAATGCATGAGCCTTGAGTTTGATGCATTCCTTAGAGATAATGGCATCATTATACAGTTTTCACCCCCCGGGATGCCACAATTAAATGGCGTAACCGAACGAAGGAACCGAACGCTTTTGGATATGGTTCGGTCAATGATGAGTTACACAGATCTCCCCATTTCGATGTGGGGTTATGCTTTAGAGACAGCAGCCTATATCCTTAACAGGATACCTACCAGTTCTGCCGACATGATCCCTTACGAAGCTTGGCATAATCATAAGAAGGCAAGCCTGAATCACATTATGATCTGGGGTTGCCCTGCATTTGTGAAGAAGTTACAGGCAGATAAGTTAGAATCGAGGTCGATTATGGCAAGATTCGTTGGTTACACCGAGGACTCAATGGGGTATTACTTTTACGTTCCAGACGAACACAGGGTGTTTGTCGCTTTACGCGCCACCTTCACGGAAGAGGAATTCGTTAGCGAAGGCGGTAAAGGTCGTGAAATAACTCTTGGTGAGTTAAGCAACGAATCAACACCAGTTATTCCAGAGTCGTTAGACGACGTTCCAGAAAATCCGGCTCAGCCGCAATTGCGCAGGTCTAGTAGGATATCTCAAATGCCTGAGAGATATGATATAGTACACGTCAAGCATGGGGATGTTGCGATTGAGGGATGCGTCGGGGACGATCCCATCACCTACGACCAGGCAATTATCGGTACAGACTCCCTCAAGTGGCTTGAGGCTATGCAGGCCGAAATGGACTCTATGTATTCAAACCAGGTTTGGACACTTGTAGACCTGCCCAATGGTTTCAGACCGATAGGCAATAAATGGATCTACAAGAAAAAGATTGGATCTGACGGACAGGTGGAAACGTATAAGGCTAGGCTTGTAGCGAAATGGTATAATCAAAAAGAAGGTATTGACTATGAGGAGACCTTTTCACCAGTCGCGATGATTAAGTCCATTCGCATTATGCTTGCGATAGCAGCATACTATGACTACGAGATCTAGCAGATGGACGTAAAGTCCGCATTCCTGAATGGATTCCTCCAGGAGGAGATCTATAAGGTACAACCCAAAGGTTTTACGTCAGATGCAGATGCTCAAAAAGTATGCAAGCTGAATCGGTCCATTAATGGACTGAAACAAGCTTCAAGGACTTGGAATCTCCGGTTCAATGAAGTAGTTAAGAACTACGGATTCATAAAGAACGAAGATGAGCCATGTGTTTACAAGAAGGCCAGTGGGAGCAAGGTGTCGTTTCTAGTATTGTACGTAGATGATATCCTTTTGATAGGAAACGACATTGGGATGCTTTCAGAGGTCAAATCTTGGCTTTCGACCGAATTCTCTATGAAAGACCAGGGAGAAGCGACCTATATTCTAGGAATACGCCTATTTAGAGATAGGGCGAAACGGTCAATTGGCTTATCCTAGGCCCTTTACTTAAACAAGGTCCTTAAAAGGTTTAAGATGGGACGACTCTAAGAAAGGGTTCTTACCTATGAGGCATGGGATTCATCTCTCAGAAGCTATGTCTCCTCGGAACGAGGTACAAAGACAAGAGATGAATGGAGTCCCTTACGCTTCGGCTGTGGGTAGCCTGATGTACGCGATGCTTTGCACGCGACCAGACATAGCATACGCTGTGAGCGTAGTGAGTAGGTTTCAGGCGAACCCTGATAAGGAACATTGGGCGGCGTAAAGACAGTCCTAAAGTACCTTAGATGGACTAAGGACTTGATACTGATTTACGCCTAAGAAGAATTAGAGGTAGATGGTTATACAGATTCGGACTTCTAATCAGATGTGGATGACCGAAAGTCTAGTTCGGGATTTGTCTATACGCTCAATGGTGGCGCAGTAACTTGGAAGAGTTCCAAGCAAAGCACGACTACTGATTCCACCACTGAGGCGGAGTATATTGTGGCTTCAGAAACTGCCAAGGAGGGTGTTTGGATACGCAAGTTCTTAGAAGAACTGCAGGTGGTACCTAGCATAGTGGATCGCCCGTTACCATTGTGGTGCGACAATAGCGGAGCGATCGCACAAGCTAAGGAACCCTGTGCTCACAGTAAGTCCAAGCACATAGAGAGAAAATACCACGTGTTACGTGGTAAGTCCAAGCACGTGTTCGTTGAGAATGGCTCGATAGCCGTGCAGAAGATCGCCTCAGCAGAAAATGTGGCGGACCCCGTTCACGAAGCCACTGTCTCAGGCAGTGCTAGATCGTCACCTCGATAAGATGGGGTTGAAATACTATAGCGCGTGGCATTAGTGCAAGTGGGAGATTGTTGAGGTTTATGCCATAGATGCGAGGATTAGATAGTACGAGACATTAGTGTAATTTTGTTGTGTTTACTATTTGTAATTGAATTATTTGATAATGGAATTACGTTTTTATTGTCGATTTGAGTTTTGACAAATAATATAAAAGACATATTATTACTTCGTCTAAATAAATTAACCTTGCAGTCGGGTAATAAGACGAATTAATAAAATTCCAATATTTACAGTACAGTTACTGATTCTGTGGGGACAGAGAGGGAGCACCAGTAAGCTGACACACTGTAATATTAAATTAAGTCCACAAGTCTTAGTCTCCAGTAGGGTGACTGGATATGACGAGTATGACTTGTTTGTCGACGGGTCCAAAACGGTTGTGCCAACCGTTCACTTGGGAAGTGGGAGCTCGTGACATTGATACAAGACGAATCAGGGGATTGTCTGTATTTGGACTCTGACTCGTAATCGAACGATCACACGCTGGGAAAGTCGGTGATCGATCGATTGACTATAGTAGTCTACGTGAACCTTAGACCAAAAGGTTTAACTCGGGGTTGGTCTTAAGGTCTTGATTACTCACTAGTTTGCTAGGCCTAAATTGCATGAAGCATGGGTCAGCGGCGAAATGCGGTCTTGAATTTTCGACGTGATTGCCGGTTGAACCGCTGAGCGAGATTTACGTCCTTCATTAAATTCGAGGTTAATGTCCTATGCAGTTTCGATGTGCAGGAATTTACCTAAGTCTCTGGCCAGAGCACATAACTGACTCACGAGTGTTGTGGAGGGCAGTTTGGTAAATGTCACCGACACGAACATCATAGAGGCGAATTCTGTAAGTTCGACTACGCGTGACTTTCACTCGACCGGGACAAACATAAAGGGTTTATACGTAGGACGACAATCTATAGTCAGTTCGTTAATTACACATATTCGTACTCAACTCGGGATCGGTTCGGTACCACGGGGCGGGCTAGGTGAATACCGAACTCCTGGATTCCTCCCAGAGCCAGTTGAGACGAACCAAGAGAGTCGGGCTTAAAAAGGGCAACCGATACACCGTCTATATGAGAATAGAGCAGGTTGAGCCCTGGATTGAGAGATTAGGGTTTAGGGCTTGGCCGAAACCCTAAATAGCCGAAAGACTTGGTTAAATCAAGTGAGGGGCAAAATGGTCTTTTCACCTCACAAAATATTTTTGAAATATAATATTGGATATTTAATATTTAGTATATGATTTAAATTTGATTGAAATCTTTATTATTGTTTTAGAAAAATAATATTTAATTCGGAATTAAATAAAATGTATATATATATATATATTAGATATATATATAATTTTTGATCTATTATATAGTATAATTTCGAAAATTATTAAATATATATATATATATATTGGATATTATATATTTAAATATACTAAATATAGAATAAATATTAATTTATTTAAATATTAATTCAAATTCAAATTTGAGTTTGAATTTGAAAGAGAAACCAAGTAAGCCAAGACCAAGTCAAAGAGACTTGGTATGGCTTGGAGTGGGTGAGAAAATTTCTCCCCACTCCACCTTGAAAATTTCGGCCAAGGCATAGGTATAAATAGGGTTTTAGTTAATTCCAAAAAAAAAAAATAGGGTTTTAGTTTTTGAAAATAAACCCTAAGTCATTTTGGCTAAAAGAAATAAAAGTTAGGGTTTTATTTTCTCTCCTCTCTCATCTCTCACTCGTATAATCTCTCCCTCACTCTCTCTGTGGCCGCACGTGTGACATGGAGGAGCCGGCGTGTTCTTAGCCTAGCCGCCCATAGCAAGGACATCCCGCGACGTGTGTTGGTGCCGGCGTGATGATCTTACTCCGTTCGTGCGATTGTGGTGCTAGGAAAGGGATACGACATCCCGGGGATTAGAAGGGTTCGAATCTAGCCACCTTCATCGTTATTCGTCAAGATATAATGGCTGAAACCTTTCTTTATCGTGCTTATATTCTCGTGTTAATACCGAGCGGTCCAAGGGAAAGGTTGGAATCCCTAAAAGTTTTAAAATTCCGCCGTTCAAGGAACGAGGGCCCGGGGACCCTACCGGGATTCCCGACATATAATTGTTCGAAACTAATTATTCATTTCGCAGATCACCTACACGTTACAATCATTACCAAAAAACATGGACGCTTTTGCAATAGGATCTGACACTCGTCCCCCAATGCTAAGATGGAGCGAGTATGGCATTTGGAAAAATCATTTCATCAAGGACGGCGACCTCGCCGATGACATGCTAACGCAGACCCTCCACGCTTGGAGAGAAGAACTCTCAAAAATCCCAGTCGCTACTTCGACGCTGAAAAAGCACGGGCTAGGGCCGACAAACTTGCCAAAAACTACGTCCTCCAGTTCCTTCCAAATGACGTATACATCCAGGTGGACAGCATGTCCACTGCGAATGAAATTTGGGACGAAGTCGCAAAGATGATGGTTGGGACAGAAGTCAACAACTTCTCTAAGAGATCGAGCACTCTCATTGCCTATGACTCCTTCAGAGCTAAAGAAGGGGAAGATCTTCGAGACACTTACCTTCGTTTCTTAACTATCATAAACGAGATGAGGAAGATCAACATCCAGCGATCGAATTTTGAGCACAACGAGGATCATTGGCCTCTTAGAGACTCGCGTCTCAGCGGTGAATGCGGCTTTCATCTCTGGTCATATTCGATCGCAGTGGAGTTGGTACTTCAACTACGATGACGGACCGGGTACGCGTATCTGGGTTGGGTGGGATCCTTCTTGGATTACTTTGGCTGTTACAGGTTATTCTGCCCAATCTGTTCACTGTCGAGCTGTATTGACTGATACGAGGGAGACGATTTTTGTCTCCTTTGTATACGGGAAGGCGACGAGAGACGAACGGCGCGCCCTTTGGGAGGAGCTGATAGAGCTCTCTGCGGTGCATGAGCGCGATGCATGGCTCGTAATGGGGGACTTTAATGCCATCTTGCATGCCGGAGAAGCTCGAGGTGGGAGCCCTAACAGACTTGATATGGAGGAATTCCATGATTGCCTTATTCACGCGGACCTTCTCACGCTATCTTCAAAGGGGCAGGAATTCACGTGGTATAATCAGCAGAGGGCGGATGCGGGCGTTTGGCGACGACTGGACCGCATGCTGGGTAATCCTCAGTGGTACGTGCGCTACCCAGATGCTTTCTATCGATGTGATCTCCCGGGTAGGTCGGATCACTCTCCCCTACTTTTGGGGACGGCGCCTCAGAGGCCGAAAGGACGGATGTTTTGGTTCGAGAATTTTCTGACGAAGGAGCCTCATTTTTTGGCACATGTTCAGCGAATCTGGGGCTGCCCTATACGTGGACATCCTATGTACACGATGGTACATCGGCTGAAATTGCTCAAGCCAATTTTTATGCACATGCGACGCGTCAAGGGTGATCTGGCGGCCAATGTAGCAGATGCTAAGCATTTTCTTGAAGTCGTTCAGGATTTTTCATCTAGATTTCCACAGGAAGGGTTATTCCACGACCTTGAGCGACTTTGTCGATTGCTTTACGCTAGAGCTGTGGAAGTCGAGCATACAGCCCTGTCGCAGCGGGCTAAGCTTGCATGGCTGAAAGACGGCGACCAGTGCTCATCGTTCTTCTTCAAAAAAGTAGCCCAACGACGAGCGACATATAGTATCATATCCTTAGAGAACGCGGCGGGGGAACTCCAAGAAGAACCTGATTTGGTGGAGCAGGAACTGGTTGGGTTTTATCAGGGGTTATTGGGTACTTCAGCACGAACCGCAAATATGGTTCGTATGGTTGAGGAGTCTGAAGTTCGACGGGCGCTTTTCTCTATGGGGGATGAGAAAGCGCCTGGGCCTGACGGGTATACGGCTACTTTTTTCAAAGCAGCATGGGGGACGATTGGATCTGATGTGGTCAGAGCGACGCAGGATTTTTTTGCGACAGGACGACTGCTGAAGGGGCTGAACAGTACTACTATCACCTTAATTCCTAAGTGTTCATCGCCTCGACGCGCGACGGACTTTCGGCCGATATCATGCTGCAACGTTCTCTATAAACTGATATCGAAGATATTGGCGAATCGCCTTAAGCCGTCTTTGGCAGGTTTGGTGCATGGGTCGCAGACGGCCTTTATTCCAGGGAGGCACATTAGCGACAACATCCTTCTCGCTCAGGAGTTATGCCTTGGATACGCAAGTAAGAGTCGTCCGCCAAGAGCCATGTTTAAGGTGGATCTGGCTAAGGCGTACGGCAAGGTGGAGTGGAGCTTTCTTCTCGCCGTACTTGAGGCTATGGGATTTCACCCGACGTATATTGGGTGGATCCGATCTTGTCTGACGACTACGGCATTCACTATTAATCTACATGGCCGTTCTACGGGTTTTTTTACGGGGAAGCGGGGGCTGCGCCAAGGTGACCCTATATCACCTTATCTATTTACATTGGTCATGGAGGTACTACATGGTCTCGTGGAGGGTTACATTAGGGATGAGCCACGCTTTAGATTTCATTGGAGATGCGAGACTACGTCCATGGCGATGTTGGCTTTTGCAAATGATCTCCTCCTTTTTCCCATGCGGATGTAGCGTCAGTGAGTTCACTGAAGGCGGCGTTACAGCAGTTCTCGGCTCTATCAGGGTTGTACCCTAACCCCGACAAGAGCGAGATGTTCTTATCCCGACGGGCGGAGGGGATGACGGCTCAGCTACAGACGCTTCTTGGTTTTCGAGTGGGTCGATTACCTGTACGCTATTTGGGAGTTCCATTGCTGCCCTCACTCCTCACGATTGGGGACTGCGCGCCGTTACCTCGGAGGGTTGATCAGCGGCTTGGATCATGGATGAACCGCTCGCTCTCCTACGCGGGCCGAATTCAGCTGATCAAGTCGGTTCTCCAGGCGTTACATGCCTATTGGTCTGGCATCTTCCTCCTGCCAAAGGGGGTTGTTCGGGCTTTGGAATCGAGGTTTAGGTCTTTCTTATGGGCGGGAACTGCTGCTAAGGTCACCTGGGAGGACTTATGCTTACCTACCGCGGAGGGTGGCATGGGACTACGATCTATTGCATCAGACAATCGAGCCCTCCTTGTTAAGCAGTTATGGAGTATTCTTACGCGAGAGCAGGACTCTATTTGGGTGGACTGGGTTTATAGGACGAGGCTCCATTCTCGCTCAGTGTGGGAGGTCCCGATTTCAGCCAACGATGCGTGGAGTTGGCGTAAGTTGATGCAGCTCCGAACGGTGGTGCGACCTATGATATCTTTCAGGATTGGATATGGGTCGTCACTGTGGCTTTGGAGGGATCCGTGGCTCCTGCCTACACCTTTGCTTGAGCGCTTCCCTAGGGGGCCTATTGCGATGGGCCTTCCCACGGATAGCCGCCTGAGTGCGGTTATCAATCAGCATGGGTGGAATTGGCCGGGCCAATCGACGGTTGAGTACATTGAGATTAGTAGGCTATTATCTCCTGTGGACCCGACCGTGCTGGACACGATTCGTTGGACTGGGTCGATAGATGGTTGTGCTTCGGCGCATTTGTTTAGGGAGGCACTACGCTATCGACGTGAACCAGTCCACTGGGCTGTACTCTTTGGAGGGCCACTTCGAGTTCCACGACATGAGTTTATTCTTTGGCTTGGTATTCGAGACCGCTTGTCGACTAGAGACAAGCCGTGGGTGGCGCAGCGATCGGGGTCCCCTGCTTGTGTTCTTTGCGATGAGCTTCATTATGAGACGGCCCAGCACTTGTTCTTTGATTGTCCCTTCTCTCGTCATTGCCTTCGACTATTGCGACGGCAAATACGATGGTTATGGCCAAACCATGAGTGGCGACAGGGTCTTCGATGGGCTTCGAGACGATGGCGTGTCAGCATCTTCTCCAGGCTGCTTATAGGCATGTGTTGGCTTCGTTGGTCTACCATATTTGGCAGACAAGGAACAAGCGATGGAGGGAGGGCATCGGTACGACTCCTGATCGACTTGTCCAGTGTGTGCTTCACATGGTTTGGCTGCGGATTAGCGGTACCTCGGCTAAGTTTGACTTGCAGAGAGCTGCTATTAGACGTCTATGGCGGGTAGCATGGTAGGGGCTAGTATGTTTTTGTATTACCAGTAGTCTGTTACTGGTAATATATGGTTTGTTGCGGAGTTTTCTCCTGCTCATGATGTACATTACCACTTTTATATATATATATACACGGGACTTCATCCAAAAAAATAAAAAATAAAAAATTTTGAGCACAACATAAAATTTCTCTCCACACTTCAACCCGAGTGGGGCAAAATTGTTGTTCTGATCAAACACCAGAACAAAGACCTGGATGCCATGGACATTCATGTTGAGGTTTATGTCCTAGATGCCGTACGGGGATTAGATAGTATTTACCATTGTAATTGGATTATTTGATAATGGAATTACTTTATTTTTGTCTATTTAAGTTATGACAAAAGAACAAAGGCATATTATTACTTCGTCTAAATAAATTAACCTTGCAGTCGGGTAAATAAGACGAATTAATAAAACCCCAATATTTACAGTTCAGTTACTGATTCTGTGGGGACAGAGAGGGGGCACCAGTAAGCTGACATACTGTAATATTAAATTAAGTCCACAAATCTTAGTCTCCAGTAGGGTGACTGGATATGACAAGTATGACTTGTTTGTCGACGAGTCCAAAAGGGTTGTGCCAACCGTTCACTGGAGCCCGTGACATTGATACAAGACGAATCAGGGGATTGTCTGTATTTGAACACTGACTCGTAATCGAACGATCACACGCTGGTAAAGTCGCTGATCGATCGATTGACTGTAGTAGTCTACGTGAACCTTAGACCGAAAGGGTTAACTCGGGGTTGGTCTTGAGGTCTTGATTAGTCACTAGATTACTAGGCCCGAATTGCATGTAGCATGGGTCAGCGGCGAAATGCGGTCTTGACTTTTCGACGTGATTGCCGGTTATACCGCTGAGTGGGATTTACAGCCTTGATTAAATTTGAGGTTAACGTCATATGCAGTTTCGATGTGCAGGAATTTACCTAAGTCTCTGGCCAGAGCTCAAGCTGACTCACGATAGTCGTGGAGGGCAGTTTAGTAAATGTCACCGACACGAACATCATAGAGTCGAGTTCTGTAAGTTTGACTACGCGTGACTTTCACTCGACCGGGACAAACATAAAGGGTTTATACGTAGCACGATAATCTATAGTCGGTTCGTGAATAATACCTATTCGTACTCAACTCGGGATCGGTTCGGTACCACGGGGCTGGCTAGGTGAATACCGAACTCCTGGATTCCTCCCAGAGCCGGTTGAGACTAACCAAGAGAGTCAGGCTTAAAAGGACAACCGACGCAACGTCTATATGAGAATAGAGCAGGCTGGGGCCTGGATTGAGAGATTAGGGTTTAGGGCTTGGTCGAAACCCTAAATGGCCGAAAGATTCGATTGACTGTGGTTAAATCAAGTGAGGGGCAAAATGGTCTTTTCACCTCACGAAATATTTTTGAAATATAATATTGGATATTTAATATTTAGTATATGATTTAAATTTGATTTAAATCTTTAGTATTGTTTTAGAAAAATAATAGTATTTAATTTGGAATTAAATAAAATATATATTAGATATATATATGTTTTTCGATTTTTATGTGTTGGTTCGCTATCTATCCTAACAATCTAACGAAGGGACGATTTAACCACGATTTGATGTAAAGAATTAAACTCGACGTGGGGTGTGTGTGCTCTTCGAGAAGGTTGAGAGCTTCTCTCTAAAATCTCTCTCTCTAGATAGAATTTCACACAAAACACACTTTATTATGTGTAAGGGTTTTAGTATTTATACCACAAGTTGGTATATAATACTTGGGCCACTAACAAAGCCCAATTACACTAAGCCTCTTATGAAGAGAATCCTCATAAATAAACTACAAAGATAATTCTAATTAATTGAACACAATAAAATAATCCTAACAATCTCCCCCTTTGTGTTCAATCTTCAATTTGGCATGGATTGTCTTTGTGGGGCCTAGTGTGTTTGCCTGAGTCCTAAAAGAATTTTCTCCTTTTTCTTGTCATTTTGTTTTTGGGGTAAACGGTCACTAAGATAAATGAGAAAAACCAGGTACAAAAAAAACTGTGCAGTCGCACAACACCAACTGGTAACAAACTACCAGCTCACAACCAAAAGGAAAAGACAGATAAAGCGAAAGAAATAAACTAAGTGCAAGTGTAAGGTGTAAGGTCTCGTCGCTCTACCAAGCTATGCGCCAAACACGCCGTAATGCAAGAGCCTGCAGCAGGTATTTCCTCGAGAGAGTAGATAGTCGTAAGCAAAGGAGGGTCTCTATATCAGCTACAAGCTGTTCAGGAGGCCGTTGCCTCCCCTCTCGCCAACGTCTGTTGCGCTCGACCCAGATGTGGTAGACAAGCGAAGCAAGGACGTGGCGCGGGCCCAGCCATGCAAGGTGGTGTCCCCGCCATCTATCCGCAGCCCAACAAATTCCCGCATTCCAGTCCCGCAGTGGCCATCCAAAGCGAAGCCTATCCCGCAACAGCCGTAAGCACCGTCTGGAGAAGGGGCACTCAAAGAACAAGTGGCGCGTCGTTTCCGCAATCTGGCCATCGCACAAAAGGCATGATGGAGTCCCCGCCACCGCTGCCATCCAGGCCTTGTCTCTAGTCGCCAACTTATCCCTAATTGCCAGCCAAAGTAGGAACTCGTGTCGTGGTATAGATATCGGTCCGCCAAATAGCGTATACCATGGTACCCGTGGGAGCTTCAGCCGCAAGCTTTCCCGCGCCGAGTGAGTAGAAAATCTTCCATTCCCCGAAGCTGTCCACCGTATCATATCCATCTCGCCCGGTCGAACCTGGGGAAGAAGTGGAGCAATCTCCATGTACTCTACCGTCGTCTGGCCTGGCCAATGCCAACCCGCGTCGTCAATTACCACACTAAGCCACGAATCAAGGGGTATGCCCATAACCATAGGTCCACGTGGGATACGCTCCACCAACGGACCTGTGAACAGCCATGGATCGGTCCATAAATGCGTGCCAGCTCCATTGCCTATGCGGAATTCGACAAGCGGCCGGATATGTTGGCGAAGCTTAAGCAACTTTTGCCAGCTCCATGAAGTTCGCGACGTGGGTCTGATGGTCCATAGTGAAGTGCTATGGAGTTGTGTCTGACGGATCCACGTGGCCCAGATGGAGGTCTCATCGCCACTCAGGAGGCTCCAGATAAGGCGCATCAGCAACGTCTTATTGTCAGTCTCGATAGAACGTAGCCCAAGGCCCCCTTCCTCTCGTGGCACACATACAGCAGCCCACGCCACCTTGGCGCTAGATCCCCGCCACAGGAATGCCCTGAGTCGCATCTCAATATTACGAATAATACCTTTGGGGAGTAAGAAGACGCCTGCCCAGTAGGTGTGGAATCCCAGAAGGACCGATCTGATCAGCTGAAGCCTCCCAGCATACGAGATTGACTGGTTGGTCCATGAGCCAAGGCGCTGATCTATAGATCGAAGGAGCGGGGCGCAGTCGGCTAGTGTTAGCCGTGAAGTGATGAGCAGGACCCCCAAGTAGCGCACCGGCAGGGAGCCGATTGGAAAGCCCATGATGGTCTGGAGAGCTCCTTTCAGGCGATCAGCGCGCTTCGAGACAAACATCTCGCTCTTGGTGATATTGGCCCGCAAACCAGATAGAGAAGCAAACAATCAAGGCTGGCCTGAAACACCTTCACGGAGTCCACGTCCGCATGTGAGAACAAAAGTAAATCATAAGCAAATGTAAGCATAAATAGTGAAATAGGCTCACATCGCCAATGATACTGAGAGCAGCCGCTCCGCCTAATCTGGTCCACGATAATACCATGGAGAACTTCCATCACCAATGTGAAAAGATAGGGTGATATGGGATCACCCTGTCGCAATCCGCGGCGCCCTCTGAAGAAACCCTCCGGACGGCCGTTGATATTAATAGAAAAGCAAGGCGTCGTGAGGCACGAGCGAATCCAACCGACAAATGTAGGATGAAAGTTGAGCGCTTCGAGTGTGGCTAGGATATAGTCCCACTCCACCTTGTCGTACGCCTTCGCCAAGTCAACTTTGAACGCCACGCAACTTTGCTCTAAGCAGAGAGACCTAGAGAGAGAAAAACCCTAGAGAGAGAAACAGCGAGAACCCTTCTTCCCGGCCGTCAACCTTGCGTTCCCCGACCTCCAGCGGCTGCCACCAGACACGGCACATCGCCGGCTGGTGTTGGAGGCTGGTAGGTCCCCGGCGCCGACCTTTTGGGCGTTGGAGGGGATCCTCTTATTGCTTATTGTGTTTTCCTTGAAACTTTTTTGTGTTTGTTCATGGCGACGTCGTCGTCTTCGTGTGGATCATCCTCCTCATCCATGATCTCAGGGCGGACCATCAAGATTCATCCACCGGATTTGGAGAATCTCCGACAAGCGATTCCGGGATTTGGCGAGAGGTTTGATACGTCAAACCTGAGCGATCAAGGGATGCCTTCATCCCTCCTTGGTGGTTCGTCGGTGTCAAAGGACATGCTGCCTGATCTCGACCGCCTTGGCCGAGATTATCCATCGTTTCATGAGAAGTTTGATGTCGAGGGGTTTTCTTCGTTGCGTGAACGGATCTCTACGCTGATTCCGTCCCCGAAGGCAGGGGTGCTGATCTCAGCTGCCACAGATTTTGATCGCGGTGACTGTGGGAGTCACCGTGTAGGGCGGGCAGTGGAGGCTCCGACGGAAGGGGCGCTCGCCTTGGTTCCTAGCGATCGTGGTCGAGGCAATCACGTACGGTTGGTGGGGGATGGTTCAACAGTGATGGAACCATTGAGGGATAACCGAACGGAGTCTTGGGTTCGATGGCGCCCAGGCATGCCGCCGCCACCAAGGGCTTCGAAGGATGTTGCGTCCTCACTGCCGTCCAGCCCTGTGCAATCGCGCCAGCTTAATGGGCCTAGGGTTTCCCCTTCAGCCCCTAGCATTTCTGGGCCTAGGGTTTCTCCGCCGGCGCCGCCCAGACCTGCGCAGCTGTGCCAGCAACCCCCGAATCAGCTTAACGGGCCTAGGGTTTCTTCACCCCCTAGGGTTTGTGATCCTAGGGCTTCTTCAACTACACCACCGGCCAGCCCCGTATGGCTGATGCAGCTGCAAGATCAGCCGGTTGGGACTAGGGGTTTCCCTTTAGCCCCAAGTGGGCCAGCTGTTTCTGGACCTAAGGTTTCTTCTACGGGATCGAAAGTGTCCTTTGCCATGGCACTAAAGGGACCCAAAGGTGGGCAATCTTCTATTAGTGATCGGGTTCCACTTGAATACACGCCTCCTGTCGTGATTGATGGGGTCCCAGAGGTTCGACCTTCATGGGACGTTGCATCGAAAGGACTTGCGCGATGGAAGTCAACGCTGGTTGGATACTTTATGGGACGTAAACCTTACTTTCCAGCAGTGGAGAAAGTTTTTCGGGCTGCATGGTCCTCTCTTGTTGAGGTCCGAGCGACTAGCAGTGGTTTTTTCAAATTTCGCTTCGAGACGGATGCGGCGATGCTCGAAGTTCTCGAAGGGGGTCCATGGTTGTTCCAAGGGCAGCCCCTATTTTTGGAGGAGTGGAAGGCAGGGATGACCTTTGCGAAGCGTGATCATCATGAGGTTCCCACATGGGTGCGGCTACATCATGTCCCTAGCGAATTCTGGACCACGGAAGGCCTTGGCCTAATTGCTAGTGTTGTTGGTAAGCCGCTTTATGCAGACTCTATCACAATGAGGGGGGAGCGTATTGACTATGCTCGGATTTGTGTCATGAAGACTCTGGCCGGAACCTTACTTAGACCACTTTCATATTCGGCTACCATCGGTTTCTGGTGAGGATCTAGGTGCTGTTCAGGTCGATGTAGAATATGAATGGAAGCCTCCTCGATGTGAGGGTTGTGGGTCGGTATCACATCGGCTGGCCTCGGCCTCCCCAGCGTCCTGAACGGCTGCAAGTGTCGCAGCCTCGTGTCAGCACTTCTAACTCTTTTGCGATCTTACAATCCATTTCTGAGGATGGTGAGGCCGTAGTGGGCTCTGAAAGCAAGGTGGCCCATGACGGCGGGTGTCCATGATCCCCCTCGCATCATGGAACGTGCGTGGGCTCAATCGGCGGGACCACAGTAGGGCTGTCGAAGATATCATATCTCGACATTCCCTTTCCCTTGTCGGGCTGCTTGAAACACGAGTAGCTCTTTGTAATGCTTCCTCTATTTCCTCTTCAATTCGGTCCAGCTGGACATGGTTCTTTGATTATGACGCTGGCCCTGGTACACGGCTTTGGGTGGGATGGGATGCTACTTCTGTTATGGTCTCAATCGAGGCTTTTAATGCACAAGCCATTCACTGTCGGGTTACCTCGAAGATTGACAGGGAGTCTTTTTTTGTCAGCTTTGTTTATGGTAGAAATAGGCGGGAGGAAAGAACTGCTCTCTGGGCGGACCTTATAATGACTTCTGCGGCTAGGGCATTGGTGGCTTGGCTTCTTCTTGGCGATTTCAATACTATCCTTGCACCCAGCGAGTCACGTGGGGGCGTGCCCAACTTGGCTGATCTTGACCTTGCCTCATGTATGACGGACTCTGACCTCCACCCTATCCCTATGACGGGGCGATTCTTCACTTGGCATAATCGACAGTATGGCGATGGTGCGATCTGGCGGCGCCTTGATCGCATGCTTGCTAACCCTACTTGGTTGGCTCGGTATGAAGACCTTTCATACCATTGTGACTTACCTGCTACCTCGGATCACTCTCCTATTGTATTGATTGGGAGATCTCATACCAGACCTAAGGGGTCCGCCTTCCGCTTTGACAATTTCTTAATTAAGGATTCTAAGTTTCTTCCCATTGTGGCTGAAATTTGGCAACGGCAGCTCCAGGGACATCCCATGTTTTTCCTTGTTAAGCGTCTCAAGCTTCTCAAGCCGGTGCTCAAGCAACTTCGGCGTGACAAAGGGGACCTCCATCAGAACGTGGTTGCTGCGAAGCAATTCCTTGACATCAGCCAGGGTTTTGTCTACCGCTTTCCTACTGAGTCGAGATTCCTTGTTTTGGAAGGGGTTTGTCGTTCGCTCTTTGCCCAGGCGGTTATTGTGGAACAGTCCTCTCTTTCGCAGCGTGCAAAGCTGTCCTGGCTTAAGGATGGTGACCAATGTACGTCCTACTTCTTCAAACGGGTGGCTATGCGGCGGTCTATTAATCGTATATACTCCCTTGATGGTGAGGATGGCGAGTCCTTCGAGGGACATGAACGGGTTAAAGCGGAGCTCCTTCGTTTCTATTCAGACCTCTTGGGGAGTTCCGCCTTTACTAACTCGGTGGATGCATCGGCTCTTAGGTCTTTCATTACACATCCCCTTCTGCGGGCTGACTCAATTGATATGATCTCTCCGGTCAGCGATGAGGAGATCAAGGAGGCTTTATTTTCTATGGGGGATGAGAAGGCACCTGGCCCTGATGGATATTCTTCTGCTTTCTTTAAAGCAGCCTGGTCCATAGTTGGGGCTGATGTTCTGGCAGCTGTAAAGGAATTTTTCCTCTCAGGGATCCTTCTTAAAGAAGTGAACTGTACACTTATCACTCTTATTCCTAAGGGTGATTCCCCTCGGCGACCCACGGATTTTCGCCCTATTTCATGCCGTAATGTTCTCTATAAGGTCATTTCCAAGGTCCTCACCAATCGGCTTAAGCGTGTCCTACCATCTTTGGTTCATATTTCGCAGACAGCATTTATTCCAGGGCGCAAGATTTCTGATAATATCTTGCTGGCCCAGGAACTCTGTCATGGCTACAAGAACGTTCATTTACCATTCTTGCTGCCTCACCACAACCTTCTTCTCTCTCAATCTCAATGGCTGCGCGGAAGGCTTCTTTGCTGGTAAACGTGGATTGCGTCAGGGGGATCCAATCGCACCTTACCTTTTCACACTAGTTATGGAAGTCTTTCATGGCCTGCTTCGTTCTCGCATCCAGGGTGCGACTGACTTCAGATATCACTGGAGATGTGAACCTTCCATGCTTGCCCTGCTCTCATTTGCTGATGATGTTCTCCTCTTTTGTAATGCTGATGAGGCCTCGGTGCGCATCATTCAGGGGGCCTTGGTTACTTTTGGACAGCTTTCAGGCCTTTATGCTAATGCTGCTAAGAGTGCGATGTTTCTTTCGAAACGTGCTCTACCCCTGGCATCACTTTTTAAATTTATTACAGGTTTTCAGCTGTGTCAATTGCCTGTGCGTTACTTAGGACTGCCGCTTATCACTTCGCGCCTTACTTTACATGACTGCCAACCGCTGTTGCTTGCGCTTGACAAGCGTTTGGGTTCCTGGCTGAACCGCTCACTTTCCTATGTTGGCCGCCTACAGCTCATTCGGTTCGTCCTTTCAGCACTCCATCTTTATTGGTCTGGCACCTTTATGCTTCCAAAAGGCATTATTCGAGTACTTGAGACGCGACTGAGGCGGTTCTTATGGGCTTCCACCACTGCCAAGGTGGCTTGGGCTGACGTTTGCTGCCCTCGATCTGAGGGTGGCTTAGGAATTCGGTCGATTGAGGTGGACAATCAGGCACTTCTGCTCAAACAACTCTGGTGTGTACTCCAGCACGATCCTTCCTCCATCTGGACCAGGTGGCTGGATGATACTCGGCTGCGCCGCAAGTCTATTTGGATGGTGACTGCATCTACATCTACCTCCTGGAGTTGGCGCAAATTACTGAAGCTGAGGTCGTTGCTTCGATCCCTTATTCAGTTTAAGATAGGTGAGGGCTCTTCGATCTGGCTCTGGCATGACCCTTGGCTAACTGAGGTCCCATTGATTCAGCGTTACCCCCGTGGTCCGCTTGCCATGGGCATTCCCTCGGACTCCATGCTCAGCACAGTCATTTCTTCAGACGGATGGAGTTGGCCTGCTCAGACGACGAATGAATTTCTCGAGTTTGGATCTTCGCTTCCAGGCATTTCTCCCCTTTCTCAGGATGGCTTTCTTTGGGCCCGAACGGGGGATGGTCAGTTCACTACGGCTTCAGCAAGGGCTGCCCTCCGTTCCTCACGGGGCCCCGTTCTCTGGGCTCATCTGTTTGGGGGTCCACTTCAGATCCCTCGGCATGAGTTTATCTTATGGCTTGCAATTCGTGATAGGCTCTCTACGAGGGATAAGCTTTGGGTTGCACAACTTGCTGCTACCTCCTCCTGCACACTTTGTGATTCGGGCTCGAACGAAACAACGAATCATCTCTTTTTCGAGTGTAACTTTTCGCAACGCTGCCTTGGTCTCCTTTGTCGGAAGACTCGATTTTGCTGGCCATATTTCGAGTGGCAGAGGGGAATTTGTTGGGCGTCCAAGCGATGGCGTAGTGGACATCTTTATAAAGCGATTGCTAGGTGGGAGCATACCTTGGTGGGATACTTCCTCGGACGGAAGCCATACTTCCCGTATGTCGATTCCTACTTGCGGTCCAGATGGCAAGGGCTAGTGGAAGTACGGGCGACTATTAACGGCTTCTTCAAGTTTCGATTCGACTCCGCTCTAACGATGAACGCGATTCTTGAGGGGGGACCTTGGCTTATGCAAGGTCAGCCATTGTTTCTGGAGGCGTGGCGGCCAGGCATGTCGTTTGAGCGATGGGAAATACTTGAAGTGCCTCTTTGGGTGAAGCTCTGGAACGTTCCAGGTGAGTTTTGGACCGCTGAAGGGTTGGGTGTGGTGGCGAGTGCGGTGGGGCAGCCGCTCTTCGCTGATGGAGTCACCGTAAGTGGAGCCGCCGACGAGCAGGAACGCATGTAGAGTGGAGACAGGTGGGTGCTAAAGGAAAGGCCAAAGTGGTGCCCTCGATAACACCTGAGGTGCGCGTAGGGAGGGGATCCACAGCTGCTCCTGGGGTGACGAGTTCCTCGAAGGGACCACGGTTGGCCAGAAGGCCAGGTGACGCAGGCGATTCTGATCATAATTCCTTCGCGATACTTCGAGAAATGCAAGAGGACGAGCATACTCTATCTATCTCTACAGGCCCTGAAGCACATGCAGCCCAAGCAGGGGTTGATCCATGATCCTGGCAGGTTCATGGAATGTACGTGGTCGTAACCGTCAAGACCACAGGAGGGCGGTGGGGGAGTTGATCGCAAGGGGTGGATTGAGGATTATTGGCCTCTTAGAGACTCGCGTCTCGGCGGCAAATGCGGCTTTCATTTCCGGTCATATTCGATCGCAGTGGAGTTGGTACTTCAACTACGATGACGGACCGGGTACGCGTATCTGGGTTGGGTGGGATCCTTCTTGGATTACTTAGGCTGTTACAGGTTATTCTGCCCAATCTGTTCACTGTCGAGCTGTATTGACTAATATGAGGGAGACGATTTTTGTCTCCTTTGTCTACGGGAAGGCGACGAGAGACGAGCGGTGCGCCCTTTGGGAGGAGCTGATAGAGCTCTTTGCGGTGCATGACCGCGATGCATGGCTCGTAATGGGGGACTTTAATGCCATCTTGCATGCAAGAGAAGCTCGAGGTGGGAGCCCTAACAGACTCGATATGGAGGAATTCCATGATTGCCTTATACACGCGGACCTTCTCACGCTATCCTCGAAGGGGCAGGAATTCACGTGGTATAATCAGCAGAGGGCGGATGCGGGCGTTTGGCGACGACTGGACCGCATGCTGGCTAATCCTCAGTGGTACGTGCGCTACCCAGATGCTTTCTATCGATGTGATCTTTCGGCTATGTCAGATCACTCTCCCCTACTTTTGGGGACGGCGCCTCAGTGGCCGAAAGGACGGATGTTTCGGTTCGAGAATTTTCTGACGAAGGAGCCTCATTTTTTGGAGCATGTTCAGCGAATCTGGGGCTGCCCTATACGTGGACATCCTATGTACACGGTGGTACAGCGGCTGAAATTGCTCAAGCCAATTTTTATGCTCATGCGACGCGTCAAGGGTGATCTGGCGGCCAATGTAGCAGATGCTAAGCACTTTCTTGACGTCGTTCAGGATTTTTCATCTAGATTTCCACAGGAAGGGTTATTCCACGCCCTTGAGCGACTTTGTTGATCGCTTTACGCTAGAGCTATGGAAGTTGAGCATACAGCCCTGTCGCAGCGGGCTAAGCTTGCATGGCTGAAAGACGGCGACCAGTGCTCATCGTTCTTCTTCAAAAAAGTAGCCCAACGACGAGCGACAAATAGTATCATATCCTTAGAGAACGCGGCCGGGGAACTCCAAGAGGAACCCGATTTGGTGGAGCAGGAACTGGTTGGGTTTTATCAGGGGTTATTGGGTACTTCAGCGCGAACCGCATCAGTGACTTTGGATGAGGTGCGGCCTGCCGTCACGCGTACGCTTTCCCCAGCGGACGCGGCAAATATGGTTCGTATGGTTGAGGAGTCTGAAGTTCGACGGGCGCTTTTCTCTATGGGGGATGAGAAAGCGCCTGGGCCTGATGGGTATACGGCTGCTTTTTTCAAAGCAGCATGGGGGACGATTGGATCTGATGTGGTCAGAGCGACGCAGGATATTTTTGCGACAGGACGACTTCTGAAGGGGCTGAATAGTACTACTATCACCTTAATCCCTAAGTGTTCATCGCCTCGACGTGCGACGGACATTCGGTCGTTATCACGCTGCAACGTCCTCTATAAACTGATATCGAAGATATTGGCGAATCGCCTTAAGCCGTCTTTGGCAGGTTTGGTTCATGGGTCGCAGACGGCCTTTATTCCAGGGAGGCGCATTAGTGACAACATCCTTCTCGCTCAGGAGTTATGCCTTGGATACGCAAGTAAGAGTCGTCCGCCAAGAGCCATGTTTAAGGTGGATCTGGCTAAGGCGTACGACAAGGTGGAGTGGAGCTTTCTTCTCGCTGTACTTGAGGCTATGGGATTTCACCCGACGTATATTGGGTGGATCCGATCTTGTCTGACGACTACGGCATTCACTATTAATCTGAATGGCCGTTCTGCGGGTTTTTTTACGGGGAAGCGGGGGCTGCGCCAAGGTGACCCTATATCACCTTATCTATTGACATTGGTCATGGAGGTACTGCATGGTCTCGTGGAGGGTTACATTAGGGATGAGCCACGCTTTAGATTTCATTGGAGATGCGAGACTACGTCCATGGCGATGTTGGCTTTTGCAGATGATCTCCTCCTTTTTTCCCATGCGGATGTAGCGTCAGTGAGTTCACTGAAGGCAGCGTTACAGCAGTTCTCAGCTCTATCAGGGTTGTACCCTAACCCAGACAAGAGCGAGATGTTCTTATCTCGACGGGCGGAGGGGATGACGGCTCAGCTACAGACGCTTCTTGGTTTTCGAGTGGGTCGATTACCTGTACGCTATTTGGGAGTTCCGTTGGTGCCCTCACGCCTCACGATTGGGGATTGTGCGCCGTTACTTCGGAGGGTTGATCAGCGGCTTGGATCATGGCTGAACCGCTCGCTCCCCTACGCGGGCCGTATTCAGCTGATCAAGTCGGTTTTCCAGGCGTTTCATGCCTATTGGTCTGGCATCTTTCTCCTACCAAAGGGGGTTGTTCGGGCTATGGAATCGAGGTTTAGGTCTTTCTTATGGGCGGGAACTGCTGCTAAGGTCGTCTGGGAGGACTTATGCTTACCTACCGCGGAGGGTGGCATGGGACTACGATCTATTGCGTCAGACAATCGAGCCCTCCTTGTTAAGCAGTTATGGAGTATTCTTACGCGAGAGCAGGACTCTATTTGGGTGGACTGGGTTTATAGGACGCGGCTCCATTCTCGCTCAGTGTGGGACGTCCCGATTTCAGCCAACGATGCGTGGAGTTGGCGTAAGTTGATGCAGCTTCGAACGGTGGTGCGACCTATGATATCTTTCAGGATTGGGGATGGGTCGTCACTGTGGCTTTGGAGGGATCCGTGGCTTCTGCCTACACCTTTGCTTGAGCGCTTCCCTAGGGGGCCTATTGCGATGGGCCTTCCCCCGGATAGCCGCCTGAGTGCGGTTATCAATCAACATGGATGGAATTGGCCGGGCCAATCGACGGTTGAGTACATTGAGTTTAGTAGGCTATTACCTCCTGTGGACCCGACCGCGCGGGACACGATTCGTTGGACTGGGTCGATAGATGGGTGTGCTTCGGCGCATTTGTTTAGGGAGGCACTACGCTATCGACGGGAACTAGTCCACTTGGCGGTACTCTTTGGAGGGCCACTTCGAGTTCCACGACATGAGTTTATTCTTTGGCTTGGTATTCGAGACCGCTTGTCAACTAGAGACAAGTCGTGGGTGGCGCAGCGAGCGGGGTCCCCTGCTTGTGTTCTTTGCGATGAGCTTCATTATGAGACGGCCCAGCACTTGTTCTTTGATTGTCCCTTCTCTTGTCATTGCCTTCGATTATTGCGACGGCAAATACGATGGTTATTGCCATACCATGAGTGGCAACAGGGTCTTCGATGGGCTTCGAGACGATGGCGTGGTCAGCATCTTCTCCAGGCTGCTTATAGGCATGTGTTGGCTTCGTTGGTCTACCATATTTGGCAGGCAAGGAACAAGCGATGGAGGGAGGGCATCAGTACGACTCCTGATCGACTTGTCCAGTGTGTGCTTCACATGGTTTGGCTGCGGATTAGCGGTATCTCGGCTAAGTTTGACTTGCAGAGAGCTGCTATTCGACGTCTATGGCGGGTAGCATGGTAGAGGCTAGTATGTTTTTTGTATTACCAGTAGTCTGTTACTGGTAATACATGGTTTGTTGCGGAGTTTTCTCCTGCTCATGATGTACATTACCACTTTTATATATATATACACGAGACTTCATCCAAAAAAAAAAGAGATACATGTGCATTTAGCTGGGCTTTATGCTGAGTCGTCTAGGAGCGCTCGCTACGCCATCACGCATAGTCTCTTCAACACAAAGCTCGCAGAGGGTGGTGATGTCCATGCTCATTTACTTAAGCTGAATGAGTACATGGAGCGATTGGATGCGCTGGCGTTTGGTTTGCCTCACGAGGTGAAGATTGACGTCATACTACAGATCCTCCCACCGTCCTTCCACCAGTTCATGGTGAACTGCAACCTGAACAATCGGGAGTATTCGATACCTGACCTGAGCAATCAGTTGGTTGCAGCCAGTACTCAGGATCGCAGCGATAAGGGTAAGGGCAAGGAGGTGGCGCTTGTTGCGACTACTCAGTCCAAGGGGTCGAAGAAGAAGCCGAGCAAGCACAGCGGGCCAAAGGGTAGAATCGCCAAGAAGGCGAAATCCAAGAAGGCTGTAAAGTCGGGCGCGAAGCCCACTGACAAGTGCCTCCATCGCCAGCAGCTGGGTCACTGGAAGCGCGACTGTCCTAAGCTAAAGGCGTCTTCTGACGCTTCAGGGTCTGGAACGAAGTAGGAAGCTTCGAGCTGGTGAGGTCTCGATCAACATTGGTAGCGGACATAGTGTTGCAGCGACGCACGTGGGATCGAAGACTTTGCTTTTATCATCTTTGCATTGTTTAGTACTTTCTGAAGTTTTGGTTTTGCCCAAGGGGCTTAAGAACATTATTTCGATTCCAGTTTTGAGCAGACTTGGTTATGAGTTTCGATTTATTGATAATGTTTGCCATATTTATTTTAGAAATGAAAACGTTGGAAATGCAACGTTAATAAATGGTTTATATTACGTCAATCTAAAAGATAAGGTAGAAACTGTAAATGCAATTACCAACTCGTCGACGGGGTCGAACGAACGATACATATGGCACCTTCGACTAGGTCACGCTGGGGAAGCAAAGATTGACAAGATGGAAAAGGACGGCCTGATTCGCATAGCTAAGTCATGCCCGACCCCAACTTGTCAGTCTTGCATCCTAGGCAAAATGACCAAGTCACCCTTCACAGGGACTTTTACTAGGGCCACAGAAGTGTTGGGTTTGATCCACACTGATGTATGCGGACCGTTTAGAGTGACGGCCCGAGGTAATTGCCGCTACTTCATTACGTTTACGGACGATCAGTCCCGCTACGGGACTGTCTATTTGATGAGACAAAAGTCTGAAGCTCTTGAAATGTTCAAAGAGTATAAGGCGTTAGTGGAGAAGCAAACTGGCAAGGTCATTAAAGCCGTTCGGTCAGATCGAGGCGGCGAGTACATGAGCCTCGAGTTCGATGCATTTCTCAGAGAAAATGGCATCGTTATACATTTCTCACCTCCCGGTACGCCACAATTAAATGGCGTAGCCGAGCGAAGAAACCGAACACTTTTGGATATGGTTCGGTCGATGATGAGTTACACAGATCTCCCTATTTCGTTATGGGGTTATGCTTTAGAGACAGCAGCATATATCCTTAACAGGATACCTACCCGTACTGCCGACAGATCCCTTACGAAGCTTGGCATAATCGTACAGGTGGAAACCTACCCGTACTGCTGACAGGATCTGACGGACAGGTGGAAACGTACAAAGCTAGGCTTGTAGCGAAAGGGTATAGTCAAAAAGAGGGTATTGACTATGAGGAGACCTTTTCACCAGTCGCGATGATAAAGTCCATTCGCATTATGCTTGCGATAGCAGCATACTATGACTACGAGATCTGGCAGATGGACGTAAAGACCGCGTTCCTGAATGGATTCCTCCAGGAGGAGATCTATATGGAACAATCCAAAGGTTTTACGTCAGATGCAGATGCTCAAAAAGTATGCAAGCTGAATCGGTCCATCTATGGACTGAAACAAGCTTCAAGGAGTTTGAATCTTCGGTTCGATGAAGTAGTTAAGAACTACCGATTCACCAAGAACGAAGATGAGCCATGTGTTTACAAGAAGGCCAGTGGGAGCAAGGTGTCGTTTCTAGTATTGTACGTAGATGATATTCTTTTGTTAGGAAACGACATTGGGATGCTTTCAGAGGTCAAAGCTTTGCTTTCGACCGAATTCTCTATGAAAGACCTGGGAGAAGCGACCTATATTCTAGGAATACGCCTATTTAGAGATAGGGCTAAACAGTCAATTGGCTTATCCCAGACCCTTTACTTAGATAAAGTCCTTAAAAGGTTTAAGATGGACGACTCTAAGAAAGGGTTCCTACCTATGAGGCATGGGATTCATCTCTCAAAGGCTATGTCTCCTCGCAACGAGGTACAAATAACGTATCATGACATATATCAATCAGCTTTCATAATAAACAACATATCAAGTCAATTCATGTTTCACAAAAACGTCAGTCAAACAATTCACATATGGCACGTATAGCACATAAGGCACACGTTGCGAATCATACTCACAGGTTTAGCTTATATAATCCCGTTTCTTTACTCGACTTTGTCCTTGCCTTTGTCGAGATCACGACCTATAAACACGTCACATTCAATACATCAATACAAGACCCTATGAATAACATATATGCATGACATGCATGTTCTTATATATGAACAAGTCCTTGTTTTAAATCCTTAGCTTTCATCAACCTCTTATAATAATTTCCAAAATGACTTTCTGAAAATATTTTTCAGTAGTAGCAGTCTGCACTCTACTCATATCTTTCGATACAGGACACTAATAATGTTGGTTCAAACTGTTCTGGAAAGCCAACTCCATTGTCTAAAACTTTTATTCAGTTCACATTCCCAGATTCTAAGTGCATCGAAGTCAAAAAGAGTCATCAACCTATTTCTTGATTACTGTTGTTTCAGAACTGGCAGTCAATGCCTTGTTTGGTAAACGGTCAAATAAAATAAAGAACATGGTACAAACGCAGCAACCAAGAGACAATCCTCAAGGAAGCCACAGGCAGCATACTGCCAAGACAAACACCCTGTACACAATAGTACAGAACGAAGCACACAAACGAGCAAAGACACCGGTCACACCACAACAAGTCCAACAAGGGCATGACAGCAACAAACCCACAACGGCAAAGAAACAAACAAAGAAAACAGCCGAAACAACATCCTTTTTTTTTTTTGGGAAAACAACATCCCACATCACAAAACAACAAATCCACAAGGCCACAAGGCCACAAGTCCTACCAAGCCACCCTCCAAAGACGACGAACAGCGTGAGTCTGCAGCGCCCACTTCAAGAGAAGCGTGGAAATCTTCAATGAGACAGTATGCATAACCATATAGGCAATCTGCTCAGGGGTCCCAACAGTCCCCTCCCAGCATCTCCTATTGCGCTCCTGCCAAATATGGTAAACCAGAGAAGACAACAGGTGACGCGAAACAAGGTGGCAAAGATGACGGCCGCGCCACTGCCTCGAAGCCCAAGCAATGCCTAAGCTCCAAGTCCCGTACGGCCAGCACCAGCGGGTCGTGTCTAAGCAACTGCACACAACGACGCGAGAACTCACACTCAAAGAAAAGGTGTGATCGCGTCTCCACCTCCAAAGAGTCACAAAGACAGCAATGCGACGAATGAGCAGCCAACGCCACCCAACTCTTATCCCTCGTAGCAAGCCGATCTCTAATCGCTAACCAAAGGATAAAATCAAAACGAGGTACCTTCATCGGGCCCCCAAAAATTGCAGCCCACTGAACAGGAATACGTCGGCTCCTGAACGCATCCCGCGCCGAGCAAGTAGAGAACTTACCATCCGGAGAGTGCAACCAGCGAACAGAATCTCTACCATTCCCGACGTCCTAGCCGGCCACTGCCATCCAGAAGAGGAAATGACAGAACACAAGCGCGCATCCAGGGGAATACCCATCACCAAAGGCCCCCGAGGGAATCTACTCTCCAAGGTGTCATTGTAGAGCCAAGGGTCCCACAAATCTCTACCATTCCCGACCACAAACTGAATCAGTGGGCGAAACTTAGAACGCAACTTAAGCAGCTTCCTCCAACTCCAAGAAGTGTTAGCCGACGGCCTACACTGCCATATCGACCTACGGTGAAGTCGCTCATGGTAAAGCCAAGTAACCCAAATCGACTCAAAATCACGCGTGATAATGCTCCAAATATTCTTCATCATAAGAGCCTTGTTGTCCACCACAATAGGGCGGATTCCAAGGCCTCCTTCCTCAGTAGGCATGCACACCTCATCCCAAGCAACTTTAGCTGCCGACCCAGCCCAAAGGAAGTTGCGAAACTTCTGCTCAATAGCCCTAATGATGCCCTTGGGCAAAAGGAACACTCCAGTCCAATAGAGATATAAAGCCCCCAGCACCGAACGAATAAGCTGGACACGCCCAGCATAAGAGAGTGTCATGTTCAGCCACGATCCCAGACGCTGATCAACCTTATGAAGCAAAGGGGCACAGTCCGCCTGAGTGAGTCTGGACGTGATCAAGGGGACTCCAAGATAACGCACTGAAAAAGAACCCAGAGAGAACCCCAGCAGAGCCAGAAACAAAGAGGTCAAATGCTCCGCCCTCCTCGAAACAAAAACCTCACTCTTACGGGGGTTCGCCTCAAGCCCAGACAGCGAAGTGAAATGAGTCAAGGCAGACTTAAGAACACAGAGTGAATATCAGCATGACAGAAGAGCAGCAGATCATCAGCAAAAGTCAGCATAGTCAAGTCCGACTTCTGGCACCGCCAATGTAAGCGAAACGAAGAGTCAGCCCTAACAAAGTAGGTCACAATGCCCCTTAGAACTTCCATAACAATCGTGAAGAGATAAGGAGACAACGGGTCTCCCTGTCTAAGACCCCGCTTGCCAGCAAAAAAACCTTCAGGACTACCATTGATGTTTAACGAAAAACACGTGGTAGTCACACAACAACGAATCCAACCAATGAAAGAAGCAGGAAAACCCATACACTCAAGAGAAGCCAATAGGAAACTCCACTCAACCTTATCATAGGCCTTAGCAAGATCAACCTTAAGCGCAACCCGAGGTGGCTTATGAATACTCGAATAGCCAAAGCACAGCTCCTGAGCGAGGAGGATATTATCCCCAATACGTCTTCCCGGGACAAAGGCCGTTTGAGAAGGGTGGATCAGCTTAATCAGCAGCGGCCGAATCCTATTAGCAATGATCTTGTATAAGACATTGCAACAGGATATAGGCCGAAAATCAGCCACATGCCTCGGTGATTCCCTCTTGGGAATAAGGGTGATGAGAGTGCTATTAATACCCTTGAGAAGGTGCCCCGACTGAAAGAACTCACGCACAGCTGCCGTCACATCAACTCCAATAATAGTCCAAGCAGCCTTAAAGAAGGCAGCAGTGTAACCATTGGGTCCAGGCGCCTTGTCATCCGCCATACTGAAAACCACATCACGAATCTCCCGATCCTCCACTTCCCGCACAAGAACAGTGGCATCCTCAGGCGAAATAGATCTGGAAACAAAAGGCCGAATCTCTTCCAACTCAACAGGTCTATCCTGAGCAGACTGGCCTAGGATCTGCTGGTAATAACCAAGGAGCATCTCACGAATCTTATCCTCCCCTTCCAAAACCAGGCCATCATCATCCTCTAAGGTGAAAATGCGGTTGGTCGACCGCCGCATCTGAACCTTCTTGAAAAAGAAGGCGGTAGGCTGATCTCCGTCCTTAAGCCAAGCGAGCTTAGCCCTTTGGGAAAGAGCAGAATGCTCCATCTCAACCGCACGAGCATACAGATCATGACAAAACCGAACAAGCGCATGAAGCAAATCCTCGTAAAGGGAACCGAGCAGCCAGCGTTTGGGCCACCTCTAAGAATGCCTGTGCCTCCTCGACATTTTTGGCAAGGTTACCTTTCTTCCGCCTGAGATCACGCAAGGGCTGTTTTAGGCCCCGAAGTCGCTGGGTGACCGAGTACATGAGTGTACCCCGAATTCTCTCCTGCCATCCCCTGCTAACGAGCTCCATTAAAGTAAGGGTCTTTAGTGAGAAAATTATCAAATCTAAAGCACGCCTCTAGTGATGTTTCCATCTCCTTCCAGCACCAGAGGAGAGTGGTCAGATGTCCCCGGAAGGACACTCCGATACCGAACCCGAGGGAATCTCGCGAACCATGAAGGGTTGCCCACCATGCGATCCAGCCTTCTCCAAATACCCCTATCCTCCCTCTGCTGATTGTACCAGGTGAAGAACTGGCCAATCATAGGCAGGGTAACAAGATCTGCAGATGTGAGGCAAGAACTAAGCTCCAAGAAATCCGTTGAAGTTGTAGTCCCTCCTCGAGTCTCATTAGGCTCCAAGATCACATTAAAATCACCCATAACCACCCAAGGAACCTCAGCTCGCTGCTCCGCTGTAGCAATCAACTCGTCCCAAAGAACACCGCGCTCATCACGCGTGTTCTTACCATAAACGAAGGTAACAAAAAAGGTTAAACTGTCAGCAAGCGAATGAACTTTGCAGTGAATTGCCTGTGGGGAAAACCCCTCCACAGAAACCTGAAGATAGGTAGGATCCCATCCCACCCAAATCCTGTTTCCAGGACCAGCATCATAGTCAAAGAACCACTGCCAAGAATCCCGCACTCTAGTAGAAATGAGAGTGGCATTGTGAATAGCCACCCTAGTCTCGACTAACCCAATCAGACGATGCTTAGTGCTGTGATCTCTACTGGTCTGGGGTTTTCATGCTACCGAAAGGGGTAATCAAGGCGTTGGAGGCTAAGATGCGGAACTTCTTATGGGCATCATCTACGGCCAAGGTAGCTTGGATTGATGTATGTTGTCCACGTTCCGAGGGTGGCCTTGGCATCCACTCGATTGAGGTCGATAATAAGGCCCTTATTCTTAAGCAGCTATGGAGTGTTGTGCGGCGCGACCCATCATCCATCTGGACCATGTGGCTCTATGATACCAGGCTACGGGAGAAATCCATATGGACTGTCCGCGTTTCGACCTCTACCTCGTGGAGTTGGCGGAAAATCCTGAAGCTACGTTCTATACTTCGGCCTCTCATTCGCTTCAAGGTGGGTGATGGATCTTCGATATGGCTATGGCTGGATCCCTGGCTCTCAGAGACCCCCCTTCTTGAGCGGTTTCCGCGGGCACCACTCGCCATGGGGATGCCTTCGGATACGATGCTTAGTGTTGTGATCTCCCCAGAAGGATGGAACTGGCCTGCGCAAACGACCACGGAGTACTTAGAGATTGCTCCATCACTTCCGACGATTGATCCCCACTCGCGAGATGTGATTCTTTGGTCCAGCACCGGAGATGGACGGTTCTCTACGGCCTCTGCCAGGGCTGCGCTACATCCGCGACGAGAGCGCGTCATGTGGGCGTACCTATTTGGGGGTGCTCTTCACATCCCCCGACACGAGTTTATTCTTTGGCTTGGCATTCGTGATCGCCTGTCCACTAAGGATAAGGCATGGGTGGCGCAACTTGGAGGCTCATCTATGTGCATCCTCTGTGATTCCCAGGCGATTGAGACGGTGAATCACCTTTTCTTTGACTGCCCCTTCTAAAGAAGGTGCATCACTCTCCTACGTAGGAAGACTCGCTTTAGCTGGCCCTTTTCCGACTGGAAGCGTGGCATCTCTTGGGCATCCTTGCGGTGGCGTAGTGACCATTTGGCTAACATGGCATTTCGACACCTGCTTGCGTCTATTGTTTACCATATTTGGATGGAACGGAATCGTCGCTGGAGCGAGGGCAGGATCAGCAGGCCGGAACGGGTGATAGAGGAGGTTGTGCGTTTAGCTTGCCTACGTCTTTCTACTCTTCATGCTCGTTTTTGTTTACAACTTATTGCCCTACGTAGAGTTTGGCGTGTAGCTTGGTGATTTGCTTGTTCACGGTAGCCTGTTACCGTTTTGCTTCCTTTTGTATCTTTTATTACGTAATATATGGAAAATTCCAAAAAAAAAAAAAAAAACCCAATCAAACGAATATGACACCGGGAAATGAGATCGCGGACTGCCCGGCCATGCTCCCATTTATTGAGTCCGCGAACATTCGAAACTCCGACCTGTATCATTGATCAACCCCGTGGAGGGCTGCAATTCTTTCAGGGCCCTGAGTAGTAAAGGTATCGTCCTCCCCCACCACCTGAAGGATCGAAAAGTGATTCTGCATATCCGCATCCCTCCAAGCTGCGCCACCCTCATCAATAGACGGCTTAGAGAATGAGGAGCTCGGCAAATCAGTCACCTCATCTCCTCCCGCCCTCTTACCTTCCACAATCTTCTTCCCCTTATCCTTCTCCTTTCCAACCTTTCGACTGTTGTTCTCCCTCCAACGTCCCTTAGACATATTCGACCTACCCCTAGGTTGTTGTGGTACCCTAGGGATGGTCATAGGGCAAGCATCACTAGAATGGCCCGCGGCCTAGCAACCCGAGCACTTTGAGGGTCTCCACTCATACTCCACCGAGACCCTAACAATCCCAGATGATTCCCCATTCTGCGAAGGGACCCTAATATTGAAGTGCTCAATATAGGGTTCATTCACCTTCATCATCACGCAAACCCTCGCAAAGTCAATGCGTGTCATGGAGGTGGTGATCGAGTCGGTGAAGAGAGGTCTACCAACAGCACTGGCCACAATGCCCAGCCCCTCCTGCATCCAAAACTCGCTAGGAACATTCCACAACTTGATCCATACTGGTATATCCACAGGTTCCTTCTTATCGAAGGACATACCCGGCCTCCAAACCTCCAGAAAACGTGGTTGCTCTTGTAACAACCAAGGACCACCTTCAAGCACCTCATTCATTGCTTCCGCTGAAGCGAAGCGAAAGCGAAAGAACCCATTACTTGTTCCTCGAACCTCCAACACTTGCTTCCAAGTTGTGCGAGCAAATCTTTCCACAAAGGGAAAAAAAGGTCGTCTTCCAAGGAAATATCCCACCAATGTGTTCTCCCATCTCGCAAAGCCTTTCCTTGCCATATCCCAGGACAGGCGCACCTCCACCATTCCATCCACAGCCGTAGGAGGGGTGTAGGTCAAAGAAACACGTTGGCCCTTATCCACAGGCAAGGTCTCCTTACTAGGTTCCTGAATAGTAACATCACGAAATGATCGGGGGGGATTCGTGCTCTCCGTCCCATCAAGCCGAACCCCTTCCTTAGGCACCAACACATTCCCATGCACCATCTCAGCCCCCTGGATTGGTCCCAACTCAGCATGGCTCTTCTCAAGAGTTACGTTCCAGAAAGGTTCCTGGCCTTTATCCATCGTTCCAACCACGTTCTCCTCTCCCATATTCGTCCCGGGATCTTGTAGAACCTTATTCACCCTCATGATAGGGCGAGGGTGAATAGGAGTACTCGGTCTAACAAGGGCACATCTATTGGAATCAATAGATGGATCCCGAATAGGTTTAAACGCCTTCCATCCCGAGTTCGACCGAAACCCTTTAGCCACCACATCCTTGGCCGCCTTGACCGTACTCTTATTGCCTCCCAAAGAGCTGGCCCCAGCCTTAGCCGCAATCTCCTTAACCGAGCGGTTAGTGCCAACTATTGAGGTAGTCCCGGCCATGGTAGCATTCGCCTTGACCTTACCATGGTTGCCGTCCAAGCGAACCTCACGCGCGGGTTTTCTTGCAGCCACACTATGGGCTCCAGCCTTATCATGATCGGTCCGAGCCTTAGCCCCCCCATGATTCCCCACATCCGCCTCAAGAGTCGCTCCACGAACGCCATTGATCCTTTGAAGGAGTGACTCGAAGGATTCCACGTCAAAAAGTCGTTCAAACTCCGGTATCTTACCACCAATAGCACCTAGGTCAAGTGCATCGAGCTTCATGTCCGTCGCCATGGCCGTCGAAGATGTTGAAGACCCACATGAAGAAGATGAAGTCGCCATGAAGACGAAAAGACAAACAAGAAGAAAACCCTAAGAGAAGTCTCCCAAGCCGCCACCCAAGTGACCGTTCGAATCCCACCCTTCCCAACACCAATCGGAACGCACCGTGGCAACGGACGCCCCGCCTCCGCCGGAAAAAGAAAGGTCCTAGCAACAAGGGTTTCAAACGAAAACTAGGGTTTTGAAAAAAAGAAAAATGACCTTTCGCCTTCCCCCCTCAAACGAACGCCTCTCGTCCAAACCAATCCCTCCCACTAGTCCGAGACAGCGCCGGACCAACCAGTGGCCGTTGGCCGGCGGCGGACGAGCAAGGTAAGACCAAAAGACACCCCCGCGCACCAAACCAAACTACAAACTCGCGAAACCCTAAAAGCACTCGTACCCATCCCTCTCACCGGAAATATGACAGCCCAAGAACCCGCCTGCCCCTTCTGAGGCGTCGCCGGACCAGAGGTGGCCGGCGGCGGACGGAAAAAGGAAAGAAAAAAACACTCACCTCACTTTTTTCTCTCACACTCTCTCTCTCTAACCTAACTTTTAATATACGATACTAATGCTGTTGAATCCAACTGATCTAAACAACTAACCTTATTGTCCAAAACTTTCATTCTTTGCATGTTCTCGAATTCTAAGTGTATCGACACCAGAATGAGCCATTAAGGTGTTTCTCAGCTGCTGTCGTTCTGATTAGGCAGTCTGTACCTTTCGTCTTCTAACTTTTGATACAGAACTCTAATGACTCTGATTCAGAGTCCTATAGCAAGTTTACTCAATTTTCTACAACTTCTGTAAAAGGATCTTGCCAGTATCTATATCAACGATTTTTCCACTACGTTCGGCTATAGCAAGAGCCTCTGAATCTAGAGCCGCTTGTTGTTCCAACCCAGTTCCAACAATACATTTCTCAGACCGAGAAAGCGGAACTGTCTGGCGTTGCATATTAGTACTCATTAAAGTTTGATATTTCCCATATTCGAAAGGTAACCACTTCAAAAATAGACATGAACACAGGACAGAGGCTGCTGGAAAAAACCTGATTACCCCTTTTCTATTAAGAATCATGTTTCCTCCATGAATAAAAGTGCATAAACTCTCCATGCTCGACCCCTATCTTCCTTATTACATTAAATATGATGTTAACTTCATTTTAAATCTAATATGAATGAGATAAACAAATTATAGATAAGGGATTTCACATATCTACCTTACTTGTGCTTAAATCTCCTTTCTCTTTGTATGCCTAACTTGTACTTAATGATGGTGCTTTCAAAGAACCCTTGTTGCTGATGTCGAGCTCTCCTTATGGTTAGGGTATGTGATTTCTTCATTATCAAGTATTTAAAGTGATACAATTGGGTTAAAAGTGCTTACTAAGCACTTATTAAGCATGAGGTGTCACACTCTTAAATTCCTTTGATAGAATAATGTTTTTCCTTTGCTCAAGGTTTTCTATACCATCTATGCATAAGTTTTCGGCATAGTGATTGATATTTTCGGTACCCTTGTCTTATAAAAGTTTTCGATACTTCTTTGTGCATAATAGAAGGTATTCGGTCCTTATATGCATGAGAGGAAAAGTTTTCGGTATCATCATTCTATCCAAGTTTTCGGTATCTCTTCCTTAAGGTTTTCGGTATAATAAACTTTTCGGTATGCAATTAGTTTTCGGTATTTTAAGTTTTCGGCATAGGAGAGTTTTTCGGTACTTAATAGTTTTCGGTACAGAAGAAGTTTTCGGTACCTAATAGTTTTCGGTACAGAAGAAGTTTTCGGTACCTAATAGTTTTCGGTACAGAAGAAGTTTTCGGTACCTAATAGTTTTCGGTGCAATATTTCCATGCATGAGTACGAAAATAATTCTATTATCTTTACCAAACCTTATAAAAATATTACACATGCAATCATACAAATGCATGATCTTATAAAATAAGGTTTCGGTTTCGGTTCCTGACAAATTTGACACGGAAAGGACGTTTCAGTGCAGGTAAATGTGTGTCTCGGAGAAGATTTAAATATTTTCTCCGAAGCCAGTCGCATGAGATGTTTCTCAGACTTAACATCGACTGGATATTTCAGGTAGGGATAAGAATATAAAGAATTATAAGCATCGTTAGTACATGAGATGTTCTTCCTACTTGGAGAATTCACACGATTCACATCATAATGATGGGGTATAAGCGTGGAAGTTCGCTTGCTTAAGCTTCGAACTTCTTCTTTGCATGCTTTCAGTTTAAGAGGAATAGGAGAGGGAAAATCTTGAGCATGTTCGAGCTGTTTGCAGAGGGAAAATCTTGAGCATGTTCGAGCAAGTGGGATAGGTCGGCCACTGTTTGCAGATCGGGTCACTGCAAAACGAGCTCGTATCGACTACGCCCGAGTTTGTATCATGAAGGCCTTGGACACCTCTTTTGTGGACCGCCTGCTTATACGCCTTCCACAAGATGGGGGCGGGACGTTGGGCGAGGTGCCAGTCCGTGTGGAGTATGAATGGAAGCCTACCAAATGCATGGACTGTTCCACCTGGGCGCACGGTGATGGACAATGCCCAAAAAAGCAAGGTCTGCCACGGCCAGGGTCACGACGTAATGCACGGCGAGGCACTGGGGAAGACGATCGGGCTGGAAGACGCGGGAAAGAGGCTAGGGCTGGTTCGACCATGGGGAAGGGGGAGGAGGCTCGTGTTGCCCTGATCAATCGGCAAGTGATTGATGCGAGGCGTGGGAACGGGGTACACACCATGCCGCGGCGTTTAATACGACAGGATCAGCAGCAACGAGGGGTTGAGTGGCGCCAAGTTGGTGCGAAAGGAAAGGTGGTGAGGACTTGTGGGACGGTAGACCAGCCACCCATTGTACTAGCCACGCAGCCATCTCGAGGGGAATCTAGCACGGCTCGCGATGCGACACAGGGGCAGCGAGAGGGCGAGGGTGGGAGCGGGGACCATAACTCGTTTGCGGTATTGGATGGACTGGAAGGTAACGACATGGCAATGACTCTATATACGGGCCCTGAAGCACACGCAGCCCGACCCTGGGTTGCTCCATGATACAGCTCGCCTCCTGGAATGTGCGTGGTCTTAATAAGCAAGACCACAGGGTAGCGGTGGGGGAGTTGATTGCACGAGAAGGATTGAGCATGATAGGACTTTTGGAGACACGAGTATCGGTTGCCAATGCGGGGAGAATTTCGAGTGGCGTTCGTTCGCGTTGGTCTTGGTTCTTTGATTATGATGACGGGCCAGCTACTCGCATCTGGGTGTGATGGGATCCATCTCTGGTGAGTGTTGAAGTGCTCCAGTTCTCGACGCAAGCCATTCACTGTCGAGTTCAGGACATGGCCACGAAAGAGGGGTTATACATTTCTTTCATCTATGGTCAGTCACGGCGGGAGGAAAGACAGTCCTTATGGGAGGAGCTGACGAGTTTCAGCGCCTCACGTACGGAGGATGCATGGCTAGTCCTCGGTGATTTTAATGCGATTCTACATGATGCAGAGGGCCGGGGCGGAATGCCATCTACGCAGGACATGAATGAGTTCCAGGCATGCTTGGTCAGTGCCGATCTGGCTACAATCCCGACGACGGGCCAGATCTTCACATGGTATAATCAGCAGCGATCGACTGCGGGCATTTGGAGGCGATTAGACCGGATGCTTGGAAACCCGCAATGGTTTGCACGATGGCCAGACGTACTTTGTCGGTGTGGCCTGCCTGAGACGTCTGACCATTCGCCCGTCATACTAGGAACGGCGGTGCAGCGACCCAGGAAGTTGATGTTTCGCTTTGACAATTTCCTTACAAAGACGGGATCGTTTATGGAGGTGGTGGGCCATGCATGGCAAGCGCCCATAATAGGCCATCCGATGTATGTTCTGACTCGACGACTGAAGTTACTCAAGCCGGTTTTCCTACAGATGAAGAAGGCTAAAGGCGACTTACGGGCGAATGTTCTGGAGGCGCGTCACTTTCTTGATCTCGCGCAGGACTTCTTGGCGAGATTTCCGGAGGAGGCAGGTTTTTTCGAACTGGAACGCATCTGTCGTGAGATATATACTCAAGCCGTGGAGGTAGAGTACATGGCACTGTCGCAACGGGCTAAGATTGCGTGGCTCAAGGATGGTGATCAATGTTCGTCATACTTCTTTAGAAGGGTGGCCATGCGTAGGGCCACTAATCGGATACTTTCACTGGAGAATGCGAGCGGTGACTTATTGGATGATGCTGAACAGGTGGAGGCGGAGCTGCTGGGATTTTATCAGGACCTTCTGGGTAATATTGCCCACGTAACACCGATCACTGTGGATGTTGTCCAGCCGACCATCACAAGGAAGCTCTCCCCAGCAGATGTGCAGAGGATGATTAGGCCTGTGGGGCCAAGGGAGGTGCGAATAGCGCTGTTCTCTATGGGAGATGAGAAAGCGCCGGGCCCAGATGGGTACACGGCCGCTTTCGTTAAGGAGGCTTGGTCCGTTGTGGGTAGTGATGTTGTGACGGCTGTTCAGGATTTCTTTGAGACAGGCAGGCTGCTTAAGGGACTCAACAGTACGTTGATTACGTTGATCCCCAAATGCGACTCACCTCGGCGGGCGACAGACTTTAGGCCCATATCATGTTGCAATGTGTTGTACAAGCTTATCTCGAAAATCCTGGCCAATAGGATGAAGGATTGCTTACCAGGGCTCGTCCATGGCACCCAGACGGCCTTCATTCCTGGACGACGCATTAGTGATAATATTCTCTTGGTGCAGGAGCTTTGCCTAGGGTACAATGCCATGGGAAAACCACCGAGGGCGATGTTTAAGGTGGATCTGGCCAAGGCTTATGACAAGGTTGAGTGGAGCTGCGTCCTTGCTGTCCTCGAGGCCATGGGCTTTCACGACACGTATATAGGTTGGATACGTGCATGTCTTACCTCCACAACATTCTCGCTCAACCTTAATGGGCAGGCAGTGGGCTTTTTTCCGGGTAAGCGAGGGTTACGTCAGGGCGACCCCATATCTCCTTATCTCTTTACTCTGGTCATGGAAATGCTACACGGATTGCTAGTATTGGGTATTTCTGAGGAGCCGCGGTTCCACTATCATTGGCGTTGCGAGGCCTTGGGCCTAGCGTCGCTTGCTTTTGCCGACGACTTATTGTTGTTTAGCCATGCGGACCCAATTTCTATCGGGGTCCTGAGGGAGGCATTGGAGAGGTTTGCGACTTTATCTGGGCTCTATCCTAATCCGACGAAGAGCGAGATGTTTCTCTCGCGGCGGGCAGAAGGCATGACAGCCCAGATTCTTGGCTTGATGGGCTATAGAGTGGGACGGCTACCGGTTCGGTATTTGGGGGTCCCCCTCACTACATCACGGTTGTCCATTGATGACTGCGGCCCTCTGCTTAGGCGAGTTGATCAGAGATTGGGGTCATGGCTTAATCGCTCGCTCTCTTATGCAGGTAGAGTGCAGTTGGTGAAGTCGGTACTTCAGGCCATACATGCATACTGGTCAGGGGTATTTCTACTCCCTAAGGGGGTTATCCGTGTGCTGGAGGCGACATTCAGGAAGTTTCTATGGGGAGGCTCGGCGAAGGTTACATGGGAGGTGCTATGTCTACCCATATCAGAGGGAGGACTTGGTCTACGATCTATTGCAGTGGACAATCGGGTCCTCCTTATGAGGCAGCTATGGAGTGTACTTGTGCGCACGCGAGATTCGATTTGGGTTGATTGGCTTTACAGGACGAGGTTACACTCTCGCTCGGTGTGGGACCTTCAGATCTCGGCCACTACCTCATGGATGTGGAGAAAGATACTACAGCTGAGGCCATTGCTTCGGCCTTTTCTTACATTTAGAGTCGGGGATGGGGATGCGTTTTGGCTATGGAAAGATCCGTGGCTGATGACGACACCTCTTCTTGAGCGATTTCCACGTGGCCCCATTGCGATGGGATTACATGTTGATACCAGAGTGAGTGCGGTCATCCATGACAAATCTTGGGCTTGGCCTGGACAGGGATCGGTGGAGTACCTTGAGATACGTGGTATGTTGCCAGTAATCGCCCAGGAGGGGGGGGATGCCATTCGATGGACAGGTGCAGCTGATGGGATCATGACGACTGCATTAGCGAGGGAAGTGACGAGGCTTCGTAGGCCACAGGTACCATGGGCGGCCCTTTTTGGAGGCCCGATGCGGATCCCGAGGCATGAGTTCATATTATGGTTGGGACTGCATGATCGACTGTCGACGAGGGATAAGCCATGGGTGGCCAACATAGCGGGTACGCCAGCGTGTATGCTATGTGATGAGCTCCATTATGAGACGCGGCAGCATCTTTTCTTTGACTGCTCATACTCGCGCCGATGCCTTCGGCTCTTGAGACGGCGTATACGGTGGCCCTGGTGTTATAGAGAATGGGAAGTGGGCATTCGATGGGCAGCGGCTCGATGGAGAGGGAGCCATCTTATGCATGCGGCTGCGAGGCATGTACTTGCCTCACTGGTGTACCATATGGCAGGCGAGAAATAGAAGGTGGCGGGAAGGGATTGTCGATACGCCAGAGAGACTTGTGGGAAGTGTGCTCGCATTGATTGCCTTGCGACTGCGGGGTCTTGCACCACAATATGCATTACAGCAGGCGGCCATTAGGCGGGCTTGGCGCATAGCTTGGTAGGTTATAGCTTGGTTTTTTTGTATGTCGGCTCATAGGCCGAGTGCTTGTGGGGGTATGCCCCTACTTATTCTGTATACTCTCATTTATATTTATATATAACTCGGGACCATTTACCAAAAAAAAAAAAAAATGTTCGACCTTAATTTTGGAAAATAATGTTGATTTTCCTTTCTCCTTCCTAATCTTCTGTTCCTTGGAAGTATTAAGCTTAAGGCTTTTACTTATCATTTCTGCGTCAGTCAAGATTGACTTAGAATTACTAGTAAAAGTCTTTTCAGTTTTAGGAACAGGAGCGTCGGTTTGAATTCCCTTATCCTGCTTTATAGAAGATATTTCTATGGAAAGATTATTTAGGACAGGTAAGGGCGGGGAATTTTTGAGATTTGAAATCTCCTCTAAGAGTTTTTTCTTTTCAGCTCGGAAATCTACTCTTTCCGATTCAAAGGTTGCGTTCAATTCTGCAATTTTACTAGCAACCTTCGAAATTTCCCAACAAGAAGTAGGTTTATTAGAATGTAAATTATTTTCCCCGAAAGACACTAAGTTAGAAGAGGAATTTTTATCTGCTTGACTTCTTTTAGCCATAGCGTTCTCTAAAAGTTCAATATTAGAGTAAAGCATACGCCGTTCCTCTAAGATTATCTCATATTTTGATGAGACACGATTTCGCTCATCTTCGCAAGAACGTAATCTTTTCGTCATATCACATACATTCTTTTCACTAATCTCTAACTTAGTTTCTAAGCGAAAATTTTTGGTGATCGAAAACGTTTAAGTGTAATTTTTTGAAGAGTGAGTGATCGAGAATTGGAAGTCACTGTTTTCGATTGAGAACAGTGAATTCTCGGGTGAAGACTTTGACCGAAAATCTAAAGGTATGATTGGAAATTCGGGTACTAAGAATTTTCGGATAGGTAGAAATTCGGGTAACCTGATTCGGATGATTTGCCCGAATTCAGATAATTCAGTCCGAAAATCAGACAATCGCCGAGAATGGGCAAATTCGGGTTATTCTGCCGGAATTTGGGTCTGCCCGAAAACTTGAAAATCGCCGAGAGTTTTAAACGAAAATTCGGGTAATGGAAATCGGGTAAGTCATAATTTTCGCCGAGAAGGAAATTCGGGTACAATTAAAATTCAGTCCAAAAATCTTAAAATTCGGGTGTTCTCAGACAGAGATTTTCGCCGAAAACAGGGATTTCAGGTACAATTCGGGTTGAATTAAAATTCGCCGAGTTTTAAAAAATTCGGGTGAAAACTGTCCGAATTTCTAGACGATATTGCATTCATCTACCCGAAAATCATCTCTGAAAAAAAAAACTGACGAGTTTCCTATGCGATTTCTACCTAAAACTCACTCAAATCTACTGAAAAATGTTGGGTAAACACTTAAAATCACTCGAAAACAACCTATATAGCTCTTGAGCTTGCAAAATCAGTAAAATAGACTCAAAATCTCAAGAACAAAAGTTGAAAATTTCGAGCTCAAGAACACGAAAAATCCCAAAATTTTCAGAACAATCGGTCAAATCCGAACGCGTTTGGCTCTGATACCACTTGTTGGTTCGCTATCTATCCTAACAATTTAACGAAGGGACGATTTAACCACGATTTGATGGAAAGAATTAAACTCGACGTGGGGTGTGTGTGTTCTTGGAGAAGGTTGGGAGCTTCTCTCTAAAATCTCTCTCTCTATATAGAATTTCACACAAAACACACTTTATTATGTGTTAGGGTTTTAGTATTTATACCACAAGTTGGTATATAATACTTGGGCCCTTAACAAAGCGCAATTACACTAAGCCTCTTATGAAGAGAATCCTCATAAATAAACTACAAAGATAATTCTAATTAATTGAACACAATAAAATAATCCTAACATTATGAGATAAATTTCGAAAAATAATTTAAAATATATTGGATATTATATATTTAAATATACTAAATATAGAAATATATATTAATTTATTTTAATATTATTTCAAATTTGAATTTGAGTTTGAATTTGAAAGAGAAGACCATGTCAACCAAACCAAATAAGAGAGACTTGGTATGACTTGGAGTGGGTGAGAAACATTCTCCCCACTCCTTTGGAAAAAATCGGCCACCCCCATAAGGTATAAATAGGGTTTTTCATTTTGAAAAACCTTAAGTCATTTTAGACTAAAAAGAAGAAAAACCCTAGGGCTTTTCTCCTCTCTCTCTGGCGTTCTCATCTCTCTCTCTCACCTTCGGCGCGCGGCGCGTGTGTGTGACAAGGAGCAGCCGACCGAGCTTTGGTCTAGCCGCCTCAAGCAAGCCTCGGCCGTGACGTTTGTGTGGTGCCGGCGTGACGATCTTGCCCCGTTCGTGAGCGTTTGGTGCTAGGAGAGGGATACTGCATCCCGGGGATTCGAAGGGTTCGTAGCTTGGCATGGTCTTGTATTTGTCAAGGTATCATGGCTTTAAAACCCTTCTCTTTCGTGTATATGTTCTCGTTAAACACCGAGCGGTCCAAGGGATAAGGTAGAATCCCGAAAAATTTTAAACTTCCGTCGTTCTAGGAACGTGGGCCTGGAGACCCTACCAGGATTCCCAACAATTCATACCCTTCATGATAACCTCTCTCAATACATCGAGTACGCAAAAGAAATCAGAAACGAAGGAAAGACAAAAGCTGACGTGGAACCCGTTGCTCTCATGATCAATAAATCCACCAACAGAAGCTCGAAGACATCTAAGGGAAAGCAAGTCGTCTTATCCGACTCTTCAGACAACGCTGGCTCGAACTCTTACTCTGACGAAGAACTCAACGACCTCAAGAAGCAAGTGGCTATGTTGTCGAAGATGAAGAATACGAAATTTCCCAAGAAATCATCATCTTCCTACAACCGACAGCGAATTTCCAGCGGGAAACAAAAAGCCATCGCTCCCGAGGAACATGAGACTAAGGAAACTGAAGCTCCAAAGAAATGCTTCAATTGTGGGAAACTAGGTCACTTTGCTAAGGACTGTTACAGACAAAAAACAAAGGACTTTGAGTACTACAAGAGGAAGCTTCAGTTCTCCCAAAAGAAAGATGCGGTCATTGTGTTGGTTGCAGAAGAAGAGGAATGGATTGAGTACACATCGGACGAGGATACGAATGAAAAAGCCTTCATGGTCAAGAGCAAGGACTGTGATTCAGATGAAGAAGCAATTGGCTCCGGCTCCGACAGAACTGATCACTCCAGCTCCGACTTGGAGGTATACACTCCATCCCCAAAAGATTTCACTAAATTGAGACATAGGATACACAAACTTTCCATGCAACGTAGGGATTACATAGTGTTAGGTCCGTTTTTAACATCCAACGATGAACTCGAGCATAGATATAATCGAAATTACCTTGAAGATGATCGAGCGGAAGCTATTGGGTAATATTCAATCAAATCTTCATTAAACCTCAAACTTTCTCTACAAGTTACCTCTTTCTCTCTCTACAATTCAACCCTAATTATGATATTGGTGAGAGAGATTTTCTAGTGAGAGAAAGCTAAACTCAAGTTGTGTGCTAATCACACATACTTGCCCTATATATACCAATCAATATTGGTATATTTGCATTCTAGTCCCTAACTATACATATATTACAATTTAGTCCCTAGACAAAGATAACAACATATATTGAACACTATAAAATATTTCCAACAATCTCCCCCTTAGTGTTCAATTATAATTGCAGCTCCAGTTGTCTCTGTCTCTCGAATCTTCAGTCTTCATCATCAGTTGAACATAACAGAATAATTTCCAATAATCTCCCCCTTTGTGCTCAACTTTGAATGTGACACGGTCTTTGTTGCTGTTTGAAGAAATATTTGAGAGCGTCTGGAGAATCTTCAGTCTCCTCCTATTTTTCACCCTCTTTTTCTTCTTTGCAACTTGAATATTCGTCACCTTCTTGCATATATCAGAGTCGCGCGGATCATCAGCATTGACTTGTCGTGTATGCTCGAACCATGGAGAGAGGTCTTGTTTGTTGTGGTTCAGCACGTGCGTTGAAAGCTTGGCTTCTTTAATGAGTTCACGTGCTTGGCCTCCTTGATATACTTCTCCCCCTCATGGCGATTCAGTTGTATCGTCATGCTGTGTGATCAAGGTGAACCAGAGTGTACGCGGAACGTGTTGGCGTTGATTTCCGGATGAAGTTCCTGAAAATGGGACCGACGACCGATCATCGTGAAACATCCCTAGATGTCACTCATGGTCGTTGATGCAAAGTCACACAGACTTGCATTTGAAGGGACTACGGGGCCACATAGGCAACCCGTTGACATCATTCTAGAGTCGTGCTCCAGAAGATGGCCTGCTACCATTGTTGTTTTGATCTTGCAACGACAGGACTTCCTTCTGATCATAGAAGCACATTTTTGCTATAAATGTGTCTACAGAAGTTCAGGCTATGTCACGTAGACCTGCTTAATATGTGTAAAATAATGTATATGTCCTAGAAAATTTAAAAATATTTAGGCTGTGAGGACACACTAGACATTAAGCGTGATCAATAAAAGTCGTGGTGTGGGGCTTGGGGCACTAGATTCAATATCTCCCGCTTCCGAGTGAAACGGTGATAGCATATGCGATTCTGTAGCGCCCCGTTTATCAATCACACTTTATGCACATATTCTTTTTTTTTTTTTGGAATTTTCCATATATTACGTAATAAAAGATACAAAAGGAAGCAAAACGGTAACAGGCTACCGTGAACAAGCAAATCACCAAGCTACACGCCAAACTCTACGTAGGGCAATAAGTTGTAAACAAAAACGAGCATGAAGAGTAGAAAGACGTAGGCAGGCTAAACGCACAACCTCCTCTATCACCCGTTCCGGCCTGCTGATCCTACCCTCGCTCCAGCGACGATTCCGTTCCATCCAAATATGGTAACCAATAGACGCAAGCAGGTGTCGAAATGCCATGTTAGCCAAATGGTCACTACGCCACCGCAAGGATGCCCAAG
Organism: Lindernia subracemosa; assembly: GCA_028392965.1. Classification (NCBI taxonomy): domain Eukaryota; kingdom Viridiplantae; phylum Streptophyta; class Magnoliopsida; order Lamiales; family Linderniaceae; genus Vandellia; species Vandellia subracemosa. The sequence continues at coordinate 168,823 of JAQPCC010000060.1, forward strand.
AGATGCCACGCTTCCAGTCGGAAAAGGGCCAGCTAAAGCGAGTCTTCCTACGTAGGAGAGTGATGCACCTTCTTGAGAAGGGGCAATCAAAGAAAAGGTGATTCACCGTCTCAATCGCCTGGGAATCACAGAGGATGCACATAGATGAGCCTCCAAGTTGCGCCACCCATGCCTTATCCTTAGTGGACAGGCGATCACGAATGCCAAGCCAAAGAATAAATTCGTGTCGGGGGATGTGAAGAGCACCCCCAAATAGGTACGCCCACATGACGCGCTCTCGTCGCGGATGTAGCGCAGCCCTGGCAGAGGCCGTAGAGAACCGTCCATCTCCGGTGCTGGACCAAAGAATCACATCTCGCGAGTGGGGATCAATCGTCGGAAGTGATGGAGCAATCTCTAAGTACTCCGTGGTCGTTTGCGCAGGCCAGTTCCATCCTTCTGGGGAGATCACAGCACTAAGCATCGTATCCGAAGGCATCCCCATGGCGAGTGGTGCCCGCGGAAACCGCTCAAGAAGGGGGGTCTCTGAGAGCCAGGGATCCAGCCATAGCCATATCGAAGATCCATCACCCACCTTGAAGCGAATGAGAGGCCGAAGTATAGAACGTAGCTTCAGGATTTTCCGCCAACTCCACGAGGTAGAGGTCGAAACGCGGACAGTCCATATGGATTTCTCCCGTAGCCTGGTATCATAGAGCCACATGGTCCAGATGGATGATGGGTCGCGCCGCACAACACTCCATAGCTGCTTAAGAATAAGGGCCTTATTATCGACCTCAATCGAGCGGATGCCAAGGCCACCCTCGGAACGTGGACAACATACATCAATCCAAGCTACCTTGGCCGTAGATGATGCCCATAAGAAGTTCCGCATCTTAGCCTCCAACGCCTTGATTACCCCTTTCGGTAGCATGAAAACCCCAGACCAGTAGAGATGAATCGCCGAGATGACGGATCGGATAAGCTGGATCCGACCCGCATAGGATAAGGAGCGATTCAGCCAAGATCCTAATCGTCTGTCTACCTCCAGTAATAGCGGCTGGCAATCATGAAGCGTGAGACGTGAGGTAATGAGAGGCAACCCCAAATAGCGTACTGGCAAATGGCCCAGTCGAAACCCCGTAATGGACTCCAATAATGGGGCCAATGGCTCGGCGCGCTTTGATAGGAAAAGCTCGCTCTTCCTAGGATTGGCATGAAGTCCAGAAAGTTGCCCAAAATACGCCAAGGATTCCTTGAGTACCATCACCGAATTCACGTCAGCATGACAGAAAAGGAGGATATCGTCAGCAAAGGAGAGAAGGGCAAGGGATGAGGCCTCGCAACGCCAATGGAATCGAAACCCAGGCCCAGTCGAGATGCGATGCTGCAGAATCCCACGAAATACCTCCATGACAAGTGTGAAGAGATAGGGTGCTATAGGGTCGCCTTGCCGTAAGCCTCGCTTCCCCGGGAAGAAACCCTCCGCACAACCATTAAGATTCAGAGAGAAGAAGGTGGAGGCCAAGCAACACCGAATCCAATGGGTGAAGATGGGGTGGAAATTCATAGCCTCCAATGCAGTAAGGATGAACGACCATTCCACCTTATCATAGGCTTTCGCCAGATCAACCTTAAGCAGGGCTCGAGGGGGGAAATGTAGATTCCTGTAGCCATGACAGAGCTCTTGGGCCAAGAGGATATTATCAGTGATCCTCCGCCCAGGGATAAAGGCCGTCTGCGAGATATGGACAAGCGTCGGGAGAACTCGCTTTAGGCGATTGGCAAGCATCTTAGAAATAATTTTATAAAGCACATTACAGCAGGAGATTGGCCGATAATCCGAAGGAAACCTCGGGGAGTCGTGGTGCCCAGTAGATCCGTGCTTTATGCACATATTCTATGCATCTATAAAAACATTCATGTAAAATTTTTCACTTTTCATAAGCATTCCTGTTAAATAAAAATGGGTGCGCACATCTAGACGAATCACTTCCACACATAATATACATATATTCACATATCATGATTATTTATACGTCATACAATAGTCGATAATGTTTCTTAGACTATATGCAAACGATGAACAGAGGGGAGCAGGATGAGAGGGTAGCCGGCCGACCTTGAATCCATGCTTTTATGCGGAAGATGTGCTTTAAGACGTTCGCTAGCTATCAACAACAACTGTGAAGGCAAATATTCAGAGTATGATCGCAACATGTAAATCAATTCATAACTATAAAGCTGTAAACAGATAACATTCAAATTCCGTCAAGTTCACATAGCCATTCCTGTCATAAATTCAGTCACGTAACCATCATTCACATGATCCTTATAATATATGCAATTCTATATGCTGATACTTCCGTTATAAACCAGCTAGACTCGAACTATCGATCGTATGTGTACCCATGCATGGGACTCTGTAAGCATTTCTGTATATGGTGCCTGTACAGGACTCTGTCATCCCCCAATTTGTAGGGACGTAATCGTAGCATCTGTATCGCATCATCCGAAGTCGTAGCAGTCATAACGGTTTCTCTTTTCCTTTTCATATGTATGCATGTGACATATACAATTAATCTTTCATATCAAATAACATATTAATTCCAAAAAAAAAAAATAACATATCAAGTCGATTCATATTTCACAGATATCACGAAATCAACAATCAATTAATTCACATATAGCACATAAGGTACACGTTGCAGATCATACTCACAGGTTTACGCTTATAACCCTTTTCTTTCAGTCGACCTTCTCCTTGCCTTTTTCAAAATCCCGACCTATAATAATATTGGTCCGAACATCAATATATGATCCATGTAACTATTCTATATGCATACTGTGAATGACATAAATCTAACTGTTTTTCTTCTTTTATCCCTTATCACTATACTAAGATCATTAATTTCCGATACTTAGTATTTTTCGGTATCTCACAGTTTCGGGTACCACATTGATTTAGATATTTTCGGGTACTCAATATTTTCAGTAATATACTCATTCGGGTACCATTCTTATTCAGGTACTTTTGGTCAACATATTTATATTCCATTTACTTTCGGGTAATATCCTTATGCGAATTACTTTCGGATCGTATGAGTAGCTTAGTATATTCAGCCTTTATGTTTTCGGGTAACATACTTAATCGAATAATTTTAATATTCGATTTTCGGGACTTATACACTAACGAGTAATATACTTATTCGAATGACGCACTGTTCGGGTACTATATTTATTTAGATACTCTCGGGTAACAAATAACCTTTTCGGGTGCTATACATTTTCGGATAGTCTTACTATATATATTTTTGGGTAACATGTTTATTCGAATAACTTTCGAATAATATGTTTATTCGACTAATCTTTAACTTTTCGGGTTATATCTATTCGTATAACTTTAGATTTTCGGATAACATATTAGGGTTTTTAAAACTTTTCTATATGATCGATAACAATTATTTCATCATCTAAACATCTTATATACATTCAAAATCATACTTTATCATGAATGAAAATACATATATTCCCATATTCGATTCCTATTTTATTAATCTAACCCTTTCCATTCGAAATCTCTACATATATAAATAAAGCATAATACAAATTTTATACACATGTATATACCTTACGTTTGCTGAATTTTCTCCTTTCACTTTGTATGTTTGATTTGATGATGATGCTTCGCAAATCCTTAGGTGATGTTCACGTTGTTTCTCTTTGATGAAATGAACAATATTTTCTTGTTGTTAAGTATATAAGATGCTAAGTTTTGAATTGCTTAGTAAGCTGCTGATTAAAATATGAGGTGTCAACTTCTCTTACTTTGCTGTTACTTTAGGTTTTCTTTTTCTTTGATATAGGTTTTCGAATTATACTTATTATTTAATTTATTCTGAACTTTCGGGTATAATGTTCTTTTCAACGTGTCTATTTTTCGGGTTTAGACATTTTTTTTTTGGAGTAAGTGTCGTGTATATATATATATAAAAAATGAATGAATGTACAAATGAGTGAGAGAATTATCTCTCACAAGCAACCAGTAACAGGCTACACCCAAAAACGAAGCAAAGCCAACTCGAAGTACCACGCTACACGCCAAAGTCGCCTAATGGCCGCCCGCTGCAGATCAAACTTAGCAGAAGTACCACTTAGGCGCATGCAAACCATGTCGAGCACACAAGCCACAAGCCTATCAGTAGTCGTGATGGTTCCTTCATTCCAACGCTTGTTACGTGCCTGCCAAATATGATAAACAAGTGAGGCCAAAACGTGACGAAGCGCAGCCTGTAGGAGATGTTGACGTCGCCATCTCGCCGCCGCCCACAAGATACCCTCCCTCCAGTCCCGATAAGGCCACGCCCAACGTATCCTTTGCCGTAGTACTCTAAGGCATTGGCGTGAGAACCCACAACCAAAGAACAGGTGCTGAACAGTCTCATAGTGCAACGCGTCGCAGAGAGCACAAGCAGATGTCCCTGCTCTCTGGGCCACCCAATGCTTATCCCTAGTCGACAAGCGATCACGAATGCCCAGCCAAAGTATAAACTCGTGCCTGGGAACCTTTAGAGGTCCCACAAAAAGAACCGCCCATGTCACAGGCTGGCGACGAATACGAAGTGCCTCTCTAATCAAGCGAGCCGAGGCACGACCATCCATCGACCCATTCCAGCAGATAGTGTCACGTCTACTCGGATCAACCAGGGGAAGATGACGACTGAAGTCAATGTACTCAGCCGCCGATCTTCCTGGCCAATTCCAACCGTTTACGTCAATGACAGCGCTCAAACGGGTCCCCGCGGGAAGCCCCATCGCTAGCGGGCCTCTAGGGTAGCGCTCCAGTAGTGACGTCGCCAGGAGCCAAGGATCCTCCCACAACCATAGTGACGCTCCGTCCCCAATCCTAAAAGAGATAAGTGGGCGGATCACCTGCCTCAGCTGCATCAGCTTCCGCCAGCTCCATGATGTACTAGCCGAGATGGTGATGGCCCAAAACGAACGCGAGTGTAGCCGTGTACTGTACAGCCATTCCACCCAGATAGAGTCCGGTGACCGGGTAAGAACCCTCCACAGTAGCTGGAGCAGGAGTGACCTGTTATCAGTAGCAATCGAACGAAGGCCCAGGCCCCCTTCAGAAACGGGTAGACAGACATCCTCCCATGCAACCTTAGAAGATGGTCCTCCCCACAAGAACTGGCGAAACCTCGACTCAAAAGCACGAACCACACCCTTCGGCAGCAAGAAAACCCCCGACCAATAGACATGCAATGCCTGAAGGACCGACTTACTCAGTTGTCCCTTCCCGCATACGATAAGGACTGATTCAGCCAGGACCCCAATCACTTATCTACTTTCTGCAGTAGAGGAGCACAATCACCAATCGTCAGTCGCGAAGAGATCAGCGGCACCCCCAGATAGCGAACTGGTAAGCGACCCACCCGAAATCCCATAATAGGTTGTATTAGCTATCTCGGGTTTAGACATTTTTGGTTATAAACTTTCGGCAGTCTTATATTTTCGGGCTTTAGATGCTTGGTATAACTTTCGCCGTGTTATATTTCGGGCCTAAAATTTTTCGGACTCCAATCTTTTTGGTATCTTTATATTAAAAATTTTCGGTACCTAAAGTTTTCGGTACCTTAATATTTTTCGGGCCATAACATTTTTCGGGTCCTTACATTTTCGGTGTTCATTTATATTTCGGTCTCCAATCTTTTCAGTATCTTATATTGATAGTTTTCGGTACCTAAGTTTTCGGTACCTTATATAATTTCCAGTATCATATATATTTTCCGGTTCAATACTTAGTCTTTGGTACAAAATAATCTATCACCTTAACCAACCCTTATACTAAATATGCATATCACATACAATTATATAAATGCACGAACTTATGAAATAGGGTTTTGGTTTCGGTTCCTGACAATTCTCCCCCCCTTTTAAGAATTTTGGCCTCGAAATTCCGTAACTTTATCTGCTAATAACCATGGGTATTGCGTCTTCATATTTTTCTTTGTTTCCCATGTAGCTTCACGGATCGAATGATTCTTCCATTCGCACCTTTACCATCGGGATTGTTTTATTTCGTAACTGTTTGTCGGCATAGTCGAGAATTTCCACTGGTTCTTCTACGTAACTGAGATTCTCGGAAATCTGAACCGGTTCGTCGCGTAGAACATGAGAAGGATCCGATCTATATCGCCGTAACATACTGACGTGAAAAACATTATGTATCTGTGATAACTCTGGTGGTAATACCAATCGATACGCCAATGGTCCAATCCTTTCAAGTATTTCATATGGTCCGATATAACGCGGACTTAACTTTCCTTTTCTTCCAAATCGTAATACGCCTTTCCATGGAGATACACGAAGAAATACTTTCTCTCCAATTGCGTATTCCATCTCTCGTCGATGTCGATCAATATAACTCTTTTGTCGATCTCGGGCTGCTGTAAGTCGACTCTTAACTATTTTTATCTTTTCCATTGTGTCCTGAATCAAGTCTGACCCTTCTAATACCTGTTCACCTTCCACATCCCAACAGATCGGGTTTCGACATTTTCGACCGTATAAAGCTTCGTACGGTGTCATCCCAATACTAGAATGGTATTGGTTATTATAGGCAAATTCCATTAACGCAATATAATCATCCCATGATCCCTTGAATTCGATTACGCATGCTCGAAGCATATCTTCCAAGGTCTGTATATCATCCTTTCTGATTGTCCATCAGTTTGCGGATGAAACGCCGTACTAAAATGCAATTTAGTCTCGAGCGCTTCCTGTAAGCTTCCCCAAAATCTTGAAGTAAACCGGGGATCACGGTCCGATACAATAGATTCAGGTACTCCATGCAATCGAACAATTTCGTTGACATATCTTCTCGCCAGGTATTCTAAGGTAGAACCCCATCGAAATGGCAAGAAATGAGCAGATTTAGTAAGTCTGTCGACGATTACCCAAACATCGTCATTTTTCTTTGCCGTCATAGGCAGACCATATAGAAAATCCATCGTAATACGCTCCCATTTCCAGACTGGTATGGGTAAGGGATGTAATTTACCCACGGGCGCTTGATGTTCAGCTTTAATCTGTTGACATGTTAAACATTTCAATACATATTCTGCCACGTCTTTCTTCATTCTCGGCCACCAATAATGTACTCTAAGGGTCTGATACATTTTGGTACTGCCCGGATGCATAGCATAAGGGGCTGTATGCGCTTCTTCCATTATTTCCTTTCGCAGATTGTCAACATTCGGAACACATAATCTGTTATTAAGCATCAGGCAACCTTCGTTGTTAATGTAGAAAGATGTTGTTTTTCCCTGTTTCACCTTTTCAGCGATAGAGTTCAACTTTTCATCCAACTCTTGAGCCTGTTTAATTTTATCAATCAATGTCGGATGAATCGTTAATGACGCATATAAAACGCCAATCTCATCAACCTCCATTTCGATATCCATTTTTCTTAGTTCGATCAGATCTAAAAACGAACATGGCGATAGGTAAGAAAGAGTACCATAAGACTTTCGACTCAATGCATCGGCAACCACATTTGCTTTTCCTGGATGGTACTCAATGGTGCAATCATAATCCTTTAATAACTCTATCCATCGCCGTTGCCTCATGTTTAACTCCTTTTGACTCAACAAATATTTCAAACTCTTGTGATCCGTAAATATTTGGAATGTTGCGCCATACAAGTAGTGTCGCCATATTTTCAAAGCAAACACTACTGTAGCCAATTCCAAATCGTGCGTAGGATATGAAGTCTCGTATGGCTTTAACTGTCGAGACGCATACGCAACCACTTTTTCGTGCTGCATTAAAACACATCACAATCCTTGATATGATGCGTCACTGTAGATAACAAAACCTCCAGTACCTGATGGAATAGTCAATACTGGAGCCGTAGTTAATCGTTTCTTTAGTTCTTCAAAACTTCTTTGACAATCTTCTGTCCATTTATATGCAGCACCTTTCCGTAGCAGTTTCGTCATCGGTGTTGCTATAAGGGAAAAATTCTCGACAAATCGCCTATAATATCCGGCTAGGCCGAGAAATCTTCGTACTTCTGTAATATTTTTGGGAATTTTCCATTTGATCACCGCTTCAATCTTTTGAGGATCAACTTGTATTCCTTCGCCAGATACTACATATCCCAAAAATATTACCCGATCCAACCAGAATTCACATTTCGAAAACTTCGCATATAGCTTCTTTTCTCGTAGAGTCTGAAGCACGATTTTTAAATGTTGTTCGTGATCTTCCATTGATTTCGAATACACCAAGATATCATCGATGAAAACTATAACAAACTGATCCAGGTAGGGTGCCATGAAGACTGCTGGGGCATTCGTCAGTCCAAAAGGCATGACCAGAAATTCATAATGACCATATCTAGTTCGGAAAGCTGTCTTTGGGATATCCCCATCTGCAATTTTCAGCTGATGATATCCCGACCTTAAATCAATCTTTGAAAAGACCTTTGACCCTTGCAATTGATCGAACAAATCGTCGATTCGAGGTAACAGATATTTATTTTTCACCGTTACCTTGTTCAATTGCCTGTAGTCAATACATAATCTAAACGTACCATATTTCTTTTTGACGAAGAGCACAGGCGCTCCCCAAGGCGATACGCTTGGTCTTATATAACCTTTGTCTAATAGTTCCTTCAACTGTACTTTTAATTCAGTTAACTCGATTGGTGCCATCCGATACGGTGGAATAGAAATTGGTGTCGTACCCGGTTGAAGTTCAAGAGTGAATTCTGTATCTTGGTCTGGAGGCAGTCCAGGTAATTCATCGGGAAAAACATCCGGATATTCACTAACCACATGAATGTCTCCCACCGTCAGTTCGCATAGTCGGGTATCTATAAAATAAGTCAAATAACCTTCACATCCTTTATTTATCAATTTGGATGCTGTCCAATTCGATATTTGACATGCCGCCCGTACACTCTTTTCCCCTTTAAATACTATACGTGATTGATCTGAAGGAGAAAATTCAATTTTCTTTTCAAAACAATCGAGCTTCGCTCGATATCTTGACAACCAATCCATACCCAGTATTACGTCGAAATCCATTAGAGAAATGATTAATAGGGTCGCCCGCATCTCTACTCCTTCAATGATGACTTTATATTCCGGGTATACCGTGTTTACTATAACTACTTCCCCCGTCGGAAGTCTAACATATAAGTCATACCCAAGAGGTTCGGGTCTATCAGGTAATAATGATGCAAATGTTCGTGAAATGAATGAATGTGTTGCACATGGATCGAACAAAACATATGCATCAATATCACAGATAGATAATTTACCCGTGATAATTTGTGGCTCCTCTCTAGCTTCTTCACGAGTCATCGTAAAGATTCGAGCCTGTGTTGGCGGTCTATAGGCTTGGCCTTCTGTTCCTCTTCCTGTGCGCATGCCATATTGTCCTCGTCCCCTTCCTCTTCCACGATTTGTGGAAGTCCCACTAACTCTGGATTGATCGACAGTGGACTCCTCTCGCATCGCTTGGCAATTTCTAGCCAAATGTCCCGGTTGTCCACATCTAAAACATTTTCCGTGGAATAATCTGGAAAGAAAATCCTAGAGTGAAAATCCTAGAGAGAATCGGTGAGAACCCCTCATCTCGGCCTTCAACCTTGCGATCTCCGGTCATAATCGGCGGCCACCGGATACGGTACATCGCCGGACGGTGTCGTACGGTGCTTGGCCTCCTTCGCCGGCTTCTTTTTTTTTTTTTTTTTTTTTTTGGAGTAAGTCCCGTGTATATAATATATATATATATATAATGAATGAATGTACAAATGAGTGAGAGAATTATCTCTCACAAGCAACCAGTAACAGGCTACTAGTATCAACCCAAAAACGAAGCAAAAATGAAGGCTTCTTTCTCGCCGGCTTCTTTCTCGGTGTGAGGAGGGAGATCCTCTTGAATTTTGTTGCTATGGCATCGTCATCCTCTATGTGTTGCTCGACGTCTTCGTCGTCTCAATCGATGGAAAAAGAATTCAAGTATCACCCGCCGGATCTTGATAATCTGCGACAACTCTATCCGGAGTTTTGTGCGACGTCTGATGTATCCCGATTTGGGGAATTGATGGATCGTGTACATGGCCAATCTGATCGGGTTCACGGATCTATCCCTAACAGGTCTCGCGAGCAAGCTGGCGTCACGATTTTTCAACCCCTCAGGGATCCAGTCTTGGGTATGGGGGGGCATTTCCGGCAACGCCCAGGGACACCGCCGCCATTCAAGGCCCGCTGCCAAGAGGAAGGGCCGGAAAACCCTAGTTCGTGCATGGATACTTTGACGGCTAGGGTTTCTGTGTTATCGGGCCTGGAAGAGACTTCGAGCCTGCCACAGGCATCAGGTATTACGACGGCGTCTGAATCAGATGGAACGACGGCAGCGGCGCTACCTGTGGCCACGGTTACCCCGGGAACGCCGGTGAGTGTGGGGCTGGGGGCCTTCGGTCCGAAATCTGTGGCGGTGGCGGATGGGGATCGCATCTGCGATCGTGCGACGGATGAGGGCAATTGAAATTCAGATGTGGTGATTACGCAACGTCGGCCATACCTGATCTGGCCTCGTTGTGTTGCTATCCAGAATTCGACGCGTGTTTTGACGTGGATCGTTTTCACGACCTGATTAATCGGGTTCATGGCCCTGATGCGGCGGGGCGTGGTGATGTGGGCCGGAACGAGGAGGCGGTGATTGCGGCCACGAGTGCGATCGGATCTGTCATGGGTGGGGACCGAGCTGTACCTAGGGTTCCCAGTGATTCACCTTTTCGGCGTGGTAGAGGGGCTGTGCCGGTTACAGGAATTCTTCGGCTTAACCCGCGCCCATTCCGCCGAACATCGTGTGTTGACATGGGAACAGCTGAGGACGACGTACATGTGGACGAGGAAATAATTATTGACAATCGTCGAGTGGTGGAGTCGGCTGATAACGAAGCAACGGTGTCTAGGGTTTCCACTCCGCCCACGCTGATCTCTGGCCATTCGCGGCAGCCCGTGCCTAATGAGCTCGCGGCAATTATGGGGCAGACGTCGGCTATTGCAACGCTGGTGGCCGCTCCAACACCTACGACGTCGACGGTGGGGCTGGTGAGGTCGTCGCTGGGGCTGATGGGCCCTGATGGACTGGCAGTGGTCGGGGCGGGGCAGCTTAGGGTTTCTCACGAGGCTGGCCAGATTGGTGACGGGGTGGGCCGTGATGGGCCCATAAATGGACAAGGCCAACGTGGACTGGTTTTCTCACGCCTTGGGCCGATGCAAACGACGACGAAGGTTGCTGCCAGCGCGATGTCTTATTCCGCGGCTGTTACGGGGTCGGATCCGGTGCCCCAACGGGCCGCGACTCAAACTCGGGGCATGAAGTTGGGATACACACCACCTTCTATCGTCGAAGGGGTGGGGGAGGCACGGCCGTCACGAGAGGTGGCGCTACGTGGGGTCGATCGATGGCAGCATACGCTGGTGGATTATTTCTTGGGTAAGAAGCCGTATTTTCCCTTCGTGGAGCGCTATCTCTGTTCAATATGGCGGGGCTTGGTAGAAGTTCGCTCCACCATATAAATGGATTCTTTATGTTCCGTTTTGAGTCTGAGGTGGCCATGGTAGAGGTCTTGGAAGGGGGGCCTTGGCTGATGCAAGGTCAGCCCTTATTCTTGGAGCCATGGAAACCTAGGATGTCCTTCGAAAGGAAGGAGGTTGTTGAGCTACCACTATGGGTGAAGCTATGGAATGTGTCATGCGAGCTTTGGACACAGGAAGGCCTTGGGGTAGTTGCGAGTATGGTTGGCCGTCCTTTGTATGCGGATGGAGTAACGACGAGAGGGGACAGGATTGAATATGCACGCATCTGTATTATGAAGACGCTGTCAGACCCATTTATCGAGGCGTTCAATGTTCGTCTGCCATCAGATGATGGTGGGGTTGACGAACTTATTCCCATTCGAGTAGAGTACGACTGGCGGCCTTCCCAATGTTCTACATGTGCGTCGTGGGCTCATGGGAAGGCGCAATGCCCGAAGCGATTGGGGAGGGAGGATGGACCTATTGCACCACAGAGCCAAGATCGACAGAGGGCGGTCGTGGAACATCAACCGGTGGAGGATCGATCTCGGCCGAATAGGCGGCAAACCCGACCGGCGTGGAGGGTCATCAGCTTGTCACCAACCATGTGGACCGAAGGAATGGCACGTTGCATGGCCGCACGAATATGAGTGGGCGACCTCATGAGGAGTGGCGACAGGTGGGGGCGAAGGGGAAGGCCATCATGGTGACTGGGCCATCATGGGCAAGATATGGAGGAGTTTCATGTTTGCCTGGTGGGCGCGGATCTTACGACGCTACCTACGACGGATCAGATTTTCAAGTGGTACAACCAGCAACGGGATGCCGCGGGGGTTTGGCGGAGGCTCGATCGTATGTTGGGAAACCCCCAGTGGTTTGCTCGGTACCCTGACTCGTTCTGTCGATGTGCTCTACCTGCATCGTCAGATCACTCGCCCATTCTTTTGGGCGCTGTTACGCCGCGACATCGTAAGGTGACATTTCATTTTGAAAATTTTTTGACGAAGGACGATGCATTTCTGGAGCAGGTTCAGCGCATATGGAGTATCCCTCTCCGTGGATTTCCTATGTTCGTTGTCATGCAGCGTTTGAAGCTGTTGAAACCGATATTTCAACAGCAGAGGAGGGCCAAAGGTAATTTAGCGGCGAACGTCTCTGAGGCGCGGCGGTTCCTTGACATCGCCCAGGAATTCTCTTCACGCTATCCACAGGAGGGCCTTTTTATGATTTTGAGAGGCTGTGTCGTTCGCTATATGCTAAGGCGGTGGCGGTGGAGCATACGGCACTGCCGCAACGGGCCAAGCTGGCGTGGCTGAAGGATGGGGACCAGTGTTCATCCTATTTCTTTCGCAGGGTGGCCATGCGTCGGGCTACTAATCGCATTTTCTCTCTTGAAAATGTTGATGGTGACCTTTAAAAAGATCCAGACTAGGTGGAGGGCGAGCTCATTGGATTTTATCAGGGTCTATTGGGTCAGTCAGCCCACTCGTCGCCGATCACAGCTGCTGATGTACAGAGGGCTATTACGCGCACGCTTTCCCCAGCGGATGCACTTTCTATGATCTGTCCAGTGGATGCTAAGGAGGTACATGAGGCGCTTTTCTCTATGGGGGATGAGAAAGCGCCTGGGCCTAATGGGTATACGGTCGCCTTCTTCAAGGCGGCGTGGGGGATTGTGGGAGCTGAGGTCGTTAGGGCCGTCCAGGACTTCTTTGTGACTGGCAAGTTACTGAAGGGACTCAACAGTACTAACATCACGTTGATTCCTAAGAGAGATTCCCCGCGGCGTGCGACGGATTTTCGGCCCATATCGTGCTGCAATGTGTTGTACAAGGTGATCTCTAAGATTTTGGCGAATCGGCTAAAGTCTTATCTTCCAGGCTTAGTGCATGGCACACAGACGGCGTTTATCCCTGGAAGGCATATCAGCGACAACGTCCTATTGGCGCAGGAGCTTTGTCTTGGATATAAGTCTAAGGGGAGGCCACCGCGGGCGATGTTTAAGGTGGACCTGGCCAAGGCTTACGACAAAGTGGAGTGGAGTTTCTTGCTTGCTGTCTTAGAGGCCATGGGTTTTCATCCCACTTATGTTGGATGGATTCGCTCGTGTTTGACGACGTCGGCCTTTTCGCTGAACCTGAACGGACAGGTGGTGGGGTTCTTTGCGGGGAGGAGGGGAATTCGACAGGGAGACCCCATTTCGCCATATCTCTTTACGATGGTTATGGAGGTTCTTCATGGGCTGATTTCCTTATGCATATCTGAGGAGCCACGCTTTAGATATCACTGGAGGTGCGAGTCGATGGGATTGGCTTCGTTAGCATTCGCTGATGATTTGCTGCTCTTCAGCCATGCTGATGTCGTGTCGATTGGGGTGCTGAAAGACGCTCTGGGGAGGTTTGCGACTTTGTCAGGGTTACACCCTAATCCTGACAAGAGTGAGATGTACCTGTCACGCCGTGCTGAAGGCTTGACGTCGCAGCTTCAGTCACTCATGGGCTATCGGGTGGGACACCTGCCCGTGCGCTACTTGGGAGTACCTCTTATCGCTTCTCGCCTATCGATTGGAGACTGTGATCCGTTATTGCAACGGGTGGACCAGCGCCTCGGGTCATGGCTTAACCGGTCGTTGTCATATGCAGGTCGGCTTCAGCTGGTTAAGTCGGTTCTTCAGGCCCTCCATGCGTATTGGTCGGGGGTCTTTCTGCTTCCCAAGGGTTTTGTCAGGGCTTTGGAGACTCGCTTTCGAACATTCCTCTGGGGGGGTTCGTCTGCGAAGGTTTCATGGGATGTTCTGTGTTTGCCTGTGTCTGAAGGTGGAATGGGCCTCAGATCTATCGCGGCTGACAACAAGGCGCTCCTACTGAAGCAGTTATGGAGTGTGCTCCGTAAGGCGCCTGATTCGATTTGGGTGGCATGGCTATATGGGACGCGGCTCCACTCTCGTTCGATTTGGGACCTCCCAATTTCAGCGAACGACGCTTGGAGCTGGCGGAAGTTGCTGCAGTTGCGGCCATTGATCCGTTCCTTAATCACTTTTAGGGTTGGGGATGGGTCCACGCTATGGCTGTGGAAGGATCCTTGGCTTTTGACTATACCATTGCTGGAGAGATTTCCACGGGGCCCTGTTGCGATGGGGCTGCCTTCTGACTCGCGATTGAGTGTAGTTATTGATGCTCAAGGATGGAACTAGACAGGGCAAGGGTCGGTGGAGTACCTCGAGCTTAGTCGCCTCCTACCGCCGGTGGAATCGGGTGGCCGGGATGCTATTCTTTGGACCGGGGCGGTGGATGGGAACATGACGGCATATTTGGCTAGAGAGGCGATTCGATATAGACGTCCACCTGTGCATTGGGCTGTCCTTTTTGGCGGGCCTTTGAGGGTTCCACGGCATGAGTTTATACTCTGGCTTGAGGTGCAGGATCGATTGGCGACTAGGGACAAGCCGTGGGTGGCTCAGAGGGCGGGCACGCCGGCTTGTGTTCTCTGTGACGAGCTGCATTATGAGACGGCCCAACATCTCTTTTTTGAATGTGCTTTCTCACGGCAGTGTCTTCGACTGCTGAGGAGGCATATACGATGGCCCTGGCCATTTCGGGAATGGCGCGCGGGTATTAGGTGGGCGTCCGCTCGTTGGCGTGGGCAGCAACTTATTCACGCAGCCTCACGTCATGTGTTGGCCTCGCTTGTTTACCATATCTGGCAGGAACGGAACAGACGATGGAGGGAGGGGCTCATCACTCCTCCTGATAGACTTATTGGGTGCGTCCTTACGTTGGTGACTATGAGGATAAGTGGTACGTCCACTAAGTACGAGCTTCATCGTGCTGCTATTCGTAGATTGTGGCGTGTGGCATGGTAGTTTATATTGATGGTCGTTAGCTGACTTGTGCCCAGTAGTCTGTTACTGGTTGGTTGTGCGGAGTACATCTCCCACTTTTTGTACATTACCTTTCGTTATATATATAGACGGGACCTTACACCAAAAAAAAAAAAAAAAAAAAAAAAAAACATTCCCCCGTGAGCCATCTACATACACCCCCTGTGATTCTTTCCACAGTGTGCACATGCCGGCACCGGTTGAGAAATTTCTGTACCTCGACCGATTGATCTTGTATCGCCTACATTACTTCTTGCGGGACCGCCTTGTACATTTGTCGGCTTAGGCGCAATATACGTTCTCTTCATTTTCCCACTAGATGATCCCTCGCCTTGCCTTCTTTTACTGCTTTGAAAATTGCGGGATTCCATCTCTAATCTTTCAGAACGTATAACTGCCGCTCTTAGTTTCCCATACGATTCCATATCCGATGGTGTGATACGATTTCGAATCGTATATCGAAGTCCTGCCTCAAATCTTCGACATTTGTTTCTTTCTGTGGCGACCATATGAGAGGCACAATGAGATAACTGGTTAAACAGCACTTCGTATTCAGCCACGGATTTGTTCCCTTGTTTAAGCTCAAGGAACTCCTTTTCCTTTTGGTCTTTATAGACTTCGGGCATGTAAGTATCATTAAACTCTCTTAAGAAGTCCTCCCAAGTCAATACTGGTGGTTGTATCATACTGTTCGGGACAGTCTCCCACCATTCGTAAGCATGCCCTTGTAAGAGTGAGACGACATAGTCAAATTTTTCCTCTGGCGTTCATCGCATCATATTCAGCACCCTTTCTGTTCGCTTTAGCCATGTTTCCGCCTCAGCGGGATTAGTCGTACCCATAAAGTCCACGGCACCCATCTTTCTTAATTTATCATATCGTCGTTCACGGGGAATTGTCAGGGGGTTTTCATGCTCATATTGCATAAGCGTATGAGATGAATGTGATTCTGGTGCGGCCGATCCTCCTCCTCCCTCTATCGTAGGTTCATCATGTTCTATATGCATGGGTTCTCGTTGCCCTTTGCCTAAATATGCAAAACGATTTTCGGGCAACTGACAAAGTCACACATAACATGCAAGTATCTACAGAACCTAAAGCATAGGCTCTGATACTGTTAGGTCCGTTTTTAACATCCAACGAAGAATCAACACTCAATTATAATGAATTACCTTGAAGATTTGATCAATTAGGGTTGAAGGTAATTAACAAGTGAGAGAAGAGTGTTCTTCAAGCTAAGATTTTTTCATATCATATCAAGTGTGTACAAATCAGCTTGGAAATGTAAAATCTATGGACCTAAGCAAGCTACTCTAGCTATTTATACCATATTTATGGTATTTTTACAAGTAGGTCCCTATACTAATATATATTTACACACTTGGCCCAATACTAAAGATAGCTTACAAATAGAACACAACTAAAAATATCTTCTTCAATCTCCCCCTTTGTGTTCTTCATTGATGAGTATGGCTATCTTTGTCGGGCAAAGAAGGATTTTCTGAAATCCTTGTGTCGTTGATTATTTCAGCGACATTATCATCTTTGGTTTGTCCTTGTCTCTCGAATCTTCAGTCTTCATCATCAGTTGACAGAGAATAATTTCCAACAATGTCCCCCTTTGTGCTCAACTGTGGATTTGACACGATCTTCGTTGTTGTCTGAAGAAATAGCTGAGGGCTTTGGAGAATCTTCAGTCTCCCCCTATATACAGTCACCCTCTTTTTTCTTCTTGCAACTTGAATATCTATCACCTTCTTGTACGCATCGTGGTCGCTCGAATCTTCAGCATTGACTCGTCGTATTTGCTCAAATCATGGAGAGAGGTCTTGTTTGTTGTGGTTCAGCACATGCAATGTAAGCTTGGCTTCTTTAATGAGTTCACGTGCTTGGCCTTCCTTGATATACATCTCCCTCTCATGACATTATCATCTCCCCCTCATGGCGATTGGAGACATTCGAATCGGCATGCTATCTTCTCAAGGTGAAACAAAGTTGACGTGCGGAACGTGTTGTAGTTTGAAAGCATGATGAAGTACCTGAAATGAGACTGACGACCGATCATCGTGAGACATCCCTTGATGTCACTCTTGGTCGTTGATGCAAAGTCACACAGACTTGCATTTGAAGGGACTACGGGACCACATAGGCAACTCGTTGACATCTCTCTAGAGTCTTGCTCTTGAGGACTTCCTTCTGATCATAGAAGCACATTTTTAGAAATGTGTCTACAGAAGTTCTGGCTTGGTCACGTAGACCTGCGGTTAAAAAGAGTGTATGTGTCCTAGAAAATTATTAAAATTTTAGGCTGTGAGGACACTAGACATTTAAGCGTGATCAATAAAAGTCGTGGTGTGGGGCTGTGGACCACTAGATTCAATATCTCCCGCTTCCGAGTGAAACGGTGATAGCATATGTGGTTCCCCGTGAGTTATTGCAACATCTGTCTTTAGAGAGACAAATGAGTAGCTAGGAAAGGTTGTGCATGCGCCTTTGGACCATATGAGGCGTCTTCTACCCGGGATCTGATAAAATCAGTCATGTACCTATATTGGTTGTGGTCCAGATAGTTTGTGGTTGAGTTGTGATGATTTCATCGTGATACGCTCAATACCCTCACATACACTCGGGGTTTGTTCCGGGGTTAGGAACAGTTGGGTCTACTGAACCTTTGGAACAGGTATGTGAGAAACTCTCTTTGTGTCCATGCGCTTTTTGACTTTAGGTAGCACCCCCCTTCAAAGCATGAAGTTTGTCTTCAGGGCATTCTTCCTTTAAGCTCTAGCGCCTTTTCATTGTAACACTCCCCCTAAATAGTTGCGCTGTTCCTAATATGATGCCTTTGCTCCCCCTAAATTTGTGCGCTCTTGTAGATTTTTGCATATTACTCTCCTTCATGTTATGCGCCTTTTGTGATTGAAGTAACACTCCCTCTTAAAATGTGAGCCTTTTAAGTATGAGCCTTTGAGTTTTACAATAAGACTACGGTAATACACTCTTTTGAAGCTCTTGCGCCTTTTATATCGATCCACTCCCCCTTTCCTTTTTTTTTTGTGGCTTTTCCTTTTTTTTTTATGGCCTTTTTCCTTTTTTTTTTGTATGGCCTTTTTCCTCTTTTTTTCCTTTTCTCTTTTTTTTATATTATGGCCTATATATATATATATATATATATTTTTATTATTATTATTATTATTATTATTATTATTATTATACGAACACAAATCAAGAACATTTCGGATACGTCTTGATTCGGTGTGGTTGCTCACGTTGCATACTGATCATGTGTGTGGAGCAGACCGTATACCACACATGTCAGGAATGTGTGTGGCTGCTCATTGTCGCATACCGACCATACATGTGGAGCAATCGTCGTCAAGTTTCCATGTATGATTGGGATCCTGCAAAACAAATTATCGGGACTTTGGTACCCACTTTTGGACGGGTCCTCCCTGATTAGCAGATAAACATAGATGCACAAATGAGTCAAGTATGGAATTAGCATGTAAAGTAGTCTTAGACTTAGGTACCCACTGTTGTTTTTGACTACTTATTAACATTTGTAATTTTGGAGTCCATACTTGATTATCCCTATATGGTTGAGACAATGTAGATTCGGTGAATGTGTCTATTTGAGAATATTTTCTCTTGCGCCAATCTTAAAAGATGTTTTTCAGATTTGACTTTGACGGGGTACTTGAAGTAGGAATACGAGCTAATAGAGTTAATAACTTTATTTATAACAGAATTGTATTTCCTACTCGGAAGATTCACGACATTCACAATAGAATGTGTATCAGATGAGCTACCTTTGTTCTTCAGACAATAGTTATTTTTAGACATTTCAGCTTGATTAGAGAATGTATAACAATTGTTTTTAGAAACATTTGTTGGTTCTTTTTCCAATTTTGGAATTTTAGGAATGGCTCTAGTAACTTTTTGTGTAGGAATAGAGGTAGAAACATTTTTGCTTGTTTTAGTAAAGAATGATTTTTCTTCCTCTATTCTTTCCTGTTTGAGAGAATTTTCGTTTAAAGTTCTAGGTAATTCAAGATAAGATGTTGAAGTTACGCCTTTTGGGGGATTTGATTTGAGATAATTTATCTCTTTTTGAAATTTTTCTTTTTCTGCTGCAAATATTTTCTATTCAGCTTGTAAACTTTGACGTTCAGATTCCAGAGATGAATGTAGATCTGCAATTTTGCGAACTATCGCTGGAACATATGGTTTAAAATGATTATTTTGAGCAGAATCCGAATCATTATCCCTAACAGGCGTATTCTCATTTATTTCCAATTTTTGTTTAGGACAAACTATTTCATAGTGACTCGACAAAGGAAGCTTCCTTGTCGAATAACTATCATTTAAGTTCTTATAGCCATAAGGTATTTCAGCCAAAGTTTTACTTTTACGTTTTTCTTCCTCTATGTCATTTATTTCAGTTTCACCTGTAAAGCGCATTAGCTGGGCTAATCCTAAACCTATGTATCTAATATAATAGAATTGAATCGAAGTGACGTTCTTCAGATTACATGGATTTTGGTATCCCAAGCCTTCTAGAGGATTATAGAATGTTAACTCCTGTGGCTGATTTAGAGTTTAGAATGTTCAGGTTTTGGCACACACTCATTTGTTTGAGTTGATTTATTTAGCAATATACTTTCTTTTATTTTGCGTTGCTCAGTTTGTCCTCGTTTAGCTAGAACATCTTCTAATTCTTTAATTTTTGAATATAATTGATTTCTTTGTTCAATGAGACTTTTGTTTTGAGTTGCACTATTTATTTTTTCGTCTCTATATGTGCCAAAGCCAGAACTTCTGTAGACACATTTCTTCTATTTGTAAGCTATCTTTAGTATTGGGCCAAGTGTGTAAATATATTAGTATAGGGACCTACTTGTAAATATACCATAAATATGGTATAAATAGCTAGAGTAGCTTGTTTAGGTCCATACAATTCACATTTCCAAGCTGATTTGTACACACTTTTTTTTTTTTTTTTGGAATTTTCCATATATTACGTAATAAAAGATACAAAAGGAAGCAAAACGGTAACAGGCTACCGTGAACAAGCAAATCACCAAGCTACACGCCAAACTCTACGTAGGGCAATAAGTTGTAAACAAAAACGAGCATGAAGAGTAGAAAGACGTAGGCAAGCTAAACGCACAACCTCCTCTATCACCCGTTCCGGCCTGCTGATCCTGCCCTCGCTCCAGCGACGATTCCGTTCCATCCAAATATGGTAAACAATAGACGCAAGCAGGTGTCGAAATGCCATGTTAGCCAAATGGTCACTACGCCACCGCAAGGATGCCCAAGAGATGCCACGCTTCCAGTCGGAAAAGGGCCAGCTAAAGCGAGTCTTCCTACGTAGGAGAGTGATGCACCTTCTTGAGAAGGGGCAATCAAAGAAAAGGTGATTCACCGTCTCAATCGCCTGGGAATCACAGAGGATGCACATAGATGAGCCTCCAAGTTGCGCCACCCATGCCTTATCCTTAGTGGACAGGCGATCACGAATGCCAAGCCAAAGAATAAACTCGTGTCGGGGGATGTGAAGAGCACCCCCAAATAGGTACGCCCACATGACGCGCTCTCGTCGCGGATGTAGCGCAGCCCTGGCAGAGGCCGTAGAGAACCGTCCATCTCCGGTGCTGGACCAAAGAATCACATCTCGCGAGTGGGGATCAATCGTCGGAAGTGATGGAGCAATCTCTAAGTACTCCGTGGTCGTTTGCGCAGGCCAGTTCCATCCTTCTGGGGAGATCACAGCACTAAGCATCGTATCCGAAGGCATCCCCATGGCGAGTGGTGCCCGCGGAAACCGCTCAAGAAGGGGGGTCTCTGAGAGCCAGGGATCCAGCCATAGCCATATCGAAGATCCATCACCCACCTTGAAGCGAATGAGAGGCCGAAGTATAGAACGTAGCTTCAGGATTTTCCGCCAACTCCACGAGGTAGAGGTCGAAACGCGGACAGTCCATATGGATTTCTCCCGTAGCCTGGTATCATAGAGCCACATGGTCCAGATGGATGATGGGTCGCGCCGCACAACACTCCATAGCTGCTTAAGAATAAGGGCCTTATTATCGACCTCAATCGAGCGGATGCCAAGGCCACCCTCGGAACGTGGACAACATACATCAATCCAAGCTACCTTGGCCGTAGATGATGCCCATAAGAAGTTCCGCATCTTAGCCTCCAACGCCTTGATTACCCCTTTCGGTAGCATGAAAACCCCAGACCAGTAGAGATGAATCGCCGAGATGACGGATCGGATAAGCTGGATCCGACCCGCATAGGATAAGGAGCGATTCAGCCAAGATCCTAATCGTCTGTCTACCTCCAGTAATAGCGGCTGGCAATCATGAAGCGTGAGACGTGAGGTAATGAGAGGCAACCCCAAATAGCGTACTGGCAAATGGCCCAGTCGAAACCCCGTAATGGACTCCAATAATGGGGCCAATGGCTCGGCGCGCTTTGATAGGAAAAGCTCGCTCTTCCTAGGATTGGCATGAAGTCCAGAAAGTTGCCCAAAATACGCCAAGGATTCCTTGAGTACCATCACCGAATTCACGTCAGCATGACAGAAAAGGAGGATATCGTCAGCAAAGGAGAGAAGGGCAAGGGATGAGGCCTCGCAACGCCAATGGAATCGAAACCCAGGCCCAGTCGAGATGCGATGCTGCAGAATCCCACGAAATACCTCCATGACAAGTGTGAAGAGATAGGGTGCTATAGGGTCGCCTTGCCGTAAGCCTCGCTTCCCCGGGAAGAAACCCTCCGCACAACCATTAAGATTCAGAGAGAAGAAGGTGGAGGTCAAGCAACACCGAATCCAATGGGTGAAGATGGGGTGGAAATTCATAGCCTCCAATGCAGTAAGGATGAACGACCATTCCACCTTATCATAGGCTTTCGCCAGATCAACCTTAAGCAGGGCTCGAGGGGGGAAATGTAGATTCCTGTAGCCATGACAGAGCTCTTGGGCCAAGAGGATATTATCAGTGATCCTCCGCCCAGGGATAAAGGCCGTCTGCGAGATATGGACAAGCGTCGGGAGAACTCGCTTTAGGCGATTGGCAAGCACCTTAGAAATAATTTTATAAAGCACATTACAGCAGGAGATTGGCCGATAATCCGAAGGAAACCTCGGGGAGTCACCCTTAGGGATAAGGGTGATGAGTGTACAGTTCAGCTCCTTCACGAAGACACCAGTGCGGAAGAATTCCTGTACTGCAAGCTGCACATCATCTCCGATTATGTGCCAAGCAGCCTTAAAGAAGGCTGCCGTATAGCCATCTGGACCAGGAGCCTTGTCATCCCCCATGGAAAAGAGTGCCTCTTTGACCTCAGGATTGTCAATGGGGCCAATCATCAAGAGTGACTCGTCCGTCGTCAGCGGACGGGATATGAATCCGCGTAAAGATTCCACGTCCACTGCCGGGGCAGCCGTGGTGCCCAGTAGATCCGTGTAGAAACGAATGAGCTCCTCCTTGACGCTAGCATGGCCGTCAATAGATCCACCATCGGCAGCTTCCAGAGAATTAATACGGTTCAACGCCCGACGCATTGCCACACGCTTGAAGAAAAAGGAGGTGCATTGATCACCATCCTTAAGCCATGCAAGCTTCGCCCGCTGAGATAAGAAAGACTGTTCCATCTCAACCGCTGCTGCGTATAGTGTACGACAAACCCCTTCAAAAGTATGGAATCGAGTATCAGCCGGGAAGTCATACGCAAACCGCTGGCTCAGATCAAGAAAATGGCGCGCATCAACCACATTCTGATGGAGGTCACCCTTGTCCCGTCTTAATTGCTTGAGGTGTGGCTTCAGAAGCTTAAGTCGTTTAAGAAGACGGAACATGGGACATCCTCGTAGGCGGCGATCCCAGACATCTCGAACAATCGGTAGAAATCGCGAGTCCTTAGTGAGAAAATTGTCAAAACGGAAGACTGATCCCCTTGTGCCCACGCAATTCCTGCCAAGTAGGATGATGGGCGAGTGGTCCGATGTGGCAGGTAGATCGCCATGATAATGCATGCCCTCGTAGCGGACAAGCCAGGTCGGATTAACCAGCATACGATCAAGTCGGCGCCAAATAGCTCTGTCCCCACGTTGACGATTATGCCAAGTGAGGAACTGACCCGTCATCGGCAGAAGGGCAAGGTCAGCCGCTACCACGCATGAGGTTAGCTCGACAAAGTCAGCTGCAGTCGGGTTCCCTCCACGGGCCTCATTTGGAGCAGCAATGACGTTGAAATCTCCCAACACGATCCAAGCCTCCAAGGTAAGTGCCGGGGATAAATGAACGAGATCATCCCAAAGGCTAGTACGCTCCTCCCTACGATTGCGGCCATAGAGAAAAGTAACAAAGAATGATTCTTGAGCAGCCAGAGATACAACCCGACAGTGGATGGCCTGATCATGAAAGGCGTCAACAGTAACTGTAACTGTAGATGGGTCCCAACCAATCCAGATGCGTGCTCCGGGACCAGAGTAGTAGTCAAAAAACCAAGTCCATTGTGGACATATCGATGTAGAGATAAAGGATGCGTTGCAGGCAGCAACCCGCGTTTCGAGTAGCCCTATGAGTCGAATGGAATACCGCGAGATAAGGTCCCCCACCGCCCTGCCATGGTCCCGACGGTTGAGACCACGAACGTTCCAAGCACCAAGTGGAATCATAAAGAATCATGTCGGGCCGTCATGCTTTCAGGGCCCAAAGAAGTCTCACCATCCTCAGATAAGGACTGTAAAATGGCGAAGGAGTTCTTAACATTCACCAATTGCTGAGGGTCATGACGGGGAGAATGGTTGTCCGTAGTAGTGGTAACCAGCTTGCCTTTGCCCTTGTCAACTTGACGCCAAAACTGTGGCTGTTGCTGGCCTGCCGTCGTGCGTGGTGGTTCATGGGTAGCCCCTCGTCGTCCAAGTGGACGAACTGCATTTGAAGTAATCCGCGGTGTAGTTGCAGGCTTCAATCCCGATGGTGTCGTTGGGCAGCCAACAGAGGTATGATTCCAGGAGCCGCAGTGGATGCATTTTGAAGGCTTCCATTCGTACGTGACACGGACTGGAACCACCCCGGTAATTTCACCATGTGCCGAAGGGAGCCGAATATTGAAATGGTCAATAAACGGGTCATCCAGCTTCTTGAGCACACAGATGCGTGCATAGTCAATGCGGTTGCCGTTAGCGGTCACACCATCGGCAAAGAGGGGTCGACCCACCCCACTAGCGATAACACCCAATCCAGCAGGAGTCCAGAATTCGCTAGGCACGTTCCAGAGCTTAACCCAAAGTGGGACCTCGACAAGATCACGTTTGGCAAAGGACATCCCCGGTCGCCATTTCTCAAGAAACAGGGGTTGGCCCCGCAAGAGCCAAGGCCCTCCTTCTAATACCCCATGCATCGCCTCAGAGTTGGCAAATCTGAATTTGAAGAAACCGTTTATGGTAGCCTTTACCTCCACCAAATCGGACCAGATCGAGCGCACAAATCGTTCGACAAAGGGAAAGTAGGGTCTTTTTCCGAGGAAATAGCCCACCAGCGTGTGTTCCCAGCGCGCGAAGCCCTGACGCGCAACTTCCCATGTCGGAGAGACTACCGCCACACCATCAACAATATCTGGCGCCGTATACATAAGGGGGATTCGTGTTATGGTTTCCCGGCGATTGCCTTGCGCTGTCCCGTCCTTGGTCACCGAGGCGAAAGATCGCAGTGCCGTGGCCGGTGGTGCGGTTGATGCAAAAGCCCCGGAGGTGTTCGCTGGGGTAGGACAAGGCTCATCATGAGAAACCCTAGCTCCGTCGTCGGAGTTTGGGTGGCGGCCCAATTTGGTAGGAGAGACCCTAGCCGCCATAGGGTTGTCTCCATGATCCACCTTTTCTGGCGTCACCACAGCCATGTGCCCCTGTTTTGACGGCGGTGGGGTGCCCGGCCGGCGCCGGAATAAGCTGACGCGTGGGAAGCGTTCATCCCTCAGGGGTTGGATGATCGTACGTGGGATATCTCCCGAGGGGTACAGCCGTGTATCATCGGTGGATAAAACCCTAGTACCCTTAACGGGCCTAGGGTTAGGGTTAGGGCACGGAGCAGCAGATGGGCCATCTGCCGTCGGAAGAACGCCTGCCGGCTGAGAGGAAGAGGCAGCAGCAGTCGACGAAGGGTGTCCAGCCGCCTCAACGCGCGGCGGCAGCGCCTTAACGGGCCTAGGATTAGGGCTTGTGGTTACGGAAGGAGCGTTGGCCGTCGGGGCAGCCACCAGTTTGCCACCCGGCTTCTTGCCCGCCCCAGCACACGGCGGCGTCGATGTGTCAGCCCAGGAGAGGCGCGCGCGGTGGTGTGGGAGTCCAGACTCTATGCCAAGATCCTTACGTAAATAACGCAGGATCTTGGCATAGAGTCTGGACTCCCACACCACCGCGCGCGCCTCTCCTGGGCTGACACATCGACGCCGCCGTGTGCTGGGGCGGGCAAGAAGCCGGGTGGCAAACTGGTGGCTGCCCCGACGGCCAACGCTCCTTCCGTAACCACAAGCCCTAATCCTAGGCCCGTTAAGGCGCTGCCGCCGCGCGTTGAGGCGGCTGGACACCCTTCGTCGACTGCTGCTGCCTCTTCCTCTCAGCCGGCAGGCGTTCTTCCGACGGCAGATGGCCCATCTGCTGCTCCGTGCCCTAACCCTAACCCTAGGCCCGTTAAGGGTACTAGGGTTTTATCCACCGATGATACACGGCTGTACCCCTCGGGAGATATCCCACGTACGATCATCCAACCCCTGAGGGATGAACGCTTCCCACGCGTCAGCTTATTCCGGCGCCGGCCGGGCACCCCACCGCCGTCAAAACAGGGGCACATGGCTGTGGTGACGCCAGAAAAGGTGGATCATGGAGACAACCCTATGGCGGCTAGGGTCTCTCCTACCAAATTGGGCCGCCACCCAAACTCCGACGACGGAGCTAGGGTTTCTCATGATGAGCCTTGTCCTACCCCAGCGAACACCTCCGGGGCTTTTGCATCAACCGCACCACCGGCCACGGCACTGCGATCTTTCGCCTCGGTGACCAAGGACGGGACAGCGCAAGGCAATCGCCGGGAAACCATAACACGAATCCCCCTTATGTATACGGCGCCAGATATTGTTGATGGTGTGGCGGTAGTCTCTCCGACATGGGAAGTTGCGCGTCAGGGCTTCGCGCGCTGGGAACACACGCTGGTGGGCTATTTCCTCGGAAAAAGACCCTACTTTCCCTTTGTCGAACGATTTGTGCGCTCGATCTGGTCCGATTTGGTGGAGGTAAAGGCTACCATAAACGGTTTCTTCAAATTCAGATTTGCCAACTCTGAGGCGATGCATGGGGTATTAGAAGGAGGGCCTTGGCTCTTGCGGGGCCAACCCCTGTTTCTTGAGAAATGGCGACCGGGGATGTCCTTTGCCAAACGTGATCTTGTCGAGGTCCCACTTTGGGTTAAGCTCTGGAACGTGCCTAGCGAATTCTGGACTCCTGCTGGATTGGGTGTTATCGCTAGTGGGGTGGGTCGACCCCTCTTTGCCGATGGTGTGACCGCTAACGGCAACCGCATTGACTATGCACGCATCTGTGTGCTCAAGAAGCTGGATGACCCGTTTATTGACCATTTCAATATTCGGCTCCCTTCGGCACATGGTGAAATTACCGGGGTGGTTCCAGTCCGTGTCACGTACGAATGGAAGCCTTCAAAATGCATCCACTGCGGCTCCTGGAATCATACCTCTGTTGGCTGCCCAACGACACCATCGGGATTGAAGCCTGCAACTACACCGCGGATTACTTCAAATGCAGTTCGTCCACTTGGACGACGAGGGGCTACCCATGAACCACCACGCACGACGGCAGGCCAGCAACAGCCACAGTTTTGGCGTCAAGTTGACAAGGGCAAAGGCAAGCTGGTTACCACTACTACGGACAACCATTCTCCCCGTCATGACCCTCAGCAATTGGTGAATGTTAAGAACTCCTTCGCCATTTTACAGTCCTTATCTGAGGATGGTGAGACTTCTTTGGGCCCTAAAAGCATGACGGCCCGACATGATTCTTTATGATTCCACTTGGTGCTTGGAACGTTCGTGGTCTCAACCGTCGGGACCATGGCAGGGCGGTGGGGGACCTTATCTCGCGGTATTCCATTCGACTCATAGGGCTACTCGAAACGCGGGTTGCTGCCTGCAACGCATCCTTTATCTCTACATCGATATGTCCACAATGGACTTGGTTTTTTGACTACTACTCTGGTCCCGGAGCACGCATCTGGATTGGTTGGGACCCATCTACAGTTACAGTTACTGTTGACGCCTTTCATGATCAGGCCATCCACTGTCGGGTTGTATCTCTGGCTGCTCAAGAATCATTCTTTGTTACTTTTCTCTATGGCCGCAATCGTAGGGAGGAGCGTACTAGCCTTTGGGATGATCTCGTTGATTTATCCCCGGCACTTACCTTGGAGGCTTGGATCGTGTTGGGAGATTTCAACGTCATTGCTGCTCCAAATGAGGCCCGTGGAGGGAACCCGACTGCAGCTGACTTTGTCGAGCTAACCTCATGCGTGGTAGCGGCTGACCTTGCCCTTCTGCCGATGACGGGTCAGTTCCTCACTTGGCATAATCGTCAACGTGGGGACAGAGCTATTTGGCGCCGACTTGATCGTATGCTGGTTAATCCGACCTGGCTTGTCCGCTACGAGGGCATGCATTATCATGGCGATCTACCTGCCACATCGGACCACTCGCCCATCATCCTACTTGGCAGGAATTGCGTGGGCACAAGGGGATCAGTCTTCCGTTTTGACAATTTTCTCACTAAGGACTCGCGATTTCTACCGATTGTTCGAGATGTCTGGGATCGCCGCCTACGAGGATGTCCCATGTTCCGTCTTCTTAAACGACTTAAGCTTCTGAAGCCACACCTCAAGCAATTAAGACGGGACAAGGGTGACCTCCATCAGAATGTGGTTGATGCGCGCCATTTTCTTGATCTGAGCCAGCGGTTTGCGTATGACTTCCCGGCTGATACTCGATTCCATACTTTTGAAGGGGTTTGTCGTACACTATACGCAGCAGCGGTTGAGATGGAACAGTCTTTCTTATCTCAGCGGGCGAAGCTTGCATGGCTTAAGGATGGTGATCAATGCACCTCCTTTTTCTTCAAGCGTGTGGCAATGCGTCGGGCGTTGAACCGTATTAATTCTCTGGAAGCTGCCGATGGTGGATCTATTGACGGCCATGCTAGCGTCAAGGAGGAGCTCATTCGTTTCTACACGGATCTACTGGGCACCACGGCTGCCCCGGCAGTGGACGTGGAATCTTTACGCGGATTCATATCCCGTCCGCTGACGACGGACGAGTCACTCTTGATGATTGGCCCCATTGACAATCCTGAGGTCAAAGAGGCACTCTTTTCCATGGGGGATGACAAGGCTCCTGGTCCAGATGGCTATACGGCAGCCTTCTTTAAGGCTGCTTGGCACATAATCGGAGATGATGTGCAGCTTGCAGTACAGGAATTCTTCCGCACTGGTGTCTTCGTGAAGGAGCTGAACTGTACACTCATCACCCTTATCCCTAAGGGTGACTCCCCGAGGTTTCCTTCGGATTATCGGCCAATCTCCTGCTGTAATGTGCTTTATAAAATTATTTCTAAGGTGCTTGCCAATCGCCTAAAGCGAGTTCTCCCGACGCTTGTCCATATCTCGCAGACGGCCTTTATCCCTGGGCGGAGGATCACTGATAATATCCTCTTGGCCCAAGAGCTCTGTCATGGCTACAGGAATCTACATTTCCCCCCTCGAGCCCTGCTTAAGGTTGATCTGGCGAAAGCCTATGATAAGGTGGAATGGTCGTTCATCCTTACTGCATTGGAGGCTATGAATTTCCACCCCATCTTCACCCATTGGATTCGGTGTTGCTTGACCTCCACCTTCTTCTCTCTGAATCTTAATGGTTGTGCGGAGGGTTTCTTCCCGGGGAAGCGAGGCTTACGGCAAGGCGACCCTATAGCACCCTATCTCTTCACACTTGTCATGGAGGTATTTCGTGGGATTCTGCAGCATCGCATCTCGACTGGGCCTGGGTTTCGATTCCATTGGCGTTGCGAGGCCTCATCCCTTGCCCTTCTCTCCTTTGCTGACGATATCCTCCTTTTCTGTCATGCTGACGTGAATTCGGTGATGGTACTCAAGGAATCCTTGGCGTATTTTGGGCAACTTTCTGGACTTCATGCCAATCCTAGGAAGAGCGAGCTTTTCCTATCAAAGCGCGCCGAGCCATTGGCCCCATTATTGGAGTCCATTACGGGGTTTCGACTGGGCCATTTGCCAGTACGCTATTTGGGGTTGCCTCTCATTACCTCACGTCTCACGCTTCATGATTGCCAGCCGCTATTACTGGAGGTAGACAGACGATTAGGATCTTGGCTGAATCGCTCCTTATCCTATGCGGGTCGGATCCAGCTTATCCGATCCGTCATCTCGGCGATTCATCTCTACTGGTCTGGGGTTTTCATGCTACCGAAAGGGGTAATCAAGGCGTTGGAGGCTAAGATGCGGAACTTCTTATGGGCATCATCTACGGCCAAGGTAGCTTGGATTGATGTATGTTGTCCACGTTCCGAGGGTGGCCTTGGCATCCGCTCGATTGAGGTCGATAATAAGGCCCTTATTCTTAAGCAGCTATGGAGTGTTGTGCGGCGCGACCCATCATCCATCTGGACCATGTGGCTCTATGATACCAGGCTACGGGAGAAATCCATATGGACTGTCCGCGTTTCGACCTCTACCTCGTGGAGTTGGCGGAAAATCCTGAAGCTACGTTCTATACTTCGGCCTCTCATTCGCTTCAAGGTGGGTGATGGATCTTCGATATGGCTATGGCTGGATCCCTGGCTCTCAGAGACCCCCCTTCTTGAGCGGTTTCCGCGGGCACCACTCGCCATGGGGATGCCTTCGGATACGATGCTTAGTGCTGTGATCTCCCCAGAAGGATGGAACTGGCCTGCGCAAACGACCACGGAGTACTTAGAGATTGCTCCATCACTTCCGACGATTGATCCCCACTCGCGAGATGTGATTCTTTGGTCCAGCACCGGAGATGGACGGTTCTCTACGGCCTCTGCCAGGGCTGCGCTACATCCGCGACGAGAGCGCGTCATGTGGGCGTACCTATTTGGGGGTGCTCTTCACATCCCCCGACACGAGTTTATTCTTTGGCTTGGCATTCGTGATCGCCTGTCCACTAAGGATAAGGCATGGGTGGCGCAACTTGGAGGCTCATCTATGTGCATCCTCTGTGATTCCCAGGCGATTGAGACGGTGAATCACCTTTTCTTTGATTGCCCCTTCTCAAGAAGGTGCATCACTCTCCTACGTAGGAAGACTCGCTTTAGCTGGCCCTTTTCCGACTGGAAGCGTGGCATCTCTTGGGCATCCTTGCGGTGGCGTAGTGACCATTTGGCTAACATGGCATTTCGACACCTGCTTGCGTCTATTGTTTACCATATTTGGATGGAACGGAATCGTCGCTGGAGCGAGGGCAGGATCAGCAGGCCGGAACGGGTGATAGAGGAGGTTGTGCGTTTAGCTTGCCTACGTCTTTCTACTCTTCATGCTCGTTTTTGTTTACAACTTATTGCCCTACGTAGAGTTTGGCGTGTAGCTTGGTGATTTGCTTGTTCACGGTAGCCTGTTACCGTTTTGCTTCCTTTTGTATCTTTTATTACGTAATATATGGAAAATTCCAAAAAAAAAAAAAAGCTTTACACTTCGTATGCCTACGCCTGATGGTGGGAACCTGGGCACTATAACGATTCAAGTTGAATACGAGTGGCGGCCAAAATCATGCCCATATGCAATTCATTTAATCATGGTAAAGATAGCTGTCCAAAGCGGCCAATACCTACATTGAAGACCGCACCTACAACGAGAGCGGTGTCGAAGCCGATACAAGAGTGGCGGGTAGTTGGCAGGAAACCCCAAGGGCGAGACCACAATAATCGTGCTGAATCATCTTATACGTCATCTCCTACCATCCAAGTGGCAGCAACAACCAATAGATTTGATATCTTGCAGATGGTAACAGAAGATGGGGTTGAAGCTGATGGGGCATTGGTAACTACAGCAAATTTTGACGATGAACTCACGCGTACTGATACAAAACAGCATACCAGTAAGGGCCTGATAAGCACCCTTCCATTGGTGACTAAATGATTAAGACTGCTGTTTGGAATGTAAGGGGTCTAAATAAGTTAGACCATCGGTGGGCGGTGAAGGACTTGATTCAACGGTGTGATTTGAAGATCATTAGTCTTCTTGAGACAAGGGTGGCGGGTCTAAATGCAGCTTCTATTTCACATTCTGTTAAGGCGTGGAGTTGGTTTTATGATTATGATGACGGGCCGGGCACGCGTATTTGGGTCGGGTGGGACTCGAGATATGCTACAGTAACGATTGAGTCATTCTCTATTCAGGCTGTACATTGCAAAATACACTCTTTGGCGGACAGGGTGACATTTTTCGCTTCCTTTGTTTATGGGAAGAACTCTCGTGATGAGCGTCGAGCTCTGTGGGCGGAGTTGGTGCAGTTATCTCAACAAAGAGCTGAAGTTCCTTGGATTGTCTTGGGCGACTTTAATGCAATCCTTGGGTCGCATGAAGCAAGGGGAGGCACACCCAATCAGGCTGATTATGATGACTTGGCTACTTGCTTTGTTGAGGCAGACCTTATACATATTCCACGAGTGGGACCTTTTTACACGTGGTATAATCATCAAGCGGGGGAGGCTGCTGTTTGGTGAAGGTTGGATAGGATGGTTGCTAATCCAACCTGGTTTTCGATCTTCTCCGATGTGAGATATCAATGCACTATGCCTGCAACATCCGATCACAACCCATTGGTGCTTCTTTCGATGCAACGGCAGCAGCAACGAGGCTCTTGCTTTCGTTTTGCGAATTTTCTAACTCGGGATAACCGTTTTCTTTCACTTGTGGAGAAGACTTGGCAGACTAATGTTCTCGGTTCTAAAATGACTAAAGCTCTTAAAACCGTGCCTGAAGCAACTCCGAAAAGAAAAGGGTGACCTGACGAGGAATGTGGCGACGGCAAAGGAATTTCTCGAATTGGTTCAGGAGTGCACCACTACATATCCTCATGAAAGGCATTTTCATGATCTTGAACGGCTTTGCCGATCCCTTTATGGACATGCGGTGGATATGGAGCAATCACTCCTTCGCCAACGGGCGAAGATAGCATGGTTGAAAGATGGCGACCAATGCTCCTCTTTCTTCTTTAAGAAGGTAGCGACTCGTCGAGCGGCCAATAGAATCTTCTACCTCGAGGACGAGCATGGTGTAGCGGTGGATGGAGAGGATCAGGTGTCTAATGAGTTGATCAATATTACCAGGCGTTGTTGGGGGACTCTATTCGATCAACGCCACTACCAACTGCAGCTCTTGCGGATTTCCTACCACGTAAGCTTTCGAGGACAGCTGCGCTCGACATGATTCGGCATGTCACACAGAGAGAAGTCAAGCAGGCACTCCTTTCCATTGGCGAGGATAAAGCCCCTGGGCCTGATGGATTCACCTCGGCATTCTATCGAGCCGCGTGGGATATTGTAGGTTCGGATATTACGCATGCGATTCTTGAGTTCTTCAGGACGGGGCATCTCCTGAAGGAACTTAACAGTACTCTAATTACGCTTATTCCGAAGAGTGATTCTCCCCGCCAGCCTTCAGATTTTCGGCCCATTTCTTGTTGCAACGTATTATATAAGATAATTTCGAAGATTCTGGCTGAACGCCTAAAGGTTTATTTGGGGGACCTGGTCCATCCTACGTAGTCGGCTTTTATCTCGGGTCGACGAATATCGGACAACATCCTTTTGGCGCAGGAAATCTGTCATGGTTATAAGGCCAAGCACCTTCCTGAACGTGTGGCGTTTAAGGTTGATCTTGCTAAGGTGTACGATAGAGTTGAGTGGGATTTTCTTCTAGCTATATTGGAGAACTTAAATTTTCATCCGATTTATATTGGGTGGATTCGAGCCTGCCTTACGACCACAGGATTCTCTATTAATGTTAATGGACGAGCAGAAGGGTTTTTTATGGGGCGTCGAGGTCTACGACAGGGGGACCCTATATCCCCGTATCTCTTCACTTTAGCTATGGACGTCCTGCATGGCATTCTCCAGACGCAGATTCAGACGAACAGCGGTTTCCAATATCATTGGCGCTGTGAAGCCACGTCATTGTTTATGCTTACATTTGCCGATGACCTTCTACTTTTCTCGCATGCGGATACGACATCGGTGAGTTTGCTTAAAGAGGGCCTCGAACACTTTGCGAATTTATCTGGCTTGCGGGCGAATATACAGAAGAGCAAAATGTTTGTATCCCGTCGCGCAGAAAGAATGATGTCTGCCCTTCAGGCGATTATGGGATACCCTGTGGGATCGTTACCTGTTCGATACCTTGGAGTACCTCTGATTACTTCCCGACTTACACGACAGGATTGCGCACCGCTCATTCATCGTGTAGATCGATGGCTTGGCTCGTGGCTGAACTCATCTCTTTCATATGCTGGACGAGTACAACTTATTAAATCGGTGCTGCTGGCTTTCCATATCTACTGGGCTGGGGTTTTCCTTTTACCGAAGGGTGTCATTCGTGACATCGAGGCGCGTATTCGTCGGTTTCTGTGGGCGGGTTCTACATCCAAAGTTGCTTGGGCAGATGTGTGTCTTCCTGCGACTGAAGGGGGCTTGGGTATCAGATCAATCGAAACTGATAATCGAGTACTTCTCTTGGGCTAGCTTTGGCGTCTTTTGCGGCGGGATGAGACCTCGATATGGGCACAGTGGATTCTACGTACCAGGCTTGCGAATAAGTCGATCTGGACTATTCGGCAATCAGCCACGACAGCATGGAGTTGGAACAAACTTTTTTTTTTTTTTGTTTTTTTTGTTTTTTGGTAACTGGTCATCAATAGAAAGGAAATGTACAAAGCAGCACCAAGAGACAAGCCTCAAGGACAGCCACAGGCGGTATCCCGCCAAACAAGCTCCCCCAACACAGAAGAAGCAACACAAAGCCAAGGTGAAAACATGCGAAGATCACACATCACACATCAGCAAACAGAACCAAAAGCAGCAACAAACCACAACAACACAAACACCAGACTCCAAACAGAAAACTACCAAGAAACTCTCCAAAGGCGTCTGACCGCCGTCGCTTGCAGCGCCCACTTCGGAGAAAGAGTAGAGAGCCTCCTCGAGGCAACAAGAACAGTCTCCTACACAATACGATCAGGAGTCGACTCCTTCCCCTCCCAGCACCGTTTGTTCCTCTCCTGCCAAATATGATAAACAAGAGACGAGAACAAATGACGGGAAGCACAATGGCAAAGATGACGACCTCTCCACCGTCTCGACATCCAAGCAATACCCAAAGGCCAAGCAATGTTCGGCCATCTGCACCTAGTCCTCTCGCGAAGAAGCCGCACACATCTCCTCGAGAAGCTACAGTCCAAGAACAAGTGAGAAACAGTCTCCACAGCCTGAGAATCACAAAGGCAGCAGTGAGTCGATTGAGCGGCCGAGGCCACCCAGTGCTTGTCCCTAGTAGCCAGTCGATCACGAATGGCTAACCAAAGAATAAACTCGAAACGGGGGACCTTCAGTGGGCCACCAAAGAGAGACGCCCACTGAACAGGGGAGTGCCTAAGTCTGATCGCCTCACGAGCCGACTGAGATGAGAATCGGTCGTCCGGGGACTTCAGCCACCTATAAGAGTCATCCTGGGATGGGGAGCACTCGGGGAGGTGAGGATGAAGCTCCAGGTACTCCACGGACGTCTGCGCAGGCCACCTCCATCCAGAAGAAGAGATAATCGAACAAAGCCTAGCATCCAAGGGAAGGCCCATAACCAGAGGCCCCCTTGGGAACCGCTCAATCAAGGGCTCGTGAAACAGCCAAGGATCTTTCCAAACCCTCAGATCCCTCCCGTTCCCAACCAAGAACTGAATAAGGGGGCGAAAATCCGAACGAAGCTTAAGAAGCTTCCTCCAACTCCAAGCATCAGTAGACGAAGGCGTACAATCCCAAAAGGAGCGACGCTGAAGACGCTCGTGGTAGAGCCAAGTGACCCAAATAGACACAGGATCACGAGTGAGGATACTCCAAATATTCTTCATCATGAGAGCCTTATTATCCACCTCGATAGGACGGATGCCAAGACCCCCTTCAGCGATGGGTAAACAAACATCTTCCCAAGCCATCTTAGACGTCGAACCAGCCCAAAGGTAGCTGCGAAACCTCTGCTCGATAGATCTGATGACGCCCTTAGGCAGTAAGAAAACCCCGGACCAGTAGACGTGGAAAGCTCCCAAAATGGATCGAATGAGCTGAACCCGTCCTGCATAAGAAAGGGACCTGTGCAACCACGACCCAATAATCTTAGCAATGATCTTAGAAATAAGGGTGGACCAGCTTAGAAAGCGAAGGCCGAATCCTGTTTGCAATAATCTTAGCAATGAACTTGTAAAGGACATTGCAACAGGAGATCGGTCTAAAATCAGCAACATGTCTCGGCGAATCCCGCTTAGGGATCAAGGTAATAAGGGTGTTGTTCACTCCCTTAAGCAGGTGTCCTGTCTGAAAGAATTCTTGGACCAGTCATCACATCCATGCCAATAACCGGCCAAGCTGCTTTGAAAAAAGCAGCAGTGTAGCCGTCCGGTCCAGGCGCCTTGTCATCCGCAAGAAGAAACACGACATCTCGAATCTCCCGTTCATCCACCAGCCGAACCAGCTCAGAAGCCTCATCATGCAAAATAGAATAAGAGATGTAGGGTCGAACGTCCTCTTTTTTTTTTTTTGGTGGAAGTCCCGTATATATATATGATAAAAGCAAGATTACATGCTAAGTGGATGTATCATCCAAATGACTACCAGTAACTACCAGTAACAGGCTACTGGGAACAATAAAATAAAGTAAAGTAAAGTAACGTAACATAATGACTACCACGCAACTCTCCACACACGTCGTACCCCCGCCTTCTGTAGTGCGTACTTCTCCCCAATAGTGTCCAGTCGGTCCCAAAGCAGCCCCAAGACCAATGCCACCACCCGGGTAGGTGACGAACGGATGTTGTCACGCCACCTCCTATTCCTCTCCTGCCAGATATGGTACACAAGAGACGCAAGGATATGTCGATATGAAGCATAGAGCAGGTGCTGACCCCTCCATCTCACGGCTGCCCAATGTATGCCACGTCTCCAGCCCGTATAAGGAATGCGCCACTTGATTTTGTTACGTAAAAGAAATCTGCAATTTTTTGTAAAATCGCAAGAAAAGAAGAGATGGCCAACCGTCTCACTGATCCCCATCTCGCATAGAAGACATGTGTCCGTCCCCGCACGCTGGGCCACCCATGGTAGGCTACGCACCGATAGTCGCTCGCGGATGGCCATCCAAAGTATAAACTCATGCCGTGGGATGCGAAGAGGTCCACCAAACAGGGTCGCCCAAACTACCTTGTCACGCCTTCTCCGAATGGCTTCCCTCACAGTCCTGGTAGAAAAGCGCCCATCCAGGTTCGCCATCCATCGTACCCTATCTGACGTACTCGGATCCACCGGGGGTAGCATCGGGCCAATATCAAGGTATTCCGTGCTGGTCTGCGCTGGCCATGACCATCCGCGGTGTGTGATAACCGCACTCAGCCGTGAATCAACCGGAAGGCCCATCACCATCGGTCCACGTGGATAGCGCTCAACAAGTGAGGAAGGAAGGAGCCATGGGTCCTTCCAAAGCATGATCGACTCCCCATTACCCACCTGGAATGATATAAATCTGCGCAAGAGGGGCCGGAGTTTGAGAAGCTTCTTCCAACTCCAACCATCATTACTAGTCGAGCTAATATCCCATATCGATCGGTTGCAAAGGCGGTTATGGTAGAGCCAAGCGACCCAAATCGACTCCGGCGCCTTCGAGACAACGCTCCAAAGATGCTTCATAAGTAAGGCCCGATTGTCAGCTTCAATAGCCCTGATCCCTAGGCCCCCCTCTTCAACAGGCACACAGATATCCGCCCATGCTACCCTAGCCGGCGCCCCAGCCCAAAGGAAAGACCTGAACTTCGCTTCTAGATCACGGATAACGGCTTTGGGCAAAAGGAAGACGCCTGCCCAGTAAGTGTGCAAAGAGGACAGGACAGACTTAATGAGTTGTACCTTTCCCGCCTACGAAAGTGACTTGTTGAGCCACGACCCCAATCTTCTATCCACCTTCTGTAGAAGAGGAGAGCAGTCCGCCACGGAAAGTCGCGCCGAGGTCAGCGGGACTCCCAAATAACTAACCGGGAGCTGTCCCCGAGCGAACCCTGTAATGGTACGAAGTCGCATCCCTTGTGGCTCAGCTCGCTTTGCCACAAACATCTCACTCTTCACTAGACTTGGGTGCAGCCCCGAAAGTGTAGCGAAATCATCCAAAGCTGCTTTCAATACTCCCACCGAGGTGTCATCCGCATGGCTAAATAAGAGTAGGTCATCAGCAAAAGAAAGCATGGCAAGTTCCGCCGTCTTGCACCGCCAGTGGTATCGGAAGTTCGGCTCCTGGCTGATACGGGCTCGCACCATACCTCGTAAGATCTCCATGACCAACGTAAATAAGTACGGCGATAGAGGGTCCCCTTGCCTGAGTCCCCGCGCACCTCTAAAGTATCCTGCCGAAGAGCCATGAAGGTTGATCGAAAACGTTGGCGTCGTTAGACAACTCCTCACCCACCCAATGAAAGTAGGGTGTAAACCCATATTCTCCATTGCAGCGATGACAAGGGTCGAACATCCTCAGTCTCCACCTGGTGGGAATGAGCGGATTGGCCAAGGAGCTGCTGATAGTAGGTAATAATCGCATCCCGAACACGATCCTCACCATCCAAGCGCTGTCCAGCATCATCTTCAAGGGTAAAGATGCGATTGGAAGCTCGACGCATCTGAACCTTCTTGAAGAAGAAGGATGTAGAGTGATCCCCATCTTTCAGCCAGGCGACCTTTGCCCGCTGAGAGATCGCCGAATGCTCCATCTCAACCGCGCAAGTGTAGAGCTTGCGACAAAACCACACAAGGTTGAGAAGAAGGTCCTCATTAGGGAACCGAGAAGAAAGATCCTGAGCAACTTCTAAGAACCTCCACGCGTCCTCGACGTTCCTAGCGAGATTACCCTTCTTCCGTCTAAGCTCTCTCAAGGGCTGCTTGAGGCCTCTGAGCCGCTGGGTAACCGAATACATGTGAGTACCCCTTACACTCACCATCCAACACCTACTGACCAACTCCAAGAAACAAGGATCCTTGGTGAGAAAGTTATCGAACCTAAAGCAGTTCCTCCTAACTTTGCCTCTTTCCCCTTCCAGAACCAACGGGGAGTGGTCCGAGGTCCCCGAGAGACACGATCGATAACGAACAAGCGGAAAGCACGCAAACCACGAAGGATTCCCCACCATCCTATCCAACCTCTTCCAGATGCCCCGTCCCTCCCTTTGCTGATTAAACCAGGTGAAGTACTGGCCCATCATAGGCAGCGTAACCAGATCGGCAGTAGTGAGACATGAGCTCAGCTCCAAGAGATCTCCCTGTGGAGGGACCCCTCCCCGAGCCTCATTTCCTTCCAAAATCACATTAAAGTCACCCATCACAATCCATGGTTCCTTAGAACGCAGCTCAGCCATGGAAATAAGCTCCTCCCAAAGAACCCCGCGTTCATCCCTCGTGTTCTAGACAAAGGTGACAAAGAATGTCGAGGGTTCAGCCAAGGTGTGAACCTTACAGTGAACCGCCTGAATCGAAAAACTCTCCACCGAGACCTGAACCTGGGAGGGATCCCACCCAACCCAAATTCTATTTCCAGGCCCCGTCTCGTAATCAAAGAACCAATGCCAAGTGTCTCGAACAGTAGCCGAGGTAGTGGTAGCACTATGAATAGCCACCCTAGTCTCAACCAAACCAACCAAGGAAAGATGGTGCCGGCTAATGAGATCGCGGACTGCCCAGCCATGCTCCCACTTATTCAGTCCGCGCACATTCCATACTCCGATAGGTATCATGGATCAACCCCTTGAAGGGCTGCATCGCTATCAGGAGGGCCCTGAAGAGAAAAAGAGGTATCCTCCCCAACCACCTGGAGGATCGAAAAGGGATTCTGCTGGTCCGTCAGTAGGACCTCTCCCT
Source organism: Lindernia subracemosa (assembly GCA_028392965.1). NCBI lineage: Eukaryota > Viridiplantae > Streptophyta > Magnoliopsida > Lamiales > Linderniaceae > Vandellia > Vandellia subracemosa. The sequence continues at coordinate 208,547 of JAQPCC010000060.1, forward strand.
CGGCTTCCGGATTCAACGTAGTGAAAGAAGAGCTCGGAATGTCTCTACTCAACGCGTGGTCATCCTCCCCCAACCTCCTAGGCTCGACGACCTGCTTTCCTTTACTCTTCCGTCTGTTCTGATCAGCCACTCTGTTGCCTTTGCCCACCCTACCTTTGCTACCCACCGCGGTCAGTCCCTTGTTCTCCCCTCGCGGCTCTCTGGGCATGGACTGCGTGGGCTGCACCCTTTCAGCTGGTTGTCTAGGCCGTGGAGGATTGGCCGTAGGGCAGCCCTCAAGAGAATGTCCAATCAGCTTACATCCCGCGCACTTCGGGGGGCGCCATTCGTACTCCACCGAGACCCTAACGTGTCCCGCTGATCCACCACTATGAGAAGGAACCCTAATATTGAAATGCTCAATATAGGGTTCAGCCACTTTCTTCATCACACACACCCGCGCAAAGTCGATGCGTGTCATGGAGGTGGTGATGGAGTCGGTGAAAAGGGGCCTCCCCACCGCACTAGCAACAATGCCAAGACCCTCATGCGTCCAATATTCACTTGGCACATTCCACAGCTTCACCCAGACGGGTATCGCCTCAGGTTCCTTCTTATCGAAGGACATACCCGGCCTCCACGCCTCAAGAAAAAGCGGCTGCCCCTGAAGAAGCCAAGGGCCACCTTCGAGCACTTCGGTCATTGCCTCAGCTGAGGCAAACCGAAACCTAAAGAACCCATTGCTCGTCGCTCGAACCTCCACCACCTGTGCCCAAGACGAGCGGGCAAACTTTTCAACGAATGGAAAGTAAGGTCGTCGCCCAATGAAGTATCCCACAAGTGTATGCGCCCACCTCGCAATTCCTTTCTTGGCCACTTCCCAAGTTTGGCAGACCTCCACAACCCCATCCACAGCAATAGGAGGAGTATACGTCAACGAAACCCGCTGGCCCTTGCTCTTAGGTAGAGCCGATCTCGGTCCCTCAATAGTGGCATCCCGAAAAGATCGAGCACTCGGGGCTATCAGCACTCCCTTATCTCCTCCCGAATCAACCATCGTAAGACCATTCCCATGCGCGTCATCAATACTCTGAGAGTTTTTTTTTGTTTGGAGGAATTTCACTATATTAATAATCATAAAGGGGTACATATTGTACCAAACAAGCATTCAGAGGATGCATCAAGCTGGAAAAAACAGCAAGCAAAATAGCAGCAACAGAAAACAGGATAAAATAAAGAAAAGTCAATTCTCCCACGGCACTTTCCATAAGCGTCGAATGCCGCAAAGCTGAAGCTGATGTTTCCCCGAATTTATCGCGTTGAAGGATAGCCCAATGGAGCCGCAACGTAAGGGCAGAATTAGATTCCATCAGCGATGGAATATCAAGGCCACCCTCCTCTTTAGGTACACATATATCAGCCCATGCCACCTTTGCTGTCGATCCATCCCACAAAAAACGCCGAAATCGTTGCTCAATATCCCGAAGGACTGTCTTTGGTAGAACAAAGACTCCAGCCCAATAGAGATGAAGCGATGATAACACAGATTTAATCAACTGGACTCGACCAACATAAGATAAGGTAAGATTGAACCATGACCCCAGTCTAGCTTCCACTTCTGCACAAGAGGGGCACAGTCCTTGATGGTAAGCTTCGAGTCGATTAATGGAACTCCCAGATATCGCATCGGGAGCGTCCCCATATCAAACCCCATTATGGCGTGAAAAGTAGACGCCATATGCATGGCCCTTCGTGAAAGAAACATATGACTTTTAAGAATATTTGCATGCAGCCCTGAGAGCTTCCCAAAAACAGTAAGTCCCTCATGGAATACCTGGACTGAGGCCTCATCAGCATGACAGAATAATAACAGATCATCTGCGAAAGTGAGCATAAAAAGCCTCAAATCCTCACATCGCCAGTGGAAACGAAAAGTAGTCGATTGGCGCGTAAGTCGATCAATGATACCATGGAGGACATTCATGACAAGGGTGAATAAATATGGTGAGATCGGATCTCCTTGTCTCAATCCCCTCCGTCCTTCAAAAAAACCCTCCGCACAACCATGTATATTCAAAGAGAAATATGGTGTGGTAATGCAGCACCTAATCCACCAAATAAAGATTGGGTCGAACTGGAGTGCTTCCATGACAAGTAAAACAAAGTCCCATTCAACCTTCTCATATGCCTTGGCGAGATCCACCTTGAAAGAAACTCGCTCCGGAAGACTTTTCCGCCTATAACCACAGCAGATTTCTTGGGCGAGGAGGATGTTATCTGTAATACGCCGCCCCGGAACAAATGCCGTCTGGGTAGGATGAATCAACTTAGGCAGAAAATCTCGTAGTCTATTTGCCAGCACCTTTGATATGACCTTGTAAAGGACATTACAACAAGAGATGGGTCGTAGATCCGTTGCGCGCCGCGGTGTGGAACACTTTGGAACAGAGTGACCAGCGTAGAGTTTAGTCCTTTTTGTAGGTGTCCTGTTCGAAAGAAGTCTTGGACTGCAACCACGATATCCTCGCCAATAATCCCCCATGCTGCCCTATAAAAGCCCGCCGTGAACCCATCGGGACCAGGCGCCTTATCCTTATGGATTGAAAAGAGCGCATCTTTAATCTCAAGGCCTGAGACATGTCGAACCATCCCCCTCGCCTCTACTGACGTCAGCGTAATGGGTATATCTCGCGCAGAAGTACCAAAAAGCTCCCCGTAATATCTAAGAAGTTCAGATCGAACTTGTTCCTCCCCTTCATATGTCTGCCCCTGCTCGCCCTCAAGAAAATAAACGCGATTAATAGCGCGTCTTGCCACAATTTTTTTGAAGAAGAAAGACGAACATTGATCCCCATCAGATAGCCATGCAAGTTTAGCCCTTTGCGCAAGCGCTGCATGCTCCATATCAACCGCCGTAGATAAGATAAAGCGAGAACACTTCTCCAGCTTCTGAAATCTAGGTTCAAATGGATATGCAAAGAGGTACTCTTGGCTGATTTCGAGAAAGCCCCTTGCTTCAGCCACATTTTGTGCTAGGTGTCCTTTCGAACATCTCAGCAGTTTTAGCATTGGTTTCAGCATCTTCAATCGCTGCATCACCCGAAACATAGGATAGCCCGACACAGGACGCCGCCAAACCTCCTCAACAATAGGCATGAACATAGGATCAGAAGTGAGGAAGTTATCAAACCGCAACGTCTGAGCCTTCGCCTTGACGTTGCTGGTCTCTAGAATAATAGGGCAATGATCCGAGGTAAATGGAAGCTCCGATCTATACCTTGAATTCGGAAATCTAGTGAACCATGCTGGATTAGCAACCATCCTATCCAGTCGTCTCCAGATTCCCGAAACAAACCCTTGCTGGTTATACCATGAGAAGAGTTGTCCCATCATAGGCAGCGTGAGTAAATCCGCATGAGTCAAACAATGTTTCAAGTCCTCCCCATCTGTAGGGCAGGGATTACCCCGCCTTACTTCATTCATCCCGAGCACCGAGTTAAAGTCGCCCAAGACCAGCCATGGGCTATCCACATGGTTATTAGACATGGCAATTAAATCAGCCCAGAGCTCCCGTCGGGTCTCCCTCGTATTCTTTCCATACACGACAGAAAGAAACACATTAATACCCGTCACCAAAGATGAAATCTGACAGTGAATAACCTGTGTTGAAAACACAAGTATATGCGTACTAACACAACCAGGATCCCATCCTAACCAAATGCGTGTAGCCGGCCCCTCAGCATAGTCATAAAACCACTGCCAGTTACGCCGAATAGAGGACGAGACAGACGAAGCATTCTGTTCCGAAACACGCGTTTCAAGAAGGCCTATAAATTGTAATTGAAATTTGGCGATCAAATCTCGAACCGCCAAGTTGTGATCTCTTTTATTGAGACCACGCACATTCCAGCTTCCGAGAGGAATCATGGTGGAACTATCAAACGGGCTGCATCTTCAGGGCCCAGTATGAGTAATTCTCCATTATCATCAATTAAGTTCAACGCATCATAGATGTTGATGGAAGACTTGGCTTGATCTTTTGGGTCGCTTCGTGAACCATGTCCTCCCACCACGCCATTAACCACAGTTGATACAGACTGCTGAAATTGACCAAGTGGCCTTATGACACCCCCAGTCGATGAAGTTATAGGAATCCTTGAAGAGTTATCAGCCTTCGAGCTTTCTCCTTTAGTTGGAACCACCACTTCTTTGCCCTTATTGATTGGACGCCATTCCTGCTTTTGCCTCTCTCTTCGTGAGTCCCGCGTATGCGGGGGAGCCTTAGAGCAAGTCATAGTGGAATGACCTATCTGCGAGCATGTTGCGTATCGAGGCGGTTTCCACTCATACTCCACCATTATTTTGATAACCTTATAACCCTGTGGAAGTCGCAAATTAAATGAGTCCAGGTAGGGATCAGCAAGCTTTTTCATCACACAAACTCGAGCGTAATCAATGCATTCCATGGTGGATGTATACACATCTGGGAACAAAGGGGTACCGACAGCACTCGCGACAAGACCCAAGCCCTCAGGCATCCAATATTCCGCTGGTAGATGCCTAAAACATACCCATGTTCTCCAAGTGTTGACGCTTCTCCAATGTCATTCCTTGTCGCCACTCTTCAAGAAAAAGAGGTTGGCCTTGCAGCAGCCATGGACCTCCCTCTTAGGCCTCCATCATCAATTCCTCATTTTCGAATCGAAACTTAAAGAAACCATTTGAGGTTGCACGAACTTCCTTGAGTCCTGACCATTGTTTACGAAAATACCCATCAACATTAGGAAAATATGGCTTACGACCAAGGAAATAACCAACAAGAGTATGTGCCCACCGCGCACAACCCTTGGATGCAATCTCCACCGAGGGTTGAACCTCGATGACCCCATCAACAATAACTGGTGGCGTGAAGCTCAATTGGATACGTTCCGGGCGGTTATTTCGCAGTTCTATCGGTCTACGCTCAGTCTCCATTAGCGCTTGAGCAAAGGATCGGCGTGGGTTCGCTTTACCATGCCCAGAAGCACGTGGGATCACATCGTCCTGCTCAACAGAAACCCTAGGCCCAGTATGGGTAGGGTGGCAGCCCGTTTTTTCCTCCAATGGTGCCCTAGCCGCCATAGGGTCACCACCTTCGACAGGGGGGTCTAACAAAACATCCCCGGATGTAGACACGCCCACCACTAGGTCCACATCCACCGATGTAGACTCCACCATTGTAGATTCTGTATAACCCTCCTTTGAAACCCTAGCCACCAAAGGTTCCGCTGCCAGAGAATCCAATTGGGATGATGGTAATCCCAGTTCACAATGTATATACTTCAAGATCCTGGCCATGGTAGGATTACCAGCCGCCTGTTCTGCCAAGAACGTAATATCCGTTGCCGAGAGAGATTCTTCATTCTCAACTTGGCTAGACTGAATGGTTCGCTGTCTCCCAACCATGAATGACGTCTCAGAAACCCTAGGCCCATTAGGGTTAGATTGACAGCCCACAGCATTTGCCCTAGCCACCGTAGGATCGACTTTCGTAGGGTTCTCAACGGAATGCGCAAGTATTCTACACGACGGAGGTGTCCCAGGTCGCCGGCGAAAAGTGGGATTTCTCGGCAGCCGCTCATCACGCAACGGTTGAAGAATCGAATCCCGCCGCTCAACAGGCAGCGATCCCACCCTATCACTTTCACCCCTTAACGGACCTGTAACCTTTCCAATCAATTCCGCAAATCGCGATCCATCAAATTTTGTTGCAAACGATGGGTAATCATGGCCAAGACGAGTTAGATCAGGCGGAACAAGAGATTCCTCGGACGCCGTTGATCCCATCATAGAAGAAGATGTCGACATCGTAACCAACGAACAACAAACTGAAACGAAAAGAAAAGAAAACTAGAACAGCGCTCCAACCGCCGTTTGATCCCGGCGATGGAGGCCCCACAAACGTCTCTGGCGTGTCTACACGGAGGTGGCCGTCGACGCGTGGTGATCTGATCAATAACCTATATAACCAATTAGGGTTTAGCGATCCAAGAGGATCTCCCTCCTCACGCCGGAAAATAGCCGGCGAAGGAAGCCACGAAACCTACTGTCACCGTCCGGCGATATGCCGTGTCCGGTGGACGCGGGTGGTGGCCGGAGACCGCGAGGTTGATGGCTTATGTGTGGGGGAGGGTTTCTCTCTCAAGGGTTTCTCTCAAAGCTACCTTGCTTGCTCCTTTGAGCTGTTGGTGTGTGTGCTTGCCCAGTAGCCTGTTACTGGTTGTGTTGTCTGGTTTCCACACTAATACTCTGAGAGTTTCCAACAACAGCTTGCCCTATCCCAGGTAACTCATCCCAAAAGGATTCATGACCCTCTGTCAACGAATCAATCATGCCCTTCGTCGCCCCATTTGTTTGGATAGCAGCACTATCCCTCTTATCCCCAGCAGTATGGCGTGGACGTAAAGGTGTGCCGGGGCGAACCAGCGCACATCGGTTCGACTTAATATTGGGGTCCCGAAGTGGCTGAACCGTCCTCCACCCAGCCCTAGGCCTGCGTCTATCAGCAACCACCATAGCCTCACGAGCCCATTCATCTCAGCACCCTTAGCATTCGCGTCATTCGCAGCCCGCGCTTCAGCTACGGAGCCCGCAGCATGCTCAATAACCGCACACTCCATACCCTTGTGAGGTATCATAGCAGCCACCTCCCTACCCACCATAGGGTCAGCCACCTCTCTTCCAACCATAGGCTCGAGAGCCACCATGGCCGATGAAGAACTGCCACCCAAAAAGCTAGCTCCGGGAAAACCCAAAACAGCTTCAAAAGGACAAGCCGTGGAGCCCTCCACCCCCACCCGCGATCTATTCCCACCTGCAGCAACACCTCCGGCCGTCGTACAAGCAGCGGAGCAGTCCAAACCAGCCATAGTTTCACTACCCGAAGAGCCAGCCGCCCCATGAACCCTCTTGAGAAGGGCTTCAAAGGCAGCCACGTCAAACAACCGGTTAAAGTCCGGAATGTTACGTCCCATCGTCCCAAAATCCGGTGCGTGGGCCATGAAGTCAGCCCCCAACGTCGATGAAGAAGCCACCGACCCACATGAAGAAGAACTCGAAGCCATGAAGGTGAGGAGACCCAAACCCTAACACCCCCATCAAAAATCGCGCGCCACCCAGCCTCGACCTTCTCCGCCGTCCCAGCTCAGCCACGAAGCCCCACAAACACCTGCAAGATCAAAGAAGAAGAAACGCCGCCGAGAAAGAAGGAAGAAGATGAAAGGTCGCTAAGGGAAAACCGCGATCACCCAACGTTCCAACCCACCGGAGGCCCCAACACCACCAGCGCCGGCCTAGCACCCCAAACAACCTTCGCGCAAATCCACCGAACCAGCTCCGGCCACTTCCGCGAGCTTTCACTTGGAGAAAACCCTAGAGATGACCAAGAGGTTGCCTTCCAAACGCCGTCTGATCCCGGCGATGGAGGCCGACGGGGACGTCGCCGACGTCAACACGGATGATGTATGGTACGTCTCTTGGATGAAGATCGAGCATGGCCGCCGAGAAAGAAGGTAGAAGATGAAAGGTTTTTAGGGTTTGGATGGAAGAGAGAAATTGGAACAAACTTTTGAAAATGCGGAATACCATTCGGGCACTTGTAAGCTATCAGGTGGGTAATGGGGCATCTATCCTCTTGTGGCTGGATCCATGGCTCTCTACGGGTCCTCTTATTGAGCGCTTCCCCAGAGGTCCGTTAGCCATGGGATTGCCCGTTGATTCGAGACTTAGTAGTGTCATTGCTGCAGAGGGGTGGCGATGGCCGGCTCAATATACTGCGGAGTATTTGGAGTTCAGTAGGGAATTACCGGCGGTCAATCCTCTTGTTGAAGACAAGTTATGGTGGGAGGGTGACTCTAATGGCCACTTCCGTGCCTCCTTGGCTCGAGAATTCCTCCGATTTCGCCGTGACCCGGTAGCTTGGGCTGTCCTTTTTGGTGGGCCGCTTAGAGTACCTAGACATGAGTTCATACTTTGGCTGGCGATACGAGAACGTCTAGCAACTCGAGAAAAGCCGTGGATTGCGGCAGCGGCTGGGACGACGTCTTGCCTACTGTGCCCGACTGGAGAGCTGGAGACTATTCAGCACCTGTTTTTTGACTGTATATTTTCCAGGCAGTGTATGATGATTTTACGACGCATGATCAGGTTCCTTTGGCCATATCGAGATTGGGCCATGGGTATCAACTGGGCTGCCCATAAGTGGCGGAGCGAACATCTGTTTCACAGTGCTTCCCGACATGTCCTGGCATCAGTGGTATACCATATATGGCTTGAGCGGAACCGTCGATGGCGTGAAGGTAGAGAACGAGGAGCTGCTCAGATTGTTCATGATGTCCTTAGTACTCTTTTTATGCGATTGAGTACTATTTCATCTAGATTTTACTTGCAGTCTCTAGCTTTACGTAGAGTGTGGCGTATTGCTTGGTAGAAGTCTGATTTGGTTCTTCTATTTCGACTTCGTTGTTAGCCAGTAGCTTATTACTGGTTGGTGCGTCGTAACGCTGATGTATTTTTGTTTCATTTCGTTATGTTAGTGAAAATTTACCCAAAAATAGCTAGAGTAGCTTGTTTAGGTCCATACAATTCACATTTCCAAGCTGATTTGTACACACTTGATATTATATGAAAAATCTTAGCTTGAAGAACACTCTTCTCTCACTTGCTAATTACCTTCAATCCTAATTGATCCAATCTTCAAGGTAATTCATTATAATTGAGTGTTGATTCTTCGTTGGATGTCAAAAACGGGCCTAACAGATACCATGACACTATAGCGCCCCGTTTATCAATCACACTTTATGCACATATTCTATGCATCTATAAAAATATTCACGTAAAATTTTTCGCTTTTCATAATCATTCCTGTTAAATAAAATTGGGTGCACACATCTAGACGAATCACTTCCACACATAATATACATATATTCACATGTCATGATTATTTATACGTCATACAAAAGTCGATAATGTTTCTTAGACTATATGCAAACGATGAACAGAGGGGAGCAGGATGAGAGCGTAGCCGGCCGACCTTGAATCCATGCTTTTATGCGGAAGCTGTGCTTTAAGACGTTCGCTAGCTATCAACAACAATTGTGAAGGCAAATATTCAGAGTATGATCGCAACATGTAAATCAATTCATAACTATAAAGCTGTAAACAGATAACATTCAAATTCCGTCAAGTTCACATAGCCATTCCTGTCATAAATTGTCACGTAACCATCATTCACATGATCCTTATAATATATGCAATTCTATATGCTGATACTTCCGTTATGAACCAGCTAGACTCGAACTATCGATCGTATGTGTGCCCATGCATGGGACTCTGTAAGCATTTCTGTATATGGTGCCTGTACAGGACTCTGTCATCCCCCGATTTGTAGGGACTTAACCGTAGCATCTGTATCGCATCATCCGAAGTCGTAGCAGTCATAACGGTTTCTCTTTTCCTTTTCATATGTATGCATGTGACATATACAATTAATCTTTCATATCAAATAACATATCAAGTCCATTCATATTTCACAGATATCACGAAATCAACAATCAATTAATTCACATATTGATGGATCGTGTTCATGGCCAATCTGATCGGGTTCACGGATCTATCCCTAACAGGTCTCGCGAGCAAGCTGGCGTCACGATTTTTCAACCCCTCAGGGATCCAGTCTTGGGTACGGGGGGGCATTTCCGGCGACGCCCAGGGACACCACCACCATTCAAGGCCCGCTACCAAGAGGAAGGGCAGGAAAACCCTAGTTCGTGCATGGATACTTTGACGGCTAGGGTTTCTGTGTTATCGGGCCTGGAAGAGACTTCGGGCCTGCCACAGGCATCAGGTATTACGACGGCGTCTGAATCGGATGGAACGATGGCAGCGGCGCTACCTGTGGCCACGGTTACCCCGGCAACGCCGGTGAGTGTGGGGCTGGGGGCCTTCGGTTCGAAATCTGTGGCGGCGGCGGACGGGGATCGCATCTGCGATCGTGCGACGGATGAGGGCGATCGAAATTCAGATGTGGTGATTACGCAACGTCCGGCCATGCCTGATCTGGCCTCGTTGTGTGTTGCTCATCCAGAATTCGACGCGTGTTTTGACGGGGATCGTTTTCGCGACCTGATTAATCGGGTTCATGGCCCTGATGCGGCGAGGCGTGGTGATGTGGGCCGGAACGAGGAGGCGGTGATTGCGGCCACGAGTGCGATCGGATCTTTCATGGGTGAGGACCGGGCTGTACCTAGGGTTCCCAGTGATTCACCTTTTCGGCGTGGTAGAGGGGTTGTGCCGGTTAAAGGAATTCTTCGGCATAACCCGCGCCCATTCCGCCGAACAACGTGTGTTGACATGGGAACAGCTGAGGACGACGAACATGTGGACGAGGAAATAATTATTGACGATCGTCGAGTGGTGGAGTCGGCTGATAACGAAGCAACGGTGTCTAGGGTTTCCACTCCGCCCACGCTGATCTCTGGCCATTCGCGGCAGGCCGTGCCTAATGAGCTCGTATTGACCAGTGGAGGATCGATCTCGGCCGAATAGGCAGCGAACCCGGCCGGCGTGGAGGGGTCATCAGCTTGTCACCAACCATGTGGACCGAAGGAATGGCACGTTGCATGGCCGCACGAATATGAGTGGGCGACCTCATGAGGAGTGGCGACAGGTGGGGGCGAAGGGGAAGGCCATCATGGTGACTGGGCCGACTACTCATACTGAGGTCCCTAGAGGGGACCACTACCCTGGGGAGGCGAGTTCGTCCCGGCGTAGCCAGGGGGTATCGCGGCCGGTGGGTCATGAGGCCGTTCGATCGTCCTCCGTGGAGGGGCGTAATCGATTTGAAGCATTACGCAATTTGACTGATGCGAATGCCACTTTCCTATCTCACTTGGGCCCTGAAAATGCAGCCCACGATGGGGTGCATTTATGATAGCAGTGGGAGCGTGGAACGTACGTGGTCTTAATAAACAAGACCACAGGAGGGCGGTGGGGGAGTTGATAGCGCATGAGAGATTGAGTATGATTGGCCTTCTGGAGACTCGGGTTGCTGTCTCTAATGCGGGGGTGGTTTCGAGTGGCATTAGAGCACGATGGAGTTGGTTCTTCGACTATGATGAGGGCCCGGCTACGCGAATATGGGTTGGATGGGATCCTGCAGTGTTGACGGTGGATGTTCTTGAGTTCTCGCCTCAGGCAGTCCACTGTCACGTGATGTCGGCAGAGACGCGAGAGACGCTATTTGTCTCCTTTGTGTATGGGAAGTCCAGGAGGGATGAGAGGCTTCCTTTGTGGGAAGAATTGATTACCCTGTCCCAAGCCCGAGTGGCGGATGCATGGATGGTCCTGGGGGACTTCAATGCGATATTGCACACGGTTGAGGGAAGAAGGGGAGCACCACCTAGGCAAGATATGGAGGAGTTTCATGCTTGCCTGGTGGGCGCGGATCTTACGATGCTACCTACGACGGGTCAGATTTTCACGTGGTACAACCAGCAATGGGATGCCGTGGGGGTTTGGCGGAGGCTCGATCGTATGTTGGGAAACCCCCAGTGGTTTGCCCGGTACCCTGACTCGTTCTGTCGATGTGCTCTACCTGCATCGTCAGATCACTCGCCCATTCTTTTGGGCGCTGTTACGCCGCGACATCGTAAGGTGACATTTCGTTTTGAAAATTTTTTGATGAAGGACGATGCATTTCTGGAGCAGGTTCAGCGCATATGGAGTATCCCTCTCCGTGGATTTCCTATGTTCGTTGTCATGCAGCGTTTGAAGCTGTTGAAACTGATATTTCAACAGTTGAGGAGGGCCAAAGGTAATTTAGCGGCGAATGTCTCTGAGGCGCGGCGGTTCCTTGACATCGCCCAGGAATTCCCTTCACGCTATCCACAGGAGGGCCTTTATTATGATTTTGAGAGGCTGTGTCGTTCGCTATATGCTAAGGCGGTGGCGGTGGAGCATACGGCACTGTCGCAACGGGCCAAGCTGGCGTGGCTGAAGGATGGGGACCAGTGTTCATCCTATTTCTTTCGCAGGGTGGCCATGCGTCGGGCTACTAATCGCATTTTCTCTCTTGAAAATGTTGATGGTGACCTTCTGGAAGATCCAGACCAGGTGGAGGGCGAGCTCATTGGATTTTATCAGGGTCTATTGGGTCAGTCAGCCCACTCGTCGCCGATGTACAGAGGGCTATTACGCGCACGCTTTCCCCAGCGGATGCGCTTTCTATGATCTGTCCAGTGGATGCTAAGGAGGTACATGAGGCGCTTTTCTCTATGGGGGATGAGAAAGCGCCTGGGCCTGATGGGTATACGGTCGCCTTCTTCAAGGCGGCGTGGGGGATTGTGGGAGCTGAGGTCGTTAGGGCCGTCCAGGACGTTTTTGTGACTGGCAAGTTACTGAAGGGACTCAACAGTACTATCATCACGTTGATTCCTAAGAGAGATTCCCCGCGGCGTGCGATGGATTTTCGGCCCATATCGTGCTGCAATGTGTTGTACAAGGTGATCTCTAAGATTTTGGCGAATCGGCTAAAGTCTTATCTTTCAGGCTTAGTGCATGGCACACAGACGGCGTTTATCCCTGGAAGGCGTATCAGCGACAACGTCCTATTGGCGCAGGAGCTTTGTCTTGGATATAAGTCTAAGGGGAGGCCACCGCGGGCGATGTTTAAGGTGGACCTGTCCAAGGCTTACGACAAAGTGGAGTGGAGTTTCTTGCTTGCTGTCTTAGAGGCCATGGGTTTTCATCCCACTTACATTGGATGGTTTCGCTCGTGTTTGACGACGACGGCCTTGGGGTTCTTTGCGGGGAGGAGGGGAATTCGACAGGGAGACCCCATTTCGCCGTATCTCTTTACGATGGTTATGGAGGTTCTTCATGGGCTGATTTCCTTATGCATATCTGAGGAGCCACGCTTTAGATATCACTGGAGGTGCGAGTCGATGGGATTGGCTTCGTTAGCATTCGCTGATGATTTGCTGCTCTTTAGCCATGCTGATGTCGTGTCGATTGGGGTGCTGAAAGACGCTCTGGGGAGGTTTGCGACTTTGTCAGGGTTACACCCTAATCCTGACAAGAGTGAGATGTACCTGTCACGCCGTGCTGAAGGCTTGACGTCGCAGCTTCAGTCACTCATGGGCTATCGGGTGGGACACCTGCCCGTGCGCTACTTGGGAGTACCTCTTATCGCTTCTCGCCTATCGATTGGAGACTGTGATCCGTTATTGCAACGGGTGGACCAGCGCCTCGGGTCATGGCTTAACCGGTCGTTGTCATATGCGGGACGGCTTCAGCTGGTTAAGTCGGTTCTTCAGGCCCTCCATGCGTATTGGTCGGGGGTCTTTCTGCTTCCCAAGGGTGTTGTCAGGGCTTTGGAGAATCGCTTTCGAACATTCCTCTGGGGGGGTTCGTCTGCGAAGGTTTCATGGGATGTTCTGTGTTTGCCTGTGTCTGAAGGTGGAATGGGCCTCAGATCTATCGCGGCTGACAACAAGGCGCTCCTGCTGAAGCAGTTATGGAGTGTGCTCCGCAGGGCGCCTGATTCGATTTGGGTGGCATGGCTATATGGGACGCGGCTCCACTCTCGTTCGATTTGGGACCTCCCAATTTCAGCGAACGACGCTTGGAGCTGGCGGAAGTTGCTGCAGTTGCGGCCATTGATCCGTTCCTTAATCACTTCTAGGGTTGGGGATGGGTCCGAGCTATGGCTGTGGAAGGATCCTTGGCTTTTGACTATACCATTGCTGGAGAGATTTCCACGGGGCCCTGTTGCGATGGGGCTGCCTTCTGACTCGGGATTGAGTGTAGTTATTGATGCTCAGGGATGGAACTGGCCAGGGCAAGGGTCGGTGGAGTACCTCGAGCTTAGTCGACTCCTACCGCCGGTGGAATCGGGTGGCCGGGATGCTATTCTTTGGACCGGGGCGGTGGATGGGAACATGACGGCATATTTGGCTAGAGAGGCGATTCGATTTAGACGTCCACCTGTGCATTGGGCTGTCTTTTTTGGCGGGCCTTTGAGGGTTCCACGGCATGAGTTTATACTCTGGCTTGGGGTGCAGCGTCGATTGGCTACTAGGGACAAGCCGTGGGTGGCTCAAAGGGCGGGCACGCCGGCTTGTGTTCTCTGTGACGAGCTGCATTATGAGACGGCCCAGCATCTCTTTTTTGAATGTGCGTTCTCACGGCAGTGTCTTCGACTGCTGAGGAGGCATATACGATGGCCCTGGCCATTTCGGGAATGGCGCGCGGGTATTAGGTGGGCGTCCGCTCGTTGGCGTGGGCAGCACCTTATTCACGCAGCCTCACGTCATGTGTTGGCCTCGCTTGTTTACCAAATCTGGCAGGAACGGAACAGACGATGGAGGGAGGGGCTCGTCACTCCTCCTGATAGACTTATTGGGTGCGTCCTTGCGTTGGTGACTATGAGGATAAGTGGTACGTCCACTAAGTACGAGCTTCATCGTGCTGCTATTCGTAGATTGTGGCGTGTGGCATGGTAGTTTATATTGATGGTCGTTAGCTGACTTGTGCCCAGTAGTCTGTTACTGGTTGGTTGTGCGGAGTACATCTCCCACTTTTTGTACATTACCTTTCGTTATATATATAGACGGGACCTTACACCAAAAAAAAAAATAAAAAAAAATTAATTCACATATAGCACATAAGGTACACGTTGCAGATCATACTCACAGGTTTACGCTTATAACCCTTTTCTTTCAGTCGACCTTGTCCTTGCCTTTTTTTTTTGGTAAAAGGTCATAAAATAAAAATAAAAGAAAGTACAGCAGAAGACAAAGCACCAAAGACAAGCCTCGTGGCGCAACAAGAACCAAGGAACCCAAACACAGCAAAGCTGCAAAACCAAGCAGGGAGAAACCACGAACAACCCCACAAACAAACACAGACCCGCCAACAACAACAGCGAGGCAGCAAAAGCCAAAAACCAATCGACACCAAAAAACACACACAAGCAAAAACAAACAACCAAGGCCAAACAACAAGAGCAGGCCAACAACAAACTCAAGCAACGCGCGAAAAACATCAAACCGCACACAAAGCAGTGAAAACATGCAGAAAGATTGCAAAGTTGCAATACAGCCGAATGAACCACCGACACACCGACAAGTATCGCCCGAAGGTCCAAGCAGCCGCAACGAACCAACCCAGAAAAAGCAGCAAATAAAGCAGCAACAACCCACGACCAAAGCACACCAAAGCATGCCCAAGCCGCAGAGAACCAACCCCAAGCCAGACATTCCGACAGCTCGCCCCTGGAATGCTCAGCCGCCAAACACACCAAGCGGCACCACGCACACCATGACGGAAGCGAAACAAACGTGACGAAGAAAAGCAAGGCACAAACGCTAACAAACAACAGCAAACCTCCAAACATACCAAACCGGCCGCAACAAACCCCACGAAGTGAAGAAGGGGCAAGGGAGGCCCAAACCGCAGCCGCAGCAACAACCCCTTGTAGCCGAGCAACACGCACACAGACGAGCAGCACGCCCGCAAACGGGAAGCAAGCCGCAGGGAAACAGCCCGCAGCGACAACCAACCGAAAAAACAACAGAGCCATCAACCCGCGGACCTCAGAACACCCAAAGGGAACACCTCCAAGCCAAACCAGAAGGCAGCCCACCCACGATTGGAACAGGCACCGAGCCGCTCAGCAAGGAACAAAGAGGCAGGTCGGATAGGTGATGCAAGCTGCACACACACAGCAGCTAGCGAACCCACCAACAAAGGCGCCCCAACACCACCAAACACCAAAACCCCCAGGCCAAAAAAGGGTAGAGAACAGGACGCAAGAAGAAACCGAAGATGCCCAAACCGCGAAAGGTAAGCACCAGCAAGGGGCGACAGCCCCGCAACCACAACCCCGCCACAGACGACACAAATGGAGAGAACGAGCAGAATCCCAACGACAGCCCTGCAGCCACCAAACAGGACCACACAGCGACGACAAGCGCCGCACAACCAACCACCAGAGAAGACACAGAGCTGCCCGTCGTCGAAAGACGACCGGGGAAAGCACAACACAGGCCCCACAGAAAGCACAACCACAGAGCACGAGCAACAAGAGGACCAGCCCAACGTGAAGAACCCCAGGCTGAAACCCAAAAAGCTGCAAAGACAACAGATGAGAAATGCAGTCACCAACAAATGCAGCACCCAGACGAAGCACCAAGCCGCAAGAACCTGCAGGCAGCACCAAACGCAGCAAGGAACCCGCCAGCAGCTGAAACACAGCACCCGGACGGGCAAGAAGCAGCAGCAACCGCCTCAAACAGCCGCAGCCCCCAGCCCCAATCGCAAGGCGACAACCACCCAACCAGCACCCAATCCCAGCACCCAACGAACACAATATCAAGAGCCTCCAGCACAGCAACAGACCTTGCCCAAAGCCGCAAGGAAACAGCCCACAGCCCGGCTACAGACCCAGCGAGACACAAGGCCAAGAGTCATGAGACAGCACAAAACAACCGCAGCCAAAGACCCACCCCAGCTTAGCCGCAAGACCAAGAGTCACGTGAGAACCCACCCCAGCACAGCACGACACCAGCCACAAGACCAAGAGTCATGAGACACCAAGGAAGAGACCCGGGCCAAAAAACAACCGCGGAGACGAATCCACCCCAGCCGAGCCCACCAAATCGGACACAACGCCGATGAACCCAAGCTACAAGAACCACAGACACAAAGGTCGTGGCCCCAACACAACCCAACCCTGTGACCCACGGCACCAGACCCGCCGATGGCCAGTGGCAGCCGGAGAAGAGGGGGAGACACACAAAAACTGCCAACCGCGCAAGAGGAGCAGGAAACCCTCCACGAGCCGGCAGAACCCAGCGGTGGAGGTCACCGGCGTAACCCACGGAGCACCAAGGCGTCGATGTTGAGGCCGCAGGTCGTCGGAAAGAAGGAAGGGTGGCGGCGCAAGATGTAGAAATTAGGTTTAGGTTGAGAGAGAATTCGCTAGAGAGAGAAAGTTTTTTTCCATTTGCGGGTGGGTTCTGCCGGCGCGTGGAGGGTTTCCTGCTCCTCTTGCACGGTTGGTAGTTTTTGTGTGTCTCCCCCTCTTCTCCGGCTGCCACTGGCCATCGGCGGGTCTGGTGCCGTGGGTCACAGTGTTGGGTTGTGTTGGGGCCATGACCTTTTGGTCAACATATTTATATTCCATTTACTTTCGGGTAATATCCTCATGCGAATTACTTTCGGATCGTATGAGTAGCTTAGCATATTCAGCCTTTATGTTTTCGGGTAACATACTTAATCGAATAATTTTAATATTCGATTTTCGGGACTTATACACTATCGAGTAATATACTTATTCGAATGACGCACTGTTCGGGTACTATATATATTTAGATACTCTCGGGTAACAAATAACCTTTTCGGGTGCTATACATTTTCGGATAGTCTTACTCTATATATTTTCGGGTAACATGTTTATTCGAATAACTTTCGAATAATATGTTTATTCGACTAATCTTTAACTTTTCGAGTTATATCTATTCGTATAACTTTAGATTTTCGGATAACATATTAGGGTTTTTAAAACTTTTCTATATGATCGATAACAATTATTTCATCATCTAAACATCTTATATACATTCAAAATCATACTTTATCATGAATGAAAATACATATATTCTCATATTCGATTCCTATTTTATTAATCTAACCCTTTCCATTCGAAATCTCTACATATATACCCGAAAGTTATCAATCAGCATGGGTGGAATTGGCCGGGCCAATCGACGGTTGAGTACATTGAGTTTAGTAGGCTATTACCTCCTGTGGACCCGACCGCGCGGGACACGATTCGTTGGACTGGGTCGATAGATGGGTGTGCTTCGGCGCATTTGTTTAGGGAGGCACTACGCTATCGACGGGAACCAGTCCACTGGGCGGTACTCTTTGGAGGGCCACTTCGAGTTCCACGACATGAGTTTATTCTTTGGCTTGGTATTCAAGACCGCTTGTCGACTAGAGACAAGCCGTGGGTGGCGCAGCGAGCGGGGTCCCCTGCTTGTGTTCTTTGCGATGAGCTTCATTATGAGACGGCCCAGCACTTGTTCTTTGATTGTCCCTTCTCTCGTCATTGCCTTCGACTATTGCGACGGCAAATACGATGGTTATGGCCATACCATGAGTGGCGACAGGGTCTTCGATGGGCTTCGAGACGATGGCGTGGTCAGCATCTTCTCCAGGCTGCTTATAGGCATGTGTTGGCTTCGTTGGTCTACCATATTTGGCAGGCAAGGAACAAGCGATGGAGGGAGGGCATCAGTACGACTGCTGATCGACTTGTCCAGTGTGTGCTTCACATGGTTTGGCTGCGGATTAGCGGTACCTCGGCTAAGTTTGACTTGCAGAGAGCTGCTATTAGACGTCTATGGCGGGTAGCATGGTAGGGGCTAGTATGTTTTTGTATTACCAGTAGTCTGTTACTGGTAATACATGGTTTGTTGCGGAGTTTTCTCCTGCTCATGATGTACATTACCACTTTTATATATATATACATAGGACTTCATCCAAAAAAAAAAAATCTCTACATATATAAATAAAGCATAATACAAATTTTATACACATGTATATACCTTACGTTTGCTGAATTTTCTCCTTTCACTTTGTATGTTTGATTTGATGATGTTGCTTCGCAAATCCTTAGGTGATGTTCACGTTGTTTCTCTTTGATGAAATGAACAATATTTTCTTGTTGTTAAGTATATAAGATGCTAAGTTTTGAATTGCTTAGTAAGCTGCTGATTAAAATATGAGGTGTCAACTTCTCTTACTTTGCTGTTACTTTAGGTTTTCTTTTTCTTTGATATAGGTTTTCGAATTATACTTATTATTTAATTTATTATGAACTTTCGGGTATAATGTTCTTTTCAACGTTTGTCTATTTTTCGGGTTTAGACATTTTTGGTTATAAACTTTCGGCAGTCTTATATTTTCGGGCTTTAGATGCTTGGTATAACTTTCGCCGTGTTATATTTCGGGCCTAAAATTTTTCGGACTCCAATCTTTTTGGTATCTTTATATTAAAAATTTTCGGTACCTAAAGTTTTCGGTACCTTAATATTTTTCGGGCCATAACATTTTTCGGGTCCTTACATTTTCGGTGTTCATTTATATTTCGGGCTCCAATCTTTTCAGTATCTTATATTGATAGTTTTCGGTACCTAAGTTTTCGGTACCTTATATAATTTCCAGTATCATATATATTTTCCGGTTCAATACTTAGTCTTTGGTACAAATAATCTGTCACCTTAACCAACCCTTATACTAAATATGCATATCACATACAATTATATAAATGCACGAACTTATGAAATAGGGTTTTGGTTTCGGTTCCTGACAGATTCCTCGTGAGATATTGAAACAACTGTCTTTAGAGAGACAAATGAGTAGCTAGGAAAGGTTGTGCATGCGCCTTTGGACCATATGAAGCGTCTTCTACCCGGGATCTGATAAAATCAGTCCTGTACCTATATTGGTTGTGGTCCGGATAGTTTGTGGTTTAGTTGTGATGATTTCATCGTGATACGCTCAATATACCCTCACATACACTCGGGTTGTTCCTGGGATAGGTGCAGTTGGGATTAACTAAACCATAGGAACAGGTATGTGAACAACTCGTGTTGTCCATGCGCTAATTGACGTTGACACTCCCTCAAAGCTCGATGTTTGTCTTCAAGGCATTCTCTTTTAATCTCTTGCACCTTTTTAGGTAACGCTCCCCCTAAATTGTTGCGCTATTCCTAATGTGATGCCCTTGCTCCCCCTAAATAGATGCGCTTTTTGTGAGATTGCATATTACAAAAAAATCAAGCGCCTTTTGAATTTGAAGTGATACTCCCCAATAAATGTGTCTTTTGCACTTATAAGTCTCACTCCAACTAAAATATATGTGCTTTTTACATTAGAACTAAGGTAATACTCTCTTTTGAAATCTACTTTTATTTATATATATAACAGGACCCTTTACCAAAAAAAAAAAAAAAAAAAATACTCTCTTTTGAAATTCATGCGCCTTGTCTATTAATCCACTCTCCCTAAGTAAAAATAATATAGAATATGAAGACCAAATATTCTGTAAAGGTAAGCGCTATTTATAATATGTCGAACTCCCTATGAAATCAAAACTGAAAATATAGAGTTTGACCCCCCCAAAATAAAACTCAAGTGCCTTTTGAAATTTGAAATTGGCTCGGCCTTCTTTAAACATTGAAGCTCAAAAGTTTTTTTTTTTTTTTTTTTTTTTTGCCTTTTCCCTTTTTTTTATGGCCTTTTCCTTTTCTTTTATGGCTTTTTCCTTATTTTTAATTTTTTTTCATGGCCTTTTCCTTTTTTTTTATGGCCTTTCCTTTTTTTTTATGGCTTTTTCCTTATTTTTATTTTTTTTTCATGGCCTTTTCCTTTTTTTTTATGGCCTTTTTTTTTTTGTAAAAAATAAAAAATAGAAACAATGTCAAATCAAGAGCTTTGGGATAGTCTTGATTTTGTGTGTTTGCTCACATCACATACCGATCACGTGTGTGAAGCAAACCGAATACCACACGTGTCGGGTCTTGTGCGACTGCTCATCATGGCATACCGACCATACATGTGGAGCAATCGTCGTCTATTTACCATGTATGATCGGGATCCTGCAAAACAAATTATCGGGACTTTGGTACCCACTTTTGGACGGGTCCTCCCTTATTAGCAGATAAACATTTAGGCATAATAGGATCAAGTATGAAATCATCATGTAACTTAGGAACCCAAATCCGTTTTGGACTACTTATTGTCATTTGCAATTTTGGAGTCCATACTTGATAATTTTGGTGAATGTGTGTCTATTTGAGAATATTTTCTCTTGTGCCAATCTTAAAAGATGTTTTTCAGATTTGACTTTGACGGGTTACTTGAAGTAGGAATACGAGCTAATAGAGTTAATAGCTTTATTTATAACAGAAATGTATTTCCTACGTTGAAGAATCACATCATTCACAGCACAATGATTATTTGAAAGTTTATTTTTATTCAGACAATTGTTATATTTAGGCGTTTCAGCTGTTCTTGAGAATTTATACTCATTGTCTGTTTTAGCTTTAGTATCTTCTTCCTTTCTCTTTGGAATGACTTTAGGAATTTTCGTAGGAGAAATAGAATGGTTCTGCTCTTTAGTGTATGATTTTTCGTCCTCTATTCGTTCCTTCTTGATAGGTCTAGTTTTTTGAGTTTTCTGATCATGTTTAGAAGATATGTCTTTTAAAGGTTCAGGTGTTACAGGATAAGAAGTTGTAGTTGTGCCATTTTCTAAGGAATATTTGAGAAATGAATTCTCCTCTAAGAGCTTATCTATTTTTGCTCGAAACCCTTTACGTTCCGATTCCAGGAGAGAATGTAATTCAGCAATTTTGCGTTCAGTTTCTAGAGTATGACAATCTTTAGAGTTTGGTTTTGTTGACTGTATAGAATGTTCCCTGTTTGGCACGGACTCAGTGTGTCCTCGTTTAGCTAGATCATCTTCTAATTCTTTAATTTTTGAATATAATTGAATTCTTTGTTCAAGGAGACTTTTGTTTTGGGCTGCACTATTTATTTTTTCGTCTCTACATGTAGATAATTCTTTTGTAAGTTCGCTTACAGTTGATTCTTGTAGTGCGACCCTTGTTTTTAAGCTATTCAGCCTTTCTTGTTCTATTGTTAGTTTATTTTTAACAATAACTTTTTCTTCTAAACTCTTAACTAAACAGTTGTAATTATTTTCTAGCCTAGCTTCTAGTTCTTTGATTTTTGTCAAGTAGTTGGCTTCCATATTTTCTTTCTTGGTTGGATGTTTTTTATCGTTCTCGTGTTTTTGAATCGATATTAATTTTGGATCAATGTGTTCGAATAGATTTTCGAATGATTAAGTTTCCAGAAGTTTAGTTATCAAAAAGATTTTTGAAATGCTTTAGAAAAGAAAAAAAAATTGTACCGAGAATAATTTTTGTACCGAAAAATTTTACCAGTCCAAAAAAAAATTTTGTTATCCAAAACTTTTTCGTATGAACCGGGAACCTTTTTAAAGCAGGTACAAAAAAAATCTCGCAGCCAAAAAATTGAAATTTTAGGACTTTGCGGCAGGTACAAACCTTTTTTTTTTTTGCTACCTAAACCTATCGTAAAGCTTTACGGCATCGAAAATCTTTTACCCATCATAAGTTTTCGTATGTGTATAGAATAGTTTCTCGTATGAGAAGAGTTTTTCGTATGGTGCATCACCTATGCAATATAGGCAATCACGCAAGATGGGCATCACACAACAGTTCTCAGTAGCGAAGACACCC
Source organism: Lindernia subracemosa (assembly GCA_028392965.1). Taxonomy (NCBI): domain Eukaryota; kingdom Viridiplantae; phylum Streptophyta; class Magnoliopsida; order Lamiales; family Linderniaceae; genus Vandellia; species Vandellia subracemosa. The sequence goes on from JAQPCC010000060.1 coordinate 230,899, forward strand.
CAGCAAAATGGTGTTGTTGAGCGCAAAAATAGGACCCTAGTTGAGACAACCAGGACTCTCCTTATTCACTCTGGACTACCACACATCTTATGGGTTGAAGCACTAAACACAGCGTGCTTCACTCAGAATCGTGCATCGCTTCACAAAAGATTCAACCGGACTCCATACGAGATGATCAACCGCAGTGTGCCAGACATCTCATTTCTCAGAGTCTTCGGTGCAAGTGCGATGTTGCCAACGAACGTGAAAATTGGGGCAAACTTGATCCGAAGGCGTTCAAGGGCGTACTGGTGGGATACTCGACAAACTCCAAGGCCTATCGAGTCTACCTAAAACAGAGAAGATCTGTCATGGAAAGCATCAACGTCACGTTTGACGAAGTAGATCAAGTGGCTTCTGTACCAATCTATCCAGAACCCAGACTTCTACGAGAGTTGACTAAAGATCAACCCAGCACTTCTTCAGTGGGCGCGTCTTCAAAGACTCATACCTCAAGCGACGAGGATCTTGATCTGCTGCATCTCTGTCCAAGACCTCCGCTACCCACTGTATCTATTCCTTCCAAAGCTCCAAGCAATGACTTTTCGCCTCCAACGATAGAAAATCTCCACATTGGTGAAGATAATGAACCGACAACTGACACAGACATCATTGCAGGCTCAGAAGCTGACACCTTTCAATCTATTGATTTTTAAGCTGAAGTATCTTCAAAAGAGATATGATCCCAACCTGATGAGCCCATGGAACCACAGATCATACCAGATCCAAAAATCCTGCGGGTGAAGATACTACCGAAACATCACAAACACACGCAAGAAAGTGGACCCGTGCTCATCCGAACTCATAAATTATTGGGGATCCCTCAAGCGATGTCACCACTCGCGCTTCAACGATCAATGAAAGTCTCTACTCATGCTTCCTAAGTCAAAAGGAGCCGACCAAAGTAGCTGACGCTCTTACCGATCCAGATTGAATTATTGCCATGCAGGAAGAAATCAGCCAATTTGAAAGACTAAATGTCTGGAAACTAGTACCTAGACCGCAAGGGAAAACCATTATCGGTACTAAGTAGATCTTCAAAAATAAGAAGGACGAACAAGGGGTCGTTATCAGAAATAAAGGTAGACTAGTGGCAAAGGGATACAATCATCAGGAAGGAATCGATTGCGACGAGACCTATGCACCTGTCGCCAAAATTGAAGCCATCAGGATCTTCCTAGCCTTTGTCGCCCATAGAAACTTCAACGTGTACCAAATGGACGTCAAAATGGCCCTCCTCAATGGAATATTGAAGGAATAAGTTTTCGTTTCTCAGCCTGAAGGTTTTGTGAGCATAGAGAACCCCGACTACGTGTACCGGTTGGACAAAGCCCTATATGGACTCAAACAAGCTCCCCGAGCTTGGTACGAGGTCCTCTCTGATTTCTCGTCTCCTCCGATTTTACAAAAGGGAAAATTGACACGAGTCTCTTCACTAAAAGAAGCGGATCATATATAATGCTCGTACAGATATATGTCGACGACATCATCTTTGGCTCGACGGACGCAAGACTCTGCAGAAATTTTGGAGATCTGATAAAGCAAAAATTTGAAATGAGCATGATGGGAGAGCTAAGTTTCTTATTAGGTCTTCAAGTCAAACAAATTCACGACGGAATCTTCATCAACCAGTCCAAATACGTTCACGACATCCTCAAGAAGTACAATTTGGACAACTCCACCACTGCCATTACTCCTACGTTGCCTTCATGTAAGCTAGATGCGGATACCTTAGGAAAATCTGTCAACCAGTATCGAGGCATGATAGGATCCTTGCTTTACCTCATGTCCAATCGACTAGATATACTGTTCGCGACATGTCCATATAATACCCGAACATTTGCTAACCTTCGTTTGGCCAATATGAATCATGCATTGCATACACTAACTCATTTGAATTATATGCTAGCATAATATTTGCGTGTTCTGCATATTACATGAATTTTATGATTTGCTTTTTCATGCGTTACATATTTGCGTGTCTTATTTGACTAAAATAAGAGTGAGATGTATTTATCTCGTAGGGCAAGTGGGATAACGACGCAATTGAAGTTGATTATGGGATTTCGGGAGGGGCAGTTGCCTGTACGATATCTAGGGGTGCCGCTGCTCTCATCCAGCTCTCGATTGGGGATTGCGCACCTTTGATACAGAGGGTTGATCAGCGCCTGGGATCATGGCTGAATCAATCATTGTCATATGCGGGACGTATCCAGTTGATCAAGTCAGTCCTTCAGGCGCTACATGCTTATTGGTCTGGGGTATTCCTCCTGCCTAAAGGTGTGGTGCGGGCTCTGGAGATGCGCTTTAGGCGATTTTTGTGGTCAGGGTCTTCGGCCAAGGTTGCATGGGTTAATAGGTCTACCAGCATCTGAAGGGGGTATGGGGCTTCGATCTATTGAGGTAGATAATAGGACTTTACTTGTTAAGCAGTTGTGGAGTGTGCTTACACGTACGCCGGGATCGATTTGGGTGGATTGGCTGTATAGGACGCGGCTTCATGCTCGATCAATATGGGATATCCAGATTTCGGCTAATGATGCACGAAGTTGGCGAAAGATGATGCAGTTGCGGCCAGTGATGCGACCGCTGATTTCGTTTAGAATCGGTGATGGGTCTACTTTGTGGCTATGGAAGGATCCGTGGCTGCTCAGTACGTCGCTGCTTGAAAAGTATCCAAGAGGACCTATTGCGATGGGTCTCCCGAAGGATACTCGCTTGAGTGCGGTAATCGACCATCAAGGGTGGAACTGGCCGGGCCGTTCGACGGATGAATATATTGAGTTCAGCAGGCTCCTTCCACCTGTGGATCCGGGCAGCCATGATATGATTCGTTGGAATGGATCGATGGATGGGTGTGCTTCAGCGCACTTGATTAGGGAGGCGCTTCGCTATAGGCGGCCACCTGTGTGTTGGGCGGCGCTATTTGGGGGTCCGTTACGGGTTCCTCGACACGAGTTCATCCTTTGGCTTGGGGTGCAGGACCGCTTATCGACCAGAGACAAGCCATGGGTGGCTCAGCAAGCGGGGACACCTGCATGTGTTCTTTGTGATGCATTGCACTATGAGACGACTCAGTACCTTTTCTTTGATTGTGCATTCTCTCGCCAGTGTCTCAGGTTGCTACGGCAGCGAGTAAGGTGGTTGTGGCCATATCGGGAGTGGCGGGAGGGTATACAGTGGGCAGCGGCTAGATGGCGAGGCAATCACCTTATCCAAGCTGCGTATCGTCATGTGCTGGCATCGTTTGTGTATCATCTTTGGCAGGCACGAAACAAGCGATGGAGGGAGGGGACCATCACGACTCCAGAATGGCTTGTAACGTTCGTGATTAACATTGTTTGTCTGCGGATTAGTGGTCTATCCACTAAATTCGACCTGCAGAGGGCTGCGATTCGACGACTATGGCGGGTCGCGTGGTAGTTTGGTCCTTAGTTCCTTACTTGTTAGCTATTTGTTAGCTTGCTTTACCAGTAGCTTGTTACTGGTTGCTTTGTGAGGAGTATATCTCCCGCTCATTCTGTACATTTCTATCCTTTATATATATATAGATGGGACTTTCTCCAAAAAAAAAAATATTATATTTCAAAAATATTTCGTGAGGTGAAAAAACTATTTTGCCCCTCACTTGATTTAACCAAGTCTTTCGGCCATTTAGGGTTTCGGCCAAGCCCCAAACTCTAATCTCTCAATCCAGGCCCCAACCTGCTCTATTCTCATATAGACGTTGTGTCGGTTGCCCTTTTTAAGCCCGACTCTCTTGGTTCGTCTCAACCGGCTCTGGGAGGAATCCAGGAGTTCGGTATTCACCTAGCCAGCCCCGTGGTACCGAACTGATCCCGAGTTGAGTACGAATATGTGTAATTAACGAACCGACTATAGATTGTCGCCCTACGTATAAACCCTTTACGTTTGTCCCGGTCGAGTGAAAGTCACGCGTAGTCGAACTTATAGAACTCGACTCTATGATGTTCGTGTCGGTGACATTTACCAAACTGCCCTCCACGGCACTCGTGAGTCAGTTATGTGTAGGTCCCGAAATCTAACAAGAACTCTCAAAACTCAATGGAATAGTGCACACCTTCGAGTGTGTGTGTGTGTGCGTGTTTTTCATGTGAAGGTGGCGGCTGATTTGGCTTGGCAGAGAGTTCACACTTTTCTAGGTTTAGCTCAAAATAGACTATTTTCTTATAATGGGAAGTGTAACATTAGAATTAGCCCTAGCCCACTATTTATACCAAACATTCTTTGGTATAATTACAAGAGTGCCCCCAACTAGCAAACTTACAATACTAAGGACCCAACAAAGAATACATCATTACAAATGAAATAATGAACACTAGAAAATGATCCTAACATTCTCCCCCTTAGTGTTCATTTCCGACAGAGCGCGATCATCTTTTTCGTTTGAAGAAGGACTTACTCAAGCCCAGGTTTACTTCGAAGTGTCGGAGATCATTGCGGAGCTGGATTCTCTCATCGATGGCTTCTTTGATGTCATCTAGGAGGTTCCGATACTCGATCTCCTTCTCTGTTGGTGATCTAGGTTTGTGATACTCGTTGATCCAGAATTTTGTTCTTTCTCTGATCAACTTCAACGTGCCATCACTAAACTTTGGAATCTCTGACACCAACAGAACTCTTTTTTCTTTCTTGGGGTTTAGATAGATGATGGCTAATTCTGGATTCTGAAATACTTCAGCTTCAATGCACTTATCCAGATTGTAGTCACTACTCGTTGGTCGTGTGAGGTTGACCTTCTTCATCCCGTTTTCCAACGCCATCTGGAGATCTTGAGCAACATGGAATTTGACTTCTCTGAGCATGAATCCCTTGATCGCGTAGTACCTTTGCCTATACTTGTGCTTTGTAGCTCCAAAATTCCGGCAGAGGTATTACATTTGATTGACGTCAGATCTTTTCAGAAACTGTAGATCGGCCTCGGTGATGGTTGAGATAGAGCCGTCATTCCACATCACCTTGAACTCTGGGTAGTGTGTTCTTCCCAGGTTCTTGTCGTTCATTTGTATGATGTTGATCAAAGGCGACTTGGATTGGAAGTGGGCACGTTGTTCTTTGGCCGTCCTTGTCGGCATGCTTCCTCGATCAGCGAGGATCCATAGATAGCCCGCCGCGTCCCTGCCTTCGAAATATGGCAGCCCCCTCAAGTTGAGTTCATCCAGCTTCTTGATTTGGTCAGTGTCCTCCAGATGCGCTTGGATGTTTCTTCGAGAAATGGTGCTGTTAGTCTCACATTGTCTCATTCTGTCTCCATTCTTGATATGCTACTTGGGACTCGAACTTCGGGTGCTCTATAGATCTCGTAGTCCATGTTGTTGTCTAACAACTTCTCGAGATGTTCGCCCTCTTCAAGCTCGATCGGGTCGAAGGAGTAGATATTGGCCATGGCTCTCTTGAAAACTTCTCGATATTTTGTTATTCTTGCCACGACTTCTGCTTCAAACTCGTCCTTCTTTGACCACGGTTCTGTTAGGATATATTCTCGAGCACTTGATGAGGGTTAGTGGTTGGATCATCCTGATATGCGGCTTCGAAGCTGGGGATATTGATGTCTGAGGCGTGTTTCTTCTTTTGGGTCTTGGATTCGTAGTGTTTGCTGGTTGGGATTCGGTTTGTGTGGGCTTGGCATCCTCTACCTCTTCCCTTAGTTGTTGCCGAGGTTCGCTGTCGTTTCTCCCCCTCATGACGATCGCCTCCATCAGGATCGTCATGACGCCTCTTTGAAGAGGGTTCAGCGTCTCGGCACGTTTCGGGCGGGGTTGGTCCTTGGGGAGCGGACAGACGGCAGAGAAAGTCTAGGATAGACTATTGATCGGTCGTGAGGTGATCTGTCATCATGAGCCGCTTGAGGTAGTAGGTTTGTAGCTCATCGATGGGTATGGTATCGGGGTCGATCATACGAGCTAGTGTGTTGGGAGAGGGGAGAGGGATATTGTAGGAGGGGCCTTGTGGTGGTGGTGGTATGGTGTGGCGCTCCCTCTCATAAACACATAAATCACGCATTTACGAAAGTAATTTCGCATAAATCTTTTTTTTTTTTTTTGGAATTTTCCTTATATTAAGTAATAAATAGGTACAAAGTGTAATCAAACGGTAACAGGCTACCGTGTACAGCAAATCACCAAGCTATACGCCAAACTCTACGTAAAGCTATAAGCTGAAAACTAAAACGAGGATGAAGAGTCGAAAAACGTAAACAAGCAAGACGCACAACCTCCTCAACCACCCGCTCCGGTAAGCCACTCCTACCCTCACGCCAGCGGCGGTTACGCTCCATCCAGATGTGATAGACAATAGATGCAAGGAGATGTCGTGAAGCTAGATTGGCCAAGTGAGCACCACGCCAACGCACGGACACCCAAGAGATACCACGCTGCCATGCCTGAAATGGCCAACAAAACCGAGTCTTCCTACGGAGTAGGGAAAGACACCGCCTCGAGAAAGGGTAGTCGAAGAACAGGTGATCCACCATCTCAATGGACTGAGTATCACAAAGAATGCAAGAAGAGGATCCAGCAAGCTGCGCCACCCAAATTTTATCCTTAGTAGAGAGACGCTCACGGATAGCAAGCCAGAGGATAAATTCATGTCGTGGGACTTGAAGAGCACCCCCAAATAAAGACGCCCAAGTAACCCTGTCATGTCTTGGACGTAGCACATCCCTAGCAGAAGCCGTGGAGAACTGCCCATCACCCGTACAAGACCAGAGGATGGCATCTCGTGAGTTCGGAGCAACAACAGGAAGCAATGGACCAAACTCAAGGAACTCCGTAGTCGTCACAGCAGGCCAGTTCCACCCAGCAGGTGAGATCACAGTACTAAGCATACTATCTGAAGGCAACCCCATGGCTAAGGGTGCTCGCGGAAATCGCTCAATAAGTGGAGTCTCCGAGAGCCACGGATCAAGCCATAACCATATCGAAGATCCATCCCCCACCTTGAAGCGTATATGTCTCCGAAGTAAGGGCCGCAACTTCAGAAGTTTGCGCCAGCTCCACGAGGTAGATGAAGAGGCACGTACTGTCCAAAGAGATCTATCACGGAGGCTAGTATCATAGAGCCACTTAGTCCAAACAGAAGAGGGATCTCGCCGTATAACACACCAGAGTTTTTTTTTTTTGGATGACACCAGAGTTGCTTCAGCATAAGTGCCTTGTTATCAATCTCTATCGAACGGATGCCCAGGCCTCCCTCAGAACATGGACAGCACAGATCAGCCCAAGCGACCTTAGCCGTGGTGGATGCCCAAAGGAAGCACCGCATCTTCGCCTCAATCACCTTAATCACCCCTTTCGGTAACATGAATGCCCCTGACCAATAAAGGTGAATCGCAGAAAGAACAGACCGAATAAGCTGAATTTGGCCAGCATAGGATAATGATCGATTCAGCCAAGATCCTAGCCGTTTCTCAACCGCCAATAATAACGGTTGGCAGTCATTCAACGTAAGGCGTGAGGTAATGAGTGGCAGCCCCAAATAGCGGACCGGTAAGTGACCCAGTCGAAATCCCGTGATGGACTCAAAAAGAGGAGCCAAGGTTTCTGCACGCTTCGAAAGGAACATCTCACTTTTCTCCGCATTAGCATGAAGCCCAGACATCTGTCCAAATCTCTGTAGGGTATCCTTGAGAACAGAGACCGATGCCACATCAGCATGACAGAATAGGAGAATGTCATCAGCAAAGGAGAGGAGGGCAAGGGTGGATGCCCACATCGCCAATGGAATCGAAAATCAGGCGAAGTAGAAATCCGATGCTGAAGAAGCCCATGAAATACCTCCATAACGAGCGTGAAGAGATAAGGCGCAATCGGGTCACCTTGGCGAAGACCACGCTTACCCGCAAAGAATCCTTCCGCACAACCATTAAGGTTGAGGGAGAAAAAAGTGGTGGTCAAGCAGCATCGAATCCAGTGGATAAAGATAGGATGGAAATTCATAGCCTCCAAAGAAGCAAGTATGAAAGTCCATTGACGGGACCTTACACCAAAAAAAAAAAAAAAAAGTATGAAAGTCAATTCCACCTTATCGTAGGCTTTCGCCAGATCGATCTTAAATACGACACGAGGTGGGAGATGTAAGTTCCTATAGCCATGACAGATTTCCTGAACCAGTAGGATATTGTCAGTGATCCTCCGCCCAGAGATAAAGGCTGTCTGTGAAATATGAACAAGCGCCGGGAGAACACGCTTCAGCCGATTGGCGAGTACCTTTGAGATTATCTTGTAGAGCACATTACAACATGAAATGGGCCGATAATCCGATGGTAGCCGAGGAGAGAGTCACCCTTAGGGATAAGCGTGATCAGCGTACAGTTCAGCTCTTTCAGTATGATCCCAGAGTGAAAGAATTCCTTCACAGCATGCAGCACATCATCCCCAAGAATGGGCCACGCCGCCTTAAAAAAGGCAGCAGTGTAGCCATCTGGACCAGGAGCCTTCTCATCTCCCATAGAAAACAGGGCCTCCTTGATCTCGATGTCCTCAATAGGGCTAATCAACGATAGGGAATCATTCGTCGTCAGTGGGTGTGAGATAAAATCACGAACAGTGGTAGCGTCAACCTCTGGGGTGGTCGAGGTACCCAATAAGTCCGTGTAATAACGGAAAGCTCCGCCTTGACCCGAACATGCTCATCAATAATCTCGCCATCCTCACCCTCAAGAGAAGAAATGCGGTTAATCGTCCGGCGCATCGCCACCTGTTTGAAGAAATAGGACGTGCACTGGTACCCATCCTTAAGCCAGGCCAACTTCGCACGTTGAGACAAGAAAGATTGCTCCATCTCAACCATTTGAGCAAATAGTGAACGACAGACCCCTTCTAAAGCATGAAAACGAGCATCATCTAGGTAGTCATACACAAAGCGCTGGCTCAAATCGAGGAAGTGACGGGCATCAACCACATTCTGATGAAGATCACCCTTGTCCCGTCGAAGCTGCTTGATAAGCGGCTTGAGATGTTTAAGGCGCTTAATAAGTCGGAACATTGGACGTCCTGGAAATCGTCTGCCCCAAGTATCTCGAACAAGTGGAAGAAATCTCGGGTCCTTGCTGAGAAATTTATCAAAGCGGAAGCTCGATCCCCTCTTGTCAGCGCGGGTCCCACCAAGTAAGACATTGGGTGAGTGATCCGAAGTGGCAGGAAGGTCAGCATGGTAGTGGCAGCCCTCGTAGCGTGTAAGCCAGGTCGGATTCGCAAGCATGCGATCAAGAACTGCCCCGTCATGGGATCTCCATATGGCTCCTGCACCACCTTGACGATTATGCCATGTAAAGAACTGCCCCGTCATGGGAAGTGGTGCAAGATCAGCTGACGCCATGCATGAAGAGAGATCAGCGAAGTCAGCTGCATTAGGGTTCCCCCCACGGGCCTCATTTGAAGCAAGAATGGTGTTGAAATCTCCCAACACAAGCCATGCCTCCATAGTGCACGTAGGAGAGATATGCACAAGATCCTCCCAAAGAGTGGTACGTTCCTCCCGCCGATTACATCCATAAAGAAAGGTGACAAAGAACTTGTCATGATCAGTCATAACCCGACAGTGGACAGCCTGAGCATGGATAGCTTCAACAGTGACTGAAATAGAAGAATGATCCCATCCAATCCAAATACGCGAGCCGGGACCAGCATCATAATAAAAAAACCAAGTCCAGTGCGGACGAATCGAACTCGAGAGAAATGACGCATTACAGATAGCCACGCGTGTTTCAAGAAGTCCAATGAGTCGAAGAGAATAGCGTGTGATAATGTCCTCTACCGCCCTACCGTGGTCTCGCCGATTGAGACCACGCACATTCCATGCAGCAAGTGGGATCATAAAGGCACCTTACGCAAGGCCACCATGCTTTCAGGGCCCGAAGAAGCCTCACCATCCTCAGAGAGAGATTGCAAGGCAGCAAATGAATTGGAAACACTCACAAGTTGCTGAATGGGTTGTCGATAGCCATCTTGGGGAGGAGGCAAGCATTCCTTGGTAGTAGTGTCAATAGCAGCCCTCTTACCCTTGTCAACTTGGCGCCAAACCCTCTTTTGATGAGCGTCGGTCCCGTCTTCTGGCCGCCTAGTTGGTCGTGAGACTTTGTCGGCAGCAGGCCGTGGTCGATGAGCGGGCCGCGTGGGCTGCACTCCTGTTGTCGACGTCGGGCAAGCCACAGATGCGTGGTTCCAAGAGTCACACTTGATGCACTTGGATGGCTTCCATTCGTATGTCACGCGCACTTGCACCACCCCCGCAGATTCCCCGCAGGCCGATGGTAGACGGATGTGAAAGTGATATGGAACGGAATCGTCGCTGGAGCGAGGGCAGGATCAGCAGGCCGGAACGGGTGATAGAGGAGGTTGTGCGTTTAGCCTGCCTACGTCTTTCTACTCTTCATGCTCGTTTTTGTTTACAACTTATTGCCCTACGTAGAGTTTGGCGTGTAGCTTGGTGATTTGCTTGTTCACGGTAGCCTGTTACCGTTTTGCTTCCTTTTGTATCTTTTATTACGTAATATATGGAAAATTCCAAAAAAAAAAGAAAGTGATCAACAAATGGTTCCGCAAGCTTCTTGAGCACGCATACACGTGCATAGTCAATGCGTTCGCCATTAGTGGTCACCCCGTCAGCAAATAGGGGCCGACCCACCCCACTTGCTATTACTCCCAGACCAGCTTGAGTCCAGAACTCACTGGGAACATTCCATAATTTTACCCAAAGGGGAACTTCAGTAAGTTCACGCTTCGCAAAAGACATCCCCGGCCGCCAAATCTCCAAGAACAACGGTTGGCCACGCAGGAGCCATGGGCCCCCTTCAAGGGCCACCTGCATGGCCTCAGCTGATGCAAATTGAAACTTGAAGAAGCCATTGATCGTCGCCTTGACCTCCACCAAGTCAGTCCAGAGCGAACGCACAAAACGTTCCACAAAAGGAAAATAGGGCTTCTTCCCCAAAAAATAGCCTACCAGTGTATCCTCCCAACGGGCAAATCCCTGACGCGCAATTTCCCACGTCGGAGAGACTTCCGGCACCCCGTCAACAACCACCGGCGTCGTGTATGATAGCGGAACATGCTTCACTTTCAGCCCTCCTCGTCGGTTGGCATTATCCACCGTTCCCTTGGCAACAGATGCAAAGGATCGTTTCATCGGTTCACGGACCGCAGTGGGAACTTCCGTTTCACCCACCATGTTTGCTATAGGGGCAGAAACCCTAGACCCATTAACGGGCTTAGGGTGGCGGCCCAAGTCATCAGAGGAGGGAACCCTAGCCGCCATAGGGCTCCCACATGACGTCGTGTCATCACCGGAAGGCGCCACCATCAATTTTGGTAGATGGTCCAGATTCTCATGCAGATCACCACAACCCGTTTGAGCGCTTGCTAGCCTCGCCTGATTGGTTGGCAGTGGTGTATCCGGCCATCGTCAAAATAGGCCCGTCCTCGGAAGTCGCTCGTCTCGCAACGGTTTTAAGATCGTTCGTGGTCGATCCACAATCATCGTTGTGGAAGAAGACACCGCAAGAGGCGTCTCATTCATCGGCGTGCTTGTCATCAAAGAGGAAACCCTAATTCCATTTACAGACTTAGGATGGCCCGATGAAACATCCAAAGCATTTTCCGTCCCGGCTGCCGTCGCTCCGAAGCAAGTCGCTGTCGTAGGAGATCGCGCCACCACACTTGCTGCCGCCGAGGATGTCATCGCCGCCTTGTCACACGCCATCAAAGATTCCAAAAGATTTGCATGATCAGCCCAATTAGATGCAGATAGGCCTAGATCTTTCCGTAAATAACGCAGAATCTTTTCCATACGAGGATGATCACGAAAATTTTCTGCAAGGAATGTAAGATCCGCTCCCGATATGGCGTCATCTTCATCATCGTCATCTCCCTTTCCTCGAATGACATCATTCGCCACCTTCGTAGAATCTCCATTTGCCACTCGTGCCAGCAGATTAGTGAAGTGCGAACCATCGAAAACCTCCGCAAACGAAGGGTAATCCTTAGCCAACGCATCCAAATTTGAGCGCTGACCTAAGATCGCCGAAGATAACGCTGTTGACGACATCATAGATCCCGCCATAGTGGATGTCGTAGCCATGATCGTCGTAAAAGAAACGTAAAATCAAACGTAACAGAACGTAACGAAACGATTAACGATGAAACCCTCCAACCGCCGTCTGATCCCGGTGTTGGAGGCCTACAATAATCCCAGAACGGCCACCAAAATCCCGGTGTCGTGAGATAAAAAATCCGGCCGTCAGCCGTGTAATAGGTCGGAATTGGTGATGAAAATTGGACGAAAACCTAGAGAGAGGTTGGAGAGAATTTCTCTAGAGAGAGAAATTAAGGTTTTTTTTCTCCATATTCCCTTTGGAACGAGTTAAGTCTGAAATATTTGTTAAGGAGTAACGATCTCTCTCTAACTCTCTCACTCTCTAGCGAAATTCTCTCTAGGAATACAAATCCTAATACTATATTTCGGCCGCCTTTCGATCCAGCAACCACGCGTCGCTGCCCACAATTGCCTTGTAGACGCCGGCGACGTCTCCTTCGGCCTCCATCGCCGGGATCAGACGGCGTTTGGAGGGTCTCGTTTGGTGTATATCTTGTGTGTTCGGGATTATGGCTACATCATCGTCTATGGTGGGCTCGATGATGTCCTCTTCATCTTTGCCTGTGTTAGCTGCGATGCAGCCGAGTGATCTCGAGAATTTAGAGTCAACGGGCCAACACAGATGCCGGGAGAGCCCGGCGACTCACAGCGTGTGGCTGACGAGAAAGAGAACAGATCAAGACGTTCTGGTGCAGTTCAATTTCAACCTCTGCGTCATGACGGGGCTGATTCGTGGAAAGATATTAACATACGTCGTAGGGAATGGACACCACCGCCCAAAAGAGATCAGAGGTTTCTTCATGATTCTGATGAATCCGATGAAGATGAGGGAGTGACGGCTGTCCCTAATGAAACCCTTGCAGATGCTATTTCCATGGTGATGTCGGAGGTCGAGACGACGCCGAGGGCTGCTTCTCAGCATGGGCCACTCCCTAGGGTTTCTGATAATGGGCCACTACCTAGGGTTTCTAATAATGGGCCAATACCTAGGGTTTCTGATAATGGGCCAATACCTAGGGTTTCTGATAATGGGCCAACACCTAGGGTTTCTGATAATGGGCCACTGCCTAGGGTTTCCCCTAGCGGGCCTGTTCTTCCTATTGTGGGGGCGGCTTCTCCATCAGCAGGTGGATCGCGCAAGGCTGTGAGTACGTCTAACCCTGGATCGATTCGCCCGCAAGAGCATAAGTTATTTCGTCGGGGATTTCTTGATTTTAACCATGGGAAGGGTTTCAAGGGAGCTGCTGCCACAAAGGATTGCAAAGGTGCTGGGACGACAAGCCCTAAAAAGGTTACGGTGGATACTATGCCATTAGTGACAGAAGTTTCGGTCGATAAGCAGAAGGATGATGGAGATGTTAATGATACGGGGGGCTCATCATCTCACTCGGTGGGTGCTATGCCATTGCCATCGGCTAATGAGCTAGGTGGTGGTTGACGGAGTCGCTCGGCCAGGCATGCAAGCTAAATCATTTGTTTCTGCGTTAACGGGTCGAGCGTCCGACCTTAATGCGCATCAGCCAAGAGTCGAACGAGTAATGCTTGCCTATACAGCTCCGACTCTTGTTGATGGAGTAGTTGAGGTTCAACCTCCTTCTGAGATAGCGGATAAAGGCTGTGCACGTTGGGCTAACACTCTTGTTGGATATTTTCTTGGCCGAAGGCCATATTTTCTGCACGTTGAACGTCACTTTCGTTCCGTATGGCCTGGTTTAGTTAAAGTGAGAGCTACTTCGAATGGTTTCTTCAAATTCAGGTTTGATTCTGATGGAACGATGATGATGGCTGTTGAGGGTGGCCCTTGGATTTTGAACGGCCAACCTCTATTTTTTGAAGAATGGCGGCAAGGTATGACACTTGAAAAGAAAACACATACTGAAGTTCCGACTTGGGTTCGCTTACGGCACCTTCCATCGGTATTCTGGACGCCAGAGGGATTAAGTATAGTCACGAGTGCTGTGGGGAGGCCGTTGTTTCCAGATGCGTTCACTACTACTATGGAGCGTATTGACTATGCACGTGTGTGTGTTATGAAGAAGCTGGGGGAACCCTATCTTGATTCATTCAATATGCGACTACCGAATGAATGATGTGATCAAGATAAAGGTAGAATATGAGTGGAAGCCACCGCGCTGCGCTACATGTGCGACTTTGTGTCATTCAACTGTGACTTGTCCATCCAACGAAAACAAGTTGACGAAACCTGTTTCTAGAAAGAGTGGCCCATCATGACCGCATCAGGAATATAGGCGTCTTGCTGATACCAGCAAGGCCGTGATAAAAACTTCCTCTGGTACTACGAAGCCCGCGATCGAGAGCATACAAGTAGGTAAGAAGGATACTGCCCAGATAGGACTCTCACTTCAGAACCCTAATGGAGGGGGGATGCCCTCAAACCGCACAGCTCCATGGCACAACCCGCGGTACCAGATCCCCATGGATCTAGTAGTAACTCTTTTGCTGTTCTTGACCTCGTTGTTGATGCGGAGGCTAGTTCTCTTCAGGGTCTTATAGGTGATACAGACCGTATGGTGGTTATTAATTAGTTCTGATGCACCTAGTTCGTTTTGTTTTCTTGTGTCTAGTTGATTGTACCAGTAGCTTGTTACTGGTGGTTGCGACATGAGTACTATCATGTTCGTTGTTCGTTGTTCTGTACCATTCTTATTATTATTATAAATATAAGTGAAACTTTCCCCAAAAAAAAAAAGTCCATGAACGCAGCAAGTGCATTAGTCAACCCAAATGGCATCACTAGAAACTCGTAGTGTCCATATCGGGTGCTGAACGCCGTCTTCGGAATGTCCTCATCTTTTATCTTTAACTAATGATAGCCCGAACGTAGATCAATCTTCGAAAATACTGCTGCACCCTGGAGTTGATCAAAAAGATCATCGATTCGAGGCAAGGGATATTTATTCTTGATGGTAACCTTGTTAGCACCCGATAATCAATGCAGAGTCTCATTGATCCATCCTTCTTTCGTACAAATAGAACTGGTGCGCCCCATGGTGAAAAACTGAGTTGAATAAAACCATTATCGAGGAGCTCTTGTAGTTGTATTTTCAGCTCTTTTAGCTCTGTTAGAGCCATTCGATATGGAGCTTTAGATATTGGTGTTGTCCCTGGTGGTAATTCAATAGAAAACTCAATCTCCCGATTAGGTGGTGGACCAGGAAGATCGTTTGGGAATACATCTCGATAATCTTTCACAATAGGTACTTCACTCAAATCATGTTGAGGTTGCTCATCTGCTTGTATTGCATAAATAAGGCAAGCCTCACAACCAGCATCTACCTATCGTTGAGCCTTTAATGCTGATATTTTTAGAATCCTACAATGTTTTGCAACTCCGAGAAGGTAAAAGGTGCTTCGTCAGCTAAATGGAAAGTAACTATCTTTTTGTTGCAGTCAATCACCGCTCCATACTTCGACAACCAATCCATACCAAGGATGATATCATAATCATTCATAGGGATTACGATCAAATCATCATATAATTCCTTATTTTCAATCGGTACCGCACACTCTTGCAGAATCTGATTTGTCTGGGTTGAAGCTCCATGAGGAATTGACGCATTGTAGTTGAGCTTGGATAGAAGAGGTGTTATACCGAGCCTCGTTATGTACTTAGATGATGCAAATGAATGCGTGGCTCCCGAATCTATTAGTATGGATGTCGGAACATTGTATATAGAGCGTGTACCTGTCACCACCGATGGATTAGCCTCAGCTTCATCGCTTGTGATGGTGAAGACTCTAGCAGGGACCCGCTTGATTTGCGTTCGGATTCTCGGGGCAGGTTCTTGCGATGTGGCCCAATTTTCCGCATATGAAGCACTTGATAGTTTGGGTGAAACAGTTGCCTGTGTGTTGACGTCCGCATCTTGGATACGTGGGCATAGGGACTTGGTTTCTCTCTTGGTTCGGATTCAGCTTTTGATTCTGATCCCAGTGTTGAGGTCCAGGCCTTCTTTGGAAATTCGGTTTCTGGCCTTTGACTACGAACTGCCTCTTTCTGTCGCCTTCGGCCCATTTTTGACCTTGCACAAATTTGCGTTTTGCTTCTTGTGCACGAACGATTCTCATCTCGGCCTGCTCTGCTACGAGTGCCCTTTCCGCAACTTGTGCATAAGTGATACCTTGAATGCCAGCCATGTTGACATCTCGGTAAAGTTCAGGCTTCAGGCCTTCAAGAAATCGCTCCACTTTTAGGGCGTCAGTACTAACCATGTGTGTTGCGAACCTTGACAAATGTTCGAATTTGCGAATGTACTCTGCAACTGTCATCGCTCCCTGTCGTTGGTTTATGAATTCATTCATCCTCATTGCGCGTATAGGGGCTGTGAAGTATTTGTTTCGGAAGATCTCTTTGAAGCGTTCCCAAGTCATCGTGATTGGATCTTCAATGGCTCTCATTGTATCCCACCAGTGGCCCGCACTACCACGAAGCATAAAGGCGGCACAAAGGACTTTGTCTTGCTCTGGAACCCTGCTGTATTGGAACATGTTTTCCAGTGTTCTCACCCAGTCTTCTGCAGCTGTAGGGTCTATAACATCTTCGAAAATTGGAGGATTAAGTTTTCGGAATCTTTCACCAACAATCTCTACCCTTTCAGCTTGAGTTTGATCTCCTCCTTGCTGCCCATTAGGATTTCGTTGTCGGATTAGTTCTTGAATTTGCTCTGATTGACGTTGAACAAGTTCAGTAAGTCGGATTATAGCAGTGTCTCGCTCATGAGTAGGGGTCACAGTCTCCCTACCCTGACTACTTCCTCCGCTGCTTTCGCCTCTAGTGCGTACCATGATGCTCACACTTTACCCTGTTAACCCTTTTCGAATAATATGGCCAATAAAGTCATGCAACAGAAAATTATTCACGCAATATCATAAAACTTACGAGCAAGGCTGCGCTTTCACACTTTTGAGTTACTGTACATCGATAGTCTACAGAACCTGTGACCGTAGCTCTGATACCAACCTGTAGCGACCACCCCACACACATAACCAAAACGACTCTAACGACACTAACTCGAGAAAATAAATTGCGTGAGTTCTGCTTAAAACTCGTCGATATACCCTGTATAATGTCAAAATGACTCAAATCACGAATAACGTAAAATTTAAATAACCTCTCAACAAACAAAGGCAAACCAAACATCTTCATAGCCAGGAATATTTCAACAAACTCCACAACATCACAAAACAACGTCAACGACCCAAACTCAGCAAGCCACAACATAATTACAGACACACATAAAACCACCCTTCAAGAACGAACCTTAATCAAAATGACATAACAATTCAGCTCGACTCGACCAAACATAATATATATATATATATATATATATATACGAACATATTCAACGACTAACACACATAAGATGCAGCAAAAGAAACAAGCCCGCCACACAGGTCGTCGTCCATGTACAGTCCACCTCAAAAGCCCGTGGAAGCTCCAACGACCAGCCTCGCTATCTACGTCAGTCAAGCAAGGTCATCATGCTCACCTACAACGCATGAACTATATGAGCTAGAAGCTCAGTAAGTAAAAATCATGCATGCTGAGTGAAATATGCAACTCCTCATCATATGCATAATCTATGTGTGACTCGACATCTCAAAATGCATCATCTCTCTCATATCCTCTGTCTGGGCCCGTGGCTAAAATACTATGCACCACCAAGAGCTCAATAAATCATCTGACAGTGGCCCACTCTGGGTAGCCAACACTAGGTCTCCCTAGGTTGATCCTTCCCAGGTCGCCCCTTCTGTCGCGGTCGCCTACGCTGGTAGCCCACGCTGGTAGCCTACGCTAGGGTTCCATACCCTAGGTCGCTCCTACCGCATCAATAATATGGCAGTGACCCACTCCAAGTAGCCTACGCTAGGTCTCTCTAGGTCGCTCCTTCCTAGGTCGCCCCTTCTGCCTCAATATATGACGGTAGCCTACACTAGGGTTCCATACCCTAGGTCGCTCCTGCCCAGGTCGCCCCTTCCGTCGATGGTGCACTAGTAATAACCACATACACCTCAACTGCATGCCAATAATCGGCACATATACATCGCTCCCCGGCGAACATGACTATGCATGCCAACACTCAACAGTACCCGACAATATGCATGCACATGTATATGTCGTGAATGGTATGCTCATGAATTCACATAGATCATATTAAAATATCAACTAAACGAAAATAACCATGTCACCAAAATAATCATCGAAAAATCAAAGCAAATAATTATAAGCACCGAATACTATGTTCATGCGTCGTAGTTGGACTTTCACTTACTATAACCTCGAAGCGTTGATAATTAAGTTGGACCCCTTAACTTGAATAATACGGCGTGCTCAGTACTCTTCCCAAATTTATCGTATTTCCTTCACCTATTAAAATTATTAATACGAAACATGTACATAAATTATCGATATTACTTTAGAAGAAAAGAATTATAATTGATTGGTTCTTCCTAAACTATATAATTATTGTAATTATTTACCAAGAGCTTGTATATAGATAAAACTTCGACAGCCAAGAAGGTTCTGATGGTGCAAATAATGTCAATGCTCAAAGTTTGCTCTCGGAATCTTTCACTCTCTTCTCTTCTCGTTTCTTTTTTTTTTCTTTTGTTTGCTGCTCACACTTTTCGTTACTTGCAGGTGAAGTGATGAGATGCTTATGTTGTGATGTTTAATAAATCAAGTGGTCTAAGGCGGTTAAGAGATTACCCTATGTGTTAAGTAATTAAATTGATAATTACACCATTTTGCATACCCTATTGAAGGAATATTTGCATAATTCTAATATAATTTTAATAAAACTTACGGATAGCTACCTAAACAAATGCTCGGGAAACATACAAGTTACACACATGTAACTGTTGGGAATCCCCGTAGGGGCCCGAGGCCCTCGTTCCTTGAACGGCGGAATTTTAAAACTTTAAGGGATTCCCGCCTTCCCTTGGACCGCTCGGTAATAACACGAGAACGTAAGAACACGAAAGAAAGGGTTTTAGCCATTATACCTTGACGAAGACAAGAAGATGGCGAGCTTCGAACCCTTCAATCCCCGGGATGTAGTATCCCTCTCCTAGCACCTTTACGCGCACGAACGGGGCAAGAGCGTCATGCCGGCACCTTTACAACGTCACGACCGAACCTTGCTTGAGACGGCTAGGCCAAGGCTCGGGCAGTAGGGTCTCCTCTTCACACGCGGCAGCGCGCGCCTCGAGAGAGGGAGAGAGTGCGCGAGAGAGAGATGAGAGACGAGAGAGATTTGACGGCTCTAGGGTTTTCTCTTTTTCCAAAATGACTTAGTTTTGATTTCAAAAATCAAAAACCTATTTATACCCACTAGGGTTGGCCGAAAAACGTAAGTTGGGTGGAGAAAAATTCTCACCCACTTTTCATACCAAGTCTCCTTTGCTTACTTGGTTTTTCTCTTTTAAATTCAAATTCAAAATTCAAATTTAAATTAAATATTAAATTAATATTTATTCTATATTTAGTATATTTAAATATAATATCCAATATATATTTAATTATAATTTTCGAAATTAATACTATATTAAAAACGAAATACATATATATATCTAATATATATTCTATTTAATTCCAAATTAAATATTATTATTTTTCTAAAACAATAATAAAGATTTAAATCACATTTAAATCATATACTAAATATTAATATCCAATATAATATTTCCAAAATATTTCGTGAGGTGAAAAGACCATTTTGCCCCTCACGCGATTTTACCAAGTTTTCAGCCATTTAGGGTTTCGGCCAAGCCCCAAACCCTAATCTCTCAATCCAGGCCCCAGCCTGCTCTATTCTCATATTGACGTTATGTCGGTTGCCCTTTTTAAGCCCGACCCTCTTGGTTCGTCTCAACCGGCTCTGGGAGGAATCCAGGAGTTCGGTATTCACCTAGCCAGCCCCGTGGTACCGAACCGATCCCGAGTTGAGTACGAATAGGTATTATTCACGAACCGACTATAGATTATTGTACTACGTATAAACCCTTTACGTTTGTCCCGGTCGAGTGAAAGTCACGCGTAGTCGAACTTACAGGACTCGACTCTATGATGTTCGTGTCGGTGACATTTACCAAAACTGCCCTCCACGACACTCGTGAGTCAGTTATATGCTCTGGCCAGAGGCTTAGGTAAATTCCCGCACATCGAAACTGCATAGGACGTTAAC
Source organism: Lindernia subracemosa (assembly GCA_028392965.1). Lineage (NCBI taxonomy): Eukaryota > Viridiplantae > Streptophyta > Magnoliopsida > Lamiales > Linderniaceae > Vandellia > Vandellia subracemosa. The sequence continues at coordinate 251,259 of JAQPCC010000060.1, forward strand.
CCTGAATTTAATCAAGGCCGTAAATTCCGCTCAGTGGTATAACCGGCAATCACGTCGAAAAGTCAAGACCGCATTTCGCCGCTGACCCATGCTTCATGCAATTTGGGCCTAGCAAACTAGTGACAAATCAAGACCTTAAGACCAACCCCGGGTTAAACCCTTTCGGTCTAAGGTTCACGTAGACTACTATAGTCAATCGATCGATCAGCGACTTTACCAGCGTGTGATCGTTCGATTACGAGTCAGTGTCCAAATACAGACAATTCCCTGATTCGTCTTGTATCAATGTCACGAGCTCCCACTTCCCAAGTGAATGGTTGGCACAACCACTTTGGACCCGTCGACAAACAAGTCGTACTCGTCAATCCAGTCACCCTACTGGAGACTAAGACTTGTGGACTTAATTTAATATTACAGTATGTCAGCTTACTGGTGCCCCCTCTCTGTCCCCACAGAATCAGTAACTGAACTGTAAATATTTGGGTTTTGTTAATTCGTCTTATTACCCGACTGCAAGGTTAATTTATTTAGACGAAATAATATTCTGCCTTTGTATTGTTTGTCATGCTAATTTCGACAATAAACAAACAATAATAATTTCATTATCAAATAATTCAATTACAAATGTTAAACACATCAAAATTACACTAATGCCCTCGTACTATCTAATCCTCGTACGGCATCTAGGGCATAAACCTCAACAATCTCCCACTTGCACTAATGCCACGTGCTATAGTATCTCAACCCCATTTTATCGAGGTGACGATCTTGCACTGCCTGAAACAGTGGCTTCGTGAACGGGTCCGCCACATTTTCTGCTGAGGCGATCTTCTGCACGGCTATAGAGCCATTCTCAACGAACCCACGTAACACGTGGTATTTTCTCTCTATGTGCTTGGACTTAATGTGAGCACGGTGTTCCTTAGCTTGTGCGATCGCTCCGCTATTGTCGCACCACAATGGTAACGGGCGATCCACTATGCTAGGTACCACCTGTAGTTCTTCTAAGAACTTGCGTTTCCAAACACCCTCATTGGCAGCTTCTGAAGCCGCTATATACTCCGCCTCAGTGGTGGAATCAGCAGTCGTACTTTGCTTGGAACTCTTCCAAGTTACTGCGCCACCATTGAGCGTATATACAAAACCCGAAGTAGACTTTCGGTCATCCACATCTGATTGGAAGTCCGAATCCGTATAACCATCTACTTCTAATTCTCCTGGGCTGTAAATCAGTATCAAGTCCTTAGTCCGTTTAAGGTACTTCAGGACTGTCTTTACCGCCGCCCAGTGTTCCTTACCAGGGTTGGCCTGAAACCTACTCACTACGCTCACAGCGTACGCTATGTCTGGTCGCGTGCAAAGCATCGCGTACATCAGGCTACCCACAGCTGAAGCATTGGGGACTCCAATCATCTCTTGTCTTTGTACCTCGTTGCGAGGAGACATAGCCTTTGAGAGATGAATCCCATGCCTCATAGGTAGGACCTCTTTCTTAGAGTCGTCCATCTTAAACCTTTTAAGGACTTTATCTAAGTAAAGGGCCTGAGATTAGCCAATTGACCGTTTCGCCCTATCTCTAAAAAGGCGTATTCCTAGAATATAGGTCGCTTCTCCCAGGTCTTTCATAGAGAATTCGGTCGAAAGCCAAGCTTTGACCTCTGAAAGCATCCCAATGTCGTTTCCTATCAAAAAAGATATCATCTACGTACAATACTAGAAACGATACCTTGCTCCCACTGGCCTTCTTGTAAACACACGGCTCATCTTCGTTCTTTATGAATTCGTAGTTCTTAACTACTTCATCGAATCGAAGATTCCAACTCCTTGAAGCTTGTTTCAGTCCATAAATGGACCGATTCAGCTTGCATACCTTCCGATCATCTGCATCTGACGCAAAACCTTTGGGTTGTTCCATATAGATCTCCTCCTGGAGGAATCCATTCAGGAACGCGGTCTTTACGTCCATCTGCCAGATCTCGTAGTCATAGTATGCTGCTATCGCAAGCATAATGCGAATGGACTTAATCATCGCGACTGGTGAAAAGGTCTCCTCAGAGTCAATACCCTCTTTTTGACTATACCCTTTCGCTACAAGCCTAGCTTTGTACGTTTCCACCTGTCCGTCAGATCCAATCTTCTTCTTGTAGATCCATTTGTTCCCAATCGGTCTGAAACCATTGGGTAGGTCTACAAGTGTCCAAACCTGGTTTGAATACATAGAGTCCATTTCGGCCTGCATAGCCTCAAGCCACTTGAGGGAGTCTGTACCGGTAATTGCCTGGTCGTAGGTGACGGGATCGTCCCCGACGCATCCCTCAATCGCAGCATCTCCATGCTCGACGTGTACCATACCATATCTCTCAGGCATTTGAGATATCCTACTAGACCTGCGCAATTGCGGCTGAGCTGGGTTTTCTGGAACGTCGTCTAACGACTCTGTAACAACTGGAGTTGATTCGTCGTTTAACTCTCCAAGAGTTATTTCACGTCCATTACCGCCTTCGCTAATGAACTCTTCTTCCATGAAGGTTGCGCGTAAAGCGACAAACACCCTGTGTTCGTCTGGAACGTAAAAGTAGTACCCCATTGAGTCATCGGGCTATCCGATGAATCTGGCCATAATCGACCTTGATTCTAACTTGTCTGCCTGTAACTTTTTCACAAAGGCGGGGCAACCCCAAATCCTAGTGTGATTCAGGCTTGCCTTACGATTATGCCAAGCTTCGTAAGGGATCCTGTCGGCAGAGCGGGTAGGTATCCTGTTAAGGATATAGGCTGATGTTTCTAAAGCATAACCCCATAACGAAATGGGGAGATCTGTGTAACTCATCATCGACCGAACCATATCCAAAAGTGTTCGGTTTCTTCGCTCGGCTACGCCATTTAATTGTGGCGTACCGAGAGGTGAGAACTGTATAACGATGCCATTTTCTCTGAAAAATGCATCGAACTCAAGGCTCATGTACTCGCCGCCTCGATCTGATCGAACGACTTTAATGACCTTGCCAGTTTGCTTCTCCACTAACGCCTTATATTCTTTGAACATTTCAAGAGCTTCGGACTTTTGTCTAATCAAATAGACAGTCCCGTAGCGGGACTGATCGTCCGTAAACGTAATGAAGTAGCGGCAATTACCTCGGGCCGTCACCCTGAACGGTCCACATACATCAGTGTGGATCAAACCCAACACTTCTGCGGCCCTAGTAAAAGTCCCTGTGAAGGGTGATTTGGTCATTTTGCCTAGGATGCAAGACTGACAAGTTGGGATCGGGCCTGACTTAGCTATGCGAATCAGGCCGTCCTTTTCCATCTTGTCAATCTTTGCTTCCCCAGCGTGACCTAGTCGAAGGTGCCAGATGTATCGTTCGTTCGACCCCGTCGACGAGTTGGTTATTGCATTTACAGTTTCCACCTTATCTCTTAGGTTGACGTAACATAAACCATTTATTAACGTCGCATTTCCAACGTTTTCATTTCTAAAATAAATATGGCAAACATTATCAATAAATCGAAATTCATAACCAAGTCTGCTCAAAACAGGAATCGAAATAATGTTCTTAAGCCCCTTGGGCAAAACCAAAACATCAGAAAGTACTAAACTATGCAAAGATGATAAAAGCAAAGTCTTCGATCCAATGTTCGTCGCTGCAACACTATGTCCGCTGCCAACGTTGATCGAGACCTCACCAGCTCGAAGCTTCCTACTTCGTTCCAGACCCTGGTTCAAAACACAAATATGGGAGCTAGCCCCTGAGTCAAGTATCCATGAAGTAGAATACACAGAACAATTACCTTCGAAAACTAATTGCTTACCTGAAGCATCAGAAGACGCCTTCAGCTTAGGACAATCGCGCTTCTAGTGACCCAGCTGCTGGCAATGGAGGCACTTGTCAGTGGGCTTCGCGCCCGACTTCACAGCCTTCTTGGATTTCGCCTTCTTGACGATTCTACCCTTTGGCCCGCTGTGCTTGCTCGGCTTCTTCTTCGACCCCTTGGACCGAGTAGTCGCAACAAGCGTCACCTCCTTACCCTTAGGACCCCTATCGCTGCGATACTGGGTTCGGGCTACAACCAACTGATTAATCAGGTCTAATACCGAATACTCCTGATTATTAAGGTTGCAATTCACCACGAATTGGTGAAAGGACGGTGGGAGGGACTGCAGTATGATGTCAATCTTCACCTCGTGAGGAATTCTGAATGCAATCGCATCTAATCGCTCCATATACTCATTTAGCTTCAGTAAATGAGCATGGACATCACCACCCTCTGCGAGCTTAGTGTTAAAGAGATCATGCGTGAGTGAATAGCGGGCGCTCCTAGACGACTCGCCATAAAGCTCAGTGAATTGATCATTCGGAGTGGCATGCTCCTCAATGTCCAAGACACAATACAGTTTTTTCAACCTGAGGACGATCCTCAGATTTCTAAGCCAGTCTACATAGTTTGGTCCCACCAAAGAATGTTTTTCCAAAAGTACGGATTATGGGTTTGTCATCGTATAAAATAGAGAAGAAAATAAATGCAGAAAGATAACAGATAGTTAGGATTTGAAGTGTTTAATCAGACTAAAATAAGACTTTAATTTTTTTTGTCTGACTCCCACTATTTTTCTCGAAATCTTGTCTCCCGTTAGAAATTTCGGAAACCTCGTTGAGTAGTTTCATAGTGGCGTTGATTTACCCGCACTGAATCAAACTAGCCTCAACTTAACAGTTTATTGGTATATTTGATCAGCCAGGCTCGTGTCCCACACGATTCTGTCACACAGAAGGTTCAACGAATTTGTCTCAGTCAGGGTCCCTCGGCCTGTAACTCAGACGTCTTGGGAATGACTGTACAAGTGCTACCTATCAACGTCCTGCTAACCTTCCACTTTTGAGTGAACTTCGCCTCCGTAGGATAACACTTTGCGGGAGGACGAAGAGTGGTCGGTGAGCGGCATTATCAAATATGCATCCTAATACGTTCACGTCAAAGGCGAGGGTTTTAGCGCCGTAACTCGGTCAACCCAAAACCGTACCCCTAAGTCGTAACGTTTTTGGACTTGATAGAAGACAGGAGCCCCGCCCTTTACTCACTTGATATTTTAAAGTCTAACTTCGTGAGAATCATCACAGTTAAAAAGAACGAGCACATTATGCACGATATCACGTTCCAAACCAACACGCACATAATAGACTTTAATAGTAAACCTAGTTTCAACCTATTAAAGTAAATGCGAAAGACTGGGGATATTTCTAGTTCTATCCTATTGTACAAAAAGAAAACTCTAAGTCTTCGGGCTCGTCTCGAACGGACACCTCGGCCACCGTCTTGTTCGTTCGTCTCGTCTCGATCGTCTCTCGTTCGGCCGTCATTCCTGTACTACTATAGCCTATGACGGGGGGATCTTTCCCTAAAACAACAAAGCCAGTCTTTCTAGAAAAACTGTAAATTACAACCCGGGGGGGACCTTGTCACCCTTAAGTGTCGCGCGCGCTGCGCGCACGGCCAGGCCAGCGCCGCGCGCGCTCGTGCGCGCGGCCTGCCCTGTGCGCCGCGCGCTGTGCGCGGCCAGGCCTGGCCCGACCAACGCCTACGTGTCGCCGGCCAGCGCCGCACGCGGCCAGCTTTTCTGAAAACTTTCGTTCGGGCTTCGTGGTCATAGTCCCGTGACTTAACTGAGCCTAAGGCTCTGATACCACTGTTGGGAATCCCCGTAGGGGCCCGAGGCCCTCGTTCCTTGAACGGCAGAATTTTAAAACTTTAAGGGATTCCCACCTTCCCTTGGACCGCTCGGTAATAACGCGAGAACGTAAGAACATGAAAGAAAGGGTTTTAGCCATTATACCTTGACGAAGACAAGAAGATGGCGAGCTGCGAACCCTTCAAATCCCCGGGATGTAGTATCCCTCTCCTAGCACCTTTACGCGCACGAATGGGGCAAGAGCGTCACACCGGCACCTTTACAACGTCACCACCGAACCTTGCTTGAGATGGCTAGGCCAAGGCTCGGGCAGCAGGGTCTCCTCTTCACACGCGGCAGTGCGCGCCTCGAGAGAGAGAGGGAGAGAGTGCGCGAGAGAGAGATGAGAGACGAGAGAGATTTGACGGCTCTAGGATTTTCTCTTTTTTTAAAATGACTTAGTTTTGATTTCAAAAATCAAAAACCTATTTATACCCACTAGGGTTGGCCGAAAATAGTAAGTTGGGTGGAGAAAAATTCTCACCCAGTTTTCATACCAAGTCTCCTTTACTTACTTGGTTTTTCTCTTTTAAATTCAAATTCAAAATTCAAATTTAAATTAAATATTAAATTAATATTTATTCTATATTTAGTATATTTAAATATAATATCCAATATATATTTAATTATAATTTTCGAAATTAATACTATATTAAAAACGAAATACATATATATATCTAATATATATATTCTATTTAATTCCAAATTAAATATTATTATTTTTCTAAAACAATAATAAAGATTTAAATCACATTTAAATCATATACTAAATATTTAATATCCAATATAATATTTCCAAAATATTTCGTGAGGTGAAAAGACCATTTTGCCCCTCACGCGATTTTACCAAGTTTTCAGCCATTTAGGGTTTCGGCCAAGCCCCAAACCCTAATCTCTCAATCCAGGCCCCAGCCTGCTCTATTCTCATATTGACGTTATGTCGGTTGCCCTTTTTAAGCCCGACCCTCTTGGTTCGTCTCAACCGGCTCTGGGAGGAATCCAGGAGTTCGGTATTCACCTAGCCAGCCCCGTGGTACCGAACCGATCCTTAGTTGAGTACGAATAGGTATTACTCACGAACCGACTATAGATTATCGTACTACGTATAAACCCTTTACGTTTGTCCCGGTCGAGTGAAAGTCACGCGTAGTCGAACTTACAGGACTCGACTCTATGATGTTCGTGTCGGTGACATTTACCAAAACTGCCCTCCACGACACTCGTGAGTCAGTTATATGCTCTGGCCAGAGGCTTAGGTAAATTCCCGCACATCGAAACTGCATAGGACGTTAACCCTGAATTTAATCAAGGCCGTAAATTCGGCTCAGGGGTATAACCGGCAATCACGTCGAAAAGTCAAGACCGCATTTCGCCGCTGACCCATGCTTCATGCAATTTGGGCCTAGCAAACTAGTGACAAATCAAGACCTTAAGACCAACCCCGGGTTAAACCCTTTCGGTCTAAGGTTCACGTAGACTACTATAGTCAATCGATCGATCAGCGACTTTACCAGCGTGTGATCGTTCGATTACGAGTCAGTGTCCAAATACAGACAATCCCCTGATTTGTCTTGTATCAATGTCACGAGCTCCCACTTCCCAAGTGAATGGTTGGCACAACCACTTTGGACCCGTCGACAAACAAGTCGTACTCGTCAATCCAGTCACCCTACTGGAGACTAAGACTTGTGGACTTAATTTAATATTACAGTATGTCAGCTTACTGGTGCCCCCTCTCTGTCCCCACAGAATCAGTAACTGAACTGTAAATATTTGGGTTTTGTTAATTCGTCTTATTACCCGACTGCAAGGTTAATTTATTTAGACGAAATAATAATCTGCCTTTGTATTGTTTGTCATGCTAATTTCGACAATAAACAAACAATAATAATTTCATTATCAAATAATTCAATTACAAATGTTAAACACATCAAAATTACACTAATGCCCTCGTACTATCTAATCCTCGTACGGCATCTAGGGCATAAACCTCAACAGTAAATAGTCGTATACTATTTGTTTGGGGAAAACTAGTCGTATACTAGTGATGAACACGTGTGTTATTACAAGACCGACTCAACTAATCGGATAAGACTACTAAAGATTTATTTTGTTATTATTATTATTATTATTTTAGATCATAATAATTCATGTACTTTATATTTTATTTATTATTATTTGTTTCTAGAATAATGTCAAATATTAGAGTCTTAAGTTAGCCAAATAAATCACATGAAGGATGCAAAATATAAAAAAATGCACCTTATATGTAATACGTAAGACTCATATGAATTATATGCATGTATAAACAAACATATAATTCATATAAATTAGCAAGCATAATGCATGAAATATATTGGCCAACCGAGATATTTGAGGGCTCGGGTATTACAATCGTCGTCCGAGTCCCCGTCATCTCTTGTTTGTGCTTGTGGTTGAGTTTACGGGGGCGGAGACGGTGGCGGTGCGGCCGGCTCACTCTCAGGACCCTCACTTCCACTCGGCTGAGCCCCTTGGCTAGGTTCGGGGGGGGGGGGGGGGGGTCTTCCCGAACCATGGGGTTGTGGTGGCGGTACTGGTCTCAGTACTCTTGGACGGCATCAGGATCGGCATTTTGAAGAAGATGGAGCGGGATCATCATTGGGCGTTTCTCCCATTTCGGCTCTGTCTTCTTTTTCACGAGATACTTCAGTTTTGTATGAGTGTGTGTGAGGTTTTAGGCACGCGTAAAAGAGAAAAAGAGAGAGAATTTTCAACAAGTTTTCTATTAAGCTTTCCAATCTTTTTTTGGTAACTGGTCATCAAAAAAGAAAGGAAATGTACAAAGCAGCACCAAGAGAAAAAGAGAGAGAATTTTCAACAAGTTTTCTATTAAGCTTTCCAATCTTTTTTTGTATGGGGGGGGGGTCTTCCCGAACCATGGGGTTGTGGTGGCGGTACTGGTCTCAGTACTCTTGGACGGCATCAGGATCGGCATTTTGAAGAAGATGGAGCGGGATCATCATTGGGCGTTTCTCCCATTTCGGCTCTGTCTTCTTTTTCACGAGATACTTCAGTTTTGTATGAGTGTGTGTGAGGTTTTAGGCACGCGTAAAAGAGAAAAAGAGAGAGAATTTTCAACAAGTTTTCTATTAAGCTTTCCAATCTTTTTTTGGTAACTGGTCATCAAAAAAGAAAGGAAATGTACAAAGCAGCACCAAGAGACAAGCCTCAAGGACAGCCACAGGCGGCATCCCGCCACCTAAGAAAGCGCTGTTTAAACTAAGGATTCTTGTTTCTTGGAGTGAGATCTTTGTGTCCAGAAGTGCTAGTCAGTTCACTGCTGCTTTTTAGACTTTGTTGGGATTCTCTGTTGGCTCGCTCCCTGTGCGCTATCTTGGGGTTCCCCTGATTACTTCCAGACTCTCCCTGGCAGACTGTGCTCCTTTGATTGCCAAAGTGGATAGGAGGATTGGGTCGTGGTTGCACAGGTCCCTTTCTTATGCAGGACGGGTTCAGCTCATTCTATCCATTTTGGGAGCTTTCCACGTCTACTGGTCCGGGGTTTTCTTACTGCCTAAGGGCGTCATCAGATCTATCGAGCAGAGGTTTCGCAGCTACCTTTGGGCTGGTTCGACGTCTAAGGTGGCTTGGGAAGATGTTTGTTTACCCATCGCTGAAGGGAGTCTTGGCATCCGTCCTATCGAGGTGGATAATAAGGCTCTCATGATGAAGAATATTTGGAGTATCCTCACTCGTGATCCTGAGTCTATTTGGGTCACTTGGCTCTACCACGAGCATCTTCAGCGTCGCTCCTTTTGGGATTGTACGCCTTCGTCTTCTGATGCTTGGAGTTGGAGGAAGCTTCTTAAGCTTCGTTCGGATTTTCGCCCCCTGATTCAGTTCTTGGTTGGGAACGGGAGGGATCTGAGGGTTTGGAAAGATCCTTGGCTGTTCACGAGCCCTTGATTGAGCGGTTCCCAAGGGGGCCTCTGGTTATGGGCCTTCCCTTGGATGCTAGGCTTTGTTCGGTTATCTCTTCTTCTGGATGGAGGTGGCCTGCGCAGACGTCCGTGGAGTACCTGGAGCTTCATCCTCACCTCCCCGAGTGCTCCCCATCCCAGGATGACTCTTACAGGTGGCTGAAGTCCCCGGACGGCCGATTCTCATCTCAGTCGGCTCGTGAGGCGATCAGACTTAGGCACTCCCCTGTTCAGTGGGCGTCTCTCTTTGGTGGCCCTCTGAAGGTCCCCCGTTTCGAGTTTATTCTTTGGTTAGCCATTCGTGATCGACTGGCTACTAGGGACAAGCACTGGGTGGCCTCGGCCGCTCAATCGACTCACTGCTGCCTTTGTGATTCTCAGGCTGTGGAGACTGTTTCTCACTTGTTCTTTGACTGTAGCTTCTCGAGGAGATGTGTGCGGCTTCTTCGCGAGAGGACTAGGTGCAGATGGCCGAACATTGCTTGGCCTTTGGGTATTGCTTGGATGTCGAGACGGTGGAGAGGCCGTCATCTTTGCCATTGTACTTCCCGTCATTTGTTCTCGTCTCTTGTTTATCATATTTGGCAGGAGAGGAACAAACGGTGCTGGGAGGGGAAGGAGTCGACTCCTGATCGTATTGTGCAGGAGATTGTTCTTGTTGCCTCGAGGAGGCTCTCTACTCTTTCTCCGAAATGGGCGCTGCAAGCGACGGCGGTCAGACGCGTTTGGAGAGTCGCTTGGTAGTTTTCTGTTTGGAGTCTGGTGTTTGTGTTGTTGTGGTTTGTTGCTGCTTTTGGTTCTGTTTGCTGATGTGTGATGTGTGATCTTCGCATGTTTTCACCTTGGCTTTGTGTTGCTCCTTCTGTGTTGGGGGAGCTTGTTTGGCGGGATGTCGCCTGTGGCTGTCCTTGAGGCTTGTCTCTTGGTGCTGCTTTGTACATTTCCTTTCTTTTTTGATGACCAGTTACAAAAAAAAAACAGTGTTAAAGGTTTACGATGAAAACCAGTTTACGAACAAAAATCATTCGTAAACCTCAAAGAGTCGTAAACAGTACTCTTTATGTTGGTAGCCTTTTCTTTCCTAACAATCTAACATAGGGTCGATTTAACCACGTTTGAAGATTGGAAGAATTAACTCACGTGGGGTGTTGTGTTCTTGAGAAGGGTTGGGAGGCTCTCTCTCTCTCTAGTTTAGAGTTTCACACAAAAACACGCTTTATTATGTGTTAGGGTTTTAGTATTTATACCACAAGTTGGTATATATCTCCTCCAATCCCTTCTAAATGACGTATACATCCAGGTGGACAGTATGTCCACTGCCAAAGAAATTTGGGACGAAGTCTCAACGATGATGGCCGAGACTGAAGTCAGCAACCTGTCCAAGAGATCAAGCACACTCACTGCCTATGACTCATTCAGAGCTAAAGAAGGGGAAGAACTTCGAGACACCTACCTTCGTTTCCTCACCATCATCAATGAGATGAGGAAGATAAACATCCAACGATCAAACTTCGAACACAACATCAAATTCCTCTCCACACTTCAACCCGAGTGGGGCAGAATTGCTGTTCTGATCAAACAACAGAACAAAGATCTGGATGCCATGGACATACACTCCCTTCACGATAATCTCTCTTAATACATCGAATACGCGAAGGAAATCAGAAATGAAGGAAAGGCAAAAACTGAGGTGGAACCTGTGTTGGATTCGATTTATCCAAACAATCTAACTATAGGAAGATTTAACCACGTTTGAATATGGGAAGAATTAATTTAACGTGGGGTGTGTGTGTTCTTGAGAGTGTTGGGTGGCTCTCTCTCTCTCTCTAGACTATTTTCACACAAAACACATTTTATTATGTGTTAGGGTTCAAGTATTTATACCACATTTTGGTATATAATACTTGGGCCCCTAACAAAGCCCAATTACACTAAGCCTCTTTTAAATAAAATCTATTTAAATAAAATACAAAGATAATTCTAATTAATTGAACACAATAAAATAATCCTAACAATCTCACCCTTTGTGTTCAATCTTCAATTTGGCATGGATTATCTTTGCGGGGCTTAGTGCGTTTGCCTGAGTCCTAAAGGAATTTCCTCCTTGTCTTGTCTTTTGACCTCTTCTTTTGGAGATCTTCAAGCTCACCGTGTCTTGATCTTCGCTTCTCGACACCGGGTCTTCTTAATCTTCTTTGTAAGCTCGACTCGTAAATGCCGGAAGGGATTTGAAGTCGCTTGCCGGATTTCTTCTTTTTGTGTTCGATCTCTCCTTTCGATAATACCGCAACTCCCCCTACTTTTGGTCAACCTTATGTTGGGATTGAGAAGTTCTCTTTGAAATTTGGAGAGACGCACACGAGGCAGCAACTTCGATCTTTGTAGTCCATGGTGTTCGCTTGATTCTTTGACGACGCTTGAGGATTTAGCGTTTCTGATCTATCTTGCACTTTCGTCGTGGTATTGCTCCCATTTTGCTTTAGTACTACTCCCCCTCATGAAGATCGAGTTGGGGAGATCGCCATGCGATGGGTCAAAATGAGGCATCATCTTTGGCAAGAAGATCACGTCGTCGGGATAGGAGGATGGCGTTGGTAGGAAGTCAGGTTAGGTAATAACCTGACGTAGCCACTAAGGCAGTCGTCAAGTCTTCTCCAATCTTCTTCTTCTCGGCGCCGGATTCGTCTTCTTCGAAGGAAGTTGTCTGGTTCGGCCTCGAGGAAGCTTTTCTGGCTCCGGAAGAAGGTACGCGTGGGGTGTTAGGCTCCTTTGGAATGTTCCATTCAAGTGCAGGGTAGCCCGACTTCAGAGTGGTGAGCGCGGCGGAGATTGGTGGGTGGTCCGACCTGTTTGTTTATGCGTGTCCCATTCTCCCCCTCTTGGCAATTCGTGTTAACGAGATCGGCATGCTTGTGTAGGAAGATTAGGAGGACACAAACGACAGGTCGGTGATGGTAATAACCAGACGGAGCCACAAAGGCAATCCGCCGTGTAAGAAACCGGGGTCACGAAGACTTCCCGTTAACATTGATCTAGGAGCTATGCTCGTAGACGTTGGCATGGAACCGTTGTTGCTTTGATGTTGCAACGGCAGGACTAACTTCCGATCCTCGAAGCATGTCTAAGCAAGACATGTCTACGGAAGTTCTGGCTTGATCACAAAGATTAGGTGTTAGAAAAGTGTATGTGTCCTAGAAAATATAAAAATATATGGGAAGTGAGGACACACTTGTAATACCCGTAAAATTTAATACGGGATTTATAATGTAATTAGCATTGTAATTAGAAAAGTTTGATATATTATTTAGATGAAGAATTCGAAAACTCGGATGAAGAGTATGAATAATAATAGGAACACCCGAATTATGATAAGTACTTGAAAACAAAAGAGATCGAAATTCGGGTAATGACAAATTCGGGTGAAGCTCGAAATTTTCGGGTAAAGCCTAAGTAATTTTCGGGTAAGACATTTCTTAACCTAAGAGGAAAAACTCGTCACCTCCTTGTCACCTACTTATCATCATTTACCTTAACATATATCTACATCTCATTAAGTGAAAAACAACAAAAGAAAAGGGAGTAGAGGACGTTTTCAAAACAAAGGAGAATTTTGCTAACAAGGATTGAGAGCTCGGGAAAGATCTAACACCCTTAAGCTTTGGATGTGAGGTAGGTGAAGATCACCTACAATACATAAACGAATTCGTGTTATTCATTTTGATACATGCTTATTTGAATTATGTGAATTTCGTGGATGATATATATATGCTTGACGAGAATTAAGTGAACTTTCATGCATGATTCGTTTGCGTGCTCGAAACTCAGATTTTTGGGTTTGTAGTTGAAGGTGCATGAAGATTTGTAGGTAAAGTGGAATTTTCGGGTGTTAGAAATATTTTCGGGTGTGTAAATATTTTTCGGGTATATGAAGAATTTCGGGCATTTGGAGAATTTTTGGGTATTTTCGGATAGATGTTATTCGGGCGTTTGAATAATTTTCGGGCATAGTACTGTAGCCAGGAATTAATATAAATTCGGGTAGGTATAAGTTTTCGGGCCTTTAATATTTTCGGATCTTTTAATAAATGTTCGGGTGTGAGAGATTTCGGTACTTCAAAGATTTTCGGGCATTCACCCTATTTTCGGGCCCTGAACTTTCGGCGTGTGCATGCTTTTTCGGGTAAAGATTTTCGGGCTTTTAAAAGATATTCGGGCCCAAAGACTTTTGAAATATAAACACACTTTCGGGCAGTAACTTTCGGGTTATAAAAAAAAGTCTTTTTGAGGAAAATTATTTTTACGTCATTTGATAAGAAAAATATTCCGAGTCCAATGGGCATAGTCAATTCTAATGCCCGATTAAAAGTTGTCGAAATAGATTTTTACAGTGCATTTAATAATGCGTCTTCGGGAAAAAGTTATTTTCAGTTCAATACTGCATTTTATTTGCACTACACTTGCATTCCATATCAGTGCGAGGGATGTTGACCGTGTTGACACGGTGACACTGTATAGTGTCTACGAGAGGGGTAGAATGTGACCAATGTTGGTCGTCGACTCGTAATGGAGTTATGAGGTTAGGACTGAGGCACCAGACGGGAGACGGACGTGATCGATTCGTCTACTCAGTTGCGTTGGAGCGCAGTCTGAGGTGCAAACCGTCGGATAATTAGCGGAAGGAGCGACCTGGTAGGAGGATGCCTGGCGTGATCGTTCAGGTGCACTGCCAGCGTAGGCTACCGCTTGAGCAGGAGGAAACTCGGGAGGGAGCGACGTAGTGGGAGGATGTTTGGCGTGATCGTCCAGATGCTCTACTAGCGTGGGCTACCCGAGCGCGGGCCCCTGACTCTGTATTGTATTGTGCACGCGTGGTGCCTAGTCTAGCCTAGGGCCCTGATGTGACGTATGGTATACGATAGGTTGGGACGAGAGGAAAAAGTCGAGCGTGCATATATTGTGAGGTGTTTGAGGAACGGGATCTGAGAGCACGCTGCATTCACGCATATTTTCACCTATTGGGCGGCAGCTCAGTGTTTACGTGTTGTAGGTACTATCGAGTCCGACGTCGAGGTACGTCGCGACTGAGGTGGGCTGATGGCGGTGACTCTACGGACTTTTGAGGGCAAGGTTATACATGGATGAAGACCTGTGGAGCGGCGTTAGGACATTTTGATATTTTGGGGCTATGGCGTTTGTAAATATACGACTTTGTAGCCCATGTTTACTATAATATAATTTTATTTTATGAAAAAGTTTTTGTAAAATGGGTCTTCCGCGGCTTTCGTTGCGGAAATCCGCCACTAATCTTAATTAGAAAATGAGGGTCGCCACAGGTGGTAT
This sequence comes from Lindernia subracemosa, assembly GCA_028392965.1. Lineage (NCBI taxonomy): Eukaryota > Viridiplantae > Streptophyta > Magnoliopsida > Lamiales > Linderniaceae > Vandellia > Vandellia subracemosa. The sequence continues at coordinate 266,289 of JAQPCC010000060.1, forward strand.
CAGAGCTTAGGTTAGGGATTCTGAAGACTGTCCATGTACGGCCACTCAAAAGCCTAGAGGATCAGCCTTGCCTGTGAGTTTTACGATTTACTATAATTAAATGTGAAAGTGATGTGTTTGTTGGTGTGATTAATGTTGAGAATCCCCGAAGGGGACCGAGGCCCTCGTTCCTTGAACGGCGGAATTTTAAAACTTTTGGGATTCCCGCCTTTCCCTTGGACCGCTCGGTAATAACACGAGAAGATAAACACGAAATAGAAAGGGTTTTACAGCCATGATACCTTGACGAATACAAGAAGATGGCGAGCTACGAACCCTTCGAATCCCCGGGATGTAGTATCCCTCTCCTAGCACCTTTACGCGCACGAACGGGGCAAGAGCGTCGCGCCGGCACCTTTACAACGTCACGACCGAACCTTGCTTGAGACGGCTAGGCCAAGGCTCGGGCAGCACCTCCTCGCACACACACACGCCGCGCGCGCTGCCGAGGGAGAGAGTGAGAGAGAACTCGAGAGAGATGAGAGAGATGAGATAAAACCCTTTTTTTCTCAAATGTTGCATTTCGAAAATGGCATTCATCCCTAAGCTAGGGTTTCGAAAACCCTACTTATACCACCTAGGGCTGGCCGAAATTAGGTTGAGAGGTGGGAGAAAAATCCTCAACCACCTCATCTTTTACTAAGTCTTGTTTACTAAGTTATGAATTCAAAATTCAAACTTTAAATTTAATTAATTAAACATCTAATATTAATTAATTAAAATACTATATTTAGTATATTTTAAATATATAATATCCAATATAAATATATTTAATAATTTTCGAAATTAATTTATAATTAAAATCGAAATATATATATATATATATCTAATATATATTATATTTAATTCCAAATTAAATATATTATTTTTCTAAAACAATAATGAAGATTTAAATCTAATTTAAATCATATACTAAATATCAAATATCCAATATTTTATTTCAAAAATATTTCGTGAGGTGAAAAGACCATTCTACCCCTCATTAGTCAAACTTTGCATTTTCGGCCGATTAGGGTTTTGGCCAAGCCGCAAACCCTAGTCTCTCAATCTAGGACCTAGCCTTGTCTCTCTCTCTCTGATAATGACGTTGTGTCGGTTGCCCTTTTTAAGCCCGACTCTCTTGGTTCGTCTCAACCTGCTCTGGGAGGAATCCAGGAGTCCGGTATTCACCTAGCCAGCCCTGTGGTACCGAACCGATCCCGAGTTGAGTACGAATAGGTATTATTCACGAACCGACTATAGATTATTGTACTACGTATAAACCCTTTACGTTTGTCCCGGTCGAGTGAAAGTCACGCGTAGTCGAACTTACAGGACTCGACGCTATGATGTTCGTGTCGGTGACATTTACCAAAACTGCACTCCACGACACCCGTGAGTCAGTTATATGCTCTGGCCAGAGGCTTAGGTAAATTCCCGCACATCGAAAACTGCATAGGACGTTAACCTTGAATTTAATGAAGGCCGTAAATCCCGCTCAGCGGTATAACCGGCAATCACGTCGAAAAGTCAAGACCGCATTTCGCCGCAGACCCTTGCTTCATGCAATTTGGGCCTAGCAAACTAGTGACAAATCAAGACCTTAAGACCAACCCCGGGTTAAACCCTTTCGGTCTAAGGTTCACGTAGACTACTATAGTCAATCGATCGATCAGCGACTTTACCAGCGTGTGATCGTTCGATTACGAGTCAGTGTCCAAATACAGACAATCCCCTGATTCGTCTTGTATCAATGTCACGAGCTCCCAGTTCCCAAGTGAATGGTTGTCACAACCACTTTGGACCCGTCGACAAACAAGTCGTACTCGTCAATCCAGTCACCCTACTGGAGAGTAAGACTTGTGGACTTAATTTAATATTACAGTATGTCAGCTTACTGGTGCCCCCTCTCTGTCCCCACAGAATCAGTAACTGAACTGTAAATATTGGGGTTTTATTAATTCGTCTTATTACACGACTGCAAGGTTAATTTATTTAGACGAAATAATAATCTGCCTTTGTATTGTTTGTCATGCTAATTTCGACAATAAACAAACAATAATAATTTCATTATCAAATAATTCAATTACAAATGTTAAACACATCAAAATTACACTAATGCTCTCGTACTATCTAATCCTCGTACGGCATCTAGGGCATGCGAGGCAGGCCGCGCGTGCTGGCGCGCACGACACATTGGCCAAGCCGCGCGCATGGCGCGCGCAGCGCGCGCGGCACTAATGGCTGGCCGCGCGCGCGCGTTGCGCGCGCGGCGCTTGGTCGGGCCGTAGGTGGTGCCGGCTCGGTCGCGATTGGGTTCGCGCGGTTAAGCCTGGAAGCCCAATGGGCCTAGCCCAAATCTGATAAAAGCCCAAATGTGTATTTAGGCTCGAATCTGTGTAAAATTGTCGTGATGCATGTAATATTTGAATTACATGGTGATTGATTGGGCATTAGGTTCTGTTTTTTGCCGGGTGATATGTTAAGGGTGGCAAGGTCCCCCCCGGGTTGTACTTTACAGTTTTTCTAGAAAGACGGGCTTTGTCGTTTTAGGGAAAGATCCCCCCGTCATAGGCTATAGTAGTACAGGAATGACGGCCGAACGAGAGACGACCGAGACGAGACGAACAAACAAGACGGTGGCCGAGGTGTCCGTTCGAGACGAGCCCGAAGACTTAGAGTTTTCTTTTTGTACAATAGGATAGAACTAGAAATGTCCCCAGTCTTTCGCATTTACTTTAATAGGTTGAAACTAGGTTTACTATTAAAGTCTATTATGTGCGTGTTGGTTTCAACGTGATATCGTGCATAATGTGCTCGTTCTTTAACTGTGAGGATTCTCCCGAAGTTAGACTTTAAAATATCAAGTGAGTAAAGGGCGGGGCTCCTGTCTTCTATCAAGTCCAAAAACGTTACGACTTAGGGGTACGGTTTTGGGTTGACCGAGTTACGGCGCTAAAACCCTCGCCTTTGACGTGAACGTATTTGGATGCATTTTTTATAATGCCGCTCACCGACCACTCTTCGTCCTCCTGCAAAGTGTTATCCTACGGAGGCGAAGTTCACTCAAAAGTGGAAGGTTAGCATGACGTTGATAGGTAGCACTTGTACAGTCATTCCCAAGACGTCTGAGTTACAGGCCGAGGGACCCTGACTGAGACAAATTCGTTGAACCTTCTGTGTGACAGAATCGTGTGGGACACGAGCCTGGCTGATCGAATATACCAATAAACTGTTAAGTTGAGGCTAGTTTGATTCAGTGCGGGTAAATCAACGCCACTATGAAACTACTCAACGAGGTTTCCAAAATTCCTAACGGGAGACAGGATTTCGAGAAAAATAGTGGGAGTCAGACGAAAAATTAAAGTCCTGTTTTAGTCTGATTAAACACTTCAAATCCTAACTATCTGTTTTCTTTCTGCAGTTTATTTTCTTCTCTATTTATACGATGACAAACCCATTATCCGTACTTTTGGAAAAACATTATTTGGTGGGACCAAACTATGTTGATTGGCTAAGAAATCTGAGGATCGTCCTCAGATTGGAAAAATAGGAGTATGTCTTGGACATCGAGGAGCCTTTGACTCCCAATGCTGATTCTACAGAGCAAGACCTGCAGTTCCACGATAAGTGGGTTGACGATGCTGGCAAGGTCCACTCCTACATGCTATCGGCTATGAGCCCAGAGCTGCAGTGTCAGCATGAGTTCATGAGTGTTAAAGAGATACAGGTGCATTTAGCTGGGCTTTATGGTGAGTCGTCTAGGAGCGCTCGCTACGCCATCACGCATACTCTCTTCAACACCAAGCTCGCAGAGGGTGGTGATGTCCATGCTCATTTACTTAAGCTGAATGAGCATATGGAGCGATTGGATGCGCTGGCATTTGGTTTACCTCACGAGGTAAAGATTGACGTCATACTACAGTCCCTCCCACCGTCCTTCCACCAATTCGTGGTGAACTGCAACCTGAACAATCGGGAGTATTCGATACCTGACCTGATCAATCAGTTGGTTGAAGCAAGTACTCAGTATCGCAACGATAAGGGTAAGGGCAAGGAGGTGGCGCTTGTTGCGACTACTCGGTCCAAGGGGTCGAAGAAGAAGCCGAGCAAGCACAGCGGGCCAAAGGGTAGAATCGCCAAGAAGGCGAAATCCAAGAAGGCTGTAAAGTCGGGCGCGAAGCCCACTGACAAGTGCCTCCATTGCCAGCAGCTGGGTCACTGGAAGCGCGATTGTCCTAAGCTGAAGGCGTCTTCTGACGCTTCAGGTAAGCAATTAGTTTTCGAAGCTAATTGTTCTGTGTATTCTACTTTATGGATACTTGACTCAGGGGCTAGCTCCCATATTTGTGTTTTGAACCAGGGTCTGGAACGAAGTAGGAAGCTTCGAGTTGGTGAGGTCTCGATCAACGTTGGCAGCGGACATAGTGTTGCAGCGACGAACATTGGATCGAAGACTTTGCTTTTATCATCTTTGCATAGTTTAGTACTTTCTGATGTTTTGGTTTTTCCCAAGGGGCTTAAGAACATTATTTCGATTCCTGTTTTAAGCAGACTTGGTTATGAATTTCGATTTATTGATAATGTTTGCCATATTTATTTTAGAAAGGAAAACGTTGGAAATGCGACGTTAATAAATGGTTTATATTACGTCAACCTAAGAGATAAGGTGGAAACTGTAAATGCAATAACCAACTCGTCGACGGGGTCGAACGAACGATACATCTGGCACCTTCGACTAGGTCATGCTGGGGAAGCAAAGATTGACAAGATGGAAAAGGACGGCCTGATTCGCATAGCTAAGTCAGGCCCGATCCCAATTTGTCAGTCTTGCATCCTAGGCAAAATGACCAAATCACCCTTCACAGGGACTTTTACTAGGGCTGCAGAAGTGTTGGGTTTGATCCACACTGATATATGTGGACCGTTCAGGGTGACGGCCTGAGGTAATTGCCGCTACTTCATTACGTTTACGGACGATCAGTCCCGCTACGGGACTGTCTATTTGATGAGATAAAAGTCCGAAGCTCTTGAAATGTTCAAAGAATATGAGGCGTTAGTGGAGAAGCAAACTGGCAAGGTCATTAAAGCCGTTCGATCAGATCGAGGCGGCGAGTACATGAGCCTTGAGTTCGATGCATTTCTCAGAGAAAATGGCATCGTTATACAGTTCTCACCTCCCGGTACGCCACAATTAAATGGCGTAGCCGAGCGAAGAAACCGAACACTTTTGGATATGGTTCGGTCGATGATGAGTTACACAGATCTCCCCATTTCGTTATGGGGTTATGCTTTAGAGACAGCAGCCTATATCCTTAACAGGATACCTACCCGTTCTGCCGACAGGATCCCTTACGAAGCTTGGCATAATCGTAAGGCAAGCCTGAATCACACTAGGATTTGGGGTTGCCCCGCCTTTGTGAAAAAGTTACAGGCAGACAAGTTAGAATCAAGGTCGATTATGACCAGATTCGTCGGATACCCCGAGGATTCAATGGGGTACTACTTTTACGTTCCAGACGAACACAGGGTGTTTGTCGCTTTACGCGCAACTTTCATGGAAGAAGAGTTCATTAGCGAAGGCGGTAAAGGACGTGAAATAACTCTTGGAGAGTTAAGCGACGAATCAACTCCAGTTGTTACAGAGTCGTTAGACGACGTTCCAGAAAACCTGGCTCAGCCGCAATTGTGCAGGTCTAGTAGGATATCTCAAATGCCTGAGAGATATGGTATGGTACACGTCGAGCATGGAGATGCTGTGATTGAGGGATGCGTCGGGGACGATCCCGTCACCTACGACCAGGCAATTACCGATACAGACTCTCTCAAGTGGCTTGAGGCTATGCAGGCCGAAATGGACTCTATGTATTCAAACCAGGTTTGGACACTTGTAGACCTACCCAATGGTTTCAGACCGATTGGGAACAAATGGATCTACAAGAAGAAGATTGGATCTGACGGACAGGTGGAAACGTACAAAGCTAGGCTTGTAGCGAAAGGGTATAGTCAAAAAGAGGGTATTGACTATGAGGAGATCTTTTCACCAGTCGCGATGATTAAGTCCTTTCGCATTATGCTTGCGATAGCAGCATACTATGACTACGAGATCTGGCAGATGGACGTAAAGACCGCGTTCCTGAATGGATTCCTTTAGGAGGAGATCTATATGGAACAACCCAAAGGTTTTGCATCAGATGCAGATGCTCAGAAGGTATGCAAGCTGAATCGGTCCATTTATGGACTAAAACAAGCTTCAAGGATTTGGAATCTTCGATTCGATGAAGTAGTTAAGAACTACGGATTCATAAAGAAGGAAGATGAGCCGTGTGTTTACAAGAAGGCCAGTGGGAGCAAGGTGTCGTTTCTAGTATTGTACGTAGATGATATCCTTTTGATAGGAAACGACATTGGGATGCTTTCAGAGGTCAAAGCTTAGCTTTCGACCGAATTCTCTATGAAAGACCTGGGAGAAGCGACCTATATTCTAGGAATACGCCTATTTAGAGATAGGGCGAAACGGTCAATTGGCTTATCTCAGGCCCTTTACTTAGATAAAGTCCTTAAAAGGTTTAAGATGGACGACTCTAAGAAAGGGTTCCTACCTATGAGGCATGAGATTCATCTCTCAAAGGCTATGTCTCCTCGCAACAAGGTACAAATACACGAGATGATTGGAGTCCCCTATGCTTCAGCTGTGGGTAGTCCCAACACATACAATACTAGAAACGACATCTTGCTCCCACTGGCCTTCTTGTAAACACACGGCTCATCTTCGTTCTTTATGAATCCGTAGTTCTTAACTACTTCATCGAATCGAAGATTCCAACTCCTTGAAGCTTGTTTTAGTCCATAAATGGACCGATTCAGCTTGCATACCTTCTGAGCATCTGCATCTGACGCAAAACCTTTGGGTTGTTCCATATAAATCTCCTCCTGGAGGAATCCATTCAGGAACGCGGTCTTTACGTCCATCTGCCAGATCTCGTAGTCATAGTATGCTGCTATCGCAAGCATAATGCGAATGGACTTAATCATCGCGACTGGTGAAAAGGTCTCCTCATAGTCAATACCCTCTTTTTGACTATACCCTTTCGCTACAAGCCTAGCTTTGTACGTTTTCACCTGTCCGTCAGATCCAATCTTCTTCTTGTAGATCCATTTGTTCTCGATTGGTCTGAAACCATTGGGTAGGTCTACAAGTGTCCAAACCTGGTTTGAATACATAGAGTCCATTTCGGCCTGCATAGCCTCAAGCCACTTGAGGGAGTCTGTACCGGTAATTGCCTGGTCGTAGGTGACGGGATCGTCCCCGACGCATCCCTCCATCGCAGCATTCCCATGCTCGACGTGTACCATACCATATCTCTCAGGCATTTGAGATATCCTACTAGACCAGCGCAATTGCGGCTGAGCCGGGTTTTCTGGAACGTCGTCTAACGACTCTGTAGCAACTGGAGTTGATTCGTCGCTTAACTCACCAAGAGTTATTTCACGTCCTTTACCGCCTTCGCTAATGAACTCTTCTTCCATGAAGGTTGCGCGTAAAGCGACAAACACCATGTGTTTGTCTGGAACGTAAAAGTAGTACCCCATTGAGTCCTCGGGGTATCCGACGAATCGGGCCATAATCGACCTTGATTCTAACTTGTCTGCCGGTAACTTTTTCACAAAGGCGAGGCAACCCCAAATTCTAGTGTGATTGAGGCTTGCCTTACGATTATGCCAAGCTTCGTAAGGGATCCTGTCGGCAGAACGGGTAGGTATCCTGTTAAGGATATAGGCTGCTGTCTCTAAAGCATAACCCCATAACGAAATGGGGAGATCTGTGTAACTCATTATCGACCGAACCATATCCAAAAGTGTTCGGTTTCGTCGCTCGGCTACGCCATTTAATTGTGGCGTACCGGGAGGTGAGAACTGTATAACGATGCCATTTTCTCTGAGAAATGCATCGAACTCAAGGCTCATGTACTCGCCGCCTCGATCTGATCGAACGGCTTTAATGACCTTGCCAGTTTGCTTCTCTACTAACGCCTTATACTCTTGGAACATTTCAAGAGCTTCGGACTTTTGTCTCATCAAATAGACAGTCCCGTAGCGGGACAGATCGTCCGTAAACGTAATGAAGTAGCGGCAATTACCTCGAGCCGTCACTCTAAACGGTCCGCATACATCAGTGTGGATCAAACCCAACACTTCTGTGGCCCTATTAAAAGTCCCTGTGAAGGGTGACTTGGTCATTTTGCCTAGGATGCAAGAATGACAAGTTGGGATCGGGCCTGACTTAGGCTATGCAAATCAGGCCGTCCTTTTCCATCTTGTCAATCTTTGCTTCCCCAGCGTGACCTAGTCGAAGGTGCCATATGTATCGTTTGTTCGACCTTGCCGACGAGTTGGTAATTACATTTACAATTTCCACCTTATCTCTTAGGTTGACGTAATATAAACCATTTATTAACGTCGCATTTTCAACGTTTTCATTTCTAAAATAAATATGGCAAACATTATCAATAAATCAAAATTCATAACTAAGTCTGCTCAAAACAGGAATCGAAATAATATTCTTAAGCCCTTTGGGCAAAACCAAAACATCAGAAAGTACTAAACTATGCAAAGATGATAAAAGCAAAGTCTTCGATCCCACGTGCGTCGCTGCAACACTATGTCCGCTGCCAACGTTGATCGAGACCTCACCAGCTCGAAGCTTCCTACTTCGTTCCAGACCCTGAAGTGTCAGAAGACGCCTTCAGCTTAGGACAGTCGCGCTTCCAGTGACCCAGCTGCTGGCAATGGAGGCACTTGTCAGTGGGCTTCGCGCCCGACTTTACAGCCTTCTTGGATTTCACCTTCTTGGCGATTCTACCCTTTGGCCCGCTGTGCTTGCTCGGCTTCTTCTTCGACCCCTTGGACCGAGTAGTCGCAACAAGCGCCACCTCCTTGCCCTTACCCTTATCGCTGCGATACTGAGTACTGGCTGCAACCAACTGATTGATCAGGTCAGGTTTTGAATACTCCCGATTGTTCAGGCTGCAGTTCACCACGAACTGGTGGAAGGACGGTGGGAGGGACTGTAGTATGACGTCAATCTTTACCTCGTGAGGTAAACCAAATGCCAGCGCATCCAATCGCTCCATATGCTCATTCAGCTTAAGTAAATGAGCATGGACATCACCACCCTCTGCGAGCTTGGTGTTGAAGAGAGTATGCGTGATGGCGTAGCGAGCGCTCCTAGACGACTCACCATAAAGCCCAGCTAAATGCACTTGTATCTCTTTAACACTCATCAACTCATGCTGACGCTGCAGCTCTGGGCTCATAGCCGATAGCATGTAGGAGTGGACCTTGCCAGCATCGTCAACCCTCTTATCGTGGAACTGCAGGTCTTGCTCTGTCGAATCAGCATTGGGAGTCAAAGGCTCCTCGATGTCCAAGACATACTCCAATTTTTCCAATCTGAGGACGATCCTCAGATTTCTTAGCCAATCAACATAGTTTGGTCCCACCAAACAATGTTTTTCCAAAAGTACGGATAATGGGTTTGTCATCGTATAAAATAGAGAAGAAAATAAATGCAGAAAGATAACAGATAGTTAGGATTTGAAGTGTTTAACCAGACTAAAATAGGACTTTAATTTTTCGTCTGACTCCCACTATTTTTCTCGAAATCCTGTCTCCCGTTAGGAATTTCGGAAACCTCGTTGAGTAGTTTCATAGTGGCATTGATTTACCCGCACTGAATGTCCCACACGATTCTATCATATAGAAGTTTCAACGAATTTGTCTCAGTTAGGGTCTCTCGGCCTGTAACTCAGACGTCTTGGGAACGACTGTACAAGTGCTACCTATCAACGTCCTGCTAACCTTCCACTTTTGAGTGAGCTTCGCCTCCGTAGGATAACACTTTGCAGGAGGACGAAGAGTGGTTGGCTAGCGGCAATATCAAAGAATGCATCCAAATACGTTCACATCAAAGGCGAGGGTTTTAGCGCCGTAACTCGGTCAACCGAAACCGTACCCCTAAGTCGTAACGTTTTGGACTTGATAGAAGACAGGAGCCCCGCCCTTTACTCACTTGATATTTAAAAGTCTAACTTCGGGAGAATCCTCACAGATAAGAACGAGCACATTATGCACGATATCACGTTCGAAACCAACACGCACATAATAGACTTTAATAGTAAACCTAGTTTCAACCTATTAAAGTAAATGTGAAAGATCGGGGTTATCCCATGCGCGCGGCCAGCAGCCATGGTCCGCGCGCTGCGCGCGGCTTGTCAGCGCCGCGCGCCCATGCGCGCGGCCAGGCCTGGCCAGACCAACGCCTACGCGTGGCCGGCCAGCGCCGCGCGCCCCTGCGTGCGGCCAAGGCAGCGTGCCATGCGCCTACGCGCGCGGCCCGCCTAGGGCGCCGCGCGCTCCACGCGCGCGGCCAGCTCTTCTGAAAGCTTTCGTTCGGGCTTCGTGGTCATAGTCCCGTGACTTAACCGAGCCTAAGGCTCTGATACCACTGTTGAGAATCCCCGAAGGGGCCCGAGGCCCTCGTTCCTTGAACGGCGGAATTTTAAAACTTTTGGGATTCCCGCCTTTCCCTTGGACCGCTCGGTAATAACACGAGAAGATAAACACGAAATAGAAAGTGTAGGTCACAGTTTTCATACATCCAATCAATAAAACTTGAGAATAGATCGAATGAGAATTACCTTGATAATAAACGTGCGGAAGACTTTGGGTATAAACTCAATCAATCTCCATTAATACCAAGCTTCTCTCTACAATATACCTCACTTTCTCTCTCTACAATTAAACCCTAATTATGCTAATGATGAGAGAGAAATCTATTCTAGAGAGAGAAACAATTACTCAAGTTTTTGTGTATTTTACACACACTTGCCCTATATATACCAAAGCATACTTTGGTATATTTACACTTTAGTCCCTATATTTTCATAAAATACAATTAAGTCCCTAGACAAAGATAACATGATAATTGAACACTAGAAAATATTCCTAACAATCTCCCCCTTAGTGTTCAATTGTCATTGAAGCGTCGGTTGTCTTTGTCTTTGATAATCTTCAGTCTTCATCATCATTTGAACACAACAGAAAGATTCCTAACATTCTCCCCCTTTTAAAATCTCTGCCTTTGTGTTCAACTTTGAATTTGACACGGTCTTCTGTTGCTGTTTGAAGAAAATAGCTGAGAGCATCTGGAGAATCTTCAGTCTCCCCCTATTTACATGCACCCTCTTTTTCTTCTTTGCAACTTGAATCTTCGTCACCTTCTTGCATATATCAGAGTCGCGCGGATCGTCAGCATTGACTTGTCGTGTATGCTCGAACCATGGAGAGAGGTCTTGTTTGTTGTGGTTCAGCACGTGCGTTGAAATCTTGGCTTCTTTAATGAGTTCACGTGCTTCGACTCCTTGATATACTTCTCCCCCTCATGGCGATTCATTTGTATCGTCATGCTGTGTGATCAAGGTGATCCTGTGTACGCTGAACGTGTTGGCATTGAATTCCGGATGAAGTACCTGAAAACGGGACAGACGACCGATCATCGTGAAACATCCCTTGATGTCACTCTTGGTCGTTGATGCAAAGTCACACAGACTTGCATTTGAAGGGACTACGGGGCCACACAGGCATGCCGTTGACATCGTTCTAGAGTCGTGCTCCAGAAGATGGCCTGTTACCGTTGTTGTTTTTATGTTGCAACGGCAGGACTTCCTTCTGATCATAGAAGCACATCATTTAATGATGCGTCTATAGAAGTTCTGGCATGGTCACGTAGACCTGCAATATGTGTGTAAAAGAATGTATGTGTCCTAGAAAATGTAAAAAAAATTTAGGCTATGAGGACACACTAGACATTAAAGTGTTCAAGAAAGTCGTGGTGTGGGGCTGTGGACCACTTTGTTCAATATCTCCCGCTTCCAAATGAAACGGTGATAGCATATGCGGTTCCCCGTGAGATATTGAAACATCTGACTTTAGGGAGACAAATGAGTAGCTAGGAAGGGTCGTGCATGCGCCTTTGGACCAGATGAAGCGTCTTCTACCCGGGATCTGATAAATCAGTCCTGTACCTATATGGTTATGGCCCGGATAGTTTGTGGTTGAGTTGTAAGGATGTCATCGTGATACGCTCAATACCCTCACATACACTCGGGGTTTGTTCCTGGGTTAGGATCAGTTAGGTCTACTGAACCTTTGGAACAGGTATGTGAACAACTCTTTTGTGTCCATGCGCTTGTTGGCATTTAGGTAGCTCTCCCTCTTCAAAGCATGAAGGTTGTCTTCAGGACATTCCCTTTTAAGCTCAAGCGCTGTTTTTAGGTAACACTCCCCCTAAATACTTGCGCTAATTCTAATGTGATGCCCGTGCTCCCCCTAAATAGATGCGCTTTTTGAGAAATTGCATATTACGAAGAAATCAAGCGCCTTTTGTATTTGAAGTGACACTCCCCAATAAATGTGCCATTTTGCACTTATAAGTATCACTCTCCCTCGAACATATACGCTTTTTATATTAGAACTATGGTAATATGCTCTTTTGAAATTCACGCGCCTAATCTATCGATCTATCCACTCCCCCAAAAAGAATATAGAATATGAAGACCGAATATTCTGTAAAGGTAAGCGCTCTTTATAATAAGTCGAACTCCCTATGAAAATCAAGAACTTAAGATATAGAATTTGACTCCCCTGAAATTCAAGCGCACTTTGAATTTTGAAATCGGCTCGGCCTTCTTTGAACATTGTAGCTCAATTTTTATTTTTTATTTTTTTTTTATTATTATTATTTTTTTTATTTTTTTTTATTGCCTTTTCTTTCTGTTTTTTTTTTTTGACGAAAAGATAAAAATAAAAACAATGTCAAATCAAGAGCTTTGGAATAGTCTTGATTTGGTGTGTTTGCTCACGTCACATACCGATCACGTGTGTGGAGCAAACCGAATACCACACGTGTCGGGTTCTTGTGCGACTGCTCATCATTGCATACCGACCATACATGTGGAGCAATCGTCGTCTATTTATCATGTATGATCGGGAAACTGCAAAACAAATTATCGGAGTTGAAGCTAGTCTTGAATGTCAATTGACCAATGCAAAGGATGAGATTATAAGGTTGAAGAGTATGACCACAGAACATGAATCAAAAATATGTGAGTTGAAAACAAGTATGTCTGCCTGTGATGAAGCAAACAAGTCAATGTTGCAAAAATTCTCATCCACAAATAATGAAAACGAAATGGTCAAGAAATTAGAAGCAAGATTAGCCAATAATGAAGTTGTCCTAAGAAAACATCTATTAGAAGAAGTCAATCTAGGAATAAAGCTTCAATTAGCTAATGAGACAATAGCTAAACTTAACAATGATCTTGCTAAATCAGATTCTGAAACAACAGAACTAAAGGAAAATAAAGATTATCAAGCTCAAAATAAAGATCTTTCTGAAGAATGCACAAGATTACACTCTAAAATTAAAGAACTAGAGCTTCTTCTGGTAAAGAAAGATCAACTTGAGAAAAATTTGTCTCTAAATAAGTCGACTCAAACAATTGAGTCAGTGCCAACTAAGGAACATTCTATACTATCGATAAAACCCGAACCTAAGGATTGCTACACTCCAGACGGGTTTCGAGCTCAAATAGATAAGCTTTTAAAGGAGAATTTAATTCTAAAAAATTCCTCTCAAAAAGGCGCAAGAATGACTAAAGCTATTAAGAAAGAAAGAATAGAGGAAGACAAATTATCTTCTATTGCCTCGACTAAATTTGGTTCTACCTCTATTCCTAATCCAAAAATACCCAGAGTCATTCTAAAATCAAAATTAAAGAAAGAAGCTACTAAAACTAAAGTAGACAATAATTACACATTCTCTATTAAAACTGAAACGTCCAAAAGTAATAATTGTCTAAACAAAAGTAGCTCATTTAGTACACATTACAAAGTGAATGATGTGAGTCTAGAAGGTAGGAAATACGACACTTCTATACTTAATGCTATTGATTCTATAAGCTCGTATTCCTCTCTCAAGTACCCTGTCAAAGTCAAATCCAAATCGCACCTTAAGCGACTGGCGAAAGAGAAAATTTTCTCTTCTACAAAAAGACACACATTCACCGATGCTGAAAAGTTAAATTTCAAAAAGGTACAACAAATTTGGAAACCTAAGCTACAAATGGAAATAAGTAGTCCTCGACAAATGTGGATTCCTATGACTGCTTTATGTGATAATGTTGCTTCCAAATTTGAACCTTATATGCATAATTGTTTCACTGCTAACCAGGGAGGACCCGTCCAAAAATGGGTACCAAAGTCCCGATAATTTGTTTTGCAGGTTCCCGATCAGACATGGTAAATAGACGACGATTGCTCCACATGTATGGTCGGTATGCAATGATGAGCAGTCGCACAAGACCCCGACACGTGTGGTATTCGGTTTGCTCTACACACGTGATCGGTATGCGACGTGAGCAAACACACCAAATCAAGACTATTTCAAAACTCTTGATTTGACATTGTATTTATTTTTATTTTTTCGTTATATAAAAAAAAAAGGGCCATGAGAAAAAAAAAGGGCCATAAAAAAAAAATATAAAAGAGGCCATAAAAGAAAAAAAACAACAATAAAAAACAAAACAAAAAAAAAAACAAAAAAACAAACAAAAACAAAAAAAAAAAAAAAAAAAAAAGGGGAGAAAAACTTTTGAGCTACAATGTTTAAAGAAGGCCGAGCCGATTTCAAAATTCAAAAAGCGCTTGAATTTTTGTGGAGTCAAACTCTATATTTTCAGTTTTTGACTATCATAGGGAGTTCGACTTAGTATAAATAGCGCTTAATTTTATAGAATAGTCGGTCTTCATATTCTATATTGTTTTTATTCTGGGGGAGTGGATAGATAGATAGACAAGGTGCATGACCTTCAAAAGAGCGTATTACCATAGTTCTAATGTAAAAAGCGCATATGTTTTAGGGGGAGTGAGACTTATAAGTGCAAAAGGCACATTTATTGGGGAGTGTCACTTCAAAGACAAAAGGCGCTTGATTTTTTTGTAATATGCAATCTCTCAAAAGGCGCATCTATTTAGGGGGAGCACGGGCATCACATTAGAATTAGCGCAAGTATTTAGGGGGAGTGTTACCTAAATACAGCGCTAGAGCTTAAAAGGGAATGCCCTGAAGACAACCTTCATGCTTTGAAGAGGGAGAGCTACCTAAATGCCAACAAGCGCATGGACACAAAAGAGTTGTTCACATACCTGTTCCAAAGGTTCAGTAGACCTAACTGATCCTAACCCAGGAACAAACCCCGAGTGTATGTGAGGGTATTGAGCGTATCACGATGACATCCTTACAACTGAACCACAAACTATCCGGGCCATAACCATATATGTACAAGACTGATTTATCAGATCCCGGGTAGAAGACGCTTCATCTGGTCCAAAGGCGCATGCACGACCCTTCCTAGCTACTCATTTGTCTCCCTAAAGACAGATGTTTCAATATCTCACGGGGAACCGCATATCCTATCACCGTTTCATTTGGAAGCGGGAGATATTGAACAAAGTGGTCCACAGCCCCACACCACGACTTTCTTGAACACTTTAATGTCTAGTGTGTCCTCATAACCTAAATATTATTTCAATTTTTCTAGGACACATACATTCTTTTACACACATATTGCAGGTCTACGTGACCATGCCAGAACTTCTGTAGACGCATCATTAAATGATGTGCTTCTATGATCAGAAGGAAGTCCTGCCGTTGCAACATAAAAACAACAACGGTAGCAGGCCATCTTCTGCAGCACGACTCTAGAACGATGTCAACGGGATGCCTAGTGGTCCCGTAGTCCCTTCAAATGCAAGTCTGTGTGACTTCGCATCAACGACCAAGAGTGACATCAAGGGATGTCTCACGATGATCGGTCGTCTGTCCCGTTTTCAGGTACTTCATCCGAAATTCAATGCCAACACGTTCAGCGTACACAGGATCACCTTGATCACACAGCATGACGATACAAATGATTCGCCATGAGGGGGAGAAGTATATCAAGGAGGCCAAGCACGTGAACTCATTAAAGAAGCCAAGCTTTCAACGCACGTGCTGAACCACAACAAACAAGACCTCACTCCATAGTTCGAGCATACACGACAAGTCAATGCTGACGATCCACGCGACTCTGATATATGCAAGAAGGTGACGAATATTAAAGTCGCAAAGAAGAAAAAGAGAGTGCATGTAAATAGGGGGGGGAGACTGAAGATTCTCCAGATGGTCTCAGCTATTTTCTTCAAACAGCAACATAAGACCGTGTCAAATTCAAAGTTGAACACAAAAGCAAAAATTATCAAAGGGGGAGATTGTTAGGAATCTTTCTGCTGTGTTCAAATGATGATGAAGACTGAAGATTATCAAAGACAAAGACAACCGGCGCTTCAATGACAATTGAACACTAAGGGGGAGATTGTTAGGAATATTTTCTAGTGTTCAATTATCATGTTATCTTTGTCTAGGGACTTAATTGTATTTTATGAAAATATAGGGACTAAAGTGTAAATATACCAAAGTATGCTTTGGTATATATAGGGCAAGTGTGTGTAAAATACACAAAAACTTGAGTAATTGTTTCTCTCTCTAGAATAGATTTCTCTCTCATCATTAGCATAATTAGGGTTTAATTGTAGAGAGAGAAAGTGAGGTATATTGTAGAGAGAAGCTTGGTATTAATGGAGATTGATTGAGTTTATACCCAAAGTCTTCCGCGCACTAATATTCAAGGTAATTCTCATTCGATCTATTCTCAAGTTTATTGATTGGATGTATGAAAACTGTGACCTACAAATCGAAATTTATATATATATATCTAATATATATTATATTTAATTCCAAATTAAATATATTATTTTTCTAAAACAATAATGAAGATTTAAATCATATACTAAATATCAAATATCCAATATTTTATTTCAAAAATATTTCGTGAGGTGAAAAGACCATTTTACCCCTCATTAGTCAAACTTTGCATTTTCGGCCGATTAGGGTTTTGGCCAAGCCGCAAACCCTAGTCTCTCAATCTAGGACCTAGCCTTGTCTCTCTCTCTCTGATAATGACGTTGTGTCGGTTGCCCTTTTTAAGCCCGACTCTCTTGGTTCGTCTCAACCGGCTCTGGGAGGAATCCAGGAGTTCGGTATTCACCTAGCCAACCCCGTGGTACCGAACCGATCCCGAGTTGAGTACGAATAGGTATTATTCACGAACCGACTATAGATTATTGTACTACGTACAAACCCTTTACGTTTGTCCCGGTCGAGTGAAAGTCACGCGTAGT
Organism: Lindernia subracemosa; assembly: GCA_028392965.1. Taxonomy (NCBI): domain Eukaryota; kingdom Viridiplantae; phylum Streptophyta; class Magnoliopsida; order Lamiales; family Linderniaceae; genus Vandellia; species Vandellia subracemosa. Next base: position 283,647 of record JAQPCC010000060.1, read on the forward strand.
CGAACTTACAGGGCTCGACGCTATGATGTTCGTGTCGGTGACATTTACCAAAACTGCACTCCACGACACCCGTGAGTCAGTTATATGCTCTGGCCAGAGGCTTAGGTAAATTCCCGCACATCGAAAACTGCATAGGACGTTAACCTTGAATTTAATTAAGGCCGTAAATCCCGCTCAGCGGTATAACCGGCAATCATGTCGAAAAGTCAAGACCGCATTTCGCCGCTGACCCTTGCTTCATGCAATTTGGGCCTAGCAAACTAGTGACAAATCAAGACCTTAAGACCAACCCTGGGTTAAACCCTTTCGGTCTAAGGTTCACGTAGACTACTATAGTCAATCGATCGATCAGCGACTTTACCAGCGTGTGATCGTTCGATTACGAGTCAATGTCCAAATACAGACAATCCCCTGATTCGTCTTATATCAATGTCACGAGCTCCCACTTTCCAAGTGAATGGTTGGCACAACCACTTTGGACCCGTCGACAAACAAGTCGTACTCGTCAATCCAGTCACCCTACTGGAGACTAAGACTTGTGGACTTAATTTAATATTACAGTATGTCAGCTTACTGGTGCCCCCTCTCTGTCCCCACAGAATCAGTAACTGAACTGTAAATATTGGGGTTTTATTAATTCGTCTTATTACCCGACTGCAAGGTTAATTTATTTAGATGAAATAATAATCTGCCTTTGTATTGTTTGTCATGCTAATTTCGACAATAAACAAACAATAATAATTTCATTATCAAATAATTCAATTACAAATGTTAAACACATCAAAATTACACTAATGCCCTCGTACTATCTAATCCTCGTACGGCATCTTGGGCATAAACCTCAACAATTAATTGTAGATAATAGTATCAAGATGACTAGTGGACGTAGAGATACGGGCGAGTCCAGCCGTAGGGCTGCACCTGAGTCCCCCATGAACGAACGGGACTCAACAATCATGCGACTCACCGAACTGATCCAACGTCAGTCGGATCAGATTAATGACCTCATCCACAATCGGAGTTCGGCAGAACCCCGTCAATCTCCACAACCAGAACGTGTGGAGATTATAGGAGAAAGATTTCGCAAGATGAACCCCCCGATATTCTCGGACGCTACTGATCCTACTATGGCTGATGATTGGTTGCGTACAATCGAGGATATGTTCCTGTATAGCCGAGTTCCAGAGAACGAGAGGGTGTTATGCGCTATCTCAATGCTCCGCGGGAATGCTAGGTTTTGGTGGGACACCATCAAAATCCTAGAGGACCCAATCATTATGACCTGGGAGCGATTTAAGGAACTCTTCCACGACAAGTATTTTACCGCCCACGATCAAGCCCAACGGATGAACGAATTCATCAATCTCAAGCAAGGGAGAATGACCGTTGCGGAATACATCCGCAAGTTTGAAGAACTGTCGCGCTTCGCTCCTCATATGGTGGCGACAGACGCACTAAATGTGGCACGGTTTATGGTAGGCCTCAAACCCGAGGTCTACAGAGACGTAAGCATGGCGGGTATGCGAGGAGTGCCGTTTACACAAGTAGCTGAGCGAGCAATCACTGCAGAACAAGCGGAGGCACAGATCGTGGCGGCGCAAGAAGCAAAGAGAAAGGTAGAGAACCAACAGGGAGGCGGGGGTGATCGAAAAAGGCAATTTTTCGGAAAAGGCCCCAACAATAACCGAGGAGGTCTCCCGGGACCATCCAACTGGCAGCCAAGGCCCAATATGGGACCTACCAATTTCCCAGTTCGACCCACTGCTCCTAGTCCACAATGTCAACGGTGTGGACGCTATCACACGGGCGCTTGCTTCGGAGCAGCACCCAACCCCAACACCATCTGCTACCAGTGCGGGAAGCCGGGACAGTACGCGCGAAACTGCAACCGACCAGGGAATCAGGCCCAGACACCTGTACGACCTCCGCCCGTTCCAGCTCGAGTTTTTACCTTGACGAACGAGGAGGCAGAAGCGAACCCCTCGGTAGTGACGGGTACGTTAACTATCTATAACATACCTACATCTGTGCTCATTGACTCGGGAGCCACACATTCGTTTGTGTCGGCTAATTATGTGGCGAAGGTGGGAATATCTCCTACCTTATCTAAATACAATTACGTGGTAACCTTACCACATGGGGATCCGACGCGCACTAACCAAGTGTTAGAAGGATGCTCTGTGATTATTGAAGGTAGAAATTTAAGCATCGATCTGATTGTAATCCCGATGAACGACTATGACATTATCTTCGGGATGGATTGGCTTTCAAGATATGGAGCCACTATCGATTGCAATAAAAAGATCATTAGATTCCAATTACCCGAAGAAGAGGTGTTCACTTTTTCGGGTAAGGCGAACCGACGTAGTATTCCCCGAATCTCTGCTCTGAAGGCTCAACGACTTCTGAGGTCAGGTTGTGAGTCTTTTCTTATATATGCGGTGAAGGCGGAGGAATTACCTCAGCTAGAACCGAAGAGTGTACCAATAGTCAATGAATACGCCGATGTATTTCCCGATGACCTCCCGGGGTTACCCCCTGATCGAGAAATACAATTCACCATTGATCTAGTGCCGGGATCAGCCCCAATTTCCAAAGCCCCCTATCGACTGGCTCCGAATGAGTTACGGGAGCTAAAAGAACAGTTAGAAGAATTATCGCAGAAAGGATTTATTCAGCCCAGCTTCTCACCTTGGGGAGCACCGGTATTATTTGTACGAAAGAAAGATGGGTTGATGCGGCTGTGCATCGACTACCGGGAGCTGAAAAAAATCACTATCAAGAATAAGTATCCATTACCCAGGATCGACGACTTATTCGACCAACTGCAAGGCGCCACGGTATTCTCGAAAATCGATATCCGTTCGGGATACCATCAGTTAAAAATCAGGAAGACAGATGTTCCTAAAACTGCATTCAGCACGAGGTACGGCCATTACGAGTTTCTAGTCATGCCTTTCGGGCTGACTAACGCGCCAGCTGCCTTTATGCACCTGATGAACCGGGTTTTCAAGGACTTTCTTGATCGCTTCGTTATCGTCTTCATCGACGATATTCTTATCTACTTTAAGACAAAAGAAGAACATGCCGCTCATTTACAAATCGTCTTAGAAATTCTGCGAGAGAAACAACTCTACGCCAAATTCAAGAAATGTGAATTTTGGCTCGAGCAAGTGGCCTTCTTCGGACACGTGATTTCTGGGAATGGAATTTCTGTGGACCCTAGTAAGATTGAAGCCGTTAATAACTGGCCACGTCCAACCACTCCTACCGAAGTTCGGAGTTTCTTAGGACTTGTGGGATATTACCGTAAGTTCATAGCCGATTTCTCCAGCATTGCCTCGACATTGACGAACTTGACAAGGAAGAATGTTCCATTCAAATGGACAGAGTCGTGTGAACAGAGCTTCCAGGAGTTGAAGAAAAGACTTACATCGGCCCCAATTCTGACAATACCATCAGGGACCGGAGGGTTCTCGGTATATAGTAACGCTTCGAAGAACGGTGTGGGATGCGCGCTAATGCAGAACGGGAAGGTTATCGCTTATGCTTCTCGACAATTGAAGGAGTACGAGAAGAACTACCCAACCCACGACCTAGAACTCGCAGCGGTGGTTTTCGCTCTAAAAATCTGGCAACACTACCTCTACGGGGAAAGCTGCGAGATATACACCGATCAGAAAAGCTTGAAGTATTTCTTCACCCAGAAGGAGTTGAACATGAGGCAACGACGTTGGCTGGAGCTAGTAAAAGATTATGACTGCGTAATCAACTACCATCCAGGCAAAGCAAACGTAGTTGCTGACGCATTGAGCCGAAAAGCTGTGAGCACAGAGTTAAATCGACTCGGGGTGGAAGTAGTTAATTTGGGCGAAGTCGAGACAAAACCGGCTACACTAACCCTTCAACCCACATTGTTAGAGCGAATCAAGAAGGCACAGGAGAGAGACGAGCTGTACTTGTAAGTGAAAGGCGCGCAACCAGAAGAAACACCATCCGACTTTGAAATACGTGAGGACGGGAGTCTCCAATATAAGGACCGTTTGTACGTACCCAATGATGCGGAACTACGACGAACTGTAATGACGGAGGCACATGCCACAGCGTACTCGGTACATCCAGGCGCCACCAAGATGTATCGAGATCTGTGAACGACCTACTGGTGGCCGGGGATGAAGAAAGACATTGCTACCTTTGTAAGCCAATGTCTAATCTGTCAGCAAATTAAGGCAGAGCACCAACGACCGGCGGGAACCTTACAACCTCTGCCGATTCCTGAATGGAAATGGGACCACATCACAATGGACTTTGTCGTTGGCTTACCGAAAACAATCAAAGGCCACGACGCCATTTGGGTGATTGTTGATCGCCTAACCAAATCTGCTCATTTTCTGCCGATTAGCTCAACCTTTTCCATGGAGCGGTACGCGGAGTTATATACTCAGGAAATAGTTCGGCTCCATGGGATTCCATCTTCTATCGTCTCGGATCGAGATCCGAGATTTCTATCGAATTTCTGGAGAAGTTTACAGAAAGCAATGGGAACCAAACTCTCGTTCAGTAGCGCCTACCATCCTCAGACAGACGGACAATCCGAACGAACGATCCAAACCCTTGAGGATATGTTACGTGCATGCGTACTAGACTTCAAGGGAAATTGGAGCAAATACCTCCCATTGATCGAGTTCTCATACAATAATAGCTATCACGCGACGATTGGGATGGCACCGTACGAGGCTTTATACGGGCGTAAATGCCGATCTCCGGTACATTGGGATGAAATCGGCAAACGAACATTATTAGGCCCTGGCATGATACGAGAAATGACGGAAGCCATAGCAAAGATTCGGGAAAGGATGCGAATGGCTCAGAGTCGACAGAAAAGTTACGCGGACCAAAGACGAGGACCATTGGAATTCACAGAGGACGACTGGGTATTTTTGAAGATATCCCCAATGAAAGGCGTAAAGCGATTCGGACGAAAGGGCAAGCTGAGTCCGAGGTACATTGGCCCTTTCAGAATACTCAGACGAGTCGGCGAGGTCGCTTACCAACTGGAATTGCCAATTTCATTATCACAAGTCCACGATGTTTTTCACGTATCAACGTTACGAAAATACATCGCGGACTGTTAGGTCCGTTTTTAACATCCAACGAAGAACTCGAGCATAGATTCGATAGATTTACCTCTATGATAATGCGAGCGGAAGCTTAAGGATTAAATCAATCAAATCTTCATTAATCACAAACTTTCTCTACAAATATCCTCTTTCTCTCTCTACAATTAACCCTAGCTTAGATAGTGATTAGAGAGAGTGTTTCTAGTGAGAGAAAGCTAAACTCAAGTTGTGTGTATTTTACACACACTTGCCCTATATATACCAATCAATATTGGTATATTTGCATTCTAGTCCCTAACTATACATATATTACAATTAAGTCCCTAGACAAAGATAACTTGATTATTGAACACTATAAAATACTTCCAACAATCTCCCCCTTGTGTTCAATTATAATTGAAGCTTCGGTTGTCTTTGTCTCTCGAATCTTCAGTCTTCATCATCAGTTGAACACAACAGAGTAATTTCCAACAATCTCCCCCTTTGTGCTCAACTTCGAATTTGACACGGTCTTTGTTGCTGTTTGAAGAAATAGCTGAGAGCGTCTGGAGAATCTTCAGTCTCCCTCTATTTACATGCACCCTCATCTTCTTCTTTTGCAACTTGAATATTCGTCACCTTCTTGCATATGTCAGAGTCGCGCGGATCATCAGCATTGACTTGTCGTGTACGCTCGAACCATGGAGAGAGGTCTTGTTTGTTGTGGTTCAGCACGTGCGTTGAAAGCTTGGCTTCTTTAATGAGTTCACGTGCTTGGCCTCCCTGATATGCTTCTCCCCCTCATGCCGATTCATTTGTATCGTCATGCTGTGTGATCAAGGTGAACCAGAGTGTTCGCTGAACGTGTTGGCGTTGAATTCCGGATGAAGTACCTGAAAAACGGGAGAGACGACCGATCATCGTGAAACATCCCTAGATGTCACTCTTGGTCGTTGATGCAAAGTCACACAGACTTGCATTTGAAGGGACTACGGGGCCACATAGGCATCCCGTTGTCATCATTCTAGAGTCGTGCTCCAGAAGATGGCCTGCTACCGTTGTTGTTTTGATGTTGCAACGGCAGGACTTCCTTCTGATCATAGAAGCACATCATTTAATGATGCGTCTACAGAAGTTCTGGCATGGTCACGTAGACCTGCAATATGTGTGTAAAAGAATGTATGTGTCCTAGAAAATGTAAAAAAAATTTAGGTTATGAGGACACACTAGACATTAAAGTGTTCAAGAAAGTCGTGGTGTGGGGCTGTGGACCACTTTGTTCAATATCTCCCGCTTCCAAATGAAACGGTGATAGCATATGCGGTTTCTCGTGAGATATTGAAACATCTGTCTTTTGGGAGACAAATGAGTAGCTAGGAAGGGTCGTGCATGCGCCTTTGGACCAGATGAAGCGTCTTCTACCCGGGATCTGATAAATCAGTCCTGTACCTATATGGTTATGGCCCGGATAGTTTCTGGTTGAGTTGTAAGGATGTCATCGTGATACGCTCAATACCCTCACATACACTCGGGGTTTGTTCCTGGGTTAGGATCAGTTGGGTCGACTGAACCTTTGGAACAGGTATGTGAACAACTCTTTTGTGTCCATGCGTTTTATTGACATTTAGGTAGCACTCCCTCTTCAAAGCATGAAGGTTGTCTTTAGGGCATTCCCTTTTAAGCTCTAGCGATGTATTTAGGTAACATTCCCCCTAAATACTTGCGCTAATTCTAATGTGATGCCCGTGCTCCCCCTAAATAGATGCACCTTTTGAGAGATTGCATATTACAAAAAAAAATCAAGCGCCTTTTGTATTTGAAGTGACACTCCCCAATAAATGTGCCTTTTGCACTTATAAGTCTCACTCCCCCTAAAACATATGCGCTTTTTACATTAGAACTATGGTAATACGCTCTTTTGAAGGTCATGCACCTTGTCTATCTATCTATCCATTCCCCCAAAATAAAAACAATATAGAATATGAAGACCGACTATTCTATAAAATTAAGCGCTATTTATACTAAGTCAAACTCCCTATGATAGTCAAAAACTGAAAATATAGAGATTGACTCCACAAAAATTCAAGCGCTTTTTGAATTTTGAAATCGGCTCGGCCTTCTTTAAACATTGTAGCTCAAAAGTTTTTCTCCCCTTTTTTTTTTTGTTTTTTTTGTTTTTTTTTTGTCTTTTTTTTGTTTTTTTTTTTTTTTTTTTTTTATGGCGTCTTTTATTATTATTATTATTTTTTTTTATGGCCCTTTTTTTTTTCATGGCCCCTTTTGTTTTTTATGGCCCCCCCCTTTTTTTTTATGGCCTTTTATTTTTATTTTTTTTGTTTTTTTTTGTTTTGTTTTTTTTGTTGTGTTTTTTTTTATGGCCTCTTTTATTATTATTATTTTTTTTTTATGGCCGTTTTTTTTTCATGGCCCTTTTTTTTTTTTTTTTAAGGCCCCCTTTTTTATTGTTTTTTTTTTTAAACGAAATAAAATAAAAATAAAAACAATGTTAAATCAAGAGCTTTGGAATAGTCTTGATTTGGTGTGTTTGCTCACGTCGCAGACCGATCACGTGTGTGGAGCAAACAGAATACCACACGTGTCGGGGTCTTGTGCGACTGCTCATCATTGCATACCGACCATACATGTGGAGCAATCGTCGTCTATTTACCATGTATGATCGGGATCCTGCAAAACAAATTATCGGGACTTTGGTACCCATTTTTGGACGGGTCCTCCCTTATTAGCAGTGAAACAATTATGCATATAAGGTTCACATTTGAAAGCAAAATTATCACATAAAGCAGTCATAGGAATCCACATTTGTCGAGGACTACTTATTTCCATTTGTAGCTTAGGTTTCCAAATTTGTTGTACCTTTTTGAAATTTAACTTTTCAGCATCGGTGAATGTGTGTCTTTTTGTAGAAGAGAAAATTTTCTCTTTCGCCAGTCGCTTAAGATGTAATTCGGATTTGACTTTGACCAGGTACTTGAGAGAGGAATACGAGCTTATAGAATCAATAGCATTAAGTATAGAAGTGTCGTATTTCCTACCTTCTAGACTCACATCATTCACTTTGTAATGTGTACTAAATGAGCTACTTTTGTTAAGACAATTATTACTTTTGGACGTTTCAGTTTTAATAGAGAATGTGTATTTATTGTCTGTTTTAGCTTTAGTAGCTTCTTGCTTTATCTTTGGAATGACTTTAGAAATTTTTGGAGGAAGAATAGAGTTAGGAACAATTTTGTTTATTGTAATAGAAAATGAATGTCTTGCTCTATTCTTTCCTGCTTTATAGGTTTAGTCATTTGAGTTTTCTGATCCTGTTTAGAAGATATATCGTTTAAAGGTTCAGGTTTTACAGGATGAATGGTTGTAGTTGTGCCATTTTCTAAGGAATATTTGAGAAATGAATTCTCCTTTAAAAGCTTATCCATTTTTGCTCGAAACTCTTTACGTTCTGATTCCAGAAGAGAATGTAATTCAGCAATTTTGCGTTCATTTTCTAGAATATCACAATCTTTAGAGTTTGGTTTTGTTGATTGTATAGAATGTTCCCTGTTTGGCACGGACTCAATTGTTTGAGTCGACTTATTTAGAGACAATATAGTTTCTTTTGTTTGGCGTTGCTCAGTTTGTCCTCGTTTAGCTAGAACATCTTCTAATTTTTGAATTTTTGAATATAATTGATTGATTTGTTCAATGAGACTTTTGTTTTGGGCTGCACTATTTATTTTTTCGTCTTTACATGTAGATAATTCTTTTGTAAGTTCGTTTATAGTTGATTCTTGTTGTGCGACCCTTGTCTTTAAGCTAGTCAACATTTCTTGTTCTACTGTTAGTCTATTTTTAAGAGTAGCTTTTTCTTCTAAACTCTTAACTAAGCAGTTGTAATTATTTTCTAGCCTAGCTTCTAATTCTTTGATTTTTTTCAAGTAGTTGGCTTCCATATTTACTTTCTGGGTTGGATGTTTTTTTATCGTTATCGTATTTTTGAATTGATATTAAATTTTGGATCAATGTGTTCGAATAGATTTTCGAAGGATTAAGTTTTCAGAAGTTTAGGTATCAAAAAAACTTTTGAAATGATTAGAAAAGAAAAAAAACTTATACCGAGAATAATTTTTGTACCGAAAAATTTTACCAGTCCAAAAAAATTTTGTTACCCAAAAAATTTTTCCGTATGAACCGGGAACCTTTTTGAAGCAGGTACGCAAAAAATCTCGTAGCTAAAAACTTAAAATTTTAGGACTATCGTATTTTTTTTTTTTTTTTTTTTTTTGCTACCTAAAACTATCGAAAGCTTTGCGGTATCGAAAATCTTTTTCCCATCATAAATTTTCGTATGTGTATAGAATAGTTTGTCGTATGAGATAGGATACGAAATCCTTAAAGAAATAATAAAGTATTTATACGAAAAATTTTTGCAAAGGTTTTCGTATGGAATAGTGTTTTCGTATCACAAAACTTTTCGTATGGAAATCAGAAAGTTGTCAAGAATAAAATTTTCGTATGTAAATTTTTTCGTACTTACACCTTTTTCGTACGAGAATAAAATTGTTTTTTCGTATCAAAGAGTTTTACGTACGAAAGTCAAAGCAAAATGTTTTTCGTATTGGACCCTTCTTCGTACGAAAACGTTTTTTTCGTATGGGAAACTTTTTTTTTTTTCGCACTCTTTTTTTTGTATTGAAAATAAAATTGGTTTTCGTACCACAAATTTTTCATATAGAATTTCGGACGATAAAAGTTTTCGTATTCACTGTAGTGTTCGAAAACTTTGACAAATGTTTTTCGTATGGGATGTTTTCGTACGAAAGTAAAAACTTAAACTTTCATTTTGAACAGTGTTTTCGTATTGAAATCTTTTTCGTACGAAAGATCAAAAATTATTTTTCGTTTTAAAGCTTTTTCGTATCACACATAAAAAAGTTTTCGTACGCAAATTTTTTCTTATTATTATTATAATAGAGTTTCGTACGACAAAGTAGTTATTTTCGTATCAAAGAATTTCGTACAATAAAACTTTTTCGTATCTAACAAAAAAATCCTTAAGCAAACTTTTCGTACGAAAAATAAAAATTTCTTTTTCGTGTATTATTTTTTTTTTCGTACGAATATAACAGAATGTTTTCGTATTCTTTTAGTTTTCGTATGCTACAGTGTTAGCGAAAAATATTAAAATATTCATACGAAAACAATGCCTCCTGTGTAAAAACTCAAAGGAAAACTTTTTCGTATTGAAACAGAAAGTCAATGCGAAAAGATATTTTGTGTGAGTGATACGAGAATTTTGGTCAATGCGAAAACAGATACGAAAACCGTGTCATGCGAAAAGAAAGCTTGATACGAAATACCTGTAAATGGTGTGAAAACGCGATTTTATATGCGAAATCTTCAAATAACACTCTAATTTTCACTTTAAGCACGGTTAATCGATCGAAATTGATTGGGTAATCATATGAAAACACTCGATTAACACAATTAAGAGCAAAATATATCAGATTTCAAAGTTTTCGCAAGATGAATAGTACAAACATCGAAAGTATCATTTTGACCGTAAATCCTAATTTTTCAATTCTAATCACAATTGATCAAACAATAAAGCACATATTTGATATTGCGAAACATATTCAGCTTAATATCATGCGAAAACAGCAGGCAATCATCATACGAAATCTAAATAAAAGCAAATGACCTTTTTCGCGCGAAGAACATGCCATACGAAAAAAACAAATTCAGCAACAAAAGGTCGATCAATTCACACGATTTTGGCTCTGATACCAATTGTTAGGTCCGTTTTTAACATCCAACGAAGAACTCGAGCATAGATTCGATAGATTTACCTCGATGATAATGCGAGCGGAAGCTTAAGGATTAAATCAATCAAATCTTCATTAATCACAAACTTTCTCTACAAATATCCTCTTTCTCTCTCTACAATTAACCCTAGCTTAGATAGTGATTAGAGAGAGTGTTTCTAGTGAGAGAAAGCTAAACTCAAGTTGTGTGTATTTTACACACACTTGCCCTATATATACCAATCAATATTGGTATATTTGCATTCTAGTCCCTAACTATACATATATTACAATTAAGTCCCTAGACAAAGATAACTTGATTATTGAACACTATAAAATACTTCCAACAATCTCCCCCTTAGTGTTCAATTATAATTGAAGCTTCGGTTGTCTTTGTCTCTCGAATCTTCAGTCTTCATCATCAGTTGAACACAACAGAGTAATTTCCAACACGGACCCGAGTCATGTGATCGAGAATGAATTTCTTTATCAACAGTTGAGGCCGGACTTAAGTTACGAAGAAAGGCCAGTAGAGATTTTGATGCAAGAAGTAAAGCGACTTCGGAATAAAAGTATTCCATTAGTTAAAATACTGTGGCGGAATCAGTCAATTGAAGAAGCCACTTGGGAGCGAGAGGACGATATGAGGAATCGCTATCCCGAATTATTCCAGTCGGCATAATTTCGGGGACGAAATTCTTTTAAGGGGGGAGGATGTAATACCCGTAAAATTTAATACGGGATTTATAATGTAATTAGCATTGTAATTAGAAAAGTTTGATATATTATTTAGATGAAGAATTCGAAAACTCGGATGAAGAGTATGCATAATAATAGGAACACCCGAATTATGATAAGTACTTGAAAACAAAAGAGATCGAAATTCGGGTAATGACAAATTCAGGTGAAGCTCGAAATTTTCCGGTAAAGCCTAAGTAATTTTCGGGTAAGACATTTCTTAACCTAAGAGGAAAAACTCGTCACCTCCTTGTCACCTACTTATCATCATTTACCTTAACATATATCTACACCTCAGTGAAAAACAACAAAAGAAAAGGGAGTAGAGGACGTTTTCAAAACAAAGGAGAATTTTGCTAACAAGGATTGAGAGCTCGGGAAAGATCTAACACCCTTAAGCTTTGGATGTGAGGTGGGTGAAGATCACCTACAATACGTAAACGAATTCGTGTTATTCATTTTGATACATGCTTATTTGAATTATGTGAATTTCGTGGATGATATATATATGCTTGACGAGAATTAAGTGAACTTTCATGCATGATTCGTTTGCGTGCTCGAAACTCAGATTTTTGGGTTTGTAGTTGAAGGTGCATGAAGATTTGTAGGTAATGTGGAATTTTCGGGTGTTAGAAATATTTTCGGGTGTGTAAATATTTTTCGGGTATATGAAGAATTTCGGGCATTTGGAGAATTTTTGGGTATTTTCGGATAGATGTTATTCGGGCGTTTGAATAATTTTCGGGCATAGTACTGTAGCCAGGAATTAATATAAATTCGGGTAGGTATAAGTTTTCGGGCCTTTAATATTTTCGGATCTTTTAATAAATGTTCGGGTGTGAGAGTTTTCGGTACTTCAAAGATTTTCGGGCATTCACCCTATTTTCGGGCCCTGGACTTTTGGTGTGTGCATGCTTTTTCGGGTAAAGATTTTCGGGCTTTTAAAAGAGATTCGGGCCCAAAGACTTTTGAAATATAAACACACTTTCGGGCAGTAACTTTCGGGTTAAAAAAGTGTCTTTTTGAGGTAAATTATTTTTACGTCATTTGATAAGAAAAATATTCCGAGTCCAATGGGCATAGTCAATTCTAATGCCCGATTAAAAGTTGTCGAAATAGAATTTTTACAGTGCATTTTAATAATGCGTCTTCGGGAAAAAGTTATTTTCAGTTCTATACTGCATTTTATTTGCACTACACTTGCATTTCATATCAGTGCGAGGGATGTTGACCGTGTTGACGCGGTGACACTGTATAGTGTCTACGAGCGGGGTAGAATGTGACCAATGTTGGTCGTCGACTCGTAATGGAGTTATGAGGTTAGGACTGAGGCACTAGACGGGAGACGGACGTGATCGATTCGTCTACTCAGTTGCGTTGGAGCGCAGTCTGAGGTGCAAACCGTCGGATGATTAGCGGAAGGAGAGACCTGGTAGGAGGATGCCTGGCGTGATCGTTCAGGTGCACTGCCAGCGTAGGCTACCGCTTGAGCAGGAGGAAACTCGGGAGGGAGCAACCTAGTGGGAGGATGTTTGGCGTGATCGTCCAGATGCACTACTAGCGTGGGCTACCCGAGCGCGGGCCCCTGACTCTGTATTGTATTGTGCGCGCGTGGTGCTTAGTCTAGCCTAGGGCCTTGATGTGACGTATGGTATACGCTAGGTTGGGACGAGAGGAAAAAGTCGAGCGTGCATATATTGTGAGGTGTTTGAGGAACGGGATCTGAGAGCACGCTGCATTCACGCATATTTTCACCTACTGGGCGGTAGCTCAGTGTTTACGTGTTGTAGGTACTATCGAGTCCGACGTCGAGGTACGTCGCGACTGAGGTGGGCTGATGGCGGTGACTCGACGGACTTTTGAGGGCAGGGTTGTACATGGATGAAGACCTGTGGAGCGGCGTTAGGGCATTTTGATATTTTGGGGCTATGGCCTTTGTAAATATACGAATTTGTAACCCACGTTTACTATAATATAATTTTATTTTATGAAAAAGTTTTTGTAAAATGGGTCTTCCGCGGCTTTCGTTGCGGAAATCCGCCACTAATCTTAATTAGAAAATGAGGGTCGCCACAACACTAGACTCGAGTGCGCAAGGAAGTGTGGTGGTGGGGCTGAGTACCACATAATTCAATATCTCCCGCTTCCGAGTGAAGCGGTGATAGTAGACGTGGTTCCCCGTGATTTCTGAAACACCTGTCTTTTGTGAGACAGACGAGTGGGTAAGGCTCGGTTATGCACGCGCCGTTGGACCTATTGCGGCGACTTCTACCCGGGAGCTAATAAAATTAGCACCTGTACCTATGGGGGTTGGTCCGAATAATTTGTGAGTTGAGGGAATTATGTAGCGTCGGAAAGGTTCCAGTAGATGTGGCTATTTCTTCATAATTTGACTGTCTCTCGGTGATGTTCCGGGGTTAGATTCAGTTGGATTTGACTGAATCATGGGAACGAAGTCCTTGCATCCGGTAGGAAGTAGTGAGTGATGCTTTGTATGTCAGCAATCCGGAGTAGGTCGATCAAAGCGCGCACCGAGTTTAACATTTGTAGCCACCGTCGCCTTTGAAAAGAGTTGACCGTTGTAGGCTCGAGATTCTTCTTTTGAAGTCCATCTTCGGAGGTCGGAGGTAACTCCACGAAGCTTGATGATGAAGAGAAAATATCTTTTTTTTTTTTTTATGGCCTTGTATTTTTAATTTTGATGGCCCTCCTTTTTTTTTAATATATTATTAATCGTTATTAGTAATATGTATATTAGTATATTATATATTATATGGATATAATATATATTAATCGTTATTAGTAATACATATTTCTATATTATTTATTATATGAATATAATATTATTTATTATTGTAATACCCGTAAAATTTAATACGGGGATTTCGCAAAACTTCGAAATTGGTGAAGATAAGTTTGGGCAGGCTTGAAATTGAGCCCAAATAATAATTGGGCCCAAGCCCGATAAAGAAGGAAAACTTTGAGGGACTGAAAAATAATTAGGCCCAAAAGGACTGAATGGCCCAATGGCCAAAATGGTTTGCGATGAAGAAAGATACAAAAAGGAGGAAAATTACAAAAAAGAACCTTTCTTAGCTTAAGAGGAAAAACACGTCCATGCTTCGTCACCTGCTGAACAAAAGCAGTAAAAACCATCATTAGAGATAAATAAAAGGAGCAAGAGAGAAAGGAGAAGAAGGCGAGAGAGAAAGAAGAAAGAGACAAAGGAAATTTGGCAAAAGCTCCTTCCAATCTTCATCAACAAAATCTGCTTAAACACTGCTTAGGAAGTGAGGTAGGTGAAACCTATAAACCCAAAACTGATATTTTTAAGCTGTTATATTTCTGGTGAAGGGATCACCATCGTTTTTGGTTCGATAAAATGCTATGTGTGATGATTGATGTTTAAAAACCCAAAATATGGGTTTTAATTATGTTATGAGTTTCTGGAATTTGTTGAAGATATGAAGATTTAAAGAACTTAGTGTTTTTAGTATACTGTTCTTTATTTTCGAATGATTTCTTGTTTTCGGGCCGAAAACCATTTTCGCAGGCCATTTTAAGTTTTCGCGGGCCAGATACTTTGCGAATTGTGAGAGGAAAAAGTTTTCGCGGGCCGAAAAATCAGTTTTCGCGGGCCTAAGGTTTTCGGTATGTGAGAGGAAAAAGTTTTCGCAGGCCCATAATGAGGTTTTCGCGAACCAAGCTTTTCGCCACTTTTCATTAAGTTTCGCGAACCAAAGCTTTTCGCCACTTAGTATTCGCGAATTGAGCTTTTCGCTAGTCACTGTTCAAAATAAAAAGGTTTTCGCGAACCAAGCTTTTCGCCACTTCTTATGAGGTTTTCACGAACCCAGCTTTTCGCCACTTCTTATAAGGTTTTCGCGAACCAAGCTTTTCGCCACTTTTTGTTAGGTTTTCGCGAACCAAAGCTTTTCGCCACTTTTCATTAAGTTTCGCGAACCAAAACTTTTCGCCACTTTTCATGAGGTTAAAAACTTTTCGCCACTTAGAAAACTTTTCGCCAAGTCAACTTTTAGCAGGCTTTTCATGGGCCTGGTGTGACCATTCTGGGCTTTAGTTTGATTTCAGCCCAAATCCTTTAATTTTTATTAAACTAAGTTTTTATAAAATATTTTCGAGCTGGACCCAATTTCTCGGGTCAACTGATAAAGGAGTATTGGGTCTTAAATAATTCACTATTCTCGGGATTTTAAACCAAAAGTACGTTTTAAATATTTTAATGATTTTTGAGGTTTTTCGAATATACTTGATATGTTCCGCGATTAATTATTCATGCATCCACGGCATGTCATGACGAGAGTATTGATCGCATTTATGCGATGGGAGAGTGTATGCCTTTCTTTGGCAGAGATTTGTGAGGTTAAGACTCGTAGGTGCACCTGACGGGAGACAGACGTGATCGCTCTGTCTACTCAGGCTTGAGCAACCTGAGGTGCCCACCGTCGTAGGATTGCTCGACTTGACGGGAGATAGACGTGATCGTTCTATCTACCCGGGTACAGCGTGGGAACGCGACTCGGGGTGCCTACCGTCATGAGATGAGATTAGGCGGGAGATAGACGTGATCGCTCTATCTACCCGGGTACAGCGTGAAAACGCGACTCGGGGTGCCCACCGCCATGAAATGTGATTTCCGAGTCTGTGTGACCGGATGATTGATGTGATGTTGCGCGCGAGGTGCCGAGTCTAACCTAGGGCCCTGAGTATTGAGATATGAGAAAAATGAGCGTGCATTTGTCATGTGAGATATTGGGATTTGGGGACATGTGCACGCATGCATCGCATTAATTTGGTGTTCACCTACTGGGCAATTTTGCTCAGGGTTACATGTTTTATAGGTACGGGTGAGTAGCGGCTGGTGGCGGTGACTCCACGGACTTTTGGGGGCGGATGCAGTACATGGGACGCGACCTGTGGAGGCGTATGATTAGTTTGATTTTTTGGGGCTTCGGCCCGTTGTAAAGACCTTTGTAAAACGACTCTTTTATATAGTGTATAATATACTATTTTGTTTTTGTAAAATGGGCTTTCCGCGGCTTTCGTTGCGAAAACCCGCCAACTATTTATGTTTAAAAAGTGGGGTCGCCACAATTATTACTATTGTTATATATATATTATTTTTATATTATTTTATTTCTCCCCCTCAAAGTGTGCTTCCTAAAAGAACTTGCTCCCCCTCAAATGATGCTAAGTAAGATCGAAAAATCTACGAATCTCATTCCCTAAATTCACGCATTTAAGGTTCGCTCCCCCTAAAAAATGTAATTATTGCTCCCTTTTAAGAAAATAAGGATCACTTCTCTTTTAAAAATAAAAAATTAGCTCCCCCTCAAATTAAGCTCATTTTATAGAAAAAAATGGTATTTATCATTTCCGTGCGTAATATGCATTTTAAATTTTAAAGTTTTGAAAACGCATATTCAAAATGTACCATTTTGAAAAATAGGTATTTTTCAATTCAGCTCGTATGCATATGCAAATTAAAATTTTGAAAATTTGGTTAACATACGCATAACTAGAATGTACCTATCTTAAAAATATGTATGAATGTGGTATTATGCAACTCAGTTCAAAAGATAGAATGTACCACATATAGTCGTAGTTGCTCACGTCGTTTCCCTTTATCATGTATGTGGAGCCACTACATCAAATTGCCATACATGAGGGAGGCGGTTGCTCGCGTCTCTTACCAGCCATGCATTTGGAGCAATCCGAGTACCGTGCATGCTGGAATTATTGTGGTTGCCCTCGTCTCGTACCGATCATGAGTATGTAGCAACCATCTTCTTGTGGCGATCCCACTTTTTAAAACATAAATAGTTGGCGGGTTTTCGCAACGAAAGCCGCGGAAAGCCCATTTTACAAAAACAACCTAGTATATTATACAATATATAAAAGAGTTGTTTTACAAAAGCCGTACTAGTCTTTACAACGGGCCGAAGCCCCAAAATATCAAAACAATCCTACGCCTCCACAGGTCGCGTCCCATGTACTGCATCCGCCCCCAAAATCCCGTGGAGTCACCGCCACCAGCCGCTACTCACCCGTACCTATAAAACATGTAACCCTGAGCAAAATTGCCCAGTAGGTGAACACCAAAATAATGCGATGCATGCGTGCACATGTCCCCAAATCCCAATATCTCACATGACAAATGCACGCTCATTTTTCTCATATCTCAATACTCAGGGCCCTAGGTTAGACTCGGCACCTCGCGCGCAACATCACATCAATCATCCGGTCACACAGACTCGGAAATCACATCTCATGGCGGTGGGCACCCCGAGTCGCGTTTTCACACTGTACCCGGGTAGATAGATCGATCACGTCTATCTCCCGCCTAATCTCATCTCATGACGGTGGGCACCCCGAGTCGCGTTCCCACGCTGTACCCGGGTAGATAGAACGATCACGTCTATCTCCCGTCAAGTCGAGCCATCCTACGACGGTGGGCACCTCAGGTTGCTCAAGCCTGAGTAGACAGAGCGATCACGTCTGTCTCCCGTCAGGTGCGCCTCGAGTCTTAACCTCACAAATCTCTGCCAAAGAAAGGCATACACTCTCCCATCGCACAAATGCGATCAATACTCTCGTCATGACATGCCGTGGATGCATGAACAATTAATCGCAGAACATATCAAGTATATCCGAAAAATCCTCAAAAATCATTAGAATATATAAAACGTACTTTTTGTTCAAATACTTAAAATCCCAAGAATAGTGAATTATTTAAGACCCAATACTCCTCCATCAGTTGACCCGAAAATGGGGTCCAAGTTCGAAAATATTTTATAAAAGTTGACCTGGCGAAAACTGTGGAAGTGGCGAAAAGCTTTTTCGTTTTGAACAGTGGCGAAAAGCTTTGGTGCGAAAACAGTGACGAAAAGCTTTGGTTCGAAAACAGTGGCGAAAAGCTTTGGTGCGAAAACAGTGACTAGCGAAAAGCTCAGTTCGCGAACTGTCAGTGACGAAAAGCTTGGGTTCGCGAAATCTAATAAAGGATGGCGAAAAGCTCAGTTCGCGAAAACTGGCTTTCGGCCCGCGAAAACTGGTTTTCGGCCCGTGATGTCTCACAGTTCGCGAAATACCTCAGCCCGCGAAAACTGGTTTTCGGCCCGTGATGTCTCACAGTTCGCGAAATACCTCAGCCCGCGAAAACTGGTTTTCGGCCCGTGATATCTCACAGTTCGCGAAATACCTCAGCCCGCGAAAACTGGTTTTTCGGCCCGCAAAAACTTTTTCCTCTCAGTTCGCAAAATAACTAGCCCGCGAAAAACTTCAAACGGTCCGAAAACAAGAAATCATACGAAAACACAGAACAGTATACGAAAAACACTGTGTTCTTCAAATCTAATCTTCAACAAATTTCAGAAACTCATAACATAATTAAAACCCATATTTTGGGTTGTTAAACATCAAACATCACATAAACATTCTTCCAACTCACATAAACACCATCATAACATTTCAAGAACATCACGTAACACACAAAGCAGCTTAAAAATATCAGTTTTGGGTTTGTAGGTTTCACCTACCTCACTTCCTAAGCAGTATTTACGCAGGTTTTCGTTGATGAAGGTTGGAAGAAACTTTTGCCAAATTTCCTTTGTCTCCTTTTTCTTTTCTCTCTCGCCTCCCTCTCCTTCCTCTTTTGATGTCCTTATTTATCTCTAATGATGGTTTTTACTGCTTTTGTTCAGCAGGTGATGAAGCATAGACGTGTTTTTCCTCTTAAGCTAAGAAAGGGTCTTTTTTATAATTTTCCTCTAAGGTTCTTTTTTGTAATTTTCCTCCTTTTGAAGAAACCTCACAGGTGTTAGCAACGTATCTTCCTTCTTTATTGGGCTTGGGCCCAATTATTATTTGGGCTTAATTTCAAGCCTGCCCAAATTTATCTTTACCAATTTCGAAGTTTTGCGAAATCCCCGTATTAAATTTTTCGGGTATTACACTTCTAATTACTACTCATGACCGGGGTTTTGTGGTTGCTCTCATCTCATACCAATCACGTGTGTGGAGCAACCATCGTCGAATTACCACACGTGATTGGGCTCCTGCAAAACTTTAAAGGGACTTTGGTACCCATTTTTCGATGGGTCCTCCCTGATTAGCAGAAAACAAGTTAAGCATATAAGGTGTCAAATCAGATTTTAGTCCTAAATCATTCATTAACGTACTTTTAGGTACCCGACTATATTTGGGATTACCTAACTTAATCGTTGACTTAGAGACCCATTTAGGAGCAATTTGATACGGAAAGGACGTTTCAGCGCAGGTGAATGTGTGTTTCGGAGAAGATTTAAATATTTTCTCCGAAGCCAGTCGCATGAGATGTTTCTCAGACTTAACATCGACTGGATATTTCAGGTATGGATAAGAACATAAAGAATTATAAGCATCGTTAGTATATGAGATGTTCTTCCTACTTGGAGAATGCACACGATTCACATCATAATGATGGGGAATAAGCGTGCAAGTTCGCTTGCTTAAGCTTAGAACTTCTTCTTTGCACGCTTTCCTTTGAAGAGGAATAGGAGAGGGAAAATCTTGAACATGTTCGACCTTAATTTTGAAAGACAATGGCGATTTTCCTTTCTCCTTCCTAATTTTCTGTTCCTTGGAAGTATTAAGCTTAAGGCTTTTACCTATCTTTTCTGTGCCAGTCAAAGTTGACTTAGAATTACTAGTAAAAGCTTTCTAGGAAGTATTAGGCTTAATTTTGAAAGACAAGGATGCTTTTCTTCACCTGTTTCGAGGACGATGTATCTTTTGAAAGATCATTGGAAACAGGTAAAGACGGGGAATTTTTGAGATATGAAATGTTAGGAATATTTTCTAGTGTTCAATAATCATGTTATAGGGACTAAAGTGTAAATATACCAAAGTATGCTTTGGTATATATAGGGCAAGTGTGTGTAAAATACACACAACTTGAGGTTTAGCTTTCTCTCACTAGAATATCTCTCTCACCATTATAGTAATTAGGGCTTAATTGTAGAGAGAGAAAGGGATTACTTGTTGAGAAAGCTTGAGGTTTTAATGAAGGTTGATTGATAATTACCCAAAGTCTTCCGCGCGTTAATTACAAGGTATGTCTCAATCGATCTATGCTCAAGTTAATATTCGTTGGATGAAATCTGGGAATTACAATTGGTATCAGAGCAAACGTGTTTGAATTGATCAATCGTTTGCTGAAATTATTTTCGATCGAGCTTGAATTGAACGATTTGAAGCTTCGAAATAATTTTTTCTTTCCCGCGCACTACTATTTGCTCAATTGCTGTCTTGTTTGGATTAGATCTTGTTAATCTAGTGTTAGGCATTGATTTTTGATATCTAACTTTCGATAATTTGAGGTCAATTGAGTGTAATTTGAACTGTTTGATCGAATTCTGTCAAATTTGAGTGTTTACGATACATGAACACTGTTTGCGATTGATGAACAGAGTTTACGAACCTATAACATAGTTTACGGGGTATATTTTGGTATTTACGCACGTGAATTCCCTGTTTACGATACCTTTAGCTGTGCTAAACTTTACACTGCGGAGTCAACGCGGTTAAAGTTTACGGTCATCGAAAGGTTTACGAACGCTTTCCAATCGTAAACCTTGTTTACGCGGTTAAAGTTTACGGTCAAACCTTTACAGTGCGTAAAAGTTTACGGTCAAACTTAAGTTTGCGATCATAACCTTTACGGGTAGAAACTTTAGTTTACGGTCCTTTCAGCTTACATTCGTAAAGTTACTGTTTACGAATAATTTTCATTCGTAAACTAGTAAAGGAAAGGTTTACGAATAAACTTCAATCGTAAACTATACCAAGGAATGCTTTACGAATATACTGTTTACGAATCCTTATCGATCGTAAACCTCTGAAGTCTACTGTTTACGAATATATTTCATTCGTAAACTATCCATAGCAAGGTTTACGAATAGTCTTCATTCGTAAACTCATTTAGGAAGAGGTTTACGAACATATCTCCTTCGTAAACTATCTAAGTGAATTGTTTATGAATACATTTCGTTCGTAAACTATTAAGGCAATGTTTACGGATCATTTTCATTCGTAAACTAATTTACGAACAAGGTTTACGAACAAATTCTGCCCGTAAACCTAAACACCCGTAAACATTTGAAAAGGTTTTAGGTAGCAAAAAAAAAAAAAAAAAAATTTTAGGTAAAGAAATTTTTTTTGGGTAAAGAAACAAGTCCTAAAATTTTTTTGCTACTACGAGATTTTTTTTGTACCTACTTTTCAAAGGTTTACCGAGCGTTAGAAAAATTTTTGGGTAAAGAAATTTTTTTCGGTAAAATTTTTCAGTACAAAAATTATTCTCGGTATAATTTTTTTCTTTTTCGTATAAATCATTTTAAAATCATTTACGAAAACCTTTTCATACAAACTTAGACCCGTAAACCTTCTATCTGAAACACACAAACAAAATTCGATCGAAGATGAATTGAAGACCTCTTGATTATCATCTGGATTTGCTGCTCGATAATCAAGTAGGTTTCGGATCCACTCTGCCCAGATCGAACGGTTTCTCAAACGATTAAGGTTTGAATTAAGCTTCCGCGCATTTAACATTTCGTTCAAGCCAAACGTAAACTTACACTTACTTTACGAAACCTACTGTTTACTGCTCTCATTCATTCATAAACTTCAAAGCTTTACTTTACGATTGTTACTGTTTACGATTCTATTTCGATCATAAACATACACATATCTACTATTTACGAATAAATCCCATTCGTAAACTATCAATAAGAAAGGTTTACGAATATTCTTCATTCGTAAACTTATTAAGGAAGAGGTTTACGAATCTATGTCCATCAGTAAGAAAAAGTTTACGAATACTTCTTATTCGTAAACATTCTTTACTCGTAAACTAAAAACCACTGTTTACAGCTTTTCTTTCATTCGTAAACTAATACAGTGTCAAATCTGAACCGCAAAACCTTACATTCTTTTAATAATATACAAAGTCTAAGATACAATCTAAGTCAATAATTAATATTTTGTATCTAAACTTTGCTGTGCTGAAAAGCTTATGAACTGAACTGAAATTAAAAGTTTGCGGTTAATATCAATATCTAAAATTTTCTAAACAGAATAAAAAAAAAAAAATATTGATCAAAAATTAAAATCAATTCTAAAACACGTCAACGATCATATACATCCAACAATTTTATTTGAACAAAATTTAAAAATCCAACATTCTATATAGAATTTAATTACCAACATTATTTGAACTTAAATTTTCAAAATTCTATATTTGAACTGAAAAGATTAAAATGAATTTATTTCATGAACGAATGATCAAGACACTAGAAGCGAGGCTAGCTAATAACGAGCGTGTCTTAAGAAAATATCTAGAAATTAAAGCTAGTCTTGAATGTCAATTGACCAATGCAAAGGATGAGATTATAAGGTTGAAGACTAAGACCACAGAACATGAATAAAAAATATGTGAGTTGAAAACAAGTCTGTCTGCCTGTGATGAAGCAAACAAGTCAATGTTGCAAAAATTCTCATCCACAAATAATGAAAAAGAAATGGTCAAGAAATTAGAAGCAAGATTAGCCAATAATGAAGTTGTCCTAAGAAAACATCTATTAGAAGAAGCCAATCTAGGAATAAAGCTTCAATTAGCTAATGAGAAAATAGCTAAACTTAACAATGATCTTGCTAAATCAAATTCTGAAACAACAAAACTAAAGGAAAATAAAGATTATCAAGCTCAACATAAATGTCTTTCTGAAGAACTCACTAGATTACACTGTAAAATTAAAGAACTAGAGGTTCTTCTTGCAAAGAAAGAACAAATTGAGCAAAAATTGTCTCTAAACAAGTCGACTCAAACAGTTGAGTCAATGTCAACCGAGGAACATTCTATACTATCGATATAACCCGAACCTAAGGATTGCTACACTCCAGAAAGTACTCGCAAAATTGCTGAATTACATTCTCTTCTGGAATCCGAACGAAATGGGTTTCGAGCTCTAATGGATAAGCTTTTAAAGGAGAATTCAATTCTAAAAAATTCCTTAGAAAAAGGCGCAACTTCAAATTCTTATTCTGTTAAATGCGAACCATGGAGAGACATATCTCAAAAACAGAATAAGAACGCATCACGAATGACTAAAGCTATCAAGAAAGAAAGAATAGAGGAAGAAAAATCATTCTTTAATAAAATAAGCGAAAATGTTTATACCTCTATTCCTACTCCAAAAATTTCTAAAGTCATTCAAATTTTAAAAGTAAAGAAAGAAGCTACTAAGGCAAAAACAGACAATGACTATACATTCTCTATTAAAACTGAAATGTCTAAAAATAACAATTGTCTGTATCAAAATAAATTTTCTAATACACATTACAAAGTGAATGATGTGAGTCTAGAAGGTAGGAAATACGATACTTCTATACTTAATGCTATTGATTCTATAAGCTCGTATTCCTCTCTCAAGTACCCGGTCAAAGTCAAATCCGAAATGCATTTTAAGCGACTGGCGAAAGAGAAAATTTTCTCTTCTACAAAAAGACGCACATTCACCGATGCTAAAACGTTAAATTTCAATAAGGTTCAACAAATTTGGAAACCTAAGCTACAAATGGAAATAAGTAGTCCTCAACAAATGTGGATTCCTATAACTACTTTATGTGATAATTTTGATTCCAAATTTGAACCTTCTATACTTAAAATGTTATCTACTAATCAAGGAGGACCCGTCCAAAAATGGGTAACAAAGTCCCGATAATTTTTTTTTCAGGTTCCCGTCATACATGGTAAATAGACGACAATTGCTCCACATGTATGGTCGGTATGCGATGATGAGCAGTCGCACAAGACCCCGACACGTGTGGTATTCGGTTTGCTCCACACACGTGATCGGTATGTGATGTGAGCAAACAAACCAAATCAAGACTATTCCAAAGCTCTTGATTTGAGATTGTTTTGATTTTTATTTTTCTGTTATAAAAAAAAAGGGCCATAAAAAAAAAAAAAGGAAAAGGCCATAAAAAAAAAATGAATGAAAGGCCATAAAAAAAAAATAAAAAAAAAGAGAGAGGAGGCCATAAAAAAAATGAAAGGCCATTAAAAAAAAAAGGCCATAAAAAAAAAATAAAAAAAAATAAAATAAAAATAAAAATAAAAATTAAAAAAAATAAAAAAAGGAGAAAAACTTTTGAGCTATAAGTTTTAAAGAAGGCCGAGCCGATTTCAAAATTCAAAAAGCGCTTGAATTTCGAGGGAGTCAAACTCTATTTTTTCAGTTTTTGATTTTCATAAGGAGTTCGACTTACTATAAATAGCGCTTACCTTTACAGAATATTCGGTCTTCATATTCTATATTCTTTTTGGGGGAGTGGATAGATAGATAGATTAGGCGCGTGAATTTCAAAAGAGCAAATTACCATAGTTCTAATATAAAAAGCGTATATTTCGAGGGGGAGTGATACTTATAAGTGCAAAAGGGCACATTTATTGGGGAGTGTCACTTCAAATACAAAAGGCGCTTGATTTCTTCGTAATATGCAATTTCTCAAAAAGCGCATCTATTTAGGGGAGCACGGGCATCACATTAGAATTAGCGCAAGTATTTAGGGGGAGTGTTACCTAAAAACAGCGCTAGAGCTTAAAAGGGAATGCCCTGAAGACAACCTTCATGCTTTGAAGAGGGAGAGCTACCTAAATGCCAACAAGCGCATGGACACAAAAGAGTTGTTCACATACCTGTTCCAAAGGTTCAGTAGACCCAACTGATCCTAACCCAGGAACAAACCACGAGTGTATGTGAGGGTATTGAGCGTATCACGATGACATCCTTACAACTCAACCACAAACTATCCGGGCCATAACCATGTAGGTACAGAACTGTTTTATCAGATCCCGGGTAGAAGACGCTTCATCTGGTCCAAAGGCGCATGCACGACCCTTCCTAGCTACTCATTTGTCTCCCTAAAGACAGATGTTTCAATATCTCACGGGGAACCGCATATGCTATCACCGTTTCATTTGGAAGCGGGAGATATTGAACAAAGTGGTCCACAACCCCACACCACGACTTTCTTGAACACGTAAATGTCTAGTGTGTCCTCATAGCCTAAATGTTTTTTAAACTTTTCTAGGACACATACATTCTTTTACACGCATATTGCAGGTCTACGTGACCATGCCAGAACTTATGTAGACGCATCATTAAATGATGTGCTTCTATGATCAGAAGAAAGTCCTGCCGTTGCAACATAAAAACAACAACGGTAGCAGGCCATCTTCTGGAGCACGACTCTAGAACGATGTCAACGGGATGCCTATGTGGCCCCGTAGTCCCTTCAAATGCAAGTCTGTGTGACTTTGCATCAACGACCAAGAGTGACATCAAGGGATGTCTCACGATGATTGGTCGTCTGTCCCGTTTTCAGGTACTTCATCTGGAATGCAACGACAACACGTTCCGCGTATACTCTGGTTCACCTTGATCAAACAGCATGACGATGCAAATGAATTACCATGAGGGGGAGAAGTATATCAAGGAGGCGAAGCACGTGAACTCATTAAAGAAGCCAAGCTTTCAATGCACGTGCTGAACCACAACAAACAAGACCTCTCTCCATGGTTCGAGCATACACGACAAGTCAATGCTGACGATCTGCGCGACTCTGATATATGCAAGAAGGTGACGAAGATTCAAGTTGCAAAGAAGAAAAAGAGGGTGCATGTAAATAGGGGGAGACTGAAGATTCTCCAGATGCTCTCAGCTATTTCTTCAAACAGCAAGAAAGACCGTGTCAAATTCAAAGTTGAACACAAAGGGGGAGATTGTTAGTAATCTTTCTGTTGTGTTCAAGTGATGATGAAGACTGAAGATTATCAAAGACAAAGACAACCGGCGCTTCAATGACAATTGAACACTAAGGGGGAGATTGTTAGGAATATTTTCTAGTGTTCAATAATCATGTTATCTTTGTCTTGGGACTCAATTGTATTTTATGTAAATATAGGGACTAAAGTGTAAATATACCAAAGTATGCTTTGGTATATATAGGGCAAGTGTGTGTAAAATACACACAACTTGAGGTTTAGCTTTCTCTCACTAGAATATCTCTCTCACCATTATAGTAATTAGGGCTTAATTGTAGAGAGAGAAAGGGATTACTTGTTGAGAAAGCTTGAGGTTTAATGAAGGTTGATTGATAATTACCCAAAGTCTTCCGCGCGTTAATTACAAGGTATGTCTCAATCGATCTATGTCTCAATCGAAAACCTACTCTTTCTGATTCCAAGGTTGCGTTCAATTCTGCAATTTTACTAGCAATCTCTGGAATTTCCCAACTAGAGATAGGTTTATTAGAATGTAAAGTATTTTCCCCTAAAGACACTAAGTTAGAAGAGGGATTTTTATCTGATTGACTTCTTTTTGCAATAGCATTCTCTAAAAGTTCAATCTTACAGTAAAGCATACGCCGTTCCTCTAAGAGTATCTCATATTTTGATGAGACACGATTTCGCTCATCTTCGCAAGAACGTAATCTTTTAGTCATATCACAGACATTCTTTTCACTAATCTCTAACTTAGTTTCTAAGCTAATGATCTTTGACTTTGCGTTAGCCAAATATTCATTAGCGAAAGCTAGATCCTCTTGTTGCTTAAGCAACACAGAGTAATTATTACCAAATCTTGCTTCTAATTCCTCAATTTTTCTAGCTTGAGCATCCATAATAATTAAAATTCAGTTCCGAAAAGTTTGGTTTTATCAAAAAGTATAGTGAAGTATCGAAGATAGTAAGTGTCGAAAATTTTTGGTGTAGACCTAAAAATTATGGAATGATTTCGAAAACTTCGGGAAAATTACCAAAACTTTTTCTATAATATGCTAAATACGACCTAAGTTGATTGCTGGATACGTGATCGTTGACGCGTAGTGGATTTGCCTTCAAACATTGACGAAAAAATTTTCTATACCGAAAATTTTGGGCCCAAAAAGTTTATTTTGAAAAATTTCGAAAAAGTGTAAAATAGACTATGCCTATTGGACTCAAAAAAGTTTTCTCTATCAAATGATGTATAAGTGTAGTTTAAGTGTAAAAATTTCAAATAGACTTTTTTTGCTACTTAAAGCCTTTTTATTCCGAGGGGGGGCCGAAAATTTTTGGTGATCGAAAACGTTTAAGTGTAGTTTTTTGAAGAGTGAGTGATCGAGAATTGGAAGTCACTGTTTCGATTGAGAACAGTGAATTCTCGGGTAAGACTTTGACCGAAAATCTAAAGGTATGATTTGAAATTCGAGTACTAAGAATTTTCGGGTAGATAGAAATTCGAGTACACTGATTCGGATGATTGGCCCGAATTCGAATAATTCAGTCCGAAAATCAGACAATCGCTGAGAGTGAGCAACTTTGGGTACGTATGCCGGAATTCGGGTCTGCCCGAAAACTAGAAAATCGCCGAGAATTTTAAGCGAAAATTCGGGTGATGGAAATCGGATAAGTACTAATTTTCGCCGAGAAAGAAATTCGGGTAGAATTAAAAATTTTGTCCCAAAACCTTAAAATTCGGGTGTTCTCAGACAGAGATTTTCGCCGAAAGCAGGAATTTCGGGTACAATTTCGGGTAGAATTAAAATTCGCCGAGTTTAAGAAATTCGGGTAAAATTCGGGTGAAAACTATTCGAATTTCAAGGTACTGTTGCATTCATCTACCCGAAAATCATCTCTGGGAAAAAATGACGAGTTTTCAGTGCGATTTTCTACCTAAATCTCACTCAAATCTACTGAAAAATGTTGGGTAAACACTTAAAATCACTCGAAAACAATTTATTTAGCTCTTGAGCTTGCAAAATCAGTAAAATAAGCTCGAAAACTCAAGATCAAGAGCAAAAAAAGGTTTCGAACTCAAAGCTATGAAAAAGCCCAAAAATTTCAGAAAAATCGCTCAAATCCGAACATGTTTGGCTCTGATACAACTTGTTGGATTCGATTTATCCAAACAATCTAACTATAGGAAGATTTAACCACGTTTGAATATGGGAAGAATTAATTTAACGTGTGTGTTCTTGAGAGTGTTGGGTGGCTCTCTCTCTCTCTCTCTAGAATATTTTCACATAAAACACATTTTATTATGTGTTAGGGTTCAAGTATTTATACCACATTTTGTGTAATTCCCAGATTTCATCAAACATATGATTAAACTTGAGAATTAAGATCAATCGAGATTACCTTTTATGATTTGCGCGGAAGCTTATGGATTAAATCTTCAATCAATCTTCATTGCAATCCAAGTTTCTCTCTACAATATACCTCACTTTCCCTCTCTACAATTAAACCCTAATTAAGCTAATGGTGAGAGAGATATTCTAGTGAGAGAAAACTCTTACTCAAGTTCTGTGTATTTTACACACACTTGCCCTATATATACCAAAGCATACTTTGGTATATTTACACTTTAGTCCCTATATTTATATAAAATACAATTAAGTCCCTAGACAAAGATAACATGATTATTGAACACTAGAAGATAACAATTAAGCGTCGGTTGTCTTTGTCTTTAATAATCTTCAGTCTTCATCATCATTTGAACACAGCAGAAAGATTCCTAACAATCTCCCCCTTTGATAATTTT
This sequence comes from Lindernia subracemosa, assembly GCA_028392965.1. Lineage (NCBI taxonomy): Eukaryota > Viridiplantae > Streptophyta > Magnoliopsida > Lamiales > Linderniaceae > Vandellia > Vandellia subracemosa. The sequence continues at coordinate 312,936 of JAQPCC010000060.1, forward strand.
TGCCTTTGTGTTCAACTTTGAATTTGACACGGTCTTCTGTTGCTGTTTGAAGAAAATAGCTGAGAGCATCTGGAGAATCTTCAGTCTCCCCCTATTTACATGCACTCTCTTTTTCTTCTTTGCAACTTGAATATTCGTCACCTTCTTGCATATATCAGAGTCGCGCGGATCGTCAGCATTGACTTGTCGTGTATGCTCGAACCATGGAGTGAGGTCTTGTTTGTTGTGGTTCAGCACGTGCGTTGAAAGCTTGGCTTCTTTAATGAGTTCACGTGCTTGGCCTCCTTGATATACTTCTCCCCCTCATGGCGATTCATTTGTATCGTCATGCTGTGTGATCAAGGTGATCCTGTGTACGCTGAACGTGTTGGCATTGAATTCCGAATGAAGTACCTGAAAACGGGACAGACGACCGATCATCGTGAAACATCCCTAGATGTCACTCTTGGTCGTTGATGAGAAGTCACAGAGACTTGCATTTGAAGGAACTACGGGGCCACATAGGCAACCCGTTGACATCGTTTTAGAGTCGTGCTCCAGAAGATGGCCTGCTACCGTTGTTGTTTTTATGTTGCAACGGCAGGACTTCCTTCTGATCATAGAAGTGTTGAGGTTTATGCCCTAGATGCCGTACGAGGATTAGATAGTACGAAGGCATTAGTGTAATTTTGATGTGTTTAACATTTGTAATTGAATTATTTGATAATGAAATTATTATTGTTTGTTTATTGTCGAAATTAGCATGACAAACAATACAAAGGCAGATTATTATTTCGTCTAAATAAATTAACCTTGCAGTCGGGTAATAAGACGAATTAATAAAACCTCAATATTTACAGTTCAGTTACTGATTCTGTGGGGACAGAGAGGGGGCACCAGTAAGCTGACATACTGTAATATTAAATTAAGTCCACAAGTCTTAGTCTCCAGTAGGGCGACTGGATTGACGAGTACGACTTGTTTGTCGACGGGTCCAAAGTGGTTGTGCCAACCATTCACTTGGGAAGTGGGAGCTCGTGACATTGATACAAGACGAATCAGGGGATTGTCTGTATTTGGACACTGACTCGTAATCGAACGATCACACGCTGGTAAAGTCGCTGATCGATCGATTGACTATAGTAGTCTACGTGAACCTTAGACCGAAAGGGTTTAACCCGGGGTTGGTCTTAAGGTCTTGATTTGTCACTAGTTTGCTAGGCCCAAATTGCATGAAGCATGGGTCAGCGGCGAAATGCGGTCTTGACTTTTCGACGTGATTGCCGGTTATACCGCTGAGCGGAATTTACGGCCTTGATTAAATTCAGGGTTAACGTCCTATGCAGTTTGGATGTGCGGGAATTTACCTAAGCCTCTGGCCAGAGCATATAACTGACTCACGAGTGTCGTGGAGGGCAGTTTTGGTAAATGTCACCGACACGAACATCATAGAGTCGAGTCCTGTAAGTTTGACTACGCGTGACTTTCACTCGACCGGGACAAACGTAAAGGGTTTATACGTAGTACGATAATCTATAGTCGGTTCGTGAATAATACCTATTCGTACTCAACTCGGGATCGGTTCGGTACCACGGGGCTGGCTAGGTGAATACCGAACTCCTGGATTCCTCCCAGAGCCGGTTGAGACGAACCAAGAGGGTCGGGCTTAAAAAGGGCAACCGACACAACGTCAATATGAGAATAGAGCAGGCTGGGGCCTGGATTGAGAGATTAGGGTTTGGGGCTTGGCCGAAACCCTAAATGGCTGAAAACTTGGTAAAATCGCATGAGGGGCAAAATGGTCTTTTCACCTCACGAAATATTTTGGAAATATATTGGATATTAAATGTTTAGTATATGATTTAAATGTGATTTAAATCTTTATTATTGTTTTAGAAAAATAATAATATTTAATTTGGAATTAAATAGAATATATATTAGATATATATATGTATTTCGTTTTTAATATAGTATTAATTTCGAAAATTATAATTAAATATATATATTGGATATTATATTTAAATATACTAAATATAGAATAAATATTAATTTAATATTTAATTTAAATTTGAATTTTGACTTTGAATTTAAAAGAGAAAAACCAAGTAAGCAAAGGAGACTTGGTATGAAAAGTGGGTGAGATTGTTTCTCCACCCAACTTACTATTTTCGGCCAACCCTAGTGGGTATAAATAGGTTTTTGATTTTTGAAATCAAAACTAAGTCATTTTGGAAAAAGAGAAAACCCTAGAGCCGTCAAATCACTCTCGTCTCTCATCTCTCGCGCACTCTCTCCCTCTCTCTCTCGAGGCGCGCGCTGCCGCGTGTGAAGAGGAGACCCTGCTGCCCGAGCCTTGGCCTAGCCGTCTCAAGCAAGGTTCGGTCGTGACGTTGTAAAGGTGCCGGCGTGACGCTCTTGCCCCGTTCGTGCGCGTAAAGGTGCTAGGAGAGGGATACTACATCCCGGGGATTTGAAGGGTTCGAAGCTCGCCATCTTCTTGTCTTCGTCAAGGTATAATGGCTAAAACCCTTTCTTTCGTGTTCTTACGTTCTCGTGTTATTACCGAGCGGTCCAAGGGAAGGCGGGAATCCCTTAAAGTTTTAAAATTCTGCCGTTCAAGGAACGAGGGCCTCGGGCCCCTACGGGGATTCGCAACAGTGGTATCAGAGCCTTAGGCTCGGTTAAGTCACGGGACTATGACCACGAAGCCCGAACGAAAGCTTTCAGAAAAGCTGGCCGCGCGTGTGTGTAGCGCCCCATTAATCTATCATATTTTATGCACATATTTTCAATGCATCTATAAAACTATTCACGTAAAATTTTTCGCTTTTCATAATCATTCCTGTTAAATAAAAACGGGTGCGCACATCCAGTCGAATCACTTTCACACATAATATACATATATTCACATATCATGATTATTTATACGTCATACAAAAGTCGATAATGTTTCTTAGACTATATGCAAACGATGAACAGAGGGGAGCAGGATGAGAGCGTAGCCGGCCGACCTTGAATCCATGCTTTTATGCGGAAGCTGTGCTTTAAGACGTTCGCTAGTTATCTACAACAACTGTGAAGACAAATATTCAGAGTATGATCGCAACATGTAAAATCAATATCATAACTATTAAGCTGTAAACATATAACATTCAAATTCCGTCAAGTTCACATAGCCATTCCAGTCATAAATTCAGTCACGTAACCATCATTCATATGATCATTATAACAAATGTAATTATATATACTGATACTTCCGTTATGAACCAGCTAGACTCGAACTATCGATCGTATGTGTGCCCATGCATGGGACTCTGTAGGCATTTCTTTCTTTTGGTGCCTGTACAGGACTCTGTCATCCCCCGATTTGTAGGGACGTAACCGTGGCATAATACATCGCATCATCCGAAGCCGTAGCAGTCATAACGGTTTCTCCCTTTTTGTAACATATGAATGCACATGACATATGACATAAAGCCGTACATGTCAAATCAATTCACATTCCACGTATATCACGTAATTCATCACTTTTCACGTATCACGTATTTTGTCAATCATATTACATATATACAAGGCATATTGTAATAGACATATCACATAACGTATCATATCAATTCATGTACTACTGTGAAATCATCAGTCAAAAAATTCACATAGGCACATAAGTACACGTTGCTATCATACTCACAAGTTTGGCGTAAACTTCGAATTTTCTTTATTTAGTCTTGTCGTCGCCTTTTTTGGGATTTTGACCTATGACACGTCCATTTTCAATAATCATCACGAGACTTACATAATTAATTTAAATGCGTGATATGCATGTTGTATATACAAACATGTTTCTATCTCAAACTCCTAGCATTCGGTTTATCCATTTGAATATTTTTGATAAAATTAGTCAAGTGTTTCTGCCCAAAACTGGCAGTGGGTACTGTTTCGAACATAACTTTGAATTCAAAACATCAATTACCCTGATTCAAACCCTATGCACAGCTAACTTGATTATCTACAACTTTGATGTTTTTCACTTTATCTAGTTCGAAGTGTATCTACTTCGAAAATGAGACACAAAGCTTTTCGAATGGGTTTACGAATGGTTTTACGAATGGTTTACGAATGTTGATGGCAGTCAACACTTTTTCAACCATAACTTCCGATTCAGGGCATCAATTACCCTGCTTCAAATTCCTATGAACAGCTAACTTGATTATCTACAACTTTGATGTTTTGCACGTTATCTAGTTCGAAGTGTATCTACTTCGAAAATGAGACACAATGCTTTTCGAATGGTTTTACGAATGGGTTTACGAATAGTTTACGAATGTTGATGGTAGTCAACACCTTTTCAACTATAACTTTCGATTCCGGGCATCAATTACCCTGATTCAAATTCCTATGAACAGTTAACTTGATTATCTACAACTTTGATGTTTTGCACTGTATCTAGTTCGAAGTGTATCTACTTCGAAAATGAGACACAAAGCTTTTCGAATGGTTTTACGAATGAGTTTACGAATGGTTTACGAATGTTGATGGTAGTCAACACCTTTTCAACCATAACTTTCGATTTAGGGCATCAATTACCCTGATTCAAATTCCTATGATTAACTTGATTATCTACAACTTGGATGTTTTGCACTGTATCTAGTTCGAAGTGTATCTACTTCGAAAATGAGACACAAAGCTTTTCGAATGGTTTTACGAATGGGTTTACGAATGGTTTACGAATGTTGATGGTAGTCAACACCTTTTCAACCATAACTTTCGATTCAGGGCATCAATTACCCTGATTCAAATTCCTATGAACAGTTAACTTGATTATCTACAACTTTGATGTTTTGCACTGTATCTAGTTCGAAGTGTATCTACTTCGAAAATGAGACACAAAGCTTTTCGAATGGTTTTACGAATGAGTTTACGAATGGTTTACGAATGTTGATGGTAGTCAACACCTTTTCAACCATAACTTTCGATTCAGGGCATCAATTACCCTGATTCAAATTCCTATGAACAGCTAACGTGATTATCTACAACGTTTATGTTTTGATATTATTCATATTCGAAGTGTAATTACTTCACAAATGATCATGAACAAAGAACAGGGGCTGCTGGAAAAGCTGACGTGATCACCTACATCTTTTCTATCAACAATCATGTTTCATCCATGAATAAAAGTGCATAAACTCTTCATGCTCGACCCATATCTTCCTTAATAAGCTAATCATGATCTTAACTTCATGATAAATCATCCAGTATTGAGAAAATATTGATTATAGTAATGAATTACACAAATATACCTTACTATGAGCTTAATTCCTTTCTTGGCTTTGTGTGATGTACTTAGTGATGATTCTTCTCAATTCTTTCTTGGAAATTTTCGAGCCCTCCTCATGGTTAGGATATGAGGTTTCTTAGTTATCAAGTAGTTAAAGTGATCTAATTGGCTAAAATTGCTTACTAAGCACTTCTCAAGCATGAGGTGTTTTCATCTTGTATTTTCTTAATATAATAATGTTTTGCTTTTCCCTTATACATAGGTTTTCGATAACATTCTATGTTGAATTAATGTTTTTGATACCCTTAAATGTTCAAAAGTTTTCGATACTCTATTATGGTGATTTTCGATATGTACGCATATATATATATATATATATATATCTATAGTTTTCGATATCTCCACATATCAAAAGTTTTCGGTACCATAGGGGAGGTTTTTGGTATAGAAAAAAAATTTTCGGTACTTAATAGTTTTTGGTACAATATTTCCATGCAAGAGTACGAAAATAATTCTATTATCTTTACCAAACCTTATCAAAATATTACACATGCAATCATACAAATGCATGATCTTATAAAATAAGGTTTCGGTTTTGGTTCCTGACAATTCTCCCTCCCATTAAGAATTTCGCCCTCGAAATTCTGTATTGGTATCTGTTATTAACCATGGGTACTGCATCTTCATATTCTCTTTTGTTTCCCAGGTAGCTTCGCGGATGGAATGATTTTTCCATCGTACCTTTACCATTGGAATTGTCTTATTCCGCAACTGTTTGTCAGCAAATTCCAAAATCTCCGCGGGTTCTTCTATGTAACTGAGATTTTCGGAAATTTGAACCGGTTCATCATGTAGAATATGAGAAGGATCCGATCTATAACGTCGTAGCATACTGACGTGAAAAACATTATGTATCTGTGATAGCTCTGGAGGTAACGCCAGTCGATACGCCAATGGTCCAATCCTTTCAAGTATTTCATATGGTCCGATATAGCGAGGACTTAATTTTCCTTTTCTCCCAAATCGTAACACACCTTTCCATGGAGATACTCGAAGGAATACGTTATCTCCAATTTCATATTCCATCTCCCGTCGATGTCGATCAATATAACTCTTTTGTCGATCATGGACTGCTTTAAGTCGACTCTTGACTATTTTTATCTTTTCCATTGTGTCCTGAATCAAGTCTGGCCCTTCTAATACTTGTTCGCCTTCCACATCCCAACAGATCGGGTTTCGACATTTTCGACCATATAAAGCTTCGTATGGTGCCATCCCAATACTAGAATGGTATTGGTTATTATAGGCAAATTCCATTAACGCAACATAGTCATCCCATGATCCTTTGAGTTCGATTACGCATGCTCGGAGCATATCTTCCAAGGTCTGTATCGTCCTTTCTGATTGCCCATCAGTTTGCGGATGAAACGCCGTGCTAAAATGCAATTTAGTCGCGAGCGCTTCCTGTAAACTTCTCCAAAATCTTGACGTAAATCGAGGATCGCGATCAGATACAATAGAATTTGGAACACCATGTAATCGAACAATTTCATTGACATATCTCTTTGCCAAATATTCCAAAGTAGAACCCCATCGAAATGGCAAGAAGTGAGCCGATTTCGTAAGTCTATCAACAATTACCCAAACGGCGTCATTTTTCTTTGTCGTTGCCGGAAGACCATAAAGAAAGTCCATTGTTATGCGTTCCCATTTCCAAACTGGTACGGGTAAGGGATGTAATTTACCCGCAGGCGATTGATGTTCAACTTTAATCTGTTGACATGTTAGGCATTTCAAAACATATTCTGCCACGTCTTTCTTCATTCTCGACCACCAATAATGTACTCTAAGGGTCTGGTACATTTTAGTACTGCCCGGATGCATAGCATAAGGAGCTGTATGCGCTTCTTCCATTATTTCTTTTCGTAGATTGTCCACATTCGGAACACATAGCCTGTTATTAATCATCAAACATCCTTCGTTGTTGATGTAGAAAGACGTTGTTTTTCCTTGTTTCACTTTTTCAGTGATAGAATTCAACTTCTCATCCAAAACTTGAGCCTGTTTAATCTTATCAATCAAGATTGGGCGAATCGTCAATGATGCATACAAGACACCAATTTCGTCAACTTTTATTTCGATATCCATTTTCCTTAGTTCAATCAAATCTGAAAATGAACATGACGATAGACAGGAAAGAGTACCATAAGACTTTCGACTTAATGCATCAGCAACCACATTTGCTTTCCCTGGATGGTACTCAATTGTGTAGTCATAATCCTTTAATAACTCTATCCATCTTCGTTGTCGCATATTTAATTCCTTTTGACTCAACAAGTATTTCAAGCTTTTGTGGTCCGTGAATATTTGGAATGTTGCGCCATACAAGTAGTGTCACCATATTTTCAAAGCAAACACCACTGCTGCCAATTCCAAATCATGCGTAGGATATGAAGTCTCGTATGGCTTTAACTGTCGAGACGCATAAGCAACCACTTTTCCGTACTGCATTAAAACACAACCCAATCCTTGATATGATGCGTCACTATAGATAACAAAACCTTCAGTACCTGATGGAATAGTCAATACTGGAGCCGTAGTTAATCATTTCTTTAACTCATCAAAGCTCCTTTGACAATCTTCAGTCCACTTAAATGCCGTACCTTTGCGTAACAATTTTGTCATAGGGGTTGCTATAAGAGAAAAGTTCTCTACGAATCGCCGATAATATCCAGCTAAGCCGAGAAAACTTCGTACTTCCGTAATATTTTTGGGAGTTTCCCATTTGATTACCGCTTCAATCTTTCGAGGATCAACCTGAATTCCGTCACCAGGTACTACATGTCCTAAAAATATTACTTGGTCTAGCCAGAATTCGCATTTTGAAAGCTTCGCATATAGCTTCTTTTCTCGTAGAGTCTGAAGCACGATTTTTAAATGTTGTTCGTGATCTTCCATTGATTTCGAATACACCAAGATATCATCAATGAAAACTATAACAAACTGATCCAGGTAGGGTCGGAAAATGTCATTCATTAATGCCATGAAGACTGCTGGGGCATTCGTCAGTCCAAAAGGCATGACTAGAAATTCATAGTGACCGTACCTTGTCCGGAAAGCCGTCTTTGGAATATCCCCATCTGAAATTTTCAGCTGATGGTATCCCGACCTTAAATCAATCTTTGAAAAGACCCTTGAGCCTTGCAATTGATCGAATAAATCGTCGATTCGAGGTAACGAATATTTATTTTTCACCGTTACCTTGTTCAATTGCCTGTAGTCAATACATAATCTAAACGTACCGTCTTTCTTTTTGACGAAGAGCACAGGCGCTCCCCAAGGTGATACACTTGGTTGTATATAACCTTTGTCTAACAGTTCCTTCAACTGTACTTTTAACTCAGTTAACTCGATTGGTGCCATCCTATACGGCGGAATAGAAATTGGTGCTGTACCCGGTTGAAGTTCAATAGTAAATTCCGTATCTCGATCTGGAGGTAGTCCAGACAATTCATCGGGAAAAACATCCGAATATTCATTAACTATTGGAACGTCTTCCACTTTCAATTCACATAGCCTGATATTTTTAATATACGCCAAATAACCCACACACCCTTTATTCATCATTTTGGTGGCTGTCAAACTTGATATTTGATATACCGTCCGTACACTCTTTTCCCCTTTGAATACTATACGGGATTGATCCGAAGGGGAAAATTCAACCTCTTTTAGGAAGCAATCTAGTTTTGCCCGATATTTCGATAACCAGTCCATGCCCAATATTATGTCGAAATCCATTAGGGCAATAACTAATAAGGTTGCCCGCATCTCTACTCCTTCAACAAGAACTTTACATTCTGTGTATACCATGTTTACTATAACTACTTCCCCCGTCGGAAGTCGAACATATAGTGTTAGGAATATTTTATTGTGTTCAATTAATTATAATTATCTTTGTTGTGTATTTATAAAGATTCTCTTTATAAGAGGCTTAGTGTAATTGGGCTTTGTTAGGGGGCCCAAGTATTATATACCAACTTGTGGTATAAATACTAAAATCCTAACACAAAATAAAGTGTGTATTGTGTGAAACCCATCTAGAGAGAGAGATAGCCACCCAACCTCTCAAGAACACAACACCCCACGCCAAGCTTCGATTCTTCCCATCCAAATCGTGGTAAACTCGTTCTAATATTTGTTTAGTTGGATATTCTAGGCCTTACAAGTGGTATCAGAGCCATACGCGTTTGATTTGAGCAAAAATTTTCGATTTATTTTTTCGAAGTTCATCGCGTGTTCTTCGAAATGTTTCGAAAAATTTGACATGTTTTGGTGTTTATATGCTTGATTGAGTGTTTAGGAGTTAAAATATATGTGTTTCGATCATCACCCAAGCCTAATTTGAACAATTTTGTGTTTGGGCATCGAAAGTGTTCACTTCGAAAACTTCTTGACTGCCCATATCGAAAAGCTTTGCTTCCTACTTCGAAAACTCTCGCATCCATTTTTGCAAAGCAAAGAGAACAGTAATTGCTCCAAGTTGAATCGAAGACAACATCTATTCAATTTCTTAGTCTAAATTCATCACCCACGCTCATAGCTCAACCCGTTCCATCCTTCATCCTTCGAATCATCTCGTCTCCTTCAATCTTCACTGCGTGCCCCCAAATTAATATTTCTTGAAACCTACCAAACCTCGATCTCGTTTCCTTCTCCAGCGCCTCAGCCGTGTCCTGGGTCTTGGCTTTCGCGTTGTCGAAGGTGTCGGATTTCGACCTCCAGGAAGACGAAGACCTGCATCTCAGTGAAGGAGTGTTGGGTAGATTGATGAATTTTTTTTTCTTGTTTTTGATTTGTGCGTATGTGTTTTCAATTGACGAGAAGAAGACCTGCATCTCGATTGAAGAGGAGTGAAGGAATGCTGGGTGAAAGCAATTGACGAAAGAATTTTTTTCTCTGAAGAATTGTGCCTTTTTTTTTATTTTTTTCTTTCTTTCGTGCTTCCAGAACTTATTCGATAGAGGAGTTAGTTTTCGCAAGCTGACTTTTCGCAACAAGTTTTCGTAACTAGACTTGCAAGGATTTATTATTATTATTATTATTATTATTATTTGTTATTGTATTTTATCTTTGCTGAAGTTTCTTTTCGATAGAGAGGAGTACTTTTCGCAATTGAAGTTTTCGGCTCTTGGGAACTTCTCGGTATGAAGGTTCTCGGTACGAAAACTTTTTGGTATTAGAAACTTTTTGGTATTTGAAACTTTTCGATAATAGAAACTTTTCGGTATTTGGTTAAACTTCTCGGCACTGATATCGAAAACACCACTTCTCGGTACCAAAATATTGGCAAATTCTAGATAAGTTTGATAAATTTTTGAAGTTTTCGACATCAGTACAAAACTTTTCGGTACAAACCAAAAAGTTTTCGACACCTAAAATTTTTCGAAATTTCACAATTATTTCTCGATAAATCAAACTTTTCGGTATCAAACTTTTAAAAGCCAATCTTTATATTTATTTCAAAAACTTTTTGGCACATTATAGGAAAACGTTTTAGTAAAATATTTTCGAAGTTTTCGACATCACTTCAAAACTTTTCGGTACACACTAAAAAGTTTTCGACATCCAAAATTTTCGAAACTTCACTATATTTCTCGACACACTAAAACTCTTCGGCGTTGAAATTTCTAAAAGACAATCTTTTATTCCAAAACCTTTTTGGCACATTATAAGAAAAAGTTTTGGTAACATTTTCGAAGTACTTCGACATCTCTTCAAAACTTTTCGGTACACACCAAAAAGTTTTCGACTCTCAAAATTTTCGAAACTTCACAATTTTTATCTACATACCAAAACTTTTCGGCACAGGTATTTCAAAAGCCAAAAATCTCAAATCTACACAACGCGTCAACGATCACGTATCCAACTAAAATTTCAAAGAAAATTTAAATTTTAAAATTCATGGATTCTACTTCCGCAACTTCTGAGATGAGCTTTGACAAGAGTGATTTATATAAAGCTTTTCTTTCTTTAAAGGAAGATTATAAAACCATGCGTCGTGAACTTAAACACGAACGTAGGACTACCCAAGCGTTAGAAACTAAGTTAGCTAGTGCACTAGAAACTATTTCTAGTCTTGAATCAAAATTAGCTAGCTCAGAAACTAACGTTTGTGAGCTAACCAAGAACCTAAATTCCTCTAAGCTAGGCCAAACTCAACTTATAAGTCACGAAAAGACTATAAGTGAGTTAGAGAGTAGACTAGACAATAATTACAAATGCTTGGTCAGTAGTTTGGAAGAAAGAGGTAGTCTTGCATGCCATTTAGAAATAACGCGTGAGAAAATCACTAATCTTGAATCTCAGGAAGTAAAATTAAAAGCTCAAATTAGTGAACTAACAAATAAATTGAAAAATTGCGAACACGAACGCAATAATTATCTATCTGATTTGAGCAATTCGCGGAGTAGTTTTAAACTTTTATTTGAGGAACGCAATAAATTGCACTATAAAGTTCATCGCTTAGACGGCATCCTTGCGGAAACGGGTCAAACAGACCAAAGTTTCTCTAAAGACTTAGCGTCCAAAGGGGAAAACATTTTACATTCTAATAAATCTACTTCTTGTTGGGAAATTCCGGAGGTTGCTAGTAAAATTGCAGAATTGAACGCAACCTTGGAATCGGAAAGAGTAGGTTTCCGAGCAGAAAAGCAAAAACTTCTAGAGGAGATTTTTAATCTCAAAAATTCCCCGTCCCTATCCCTCTTAAATGAACTCTCTATAGAAAAATCTTCTTTTAAGCAGGATTTGGGCACACAAACCGACGCCTTTGTTCCCAAAGCTAAAAAGGCTTTTGCTAATAATTCTAATTCAACGGTGAAGAAAGTAAATAAGAATTCTAAATCACCCTTGGCTGGCGCAGAAATGAAAAGTAAAAGCAATACGCGTAAAACTGCTAAGGAACAAAAGAATATTAGGAAGGAGAAAGGAAAATCGACATTATTTCCCAAAATCAAGGACGACATTGCTAAAGATTCTCCTTCTCCCGCTCCTATCAAAAAGGAAGTTCCTAAAGAAGAAGTCCCAAGCTCAAGCAGGGGAACTTCTCAAACTTCCAAACTCTCTCATTCTTTAAAGAATGATAGAGATGGAATTGCTTACTCGCACAAAAATACTTTTTATTCTAGTAAGCTAAATTCCATCAAAATCCATCATTATAGAGTGAATGATGTGAATTCTTGTAGGCAATATGACTCATCATCTGATGACGCATATAGTGCGATAAGCTCGTATTCATACTTGAAATACCCGGTCCAGATTAAGTCTGAAAGACACCTTCTGCGACTGGTTAGGGAGAAAATCTTCAGATCTTCTAAACCTAGACACACATTCACCGGCGCTGAATTGTCATTTCCCTCTAAGGTTCACCAAACTTGGATTCCTAAATCAGAAATCAAATTAAATAGAACTTTAAAGGATGATTTAGGATGTATATCTGAACCAAATGTGCATAAATTGTTTTCTGCTAATTTGGGAGGACCCATACAACAATGGGTACCAAAGTCTCGATAAAGTTTTGCAGGAGCCAAATCACGTGTGGTAATTCGACGATGGTTGCTCCACACGCGTGATTGGTATGAGACGAGAGCAATCATAAACCCCGATCATGAGTAGTAGTTAGAAGATGGTTGCTCCATACTCATGATCGGTACGAGACGAGGGCAACCACAACTTCCAGCATGCACGGTACTCGGGTTGCTCTACATGCATCACTGGTAAGAGACGCTAGCAACCACATCCCTCATGTATGGCAATTTGACGTAGTGGCTCCACATACATGATAAAGAGAAACGACGTGAGCAACTACGACTATATGTGGTACATTCTATCTTTTGAACTGAGTTGCATAATACCACATTCATACATATTTTTAAAGTAGGTAAATTCTATATAAGCATTCCATAGTAAATTTTGGCATGCATATCGAGCTGAAAAGACAATATACCTACTTTGAAAATAATAGGGTACAATATAGCTATGCATGCTTCAAAAGGACTTTAACTTCCAAATTTTTGCATGCGTCCATACATGAGCCGAAATGCAAAATACTCTATTTTATTGGTACATTATCATCATGCATACAATTTTAAGATTTTCGAGCTTAAACTTTCAAGAATGCATATACGCTGAATTGCAAAAATTACCTATTTTTCAAAATGGTACATTTTAAATATGCATTTTTCAAAACTTTAAATTCTAAATGCATATTACGCACGGAAATGAAAAATACAATTTTTGTAAAATGAGCTTAATTTGAGGGGGAGCTACTCTTTTTTTAAAAAGAGAAGTGACCCTTATTTCTTTAGAAGGGAGCTATAATTATATTTTTGAGGGGGAGCAAACTTCAAATATGTGAATTCAGGGAAAGAGATTCACATCGAACTTTCCACGCATCTTTTGAGGGGGAGCAATTTTATATTTGGAAGCATGTTTTGAGGGGGAGGAATAAAAAAATATATATAATATGCATATACTATATTATATATATACTAATATATTACTAAAATATATATATCAATATAATATATAGTATAAAAATATATTTTACTAATAACGATTAATATATATTATATCCATATAATATAAAGTATAAAAATATATTTACTAATAACGATTAATATATATATATACAAAAAAAAAAAGGCCATCAATATTTAAAAAAAAAGAAAGGCCATAATAAAAAAGAAGAAGAATGTTCTCTCCTCTTCATCAAGCTTCATGGAGATTACCTCCGACCTCCGAAGATGAACCTCAACAGAAGAATCTCGAGCCTACAACGGTCAACTCTTTTCAAAAGGCGACGGTGGTTAAAAATGCAAATCTCGGTGCTCGCTTCAACCGACATGCTCTGGCTTGCTGACAAATAAAGCAGCACTCACCACTTCCTACCGGATGCATGGATACTTCGTTCCTACGATTCAGTCAAACCCAACTGAATCTAACCCCGGAACATCACCGAGATTCAGTCGAATCACGAAGAAACAGTCACGTCTACTAAAACCTTTTGAAAAGACCGACGCTACATGATTCCCTCTCCTCACAAATTATTCGGACCAACCCCCATAGGTACAGGTGCTAATTTTATTAGCTCCCGGGTAGAAGTCGCCGCAATAGGTCCAACGGCGCGTGCACAACCGAGCCTTACCCACTCGTCTGTCTCACAAAAGACAGGTGTTTCAGAAATCACGGGGAACCACGTCTACTATCACCGCTTCACTCGGAAGTGGGAGATATTGAATTATGTGGTACTCAGCCCCACCACCACACTTCCTTGCGCACTCGAGTCTAGTGTGTCCTCACTTTCCATATATTTTTATATTTTCTATGACACATACACTTTTAAACACCTGATCTTTGTGATCAAGTTAGAACTTCCGTAGACATGTCTTGCTTCAACATGATTCGAGGATCGGAAGGAAGTCCTGCCGTTGCAACTTCAAAGCAACAACGGTTTCAGGCCATCGTCTACGAGCATAGCTCCTAGATCGATGTTAACGGGAAGTCTTCGTGACCCCGGTTTCTTACACGACGGATTGCCTTTGTGGCTCCGTCTGGTTATTACCATTACCGACCTGTCGTTTGTGTCCTCCTAATCTTCCTACACAAGCATGCCGATCTCGTTAACACGAATCGCCATGAGGGGGAGAAGGGGACACGCATAAACAAACAGGTCGGACCACCCACCAATCTCCGCCGCGCTCACCACTCTGAAGTCGGGCTCCCCTGCACGTGAATGGAACATTCCAAAGGAGCCTAACACCCCACGCGTACCTTCTTCCGGAGCCAGACAAGCTTCCTCGAGGCCGAACCAGACAACTTCCTTCGAAGAAGACGAATCCGGCGCCGAGAAGAAGAAGATTGGAGAAGACTTGACGACTGCCTTAGTGGCTACGTCAGGTTATTACCTAACCTGAGTTCCTACCAACTCCATCCTCATGTCCCGACGACGTGATCTTCTTGCCAAAGATAATGCCTCATTTTGACCCATCGCATGGCGATCTCCCCAACTCGATCTTCATGAGGGGGAGTAGTACTAAAGCAAAATGGGAGCAACACCACGACGAAAGTGCAAGATAGATCAGAAACGCTAAATCCTCAAGCGTCGTCAAAGAATCAAGCGAACACCATGGACTACAAAGATCGAAGTTGCTGCCTCGTGTGCGTCTCTCCAAATTTCAAAGAGAACTTCCCAATCCCAACATAAGGTTGACCAAAAGTAGGGGGAGTTGCGCTATTATCGAAAGGAGAGATCGAACAAAAAGAGAAGAAATCCGGCAAGCGACTTCAAATCCCTTCCGGCATTTACGAGTCGAGCTTACAAAGAAGATTAAGAAGACGCGGTGCCGAGAAGCGAAGATCAAGACACGGTGAGCTTGAAGATCTCCAAAAAGAAGAGGTCAAAAGACAAGACAAGGAGGAAATTCCTTTAGGACTCAGGCAAATGCACTAAGCCCCACAAAGATAATCCATGCCGAATTGACGATTGAACACAAAGGGGGAGATTGTTAGGAATATTTTATTGTGTTCAATTAATTATAATTATCTTTGTTGTGTATTTATAAAGATTCTCTTTATAAGAGGCTTAGTGTAATTGGGCTTTGTTAGGGGGCCCAAGTATTATATACCAACTTGTGGTATAAATACTAAAACCCTAACACATAATAAAGTGTGTATTGTGTGAAACCCATCTAGAGAGAGAGAGAGCCACCCAACCTCTCAAGAACACAACACCCCACGCCAAGCTTCGATTCTTCCCATCCAAATCGTGGTAAACTCGTTCTAATCTTTGTTTAGTTGGATATTCTAGGCCTTACATATAGGTTATACCCAAGAGGTTTGGGTCTATCATCTAATAATGATGCAAATGTTCGTGAAATAAATGAATGTGTTGCACCTGGATCGAACAAAACATATGCATCAATATCACAGATAGATAGTTTACCCGTGATTATTTGTGACCCTTCTCTAGCCTCCTCCCGAGTCATTGTGAAGATCCGAGCCTGTGTTGGCTGTCTATAGGCTTGGCCTTCTGTTCCTCTTCCTGTGCTCATGCCATATTGTCCTCGTCCCCTTCCTCTTCCCCGATTTGTGGAAATCCCACTAACTCTGGATTGATCGACAGTGGGCTCCTCTCGCATCGCTTGGCAATTTCTAGCCAAATGTCCTGGTTGCCCACATCTAAAACATTCCCCCGTGAGCCATCTACATACACCCTTGTGATTCTTTCCACAGTGTGCACATGCCGGCACCGGTTGAGAAATTTTTGTACCTCGACCGGTTGATCTTGTCTCGCCAACATTACTTCTTGCGTGACCGCCTCGTACATTTGTCGGCTTAGGCGCAGTATACGTTCTCTTCATTTTCCCACTAGATGATTCCTCGCCTTGCCTTCTTTTATTGCTTTGAAAATTGCGGGATTCCATCTCTAATCTTTCAGCACGTATAATCGCCGCTCTTAGTTTCCCATACGATTCCATATCCAATGGTGTGATACGATTTCGAATCGTATATCAAAGTCCTGCCTCAAATCTTCGACATTTGTTTCTTTCTGTAGCGACCATATGAGAGGCATAATGAGATAGCTGGTTAAACAGCACTTCGTATTCAGCCACGGATCTGTTCCCTTGTTTAAGTTCAAGGAACTCTTTTTCCTTTTGATCCTTATAGACTTCGGGCATGTAGGTATCATTAAACTCTCTTAAGAAGTCCTCCCAAGTCAATACCGGTGGATGTATCATACTGTTCGGAACAGTCTCCCACCATTCGTAAGCATGCCCTTGTAAGAGTGAGACGGCATAGTCAAATTTTTCCTTTGGCGTGCATTACATCATATTCAGCACCCTTTCTGTTCGCTTTAGCCATGTTTCCGCCTCAAAAGGGATTAGTTGTACCCAAAAAGTCCACAACACCCATCTTTCTTAATTTATCATATCGTCGTTCACGGGGAATTGTCAGGGGGTTTTCATGCTCATATTGCATAAGCGTATGAGATGAATGTGATTCTGGTACAGCCGATCCTCCTCCTCCCTCTATCGTAGGTTCATCGTGTTCTATATGCATGGGTTCATTCATTGCCCTTTGCCTAAATATGCAAAACGATTTTCAGGGCAACACATAAAATACACATATCATGCAAGTGTCTACAGAACCTAAAACCTAGGCTCTGATACCATAACACTGTAGCGCCCCGTTAATCTATCATATTTTATGCACATATTTTCAATGCATCTATAAAACTATTCACGTAAAATTTTTCGCTTTTCATAATCATTCCTGTTAAATAAAAACGGGTGCGCACATCCAGTCGAATCACTTTCACACATAATATACATATATTCACATATCATGATTATTTATACGTCATACAAAAGTCGATAATGTTTCTTAGACTATATGCAAATGATGAACAGAGGGGAGCAGGATGAGAGCGTAGCCGGCCGACCTTGAATCCATGCTTTTATGCGGAAGCTGTGCTTTAAGACGTTCGCTAGTTATCTACAACAACTGTGAAGACAAATATTCAGAGTATGATCGCAACATGTAAAATCAATATCATAACTATTAAGCTGTAAACATATAACATTCAAATTCCGTCAAGTTCACATAGCCATTCCAGTCATAAATTCAGTCACGTAACCATCATTCATATGATCATTATAACAAATGTAATTATATATACTGATACTTCCGTTATGAACCAGCTAGACTCGAACTATCGATCGTATGTGTGCCCATGCATGGGACTCTGTAGGCATTTCTTTCTTTTGGTGCCTGTACAGGACTCTGTCATCCCCCGATTTGTAGGGACGTAACCGTGGCATAATACATCGCATCATCCGAAGCCGTAGCAGTCATAACGGTTTCTCCCTTTTTGTAACATATGAATGCACATGACATATGACATAAAGCCGTACATGTCAAATCAATTCACATTCCACGTATATCACGTAATTCATCACTTTTCACGTATCACGTATTTTGTCAATCATATTACATATATACAAGGCATATTGTAATAGACATATCACATAACGTATCATATCAATTCATGTACTACTGTGAAATCATCAGTCAAACAATTCACATTGGCACATAAGTACACGTTGCCGATCATACTCACAAGTTTGGCGTAAACTTCGAATTTTCTTTATTTAGTCTTGTCGTCGCCTTTTTCGGGATTTTGACCTATGACACGTCCATTTTCAATAATCATCATGAGACTTACATAATTAATTTAAATGCGTGATATGCATGTTGTATATACAAATATGTTTCTATCTCAAACTCCTAGCGTTCGGTTTATCCATTTGAATATTTTTGATAAAATTAGTCAAGTGTTTCTGCCCAAAACTGGCAGTGGGTACTGTTTCGACCATAACTTTGAATTCAAAACATCAATTACCCTGATTCAAACTCCTATGTACAGCTAACTTCATTATCTACAACTTTGATGTTTTTCACTTTATCTAGTTCGAAGTTTATCTACTTCGAAAATGAGACACAACGCTTTTCGAATGGGTTTACGAATGGTTTTACGAATGGTTTACGAATGTTGATGGCAGTCAACACTTTTTCAACCATAACTTCCGATTCAGGGCATAAATTACCCTGCTTCAAATTCCTATGAACAGCTAACTTGATTATCTACAACTTTGATGTTTCGCACTTTATCTAGTTCGAAGTGTATCTACTTCGAAAATGAGACACAAGGCTTTTCGAATGGTTTTACGAATGGGTTTACGAATGGTTTACGAATGTTGATGGTAGTCAACACCTTTTCAATCATAACTTTCGATTCAGGGCATCAATTACCCTGATTCAAATTCCTATGAACAGCTAACTTGATTATCTACAACTTTATTGTTTTTCACTTTATCTAGTTCGAAGTGTATCTACTTCGACAATGAGACACAAAGCTTTTCGAATGGTTTTACGAATGGGTTTACGAATGGTTTACGAATGTTGATGGTAGTCAATACCTTTTCAACCATAACTTTCGATTCAGGGCATCAATTACCCTGATTCAAATTCCTATGAACAGATAACTTGATTATCTACAACTTTTATGTTTTGATATTATTCATATTCGAAGTGTAATTACTTCACAAATGATCATGAACAAAGAACAGGGGCTGCTGGAAAAGCTGACGTGATCACCTACATCTTTTCTATCAACAATCATGTTTCATCCATGAATAAAAGTGCATAAACTCTTCATGCTCGACCCATATCTTCCTTAATAAGCTAATCATGATCTTAACTTCATGATAAATCATCCAGTATTGAGAAAATATTGATTATAGTAATGAATTACACAAATATACCTTACTACGAGCTTAATTCCTTTCTTGGCTTTGTGTGATGTACTTAGTGATGATTCTTCTCAATTCTTTCTTGGAAATTTTCGAGCCCTCCTCATGGTTAGGATATGAGGTTTCTTAGTTATCAAGTAGTTAAAGTGATCTAATTGGCTAAAATTGCTTACTAAGCACTTCTCAAGCATGAGGTGTTTTCATCTTGTATTTTCTTAATATAATAATGTTTTGCTTTTCCCTTATACATAGGTTTTCGATAACATTCTATGTTGAATTAATGTTTTTGATACCCTTAAATGTTCAAAAGTTTTCGATACTCTATTATGGTGATTTTCGATATGTACGCATATATATATATATATATATATCTATAGTTTTCGATATCTCCACATATCAAAAGTTTTCGGTACCATAGGGGAGGTTTTTGGTATAGAAAAAAAAATTTCGGTACTTAATAGTTTTTGGTACAATATTTCCATGCAAGAGTACGAAAATAATTCTATTATCTTTACCAAACCTTATCAAAATATTACACATGCAATCATACAAATGCATGATCTTATAAAATAAGGTTTCGGTTTCAGTTCCTGACAATTCTCCCTCCCATTAAGAATTTCGCCCTCGAAATTCTGTATTGGTATCTGTTATTAACCATGGGTACTGCATCTTCATATTCTCTTTTGTTTCCCAGGTAGCTTCGCGGATGGAATGATTTTTCCATCGTACCTTTACCATTGGAATTGTCTTATTCCGCAACTGTTTATCAGCAAATTCCAAAATCTCCGCGGGTTCTTCTATGTAACTGAGATTTTCGGAAATTTGAACCGGTTCATCATGTAGAATATGAGAAGGATCCGATCTATAACGTCGTAGCATACTGACGTGAAAAACATTATGTATCTGTGATAGCCCTAGGCGAGCCGTGCAACGCTGGCCGGCCACGCATAGGCGTTTGTCGGGCCAGGCCTGGCCGTGCGCATAGGCGTGCGGCGCTGACGAGCCGCGCGCAGCGCTGGCTGGCCGCGCGCAGCGCACGGCGTTGGCTGGCCCCGTGCAGCGCGCGGGCTGGCATGGCCGCGCGCAGCGTGCGGGCCTGGCCTGGCCGCGCGCACGGGCGCGCGCGGCATCACGGGCACAGCCACGCGCACAGCGCGCGGGCTGCTGGCCGCGCGCAGAGCGCGGCACCTTAGGCAGGGCCGCGTTGCGCGCGCGGCGCTTGGTCGGGCCGCGTAGGCGGTTCCGGCTCGGTCACGATTGGGTCGCGCGGTTAAGCCACGAAGCCCAATGGGCCTGGCCCAAATCTGATAAAAGCCGAAATGTGGATTTAGGCTCGAATCTGTGTAAAATTGTCGTGATGCATGTAATATTTGAATTACGTGGTGATTGATTGGGGATTAGGTTCCGTTTTTTGCCGGGTGATATGTTAAGGGTGTCAAGGTCCCCCCCGGGTTGTACTTTACAGTTTTTCTAGAAAGACGGGCTTTGTTGTTTTAGGGAAAGCTCCCCCGTCATAGGCTATAGTAGTACAGGAATGACGGCCGAACGAGAGACGATCGAGAAGAGACGAACGAACAAGACGGTGGCCGAGGTGTCCGTTCGAGACGAGCCCAAAGACTTGGAGTTTTACTTATTGTACAAATAGGATAGAACTAGAAATATCCCCGATCTTTCACATTTACTTTAATAGGTTGAAACTAGGTTTACTATTAAAGTTTATTATGTGCGTGTTGGTTTCGAACGTGATATCGTGCATAATGTGCTCGTTCTTATCTGTGAGGATTCTCCCGAAGTTAGACTTTAAAATATCAAGTGAGTAAAGGGCGGGGCTCCTGTCTTCTATCAAGTCCAAAAACGTTACGACTTAGGGGTACAGTTTTGGTTGACCGAGTTACGGCGCTAAAACCCTCGCCTTTGACGTGAACGTTTTTGGATGCATTTTTTATAATGTCGCTCACCGACCACTCTTCGTCCTCGCGCAAAGTGTTATCCTACGGAGGCGAAGTTCACTCAAAAGTGGAAGGTTAGCAGGACGTTGATAGGTAGCACTTGTACAGTCATTCCCAAGACGTCTGAGTTACAGGCCGAGGGACCCTGACTGAGACAAATTCGTTGAACCTTCTGTGTGACAGAATCGTGTGGGACACGAGCCTGGCTGATCGAATATACCAATAAACTGTTAAGTTGAGGCTAGTTTGATTCAGTGCGGGTAAATCAACGCCACTATGAAACTACTCAACGAGGTTTCCGAAATTCCTAACGGGAGACAGGATTTCGAGAAAAATAGTGGGAGTCAGGCGAAAAATTAAAGTCCTATTTTAGTCTGATTAAACACTTCAAATCCTAACTATCTGTTATCTTTCTGCATTTATTTTCTTCTCTATTTTATACGATGACAAACCCATTTTCCGTACTTTTGGAAAAACATTCTTTGGTGGGACCAAACTATGTAGACTGGCTTAGAAATCTGAGGATCGTCCTCAGGTTGAAAAAAAACTGGATTGTGTCTTGGACATTGAGGAGCATGCCACTCCGAATGAACAATTCACTGAGCTTTATGGCGAGTCGTCTAGGAGCGCCCGCTATTCACTCACGCATGATCTCTTTAACACTAAGCTGGCAGAGGGTGGTGATGTCTAGGAGCGCCCGCTATTCACTCACGCATGATCTCTTTAAAGTCGGGCGCGAAGCCCACTGACAAGTAGCCTGATGTACGCGATGCTTTGCACGCGACCAGACATAGCGTACGCTGTGAGCGTAGTGAGTAGGTTTCAGGCCAACCCTGGTAAGGAACACTGGGCGGCGGTAAAGACAGTCCTGAAGTACCTTAGACGGACTAAGGACTTGATACTGATTTACGGCCCAGGAGAATTAGAGGTAGATGGTTATACGGATTCGGACTTCCAATCAGATGTGGATGACCGAAAGTCTACTTCGGGTTTTGTATATACGCTCAATGGTGGCGCAGTAACTTGGAAGAGTTCCAAGCAAAGCACGACTGCTGATTCCACCACTGAGGCGGAGTATATAGCGGCTTCAGAAGCTGCCAAGGAGGGTGTTTGGATACGCAAGTTCTTAGAAGAACTACAGGTGGTACCTAGCATAGTGGATCGCCCGTTACCATTGTGGTGCGACAATAGCGGAGCGATCGCACAAGCTAAGGAACCTCGTGCTCACAGTAAGTCCAAGCACATAGAGAGAAAATACCACGTGTTACGTGGGTTCGTTGAGAATGGCTCTATAGCCGTGCAGAAGATCGCCTCAGCAGAAAATGTGGCGGACCCGTTCACGAAGCCACTGTTTCAGGCAGTGCTAGATCGTCACCTCGATAAAATGGGGTTGAGATACTATAGCGCGTGGCATTAGTGCAAGTGGGAGATTGTTGAGGTTTATGCCCTAGATGCCGTACGAGGATTAGATAGTACGAGGGCATTAGTGTAATTTTGATGTGTTTAACATTTGTAATTGAATTATTTGATAATGAAATTATTATTGTTTGTTTATTGTCGAAATTAGCATGACAAACAATACAAAGGCAGATTATTATTTCGTCTAAATAAATTAACCTTGCAGTCGGGTAATAAGACGAATTAATAAAACCCCAATATTTACAGTTCAGTTACTGATTCTGTGGGGACAGAGAGGGGGCACCAGTAAGCTAACATAGTGTAATATTAAATTAAGTCCAAAGTGGTTGTGCCAACCATTCACTTGGGAAGTGGGAGCTCGTGACATTGCTACAAGACGAATCAGGGGATTGTCTGTATTTGGACATTGACTCGTAATCGAACGATCACACGCTGGTAAAGTCGCTGATCTTCTTGTCTTCGTCAAGGTATAATGGTTAAAACCCTTTCTTTCGTGTTCTTATGTTCTCGTGTTATTACCGAGCGGTCCAAGGGAAGGCGGGAATTCCTTAAAGTTTTAAAATTCCTTCGTTCAAGGAACGAGGGCCTCGGGCCCCTACGGGGATTCCCAACAAGAAGCACATCATTTAATGATGCGTCTACAGAAGTTCTGGCATGGTCACGTAGACCTGCAATATGTCTGTTTAAAATAATGTATGTGTCCTAGAAAATGTAAAAATATTTAGGCTATGAGAACACACTAGACTCTTAATTGTTCAAGAAAGTCGTGGTGTGGGGCTGTGGACCACTTTGTTCAATATCTCCCGCTTCCAAATGAAACGGTGATAGCATATGCGGTTCCCCGTGAGATATTGAAACATCTGCCTTTAGGGAGACAAATGAGTAGCTAAGAAAGGTTGTGCATGCGCCTTTGGACCAGATGAAGCGTCTTCTACCCGGGATCTGATAAATCAGTCCTGTACCTATATGGTTATGGCCCGGATAGTTTGTGGTTGAGTTGAAAGGATGTCATCGTGATACGCTCAATACCCTCACATACACTCGGGGTTTGTTCCTGGGTTAGGATCAGTTGGGTCTACTGAACCTTTGGAACAGGTATGTGAACAACTCTTTTGTGTCCATGCGCTTGTTGGCATTTAGGTAGCTCTCCCTTTTGTTAGGAATCCATTCTTGTGTTCAATCGATGATGAAGACTGAAGATCATTAGAGACAAAGACTATTGGCGCTCCAATGACATTTGAACACTAAGGGGGAGATTGTTAGGAATCCATTTCTAGTGCTCAAATGTCATGTTATCTTTGTCTAGGGACCAAATTGTAGTTTATGATAATATAGGGACTGATGTGTAATATACCAAAGTATGTTTTGGTATATATAGGGCAAGTGTGTGTATTTTACACACAACTTGAGATACCTTGAGCGAGGCTTTCTCTCATTTTAATATCTCTCTCTTCATCACAGTAGATTAGGCTTAATTGTGGAGAGGTATATGGATTGCTTGTAGAGAAAGCTATTGGATTAAATGAAGATTGATTGATGATTATTCGCCTATTGCTTCCGCGCGTATCAACAAGGTGAGTCAATCGATCTAATTCTCAAGTTCAAGTTCATCTTAATTCGTTGGATGTTAAATCTGGAACCTACAATTGCTTCAAAGCATGAAGGTTGTCTTCAGGGCATTCCCTTTTAAGCTCTAGCGCTGTTTTTAGGTAACACTCCCCCTAAATACTTGCGCTAATTCTAATGTGATACCCGTGCTCCCCCTAAATAGATGAGCTTTTTGAGAAATTGCATATTACGAAGAAATCAAGCGCCTTTTGTATTTCAAGTGACACTCCCCAATAAATGTGCCCTTTTGCACTTATAAGTATCACTCCCCCTCGAACATATACGCTTTTTATATTAGAACTATGGAAATATGCTCTTCTGAAATTCATGCACCTTGCCTATCTATTATCCACTCCCCCAAAAAGAATATAGAATATGAAGACCGAATATTTTGAAAAGGTAAACGCTATTTATAATAAGTCGAACTCCCTATGAAAATCAAAAACTTAATATATAGAGTTTGACTCCCTGAAATCCACGCGCTTTTAGAAACACAACTTGAGTTTTAGCTTTCTCTCACTAGAAACACTCTCTCATCATTATCATAATTAGGGCTTAATTGTAGAGAGAGAAAGGAGATTACTTGTTGAGAAAGCTTGAGGTTTAATGAAGGTTGATTGATAATTACCCAAAGTCTTCCGCGCGTTAATTACAAGGTAATTCTTCATCGATCTATTCTCAAGTTTATATTCGTTGGATGAAATCTGGACCTACAAACACTCCCCCTAAATACTTGCGCTAATTCTAATGTGATGCCCGCGCTCCCCCTAAATAGATGCGCTTTTTTTTTTTAGAAATTGCATATTATGAAGAAATCAAGCGCCTTTTGTATTTGAAGTGACACTCCCCAATAAATGTGCCCTTTTGCACTTATAAGTATCACTCCCCCTCGAACATATACGCTTTTTATATTAGAACTATGGTAATATGCTCTTTTGAAATTCACGCGCCTAATCTATCTATCTATCCACTCCCCCAAAAAGAATATAGAATATGAAGACCGAATATTCTGTAAAGGTAAGCGCTCTTTATAATAAGTCGAACTCCCTATGAAAATCAACAACTTAAGATATAGAGTTTGACTCCCCTGAAATTCAAGCGCACTTTGAATTTTGAAATCGGCTCGGCCTTCTTTGAACATTGTAGCCCAATGTTTTTTTTTTTTTATTATTTTTTATTGTGGCCTTTTCTTTCTTTTTTTTTTTATGGCCTTTTCTTTTCTTTTTTTTTTTTATTTATTGGCCTCTTTTTTTTATGGCTTTTTCCTGTTTTTTTTTTTTTTTTTTTTTTATAACAGAAAAATAAAAAGAAAAGAAAAAAAATATCAAATCAAGAGCTTTGGAATAGTCTTGATTTGGTGTGTTTGCTCACGCCACATACCGATCACGAGTGTGGAGCAAACCAAATACCACACGTATCGGGGTCTTGTGCGACTGCTCATCATTGCATACCGACCATACATGTGGAGCAATCGTCGTCTATTTACCATGTATGATCGGGAACCTGCAAAATAAATTATCGGAACTTTGGTACCCATTTTTGGACGGGTCCTCCCTGGTTAGCAGTGAAACAATTATGCATATAATGTTCAAATTTGGAAGCAAAATTATCACATAAAGCAGTCATAGGAATCCACATTTGCCGAGGACTACTTATTTCCATTTGTAGCTTAGGTTTCCAAATTTGTTGTACCTTTTTAAAATTTAACTTTTCAGCATCGGTGAATGTGTGTCTTTTTGTAGAAGAGAAATTTTTCTCTTTCGCCAGTCGCTTATGATGCAATTCGGATTTGACTTTGACCGGGTACTTGAGAGAGGAATACGAGCTTATAGAATCAATAGCATTAAGTATAGAAGTGTCGTATTTTCTACCTTCTAGACTCACGTCATTCACTTTGTAATATGTACTAAATGAGCTACTTTAGTTTAGACAATTATTACTTTTGGACGTTTCAGTTTTAATAGAGAATGTGTGTAAAGCCTAGATTATCCAACTAAACAAATATTTAATGAGTTTACCACGATTTGGATGGGAAGAATCGAAGCTCGTGTGGGGTGTTGTGTGTTCTTGAGAGGTTGGGGGCTCACTTTGATTTTCACACAATACACTCTTATTATGTGTTAGGGTTTTGGTATTTATACCACATTTTGGTATATAATACTTGGGCCCCTAACAAAGCCCAATTACACTAAGCCTCTTATAAAGAGAATCTTTATAAATACACAACACAGATAATTATAATTAATTGAACACAATAAAATATTCCTAACAATCTCCCCCTTTGTGTTCAATCTTCAATTCGACATGGATTATCTTTGTGGGGCTTAGTGCATTTGCCTGAGTCCTAAACGAATTTCCTCCTTGTCTTGTCTTTTGACCTCTTCTTTTGGAGATCTTCAAGCTCATCGTGTCTTGTTCTTCGCTTCTCGGCACCAGATCTTCTTAATCTTCTTTTGAAGCTCGACTCGTAAATGCCGGAAGGTGTTTGAAGTTGCTTGCCAAATCTTGAAGAATTTTCATCTTTTTGTGTTCGATCTCTCCTTTCGATAATGACGCAACTTCCCCTACTTTTTGGTCAACCTTGTGTTGGGATTGGGAAGTTCTCTTTGAAGTTTGGAGAGATATACACGAGGCGGAAACTTCGGTTTTTGAAAGTCGGCGGTGTTTGCTTGATTTGACGACGCTTGATGATTTGGCATGTTGGTCACGTCGTCGGGACAAGGAGGATGGCGTTGGTAGGCACAGTAGGAGCTCGGGCTAAACTGTCGGTGACGGGGGCCTTGCCGGTGTCTCGAGATGAGCCTTCCATCGCTCGGTAGACTTTGGTTAGGATTTGGTCTTCTAACGTCTTGGCAAAGTCTTATAGTCGTGTCTCGAAGGCGATCGCCGTCACGAACAGGGAAAATGACGAGACGGAGCCACAAAGGCAATCCGTCGTATAAGAAATCGGGGTCACGAAGACTTCCCGTTAACATCTTGAGTCCTAACAATCTCCCCCTACAAGGGCTATCTCCCCTTCTTGCAGAGGCTTTGAATGCTCTTCAGCTAGGACTCTCTTGACTTGACGCTATATTCTGTAGACCGGATGTAGATAGTGATCCACGCCTTGAAATTTGACTTTGATGATGTCGCGGATCTTGTACTTTGATCGCATCTTATCCTGGTCTTTCTCCGTAGTTTGAAGTCGTCAAGTCAAGTCTACTCCTCTTCTTCTCGGCGCCGGATTCGTCTTCTTCGAAGGAAGTTGTCTGGTTCGGCCTCGAGGAAGCTTGTCTGGCTCGTGAAGAAGGTACGCGTGGGGTGTTGTAAAATGTGTCGAGGCTCCTTTGGAATGTTCCATTCAAGTGTAGGGGAGCCCGGCTTCAGAGTGGTAAGCTCGGCGGAAGTTGGTGGGTGGTCCGACCTGTTTGTTTATGTGTGTCCCCTTCTCCCCCTCATGGCGATTCGTGTTAACGAAATCGGCATGCTTGTATAGGAAGATTAGAAGGACACAAGCGACAGGTCGGTGATGGTAATAACCAGACGGAGCCACTAAGGCAATCCGTCGACGCGACTTCAGAGACAAACTCCGAGACGTGGCCTGTGAGGACAGGGCTTGAAGAACCGGGGCCACATAGGCATCCCGTTTGCATCGTTCTAGAGCTCGAGACGATGGCCTGATTCCGTTGTTGTATTGATGTTGCAACGGCAGGACTTCCTTCCAATCGTGGAATCACATCTACAGGAGATGTGTCTATGGAAGTTCTGATCTGGTCACGAAATCCAGATAAGAAAATGTGTATGTGTCCTAGAAAATTATAAAATATTTAGATAGTGAGGACACCTAGACTCGATGTGTTTAAGAAAGTTTAGTGGTGTGGGGCTGACTACCACTTAGTTCAATATCTTTCGCTTCCAAGTGAAGCGGTGATAGCTTACATGGCTCCCCGTGATTTAATGAAACATCGGTCTATTGGGAGATCGATGAGTGGGTAAGGCTCGGTTGTGCATGCGCCATTGGACCAAATGAGGCGACTTCTACTCGGGAGCTGATAAGAATCAGCACCTGCACCTATGTGGGATGGTCCGAATGTTGTGTGAGGTAAGGGATTTTTGTATCATCAGCTATGTGGTCTTGTCAAGAACCGCCAAATAGGGGTGGCTTTTATGCGTATGAATCGTCACTAACACTCGGTTGCATTCCGGGGTTAGGTTCAGTTTGGTCTGACTGAACCATAGGAACTAGAATTCCTGCATCCGTCAATTTTGATGAGTGCTGCTTGATCAGCAAGTTGGAGCAGGTCGGTAGAGTGCATCATAATATGAGCGCCATGAAGTTACCTTTGCCTTTTGAGGATTCTTGAACTCTTGAGGGTTGAGTTTTTTGTTAAAGTCCGTCTTGGGAGGTGGAATAACTTGGTGATGAGAGGATTTTTCCTTCTTTTTTATTTTTTTTGCTGTTTTTTTTTGTAGATACATATATATATATTTATTGTAATAATAATAGAATAATATACTATATATTATATTATATTATATTATATTATATTATATTATATTATATAGCTATATAACTATATATATATATTTTGTTCCTCCCCCTCAAATCGTGCACCACCGTAAGAGTTTTTCTATTCTTTAAAATGTACTCCCCTCGAAAATATGGAATGATACTCCCCCTAAATGCATGCACGCCTAAAATGTAGATTTTCTCCCAAAAAAAATGAGCGTGATGAAAATAACGTCTTTTTCTTTTCAGTTCAGATGCATACTTAAAGAATTAATTTTCTTTAAACTAAGCATATTAAAATGTACGTTTTCTACCTTTGACGCTCCTACAGAAAATAGGTAATTTTTTTTTGCGATTCAGCTTATATGCATACTTGAAAGTTTAAGCTCGAAAATTTTAAAATTGTATGCATAATGAAAATGTACCTATAACATAGGGTATTTCGCATTTCGGCACATGTATGCATGCATGCAAATATTTGAAAGTAGAGTCTTTTTAAAGCATGCATAGCTATTTTGTACCCTATTATTTTCAAAGTAGGTATATTGTCTTTTCAGCTCTATATGCATGCCAAAATTTACTATGGAATGCATATATAGAATTTACCTACGGTGTAGTTGCTCACCGTGCTTCCCTTTATAACGTATGTGGAGCAACTTCAAAGTACCATACGTGAGGGATGTGGTTGCTCGCGTCTCTTACCAGTCATGCATGTGGAGCAACCCGAGTACCGTGCAAGCTGGAATTTGTGGTTGCCCTCGTCTCGTACCGATCATGAGTATGGAGCAACCATCTTCTAATTACTACTCATGACCGGGGCTTTGTGGTTGCTCTCGTCTCATACCAATCACGCGTGTGGAGCAACCATCGTCGAATTACCACACGTGATTGGGCGCCTGCAAAACATTATCGGGACTTTGGTACCCATTTTTGGATGGGTCCTCCCATATTAGCAGAAAACAATTTATGCACATTTGGTTCAGATATACATCCTAAATCATCCTTTAAAGTTCTATTTAATTTGATTTCTGATTTAGGAATCCAAGTTTGGTGAACCTTAGAGGGAAATGACAATTCAGCGCCGGTGAACGTGTGTCTAGGTTTAGAAGATCTGAAGATTTTCTCCCTAGCCAGTCGCAGAAGGTGTCTTTCAGACTTAATTTGGACCGGGTATTTCAAGTATGAATACGAGCTTATCGCACTATATGCGTCATCAGATGATGAGTCGTATTGCCTACAAGAATTCACATCATTCACTCTATAATGATGGGGAATAAGCGTGGAAGTTCGCTTGCTTAAGCTTGGAACTTCTTCTTTGCACGCTTTCCTTTGAAGAGGAATAGGAGATGAAAAATTTTGAACATGTTCGACCTTAATTTTGAAAGATAATGGCGATTTTCCTTTCTCCTTCCTAATTTTCTCTTGTTCCTTAGCATTTTTACGCGTATTGCTTTTACTTTTCGTTTCTGCGCCAGCCAAAGGTGACTTAGAATTCGTATTTGCTTTCGTCACCATTGACTTAGAATTATTAGCAAAAGCCTTTTTTGCTTTGGGAACAGTGGTGTCCGTTTGTGTACCCATATCCTGCTTAAAAGAATATGTTTCTATAGAGAGATCATTTAAGATGGGTAGGGACGGGGAATTTTTGAGATTAGAAATCTCCTCTAAAAGTTTTTGCTTTTCTGCTCGGAAACCTACTCTTTCCGATTCCAGAGTTGCGTTCAATTCTACAATTTTACTAGCAACTTCTGGAATTTCCCAACAAGAGATAGGTTTATTAGAATGTAAACTATTTTCCCCGTTGGACGCTAAGTCTTTAGAGGAACTTTGGTCTGTTTGACCCTTTTTCGCAAGGATGCCCTCTAAGTGATGAACTTTAGAGTGCAATTTACTGCGTTCCTCAAATAAAAGTTTAAAACTACTCCGCGAATTGCTCAAATCAGACAGATAATTATTGCGTTCGAGTTCGCAATTGTTTAATTTATTTGTTAGTTCACTAATTTGAGCTTTTAATTTTACTTCTTGAGATTCAAGATTAGTGATTTTCTCACGCGCGTTTTCTAAATGGCAAGTAAGACTACCTCTTTCTTCTAAACTCTTGACTAAGCATTTGTAATTATTATCTAGTCTACTCTCTAACTCACTTATAGTCATTTCGTGACTTATAAGTTGAGTTTGGCCTAGCTTAGAGGAATTTAGGTTCTTGGTTAGCTCACAAACGTTAGTTTCTGAGCTAGCTAATTTTGATTCAAGACTAGAAATAGTTTCTAGTGCACTAGCTAACTTAGTTTCTAACGCTTGGGTAGTCCTACGTTCGTGTTTATGTTCACGACGCATGGTTTTATAATCTTCCTTCAAAGAAAGAAAAGCTTTATATAAATCACTCTCGTCAAAGCTCATCTCAGAAGTTGCGGAAGTAGAATCCATAATTTTTAAAATTTTAAAATATTACTATTTTTTTTAATTTAGTTGGATACGCGATCGTTAACGCGTTGTGTAGATTTGATAATTTTTGGCTTTTGAAAAATTCAGTTCCGAAAAGTTTTGGTGTGTCGATAAAAGTCGTGAAGTTTCGAAAATTTTAAGTGTCGAAAACTTTTTGGGGTGTACCGAAAAGTTTTGAACTCATGTCGAAAACTTCGAAAATGTTACTAAAACTTTTTCTTATAATGTGCCAAAGATGTTTTGGATGTGTTACGATTTGAAAAATTTATTTTCGATAAGGGGTATGTGAAAATTTGATTTTCGGTATGTGTGTTAGGAAAATCAAGTTTTCGAAGTGATAAGATGCGAAAATAAATTTTCGGAGTGCTTGGGTGCGAAAATTTAAATTTTCGATATGAGTGCGAAAAATATTTTCGAAATATAGTGCGAAAACTTATTTTCGAAGTGTTGTTTCGAAAATCTTAGGTTTTCGAAGTGAGCTGTTGCGAAAATAGATTTCTTGTTAGGAGTGCGAAAATAAATTTTCGAAGTGGGTTCGAAAACTTTTGGGTTCGAAAACTGGAAAATTACGAAAATGCCCTAAAACATTTTCGCAGTGGAGTTTTCGAAGTGCTCAGTTTTCGAAAACCTGAACAGTGCGAAGACCCCTTTTATTTATGGATGCGAAAAGTTGGATGCGAAAACCTTGTTGCGAAAAGTTGGATGCGAAAACCTTATTGCGAAGAGTTTTTTTTTTTTTTTTTTTTTTTTTAATTTGGGTGCGAAAACTGATTCGCCAACCAATTTTTTTTTATTTTACTTGGGTGCGAAAACTGATTCGCAAACCTAAGTTTTTTTTTTTTTTCGGTTGGGTGCGAAAACTGATTCGCAAACCTAAATTATTATTATTATTTTTTTTATATATATTTTTTTCATTCGCAAACTGGATTCGCAAACTTTTAATTAATTTTTTTTATTTTGATGCGAAAACTGGATGGGGATGCGCAAACCTAATTTTTAATAATATATTTTTTTTTAATTTGGATGCGCAAACTCAAATACAATGCGAAAAGTTTTTTCTTTTTTTTTTTTTTTTTTTTTTTTTACATTGGTGCGAAAACCTGAAATATTTTTAAATATATATTTTTTTATTTTTTTTTATTTTTTATTTTTGGATGCGAAAACCTAATGTCAAAGGGTTTATTTTTATTTTTATTTTTTTTATTTTACTTTACCTAATGATTACCTAATCATTACCTACTTTAGTTTTAGTTTTTTTTTTTAATGTTTTCGCATGAGTTTGCGAAGCCTAGTTTGCGAACCCAACCCAAAAAAAAGAAAAGGTTTGCGAAGTGGGTTTTCGAACCAAGTTTTCGCAGTGGAGGTTTGCGAAGTGAGTTTTCTCACTGGTTTTCGCAGCGTGAGTTTTCGAAGTGGGTTTTCGCAGTGGGTTTTCTGTTCGAAAACTTTTCTGCGAAACACTGAACCCACTTTTTGATCCCCAAACACAAAATTAATCAAATTAGCCCTGGGTAAAGATCGAAACACTTATATCCTAACTCCTAAACACTCAATCAAGCACAAAAAAATACCAAAACATATCAAAATTTTCGAAATTTTTTTGAAGAACACGAAGAACACCAAAAAATATTTCGAAGATTTTTACTCAAATCTGAGCGCGTTTGGCTCTGATACCACTTGTAAAGCCTAGATTATCCAACTAAACAAATATTTAATGAGTTTACCACGATTTGGATGGGAAGAATCGAAGCTCGTGTGGGGTGTTGTGTGTTCTTGAGAGGTTGGGGGCTCACTTTGATTTTCACACAATACACTCTTATTATGTGTTAGGGTTTTGGTATTTATACCACATTTTGGTATATAATACTTGGGCCCCTAACAAAGCCCAATTACACTAAGCCTCTTATAAAGAGAATCTTTATAAATACACAACAAAGATAATTATAATTAATTGAACACAATAAAATATTCCTAACAATGTGTAATTATTGTCTACTTTAGTTTTAGTAGCTTCTTTCTTTAATTTTGATTTTAGAATGACTCTGGGTATTTTTGGATTAGGAATAGAGGTAGAACCAAATTTAGTCGAGGCAATAGAAGATAATTTGTCTTCCTCTATTCTTTCTTTCTTGATAGCTTTAGTCATTCTTGCGCCTTTTTGAGAGGAATTTTTGAGAATTAAATTCTCCTTTAAAAGCTTATCTATTTGAGCTCGAAACCCGTCTGGAGTGTAGCAGTCCTTAGGTTTGGGTTTTATTGATAGTATAGAATGTTCCTCGGTTGACACTGACTCAATTGTTTGATACGACTTGTTTCGAGACAATTTTTGCTCAATTTGTTCTTTCTTTGCAAGAAGAACCTCTAGTTCTTTAATTTTACAGTGTAATCTAGTGAGTTCTTCAGAAAGACATTTATTTTGAGCTTGATAATCTTTATTTTCCTTTAGTTCTGTTGTTTCAAAATTTGATTTAGCAAGATCATTGTTAAGTTTAGCTATTTTCTCATTAGCTAATTGAAGTTTTATTCCTAGATTGGCTTCTTCTAATAGATGTTTTCTTAGGACAACTTCATTATTGGCTAATCTTGCTTCTAATTTCTTGACCATTTCTTTTTCATTATTTGTGGATGAGAATTTTTGCAACATTGACTTGTTTGCTTCATCACAGGCAGACAGACTTGTTTTCAACTCACATATTTTTTATTCATGTTCTGTGGTCTTAGTCTTCAACCTTATAATCTCATCTTTTGCTTTGGTCAATTGACATTCAAGACTAGCTTCAATTTCTAGATGTTTTCTTAAGACACGCTCGTTATTAGCTAGCCTCGCTTCTAGTGTCTTGATCATTTGTTCGTGAAATAAATCCATTTTAATCTTTTCAGTTCAAATATAGAATTTTGAAAATTTAAGTTCAAATAATGTTGGTAATTAAATTCTATATAGAATGTTGGATTTTAAATTTTGGTCAAATAAAATTGTTGGATGTATATTGATCGTTGACGTGTTTTAGAATTGATTTAATTTGTGATCAATATTTTTCGATTCTGTTAAAAAATTTTAATTTTTGATATTAACCGCAAACTTTTGATTTCAGTTCAGTTCATAAACTTTTCAGCACAGCAAAGTTTAGATACAAATATTAATTATCGACTTAGATTGTATCGTGGACTTTGTATATTATTAAAAGAATGTAAGGTTTTGCGGTTCAGATTTGATACTGTATTAGTTTACGAATGAAAGATTTTAGGACTTTTTTTGTAACGTAGGTACAAAAATATCTCGGAAAACCTTTGTAACGTAGGTACAAAAATATCTCGTAGCAAAAAAATTAAAAATTTTAGGACTTTTTTTTGCTACCTAAAACCTTTTCAAATGTTTACGGGTGTTTAGGTTTACGAGCAGAATTTGTTCGTAAACCTTGTTCTTAAACGAGTTTACGAATGAAGATGATTCGTAAACAATGCCTTTATAGTATACGAATGAAATGTATTCGTAAACAGTGCCCTCGTAAAGTAACGTTTACGATTGAACAGCTTTCGTAAACAGTAGCTTCGTAAAATAAAGTTTACGATTGAAAAATATTCGAAAACAGTAACTTCGTAAAGTAAAGTTTACGATTGAAAAGCTTTCGTAAACCTCTTCCTAAATGAATTTACGAATGAAGACTATTCGTAAACCTTGCTATGGATAGTTTACGAATGCAATATATTCGTAAACAGTAGACTTCAGAGGTTTACGATCGATAAGGATTCGTAAACAGTATATTCGTAAAGTTAAGTTTACGAATGAAAAGTATTCGTAAAGCGTTCCCTGTTACAGTTTACGATTGAAATTTATTCGTAGAACCTTCCTTTTACTGGTTTACGAATGAAAATGGTTCGTAAACAGTAACTTTACGAGTGTAAACTGAAAGGACCGTAAACTTAAATGATTTGACCGTAAACTATAGAGCTTTGGCCACAAAGTTTTCAGTTCGTAAACTAAGTTTTCATTCGTAAACTTCGCAATAAAAATAAAACTCGATCAAAAACACTTAAATTCTAAAATTATGCTCAGATAATCGATCGAAATCAGCAATTAAATATGTAAAAACACTGGATTAAACCAATTCAAAGCAAAACATATAAAATTTTTTGAGTTTTTCACATGAACACTTTGAAGATCATGATGAACACTTTGATCAAATTCAAGACAATTAGTCCAAAATCAGCTCAATTAGATCAAGCAATATGAGCGTAATTAACACTCGATCAAGCAAACATAATCAATTTACTCATTGCAGATTGTATCATCGTAAACATTTGAAGCAAGCAGCTCATCGCAAACTATTAAGCAAGCAGCTCATTCATACATACACACAGCTCAACGCAAACTACAATTCATCAAAATCACGCATCGTAAACCTTAAATTCAATCAATTCAATCACACGTTTGCTCTGATACCAATTGTAATTCTCAAATTTCATCCAACATATGATTAAACTTGAGAATTAAGATCAATCGAGATTACCTTTTATGATTTGCGCGGAAGCTTATGGATTAAATCTTCAATCAATCTTCATTGCAATCCAAGTTTCTCTCTACAATATACCTCACTTTCCCTCTCTACAATTAAACCCTAATTAAGCTAATGGTGAGAGAGATATTCTAGTGAGAGAAAGCTCTTACTCAAGTTCTGTGTATTTTACACACACTTGCCCTGTATATACCAAAGCATACTTTGGTATATTTACACTTTAGTCCCTATATTTATATAAAATACAATTAAGTCCCTAGACAAAGATAACATGATTATTGAACACTAGAAAATATTCCTAATATTTTGGTATATAATACTTGGGCCCCTAACAAAGCCCAATTACGCTAAGCCTCTTTTAAATAAAATCTACTTAAATAAACTACAAAGATAATTCTAATTAATTGAACACAATAAAATAATCCTAACAACCTGTTGCTCTTGTGACCAACAAATCCACAAATAGAAGCTCGAAAGCATCTAAGGGAAAACAAGTTGTCTTATCCGACTCCTCAGACAGCGCTGACTTGGACTCTGACTCTGACGAAGAACTCAACGACCTCAAGAAGCAGATGGGTATGCTGTCGAAGACGATGACCAAGAAATTCCCCAAGAAATCATCATCATCCTACAATCAACAACGAACTTCCAGCGGAAAACAGAAAGCCATCGCTCCCGAGGAACATGAGACTAAGGAAGCTGAAGCCCCAAAGAAATGCTTCAACTGTGGGAAACTAGGTCACTTTGCGAAGGACTGCTACAGACCTAAAATAAAGGACTCTGAGTACTACAAAAGAAAGCTTCAGTTCTCCCAAAAGAAAGATGCGGGGATTGTGCTGGTTGCTGAAGAAGAGGAATGGCTTGAGGACACATCAGACGAGGAGCCGAATGAGAAAGCTTTCATGGTCAAGATTAAGGACGGCGACTCGGATGATGAAGCGGTTGGCCCCAGCTCCAATGGCTCTGATCTCGCCGGCTCTGACTCAGAGGTATACACTCCATCCCCAAATGATTTCACTGAATTGAACCATAGGACATGCAAACTCTCCATGCAATGTAGGGATTACATAGAACTAAATGAAAATTCGACAATAATTATTCCTTACTAAACACACAACAGGAAGAGATAGCTATTCTTAGGGAGTCATTAGCCAATTCAGAGTCTATAGCTAAAATCTCAACAAATAAGGTGGAAGATAGCGAAAAACAGATTAGCGATGTTAGTAAAATTTTGAAGGAAAGCGAAGAAGAACGCGTAAACGTCTCTTCTCAATATGACTTAATCACCAAAGAAAGAGTTAGACTATATAAAAAGTGTTGAGTTTTATGCCCTAGATGCCGTACGAGGATTAGATAGTACGAGGGCATTAATGCAATTTTGATGTGTTTAACATTTGTAATTGAATTATTTGATAATGAAATTATTTTTATTTGTTTATTGTCGATATTAGCATGACAAACAATAAAAAGGCAGATTATTATTTCGTCTAAATAAATTAACCTTGCAGTCGGGTAATAAGACGAATTAATAAAACCCCAATATTTACAGTTCAGTTACTGATTCTGTGGGGACAGAGAGGGGGCACCAGTAAGCTGACATACTGTAATATTAAATTAAGTTCACAAGTCTTAGTCTCCAGTAGGGTGACTGGATTGACGAGTACGACTTGTTTGTCGACGGGTCCAAAGTGGTTGTGCCAACCATTCACTTGGGAAGTGGGAGCTCGTGACATTGATACAAGACGAATCAGGGAATTGTCTGTATTTGGACACTGACTCGTAATCGAACGATCACATGCTGGTAAAGTCGTTGATCGATCGATTGACTATAGTAGTCTACGTGAACCTTAGACCGAAAGGGTTTAACTCGGGGTTGGTCTTAAGGTCTTGATTTGTCACTAGTTTGCTAGGCCCAAATTGCATGAAGCAAGGGTCAGCGGCGAAATGCGGTCTTGACTTTTCGACGTGATTGCCGGTTATACCGCTGAGCGCGATTTACGGCCTTGATTAAATTCAAGGTTAACGTCCTATGCAGTTTCAATGTGCGGAAATTTACCTAAGCCTCTGGCCAGAGCATATAACTGACTCACGAGTGTCGTGGAGGGCAGTTTTGGTAAATGTCACCGACACGAACATCATAGCGTCGAGTCCTGTAAGTTCGACTACGCGTGACTTTCACTCGAATGGGACAAACGTAAAGGGTTTATACGTAGCACGATAATCTATAGTCGGTTCGTGAATAATACCTATTCGTACTCGACTCGGGATCGGTTCTGTATCACGGGGCTGGCTAGGTGAATACCGAACTCCTGGATTCCTCCCAGAGCCGGTTGAGACGAACCAAGAGGGTCGGGCTTAAAAAGGGCAACCGACACAACGTCAATATGAGAATAGAGCAGGCTGGGGCCTGGATTGAGAGATTAGGGTTTGGGGCTTGGCCGAAACCCTAAATGGCCGAAAATGTGGTAAAATCGCGTGAGGGGCGAAATGGTCTTTTCACCTCACGAAATATTTTGGAAATATTATATTGGATATTTAATATTTAGTATATGATTTAAATGTGATTTAAATCTTTATTATTGTTTTAGAAAATAATGATATTTAATTTGGAATTAAATAAAATATATATATTAGATCTATATATAGTTTTCGATTTTATATTAGATTAATTTCGAAATTAATTTAAATATATATATTAGATATTATATATTCAAATATACTAAATATAGAATTAAATATTAATTTATTTAATTTTAATTTGAATTTGAATTTTGAATTTGAATTCAAAAGGGAAAGACCAAGTCAACAAGTGACTTGGTATGCTTGGAGTGGGTGAGAAACTTTCTCCCCACTCCAAGAAGAATTTCGGCCAACCCTAAGGGGTATAATGTAATACCCAAGTTCCGCGCGTAAGTTGGCCAATAAATTTACATGCATAATATGTGTTTATACGACTACATATTATGTGTTTATATGTATATGTTGGTGTTTATCTGATAACTAACTTATTAGAAAATTAGACTTGGGACTTAGAAGAATTTCGAAATTAAATAAGGGATTTTCAAAAGACTGAACATGGTTGAAAATAGAAAATTTTGAGATATGAGAGTGCGAGTATTTGGATTTTAGAATTTTCGAAAGAACATAAATTGTGAAAACTTAAAGTTTTCGAAAGAAGATTTTCGAAAAAAGTTAAAAAAAAATGGATCGAAAATATTAGCATGAGAGGAAAGTAAATAAAACAATAAAATAATATATTTATAGGTTAAGATAAGTATTAGTTAAGTCCTTGTAATTTGTTCACTGTTACACGCAACATTAGGATAAGAAGAAAGAGACTCACTCATTTTGGCAAAAAACTTTCGAAACAAATAAGGAGAGAGAAGAAGAGTACAGTGAGCATCGTCAACCTTGGAAAAGGTATAAATTCTTACCATGATATTTATGTTGTTAATTATGATTTAGCGTGTTCTAAATATTAACAAGCATGAATATTTCATGTGTTCATGTTCTATATATCTAAGTTTTGATTTTCAAAAGATTTGAGCATGTTTTAAAGTTCTGATGATGCTCATCATGTTCTAGAAAATAATAGGTTTGGATCGAAAGTTTAGAGGTTTTCGTATGAATAGTGTGTTTTTCGTATGAATAGTGTGTTTTTCGCACGGTTTAATGACTTTCGCAAGGTAGGTTTTCGCCAGCTTAAGTGGCGAAAAATAATTTTTCAAAGTAAAAGTTTTCGCTAATTACTGTTCAAAGAAAAAAAAAACTTTTCGCCACTTAATGTAAAATCTTTTCGCCAGTTACTGTGTTCGCTAGCTACAGTACAAAGTAAACTTTTCGAATTCAATACTTAGCGAAAAAGAGTTTCGCTAATTTTACTTTTCGCTAAGGTTTTCGCCAAAAAGGTTTAAAAACTTTTTCGCCACCTTTCGCGAAGTGGAGCTTTTCGCCACTCTTTAATTGGTTTCGCGAACCAAAGCTTTTCGCCACTTAGAAAAGTTTTCGCCAGGTTCAAAAAGGTTTTTCGCAGGTCAGTTTTCGCGAGCTTTTCGCGGGCCAGAAAAGTTTTCGCACCTGAGACAACCTCGGGCCGAAAATCTATTTTCGCGGGCCAGAAAAATTTTCGCACCTGAGACAACCTCGGGCCGAAAATCTATTTTCGCGGGCCGAAATGTAGTTTTTCGCGGGCCTGGAAGGAAATTTTTGAAATTAATTGATTTTCGAATGAAATTTCGAAAACTTGCATATTTTCAATATAAATGCAATTTTTGTAACATTTAGGTAATTCGAAAACTTTTATAATTATTTAACTTAGCTAATGCACTAACATAATAATATTTTCATGATTAAGGATCAAAAGGTTAGGAAATTCACAAGACTGCTAAGATAAATAATCAAGGACTCCAGGTAAGTGGGAATTTCAACTACAACACATAAATAATTGACTTACGTGACTTGTGACTATGTGCTTTGGATTTATGCTGTTACGTGAACTATGTGACACACCTGAATGGTATGTATTTTCCGTATTACTCTCATGGCATAATCATGCGCATGCACGAAACATTTGTGAGGGTTTACATGAGATGAGTATGCACTGAACATATCGCCTGAAGGCGAATGATATTTGCCGATATGGGCATTTGATGTCGACTCGCAGTTGAGTCAGGGCTACTTCTATGGCACCATGACGGCGTGGTGCGTCGTCGGATATTTTATATATTGAGGCAGGAGGAGCGACCCAGGAAGGAGCGACCTAGTTATGACTAGCGTAGGCTAACTGGCGTAGGCAACTGCCCTGTTGGCGGTGAGGAGCGACCTGGAAGGGGCGACCTGGGAAGGAGCGACCTAGGAAGAAATCCTAGCGTAGGCTAACCGGCGTGGGCTACCAGCGTAGGCTACCGCATGGCAGAGGGGACGACCTGGGAAGGAGCGACCCAGGGAAACCTGGCATGGGCTACCCAGCGTGGGTCGCTGTCATATTTATCCATATGGGATATGAGCTCTGTATGGTGCATAGTAAGATTAGCCGAGGGCCCTGAGAGATGTGAGATGTGAGATGTGAGATTGAGTCTGACTCTACAAGAGTAGAGAGGCATTGGCGCGGATGCCTTTGCGGGGTTTTACACGTACACGACATTGCATATTCCTACTTACTGAGCTTTATAGCTCACCCCTTATATTATGTGTTGTAGGTACTAGCGACCACGGTACGTGATCGCCTTGTTGGCAAGGTTAGTCTTTTGAAAGCTTCCAGCGACTTTTGAGGGGGGGTGTGTACATGGATGCGACTTGTGGGGTGGGTGCTAAAGTTTACCTGGCTGCGTTATTTTACAACCCGTATGTAATTAGGATCCCAACTATGATTTTGGCTTGTATGGGATGGTTTTCATATGTATATAAATAAAAATAAAAATTTATACGCATTTGTGCATGCTTGATATCCTATAGTCACGTAAGCTAGTATCGTAAATGAGTAGTAGAAGGTGGGGGTCGCCACATATAAATAGGGTTTTTAATTTTTGAAAAACCCTAAGTCATCGTTGTGAAAAAGAAAAAAAATACCGCTAGGGTTTCGTATCTCATTCTCTCTCTCGCGCTCTCTCATCTCTCTCACTCTCTCTCGCGGCGCGCGGCGTGCGTGTGAAGAAGGTGCTGCCCAAGCTTGCTCTAGCCGCCTTAAGCTAGCTTTGGCCGTGACGTGTGTGGTGCCGGTGTGATGCTCTTGCCCCGTTCGTGCGCGTTTTGGTGCTAGTAGAGGGATACAACATCCCGGGGATTAGAAGGGTTCGTAGCTCGCCATCGTCCTGTGATCGTCAAGGTATCATGGCTGTAAAACTCTTCTCCTTTCGTGTATATATGTTCTCGTGTTATTACCGAGCGGTCCAAGGGAAGGCAGGAATCCCTTAAAGTTTTAAAATTCTGCCGTTCAAGGAACGAGGGCCTCGGGCCCATTCGGGGATTCCCAACAAAAAGGTCAAAGAATTGGAGGACCTCCTTACCAAAAGAGGTCAGACCGATCAAACCATCTTTCTGAACCAACCAAAGGATGTACAATTCTATGATCCTCGTGAAGGTCTAGGATTTCAAAGAAGCATAACCCCCCGAAAGATGATGTTTACTCTTTATATGACATCAGACATCTAGGTCTAACTCTGAAAACACTTATGCCTTTCATCGAGATGGAAGATAAGAAAAGAAGAAACAAAGAATGTGCCCAAATTGCATTTAAGTATGCAGAGCTGAACGATAGCTATAAAACTAGAATCATTCCGCTGACTACAGACTTTGTCTCACCTTTCGGTCCCAAAAATCAGGAAAGTACTTCCGAACAAGCCAAACCCATTTATTCATCCATTTACATTCCAGAAATAATTCGCAAAATAGGCGATCTAACTGCTTCTCTGGAATCTGAAAGGAAAGCCTTTTCGGAAGAAAGAACCATTCTATTAAGTAAAATTTACACTCTTGAAAACTTTCCTGATGTTCATAAACCTTCCACTTCTCATTCTGTCTCCAAAACGTCTACGTATGTAGATAAGAGTACAGAAATCAAGTCTCCTCCGTCTCACATAATCACTCGTACTGACTCTGTTACGCTTGTGGCAACAGGCAACAATTTGAGAGACAGAAAGACGAAGAAGGCCGCTCCGAACGAGTGAAGAACATAAATCTCTGGGTTCAGAAGAAGAAGCTACCTTCAAAGCCTGTCTCTCCAGTTTCTAACTGTTTTAACTTTCCTAAGCGATTGCCTTGTAATATCGCAAACTGTAATTCTCTATTTTCCACCAAAACTCCTAGGAA
Source organism: Lindernia subracemosa (assembly GCA_028392965.1). Taxonomy (NCBI): domain Eukaryota; kingdom Viridiplantae; phylum Streptophyta; class Magnoliopsida; order Lamiales; family Linderniaceae; genus Vandellia; species Vandellia subracemosa. The sequence goes on from JAQPCC010000060.1 coordinate 355,793, forward strand.
TTGTCCGAACTATTTTGATGCATTTCCACGTTCTCATTACAATCGATCTCGCAAAAAGGCGCTTACTATCACTTCCTCCCTCTCTGATCCTGTATTACCCACGCGACATAGGCCATCGCGAAAAACAAAAAGGAAGAGATACGCCAAACCCGAAAATGAGAACAAAAACAAACACAATAAAGAGCCCAAACGCAAGCAACTATGGATTCCTATGTGTCTACTGCACCAAATAGGCAATAATCAAGTCTGGGTTCCTAAGTCAATTGTCAAGCAAACCGACTTCATACTCAACATAACATCAATACTATTAGATCCATTTCCTGCCATGAATACTGGACCCGTCCTCAAACGGATTCGTAAGCTAACCTAACTTGTCTTGCAGGTCCGTCATGTGTGGTACTTAGACTCAGATTGCTCCTCACACATGACTGGAAATAAAGAACTGTTGAGCAACTTCACCGAGGGCTATCTCGGAAAGGTCTACTTCGGAAACGGCGACTCTGCACCTATGCTAGGAACATGCAACCTTATCCATGACATACTCACCATCAAGGGATTATCGTATGTCGAAGGGCTAAGCTACAACCTATTCAGCATTGGACGTTTCTGTGACAAAGGATTTCAAGTTCTCTTCGAATCCAACAAGTGCAGCGTCATCTATGATAAAGGGTCAAAGCTGCTCACTGGTCACAGAAAGAGAAATCTCTACTCCATCGACCTGAAGACAATACGACCAACATGCCTCATCTCTCGCGCATCTCTGCATCAGAATGATCTTTGGCATCAGCGGCTCTCACATCTCAACTTCAAGGATCTAAACAAGCTCCGCTCAGACAACTTGGTCAAAGGACTTCCCTCATTCAGATATCACAAAGAGCATCTTTTCTCGGCGTGCGAAATGGGAAAAATGAGGAAAGCATCCCATCACACCAAACACACAGCTTCGACCACAAGACCTCTTGAGCTCATTCATATGGACTTGTGCGGACCAATGCGCACTCAGACTATCAATGGACGAAGATATGTATTGGTGATAGTGGACGACTTCTCGCGCTTCACTTGGACCAAGTTTCTCCGAACCAAAGACGAAACAACAGATCTTACTATCGAATTTGTGAAGACAGTCTAGAACCTCTACCAGCTAAACATCCAGATAATCAGAACTGACAATGGGACTGAATTCAAGAACAGGAAACTCAACGATTTTTATGCATCGCTAGGTATCACCCAACAGTTCTCAGCAGCGAAGACACCCCAACAAAATGGTGTTGTCGAGCGCAAAAATGGGACCCTGGTTGAGGCAACCAGAACTCTCCTAATCCATTCTGGACTACCGCACTTCTTGTGGGCTGAAGCACTAAACACAGCATGCTTCACTCAGAATCGTGCATCGCTTCACAAGAGATTCAACCGAACTCCATACGAGATGATAAACCACAGAGTGCCGGACGTCTCATTCCTCAGAGTCTTCGGATGCAAGTGCTATGTTTCCAACGAACGAGAAAATAGGGGCAAACTTGACCCGAAGGCATTCGAGGGTGTACTTATAGGGTACTCGACAAACTCCAAGGCCTATCGGGTATACCTAAAAGAGAGAAGGACTATCCTGAAAAGCATCAACGTCACGTTTGACGAAGTAGATCAAGTGGCTTCTGTACCAATTAGTCCAGAACTCGGACTTCTACGAGAGTTGACTAAAGATCAACCCAGCACCTCCTCAGTGGGCGGCCCGTCTTCAAAGACCCATACCTCTAGCGACGAGGATCTTGATCTGCAGTTTGAGCACCTGTGTCCAAGACCTCCGCTACCCACAACTACTATTCCTTTTGAAGCCCCAGGCAATGATAGCTCGCCTACAACAATGGAAAATCTTCACATCGGAGACGATACTGAACCGAAAACTGACACAGATATCATTGCTAGCTCAGAAGCCGACACCTTTCCATCTATTGACTTTCAAGCTGAAGCATCTTCAGAAGAGATAGGATCCCAACCTAATGAGCCCACGGAACCACAAATCACACCGGATTCAGAAAATCCTATGGGTGAAGACACTGCTGAATCTTCACAAACGCACGCAAGAAAATGGACCGGGGCTCATCCGAATTTGCAAATTATTGGGGATCCCTCAAGTGGTGTCACAACTCGGGCTTCAACGATCAATGAAAGTCTCTACTTGTGCTTGCTGAGTCAAAAAGAACCAACCAAAGTAGCTGACGCTCTTACCGACCCAGATTGGATTATGGCCATGCAGGACGAAATCAGCCAATTTGAAAGGTTGAATGTCTGGAAACTAGTACCTAGACCGCAAGAGAAAACCATTATTGGTACTAAGTGGGTCTTCAAAAACAAGAACGATGAACAAGGGGTCGTGATCAGAAATAAGGCAAGACTAGTGGCGAAAGGATACAATCAACAGGAAGGAATCGACTACGACGAGACCTATGCACCTGTCGCCAGAATTGAAGCCATTAGGGTCTTCCTAGCCTTTGCCACGCACAAAAACTTCACCGTATATCAAATGGACGTCAAAACAGCCTTCCTCAATGGAATATTGAAGGAAGAAGTTTTCGTTTCTCAGCCTGAAGGTTTTGTGAGCAGAGACAACCCCGACTACGTGTACCGGTTGGACAAAGCTCTGTATGGACTCAAAAAAGCACCTCGAGCTTGGTATGAGGTCCTCTCTGATTTCCTCATTTCCTCCGATTTCACAAAAGGGAAAATCGACACGACTCTCTTTACTAAAAGAAGCGGATCAGATATTATGCTAGTACAGATATATGTCGACGACATCATCTTTGGCTCGACGGACGCAAGACTCTGCAGAAACTTTGGAGATTTGATGAAGCAAAAGTTTGAAATGAGTTTGATGGGAGTGCTAAGTTTCTTCTTAGGCCTTCAAGTCAAACAACTCCATGATGGAATCTTCATCAACCAGTCCAAGTACGTTCATGACATCCTCAAGAAGTACAACTTTGACAACTCCAACACTGCCGGTACTCCTATGTCTCCTTCATGCAAACTAGATGCGGATACCTCAGGGCAACCCGTCAACCAAACCACGTATCGAGGCATGATAGGATCATTACTCTACCTCACTTCCAGTCGGCCAGATATTATGTTCGCGACATATCTATGCGCACGCTTTCAAGCTGATCCAAAGGAATCCCACATGCTAGCAGTAAAGAGGATCTTCAAGTACCTCAGAGGAACCCCGAACCTCGGCCTATGGTACCCCAAGGACTCAGACTTCCGTCTTGTTGGCTACACGGATGCAGATTATGCGGGATGCAAGCTAGACAGAAAAAGCACCTCCGGAACCGCTCAATTTCTAGGGGGTAAACTCGTAAGCTGGTCATCTCGAAAGCAGAACTGCGTATCAACTTCTACAGCGGAGGCAGAATATGTCGCCGCTGCAAGTTGTTGATCGCAAATTTTGTGGATGAGAAGCCAGCTACGAGATTTTGGCATTTTACTAAATAACATTCCCATTTTTAGCGACTCTAAGAGTGCAATAGCTATTACCTGCAATCCCGTACATCATTCACGCACAAAACATATAGACATTAGGTATCACTTTATTAAGGAACATGTGGAGCAAGGCACAATCGAAATGCATTTCGTAAACACCGAGCTTCAACTTGCTGACCTATTCACGAAGGCATTGGATGAAAAACGATTCCAATTCCTCGTGTCTAAGTTAGGCATGTTGAATCGGGATCCATAATCGATTGTGCCTCAAAGAACCTTATATAGTGTACATAGATACCATTCATTATTATCATTAACTCTTTATGTTTTTGTAGTGCGCATAAATTGAGGGGGAGTTTCACTACTTTATTTAGGGGGAGTGTTTGAAAGATTTGCTTATATTGAGGGGGTGTTAGGAATATTTATTGTGTTCATCATTATATTCCTCTTGTAATTGGTTAGTTTGTAAATACTAGATGGTTCGAGGACCAAAATGTAAATATATACCAAAAGTAGAAAGGTATATATAGTCAAGGTCCTCATTCCAATTTGGTAGGTTTTTGGAAAGATTGTTTACGCATGTAAAGTTTTGCTTAATAGAAAACTTATTTTGAAAAACTCTCTCTCTCTCTCATTCCAACTTTACTCGCGCACCAAAACCTCACACACAAGTCATACTTTCGATCGGATTCTTCATTGAAGGCTGTTTGATTATCGTTTGGATTTGCTGCTTGATAATCAAACAGATTAGGATCCACTCTGCATTCGATCGAGCTGCAATTCGACAGTTTAAGGTTCGAGTTTAGCTTCCGCGCATTTAACCTTGTGTCCGAACCAAATTGTGTGTTAAACTTGATGTGTTGAATGATTTCTGGACCTACAATTGGTATCAGAGCATACTTGCGTGTTTTGATCGTAGCCTAATTGAGATTAATTCGTTCGAAGTTGCTGTGATTTTGATCAATTTTTTGTTTGACGTTCGAAAACTTGGCCGACAAGTTTTTGGCTAATTCACTGATAATCTGCTTTAGATATACTCTTAATTGAGTGTTAGGCATTGATTATCGTAGCATTTTTTGGTGTTAATTGGCCAAAACGAGGTGTAGATTGAGAAAACTGACAGTTTTTTATTGTTTACGCTCGAAGAACTTGGTTTGCGAATGATGAACAGTGTTTGCGAGCTATGAACTAGGTTTACGAGCGTAGAACATTGATTAGAATCTTAATTAACTGTCATTTTGAGCTGTTTACGAACGTTGATTATCTGTTTAAACAGCTAAGTCAACTAAATAACTTCGCGGTCAAAGTATAGTTTACGGGTATAAGTTTGCGCGTTTCAGAGTTTACGAACGATTTTCTATCGTAACCAAGCTAAACTGAGTTTACGATCCACTGAATCCTAGATTATCAGTGTTTACGAACGAATTTCGATCGTAAACAACTGAAGTCTAGTTTACGTGTCTTTTCCAATCGTAAACTGCCAAATCTGCGTTTACGAATCTGTAGTGATCGTAAACCTCTGAATCCCTGTTTACGAACCGTTTTCATTCGTAAAAATACACTGTTTGGGTTTACGAATAATATTCGATCGTAAATCTTTCTAAAAATACTTTACGAATCATTTGCAACCGTAAACCTTCCAATTTGCGAGTCCTTAAGTTTACGAATCATTATGAATCGTAAACCATTCGAGACTTAGTCTGCGAAAACTATTTCGATCGTAAACCTCATCCGCTCACGTTTACGAATCATTTACGTTCGTAAACTTCCCAAAGCATAGCGTTTACGAATTAATTTCATTTGTAAACCTTATCCTATCTATAGTTTACGAATAAATTTCGTTCGTAACTATCTGTTAGGAATCCATTTCTAGTGCTCAAATGTCATGTTATCTTTGTCTAGGGACCAAATTGTAGTTTATGATAATATAGGGACTGATGTGTAATATACCAAAGTATGCTTTGGTATATATAGGGCAAGTGTGTGTATTTTACACACAACTTGAGATACCTTGAGCGAGGCTTTCTCTCATTTTAATATCTCTCTCTTCATCACAGTAGATTAGGCTTAATTGTGGAGAGGTATATGGATTGCTTGTAGAGAAAGCTATTGGATTAAATGAAGATTGATTGATGATTATTCGCCTATTGCTTCCGCGCGTATCAACAAGGTGAGTCAATCGATCTAATTCTCAAGTTCAAGTTCATCTTAATTCGTTGGATGTTAAATCTGGAACCTACAATTGGTATCAGAGCAAACTTGTTTGTTGATTCTGTGTTAAATCTGCTTTGATTGAGCTTAATTTGCTGATTTGAGTTGAATCGCTGATGTTTGAAGTGACTTTGGTTCGACACTGTTCTATCTGATTTTCGCCACACAAAAAGTAGAGATCCGGCAAGCAACTTCAAACACCTTCCGGCATTTACGAGTTGAGCTTCAAAAGAAGATTAAGAAGATCCGGTGCCGAGAAGAAAAGATCAAGACACGGTGAGCTTGAAGATCTCCAAAAGAAGAGGTCAAAAGACAAAGGAGGAAATTCCTTTAGGACTCAGGCAAACGCACTAAGCCCCGCAAAGATAATCCATGCCAAATTGAAGATTGAACACAAAGGGGGAGATTGTTAGGATTATTTTATTGTGTTCAATTAATTAGAATTATCTTTGTAGTTTATTTAAATAGATTTTATTTAAAGAAAGGCTTAGTGTAATTGGGCTTGTTAGGGGCCCAAGTATTATATACCAAAATGTGGTATAAATACCAAAACCCTAACACATAATAGATGTGAATTGTGTGAAACTCATCTAGAGAGAGAGAGAGCCACCCAACCTCTCAAGAACACACAAGCACCCCACGCGAGCTTCATTCTTCCGATCATCAAATCGTGGTAAGATCGTTTTAAATCTTTGTTTAGTTGGATATCTAGGCCTTACACAAAATTATCACATAAAGCAGTCATAGGAATCCACATTTGTCGAGGACTACTTATTTCCATTTGTAGCTTAGGTTTCCAAATTTGTTGTACCTTTTTGAAATTTAACTTTTCAGCATCGGTGAATGTGTGTCTTTTTGTAGAAGAGAAAATTTTCTCTTTCGCCAGTCGCTTAAGATGCAATTCGGATTTGACTTTGACCGGGTACTTGAGAGAGGAATACGAGCTTATAGAATCAATAGCATTAAGTATAGAAGTGTCGTATTTCCTACCTTCTAGACTCATTATTCACTTTGTAATGTGTACTAAATGAGCTACTTTTGTTTAGACAATTATTACTTTTGGACGTTTCAATTTTAATAGAGAATGTGTAATTATTGTCTACTTTAGTTTTAGTAGCTTCTTTCTTTAATTTTGATTTTAGAATGACTTTGGGTATTTTTGGATTAGGAATAGAGGTAGAACCAAATTTAGTCGAGGCAATAGAAGATAATTTGTCTTCCTCTATTCTTTCTTTATTGATATCTTTAGTCATTCTTGCGCCTTTTTGAGAGGAATTTTTGAGAATTAAATTCTCCTTGAAAAGCTTATCTATTTGAGCTCGAAACCCGTATGGAGTGTAGCAATCCTTAGGTTCGGGTTTTATTGATAGTATAGAATGTTCCTCGGTTGACATTGACTCAATTGTTTGAGTCGACTTGTTTCGAGACAATTTTTGCTCAATTTGTTCTTTCTTTGCAAGAAGAACCTCTAGTTCTTTAATTTTACAGTGTAATCTCGTGAGTTCTTCAGAAAGACATTTATTTTGAGCTTGATAATCTTTATTTTCCTTTAATTCTGTTGTTTCAGAATTTGATTTAGCAAGATCATTGTTAAGTTTAGCTATTTTCTCATTAGCTAATTGAAGTTTTATTCCTAGATTGGCTTCTTCTAATAGATGTTTTCTTAGGACAACTTCATTATTGGCTAATCTTGCTTCTAATTTCTTGACCATTTCTTTTTCATTATTTGTGGATGAGAATTTTTGCAACATTGAATTGTTTGCTTCATCACAGGCAGACAGACTTGTTTTCAACTCACATATTTTTGATTCATGTTCTGTGGTTTTAGTCTTCAACCTTATAATCTCATCCTTTGCATTGGTCAATTGACATTCAAGACTAGCTTCAATTTCTAGATGTTTTCTTAAGACACGCTCGTTATTAGCTAGCCTGGTTTCTAGTGTCTTGATCATTTGTTCGTGAAATAAATCCATTTTAATCTTTTCAGTTCAAATATAGAATTTTGAAAATTTAAGTTCAAATAATGTTGGAAATTAATTTCTATATAGAATGTTGGATCTTAATTTTGATCAAATAAAATTGTTGGATGTATAAGGATCGTTGATGCGTTTTAGAATTGATTTAATTTTTGATCAATATTTTCGATTCTGTTTAAAAATTTTAATTTTTGATATTAACCGCAAAGTTTTGATTTCAGTTCAGTTCATAAACTTTTCAGCACAGCAAAGTTTAGATACAAATATTAATTATCGACTTAGATTGTATCGTAGGCTTTGTATATTATTAAAAGAATGTAAGGTTTACGGTTCTGATTTTGACACTGTATTAGTTTACGAATGAAAGAAAAGCTGTAAACAGTGCTTTTTAGTTAACAAGTAAAGAATGTTTACGAATGAGAATTATTCGTAAAGAGTTGAATCGTAAACTTATATCGCTTGTTTACGAATGAGAAAGGTTCGTAAACTTTTAAGAACTGTAAACAGTAACTTCGTAAAGTAAGGTTTACGAGTGAAAAGCTATTCGTAAACAGTTCATTCGTAAAGTAAAGTTTACGAATGAAATATATTCGTAAACCTCTTCCCAAATGAATTTTTTTTTTAAGAATGAACAGTAATTCGCGAATGAACAGTAACGTGCGCAAAAAAAATTTTCGAATGAACAGTAACGTGTGCAAAAAAAGTTTTTTTTACGAATGAATAGTGACGTGCGCAAATTTTATTTTTTTTTACGAATGAAAAGTAATTCGCGAATGAAAAGTAACGTGCGCAAAAAAAATTTTTTTTTTTTTTACGAATGAATAGTGACGTGCGCAAATATTTTTTTTTTTTTTTTTTTACGAATGAAAAGTAATTCGCGAATGAATAGTGGTGTGCGCAAATTTTTTTTTTTTACGAATGAACAGTAACGTGCGCAAAAAATTTTTTTTTTTTTTTACGAATGAATAGTGACGTGCGCAAAATTTTTTTTTTTTTTTTTTTTACGATTGAAAAGTAATTCGCGAATGAACAGTGGTGTGCGCAAATTTTTTTTTTACGAATGAACAGTAATTCGCGAATGAACAGTAACGTGCGCAAATTACTGTTTACGGAAATGTTTACGGGTGTTTTAGGTTTACGGATGAAATAGATTCGTAAACTGTTCCGTAAGATAGTTTACGAATGAGATATATTCGTAAACAACAGCTCCAGATGTTTACGATCAAAAAGCGTTCGTAAACAGTGACTTCAAAGGTTTACGATCAAACAGCGTTCGTAAACTGTGGCTTCAAAAGTTTACGATCAACAAACGTTCGTAAATAGTAACTACGTATGTTTACGATCGACAAACATTCGTAAACAATACTTTCTGAAGTTTACGAATGATCCTTGTTCGTAAACAGTAGTAACCTCAGATTATTCCAATCGCAAACTCGATTCAGTCTAGTTTACGATCAGAAATCATTCGTAAACCTAACTTCTAGTGAACTAATGTCCGTAAACATAGCAATCAGATTAAAATCGATCAAAAATACTTAAATTTTCAAAATTAAGCTCAGATAATCGATCGAAATCAGTAATTAAACATGTAAAAACACTCGATTAAACCAGTTAAATGCAAAACATATAGAATTTTCGAGTTTTTCACATGAACATTTTGAAGATATTGAAGAACAGTTCGATCAAAATTAACACAATTAGTCCAAATTCAGTTGTAATTAGCTCAATTAATCATGATTACTCATCGCAAACAGTATCCCATAGATCATCGCAAACAATTCAAGCGCAAACAGTAAGCATCGCGATGAATAGTGGTGATATTCAAATAATTGCGATGAACAGTAAGCAATCGTAAACAATTAATTCATCAAAATCGATCAATTCAAACACGTTTGCTCTGATACCACTTGTAATTACCAGATTTTCACATCCAACGAAGAACTTGAGAATAGATTGATGAAGAATTACCTTGTAATTAACGCGCGGAAGACTTTGGGTAATTATCAATCAACCTTCATTAATCACCAAGCTTCTCTCTACAATAATTTCATTTCTCTCTCTACAATTAAGCCCTAATTATGATAATGATGAGAGAGTGTTTCTAGTGAGAGAAAGCTAAAACTCAAGTTGTGTGTATTTTACACACACTTGCCCTATATATACCAAAGCATACTTTGGTATATTTACACTTTAGTCCCTATATTTACATAAAATACAATTAAGTCCCTAGACAAAGATAACATGATTATTGAACACTAGAAAATATTCCTAATATTAGCAACTATGAATGGGTATATGCAGGGTTTTAAGAAAGATGCAGTTGGGAGTGAGAATCGTGAGCTTTGATTTTGAGATTCGGGAGGTTTTTTATTTCGTATTATGTAAGATTCGGGAAGATGAAGTGAGAATGTGGATATTCGGGTGAGACTGTGTATAAATAATACTTGACTGCACATTTTCGGGCGTTTTGAAATTCGGGTATTTTGGACAAAATTCGCCGAGTCAAGATTCGGGCAAAAATTAAATGTGTAGTTTAAGTCCGAAAAGTTTAAGATGGCTCGAAATCGTGAAATCAAGAGATTTTTGGGACCCAAAAATCAGTATTGTTAAAATTTCCAAATGCTCAATGATTATGCGATTTTTGCACAGAAAATTTTATGAAAATTTCAAACTCCCCCTCAATTTATGCAAATCTTTCAAACACTCCCCCTAAATAAAGTAGTGAAACTCCCCCTCAAATTATGCACACTACAAAAACATAAAGAGTTAATGATAATCATGAATGGCATCTATGTACACTATATAAGGTTCTTGGAGGCACAATCGATTATGGATCCCGATTCAACATGCCTAACTTAGACACGAGGAATTGGAATCGTTTTTCATCCAATGCCTTCGTGAATAGGTCAGCAAGTTGAAGCTCGGTGTTTACGAAATGCATTTCGATTGTGCCTTGCTCAACATGTTCCTTAATAAAGTGATACCTAATGTCTATATGTTTTGTGCGTGAATGATGTACGGGATTGCAGGTAATAGCTATTGCACTCTTAGAGTCGCTAAAATGGGAATGTTATTTAGTGAAATGTCAAAATCTCGTAGCTGGCTTTTCATCCACAAAATTTGCGAGCAACAACTTGCAGCGGCGACATATTCTGCCTCCGCCGTAGAAGTTGATATGCAGATTTGCTTTCGAGTTTACCAGCTTACGAGTTTACCCCGTAGAAATTGAGTGGTTCCGGAGGTGCTTTTTCTGTCCAGCTTGCATCCCGCATAATCTGCATCCGTGTAGCCAACAAGACGGAAGTCTGAGTCCATGGGGTACCATAGGCCAAGGTTCGGGGTTCCTTTGAGGTACTTGAAGATCCTCTTTACTGCTAGCATGTGGGATTCCTTTGGATAAGCTTGAAAGCGTGCGCATAGACATGTCGCGAACATAATATCTGGCCGGCTGGACGTGAGGTAAAGTAATGATCCTATCATGCCTCGATATGTGGTTTGGTTGACGGGTTTCCCTGAGGTATCCGCATCTAGTTTGCATGAAGGAGACATAGGAGTACTGGCAGTGTTGGAGTTGTCCAAGTTGTACTTCTTGAGGATGTCATGAACGTACTTGGACTGGTTGATGAAGATTCCGTCATGGAGTTGTTTGACTTGAAGGCCTAAGAAGAAACTTAGCTCTCCCATCATACTCATTTCAAACTTTTGTTTCATCAAATCTCCAAACTTTCTGCAGAGTCTTGCGTCCGTTGACCCAAAGATGATGTCGTCGACATATATCTGTACGAGCATAATATCTGACCCGCTTCTTTTGGTGAAGAGAGTCGTGTCGATTTTCCCTTTTGTGAAACCGGAGGAGATGAGAAAATCAGAGAGGACCTCATACCAAGCTCGAGGTGCTTGTTTGAGTCCATACAGAGCTTTGTCCAACCGGTACACATAGTCGGGGTTTTCTCTGCTCACAAAACCTTCGGGCTGAGAAACGAAAACTTCTTCCATCAATATTCCATTGAGGAAGGCTGTTTTGACGTCCATTTGATACACGGTGAAGTTTTTGTGGGCGGCAAAGGCTAGGAAGATTCTGATGGCTTCAATTCTGGCGACAGGTGCATAGGTCTCGTCGTAGTCGATTCCTTCCTGTTGATTGTATCCTTTCGCCACTAGCCTTGCCTTATTTCTGATCACGACTCCTTGTTCATCCTTCTTGTTTTTGAAGATCCACTTAGTACCGATAATGGTTTTCCCTTGCGGTCTAGGTACTAGTTTCCAGACATTCAACCTTTCAAATTGGCTGATTTCTTCCTGCATGGCCATAATCCAATCTGGATCGGTAAGAGCGTCAGCTACTTTGGTTGGTTCCTTTTGACTTAGGAAGCATGAGTAGAGACTTTCATTGATCGTTGAAGCCCTAGTTGTGACACCACTTGAGGGATCCCCGATAATTTGCGAATTCGGATGAGCTCGGGTCCATTTTCTTGCATGTGTTTGTGAGGATTCAACAGTATCTTCACCCGTAGGATTTTCCGAATCCGGTGAGATTTGTGGTTCCGTGGGCTCATCTGGTTGGGATCCTATCTCTTCTGAAGATTTTTCAGCTTGAAAGTCAATAGATGGAAAGGTGTCGGCTTCTGAGCTAGCAATGATATCTGTGTCAGTTGTCGGTTCAGTATCGTCTCCGATATTAAATTTTCCATTGTTGGAGATGAGCTACCAATGCTTGGGTCTTCGGAAGGAACAGTGGCTATGGGCAGCGGAGGTCTTGGACACAGGTGCTCAAACAGCAGATAAAGATCCTCATCGCTAGAGGTATGAGTCTTTGAAGGTGGGCCCACAGAGGAAGTGCTGGGTTGATCTTTAGTCAACTGTCGTAGAAGTCCGGGTTCTGGACTAATTGGTACAGAAACCACTTGATCTACTTCGTCAAACGTGACGTTAATGCTTTCCATAATAGTACTTCTCTCTTTTAGGTATACGCGATAGGCCTTGGAGTTTGTCGAGTATCCTACCAGTACGCCCTCGAATGCCTTCGGATCAAGTTTGCACCTATTTTCTCATTCGTTTGCAACATAGCACTTGCATCCGAAGACTCTGAGGAATGAGACGTCTAGCACTCTGCGGTTTATCATCTCGTATGGAGTTCGGTTGAATCTTTTGTGAAGCGATGCACGATTCTGAGTGAAGCAAGCTGTGTTTAGTGCTTCAGCCCACAAGAAGTGCGGTAGTCCAGAATGAATCAGGAGAGTTCGGGTTGCCTCAACCAGGGTCCTGTTTTTGCGCTCGACAACACCATTTTGTTGGGGTGTGTTTGCTGCTGAGGACTATTGGGTAATACCTAGCGAAGCATAAAAATCGCTGAGTTTTCTGTTCTTGAACTCCGTCCCATTGTCAGTTCTGATTATCTGGATGTTTAGTTGGTAGAGGTTCTGGACTGTCTTCATAAATTCGATGATAAGATTTGATGTTTTGTCTTTGGTTCGGAGAAACTTGGTCCAAGTGAAGCGCGAGAAGTCGTCCACGATTACCAATACATATCTTCGTCCATTGATAGTTTGAGTGCGCATTGGTCCGCACAAGTCCATATGAATGAGCTCAAGAGGTCTAGTGTTCCATGCTGTGTGTTTGGTGTGATGGGACGCTTTCCTCATTTTCCCCATTTCGCACGCCGAGCAAAGATGCTCTTTGTGATATCTGAATGAGGGAAGTCCTTTGACCAAGTTGTCTGAGCGGAGCTTGTCAGATCCTTGAAGTTGAGATGTGAGAGCCGCTGATGCCAAAGATCATTCTGATGTAGAGATGCTCGAGAGATAAGGCAGGTTGGTCGTATTGTCTTCAGGTCGATGGTGTAGAGATTTGTCTTTCTGTGACTAGTGAGTAGCTTTCACCCTTTATCATTGATGACGCTGCACTTCTTGGATTCGAAGAGAACTTGAAATCCTTTGTCACAGAAGCGTCCAATGCTGAATAGGTTGTAGCTTAGCCCTTCGACATATGATACCCCCTTGATGGTAAGTCTGTCATGGATAAGGTTGCCTGTTCCAAGCATGGGTGCTGAATCGCCGTTTCCGAAGTAGACCTTTCCGAGATAGCCCTCGGTGAAGTTGCTCAACAGTTCTTTATTTCCAATCATGTGTGAGGAGCAACTTGAGTCTAAGTACCACACATGACGGACCTGCAACATAAATTAGGTTAGCTTAGGAACCCGTTTAAGGACGGGTCCTGTATTAATGGCAGGAGATGGATCCAATAGTATTGATGTTATGTTGAGCACTAAGTCGGTTTGATTAACGATTGACTTAGGAACCCAGACTTGACTATTGCCTATTTGGTGCAGTAAACACTTTGGAATCCATAGTTACTTGCGTTTGGGAACTTTATTAAGTTTGTTTTTGTTCTCATTTTTGGGTGTGGCGTATCTCTTCCTTTTTGTCTTTCGCAATTGCCTATGTTGCGTGGGTGATGCAGGATTAGAGAGGGAGGAAGGGATAGTACTCGCCTTTTTGCGAAATCGATTGTGATGAGAACGTGGAAATGCATCATAATAATTAGGACAATTCCTAGGAGTTTTGGTAGAAAGTAGAGAATTATAGTCTGCGATATTACAAGGAAATCGCTTAGGAAAGTTAAAACAGTTTAAAATTGGAGAGACAGTTGTTGGGAATCCCCGTAGGGGCCCGAGGCCCTCGTTCCTTGAACGGCGGAATTTTAAAACTTTTGGGATTTCCGCCTTTCCCTTGGACCGCTCGGTAATAACACGAGAACATAAGCACGAATTAGAAAGGTTTCAGCCATTATACCTTGATGAAAAACGAAGGAGATGGCTAGCTACGAATCCTTCTATTCCCCGGGATGTTGTATCCCTCTCCTAGCACCTTTGCGCGCACGAACGGGGCAAGAGCGTCACGCCGGCACCACACACGTCACGGCCGAGGCTTGCTTGAGACGGCTAGAGCAAGCTCGGGCAGCAAGGCACGCTCCTTTCACACACACGGCGCAGCCACCGAGAGAGAGTGAGAGAGAGAGAGAGACGCGCGAGAGAGATAGAGGCCGAGAGAGATTTTTGTCTTCTAGGTTTTTTCTTTCTTTTCAAGAAAAATGACTTGGGGTTTTGATTCAAAAATCAAAACCCTTTTATACTTGATGAAGTGGCCGAAATTCTTAAGGTGGGTGGAGAAAAATTCTCACCCACTTTTTCATACCAAGTCTTCTTTGCTTACTTGGTCTTTTTCTTTTGAATTTAAACTCAACTTCAAATTCAAATTAAATATTAAATAAATTAATATTTATTCTATATTTAGTATATTTAAATATATTATATCCAATATAAATATTTAAATTAATTTCGAAATTAATCTAATATAAAATCGAAAACTATATATATATCTAATATATATATTTTATTTAATTCCAATTAAAATATTATTATTTTTCTAAAACAATAATAAAGATTTAAATCACATTTAAATCATATACTAAATATTAAATATCCAATATTATATTTCAAAAATATTTCGTGAGGTGAAAAGACCATTTTGCCCCTCACGCGTTTTTACCAAGTTTTCGGCCATTTAGGGTTTCGGCCAAGCCCTAAACCCTAATCTCTCAATCCAGGCCCCAGCCTGCTCTATTCTCATATAGACGTTGTGTCGGTTGCCCTTTTTAAGCCCGACTCTCTTGGTTCGTCTCAACCGACTCTGAGAGGAATCCAGGAGTTCGGTATTCACCTAGCCAGCCCCGTGGTACCGAACCGATCCCAAGTTGAGTACGAATAGGTATTATTCACGAACTGACTATAGATTATCGTACTACGTATAAACCCTTTACGTTTGTCCCGGTCGAGTGAAAGTCACGCGTAGTCGAACTTACAGGACTCGACACTGTGATGTTCGTGTCGGTGACATTTACCAAAACTGCCCTCCACGACACTCGTGAGTCAGTTATATGCTCTGGCCAGAGGCTTAGGTAAATTCCCGCACATCGAAACTGCATAGGACGTTAACCTTGAATTTAATTAAGGCCGTAAATCCTGCTCAGCGGTATAACCGGCAATCACGTCGAAAAGTCAAGACCGCATTTCGCCGCTGACCCATGCTACATGCAATTCGGGCCTAGCAAACTAGTGACTAATCAAGACCTTAAGACCAACCCCGAGTTAACCCTTTCGGTCTAAGGTTCACGTAGACTACTATAGTCAATCGATCGATCAGCGACTTTACCAGCGTGTGATCGTTCGATTACGAGTCAGTGTCCAAATACAGACAATCCCCTGATTCGTCTTGTATCAATGTCACGAGCTCCCACTTCCCAAGTGAATGGTTGGCACAACCATTTTGGACTCATCGACAAACAAGTCGTACTCATCAATCCAGTCACCCTACTGGAGACTAAGACTTGTGGACTTAGTTTAATATCACAGTATGTCAGCTTACTGGTGCCCCCTCTCTGTCCCCACAGAATCAGTAACTGAACTGTAAATATTGGGGTTTTATTAATTCGTCTTATTACCCGACTGCAAGGTTAATTTATTTAGACGAAATAATAATCTGCCTTTATTTTGTTTGTCATGCTAAAGTCGACAAAAAATAATTTCATTATCAAATAATTCAATTACAAATGTTAAACACATCAAAATTTCACTAATGCCCTCGTACTATCTAATCCTCGTACGGCATCTAGGGCATAAACCTCAACAACAGTCTTTGAAGGTAGCTTCTGTTGAGGTTTATGCCCTAGATACCGTACGGGGATTAGATAGTACGAGGGCATTAGTGTAATTTTGATGTGTTTAACATTTCTAACTGAATTATTTGATAATGAAATTATTATTGTTTGTTTATTGTCGAAATTAGCATGACAAACAATACAAAGGCAGATTATTATTTCGTCTAAATAAATTAACCTTGCAGTCGGGTAATAAGACGAATTAATAAAACCCCAATATTTACAGTTCAGTTACTGATTCTGTGGGGACAGAGAGGGGGCACCAGTAAGCTGACATACTGTAATATTAAATTAAGTCCACAAGTCTTAGTCTCCAGTAGGGTGACTGGATTGACGAGTACGACTTGTTTGTCGACGGGTCCAAAGTGGTTGTGCCAACCATTCACTTGGGAAGTGGGAGCTCGTGACATTGATACAAGACGAATCAGGGGATTGTCTGTATTTGGACACTGACTCGTAATCGAACGATCACACGCTGGTAAAGTCGTTGATCGATCGATTGCCTATAGTAGTCTACGTGAACCTTAGACCGAAAGGGTTTAACCCGGGGTTGGTCTTAAGGTCTTGATTTGTCACTAGTTTGCTAGGCCCAAATTGCATGCAGCAAGGGTCAGCGGCGAAATGCGGTCTTGCCTTTTCGACGTGATTGCCGGTTATATCGCTGAGCGGGATTTACGGCCTTGATTAAATTCAAGGTTAACGTCCTATGCTATTTCGATGTGCGGGAATTTACCTAAGCCTCTGGCCAGAGCATATAACTGACTCACGAGTGTCGTGGAGGGCAGTTTTGGTAAATGTCACCGACACGAACATCATAGCGTCGAGTCCTGTAAGTTCGACTACGCGTGACTTTCACTCGACCGGGACAAACATAAAGGGTTTATACGTAGCACGATAATCTATAGTCGGTTCGTGAATAATACCTATTCGTACTCAACTCGGGATCGTTTCGGTACCACGGGACTGGCTAGGTGAATACCGAACTCCTGGATTCCTCCCAGAGCCGGTTGAGACGAACCAAGAGGGTCGGGCTTAAAAAGGGCAACCGACACAACGTCAATATGAGAATATAGCAGGCTGGGGCCTGGATTGAGAGATTAGGGTTTAGGGCTTGGCCGAAACCCTAAATGGCCGAAAACTTGGTAAAATCGCGTGAGGGGCAAAATGGTCTTTTCACCTCACGAAATATTTTGGAAATATTATATTGGATATTTAATATTCAGTATATGATTTAAGTGTGATTTAAATCTTTATTATTGTTTTAGAAAAATAATAATATTTGATTTGGAATTAAATAATATATATATTAGATATATATATAGTTTTCGATTTTAATATAATATTAATTTCGAAAATAATAAATATATTTATATTGGATATTATATATTTTAAATATACTAAATATAGAAAATATATTAATTAATATTAATATTAATTTGAATTTGAATTTTGAATTTGAATTCAAAAGAGAAAGACCAAGTCAACAAGGAGACTAGGTATGAAAAAGTGGGTGAGAATTTTTCTCCACCCACCTTGTAAATTTCGGCCACCTTACCTAAGGTATAAATAGGATTTTTCCATTTTAGAAAACTCTAAGTCATTTGGATGAAAAGAATAAAAAGTTAGGGTTTTTATTCTCCTCTCTCTCTCAATCTCTCTCGTCTCACTCTCCCTCTTTCTCTCTTGTTGCCCGCGCGTGTGAGTGGAGGTGCTGCCCGAGCTTGCTCTAGCCGCCTTAAGCTAGCTTCGGTCGTGACGTTGTAAGGTGCCGGTGTGACGCTCTTGCCCTGTTCGTGCGCGTAAAGGTGCTAGGAGAGGGATACAACATCTCGGGGATTAGAAGGGTTCGTAGCTCGCCATCGTCCTGTGATCGTCAAGGTATCATGGCTGTAAAACTCTTCTCCTTTCGTGTATATATGTTCTCGTGTTATTATCGAGCGGTCCAAGTGAAAGGCGGGAATCCCAAAAGTTTTAAAAATTCCGCCGTTCAAGGAACGACGGCCTCGGGGCCCTACGGGGATTCCCAACAGTGGTATCAGAGCCTTAGGCTCGGTTAAGTCACGGGACTATGACCACGAAGCCCGAACGAAAGCTTTTAGAAGAGCTGGCCGCGCGCGTGGAGCGCGCGGCGCCCTAGGCGCGCGGCACGCTGCCTTGGCCGCGCGCGTAGGCGCGGCGTTGGCTAGCCGCGCGCAGCGCGCGACAGCTTGGGCAGGGCTGCGCGCGCGGCACACAGGCCTGGCCGTGCGCACAGCGCACGGCGCTGGTCTGGCCGCACGCGCGTAGGGGCGCGCGGCACTTGGTCGGGCCGCGTGGGCGGTGCCGGCTCGGTCGCAACTAGGGTTGCGTGGTTAAGCCTCGAAGCCCAATGGGCTTGGCCCAAATCTGATAAAAGCCCAAATGTGGATTTAGGCTCGGATCTGTGTAAAATTGTCGTGATGCATGTAATATATGAATTACATGGTGATTGATTGGGGATTAGGTTCTGTTTTTCAGCGGGTGATATGTTAAGGGTGACAAGGTCCCCCCGGGTTGTACTTTACAGTTTTTCTAGAAAGACGTGCTTTGTTGTTTTAAGGGAAAGATCCCCCCGTCATAGGCTATAGTAGTACAGGATTGACGGCCGTACGAGAGACGATCGAGACGAGACGAACGAACAAGACGGTGGCCGAGGTGTCCGTTCGAGACAAGCCCGAAGACTTAGAGTTTTCTTTTTGTACAAATAGGATAGAACTAGAAATATTCCCGATCTTTCACATTTACTTTAATAGGTTGAAACTAGGTTTACTATTAAAGTCTATTATGTGCGTGTTGGTTTCGAACGTGATATCGTGCATAATGTGCTCGTTCTTATATGTGAGGATTCTCCCGAAGTTAGACTTTAAAATATCAAGTGAGTAAAGCGCGGGGCTCCTGACTTCTATCAAGTCAAAAAACGTTACGACTTAGGGGTACGGTTTTGGTTGACCGAGTTACGGCGCTAAAATCCTCGCCTTTGACGTGAACGGTTTTTGGATGCATTTTTGATAATGCCGCTGACCACTCTTCGTCGTCCCGCAAAGTGTTATCCTACGAAGGCGAAGTTCACTCAAAAGTGGAAGGTTAGCAGGACGTTGATAGGCAGCACTTGTACAGTCATTCCCAAGACGTCTGAGTTACAGGCCGAGGGACCCTGACTGAGACAAATTCGTTGAAACTTCTATGTGATAGAATCGTGTGGGACATGAACCTGACTGATCAAATATACCAATAAACTGTTAAGTTGAGGCTAGTTTGATTCAGTGCGGGTAAATCAACGCCACTATGAAACTACTCAACGAGGTTTTCGAAATTCCTAACGGGAGACAGGATTTCGAGAAAAATAGTGGGAGTCAGACGAAAAATTAAAGTTCTATTTTAGTCTGATTAAACACTTCAAATCCTAACTATCTGTTTTTCTTTCTGCAGTTTATTTTCTTCTCTATTTATATGATGACAAACCCATTATCCGTACTTTTGGAAAAACATTGTTTGTTGGGACCAAACTATGTTGATTGGCTAAGAAATCTGAGGATCGTCCTCAGATTGGAAAAATTGGAGTATGTCTTGGACATCGAGGAGCCTTTGACTCCCAATGCTGATTCAACAGAGCAAGACCTGCAGTTCCACGATAAGTGGGTTGAGGATGCTGGCAAGGTCCACTCCTACATGCTATCGGCTATGAGCCCAGAGCTGCAGCGTTTGCATGAGTTCATGAGTTTTAAAGAGATACAGGTGCATTTAGTTGGGCTTTATGGTGAGTCGTCTAGGAGCGCTCGCTACGCCATCAGGCATACTCTCTTCAACACCAAGCTCGCAGAGGGTGGTGATGTCCATGCTCATTTACTGAAGCTGAATGAGCATATGGAGCGATTGGATGCGCTGGCATTTGGTTTACCTCACGAGGTAAAGATTGACGTCATACTACAGTCCCTCCCACCGTCCTTCCACCAGTTCGTGGTGAACTGTAACCTGAACAATCGGGAGTATTCGATACCTGACCTGATCAATCAGTTGGTTGCAGCCAGTACTCAGTATCGCAGCGATAAGGGTAAGGGCAAGGAGGTGGCGCTTGTTGCGACTACTCGGTCCAAGGGGTCGAAGAAGAAGCCGAGCAAGCATAGCGGGCCAAAGGGTAGAATCGCCAAGAAGGCGAAATCCAAGAAGGCTGTGAAGTCGGGCGCGAAGCCCACTGACAAGTGCCTCCATTGCCAGCAGCTGGGTCACTGGAAGCACGACTGTTCTAAGCTGAAGGCGTCTTCTGACGCTTCAGGTAAGCAATTAGTTTTCGAAGCTAATTGTTCTGTGTATTCTACTTCATGGATACTTGACTCAGGGGCTAGCTCCCATATTTGTGTTTTGAACCAGGGTCTGGAACGAAGTAGGAATCTTCAAGCTGGTGAGGTCTCGATCAACGTTGGCAGCGGACATAGTGTTGCAGCGACGCACGTGGGATCGAAGACTTTGCTTTTATCATCTTTGCATAGTTTAGTACTTTCTGATGTTTTGGTTTTGCCCAAGGTGCTTAAGAACATTATTTCGATTCCTGTTTTGAGCAGACTTGGTTATGAATTTCGATTTATTGATAATGTTTGCCATATTTATTTTAGAAATGAAAACGTTGAAAATGCGACGTTAATAAATGGTTTATATTACGTCAACCTAAGAGATAAGGTGGAAATTGTAAATGCAATTACCAACTCGTCGACGGGGTCGAACGAACGATACATCTGGCACCTTCGACTAGGTCACGCTGGGGAAGCAAAGATTGACAAGATGGAAAAGGACGGCCTGATTCGCATAGCTAAGTCAGGCCCGATCCCAACTTGTTAGTCTTGCATCCTAGGCAAAATGACCAAATCACCCTTCACAGGGACTTTTACTAGGGCCACAGAAGTGTTGGGTTTGATCCACACTGATGTATGCGGACCGTTCAGGGTGACGGCCCGAGGTAATTGCCGCTACTTCATTACGTTTACGGACGATCAGTCCCGCTACGGGACTGTCTATTTGATGAGACAAAAGTCCGAAGCTCTTGAAATGTTCAAAGAGTACAGGGCGTTAGTGGAGAAGCAAACTGGCAAGATCATTAAAGCCGTTCGATCAGATCGAAGCGGCGAGTACATGAGCCTTGAGTTCGATGCATTTCTAAGAGAAAATGGCATCGTTATACAGTTCTCACCTCCCGGTACGCCACAATTAAATGGCGTAGCCGAGCGAAGAAACCGAACACTTTTGGATATGGTTCGGTCGATGATGAGTTACACAGATCTCCCAATTTCGTTATGGGGTTATGCTTTAGAGACAGCAACCTATATCCTAACAGGATACCTACCCGTTCTGCCGACAGGATCCCTTACGAAGCTTGGCATAATCGTAAGGCAAGCCTGAATCACACTAGGATTTGGGGTTGCCCCGCCTTTGTGAAAAAGTTACAGGCAGACAAGTTTGAATCAAGGTCGATTATGGCCAGATTCGTCGGATACCCCGAGGACTCAATGGGGTACTACTTTTACGTTCCAGACGAACATAGGGTGTTTGTCGCTTTACGCGCAACCTTCATGGAAGAAGAGTTCATTAGCGAAGGCGGTAAAGGACGTGAAATAACTCTTGGTGAGTTAAGCGACGAATCAACTCCAGTTGTTACAGAGTCGTTAGACGACGTTCCAGAAAACCCGGCTCAGCCGCAATTGCGCAGGTCTAGTAGGATATCTCAAATGCCTGAGAGATATGGTATGGTACACGTCGAGCATGGGGATGGTGCGATGGAGGGATGCGTCGGGGATGATCCCGTCACCTACGACCAGGCAATTACCGGTACAGACTCCCTCAAGTGGCTTGAGGCTATGCAGGCCGAAATGGACTCTATGTATTCAAACCAGGTTTGGACACTTGTAGACCTACCCAATGGTTTCAGACCGATCGGGAACAAATGGATCTACAAGAAGAAGATTGGATCTGACGGACAGGTGGAAACGTACAAAGCTACGCTTGTAGCGAAAGGGTATAGTCAAAAAGAGGGTATTGACTATGAGGAGACCTTTTCACCAGTCGCGATGATAAAGTCCATTCGCATTATGCTTGCGATAGCAGCATACTATGACTACGAGATCTGACAGATGATTGTAAAGACCGCGTTCCTGAATGTACGTAGATGTCGTTTCTAGTATTGTACGTAGATGATATCCTTTTGATAGGAAACGACATTGGGATGCTTTCAGAGGTCAAAGCTTGGCTTTCGACCGAATTCTCTATGAAAGACCTGGGAGAAGCGACCTATATTCTAGGAATACGCCTATTTAGAGATAGGGCGAAACGATCAATTGGCTTATCCCAGGCCCTTTACTTAGAACTAAAGTCCTTAAAAGGTTTAAGATGGACGACTCTAAGAAAGGGTTCCTACCTATGAGGCATGGGATTCATCTCTCAAAGGCTATGTCTCCTCGCAACGAGGTACAAAGACAAGAGATGAGTGGAGTCCCCTATGCTTCAGCTGTGGGTAGCCTGATGTACGCGATGCTTTGCACGCGACCAGACATAGCGTACGCTGTGAGCGTAGTGAGTAGGTTTCAGGCCAACCCTGGTAAGGAACACTGGGCGGCGGTAAAGACAGTCCTGAAGTACCTTAGACGGACTAAGGACTTGATACTGATTTACGGCCCAGGAGAATTAGAGGTAGATGGTTATACGGATTCGGACTTCCAATCAGATGTGGATGACCGAAAGTCTACTTCGGGTTTTGTATATACGCTCAATGGTGGCGCAGTAACTTGGAAGAGTTCGAAGCAAAGCACGACTGTTGATTCCACCACTGAGGCGGAGTATATAGCGACTTCAGAAGCTGCCAAGGAGGGTGTTTTGATAGGCAAGTTCTTAGAAGAAGTGCAGGTAGTACCTAGCATAGTGGATCGTCCGTTACCATTGTGGTGCGATAATAGCGGAGCGATCGCACAAGCTAAGGAACCCCGTGCTCACAGTAAGTCCAAGCACATAGAGAGAAAATACCACGTGTTACGTGGGTTCGTTGAGAATGGCTCTATAGCCGTGCAGAAGATCGCCTCAGAAGAAAATGTGGCGGACCCGTTCACGAAGCCACTGTCTCAGGCAGTGTTAGATCGTCACCTCGATAAAATGGGGTTGAGAATATTATAGCACGTGGCATTAGTGCAAGTGGGAGATTGTTGAGGTTTATGCCCTAGATGCCGTACGCGGATTAGATGGTACGAGGGCATTAGTGTAATTTTGATGTGTTTAACATTTGTAATTGAATTATTTGATAATGAAATTATTATTGTTTGTTTATTGTCGAAATTAGCATGACAAACAATACAAAGGCAGATTATTATTTCGTCTAAATAAATTAACCTTGCAGTCGGGTAATAAGATGAATTAATAAAACCCCAATATTTACAGTTCAGTTACTGATTCTGTGGGGACAGAGAGGGGGCACCAATAAGCTGACATACTGTAATATTAAATTAAGTCCACAAGTCTTAGTCTCCAGTAGGGTGACTGGATTGACGAGTTCGACTTGTTTGTCGACGGGTCCAAAGTGCTTGTGCCAACCATTCACTTGGGAAGTGGGAGCTCGTGACATTGATACAAGACGAATCAGGGGATTGTCTGTATTTGGACACTGACTCGTAATCGAACGATCACACGCTGGTAAAGTCGTTGATCGATCGATTGACTATAGTAGACTACGTGAACCTTAGACCGAAAGGGTTTAACCCGGGGTTTGTCTTAAGGTCTTGATTTGTCACTAGTTTGCTAGGCCCAAATTGCATGAAGCAAGGGTCAGCGGCGAAATGCGGTCTTCACTTTTCGACGTGATTTTATACCGTTGAGCGGGATTTACGGCCTTGATTAAATTCAAGGTTAACGTCTTATGCAGTTTCGATGTGCGGGAATTTACCTAAGCCTCTGGCCAGAGCATATAACTGACTCACGAGTGTCGTGGAGGGCAGTTTTGGTAAATGTCACCGACACGAACATCATAGCGTCGAGTCCTGTAAGTTCGACTACGCGTGACTTTCACTCGACCGGGACAAACATAAAGGGTTTATACGTAGCACGATAATCTATAGTCGGTTCGTGAATAATACCTATTCGTACTCAACTCGGGATCGGTTCGGTACCACGGGGCTGGCTAGGTGAATACCGAACTCCTAGATTCCTCCCAGAGCCGGTTGAGACGAACCAAGAGGGTCGGGCTTAAAAAGGGCAACCGACACAACGTCAATATGAGAATATAGCAGGCTGGGGCCTGGATTGAGAGATTAGGGTTTAGGGCTTGGCCGAAACCCTAAATGCCGAAAACTTGGTAAAATCGCGTGAGGGGCAAAATGGTCTTTTCACCTCACGAAATATTTTGGAAATATTACATTGGATATTTAATATTTAGTATATGATTTAAATGTGATTTAAATCTTTATTATTGTTTTAGAAAAATAATAATATTTGATTTGGAATTAAATAATATATATTATTTATATATATAGTTTTCGATTTTAATATAATATTAATTTCGAAAATAATAAATATATTTATATTGGATATTATATATTGTAAACATCAGGAAAGTTTTCAAGAGTATAAATTTTACATAGGAGAATGGTTCTTTCTTCCGAAAAGGCTTTCCTTTCAGATTCCAGAGACGCAGTTAGCTCGCCTATTTTGCGGATTATTTCCGGAATGTAAATGGATGAGTAAATAGGTGTTAGGAATATTTTCTAGTGTTCAATAATCATGTTATCTTTGTCTAGGGACTTAATTGTATTTTATGTAAATATTGGGACTAAAGTGTAAATATACCAAAGTATGCTTTGGTATATATAGGGCAAGTGTGTGTAAAATACACATAACTTGAGTTTTAGCTTTCTCTCACTAGAAACACTCTCATCATTATCATAATTAGGGCTTAATTGTAGAGAGAGAAAGGAGATTATTGTAGAGAGAAGCTTGGTGATTAATGAAGGTTGATTGATAATTACCCAAGTCTTCCGCGCGTTAATTACAAGGTAATTCTCATTCGATCTATTCTCAAGTTTTATTGATTGGATGTATGAAAACTGTGACCTACA
Organism: Lindernia subracemosa; assembly: GCA_028392965.1. Lineage (NCBI taxonomy): Eukaryota > Viridiplantae > Streptophyta > Magnoliopsida > Lamiales > Linderniaceae > Vandellia > Vandellia subracemosa. The sequence continues at coordinate 381,267 of JAQPCC010000060.1, forward strand.
AGTGGTATCAGAGCATGCGGGTTAAGAATTGATTGATTTTTAAGCTTAATTTGATGTTTACGATGGTGTTCGATTGATGAATTGATGTTTACGATAGCTACAGTTCATCGCACTGTTCATCGCGATTTACACTGTTCATCGCTTTCTTATATGTCCTGCTTGCTTAGATGTTTGCGATGATGTGTTTGATACTGTTTGCGATGATTAATAGTTGATTAATTGAGCTAATTACAGCTGAATTTGGACTAATTGTGTTGATTTTTGATCGAACTGTTCATTTGATCTTCAAATTGTTCATGTGAAAATCTCGAAAATTGTTTATGTTTTGCTTTTGATCTGGTTTAATCGAGTGTTTTTACATGTTTAATTGCTGATTTCGATCGATTATCTGAGCTTAATTTGAGATTTTAAGTGTTTATGATCGAGTTTTACTTTTATTGCAAAGTTTACGAACGAAAGTTTGCGGATTGGGAGTTTACGAATGATTTTCATTCGTAAACCCAGATAAAGTACTTAGTTTACGATCGCAAGTTTGCAAATCTCAGTGTTTACGAATAATTTTCATTCGTAAACCTAGATAAATTCTGTTTACGAATGCTTTTTCAGTCGTAAACTATCTGAAGGCACTGTTTACGAATACTTTTCAATCGTAAACGTTATTTTACGAAACTACTGTTTACGAAAGATTTTCAATCGTAAACCTTGTTTACGATCTCAATAGTGTGTGAAGGTTTACGAATACTATTCAATCGTAAACTAAAGAGTACTGTTTACGAACGATTAAAGGTTTACGAACGTTAGTTTGCGAATCTTAGTGTCATTCGTAAACCAAGATAAACTCAGTTTACGAATATAATTTTACGAATCTCAGAGTTTCATTCGTAAACCTAGATAAACTGAGTTTTACGATTCACTAAGTGGAAGAGTGTCAGTGTTTACGAACGAATTTCAATCGTAAACATAAAGTCGAGTTTACGACAGAGGTAATCGTAAACCTCTATTCCTGTTTGAGTTTACGAATCACTTTCATTCGTAAAAGAATTTACGAATCTTTACGATCGTAAACCTTCCTGTTTACGAATCCTTAAGTTTACGAATATTCATCATTCGTAAACCATTCAAGACTTAGTCTTTGAAAACTATTTCATTCGTAAACCTCATCCGTTCAAGTTTACGAATAAGTTACATTCGTAAACTTCCCATACAGTGTTTACGAATCATTTTCATTCGTAAACCTCATCCTGATAACAGTTTACGAACGTAAACCTTACCCTGATAACATTCTTAAAGGTTTACGAACGATTAAAAGTTTACGAACGATTCTCATTCGTAAACACTCTATACTCGTAAACTAAAAAGCACTGTTTACAGAATCAGAACCGCAAAAACTTACATTCTTTTAATAATATACAAAGTCTACGATACAATCTAAGTCGATAATTAATATTTGTATCTAAACTTTGCTGTGCTGAAAAGTTTATGAACTGAACTGAAATTAAAAGTTTGCGGTTAATATCAAAAGTTAATTTTTAAACAGAATCGAAAATATTGATCACAAATTAAATCAATTCGAAAACACGTCAACGATCAATATACATCCAACAATTTTATTTGATCAAAATTAAAATCCAACATTCTATATAGAAATTAATTACAAACATTATTTGAACTTAAATTTTCAAAATTCTATATTTGAACTGAAAAGATTAAAATGGATTTATTTCACGAACAAATGATCAAGACACTAGAAGCCAGGCTAGCTAATAACGAGCGTGTCTTAAGAAAACATCTAGAAATCGAAGCTAGTCTTGAATGTCAATTGACCAATGCAAAGGATGAGATTATAAGGTTGAAGACTAAGACCACAGAACATGAATCAAAAATATGTGAGTTGAAAATAAGTTTGTCTGCCTGTGATGAAGCAAACAATTCAATGTTGCAAAAATCCTCATCCACAAATAATGAAAAAGAAATGGTCAAGAAATTAGAAGCAAGATTAGCCAATAATGAAGTTGTCCTAAGAAAACATCTATTAGAAGAAGCCAATCTAGGAATAAAGCTTCAATTAGCTAATGAGAAAATAGCTAAACTTAACAATGATCTTGCTAAATCAAATTCTGAAACAACAGAACTAAAGGAAAATAAAGATTATCAAGCTCAAAATAAAGATCTTTCTGAAGAATGCACAAGATTACACTCTAAAATTAAAGAACTAGAGCTTCTTCTGGTAAAGAAAGATCAACTTGAGAAAAACTTATCTCTAAATAAGTCGACTCAAACAATTGAGTCAGTGCCAACTAAGGAACATTCTATACTATCAATAAAACCTGAACCTAAGGATTGCTACACTCCAGACGGGTTTCGAGCTCAAATAGATAAGCTTTTCAAGGAGAATTTAATTCTCAAAAATTCCTCTCAAAAAGGCGCAAGAATGACTAAAGATATCAATAAAGAAAGAATAGAGGAAGACAAATTATCTTCTATTGCCTCGACTAAATTTGGTTCTACCTCTATTCCTAATCCAAAAATACCCAGAGTCATTCTAAAATCAAAATTAAAGAAAGAAGCTACTAAAACTAAAGTAGACAATAGTTACACATTCTCTATTAAAACTGAAACGTCCAAAAGTAATAATTGTCTAAACAAAAGTAGCTCATTTAGTACACATTACAAAGTGAATGATATGAGTCTAGAAGGTAGGAAATACGACACTTCTATTCGTAATGCTATTGATTCTATAAGCTCGTATTCCTCTCTCAAGTACCCGGTCAAAGTTAAATCCGAATTGCATCTTAAGCGACTGGCGAAAGAGAAAATTTTCTCTTCTACAAAAAGACACACATTCACCGATGCTGAAAAGTTAAATTTCAAAAAGGTACAACAAATTTGGAAACCTACGCTACAAATGGAAATAAGTAGTCCTCGACAAATGTGGATTCCTATGACTGCTTTATGTGATAATTTTGCTTCCAAATTTGAACCTTATATGCATAATTGTTTCACTGCTAACCAGGGAGGACCCGTCAAAAAATGGGTACCAAAGTCCCGATAATTTGCTTTGCAGGTTCCCGATCATACATGGTAAATAGACGACGATTACTCCACATGTATGGTCGGTATGCAATGATGAGCAGTCGCACAAGCCCCGAACGTGTGGTATTCGGTTTGCTCCACACACGTGATCGGTCTGCGACGTGATTAAACACACCAAATCAAGACTATTCCAAAGCTCTTGATTTAACATTGTTTTTATTTTTATTTTTTCCTTAAAAAAAAAAAGGCCATAAAAAAAAAAAGGGGCCATGAAAAAAAAAAAGGCCATAAAAAAATAAATAAATAAGCCATAAAAAAAAAAAAAAAACAACAACAAAAAAAAAAACAAAACAAAACAAAAAAAAATGGGAGAAAAACTTTTGAGCTACAATGTTTAAAGAAGGCCGAGCCGATTTCAAAATTCAAAAAGCGCTTGAATTTCTGTGGAGTCAAACTCTATATTTTCAGTTTTTGACTATCATAGGGAGTTCGACTTAGTATAAATAGCGCTTAATTTTATAGAATAGTCGGTCTTCATATTCTATATTGTTTTTATTTTGGGGGAGTGGATAGATAAATAGACAAGGCGCATGAACTTCAAAAGAGCGTATTACCATAGTTCTAATGTAAAAAGCGCATATGTTTTAGGGGGAGTGAGACTTATAAGTGCAAAAGGCACATTTATTGGGGAGTGTCACTTCAAATACAAAAGGCGCTTGATTTCTTCGTAATATGCAATTTCTCAAAAAAACGCATCTATTTAGGGGGAGCACGGGCATCACATTTGAATTAGCGCAAGTATTTAGGGGGAGTGTTACCTAAAAACAGCGCTAGAGCTTAAAAGGGAATGCCCTGAAGACAACCTTCATGCTTTGAAGAGGGAGTGCTACCTACATGCCAACAAGCGCATGGACACAAAAGAGTTGTTCACATACCTGTTCCAAAGGTTCAGTAGACCCAACTGATCCTAACCCAGGAACAAACCCCGAGTGTATGTGAGGGTACTAAGCATATCACGATGACATCCTTACAACTCAACCACAAACTATCCGGGCCATAACCATATAGGTACAGGACTGATTTATCAGATCCCGGGTAGAAGACGCTTCATCTGGTCCAAAGGCGCATGCACGACCCTTCCTAGCTACTCATTTGTCTCCCTAAAGACAGATGTTTCAATATCTCACGGGGAACCGCATATGCTATCACAGTTTTATTTGGAAGCGGGAGATATTGAACAAAGTGGTCCACAGCCCCACACCACGATTTTCTTGAACACTTTACTGTCTAGTGTGTCCTCATAGCCTAAATTTTTTAAAATTTTCTAGGACACATTCATTCTTTTACACACATATTGCTGGTCTACGTGACCATGTCAGAACTTTTGTAGACGCATCATTCAATAATGTGCTTCTATGATCAGAAGGAAGTCCTGCCGTTGCAACATCAAAACAACAACGGTAGCAGGCCATCTTCTGGAGCACGACTCTAGAACGATGTCAACGGGATGCCTATGTGGCCCCGTAGTCCCTTCAAATGCAAGTCTGTGTGACTTCGCATCAACGACCAAGAGTGACATCAAGGGATGTCTCACGATGATCGGTCGTCTGTCCCGTTTTCAGGTACTTCATCCGAAATTCAATGCCAACCACGTTCAGCGTACACAGGATCACCTTGATCACACAGCATGACGATATAAATGAATCGCCATGAGGGGGAGAAGTATATCAAGGAGGCCAAGCACGTGAACTCATTAAAGAAGCCAAGATTTCAACGCACGTGCTGAACCACAGCAAACAAGACCTCTCTCCATGGTTCGAGCGTACACGACAAGTCAATGCTGACGATCCGCGCGACTCTGATATATGCAAGAAGGTGACGAACATTCAAGTTGCAAAGAAGAAAAAGAGGGTGCATGTAAATAGGGGGAGACTGAAGATTCTCCAGATGCTCTCAGCTATTTTCTTCAAACAGCAACAGAAGACCGTGTCAAATTCAAAGTTGAACACAAAGGCAGAGATTGTTAGGAATCTTTTCTGCTGCAAAGGGGGAGATTGTTAGGAATCTTTCTGTTGTGTTCAAATGATGATGAAGACTGAAGATTATCAAAGACAAAGACAACCGACGCTTCAATGACAATTGAACACTAAGGGGGAGATTGTTAGGAATATTTTCTAGTGTTCACTAATCATGTTATCTTTGTCTAGGGACTTAATTGTATTTTATATAAATATAGGGACTAAAGTGTAAATATACCAAAGTATTCTTTGGTATATATAGGGCAAGTGTGTGTAAAATACACACAACTTGAGTAATTGTTTCTCTCTCTAGGTTAGATTTCTCTCTCATCATTAGCATAATTAGGGGTGTAATTGTAGAGAGAGAAAGTGAGGTATATTGTAGAGAGAAGCTTGGTATTAATGGAGATTGATTGAGTTTATACCCAAAGTCTTCCGCGCGTTTTGTAATACCCGTAAAATTTGATACGGGGATTTCGCAAAACTTCGAAATTGGTGAAGATAAGTTTGGGCAGGCTTGAAATTGAGCCCAAATAATAATTGGGCCCAAGCCCGATAAAGAAGGAAAACTTTGATGGGCTGAAAAATAATAGTAGGCCCAAGTCTAAATAACCAAATGACCCAAAGGCTAAATTATGGGTTGCTTAAGACATGAGGAAAAACACGTCCATGCCTCATCACCTGCTGAACAAAAGCAGTAAAAACCATCATTAGAGATAAATAATAGCAGCAAGAGAGAAAGGAGAAGAAGGCGAGAGAGAAAGAAGAAAGAGACAAAGGAAATTTGGCAAAAGCTCCTTCCAATCTTCATCAACAAAAATCTGCTTAAACACTGCTTAGGAAGTGAGGTATGTGAAACTTACAAACCCAAAACTGATATTTTTAAGCTGTTATATTTATGGTGAAAGGATCACCATCGTTTTTGGTTCGATAAAATGCTATGTGTGATGATTGATGTTTAAAAACCCAAAATATGGGTTTTAATTATGTTATGAGTTTCTGGAATTTGTTGAAGATATGAAGATTTGAAGAACTTAGTGTTTTTCGTATACTGTTCTTCACTTTCGGATGATTCTTGTTTTCGGGCCGAAAACCATTTTCGCAGGCCATTTTAAGTTTTCGCGGGCCAGTTACTTTGCGAATTGTGAGGAAGAAAAAGTTTTCGCGGGCCGAAAAATCAGTTTTCGCGGGCCTAAGTTTTTCGGTATGTGAGAGGAAAAAGTTTTCGCGGGCCAATAATGAGTTTTCGCGAACCAAGCTTTTCGCCACTTTTTGTGAGGTTTCGCGAACCAAGCTTTTCGCCACTTTTTGTGAGTTTTCGCGAACCAAAACTTTTCCCTACTTAATATAAGTTTTCGCTAGCTACTGTTCAAAATGAAAAAGCTTTTCGCCACTTCCAAAGTTTTCGCCAAGTTTGAGCTGTTCGCTACTTTTCGCTAGCCTAAGCTTTTCACCACTTAAAAGAAATGGTTTTCGCCAGTTAAAGTTTTCACCAGCTTTTCGCAATACCAAAACTTTTCGCGACATAGAAAAGTTTTCGCCAGGACAAAAGGTTTTCGTCAGGTCAACTTTTAGTAGGCTTTTCATGGGCCTGGTGTGACCATTCTGGGCTTTAGTTTGATTTCAGCCCAAATCTTTTAATTTTTGTTGAACTAAGTTTTTATAAAATATTTTCGAGCTTCGACCCAATTTCTCGGATCAACTGATAAAGGAGTATTGGGTCTTAAATAATTTACTATTCTCGGGATTTTAAGTATTTGAACCAAAAGTACGTTTTATATATTCTAATGATTTTTTAGGGTTTTTCGAATATACTTAATATGTTCTGCGATTAATTGTTCATGCATCCACGGCATGTCATGTCGAGAGTATTGATCGCAATTGTGCGATGGGAGAGTGTATGCCTTTCTTTGGCAGAGATTTGTGAGGTTAAGACTCGTAGGTGCACCTAACGGGAGACAGACGTGATCGCTCTGTCTACTCAGGCTTGAGCAACCTGAGGTGCCCACCGTCGTAGGATTGCTCGACTTGACGGGAGATAGACGTGATCGTACTATCTACCCGGGTACAGCGTGGGAGCGCGACTCGGGGTGCCTACCGTCATGAGATGAGATTAGGCGAGAGATAGACGTGATCGCTCTATCTACCCGGGTACAGCGTGAAAACGCGACTCGGGGTGCCCACCGCCATGAAATGTGATTTCCGAGTCTGTGTGACCGGATGATTGATGTGATGTTGCGCGCGAGGTGCCGAGTCTAACCTAGGGCCCTGAGTATTGAGATATGAGAAAAATGAGCGTGCATTTGTCATGTGAGATATTGGGATTTGGGGACATGTGCACGCATGCATCGCATTATTTTGGTGTTCACCTACTGGGCAATTTTGCTCAGGGTTACATGTTTTATAGGTACGGGTGAGTAGCGGCTGGTGGCGGTGACTCCACGGGCTTTTGGGGACGGATGCAGTACATGGGACGCGACCTGTGGAGGCGTAGGATTGTTTTGATATTTTGGGGTTTCGGCCCGCTGTAAAGACTAGCACGGCTTTTGTAAAACAACTCTTTTATATATTGTATAATATACTATGTTGTTTTTGTAAAATGGGCTTTCCGCGGCTTTCGTTGCGAAAATCCGCCAATTATCCTTTATTAAAAAGTGGGGTCCTCTCACATTTATTATCAAGGTAATTCCTCATTCGATCTAATTCTCAAGTTTTATTGATTGGATGTTAAAACTGTGACCTACAGTAGTCAGCGGAATGATTCTAGTTTTATAGCTATCGTTCAGCTCTACATACTTAAATGCAATTTGGGCCCATTCTTTGTTTCTCCTTTTCTTATCTTCCGTCTCATTCGCTTCCGATGCCTCGATAAAAGGCATAAGAGTTTTCAGACTTAGACCTAGATGTCTGATGTCATATAGGGGATATACCGCATCTTTCGAAGGGTTATGTTTACTTCGGAATCCTATACCTTCACGAGGGTCGTAGAATTCTACATCCTTTGGTTGGTTGAGAAAGATGGTTTGATCGGTCTGACCTCTCTTGGTGAGGAGGTCTTCCAATTCTTTGACCTTTTTATAGAATCTAACTCTTTCTTTGGTGATCATGTCGGAACCGAAACCGAAACAAATGATTGTATGTGTGATGCATATTTAGTATAAGGGTTGGTTAAGGTAATAGAATATTTTTGTGTATTGAACAGAAGAGAAACAAATGTTTAATCGAAAAGTAAAGATACTGAACTTTCAACCGGTATTATACTAAAAAAAAATACATAGGTACGGAAAACTTCAGGTACCAAAAACTATTAAATTTAAGATACCGAAAAATACATAAGGTACTGAAAAAGAATAAGGTACCGAAAATAAGTATGTTACCGAAAAGTAAATAGGTACCAGGTACCAAAAATAATAAGGCACCGAACATTCATACTCCGAAAGTTTTGAATTCGAAAAATAACACGGCGAAAGGTTCATACCTGAAAGGTTCAGAGCCGAAAAAAAATAAAATGGCTAAAATATACCCAAAAAGTCATCATTCGAAAATCTATATGTTGACTCAATCGAAAAATATATAATAATGTTAAAGAGGGAGTATCACAAATTAATTATCATTCGAAAACTTATACAAAGGGAAACGAAAACCTAAAGTAAAAGCAAAGTAAGAGAAGTTGACACCTCATATTTTAATCAGTAGCTTCCTAAGCAATCATTTTAAATACTTAGAAACAATGAAATATTATTCATTCTATCAAAGGAGAACGTGAATAACAGCTAAGGATTTTCAAAATATCATCACCAACCAACAACTAAGAATACAAGAAAAAGGAAAATCCAAGTAAGGTAAATATATGAAACTCATTTAAATTATGTTTTCTTTCATAAGAAGAAGATTTCGAGTGAGGTTAACCTTAGGGTTAGCTTTGTTGAGGTTTATGCCCTAGATGTCGTACGAGGATTAGATAGTACGAGGGCATTTGTGTAATTTTGTAGTGTTTACTATTTGTAATTGGATTATTTGATAATGGAATTACGTTTTATTTTTGTCGATTTGAGTTTTGACAAAATAATACAAAAGGCATATTATTACTTCGTCTAAAAAAATTAATTAACCTTGCAGTCGGGTAATAAGACGAATTAATAAATGTAGAAGACATTTTAATTGTGTTCTTAATTGTAAACTATCTTTTGTATTGGGCCAAGTGTGTAATTTTATTATAGAATAGGGACCTATTTGTAAATATACCACAAGTATGGTATATATAGCTAGCTTAGCTCACTTAGGTCCATACGTTTTCATTTTTCCCAAGCTTAATAAAACACACTTGATTTATTTAGCTTGAAGAACACTCCACTTTCTCTCTCAATTACCTTTAACCCTAATTTCTCAAATCCATCAAGGTAATTCATCATTATAGAGTGTTAATTATCCTTAGGTTGTTAAGAACGGGCCTAACAATTGGTATCAGAGCCAATTCTGCTTGATTTGTGGATCGAAAACGCTGAGAATTTGATTTTGATTGCGTGCGAAAAAGTTTTCGGACCGGTCGATTAGTTTTCGCATCAAACTCTTCTCTGTTTTTGTGTCAAAATTCGTGTTTGATGCTGATCTTAAAGTGTTCGAATATCATTTTCGCTTGCTAATTGATAGTTGTTTTCAATCAGTTGATTCAAATCTGAGATTATCTATCAAAATCAACCTTCGATAGGTTTTTCGATCGTCACAGTGTTCGTGCAAAATTCTAGAAAATTGCTACATGATTTGCTCTAAATGGTGTTAATCGAGTGTTTTCGCATGATTACCCAGTATATCTCGATTGAATTTTCGTGATCTATGTGTTAATTGAAGCAATCTGCGTAATTAAGTTTCGACAGTTTGATGTTTTCGTATCGTGCGTAAAAGTTTTATTTCGTAACAAGTTTCCTTTCTCGCATTGACCTGGATTTCGTACCTCTCACATTTGCTGAATTTGTCGCATTGACTTCATAAGTTTCGTATACTGTAACTTACGAAAAAAAAAAAAAAAAAACTTTGGATACGAAACGATTTATTTTTCGCATATTATTGTTTTTTCGCATCACTACTCATACGAAAATTTTGATACGAAAATCCAATTTTATTCTCGTACGAAATAGGTCTGTACGAAACTCTTTCCCATACAAAAAGTTTCGTGTATACAAAAATATTTTTTACGAAAAACTTTATTTTCTCGTACGAAAAAGACTTGATACGAAAAAAAAAAAAAAAAAAGTTTCCATACGAAAATCTATACGAAAAATTCTTTGATAGAAAGTTTTTTTTCAAAACGAAAATTATTTTTTCTTTCGTACGAAAAAGATTTCAATACGAAAACATTCCACCCGAAAAAGTTTTTCGCATACTATTCATCCAAAAAAAAAAAACAATTTTCGAAAAATATTTTTTTCTCTCATACGAAAAACTTTTGAGTTTGACTTTCGTACGAAAATCTATACGAAAAATATTTGTTAAAAATTTTCGAATGCTACAGTGAACACAAAACTATCTTAAAAAAAAAAAGCGTCTTTTCTCTCAGCAAATCTATTTCTCACAAACATTTAAAAAAAAAATTATTATAATACTGTGACATCTTTTCATACACAAATACATTTGCAATAACTCTATATTTGTTTTCACTAACCCTTTGCGTGTGAAATTCTCAAGTTTTCGATCTTCAAAATCAAGTAGAAAGAATCCAACAAATCTAAGGAAGAATCATGGATGCTTACTCAATGGGTAACGATGTCCGACCACCGATACTACGATGTGGAGAATACACAGCTTGGAGGAGCAGATTCTTAACGTTCCTGGAAAGCAAAGAACAAGCAGTGTCAATACTTGTTAGGATCATTTATTGTGTTCTTTATATTTTAGATGCTTCCGTCTTTAGTGTATTTAGTTCTTTGGTTGAGATGTTATTTGGGTTTGTAATTTACTTTATTATAAGTATTAGTTGTTTGGGCTAAATGGGTTTTGGGCTTGATGGGCTTTAATATACCAACTAATGTGGTATATAAAGACCCACCAAGCCCTAGTTTCAAGGTGTTCCTCCTTGCAAGTATTGTGCCTCCTTGAACAAGCTAACCTAAATACTCTCAAGCTAAAATCATTCTAGGTTGCTTTCTTTATTGCTTGCATTATATTAGAAGAAAAGGGACTTACAAGTGGTATCAGAGCAAGCGTGAGGGAACTTTGAAGCCATTTTTGGAGTTTTTTGAGCTATTTTCGTCACTTCATTTAGGCTGTTTTTGAGCTACTTTGGCTGTTTTTCTGCCTTTTCTGAGCTGTTTTTGGGGTTTCTCGGCCTTTTTCTGGTTTTGGGGAACTTTTTCCAGCAAAAACAGCATTTCTGGGCAGATTTTGGGCATTTACAGCAAGATTTTCGGATTTTTCTGGGTTTCAGCTTGAAGATCTTCATCCTGTTCATCATTCGCGGAACAGACAAAGAATTCGCGAACCTCTCTGCTTTGCGAACCGTCACTCTCGCGAACTTCAATTCGCGAAGTGTTCCGCTACATCCGCGAACCTCAACACGCGAACAAGGATCACGAAGCTCAGGCCACTTCACGAACCCCGCTTCATCCGCGATCTTTCGATTCGCCAACCGTCAGTTCAGCTTCGCGAATCAATTAGCCAACCCGTGATCTCACTTCGCCAAAGTAGATCACGAACCGGTCTTCAATTCGCGAACCAGCCATTTCACGAACCCTTCGATTTCACGAATCCAGCTCAGTTCGCGAACCTCACTAACTTCAAGTTTCAACACTTCAAAGTTCCACACACGTTTAAAGATCACCCACATCTAATATAGGATGGACACACTCGCCATGGGAAGCGACGTCAGACCACCAGTGCTGCGAAGAGGCGAGTTCTCTATCTGGAAGAACAGATTCTTTAACTTCCTGGAGATCAAAGACAACGGAGAGGAAATGATCCGATCACTCCAAAGCGGCCCCGAAACATTTACGACCACACTCCCCGGGGACAACACCGTGACTCCTCCCGTCCTTCCACAGATAGTACCCAAGTCTCCAGCCGACTACACTGATTTTGAGAGACGAAGCGTTAGGGCAGACCTCATGTCTAAGACCTACCTCCTACAAGCCATGCCAAATGAAATCTACATTCAGGTAGATAGCTTCCAGACTGCCAAGGAAATGTTCGACGAGATCTCTAAATTGATGCAGGGCACTGATATCGGTTTAAGAGCCAAGAAAGCCAACACACTGGCAGCTTACGACTCCTTCAAGGCTCGACAGGGCGAGCCAATTGGTGAAACCTATCGTAGGTTTATGATCCAAACCAATGAGCTGCGGAAGATCAGCATCATGAAGTCCAACTTGGAGCTAAATGTAAGATTCCTTACATCATTACAGCCTGAGTGGAAGAAGATTGCCACAAATTTCAGGCAGAACAAGGACCTCGATGAAATTGACATCCACAGCATCTACGAGAGCCTCGAGCAGCATTCAGATGACGTAAACGAGGGGGTGGAGGAGCAGAAGAATAAGGTTGTGGCCGACTCACTAGCCTTAGTGACGGACAAGAAGAGCGCAAAGCTGAGTAAAGGCAAAGCCGTCAAGATCCCGAGCCCTAGTGGCCGAGCAGGACCACTGGCTCGAGGACTCCACGGAAAGTGAGCCCGAGAACCTTGCCCTGATGGCACGGCTGGAAGGAGATGGATCAGACGAGGAGGAGCAGTCGGAAGCTAGCACCAGCACCAGCACGAACGAGGTAGACAAATCGTGCAACGGCGAGGAGGTATATTCTTTCAACGAGAGTATGCTTTTAAATCTACAAAATAAAATAGAGGTCCTAAGTAAAGAACGTAAAAATACTAAGTCTTTAGAAAAGAAATTAGCAAAAACTCAAGCTATTCTAACCATGACCCTAGAAGAAGTAGAAAGATTAGAAAATAGCTTGAGTACGTCAGAACAAGACTTAGGAAAATCAAATGATAAAATTAGTGAATTAATGAATAGGATAGCGACCCTAGAATGCGATAGAAACGAAACTTCTAGCAATAATGATAGAATTAGAGAACTAGAAGCCCAATTAGCTAACAACCGTGCATCCCTCATTAATCGACTAAGCGATATTGGTTCCCTGAATTGTCGATTAGAAGCTGCAAATCTTAGGGTAGCTAGTCGAGATGAGGAAATTGCTAAACTAAATAAAAAACTTGAAGAGTTGACGGCGAATTATAGGAAGAGTGAGAATGAGCGAATAAATAAAACTAGCGAGTATAATCTGATGAATAGAGAACGCGCTGGGCTATATGCTAAGATAAAGAGCCTAGAAGACATTATCACGAAACGAGGGCTATCAGAACAGGTATTAGAACGAACCATGTTTCTGAGTCAGCCCAAAGATACTAGGTTCTACAATCCACGAGGGGGGTTAGGCTTCGTTAAGACCATCATACCTGAAGCCAAGAAAACTCCCATTCGCTACGATGATAGTTATCTGGATCTATCGCTCATACGCTTCTTTCAGTCGTCAAAAAGCGAACCAACGACAGGAGAAGGGAGCGATCGGGCCGAAAAACCGTTCGATTACCTTAGCTTGAACGAAAGTTACAAGACAAAGGAAAAACCCTCGATTGTTAACTATCTCCAGGCTAGTGCACCGCCCTCTCAAAAGGTCGTTGAAGAAGCACCGAAGAATTCGAAGCATATGGGAACGTTGCCTAGAGCTTACAACCCTTTTTCGCATAAAGAAAATTTCAAATTACGAGCATCGATGGAATCACTCGAGCAACTCTCTCAACTAGAGAAAGACATTTTACTCGCAGTAATTTCATCATTTAAGGATCAAATAAGCACTAGACCCCACACGATCCCTGCACATACTCCTGTCATTTTGACAACGTCACACACAAAACTCTTCAAGAATAAAGAATTAAATAAGCCGGTTATAGGTCGCACCACGAAGATCACTAACAAGACCTCTTCTGCATCGACAGGAAAAGCATCTTGGGAAAAGAGTGTGAAGTGGAGGGCAAGACAAGACGAGACAAAAGGAGACGTTGCTGTTCACAAAAAGGAGCAAATGAAAACGAAAACTAAAATGTCTCCCTTTTTGTTTTGTAAGAATCGTCTTGAGTGTGTTAATGTGTTAAAAAATGCTGCTAGTTTTATTTCTAAGTCGAAAAGGATTTCAGACCCGAAACTTAGCAGGCAACTTATTTCGCAAACCCACACACACACACTAGACTCGCAAACTAAAAGGCACACATCAAAGTCGCGAACTTTGATTTCTATACCTAACTCGCGAACTAACCCTCTCTTTGCACACTTCCCCGAAGTAAAAGCCAAGAAGGTTGCAAGCTCAAATCCCCAACCAAAGGCGAGACCACAAAATGCTTCAAGGCTCGAGAAAAAGCCAGATCAAATATCTCGCAAAAACAAGAAGAAAACCGAGCCCAAGCATTACGTGCCCAAAATCAAAACGCAACCGCTCAAACGAAACAAATTTGGGTCACAAAAAGGGAACTCGAATCCATCACGACCAAATCAGGCACACGCCAGATTTGGGTTCCCAAAACAAGTCCAAGCATAGTAGACTACTTAGCTGATTCTCTATTTCATCTATGCTTGCGTGTCGAAAATAACCAAGGGGAACCCGACCGTTATCGGGTTACTGACCTCTCTTGATTATTTTTGCAGATCTGTCATGTGTGGTATCTCGATTCAGGTTGCTCCACACACATGACAGGGAGAAAAGAGCTGCTGAGCAACTACAAAGCCCGCTTTGGCGGTAACGTGCGCTTCGGAAATAATCACGCGGCTCCGATCATAGGACACGGAGACCTCATCCATGACAACCTCACATCAGGGATGTCTCGCTCGTCGAAGGACTTGGACACAACCTCTTCAGCATTGGCCAGTTCTGCGATAGAAGGCTGACGGTCACCTTCCAGTCTGACGAATGCACCATCAGCAACGAGCAGGGTAGGGAACTCCTCACAGGCACGAGGAAGACAAATCTCTACACAATCAATCTGAAGACCCTTCGACCTTCATCCGCCATCTGTCTGATGACAAAGGCATCACACCAGCAAAATGATCTTTGGCACAGACGGATGTCCCATATCAACTTCAAAACGCTGAATAAACTATACAAAGATAAGCTAGTCACAGGACTCCCAGCATTGAAGTACCACAAAGAGCATCTATGTTCGGCGTGCGAAATGGGAAAGATGAAGAAGGCATCTCATTCATCAAAACACGTGGCCTCGACCTCTCGCCCACTGGAGCTGCTACACATGGATTTATGCGGGCCAATGAGGATACAAAGCATAAATGGAAGAAAATACGTATTAGTCATTGTAGATGACTACTCGAGGTACACATGGACGAGATATCTTAAAACGAAGGACGAGACCCCTGAAATCATCATCTCTTTTGTGAAGACGACTCAGAACCTGCTTGAGAGCAACATCCAAGTGATCCGCACAGATAATGGCACTGAGTTCAAGAACAAGGTCCTCAGTGACTTCTACACCTCGTTAGGAATCTCTCAGCAGTTCTCGGCCGCAAAAACCCCTCAACAAAATGGAGTAGTGGAAAGGAAGAACCGGACCCTTATCGAAGCAGCCCGGACAATGCTAATTCAATCAGGACTTCCACACTTTCTATGGGCCGAGGCAGTAAACACGGCGTGTTACACGCAAAACCGAACGAGCATTCACAAGAGATTTGGGAAGACTCCGTACGAGCTAATCAACCAAAGGGTCCCAAACATCAAATATCTACGGATTTTCGGCTGCAAGTGCTTTGTAGCTAATGACCGAGTGATCGAGGGAAGCTCGACCCGAAGGCCATCGAAGGAGTGTTCATTGGATATTCGGCTACTTCGAAGGCCTATAGAGTCTATCTCAAAGATAGAAGGACTGTTATGGAAAGCATAAACGTTACTTTCGACGAAGCGCCGTGGCTTCTGAATACATCAGTTCAGGACCCGTACTACAACCGAACGCTTCTGTCCAAATCAGGCCAGAACCGGGACTAATTAGAGTGCTGACAGACGATCAGCCCAGTCCTACATTCGAGGAGGTAGCATCGACATCCCACAAGAGCGACGACGCATGGGAGCTGCTTTTCGAAGATCTAGCCATCCACGATCGTCGATCAGCTCAACCTCCTCACCAACCCCAAAATAGTGACGCACCAGCTTCTCCCGTAGGCCAACACGAAGCTGATGCATCTCCCTCAACGTCACATATAGAAGTCACTATTTCCCCTGAAGCCTCAACTGAAGAAGACGATGAAGACATTTCCCTAGACATAGAGCCTACTCCCCGATCGAAATTTCCAGCACTCCCGAGACAACAGGTGAAGAACCCGCACAGGACGAGCAAGAACAACCTCTCCCTCATCAAAGGAAGTGGACTCGAGCCCATCCGACGTCTCAAATTATTGGAAATCCAGACCAAGGAGTTAGTACAAGATCATCAACAATAAATGAAAATCTATATGCCTGCTTTCTCAGCCAGGCTGAGCCGAGCAAAGTTGGAGACGCGCTAAAAGACCCAGACTGGGTAAACGCAATGCAAGAGGAAATCCATCAGTTCGAAAGACTGAAAGTGTGGAAACTCGTACCGAGACCTCAAGGAAAGACGATTATCGGTACGAAGTGGGTATTCAAGAATAAGAAAGATGAAGACGGTGTCGTAATTCGCAACAAGGCAAGGCTAGTCGCGAAGGGCTACAACCAGCAAGAGGGAATCGACTACGACGAGACCTTCGCACCCGTAGCGCGAATCGAAGCAATTCGGATTTTCCTAGCCTTCGCAGCCCACAAAGACTTCACGGTGTATCAGATGGACGTCAAGACAGCCTTCCTCAACGGCGTCTTGAAAGAAGAAGTCTACGTGGCACAGCCTGAAGGATTCGTAAGCCAAGCCCACCCTGACTATGTGTACTTCCTCGAGAAGGCACTTTACGGACTTAAGCAAGCACCCCGAGCATGGTACGAGGTGCTATCTGACTTTCTGATCGAGTCAGGCTTCACTAAAGGGCAAATCGACACCACCCTCTTCATCAAGCGACGCAAGTCTGAAATTCTACTTATTCAGATTTACGTTGACGACATTATTTTTGGATCCACAAACCCCATGTTGTGCAAGGAGTTCGGGGAACTGATGAAGACAAAGTTCGAAATGAGCATGATGGGAGAGCTCAACTTCTTCCTTGGACTGCAAGTCAAGCAACTCCCAGAAGGAATCTTCATCAGTCAATCGAAGTATATTCAAGACATACTTAAGAAGTACAACATGGAAAATTCCCCATCTAAAAGCACCCCGATGTCGACTTCATGCAAATTAGCCTCAGATCCATCGGGCAAATCAGTCAACCCGTCTACATACAGAGGAATGATAGGATCGCTTCTGTATCTGACAGCAAGTCGGCCTGATATAGTCTTCTCCACCTGCCTGTGTGCGCGCTTTCAAGCCGATCCGAAGGAGTCGCACATGCTTGCAGTGAAGAGGATCTTACGCTATCTCAAGGGAACACCGACACTCGGACTCTGGTATCCCAAGAACTCTAACTTTCAATTACTTGGCTTTACGGATGCCGATTTTGCAGGTTGTAGGATGGACAGGAAGAGCACCTCGGGTGGAATACAGTTCCTAGGTGACAAACTAGTAAGTTGGTCGTCTAAGAAACAAAACTGTGTGTCCACGTCAACCGCCGAAGCAGAGTACGTTGCTGCGGCCAGTTGCTGCTCTCAAATCCTGTGGTTGCGAACGCAATTGCAGGATTACGGGTTTGTTTTCAATAACATTCCAATTTACAGCGACTCGAAGAGCGCTATTGCCATTACCTGTAATCCCGTCCATCATTCCCGCACTAAACATATAGACCTTCGATATCACTTTATAAAAGATCATGTCGAAAAAGGCACAATCACAATGTACTTCGTCAACACCGAAGTTCAACTTGCCGATCTTTTCACAAAGGCTTTGGATGAAAAACGTTTCATGTTTCTCGTTTCAAAGTTAGGCATGTTGAATCGGGAAGCATAACGTGATTTTTGCCTATTTCAACCTTTTATAAAGTTTAAAAGATGATCACCATTCCAAAAATTTAGGGGGAGTAATTTTTAGTCTTCTTGTTATATCTTAACTTGAAATGTATTTTCTAAGAGTGCATATTTTGAGGGGGAGTCTAAGTTAAAAATTGAGCCCACAATCACTAAAGCATTTGAGCCAATTCGCAAAATTCAAAAACCAGTATTGGGCCTTCTTTTCTCATTTTTCGGCCCAGTTTTCCACTTCATTTTGATTCGTGAATTTAGGGTGATTCGCGAATATCAATGTTTCGCGTACTCAATGCTACTTCGCGAACTCACGCACGCTTCGCGAACCTCAAACGGGCCCATCTTTCTTACGAGGCCCAAACCTTTTTGAGCCCGCGAACTTCTTCCCTCTTAAAACCCTAAGTTTCACGAAGAAACAGTCGCCGTCAATTCAAAATTAGGGTTTACACTGTTCAAAATTCTCTCGATCTACTGTTCATCCGCAAGATAAAGCCACTCAAATCACGACGAAACCTGCTCCTTAGCTTTCAAATCTTCTCTCGTGCGTTGCTGTGGTAAGAATAACGTTGAATCTTCATTTTCAAGCAGTTCTATACCTATCTGATGATGATTTTGGCGAATCTGGAACTTTCTGCACTTCGCGGATGATGAACACGATGAATCTTCATGATTCGCGAACTCAGCCCTTTTTGATCTTTAAAGCACGACTTTCGAAGTCTCCAACCTGTTTTTCGCGCATTTGTCTTAGCCCACGAAGTTCTCCATGATTCGCGAACTCTTCAAAGTTCGCGAACTTGTTCCGCATTCGCAAAACTCAAAATCGCGAACCTCTTTCAAATTCGCCAAACTCTCAAGTTCGCGAACCACTCTAAATTCGTAATCATTTTAAAATCGCGAACTTATTTCTCAATTCGCAAACTTCCAGATCGCGAACCCCATGGTCTTTCGCGAATCCCTTCATGTTTCGCGAACTCAATTTCACTTCAATTCGAGAACACAATCTCAATTCGCAAAGTATTTCAGTTCTCGAACCCTTTCTAACATTCGCGAAACTAGGATTCGTAAAGCTTTTAGCGAACTTACCAAACTCTCATATCGCGATCCACACTTAATTGTTTTTATCATCTGTTTCGCGAACCTTTACTTAGAATTTTCTTAACGCACTCTCACTTTTCACTTCGCGACATAAAGACTTAGAAAATTTTTAACTAATGCGCGAACTCTCCACTTAAAAATTTTCTAAGTATCAAACTCATGATTTAAATGGGCTGAAACTGTTTTTGGGCCCAAAATCAAACATTAAATTTTTAAAGCCCAAAACACTTGAACAATTTTGAACTCTAACTTGTTTTCAGCTATTCAAATCATGTTACCTTCTGCTTCTTATTACTGTATAAACTAATGGTTACTCTATCATCGCAGGTTTAACGAATCCAGGTGTTCGGAACAACAAAAAAAGAAGAGGGCAAACAAAAAAAAAAAAAAAAACAAAAAAAAAAAGAAGAGTCGCCCCACTCAAAAAAAATATGAATACGACACCAACAGATCTGATATACCCAACGTCCAAATGGGTCATTCCGAAGGACAATAACTTCCAACTCGACTTGGAAGTCTTCAAAGGGAAGGAACCCATTATTCCTGCGATATTGAGACACCATCACCTCTGGTACGCCTTCTCGGCCGCTGTACCAGTCCCCTCCGTTTACCTTCAACAATTTTGGGGGACGCTGCAGACGAAGGTGGCACCAGACAATAGCTTTTACTACGAAGCAAAACTCGCGGGCCAGACGGTCGAGGTCACCCGCGAATTAATCCGCCATGTTCTCCGCCTGCCCAGCCGACCGGAGAATGAGTATGAGGCTTCTGAGGATGAGCTTCTCGAGGACATTCAAAGAATGGGCTACTTCACGCCCGTCAAAGTCCTCTCTCAGATCCAACAGTCCATGATCCCGCATCCATGGCGGACACTTTTTGCGCTTGTCAATAAGTGCTTCTCACCAAAGCACTCAGGGCACGACAGGTGCAACATCACGATACTGCGGATCTTCCACGGCATTGCCTTCAACAAAAACGTAGATTATGCCAAGCTCATCATGATGGACCTCGACGACCAAATGATGCAGCGAACGAAGGGCAAGAAGACGCAGTACCTGCCATATTCCAGGTGGTTCGGGCTAATGATCCACCACTTTATGCAATCACTGCCTGGGATACCAACCCGGCCCGCCGACGAATATGTCACCCCGCCAAAGCTCAGGTACCTTCAGAAGGGGAAGGTCGATGAGAAATACGCACGGCGGCCGATGCCCATCCCTTCATCCCTCTTGTCACTGGCGGAGCAGCACATGATAGAAGACTACTGCCGCCAGTACAATGTATACGCCCCCATGGTTCGAGAAAACCCCCTCGAACCTAACCCCGGGGCCTCCCACTCTGCCGATGAAGGTCCTAGAACCGGGCCGAGGCAGCTTCCTCATCCATTCCTCAGTCATACACTCACCAACCAGCCATTCCATCAATTACCCAATCATCCACACTACCAACACCTGTCGAACAACAAATACCCGTTCGACAGCCCTCACCACCACTTATCACACCCATCCCACCACCATCTCCTGTCAGCCGCACATCGCCGATCCCGCCGACGTCGCGTGCTCTTCAACGACAAATGTTGAGCGACGTCTCCGACTCGGACGGCGAAGACGGGATGCCCATACTCCGCCCACCGTCACCACCACCCTCCACGAGGCAGCCGTCGCCCGCTCCTCAACGCCAACAAATGAGCGACGACTCCTCTGACGACGACGATGACAGCACGCTTATCCATAGACGTCGTCGTATTCCTCCAATCCCCACTCCACTACAAGCCGGGTCACCCCTTAGGATAGAAGCCGCCGACATCGACCCAACGGCGCATACCACGAGCCTTAGCCATTCGGCCGGTTCCCAACAACCGGTCGTCTCAAAAATCCCCGACCCTCAACCATCACGTCCTCCGCCTGTCACCGAACAGGCCACAACGTCCATAGATGCGCACATGATTGAGGCGCTTCTAGGATTGGACGGAAGTCCCGATGACGACGACCCCACATCGTCCTCGTCAGAGGGCCACCGTCCGAACATCACGATCGGACGCGTGCCAACGGGACGCCTAAGTGGCCCCGGTGAGAGCTCCACCTTCGCCCGTCTGTGTGACGTGGCCCTAACGACCGGAGCGGTCCTTCTTCGTGAGGAACCGCAAGGACAGGTCGGAAGTCCAGTGCCGCTCGAAGTCCCATCGATTTCCCGCGAAACTGGCCACCCCACCACTTCGGGGGTGCAAACGGAAGGCCTTCGTGGCTCCGGCGGTGATTCCCCGTACGTGACGGCGACATACCTTGAACGGAGACTTGCCGAATTTCTCGAGCAAGTGGCTGTCCCGCGCATGCAGTCACTCATTACGACTGCTGACCGGACAGAGGCAAAGCTCCAGTTGTCGACGAAACCCCGTCACGTTCCCCACTACCCCCACCTCCTCATCCGAACCCCCACACCATGCCACTGCTCGACCTATGGGACATCTTCACTGCCCGTCTCATAGGAGTGGACCCGAAGCACCCCGCGCTCGTGACGGTCCAAAAAATGCTGCTCGCGCAACAAAACATACCGTCAACAGAACGTGCCGAGACGACACCTCAACAATCCGAAGACGGCACGACGATCCTGACGACCAGGATCGCCGTGAGGGGAGAAGCGTCAACGCCTATCCTCCTCCGGAGCATCTGTACGACGAAGCACACCATCACAGGGCAGATCAGCAGCAGGCCCTACAACACAAACCCAACAACCCACACGAAGAGGTTCTCGAGGAAGACAAGCGGCGCCAGGGCCGAACCAGACACTCTTCCTTGGCGAAGCAACGTCGACCTCGGAAATCCATACACATACAGTCCAAAGAACCACCACCCCAAATCCTCCTTCCACCACCCACGAAGCCAGAAAAAGCCGAAGCCCACCTCTTTCGCCCTACATTGCTACACAACCGGACTTAGAGCCATTCAACCTCGAAGATTACCTCCAACCACACACTGAAGTGGAGGCGTACATTATGAACGAAGGATGGCTCAAAAGACCGGTTACAGAACAGTTCTCAAAGGCTATGTTTGATAACGCTCGACAGCTCCTAAGGAATGCAGAGGTTGAACTTGTCAGAATAGAAGACAAGGAGCTGGAAGAAGGGGAGGACTACGAAGCAGAAATCCCCGAACTTCCTGTTCTCTTGGAGCACGCCAACCGATGGTACGACATGTACAACCCTCCGCCAAGAGAGACCCCGAAGATTCCGGAGCTCCCGTGGGAAAATGCCAAAATCGTGGCACCTTACCAGGAAGAGTTTCGGAAACGAATATGGAGGAAACCCGAGCGTATCACCAAGCCTGATGAACTGGAGCTGAGTGGGATGACTCATCTGACGGGACGAAGGGCAAGATTCTATGTCCTAAGTCTGCGAATGATGATGAGTTTCAGAGGACGAGGCGACAATCTGGATCGCCTTCGAAAAGACGAATCAAGGAAGAAACTGATCAAAAGGGTGACGGGAGTCAGAGTCGAGTACTTCAACCAAATTCCCTATCCAGTTTACAAAGTTGAAAGGGAGGACGGGAAGGTTGAAGACATCAGCGAAGCGGACCTAATCTACATTAGACACCCTGATGTCGAGAGAATATTCTCGACGTACAGGTATCTAGGACAGCTGAAAAAGGACCCTGCTTTGAAGATAGGCCTTGCTACACTCAAAAGGTTCATGTTGCGCCAGATCAATTATAATGCTTCCCACGACCTTCAGATGGCACTGGAAAGCAATATGAAGAAAGTGAACCTCACAAAGCCTAACTTCGAAGTCCCGGATGACCCCAACATCTCTGAAGGAAACGTCTTTGAAGGTGAGGACCCCTCGATAGTCTACGTCAACTACAAAGGTGAGAAGAGATTGATGAAGACCTCGGAGATCCCAAAGTTCTCCGACGGGACTCTTCTAATTATTTCAAGAAAGTTGACAAGGATTATCCAGGAGATGGAAGAAGAAGACCTCGATAGCCAGATGAAGTTCAGATTACTTCGAGGGAAGATCGATGAAAGACTGGCTCTTCGAAGGTGGTTACGTAACTACGAAGTCAAGCTCGGACTTCGAAGCTCTACGTACAAGACGGTGGACCCCAAGGTCGGAGCATCCAAGCAGAAGACTTAAAAAGAACACAAAGGGGGAGATTGTTAGGATCATTTATTGTGTTCTTTATATTTTAGATGCTTCCGTCTTTAGTGTATTTAGTTCTTTGGTTGAGATGTTATTTGGGTTTGTAATTTACTTTATTATAAGTATTAGTTGTTTGGGCTAAATGGGTTTTGGGCTTGATGGGCTTTAATATACCAACTAATGTGGTATATAAAGACCCACCAAGCCCTAGTTTCAAGGTGTTCCTCCTTGCAAGTATTGTGCCTCCTTGAACAAGCTAACCTAAATACTCTCAAGCTAAAATCATTCTAGGTTGCTTTCTTTATTGCTTGCATTATATTAGAAGAAAAGGGACTTACAATACTATCATCTCTATTTGATGGACCTGCTTTCGTATGAGCCTTTGTAGGAGAGATTTCGTACGCACAATCAGTTCGACAAATAATTTTCGTACGCAAAAGTCTGATACTTTTCGTATGAGTATTTTAATAGTTGTCGTACATTCCTTTTCGTATGATACAGTGTATACGACAAAGTTTATAAATAAGTTTTCGAATGAAAGCGCTTTTGTCGGACGCCACAGTACCTTTACCCGAAAACATCTGTGTTTTGATTTTCGAACGCTACAGTGTCTTAATGATACGAAAAAGTTTACATAGCGTTTGTCGAACAAGAGTCATTTGTCGAACGCTACAGAAACTCTATACGAAAGAGTTTTTTAATAAGTTTTCGAATGGTACAGTTCTTTTACACGACAAAGTTATATGCTGTATTTCGAACGCTATAGTACTGATACGAAAATATTTACCAATAGTTTTCTTTTCGAACAAAAAATTAATTTCGAACGCCACAGTATTTGTACTTAGAATTTATTTTCGAACGAAAAATATTTTACACTGCTCCTATGTCTTTTCCATACGACAACCTTTTTGAAATTTTCTTTGAACGAAACTTCCTCACACACTTCATTATACGTATTTTGTCTAGACCTATCTTGCTTCAAAAAAATTTGTACTAAAATTCTATTTTTGTTTGACAGAGTTAAAATGGCTTCCATTGAAGATATATATATCATACACACGAATGGCTAGATATTCGGGACAACAACTTTCAACTAGATCCCGACACACTCAAATGTCCCGATCCCATCATCATATCCATTCTACGAGGGCACCCCTTATGGCCGGCATTCAACATGACGACGCCTGTACCCATGGTGTACCTACAACAATTCTGGGCCACCTTGAAACGAAGGATTGCCAGAAACAACTCAATCTTCTTTGAAGCACAACTTGACAACACAAAAGTGGCACTCACACGAGACCTCTTCCAGCGTGTGCTGCACCTCCCCATCTATGACGAATATCAAGAGGTTCCCACCGAACAAGAACTTCTCAAAGACATGCTGCTAATGGGACATACGCCTCCACTTGCCAGTCTATCCGCCTTTCAACTCGGAAAAATCCCTCATCCTTGGAAGACCCTTTTTGGGCTGGTCAACAAGTGTTTGTCCCCAAAACACACCGGCTTCGATAAGGGCAACCTAACAATTTTACGCATCTTCCATGGATTGATCTTCTCCAAACACTACAACTTCACACAACTACTTTGGAGCGATCTTGAAGACCAAATCAACACTAGGGCCAAGCAAAATGTACCAAATGCGTCCCCTACTTACGGTGGTTTCCACTCCGTATCAAACATTTCATGGCGGTCAATCCAGAGATACCTACCCGATCGAGCGATGAAGACTATATCCTGCCAAAGATGAAGTTCATCCAGAAAGCCAAAGCCGAACCAAAATGGATGAGTCGCCCAATGCCAATTCTTGACGAGCTTCTTCGACTGGCTACCAGGGAATCCATTTTGGTTTACTGCGCCGCACAACACCGGCAGCTCCCTACGTTTCTGGACAACCCACCAGAAACTAATCCCGGGACAAACCTGAGCGTTAGTGAGGGTCCTGAGAGAACAATCGACCCGGCCCCGCACCCTTCGACGCCCTCTTCAGAACATACTCAGTCTGAAGAGTTGGTGACTCAAATACCAACGGCTGTGGTCACCACTCCATCCTCACAAAACATTCCGTCCCCAACCCCCGTAGGAACAGAGGCTGATACGCTCAGCCGCCGGGTAGAAGTCGCCGCATCTGGGGCAACGGCGCAAGCACAACCCAGCCTTGACCATTCGGTCGTCTCCCAACAGACGATCGTCTCAGATAATCACGGGGAGCCAAGTACTCTATCTCTGCTTCCTTCTGCAGCAGCAGATATTGAAGACGGTGGAACGCAGCCCTGTTAAGAATCCATTTCTAGTGCTCAAATGTCATGTTATCTTTGTCTAGGGACCAAATTGTAGTTTAGGATAAATAGGGACTGATGTGATATATACCAAAGTATGCTTTGGTATATATAGGGCAAGTGTGTGTATTTTACACACAACTTGAGATACCAAGCGAGACTTTCTCTCATCTAGAAAATCTCTCTCACCATTATAGTAGTCTAGGGTTCATTGTAGAGAGGGAGTTGGATTGCTTGTAGAGAAAGTCAAGTGATTAAATGAAGATTGATTGATTATCTCCTTCATGTCTTCCGCGCGTATCTAACAAGGTGAGTCAATCGATTTAATTCTCAAGTTCATCTTCGTTGGGTGTTTAATCTGGAACCTAAAATTGGTATCAGAGCAAACTTGTTTGTTGATTCTGTGTTAAATCTGCTTTGATTTAGCTTAATTTGCTGATTTGAGTTGAATCGCTGATGTTTGAAGTGACTTTGGCTCGACACTGTGCTATCTGATTTTCGCCTGATTTTTGTGTTAATCCAGTGTTAATTGTGTTAATCGAGTGATAGGTAAGCTGCGTCGATGCCTATTGTTCGATAATTGTGTTCTGATTAAGCAGAAATTAGGATTTGAGTGAAAAATAGGACAATTTGCTGGTTTTCGCCAGATGAATGGCAGTTTTCGCCAGTTGAACAGCTGTTTTCGCCAGTTGAACAGCTGTTTTCGCTACTAGAACAGCGGTTTTCGCTATATGAACAACGGTTTTCGCTGCATAAACTAGAGTTTTTTTTAGTTAAATCGGTGTTTACTTGATTGATTACGTGTTTTAACCTGATTTAACTTTCCAGCGAAAATCTTAACTTCTCGCTAGTTTTAGTGGCGAAAACCTCTTAAAATTTTTTCGCCACTTTTGTCAGCGAAAACCTCAAAGCTTTTCGCTAAGAATACTGTTTCAGCGAAAAGTAAAGAACTTTTCTCCACTTCCGTTAGCGAAAACCTCAAAATATTTCGCTAGATACTATTGCAGCAAGAAGTAAAGATCTTTTCGCCACCTTTGCTAGCAAAAACCTAGAATCTTTTCGCTGAACACTGTTTCAGCGAAAACCTAAGCTTTTCGCCAAACAGTGTTCATTAGCGAAAACATAAAACTTTTCGCCACTGTGTTTAGCGAAAACCTTAAAACTTTTCGCGATACACTATTTCAGCAAAAACTTAGAACTTTTCGCCAACTTAGAACTTTTCGCTATACACTATTTTAGTGAAGTCCTAAAATTTTTATTTTTCACTTTGAGATTTTTTTTGTACGTACTTTATATAGGTTCTTGGTTCATACGAAAAAGTTTCGTGTAAACGAAATTTTTTTTTTTGGACTGGTAAAATTTTTCGGTACAAAAAAAAATTATTCTCAGTACAAGTTTTTTTAAAAAATCGTTTTATAAAAAAAATATTTGATACCTAAAACTTCCGAAAATTATTTCAATACGAAAACATAGCATAAGTTGACTAAAAGTCAAAATAAATTGAAAATCAAAATAAATCAGCTAAGACTTTAAGTCAATATTTTTTTTAATCAACAAAACAAGACGATCAATATAACATCCAACATATCTTGAGTCAAAATTAAAATTTCCAACATTCTATAAAACCAATACAATATCTGTGAACTTAATATTGGTTTTTGAGCTGAAACTCTAATATTGGAGAACTATTCGAAATTAGTCAAAATTAAAATTTCCAACATTCTATACCAATTATAATTTGCAAAATTAATTGGTCTGAACTGAAAAGATAAAATGGATAATTACTTAAGCGAAAATGATCTAGAACTTAAAGAAATCAAACACAACCTAGATCTAATTGAAAAATTATTAAATAAAAAACATCATAAGAAAAAGTCTTTATCTTCTTCATCTTCCTCAACAAGCTCAAAAACTTCAAGCTCAAAACATAAGAGAATACAATCTGAAATTATAGAACCTAACAATTCTCATGAACAAAAGATTATAAAAGAGCTAGAAGATAAACTCGCAAATAATGAGCGTATCCTAAGAAATCATTTATTAGAAGAAGATAATCTTAGGAGATGCTTAGATAGTGCAAATGAAAAAATAATAAGTTTAACAACTAAGGCAGACTCACAAGAAACAAAAATGTGAATTAAAAACTATTTTGTCTGCGTGCGAGGAAGAAAAACAAGGACTTTTACAAAAATTCTCATCCACAAACAATGAAAAGGAAATGGTCATAAATTAGAAGCAAGGCTAGCTAATAACGAGCGTGTTCTAAGAAAACATTTAGAAGTTGAAGCTAGTCTTGAATGTCAATTGACCAATGCTAAAGATGAGCTTGTGAAATTAAAATTTAAGGCAGAAAATAATGAACCGAACATATCTGAATTAATAACAAACATAGCTGCCTATAAAGAAGAAATTAAAAATCATCAAGCTCAGAATAAATGTCTTTCAGAAGAATGCAATAAATTACGCATTAAAAATAAAGAACTCGAAATACTTATTGCAAAGAAAGAAACTGAGCTAAAATTGTCTCAAAATAAATCCACTCAAACAAATGAGACAATGCCTATCAAAAAGGAACATTCTATACAAAGTATAAAACCCGAATTTAATTGTGAAAATCCAGAAACCGAACGCAAAATTGCCGAGTTAAATTCTCTTCTGGAATCGCAGCAAAAAGGGTTTCAAGCTAAAATTGATGAACTTCAAAAGGAGAATACATTTCTCAAAAATTCCTACAAATAGGCGCAACCTCAACTTCTTACTCTGTTAAAAGCGAACCATTAAAAGACATATCTCCAAACAGAATAAGAAAACACCACGAATGACTAAAGCTATCAAGAAAGAAAGAATTGAGGAAGATAAATCATTTTTTATCAAAACAAGCGAAAATGTTTCCTCCTCTATTTCTAAAAAGGTAATTTCTAAAGTCATTCAAAAGATAAAGAAAGAAAGAATAAAGAAAGAAGCTACAAATATTAAAACAGACAATTCTACATTTTTACTAAAACTGAAATATCCAAAAATAATAATTGTCTGACAAATAAAAGTAACTCATTTTATGAAAACACCTATGTGAATGATGTGATTCTTCCTAATAGGAAATACGACAATTCTATATTGAATGCTATTGATTCTATTAGTTCGTATTCCTATCTCAAGTACCCAGTCAAAGTCAAATCTGAAAAACATCTTCAACGACTGGCGAAAGAGAAAATTTTCTCAACTAACAATAGACACACATTCACCCGTGCTAAAAATGATAATTTCAGAACGGTACAAATTTGGAAACCTAAGCTAGAAATGGAAATAAGTAGTCCTAAACAAACGTGGATTCCTATGACTACTTTATCTAATAATTTTAATTCCAAATTTGAACCTTATGAGCTTTATAATATTACTGCTAATCAGGGAGGACCCGTCCAAAAATGGGTACCAAAGTCCCGCTAATTGATTTTGCAGGATCCCGATTATGTGTAGGTCCTCGGGTTGCTTCACACGCATAATCGGTATGAGCTGCAAGCAACCACCAATCCCCGACACTTGTGGTATTCGAGATTGCTCCATACTCGTGATCGGTATGAAATGTGAGCAATTATACTATATAAATAAGTATATTTTTAGATTTTGCACCATTTAAAAAAAAAAAAAAAAAACAGTTTCAGCGAAAACATTTTCAGCGAAAAGTCTAGTGAAAAGTTTCACTGTTCAGCGAAAACAGTTTTTAGCGAAAACTTTTACTTTTCGCCAACTCAGCAAATAGCGAAAAAAGTCTAGGATAAATAGGGACTGATGTGATATATACCAAAGTATGCTTTGGTATATATAGGGCAAGTGTGTGTATTTTACACACAACTTGAGATACCAAGCGAGACTTTCTCTCATCTAGAAAATCTCTCTCACCATTATAGTAGTCTAGGGTTCATTGTAGAGAGGGAGTTGGATTGCTTGTAGAGAAAGTCAAGTGATTAAATGAAGATTGATTGATTATCTCCTTCATGTCTTCCGCGCGTATCTAACAAGGTGAGTCAATCGATTTAATTCTCAAGTCCATCCACCACCATTCTT
Organism: Lindernia subracemosa; assembly: GCA_028392965.1. Classification (NCBI taxonomy): domain Eukaryota; kingdom Viridiplantae; phylum Streptophyta; class Magnoliopsida; order Lamiales; family Linderniaceae; genus Vandellia; species Vandellia subracemosa. The sequence continues at coordinate 410,954 of JAQPCC010000060.1, forward strand.
TCAACCACATCGAGTTTAGTGTCCACCACCATCCCAACATTTTCTGATTTTTCTAGGACACAGAACCCTTTTACACTGGTTACACTTGGTCTTCGTGACCAGTGTAACCCTTTTACACTGGTTACACTCGCGTCACATCCACTGTAGATGTGACGCTAGGATCGGAAGGAAGCCCCGACACGGCCAACATCACAACAACCGTGCCATCGGGCCTTTTGCCTGAGCCAGTCTCCCGGCGAATGTCAACGGGAAGCCTTCGTGGCCCCGTCTTTACAAGTCCCGCAGTCACTTCGGTGACGGTTGGCCACACATCGGACATCTTTTCCGATGTTGTGACGACAGAACGCCTAAGTGGCTTTGTCCGGTTACCCTTTGTAACGCAAGATTATCTTCACCAGTGCCTAGAGTCCGCCTTTTCCAAATTTTCCGGAAAACTAGACGAAACCATTTCGGAAAAGGTTCAAAGCGCCATTCTGGCTGCTACAAGGGACAAAGGGAAAGCCCCGCTGGTCGAAGAACCTGTGTTACCCCTCCCCACATCCCCACTTACACAACCTACCCAAACACCACCCAACCCCTACACCATGCCACTCGGAGAGCTCCGTGACCTATTTCTGTCTCGACTTCTTTCCGAAACAGAAACCCTCACGCCAGATATGCAGGAGCTTCTCCACCTGATGACCCACCAACAAACTCATTGCCGTGAGGACCCCCCAGCTCAAAAACGAAGACATGACGATCCCGATGATCGCCCTGAGGGGGAGAGCAGCAAACGAGCTAGGGTCACACCGCAACCGACTCCACCAACCACAAGGTCGAGACGAGGACGATCATCAGCAACCACCTCGTCGTCTCAACCTTCGTCATCATCTCAAGCGCCACCACCAAAGACCACCCCATCACTATTACCACCATCATCATCATCTTTAACGCTACCATCTTCATCATCATCACAACCACCACCACCTCTACCATCAACATCATCATCTCTACCACCACCACCACCACCATCTACCGACAACCTACCACCATCACTTCCAACCGCATCTAATCCCAAGGACTATATCGATGAATACATCTTGAGGGATTGGATTCAGCTGGATGAAGAAGAAGAAGCCGCCTTGTGACGACCACCCAACATACACAACCAAAACGACCCTAACGACGCTAACTCGAGAAAATAACTTGCGTGAGTTCCGTTTAAAACTCGTCAAAAACCCCTGAATTAAATCAAAAGATACTCACATCACGAGCATCATAAAACCAAATAACGTCTCAACAAGACAAGCACCAAACTATTCACGAATCCCACATACACATCCTGACTCGACCAACACAAGATATACGTAGACTCACATAAAACCATACGACAAGACAAATTTACACAACCTTACAACCACATACAACAAAGACATACACATCAGATGCGGTAAAAGAGACTAGCCCGCCTCACAGGTCGTCATCCATGTACAGTCCTCCTCAAAAGCCCGTGGAAGCTCCAACGACCAGCCTCGCTATCTACGTCAGTCAAACAAGGTCATCTCGCTCACCTACAACACATGAACTATATGAGCTAGAAGCTCAGTAAGTAAAAATCATGCATGCTCGTGAATATGCAAATCCTCATCATATGCATAAACTACATGTGACTCGACATCTCAAAATGAATCATCTCTCTCATCCTCTGTCTGGGCCCGTGGCTAAAATACTATGCACCACCAAGAGCTCAATAAATCATCTGACAGTGGCCCACTCTGGGTAGCCAATACTAGGTCTCCCTAGGTCGCTTCTTCCCAGGTCGCCCCTTCTGTCGCGGTCGCCTACGCTGGTAGCCCACGCTGGTAGCCTACGCTAGGTTTTCCTAGGTCGCCCCATCCAGGTCGCCTCATCCAGGTCGCTCCTACCGCATCAATAATATGGCAGTGGCCCACTCCAGGTAGCCTACGCTAGGTCTCCCTAGGTCGCTCCTTCCTAGGTCGCCCCTTCTGCCTCAACATATGACGGTAGCCTACTCTGGGTAGCCTACACTAGGGTCACATACCCTAGGTCGTCCCTGCCCAGGTCGCCCCTTCCGTCGATGGTGCACTAGTAATAACCACATACACCTCAACTGCATGCCAATAATCGGCACATATACATCGCTCCCCGGCGATTACGACTATGCATGCCAACACTCAACAGTACCCAATAATATGCATGCATATGTATATGCCGTGAATGGTATGCTCATGAATTCACGTAGCTCATATGCAAATATCAATCATAAGATAATAACAACGCCACGGAATAATCATCGCAACATCGAAGCACGTATAGTATGAACACCGAATAATATGTCCATGCGTCGTAGTTGGACTTTCACTTACCTGAAACTTCGAACTTTTGAGAATCTGATCCGAGAATTCCTAAGTTGAGAGTATCTATAAAGTCCCTCATGAAATTAGAAAAAAATTAATACATAAACTATTATTATTTCTTAATAACCAAACGTTTATTAATCTTGCTTATGTCCAATAAGCTGCTAAAATTTAATTACAAACAATACCAGGAAACATACCTTATATCAATTGTGGAACATGGTCAACGTGAAGAGGGACAAAGGACAAGATGATTAAGAAATGAAGTTCTACACGTTTATGCCCTAGCATGTTAGAATGCTCTCTTCTCTTTTATCTATTTATATTTCTGTCTTATTTGATGTGTTACTGGGATGGTAAATGAGAATGTGGTCTTCTCGTATATGTTATCTCTATGGTGATATACTTAGCTTAGTTAATAGCAAGTGGTAAGTCGGCTATTTCATTTACCTCATGTATTAAGCAAGTAAAATTAACAAATAGGACTGTAAAATCACAATCTATACCCTATTAGAGAAATAATTGCAGAATTTTAGTAAAACGTACCGATATTTTCTTAACCGAATGTTCTAAGCAATACACGTGTAATTAGTCGTATCTAGCGATCAACGCGTGTTTTACTACAATGCCGACTCAACTAATTGGATAAGGATTCCTAAATAATAATAATAATTCATGTAATTTATTTATCTATTATTTTTTTTTCCTAGAATGATGTCAAATATTAGTCTTACGTTAGCCAAATAAATCACATCAAGTATGCAACATAAAAATATGCACCTCATATGCATCATGTAAGACTCATATGAATTATGCATATATAAACAAACACATAATTCATATTAGTTAGCAAGTATAATGCATGAAATATATTGGCCAAACGATATGTTTGAGGGCTCGGGTATTATATCCTCCCCTCCTTAAAAGAATTTCGTCCTCGAAATTCAACTTACCGAAATAGGTCAGGGTATTTAGCTCGCATATCATCTTCTCTTTCCCATGTTGCTTCTTCTATCGATTGATTCCTCCACAAAACTTTCACCAGCGGAATTGTTTTATTCCTAAGTTGCTTCACTTCATGTAATAGAATCTCAACTGGTTTTTCTTCATAGCTCAAATCGGGTTTTAATTCGATCGGTTCACTCTTCAAAACACGGGTAGGATCTGCAATGTATTTCCGCAACATAGAAATATGAAACACGTCATGTATTTGAGACAACGAGGAAGGCAAATCGAGTCTGTAAGCAACATCACCAATCTTTTCTGAAATTTGGAAAGGTCCAATGTATCTGGGACTTAACTTTCCTTTCTTTCCAAATCGCATCACACCTTTCATCGGGGAAACTTTCAGGAACACCAGTTCATCAACTTCAAATTCTAACGGCCTTCGTTTTTGGTCAGCATAGCTTTTCTGTCGACTCTGAGCAGTTTGCATACTCTGTCGAATTTTTGCTACAACATCCGTCATTTCTCGCACCATGTCAGGTCCAAGCAATGTTTTCTCGCCAATTTCATCCCAATGAACAGGCGATCTACATTTTCTCCCATACAAGGCCTCATACGGTGCCATTCCAATAGTGGCATGATAGCTGTTATTATACGAGAATTCGATCAATGGTAGAAATTTACTCCAATGACCTTTAAAATCTAATACGCAAGCACGAAGCATGTCTTCCAAGGTCTGAATTGTTCGTTCTGATTGCCCATCTGTTTGAGGATGATAGGCCGTGCTAAAAGATAATTTTGTCCCCATCGCCTTCTGTAAGCTTCTCCAAAAGTTAGACAAGAACCTGGAGTCTCGATCTGAAACTATCGACAGTGGAACACCATGAAGTCGAACTATTTCTTGAATGTAAATTTCCGCATATCGATCCATGGTGTATGACGAATTAATGGGTAGAAAATGAGCAGACTTGGTTAATCTGTCAACGATTACCCAGATAGCATCGTGTCCCTTTAAAGTCTTTGGCAAGCCAACGACGAAGTCCATCGTTATTCGTTCCCATTTCCATTCTGGAATTGATAGCGGTTGTAACATTCCCGCTGGCCTTTGATGTTCTGCTTTCACTTGTTGACAGGTCAGACATTGATCCACAAATTGCGCTATGTCTTTCTTCATGCCCGGCCACCAATAATATTTCTGAAGATCTCGATACATCTTTGTTGCTCCAGGATGTACCGAATATAGCGTGGAATGTGCTTCAGATAAAATGTCTCTTCGAATCTCATCATTCCCGGGTACGTACAGACGATCTCTAAATCGCAGAACACCATCTTCAAATACTTTTAACTCCGAAGATGTATCTTCCCTGGCATCTTTCTTTACCTTCTGATAGTATTCATCAGTCGGTTGTGTTTGTTTGATTCTGTCCAAAATTGTGGGTTGAAGCGTCAAAGCTGCTAATTTTACTTCAATCTCACCAACGTTGATGACTTCCACGTTCATCTTTTGTAAGTCAGCGAGTTCTGATTTCTGAACTGAGATAGAAGCTACAGAACTCTGAATTGTCTTCCGACTTAGAGCATCAGCAACAACATTAGCTTTTCCCGGGTGGTAATTGATTACGCAGTCGTAATCCTTGACGAGCTCTAACCATCTTCGTTGTCGCATATTCAGTTCCTTCTGAGTGAAAAAGTATTTCAAGCTCTTATGATCTGTATAGATCTCGCATCGTTCACCGTATAAATAATGACGCCATATCTTCAATGCAAATACCACAGCCGCAAGCTCCAAGTCATGAGTGGGATAATTCTTCTCATATTCCTTCAGTTGTCTGGAAGCATATGCAACAACCTTCCCATTTTGCATCAGTACACAACCTAAGCCGTTCTTCGATGCATCGCTGTATACTGAAAAACCCCCGCTTCCAGTTGGAATTGTCAAGACAGGTGCCGAAGTAAGTCGCTTCTTCAACTCCTGAAAACTCCATTCACACGAATCGGTCCATTGAAATGGAATATTCTTCCGAGTCAACTTTGTCAATGACGAAGCGATTTTCGAAAATCCCTCAATGAATCTGCGATAATACCCCGCTAAGCCAAGAAAACTCCGCACCTCTGAAGGATTTGTTGGCTGGGGCCAATTATTGATTGCTTCAACTTTGCTTGGTCTACTGATATTCCTGCTCCAGAAATAACATGTCCTAAAACACAACTCTATCTAGCCAAAACTCACATTTCTTGAATTTTGCATAGAGTTGTTTCTTTCTTAATATCTCCAATACGATCTTCAAGTGTATCTCGTGTTCCTCCCTTGTCTTGGAATAAATGAGAATATCATCGATAAACACGATAACGAACTTATCAAGAAACTCCTTGAAGATACGATTCATCAAATCCATGAACGCAGCAGGTGCATTAGTCAACCCAAATGGCATCACTAGAAACTCGTAGTGTCCATATCGAGTGCTGAACGCCGTCTTCGGAATGTCCTCCACCTTTATCTTTAACTGATGATAACCTGAACGTAGATCGATCTTCGAGAATACAGCTGCACCTTGGAGTTGATCGAAAAGATCATCAATTCGAGGCAAAGGATATTTATTCTTGATGGTAACCTTGTTCAACTCCCGGTAATCAATGCAGAGTCTCATTGATCCATCCTTCTTTCGTACAAATAGAACTGGTGCGCCCCATGGTGAAAAACTGGGTTGAATAAAACCTTTATCGAGTAGATCTTGTAGCTGTATCTTCAATTCTTTCAGCTCGGTCGGAGCCATTCGATATGGAGCTTTTGAAATTGGAGGTGTACCCGGAGGTAGTTCAATCGAAAATTCTATCTCCCTGTCAGGTGGTAATCCAGAAAGATCATCAGGAAATACGTCTTGATAGTCCTTCACAACAGGTACTTTACTAAGATCGGGTTGAGGTTGTTCCTCTGCTTTTATTGCATAAATGAGATAAGCTTCACAACCAACATCTATCAATCGTTGAGCCTTTAACGCTGATATTTTCGAAATCCTGCTGCCATTTGCAACTCCCGAGAAAGAAAAAGGCTTTGCTCCCGGTAAATGGAAAGTAACAATCTTTTTGTTGCAGTCAATCACTGCTCCATACTTCGATAACCAATCCATACCAAGGATGATATCGTAATCATTCATTGGGATTACGATCAGATCAGCATATAATTTCCTATCTTCAATCGGTACCGCACACTCTTGCAGAATCTGATTTGTCTGAGTTGAAGCTCCATGAGGAATCGTCACATTATAATTGAGCTTGGATAGAAGAGGTGTTATACCGAGCCTCGTTATGTACTTAGATGATGCAAATGAATGCGTGGCTCCCGAATCTATTAGTATGGATGTCGGAACATTGTATATAGAGAGTGTACCTGTCACCACCGATGGATTAGCCTCAGCTTCATCGCTCGTAATGGTGAAAACTCTAGCAGGTACCGTTTGTGGCTTCGCTTGATTTGCGTTGGGATTCTCTGGGCATGTTCTTGCGATGTGGCCCAATTTTCCGCATATGAAGCACTTAATAGTTTGGGTGAAGCAATTGCCCGTATGTTGACGTCCGCACCTTGGACATGTGGGCATAGGGACTTGGTTTCTCTCTTGGTTTGAATTCAGCTTTTGCTTCTGATCCCAGTGCTGAGGTCCTGGCCTTCTTTGGAAATTTGGTTTCTGGCCTACGAACTGCCTCTTTCTGTCGCCTTCGGCCCATTTTTGACCTTGTACAAATTTGCGTTTTGCTTCTTGGACACGAACAATTCTCATCTCAGCTTGCTCCGCAACTAATGCCCTTTCCGCAACTTGAGCGTACGTGATTCCTTGAATACCAGCCATGTTGACATCTCGGTAAAGTTCCGGTTTCAGGCCTTCAAGAAATCGCTCCACTTTCAGGGCGTCAGTACTCACCATATGTGTTGCGAACCTCGATAGCTGCTCAAATTTGCGAATGTACTCTGCAACTGCCATGGCTCCCTGTCGTAAGTTTATGAATTCATTCATCCTCATAGCACGTACAGGGGCTGTGAAGTATTTATTTCTGAAGATCTCCTTGAAGCGTTCCCACGTCATCGTGATATGATCTTCGATAGCTCTCATTGTATCCCACCAATGCCCCGCACTACCACGAAGCATAAAAGCCGCACAAAGGATTTTGTCTTGCTCGGGAATTTGGCTATACTGGAACATATTCTCAAGGGTCCTAAGCCAGTCCTCTGCAGCTGTTGGGTCGACAGCGTCTTCGAAAATTGGCGGATTAAGTTTCCGAAATCTTTCACCAACGATCTCTACCCTTTCCGCTTGAGATGGATTATGCTGTCCATTCGAATTCCGTTGTTGGATTAACTCTTGAATTTGCTCGGATTGACGTTGAACGAGTTCAGTAAGTCGGATAATGGCAGTATCTCGCTCATCAGTAAGGTTCACAGTCTCCCTACCCTGACTACTTCCTCTGCTGCTTTCACCTCTAGTACGTACCATGATGCTCACACTTTATCCTGTTAACCCTTTTCGAATAATATGGCCAATAAATTCATGCAACAGAAAATTATTCACACAATATCATAAAACTTACGAGCAAGGCTGCGCGAGCGCTTCCACACTTTTGAGTTCCTGTACATGGATAGTCTACAGAACCTGTGACCGTAGCTCTGATACCAAACTGTGACGACCACCCAACATACACAACCAAAACGACCCTAACGACGCTAACTCGAGAAAATAACTTGCGTGAGTTCCGTTTAAAACTCGTCAAAAACCCCTGAATTAAATCAAAAGATACTCACATCACGAGCATCATAAAACCAAATAACGTCTCAACAAGAAAAGCACCAAACTATTCACGAATCCCACATACACATCCTGACTCGACCAACACAAGATATACGTAGACTCACATAAAACCATACGACAAGACAAATTTACACAACCTTACAACCACATACAACAAAGACATACACATCAGATGCGGCAAAAGAGACTAGCCCGCCTCACAGGTCGTCATCCATGTACAGTCCTCCTCAAAAGCCCGTGGAAGCTCCAACGACCAGCCTCGCTATCTACGTCAGTCAAACAAGGTCATCTCGCTCACCTACAACACATGAACTATATGAGCTAGAAGCTCAGTAAGTAAAAATCATGCATGCTCGTGAATATGCAAATCCTCATCATATGCATAAACTACATGTGACTCGACATCTCAAAATGAATCATCTCTCTCATCCTCTGTCTGGGCCCGTGGCTAAAATACTATGCACCACCAAGAGCTCAATAAATCATCTGACAGTGGCCCACTCTGGGTAGCCAATACTAGGTCTCCCTAGGTCGCTCTTCCCAGGTCGCCCCTTCTGTCGCGGTCGCCTACGCTGGTAGCCCACGCTGGTAGCCTACGCTAGGTTTTCCTAGGTCGCCCCATCCAGGTCGCCTCATCCAGGTCGCTCCTACCGCATCAATAATATGGCAGTGGCCCACTCCAGGTAGCCTACGCTAGGTCTCCCTAGGTCGCTCCTTCCTAGGTCGCCCCTTCTGCCTCAACATATGACGGTAGCCTACTCTGGGTAGCCTACACTAGGGTCACATACCCTAGGTCGCCCCTGCCCAGGTCGCCCCTTCCGTCGATGGTGCACTAGTAATAACCACATACACCTCAACTGCATGCCAATAATCGGCACATATACATCGCTCCCCGGCGATTACGACTATGCATGCCAACACTCAACAGTACCCAATAATATGCATGCATATGTATATGCCGTGAATGGTATGCTCATGAATTCACGTAGCTCATATGCAAATATCAATCATAAGATAATAACAACGCCACAGAATAATCATCGCAACATCGAAGCACGTATAGTATGAACACCGAATAATATGTCCATGCGTCGTAGTTGGACTTTCACTTACCTGAAACTTCGAACTTTTGAGAATCTGATCCGAGAATTCCTAAGTTGAGAGTATCTATAAAGTCCCTCATGAAATTACAAAAAATTAATACATAAACTATTATTATTTCTTAATAACCAAACGTTTATTAATCTTGCTTATGTCCAATAAGCTGCTAAAATTTAATTACAAACAATACCAGGAAACATACCTTATATCAATTGTGGAACATGGTCAACGTGAAGAGGGACAAAGGACAAGATGATTAAGAAATGAAGTTCTACACGTTTATGCCCTAGCATGTTAGAATGCTCTCTTCTCTTTTATCTATTTATATTTCTGTCTTATTTGATGTGTTACTGGGATGGTAAATGAGAATGTGGTCTTCTCGTATATGTTATCTCTATGGTGATATACTTAGCTTAGTTAATAGCAAGTGGTAAGTCGGCTATTTCATTTACCTCATGTATTAAGCAAGTAAAATTAACAAATAGGACTGTAAAATCACAATCTATACCCTATTAGAGAAATAATTGCAGAATTTTAGTAAAACGTACCGATATTTTCTTAACCGAATGTTCTAAGCAATACACGTGTAATTAGTCGTATCTAGCGATCAATGCGTGTTTTACTACAATGCCGACTCAACTAATTGGATAAGGATTCCTAAATAATAATAATAATTCATGTAATTTATTTATCTATTATTTTTTTTTCCTAGAATGATGTCAAATATTAGTCTTACGTTAGCCAAATAAATCACATCAAGTATGCAACATAAAAATATGCACCTCATATGCATCATGTAAGACTCATATGAATTATGCATATATAAACAAACACATAATTCATATTAGTTAGCAAGTATAATGCATGAAATATATTGGCCAAACGATATGTTTGAGGGCTCGGGTATTATATCCTCCCCTCCTTAAAAGAATTTCGTCCTCGAAATTCAACTTACCGAAATAGGTCAGGGTATTTAGCTCGCATATCATCTTCTCTTTCCCATGTTGCTTCTTCTATCGATTGATTCCTCCACAAAACTTTCACCAGCGGAATTGTTTTATTCCTAAGTTGCTTCACTTCATGTAATAGAATCTCAACTGGTTTTTCTTCATAGCTCAAATCGGGTTTTAATTCGATCGGTTCACTCTTCAAAACACGGGTAGGATCTGCAATGTATTTCCGCAACATAGAAATATGAAACACGTCATGTATTTGAGACAACGAGGAAGGCAAATCGAGTCTGTAAGCAACATCACCAATCTTTTCTGAAATTTGGAAAGGTCCAATGTATCTGGGACTTAACTTTCCTTTCTTTCCAAATCGCATCACACCTTTCATCGGGGAAACTTTCAGGAACACCAGTTCATCAACTTCAAATTCTAACGGCCTTCGTTTTTGGTCAGCATAGCTTTTCTGTCGACTCTGAGCAGTTTGCATACTCTGTCGAATTTTTGCTACAACATCCGTCATTTCTCGCACCATGTCAGGTCCAAGCAATGTTTTCTCGCCAATTTCATCCCAATGAACAGGCGATCTACATTTTCTCCCATACAAGGCCTCATACGGTGCCATTCCAATAGTGGCATGATAGCTGTTATTATACGAGAATTCGATCAATGGTAGAAATTTACTCCAATGACCTTTAAAATCTAATACGCAAGCACGAAGCATGTCTTCCAAGGTCTGAATTGTTCGTTCTGATTGCCCATCTGTTTGAGGATGATAGGCCGTGCTAAAAGATAATTTTGTCCCCATCGCCTTCTGTAAGCTTCTCCAAAAGTTAGACAAGAACCTGGAGTCTCGATCTGAAACTATCGACAGTGGAACACCATGAAGTCGAACTATTTCTTGAATGTAAATTTCCGCATATCGATCCATGGTGTATGACGAATTAATGGGTAGAAAATGAGCAGACTTGGTTAATCTGTCAACGATTACCCAGATAGCATCGTGTCCCTTTAAAGTCTTTGGCAAGCCAACGACGAAGTCCATCGTTATTCGTTCCCATTTCCATTCTGGAATTGATAGCGGTTGTAACATTCCCGCTGGCCTTTGATGTTCTGCTTTCACTTGTTGACAGGTCAGACATTGATCCACAAATTGCGCTATGTCTTTCTTCATGCCCGGCCACCAATAATATTTCTGAAGATCTCGATACATCTTTGTTGCTCCAGGATGTACCGAATATAGCGTGGAATGTGCTTCAGATAAAATGTCTCTTCGAATCTCATCATTCCCGGGTACGTACAGACGATCTCTAAATCGCAGAACACCATCTTCAAATACTTTTAACTCCGAAGATGTATCTTCCCTGGCATTTTCTTTACCTTCTGATAGTATTCATCAGTCGGTTGTGTTTGTTTGATTCTGTCCAAAATTGTGGGTTGAAGCGTCAAAGCTGCTAATTTTACTTCAATCTCACCAACGTTGATGACTTCCACGTTCATCTTTTGTAAGTCAGCGAGTTCTGATTTCTGAACTGAGATAGAAGCTACAGAACTCTGAATTGTCTTCCGACTTAGAGCATCAGCAACAACATTAGCTTTTCCCGGGTGGTAATTGATTACGCAGTCGTAATCCTTGACGAGCTCTAACCATCTTCGTTGTCGCATATTCAGTTCCTTCTGAGTGAAAAAGTATTTCAAGCTCTTATGATCTGTATAGATCTCGCATCGTTCACCGTATAAATAATGACGCCATATCTTCAATGCAAATACCACAGCCGCAAGCTCCAAGTCATGAGTGGGATAATTCTTCTCATATTCCTTCAGTTGTCTGGAAGCATATGCAACAACCTTCCCATTTTGCATCAGTACACAACCTAAGCCGTTCTTCGATGCATCGCTGTATACTGAAAAACCCCCGCTTCCAGTTGGAATTGTCAAGACAGGTGCCGAAGTAAGTCGCTTCTTCAACTCCTGAAAACTCCATTCACACGAATCGGTCCATTGAAATGGAATATTCTTCCGAGTCAACTTTGTCAATGACGAAGCGATTTTCGAAAATCCCTCAATGAATCTGCGATAATACCCCGCTAAGCCAAGAAAACTCCGCACCTCTGAAGGATTTGTTGGCTGGGGCCAATTATTGATTGCTTCAACTTTGCTTGGTCTACTGATATTCCTGCTCCAGAAATAACATGTCCTAAAACACAACTCTATCTAGCCAAAACTCACATTTCTTGAATTTTGCATAGAGTTGTTTCTTTCTTAATATCTCCAATACGATCTTCAAGTGTATCTCGTGTTCCTCCCTTGTCTTGGAATAAATGAGAATATCATCGATAAACACGATAACGAACTTATCATGAAACTCCTTGAAGATACGATTCATCAAATCCATGAACGCAGCAGGTGCATTAGTCAACCCAAATGGCATCACTAGAAACTCGTAGTGTCCATATCGAGTGCTGAACGCCGTCTTCGGAATGTCCTCCACCTTTATCTTTAACTGATGATAACCTGAACGTAGATCGATCTTCGAGAATACAGCTGCACCTTGGAGTTGATCGAAAAGATCATCAATTCGAGGCAAAGGATATTTATTCTTGATGGTAACCTTGTTCAACTCCCGGTAATCAATGCAGAGTCTCATTGATCCATCCTTCTTTCGTACAAATAGAACTGGTGCGCCCCATGGTGAAAAACTGGGTTGAATAAAACCTTTATCGAGTAGATCTTGTAGCTGTATCTTCAATTCTTTCAGCTCGGTCGGAGCCATTCGATATGGAGCTTTTGAAATTGGAGGTGTACCCGGAGGTAGTTCAATCGAAAATTCTATCTCCCTGTCAGGTGGTAATCCAGAAAGATCATCAGGAAATACGTCTTGATAGTCCTTCACAACAGGTACTTTACTAAGATCGGGTTGAGGTTGTTCCTCTGCTTTTATTGCATAAATGAGATAAGCTTCACAACCAACATCTATCAATCGTTGAGCCTTTAACGCTGATATTTTCGAAATCCTGCTGCCATTTGCAACTCCCGAGAAAGAAAAAGGCTTTGCTCCCGGTAAATGGAAAGTAACAATCTTTTTGTTGCAGTCAATCACTGCTCCATACTTCGATAACCAATCCATACCAAGGATGATATCGTAATCATTCATTGGGATTACGATCAGATCAGCATATAATTTCCTATCTTCAATCGGTACCGCACACTCTTGCAGAATCTGATTTGTCTGAGTTGAAGCTCCATGAGGAATCGTCACATTATAATTGAGCTTGGATAGAAGAGGTGTTATACCGAGCCTCGTTATGTACTTAGATGATGCAAATGAATGCGTGGCTCCCGAATCTATTAGTATGGATGTCGGAACATTGTATATAGAGAGTGTACCTGTCACCACCGATGGATTAGCCTCAGCTTCATCGCTCGTAATGGTGAAAACTCTAGCAGGTACCGTTTGTGGCTTCGCTTGATTTGCGTTGGGATTCTCTGGGCATGTTCTTGCGATGTGGCCCAATTTTCCGCATATGAAGCACTTAATAGTTTGGGTGAAGCAATTGCCCGTATGTTGACGTCCGCACCTTGGACATGTGGGCATAGGGACTTGGTTTCTCTCTTGGTTTGAATTCAGCTTTTGCTTCTGATCCCAGTGCTGAGGTCCTGGCCTTCTTTGGAAATTTGGTTTCTGGCCTACGAACTGCCTCTTTCTGTCGCCTTCGGCCCATTTTTGACCTTGTACAAATTTGCGTTTTGCTTCTTGGACACGAACAATTCTCATCTCAGCTTGCTCCGCAACTAATGCCCTTTCCGCAACTTGAGCGTACGTGATTCCTTGAATACCAGCCATGTTGACATCTCGGTAAAGTTCCGATTTCAGGCCTTCAAGAAATCGCTCCACTTTCAGGGCGTCAGTACTCACCATATGTGTTGCGAACCTCGATAGCTGCTCAAATTTGCGAATGTACTCTGCAACTGCCATGGCTCCCTGTCGTAAGTTTATGAATTCATTCATCCTCATAGCACGTACAGGGGCTGTGAAGTATTTATTTCTGAAGATCTCCTTGAAGCGTTCCCACGTCATCGTGATATGATCTTCGATAGCTCTCATTGTATCCCACCAATGCCCCGCACTACCACGAAGCATAAAAGCCGCACAAAGGATTTTGTCTTGCTCGGGAATTTGGCTATACTGGAACATATTCTCAAGGGTCCTAAGCCAGTCCTCTGCAGCTGTTGGGTCGACAGCGTCTTCGAAAATTGGCGGATTAAGTTTCCGAAATCTTTCACCAACGATCTCTACCCTTTCTGCTTGAGATGGATTATGCTGTCCATTCGAATTCCGTTGTTGGATTAACTCTTGAATTTGCTCGGATTGACGTTGAACGAGTTCAGTAAGTCGGATAATGGCAGTATCTCGCTCATCAGTAAGGTTCACAGTCTCCCTACCCTGACTACTTCCTCTGCTGCTTTCACCTCTAGTACGTACCATGATGCTCACACTTTATCCTGTTAACCCTTTTCGAATAATATGGCCAATAAATTCATGCAACAGAAAATTATTCACACAATATCATAAAACTTACGAGCAAGGCTGCGCGAGCGCTTCCACACTTTTGAGTTCCTGTACATGGATAGTCTACAGAACCTGTGACCGTAGCTCTGATACCAAACTGTGACGACCACCCAACATACACAACCAAAACGACCCTAACGACGCTAACTCGAGAAAATAACTTGCGTGAGTTCCGTTTAAAACTCGTCAAAAACCCCTGAATTAAATCAAAAGATACTCACATCACGAGCATCATAAAACCAAATAACGTCTCAACAAGAAAAGCACCAAACTATTCACGAATCCCACATACACATCCTGACTCGACCAACACAAGATATACGTAGACTCACATAAAACCATACGACAAGACAAATTTACACATCCTGACTCGACCAACAACCTTCCCATTTTGCATCAGTACACAACCTAAGCCGTTCTTCGATGCATCGCTGTATACTGAAAAACCCCCGCTTCCAGTTGGAATTGTCAAGACAGGTGCCGAAGTAAGTCGCTTCTTCAACTCCTGAAAACTCCATTCACACGAATCGGTCCATTGAAATGGAATATTCTTCCGAGTCAACTTTGTCAATGACGAAGCGATTTTCGAAAATCCCTCAATGAATCTGCGATAATACCCCGCTAAGCCAAGAAAACTCCGCACCTCTGAAGGATTTGTTGGCTGGGGCCAATTATTGATTGCTTCAACTTTGCTTGAGTCTACTGATATTCCTGCTCCAGAAATAACATGTCCTAAAAACACAACTCTATCTAGCCAAAACTCACATTTCTTGAATTTTGCATAGAGTTGTTTCTTTCTTAATATCTCCAATACGATCTTCAAGTGTATCTCGTGTTCCTCCCTTGTCTTGGAATAAATGAGAATATCATCGATAAACACGATAACGAACTTATCATGAAACTCCTTGAAGATACGATTCATCAAATCCATGAACGCAGCAGGTGCATTAGTCAACCCAAATGGCATCACTAGAAACTCGTAGTGTCCATATCGAGTGCTGAACGCCGTCTTCGGAATGTCCTCCACCTTTATCTTTAACTGATGATAACCTGAACGTAGATCGATCTTCGAGAATACAGCTGCACCTTGGAGTTGATCGAAAAGATCATCAATTCGAGGCAAAGGATATTTATTCTTGATGGTAACCTTGTTCAACTCCCGGTAATCAATGCAGAGTCTCATTGATCCATCCTTCTTTCGTACAAATAGAACTGGTGCGCCCCATGGTGAAAAACTGGGTTGAATAAAACCTTTATCGAGTAGATCTTGTAGCTGTATCTTCAATTCTTTCAGCTCGGTCGGAGCCATTCGATATGGAGCTTTTGAAATTGGAGGTGTACCCGGAGGTAGTTCAATCGAAAATTCTATCTCCCTGTCAGGTGGTAATCCAGAAAGATCATCAGGAAATACGTTTTGATAGTCCTTCACAACAGGTACTTTACTAAGATCGGGTTGAGGTTGTCCCTATGAAATTACAAAAAAATTAATACATAAACTATTATTATTTCTTAATAACCAAACGTTTATTAATCTTGCTTATGTCCAATAAGCTGCTAAAATTTAATTACAAACAATACCAGGAAACATACCTTATATCAATTGTGGAACATGGTCAACGTGAAGAGGGACAAAGGACAAGATGATTAAGAAATGAAGTTCTACACGTTTATGCCCTAGCATGTTAGATGCTCTCTTCTCTTTTATCTATTTATATTTCTGTCTTATTTGATGTGTTACTGGGATGGTAAATGAGAATGTGGTCTTCTCGTATATGTTATCTCTATGGTGATATACTTAGCTTAGTTAATAGCAAGTGGTAAGTCGGCTATTTCATTTACCTCATGTATTAAGCAAGTAAAATTAACAAATAGAACTGTAAAATCACAATCTATACCCTATTAGAGAAATAATTGCAGAATTTTAGTAAAACGTACCGATATTTTCTTAACCGAATGTTCTAAGCAATACACGTGTAATTAGTTGTATCTAGCGATCAACGCGTGTTTTACTACAATGCCGACTCAACTAATTGGATAAGGATTCCTAAATAATAATAATAATTCATGTAATTTATTTATCTATTATTTTTTTTTTCCTAGAATGATGTCAAATATTAGTCTTACGTTAGCCAAATAAATCACATCAAGTATGCAACATAAAAATATGCACCTCATATGCATCATGTAAGACTCATATGAATTATGCATATATAAACAAACACATAATTCATATTAGTTAGCAAGTATAATGCATGAAATATATTGGCCAAACGATATGTTTGAGGGCTCGGGTATTATACGCCTTCCACAGAATCTACAATGCGAGAACACAGCTAAGGCGAGCTTCCATGCAGATGTTCAGATTCACGGCCGCCGAATTGAAAGAAGGAGAAAGATACGACAAAGAACCAGCAGGACTCCCAGAGGCTATAGAGATGCGAGTCAGAGAACCTGAAAATCTGACTCGAGGAACTTCCAAGAAAGATGCGCCATGGGACAACTTAAGGATCTTAGCTCCATTTCAAGAGGAAATAAGGAAGAATATATGGCGGAGTGAGAAAAACATCAAGCAGTTTAACGAGCTAGATCTCAGAGGACTCACGCATCTAACGGGGACAGCGGCAGCCGGGCATCTCTACATGCTGACACACACCAAAATAGGGCCTCCCCGAGATGGATACAATAGGAGAGTTCAACGATCAAAGGATCCAATCGCAGACATTATAGAAGTCGAGCACTATAATGTTGGGAAGACAAACTATCCTATCTACACGGTCGCTCGTAAAGACTGCTCAACAGAACGGCTGTCAGAAGCTGATCTTGCCGATGTCGAACCCTGTGATATCCTCCA
This sequence comes from Lindernia subracemosa, assembly GCA_028392965.1. Classification (NCBI taxonomy): domain Eukaryota; kingdom Viridiplantae; phylum Streptophyta; class Magnoliopsida; order Lamiales; family Linderniaceae; genus Vandellia; species Vandellia subracemosa. The sequence continues at coordinate 428,524 of JAQPCC010000060.1, forward strand.
GATGTTCGGGGTCTACAGAAAGTTCACCCTGAAAGAGTTCAAGTATCGACTGGGGTTCGAAACAATCAAAAGATACATGTTGAGGCAGATCAAGTTCTATACTGCTCAAGACCTTCAAATCGCTTTGGAGAGCAATGCAAGGAAGGTCAATCTCGTCAGGCCAAACATAGTGGGCACAGATCTGGATCTGGAAACATACCCAGAGAGCTACATCTTCGCAGAACCAGAGCTATGCCTCGTGTACCTGAACTTCGAAGGCTCGAAACGGGTGATGTTCTTGTCAGAAATTGAAAAATTCTCTGCTGGAACTCTCAAAATTATTCGTGACAAGCTGAAGAAGGTCCTCGACGAGATACTAAACGCAGGACAAGCCGAAGATAATTTTGTCGCTGAAACAATCAACGACACAAGGATCCTGACCGAGCAAGCGGCAAGCTTAATAGAGGCAAGGCTCGACTTGCAAAATTCAATCAGAGGCTATGAAGTAGCACTCGGCTTCAGGAAATCCTTTTATGCCCGACGAAGATAGCCATCTCTTCAACGAAGAACACAAAGGGGGAGATTGTAGAAGACATTTTAATTGTGTTCTTAATTGTAAACTATCTTTTGTATTTGGCCAAGTGTGTAATTTTATTATAGAATAGGGACCTATTTGTAAATATACCACAAGTATGGTATATATAGCCAGCATAGCTCACTTAGGTCCATACGCTTTCATTTTTCCCAAGCTTAATAAAACACACTTGATTTATTTAGCTTGAAGAACACTCCACTTTCTCTCTCAATTACCTTTAACCCTAATTTCTCAAATCCATCAAGGTAATTCATCATTATAGAGTGTTAATTATCCTTAGGTTGTTAAGAAAGGGCCTAACAATAAAACCCCAATATTTACAGTTCAGTTACTGATTCTGGGGGAAAGAGAGGGAGCACCAGTAAGCTGACATACTGTAATATTAAATTAAGTCCACAAGTCTTATTCTCCAGTAGGGTGACTGGATTGACGAGTACGACTTGTATGTCGACGGGTCCAAAGTGGTTGTGCCAACCATTCACTTGGGAAGTGGGAGCTCGTGACATTGATACAAGACGAATCAGGGGATTGTCTGTATTTGGACACTGACTCGTAATCGAACGATCACACGCTGGTAAAGTCGCTGATCGATCGATTGACTATAGTAGTCTACGTGAACCTTAGACCGAAAGGGTTAACTCGGAGTTGGTCTTAAGGTCTTGATTTGTCACTAGTTTGCTAGGCCCAAATTGCGTGAAGCATGGGTCAGCGGCGAAATGCGGTCTTGACCTTTCGACGTGATTGGCGGTTATACCGCTGAGCGGGATTTACGGCCTTGATTAAATTCAAGGTTAACGTCCTATGCAGTTTCGATGTGCGGGAATTTACCTAAGCCTCTGGCCAGAGCATATAACTGACTCACGAGGGTCGTGGAGGGCAGTTTGGTAAATGTCACCGACACGAACATCATAGAGTCGAGTCCTGTAAGTTCGACTACGCGTGAGTTTCACTCGACCGGGAAAAAACGTAAAGGGTTTATACGTAGTACGATAATCTATAGTCGGTTCGTGAATAATACCTATTCGTACTTGTAATTCCCAGATTTCATCCAACGAATATAAACTTGAGCAATAGATCGATTGAGACATACCTTGTAATTAACGCGCGGAAGCTCTTGGTAATTATCAATCAATCTTCATTAAACCTCAAGCTTTCTCGACAAGCAATCCCTTTCTCTCTCTACAATTAAGCCATAATTATGATAATGATGAGAGAGTGTTTCTAGTGAGAGAAAGCTAAAACTCAAGTTGTTTGTATTTTACACACACTTGCCCTATATATACCAAAGCATACTTTGGTATATTTACACTTTAGTCCCTATATTTACATAAAATACAATTGAGTCCCAAGACAAAGATAACATGATTATTGAACACTAGAAAATATTCCTAACAATCTCCCCCTTAGTGTTCAATTGTCATTGAAGCGCCGGTTGTCTTTGTCTTTGATAGTCTTCAGTCTTCATCATCACTTGAACACAACAGAAAGATTCCTAACAATCTTCCCATTTGTGTTCAACTTTGAATTTGACACGTCTTTGTTGCTGTTTGAAGAAAATAGCTGAGAGCATCTGGAGAATCTTCAGTCTCCCCCTATTTACATGTACCCTCTTTTTCTTCTTTGCAACTTGAATCTTCGTCACCTTCTTGCATATATCAGAGTCGCGTGGATCGTCAGCATTGCTTGTCGTGTATGCTCGAACCATGGAGAGAGGTCTTGTTTGTTGCGGTTCAGCACATGCGTTGAAAACTTGGCTTCTTTACTGAGTTCACGTGCTTGGCCTCCTTGATATACTTCTCCCCCTCATGGCGATTCATTTGTATCGTCATGCTGTGTGATCAAGGTGAACCTGAGTGTACGCTGAACGTGTTGGCGTTGAATTCCAGATGAAGTACCTGAAAACGGGGCAGACGACCGATCATCGTGAGATATCCCTTGATGTCACTCTTGGTCGTTGATGCAAAGTCACACAGACTTGCATTTGAAGGGACTACGGGGCCACATAGGCATCCCGTTGACATCGTTCTAGAGTCGTGCTCCAGAAGATGGCCTGCTACCGTTGTTGTTTTTATGTTGCAACGGCAGGACTTCCTTCTGATCATAGAAGCACATCATTTAATGATGCGTCTACAGAAGTTCTGGCATGGTCACGTAGACCTGCAATATGTGTGTAAAAGAATATATGTGTCCTAGAAAAATTGAAAAAATATTTAGGCTATGAGGACACACTAGACATTAAAGTGTTCAAGAAAGTCATGGTGTGGGGCTGTGGACCACTTTGTTCAATATCTCCCGCTTCCAAATGAAACGGTGATAGCATATGCGGTTCCCCGTGAGATATTGAAACATCTGTCTTTAGGGAGACAAATGAGTAGCTAGGAAGGGTCGTGCATGCGCCTTTGGACCAGATGAAGCGTCTTCTACCCGGGATCTGATAAAACAGTCCTGTACCTACATGGTTATGGCCCGGATAGTTTGTGGTTGAGTTGTAAGGATGTCATCGTGATACGCTCAATACCCTCACATACACTCGTGGTTTGTTCCTGGGTTAGGATCAGTTGGGTCTACTGAACCTTTGGAACAGGTATGTGAACAACTCTTTTGTGTCCATGCGCTTGTTGGCATTTAGGTAGCTCTCCCTCTTCAAAGCATGAAGGTTGTCTTCAGGGCATTCCCTTTTAAGCTCTAGCGCTGTTTTTAGGTAACACTCCCCCTAAATACTTGCGCTAATTCTAATGTGATGCCCGTGCTCCCCTAAATAGATGCGCTTTTTGAGAAATTGCATATTACGAAGAAATCAAGCGCCTTTTGTATTTGAAGTGACACTCCCCAATAAATATGCCTTTTGCACTTATAAGTCTCACTCCCCCTAAAACATATGCGCTTTTTACATTAGAACTATGGTAATACGCTCTTTTGAAGGTCATGCACCTTGTCTATCTATCTATCCACTCCCCCAAAATAAAAACAATATAGAATATGAAGACCGACTATTCTATAAAATTAAGCGCTATTTATACTAAAGTCGAACTCCCTATGATAGTCAAAAACTGAAAATATAGAGTTTGACTCCACAAAAATTCAAGTGCTTTTTGAATTTTGAAATCGGCTCGGCCTTCTTTAAACATTGTAGCTCAAAAGTTTTTCTCCTTTTTTTTTTGTTTTTGTTTTTGTTTTTTTTTTTTTTTTTTTTTTTTGTTATGGCCTTTCATTTTTTTTTATGGCCTTTTTTTTTATTTATTTTTTTTTTTACGAAAAAATAAAAATAAAAACAATGTTAAATCAAGAGCTTTGGAATAGTCTTGATTTGGTGTGTTTGCTCACGTCGCAGACCGAGATTTTTAATTTTTTGCTAAAATTTTCAATTTTTTGCTACGAGATTTTTTTTGTACGAGATTTTTTGCTACGAGATTTCTTGCTACGAGATTTTTTAAGTCCTAAAATTTTCAATTTTTTGCTACGATATTTTTTTTGTACCTACTTTTCCAATGTTTTCTGAGGCTTATAAAAATTTTTGGGTAAAGAAATTTTTTTTGTCCGGTAAAATTTTTTTCAGTACAAAAATTATTCTCGGTATAACTTTTTTTCATATAAATCATTTTAAAATCATTTGCGAAAACCTTTTCATACAAACTTAGACCCGTAAACCTTCTATCTGAAACACAAACAAAATTCGATCGAAGATGAATTGAAGACCTCTTGATTATCATCTGGATTTGCTGCTCGATAATCAAGTAGGTTTCGGATCCACTCTGCCCAGATCGAACGATTTCTCAAACGATTAAGGTTTGAATTAAGCTTCCGTGCGCATTTTATCTTTTATTCGAACCTAATTCTGTGTTTAATTCGAGTCTCTCACATAAGAAAGTTTTCAAAATTAGTCAAAGCTTTACAATTTACGATCAAAACATTTAAGTTTACGGTCTACTTAGTTTACATTCGTAAAGTTACTGTTTACGAGTAATTGTTTACTTGTTTTTACGAAAGACATTGTTTACGAACCCACTTCGACCGTAAACTATCAAGGCAGCCATTCTCATTCGTAAACTACTTTACGAATAAGATTCAATCGTAAACTAAAGAGTACTGTTTACGAACGATTAAAGGTTTACGAACGCTTCTCATTAGTAAACATTCTTTACTCGTAAACCAACACAGTGTCAAATCTGAACCGAAGATCTTACATTCTTTTAATAATATACAAAGTCTAAGATACAATCTAAGTCGATAATTAATATTTTGTATCTAAACTTTGCTGTGCTGAAAAGCTTATGAACTGAAATGAAATTAAAAGTTTGCGGTTAATATCAATATCTAAAATTTTCTAAACAGAATAAAAAATATTGATAAAAAAAAATAAAAAAAATAAATCAATTCTATTTGATCAAAATTAAAATCCAACATTCTATTTGATCAAAATTAAAATCCAACATTCTATATAGAATTTAATTACCAACATTATTTGAACTTAAATTTTGAAAATTCTATATTTGAACTGAAAAGATTAAAATGGATTAATTTCACGAACAAATGATCAAGACACTAGAAGCGAGGCTAGCTAATAACGAGCGTGTCCTAAGAAAACATCTAGAAATTGAAGCTAGTCTTGAATGTCAATTGACCAATGCAAAGGATGAGATTATAAGGTTGAAGACTAAGACCACAGAACATGTATCAAAAATATGTGAGTTGAAAACAAGTTTGTCTGCCTGTGATGAAGCAAACAATTCAATGTTGCAAAAATCCTCATCCACAAATAATGAAAAAGAAATGGTCAAGAAATTAGAAGCAAGATTAGCCAATAATGAAGTTGTCCTAAGAAAACATCTATTAGAAGAAGCCAATCTAGGAATAAAGCTTCAATTAGCTAATGAGAAAATAGCTAAACTTAACAATGATCTTGCTAAATCAAATTGTGAAACAACATAACTAAAGGAAAATAAAGATTATCAAGCTCAAAATAAAGATCTTTCTGAAGAATGCACAAGATTACACTCTAAAATTAAAGAACAAAAGCTTCTTCTGGTAAAGAAAGATCAACTTGAGAAAAATTTGTCTCTAAATAAGTCGACTCAAACAATTGAGTCAGTGCCAACTAAGAAACATTCTATACTATCGATAAAACCCGAACCTAAGGATTGCTACTGTGGCGACCCCACTTTTTAAATATAAATAGTTGGCGGGTTTTCGCAACGAAAGCCGCGGAAAGCCCATTTTACAAAAACAACATAGTATATTATACAATATATAAAAGAGTTGTTTTACAAAAGCCGTGCTAGTCTTTACAACGGGCCAAAGCCCCAAAATATCAAAACAATCCTACGCCTCCACAGGTCGCGTCCCATGTACTGCATCCGCCCCCAAAAGCCCGTGGAGTCACCGCCACCAACCGCTACTCACCCGTACCTATAAAATATGCAACCCTGAGCAAAATTGCCCAGTAGGTGAACACCAAAATAATGCGATGCATGCGTGCACATGTCCCCAAATCCCAATATCTCACATGACAAATGCACGCTCATTTTTCTCATATCTCAATACTCAGGGCCCTAGGTTAGACTCGGCACCTCGCGCGCAACATCACATCAATCATCCGGTCACACAGACTCGGAAATCACATTTCATGGCGGTGGGCACCCCGAGTCGCGTTTTCACGCTGTACCCGGGTAGATAGATCGATCACGTCTATCTCCCGCCTAATCTCATCTCATGACGGTAGGCACCCCGAGTCGCGCTCCCACGCTGTACCCGGGTAGATAGAACGATCACGTCTATCTCCCGTCAAGTCGAGCCATCCTACGACGGTGGGCACCTCAGGTTGCTCAAGCCTGAGTAGACAGATCGATCACGTCTGTCTCCCGTCAGGTGCAACTACGAGTCTTAACCTCACAAATCTCTGCCAAAGAAAGGCATACACTCTCCCATCGCACAAATGCGATCAATACTCTCGTCATGATATGTCGTGGATGCATGAACAATTAATCGCAGAACATATTAATTATATTCGAAAAACCCTCAAAAATCATTAGAATATATAAAACGTACTTTTGGTTCAAATACTTAAAATCCCGAGAATAGTAAATTATTTAAGACCCAATAGTCCTCTATCAGTTGACCCGAAAATGGGGTCCAAGTTCGAAAATATTTTATAAAAGTTGACCTGGCGAAAACTGTGGAAGTGGCGAAAAGCTTTTTTCGTTTTGAACAGTAGCTAGCGAAAACTTATATTAATTAGCGAAAAGTTTTGTTCGTGAAAACCTAACAAAAGTGGCGAAAAGCTTTGGTTCGAAAACAGTGGCGAAAAGTTTTAGTTCGAAAACAGTGGCGAAAAGCTTTGGTTCGAAAACCCTGTTTATTTTGAACAGTGACTAGCGAAAAGCTCAATTCGCGAACTGTCAGTGACGAAAAGCTTTGGTTCGCGAAATCTAATAAAGAGTGGCGAAAAGCTCAGTTCGCGAAAACTGGCTTTCGGCCCGCGAAAACTGGTTTTCGGCCCGTGATGTCTCACAGTTCGCAAAATACCTCAGCCCGCGAAAACTGGTTTGCGGCCCGGAAAACTTTTTCCTCTCACATACCGAAAATCTTAGGCCCGCGAAAACTGATTTTTCGGCCCGCGAAAACTTTTTCCTCTCACAGTTCGCAAAATAACTGGCCCGCGAAAAACTTCAAATGGCCCGCGAAAATGGTTTTCGGCCCGAAAACAAGAATCATACGAAAATAAAGAACAGTATACGAAAAACACAGTGTTCTTCAAATCTTCATATCTTCAACGAATTCCAGAAACTCATAACATAATTAAAACCCATATTTTGGGTTGTTAAACATCAATCATCACACATCGCATTTAATCACACCAAAAACGATGGTGATCCTTTCACCATAGATATACAGTTTAAAACATCAGTTTTTGGGTTTGTAGATTTCACCTACCTCACTTCCTAAGCAGTGTTTAAACAGATTTTGTTGATGAAGATTGGAAGGAGCTTTTGCCAAATTTCCTTTGTCTCCTTCTTCTTTCTCTCTCGCCTTTCTCTCCTTCCTCTCTTGCTGTTCTTATTTATCTCTAATGATGGCTTTTACTGCTTTTGTTCAGCAGGTGATGAAGCATAGACGTGTTTTTCCTCTTAAGCTAAGAAAGGTTCTTTTTTGTAATTTTCCTTCTTTTGTATCTTTCTTCATTGCAAACAGAGATTTCTCTATGAAAATACGAATCCATCCAGTCCTTTTGGCCTAATTATTTTCCAGTCCCTCAAAGTTTTCCTTCTTTATCGGGCTTGGGCCCAATTATTATTTGGACTCAATTTCAAGCCTGCCCAAACTTATCTTCACTAATTTCGATGTTTTGCGAAATCCCCGTATTAAATTTTTACGGGTATTACATTCTCCCCTCCTTCAATAAATTTCGTCCTCGAAATTTAGGCAGTCGGAAATAATTCGGGGTACTTCTGCCGCATTTTGTCTTCTCGTTCCCACGTTGCTTCCTCAATTGCCTGATTACGCCACAAAACTTTGACCAACGGAATACTTTTATTCCGAAGTTGCTTTACTTCATACATCAAGATTTCTATCGGCTTCTCTTCGTAACTTAAGTCCGGTTTCAACCGTTGATGAAGGGTTTCATTTTGTAGCACATGGCTTGGGTCGGCGACGTATTTTCGCAATGTTGACACGTGAAAGACGTCGTGAACCTGATCTAAAGACGCCGGTAATTCAAGTTGATAAGCAACCTCGCCGATTCGTTTCAGGATTCTGAAAGGGCCTATATACCTCGGACTCAACTTCCCTTTGCGTCCGAACCGCTTCACGCCCTTCATTGGGGATATCTTCAAGAATACCCAATCATCCTCCGCGAATTTTAATGGTCTTCGTCGTTTATCAGCGTAGCTTTTCTGACGACTTTGGGCTGTTTGCATTCTCTCTCGAATCTTTGCAACAGCTTCCGTCATTTCTCGAACCATTTCGGGACCTAGTAGCGCTCGCTCACCGATCTCGTCCCAATGAACTGGGGATCGACATTTACGCCCGTACAAAGCTTCATACGGCGCCACTCCGATCGTAGCCTGAAAGCTGTTGTTGTACGAGAATTCGATCAGCGGAAGGTATTTGCTCCAATTTCCTTTAAAATCTAGCACGCATGCTCGTAACATATCTTCCAGTGTTTGGATCGTCCGTTCAGATTGTCCATCTGTCTGGGGATGATAAGCTGAACTGAAAGACAACTTGGTCCCCATAGCCTTTTGTAAACTTCCCCAGAAGTTAGACAGAAACCTTGAGTCCCGATCTGAAATGATCGAAATTGGGATTCCATGGAGTCGAACAATCTCTTGAATATATAATTCCGCATACTTCTCCATGGAATATGTTTTATTGATTGGCAGGAAATGGGCAGATTTTGTCAATCTATCGACAATTACCCAAATTGCGTCGTGGCCTTTCACAGTCTTTGGCAGTCCAACGACGAAATCCATTGTTATATGGTCCCACTTCCATTCAGGAATGGTTAATGGTTGTAACATTCCTGCCGGCCTTTGGTGTTCCGCCTTAATCTGTTGGCAAGTCAGGCATTGATTTACATAGGCGGCAACATCTTTCTTTATCCCCGGCCACCAATAGTTAACTCGTAAATCTTGATATATTTTCGTCGTACCAGGATGTACAGAGTATGGTGTAGTATGTGCCTCTGTCAATACTTTAAATCGGAGTTCTTCCTTATTTGGCACATACAAACGGCCGTTGTATCGTAAGCTCCCGTCTCCTCGGATTTCAAAATCCGCCGTAGTGTTTTTGTTTTGTTCCCTTTTAATCTTCACATAAAGATCATCTTCCTTTTGGGCCTTAGTGATTTGTTCCAACAATGTTGGTTTGAGCGTTAGTGCTTCCATTCTCGCTTCAACTTCACCGAAGTTGATTATCTCTACTTCAATCTGGCACAGTTCCGCACTCATGGCTTTACGACTCAAAGCATCTGCGACTACGTTGGCTTTACCCGGATGATAATTGATTACGCATTCGTAATCGTTCACCAACTCAAGCCATCGTCGTTGCCTCATATTTAACTCCTTTTGGGTGAAGAAGTACTTCAAGCTCTTGTGATCCGTAAAAATCTCGCATCTTTCTCCGTAGAGGTAATGTCGCCAGATCTTGAGGGCGAATACCACGGCTGCTAGTTCTAGATCGTGCGTGGGGTAGTTTTTCTCGTACTCCTTTAGTTGTCGGGAGGCATAGGCAATTACCTTCCCGTTTTGCATTAATACACATCCCAAGCCACTCTTCGAGGCATCCGTATACGCCGAAAATCCTTCAGTTCCTGACGGTATTGCTAAAACTGGAGCGGTCGTTAGTCTCTTTTTCAGTTCTTGGAAGCTTTGCTCACACGATTCCGTCCATTTAAACGGAACATTCTTCTTCGTCAAATTGGTGAGTGTTGAGGCAATGCTGGAAAAATCTTTGATGAACTTCCGATAATATCCAGCAAGCCCGAGAAAACTTCTAATTTCCGTGGGAGTGGTTGGTCGTGGCCAACTCTTAATTGCCTCAATCTTACTAGGATCCACCGAAATCCCGTTTCCAGAGATAATGTGTCCCAGAAAGGCCACTTCTGTCAACCAAAATTCGCATTTCTTGAATTTTGCGAATAACTGCTTCTCCCGTAAAATTCCTAGAATTGTTTTTAGGTGTTCTTCATGTTCATCTTTCGTCTTTGAATAAATAAGGATATCATCTATAAAGACGATCACGAAGCAGTCTAGGAAATTCTTGAATACCCGATTTATCAGATCCATGAAAGCAGCTGGTGCATTTGTTAACCCGAAAGGCATGACCAAAAACTCGTAATGGCCGTATCTTGTGCTGAATGCGGTTTTAGGAACGTCTGCCTCACGGATCTTTAACTGATGATACCCAGAGCGCAGGTCGATCTTAGAGAATACCGTTGCTCCTTGCAATTGGTCAAACAAGTCATCAATCCTTGGCAACGGATACTTATTCTTTATCGTGATCTTATTTAGCTCACGATAATCGACGCACAATCTCATCGACCCGTCTTTCTTTCGAACGAAAAGAACCGGTGCTCCCCATGGAGAGAAGCTCGGTTGGATGAATCCCTTTTGCAACAACTCTTCCAACTGTTCTTTCAGTTCCCGTAGCTCGTTCGGCGCTAATCGATATGGAGCTTTCGATATCGGGGCAGCCCCAGGCACAAGATCGATTTTGAATTCGATCTCTCTATTAGGAGGTAAACCTGGAAGGTCGTCGGGAAACACGTCGGGGTAGTCATTCGCAATCGGAACCTCCTCGAGTCTCAAAAGAGGAGATTCTTCGGCCTTCATGGCAGAACAAAAATAGAATTCGCAACCTGAGTTAACAAGTCGTCGGGCCTTCAGGGCAGATATTTGAGGAATTCTATCTTTGCTCGCCTTTCCCCAAAAGACGAACTCTCCTCCCTCGGGTGATTGGAACCTTACGATTTTCTTAGAACAGTCAATCATGGCTCCGTATTTCGAAAGCCAATCCATCCCGAATATGATGTCGTAATCATTCATCGGGATTACAATTAGATCGACTAACAATTCTCTACCCTCCATATTTATTGGGTACTTTTCTATCACTAAATTGGTTCGGGTCGGGTTCCCAAGTGGCAAACTAACTAAATAATCCTTCTTAGAATGGGTAGGATATATTCCGACCCTTGTCACAAAATCAGCCGACACAAAAGAATGTGTGGCTCCCGAGTCAATTAAAATAGAAGTCGGGACATGGTACATATTTAACGTACCCGTTACCACATCGGGGTTTGTCTCCGCCTCCTCTTTTGTTAATGTAAAGACCCGTGCTGGTACAGGTGGAGGTCGGATCAACGGTTGGGGTTGATTCTGCATCAGGGGTTGTCTCTCCGTGCATGCCCTGGCATAATGCCCCACCTTTCCACACTGGTAGCACTGCGGAGGTTGTCTTACTCCATAGCAGACTCCAAAGTGATAGCGTCCGCATTGCGGGCATTGGGGCGTAACATTCTGAGGTCGATTAGAGATATTTGTCGGCCCTTGATTCGGCCTCGGGCACCAGTTTTGTTGGCCTGGTCGGTTTCCTTGGCTAGACTGCCCTTTGCCAAAGAATTGGCGCTTCTTGTTTCCCACTCCGCCTTGTTGATTTTCTCTTCTTTTCCTCGCTTCCTGGGCTTCCATAACTACCCGCTCTGCTTGCTCGGCAATTAAGGCGCGTTCGGTAACTTGCATGAACTCCAACTGTCGCGCGCCGGCTATGCTCAAATCCCAATAGATTTCGGGCTTGAGTCCCTGAATGAATCGAGTCACCTTCAGGGTGTTAGTTGCCACAAGAAACGGGGCAAAACGTGACAATTCTTCAAAACGACGGATGTATTCCGCCACTGGCATGCTTCCTTGTCGTAAATTCATGAATTGGAGCATACGCTGCTCCTGTTCATGAGCGGTGAAATATTTGGTGAAGAACAACTCTTTGAACCTGTCCCACGTCATGGTGATTGGGTCTTCCAATACTTTTACTGTGTTCCACCAATAGCGCGCATTCTCCCGTAGGAGGGAAACAGTGCAAAGTACCTTCTCATTATCAGGCACTCTACTATAAATGAACATGTCCTCTATAGTGCCTATCCAGTCCTCAGCCACCGCAGGGTTGGCGGCCTCGGTAAAGATGGGAGGGTTCAATTTTCGGAAGCGCTCCCCGATTATTTGTACATGATCGGGCTGTGGGGAAGGACGATGCTCCGACGAGCTCCGATGGTGTATAAGGTCACTAATTTGCTCCGACTGATGCTGAATTAGTTCGGTCAGTCTATCGATGGTATTATGTTCGTGCGTTGGAGATTCGGGCTCGCCTCTTCGGCTCGACTCCCCAACGTTTTTACGTCCCCCTCTCGGCATTTTGTAACTATTCTTCGTTCACAGATACATACAAACACATAGTCATGTACCACATACTATTGTTAAAACTTAAAACTTACAGGCGCGGCTGGTTCTCCCGGCTTTTGGGTAGCAGTACATGGACAGTCTTCAGAATCTAAAACCTATGCTCTGATACCACCTTGTGGCGACCCCACTTTTTAAATATAAATAGTTGGCGGGTTTTCGCAACGAAAGCCGCGGAAAGCCCATTTTACAAAAACAACATAGTATATTATACAATATATAAAAGAGTTGTTTTACAAAAGCCGTGCTAGTCTTTACAACGGGCCAAAGCCCCAAAATATCAAAACAATCCTACGCCTCCACAGGTCGCGTCCCATGTACTGCATCCGCCCCCAAAAGCCCGTGGAGTCACCGCCACCAGCCGCTACTCACCCGTACCTATAAAATATGCAACCCTGAGCAAAATTGCCCAGTAGGTGAACACCAAAATAATGCGATACATGCGTGCACATGTCCCCAAATCCCAATATCTCACATGACAAATGCACGCTCATTTTTCTCATATCTCAATACTCAGGGCCCTAGGTTAGACTCGGCACCTCGCGCGCAACATCACATCAATCATCCGGTCACACAGACTCGGAAATCACATTTCATGGCGGTGGGCACCCCGAGTCGCGTTTTCACGCTGTACCCGGGTAGATAGATCGATCACGTCTATCTCCCGCCTAATCTCATCTCATGACGGTAGGCACCCCGAGTCGCGCTCCCACGCTGTACCCGGGTAGATAGAACGATCACGTCTATCTCCCGTCAAGTCGAGCCATCCTACGACGGTGGGCACCTCAGGTTGCTCAAGCCTGAGTAGACAGATCGATCACGTCTGTCTCCCGTCAGGTGCAACTACGAGTCTTAACCTCACAAATCTCTGCCAAAGAAAGGCATACACTCTCCCATCGCACAAATGCGATCAATACTCTCGTCATGATATGCCGTGGATGCATGAAAGATTAATCGCAGAACATATTAAGTATATTCGAAAAACCCTCAAAAATCATTAGAATATATAAAACGTACTTTTGGTTCAAATACTTAAAATCCCGAGAATAGTAAATTATTTAAGACCCAATAGTCCTCTATCAGTTGACCCGAAAATGGGGTCCAAGTTCGAAAATATTTTATAAAAGTTGACCTGGCGAAAACTGTGGAAGTGGCGAAAAGCTTTTTTCGTTTTGAACAGTAGCTAGCGAAAACTTATATTAATTAGCGAAAAGTTTTGTTCGTGAAAACCTAACAAAAGTGGCGAAAAGCTTTGGTTCGAAAACAGTGGCGAAAAGTTTTAGTTCGAAAACAGTGGCGAAAAGCTTTGGTTCGAAAACCCTGTTTATTTTGAACAGTGACTAGCGAAAAGCTCAATTCGCGAACTGTCAGTGACGAAAAGCTTTGGTTCGCGAAATCTAATAACGAGTGGCGAAAAGCTCAGTTCGCGAAAACTGGCTTTCGGCCCGCGAAAACTGGTTTTCGGCCCGTGATGTCTCACAGTTCGCGAAATACCTCAGCCCGCGAAAACAGGTTTGCGGCCCGCGAAAACTTTTTCCTCTCACATACCGAAAATCTTAGGCCCGCGAAAACTGATTTTTCGGCCCGCGAAAACTTTTTCCTCTCACAGTTCGCAAAATAACTGGCCCGCGAAAAACTTCAAATGGCCCGCGAAAATGGTTTTCGGCCCGAAAACAAGAATCATACGAAAATAAAGAACAGTATACGAAAAACACAGTGTTCTTCAAATCTTCATATCTTCAACGAATTCCAGAAACTCATAACATAATTAAAACCCATATTTTGGGTTGTTAAACATCAATCATCACACATCGCATTTAATCACACCAAAAATGATGGTGATCCTTTCACCATAGATATACAGTTTAAAACATCAGTTTTTGGGTTTGTAGATTTCACCTACCTCACTTCCTAAGCAGTGTTTAAACAGATTTTGTTGATGAAGATTGGAAGGAGCTTTTGCCAAATTTCCTTTGTCTCCTTCTTCTTTCTCTCTCGCCTTTCTCTCCTTCCTCTCTTGCTGTTCTTATTTATCTCTAATGATGGCTTTTACTGCTTTTGTTCAGCAGGTGATGAAGCATAGACGTGTTTTTCCTCTTAAGCTAAGAAAGGTTCTTTTTTGTAATTTTCCTTCTTTTGTATCTTTCTTCATTGCAAACAGAGATTTCTCTATGAAAATACGAATCCATCCAGTCCTTTTGGCCTAATTATTTTCCAGTCCCTCAAAGTTTTCCTTCTTTGTCGGGCTTGGGCCCAATTATTATTTGGGCTCAATTTCAAGCCTGCCCAAACTTATCTTCACTAATTTCGAAGTTTTGCGAAATCCCCGTATTAAATTTTTACGGGTATTACAGTAGACGTGGGGCCTAGTTCACTTGTGGGAATATCTCGTCAATCGTACGCACCATTTTTGTTCTGAAATAGATATGAAAAGTTGTTAGCGCATAGAACATATAATTAACTTAATATGGCCCATAGCATCTCAGAATCCAGAGGAAGGAATCTTTTAAATAAGTTTTGAGCTGAGACTGTGAGATTTGGATTTAGAGAAGAAATGACTTAGCAAATTTTCGATTGAATGTTAAATTCGGGAAAATCAGCGGCGATTTCATTTTAAAAATTCGGGCAAGTCAATTTTCGCCTAGGTATGATTCGGGCCAGTTCGAAAATCGGGTAAGCATCTGAGTTTCGGTCAAAAAGTCAAGCAGTCAACATGTTAATGAAAAGTCGTCTACGATTTTAAGTGCAGATTCGGGTAATGAAAATCGGGTAGGATTTGGGCGAAATAAAGTGTTTGCAACAGTGAAGTTTTCGCCGAAAGTTTGAAGGGGAAAATCGGGTATTTGTAAAATTCGGGTAGATTTAAACATCATCAACAGTGAAAATTCGCCGAGTTAAAAAGTCGGGTAAATGAATTTCGGCGAAGAACACTGTGAATCTACAGTGGCTTTTCGGGTGGAAATTTAAATTTCTCCCGAAAATCGTCCGAAAGTCGAAGTCTCTTTTGCTGAAATCGGCAGAAATCAAACGAAAACAGCATAAAATATGCAGAAATGAGTTCGTTCTTACTAAATAGGAATGGGTAAATGCAGGAATTCGGACGAAAAATGATTTGGGATTGAGAATCGATAGCTTTTATTTTGAAATCGGGGCGGTTTTCGTGTCGTACTATGCAAGATTCGGGGGTTTTGGAGAGTGAATACTGAAATTCGGGTGCTTTGGCATATTTAATACTTTCACTGTGTATTTTCGGATGTTTGAAAATTCGGGCATAATTGAGGAAAATTCACCATGCAAAAATTCGGACAAAAATTACTGTGTAAATTAAGCCCGAAAAGTTGGCCCGAAAAGTATTTGTTTTACCCGAAAATTGGTATTTTTCAAAGTTTCAAAAATGTTTAAAGATATGCGAATTTTTGTACGACATTTTGAAAATTCTAAACTCCCCCTCAATTTAAGCCTATCTGTCGAACACTCCCCTGAATAAAGTAAAGAAACTCCCCCTCAATTTATGCACACTACAAAAACATAAAAGAATTAGTGAAAATCATGAATGGCATCTATGTACACTAAATAAGGTTCTTGGAAGCACAATCGATTATGGATCCCGATTCAACATGCCCAACTTAGACACGAGGAATTGGAATCGTTTCTCATCCAATGCTTTCGTGAATAGGTCAGCAAGTTGAAGTTCGGTGTTTACAAAATGCATTTCGATTGTGCCTTGCTCCACATGTTCCTTAATAAAGTGATACCTAATGTCTATATGTTTTGTGCGTGAATGATGTACGGGATTGCAAGTTATAGCTATTGCACTCTTAGAGTCGCTAAAAATGGGAATGTTATTAAGTAAAATGCCAAAGTCTCGTAACTGGGTTCTCATCCACAAAATTTGCGAACAACAACTCGCAGCAGCGACATATTCTGCCTCTGCCGTAGAAGTTGATACGCAGTTTTGCTTTCGAGATGACCAGCTTACGAGTTTACCCCCTAGAAATTGAGCGGTCCCGAAGGTGCTTTTTCTGTCCAGCTTGCATCCCGCATAATCTGCATCCGTGTAGCCAACAAGATGGAAGTCTGAGTCCTTGGGGTACCATAGGCCGAGGTTTGGGGTTCCTTTGAGGTACTTGAAGATTCTCTTTACGGCCAGCATGTGAGATTCCTTTGGATCAGCTTGAAACCGGGCGCACAGACATGTCGCAAACATAATATCTGGGCGACTGGACGTGAGGTAGAGTAATGATCCGATCATGCCTCGATACGTGGTTTGGTTGACGGGTTTCCCTGAAGTATCTGCATCTAGTTTGCATGATGGAGACATAGGAGTACTGGCAGTGTTGGAGTTGTCCAAGCTGTACTTCTTGAGGATATCATGAACGAACTTGGACTGGTTGATGAAGATTCCATCATGGAGTTGTTTGACTTGAAGCCTAAGAAGAAGTTTAGCTCTCCCATCAAACTCATTTCGAACTTTTGCTTCATCAAATCTCCAAAGTTGCTGCAGAGTCTTGCGTCCGTCGAGCCAAAGATAATATCGTCGACATAAATCTGTACTAGCATAATATCTGATCCGCTTCTTTTAGTGAAGAGAGTCGTGTCGATTTTCCCTTTCGTGAAACCGGAGGAAATGAGGAAATCAGAGAGGACCTCATACCAAGCTCGAGGTGCTTGTTTGAGGCCATATAGAGCTTTGTCTAACCGGTACACGTAGTCGGGGTTGTCTCTGCTCACAAAACCTTCAGGCTGAGAAACGAAAACTTCTTCCTTTAATATTCCATTGAGGAAGGCTGTTTTGACGTCCATTTGATATACGGTGAAGTTTTTGTGCGCGGCAAAGGCGAGGAAGATCCTGATGGCTTCAATTCTGGCAACAGGTGCATAGGTCTCGTCGTAGTCGATTCCTTCCTGTTGATTGTATCCTTTCGCTACTAGTCTTGCCTTATTTTGATCACGACCCCTTGTTCATCCTTCTTGTTTTTGAAGACCCACTTAGTACCAATAATGGTTTTCCCTTGCGGTCTAGGTACTAGTTTCCAGACATTTAACCTGTCAAATTGACTGATTTCTTCCTGCATGGCCATAATCCAATCTGGGTCGGTAAGAGCGTCAGCTACTTTAGTTGGTTCCTTTTGACTTAGGAAGCACGAGTAGAGACTTTCATTAACTGTTGAGGCCCGAGTTGTGACGCCACTTGAGGGATCCCCAATGATTTGCGAATTCGGATGAGCCCGGGTCCATTTGCTTGCGTGCGTGTGTGAAGATTTAGCAGTATCTTCACCCGTGGGATCTTCTGAATCCAGTGTGATTTGAGGTTCCGTGGGCTCATTAGGTTGGGATCCTATTTCTTCTGAAGATGCTCCACTTTGAAATTCAATTGCTGGAAAGGTGTCGGCATCTGAGCTAGCAATGATGTCTGTGTCAGTCGTCAGTTCAGTATCGTCTCCGATGTGAAGATTTTCTATTGTTGGAGGAGAGCTTTCATTGCCTGGGGCTTCAGAAGGAACAGTAGGTGTGGGTAGCGGAGGTCTTGGGCACAGGTGCTCAAATAGCAGATCAAGATCCTCATCGCTAGAGGTAAGGGTCTTTGCAGACGGGCCCACTGAAGAGGTGCTAGGTTGATCTTTAGTCAACTCTCGTAGAAGTCCGGGTTCTGGACTAATGGGTACAGAAGCCACTTGATCTACTTCGTCAAACGTGACGTTGATGCTTTCCATGATAGTCCTTCTCTCTTTCAGGTATACTCGATAAGCTTTAGAGTTTGTCGAGTATCCTACAAGTACGCCCTCGAATGCCTTCGGGTCAAGTTTGCCCCTATTTTCTCGTTCGTTGGCAACATAGCACTTGCATCCGAAGATTCTGAGGAATGAGACGTCTGGCACTCTGCGGTTTATCATCTCGTATGGAGTTCGGTTGAATCTCTTGTGAAGCGATGCACGATTCTGAGTGAAGCACGATGTGTTTAGAGCTTCAGCCCACAAGAAGTGCGGTAGTCCAGAGTGGACTAGTAGAGTTCTTGTTGCCTCAACCAGGGTCCTGTTTTTGCGTTCGACAACACCATTTTGTTGGGGTGTCTTTGCTGCTGCGAACTGTTGGGTGTTACCTAGCGATGCATAAAAATCGCTGAGTTTCCTGTTCTTAAATTCAGTCCCATTGTCAGTTCTGATTATCTGGATGTTTAGCTGGTGAAGGTTCTGGACTGTCTTCACGAATTCGATAATAAGATCTGCTGTTTCGTCTTTCGATCGGAGAAACTTGGTCCAAGTGAAGCGCGAGAAGTCGTCCACTATCACCAAGACATATCTTCGTCCATTGATAGTTTGAGTGCGCATTGGTCCGCACAAGTCCATATGAATAAGCTCAAGAGGTCTTGTGGTCGAAGCTGTGTGTTTGGTGTGATGAGATGCTTTCCTCATTTTTCCCATTTCGCACGCCGAGCAAAGATGCTCTTTGTGATATCTGAATGAGGGAAGTCCTTTGACCAAGTTGTCTGAGCGGAGCTTGTTCAGATCCTTGAAGTTGAGATGTGAGAGCCGCTGATGCCAAAGATCATTCTGATGCAGAGATGCGCGAGAGATGAGGCAGGTTGGTCGTATTGTCTTCAGGTCGACGGAGTAGAGATTTGTCTTCCTGTGACCAGTGAGCAGCTTTGACCCTTTATCATCGATGACGCTGCACTGGTTGGATTCGAAGAGAACTTGAAATCCTTTGTCACAGAAACGTCCAATGCTGAATAGGTTGTAGCTTAGCCCTTCGACATACGATACTCCCTTGATGGTGAGTTTGTCATGGATAAGGTTGCCTGTTCCTAGCATAGGTACAGAGTCGCCGTTTCCGAAGTAGACCTTTCCGAGATAGCCCTCGGTGAAGTTGCTCAATAGTTCCTTATTTCCAGTCATGTGTGAGGAGCAACCTGAGTCTAAGTATCACACATGACGGACCTGCATGATAAACTAGTTTAGCTTACGAACCCGTTTGAGGACGGGTTCAGTATTCACAGCAGGAAATGGATCCAATGATGTTATATTAAGTATCAAGTCGGTTTGATTGATGATTGACTTAGGGACCCAGACTTGATTGCTTCCTATTTGGTGCAGTAAACACTTAGGAATCCATAGTTGTTTGCACTTGGGCTTTCTATTCTGTTTGTGTTTGTTCTCATTTTCGGGTGTGGCGTGTCTCTTCCTTTTTGTTTTTCGCGATGATCTATGTCGCGTGGGTGATACAGGATTGGAGAGGGAAGAGGTGATAGTATGCGTCTTTTTGCGAGATCGATTGCAATGAGAACGTGGAAATGCATCAAAATAGTTCGGACAATTCGTATGAGTTTTCGTGGGAAATAGAGAATTACAGTCTGCGATATTACAAGACAATCGCTTAGGAAAGTTAAAATAGTTAGAAACTGGAGAGACCGGCTTTGAAGGTAGCTTCTTCTTCTGAGCCCAGAGATTTGTTTTCTTCAGTCGTTCCGGAGCAACCTTCCTGGTCTTTCTGTCTCTCAAATTTTTGCCTGTTGCCATAAGCTTAATAGAGTCAGTACAAGTGATTAAGTGAGACGGAGGAGACTTGATTTCTGTACTCTTATCTACATACGTAGAAGTTTTGGGGACAGAATTAGAGATGGAAGGTTTGTGAACATCAGGAAAGTTTTCAAGAGTGTAAATTTTACTTAAGAGGATGGTTCTTTCTTCCGAAAGGGCTTTCCTTTCAGATTCCAGAGTAGCAGTTAGATCGCCTATTTTGCGAATTATTTCTGGAATGTAGATGGATGAATAAATGGGTTTGGCCTGTTCGGAAGTGCTTTCCTGATTTTCGGGACCGAAAGGTGAGACAAAGTCTGTAGTCAGCGGAATGTTTCTAGTTTTATAGCCATCGTTCAGCTCTGCATACTCAAATGCAATTTGGGCCCATTCTTTGTTTCTTCGTTTCTTATCTTCCGTCTCATTTGCTTCTGATGACTCGATGAAAGGCATAAGTGTTTCCAGAGTTAGATCTAGATGTCTGATGTCATATAGGAAATAAACAGCATCTTTCGAAGGGTTATGTTTACTTCGGAATCCTATACCTTCACGAGGGTCGTAAAATTCTACATCCTTCGGTTGGTTGAGAAAGATGGTTTGATCGGTCTGACCTCTTTTGGTGAGGAGGTCTTCCAATTCTTTGATCTTTTTATAGAGTCTAACCCTTTCTTTGGTGATCAAGTCATATTGAGAAGAGACGTTTACGCGTTCTTCTTCGCTTTCCTTCAAATTTTTACTAACATTGCTAATCTGTTTTTCGCTTTCTTCCACCTTAATTGTTAAGATTTTAACTATGGACTCTGCATTAGCTAATGACTCCCTAAGAATAGCTATATCTTCCTGTTGCGTGTTTAGTAAGGAATAGTTATTATCGAATTTTCGTTTTAGTTCTATGTAATCCTACATTGCATGGAAAGGTTGCATGTCCTATGGTTCAATTCAGTGAAATCAATTAGGGATGGAGTGTATACCTCCGAGTCAGAGTTGGGGAGATCGGAGCCATTGGAGCTGGGGCCAACTGCTTCATCCTCCGAGTCACTGTCTTTGATCTTTACCATGAAGGCTTTCTCATCCGTCTCCTCGTCTGACGTGTCCTCAAGCCATTCCTCTTCTTCAGCGACCAGCACAATCCCCGCATCTTTCTTTTGAGAGAACTGAAGCTTTCTCTTGTAGTACTCAGAGTCCTTTGTTTTAGGTCTGTAACAGTCCTTAGCAAAGTGACCTAGCTTCCCGCAGTTGAAGCATTTCTTTGGGGCTTCGGCTTCCTTGGTCTCATGTTCCTCGGGAGCGATGGCCTTTTGTTTTGTGCTGGATGTTCGTTGTCGATTGTAGGATGATGATGATTTCTTGGGAAATTTCTTGTTCATCATCTTCGACAGCATAGCCTTCTGCTTTTTGAGGTCATTGAGTTCTTCGTCAGAGCTAGAGTCAGAGTCAGCACTGTCTGAGGAGTCGGATAAGACGACTTGTTTTCCCTTAGATCCTTTCGAGCTTCTGTTGGTGGATTTGTTGGTCACGAGAGCAACAGGTTCCACCTCAGTTTTTTCCTTTCCTTCGTTTTTGATTTCCTTCGCGTATTCGATGTATTGGGAGAGATTGTCGTGAAGGGAGTGTATGTCCATGGCATCCAGATCTTTGTTTTGTTGCTTGATCAGAACAACAATTCTGCCCCACTCGGGTTGAAGTGTGGAGAGGAACTTGATGTTGTGTTCGAAGTTCGATCGTTGGATGTTGATCTTCCTCATCTCATTGATGATGGTGAGGAAACGAAGGTAGGTGCTTCGAAGTTCTTCCCCGTCTTTGGCTCTGAAGGAGTCATAGGCTGTGAGAGTGCTCGATCTCTTGGACAAGTTGCTGACTTCCGTCCCAACCATCATCTTTGAGACTTCGTCCCAAATCTCTTTGGCAGTGGACATGCTGTCCACCTGGATGTATACATCATTTGGAAGGGATTGGAGGAGATAGTTTCTGGCGAGTTTGTCAGCTCGAGCTCGTACTTTTTCAGCGTCGGTGTAGCGACTGGGATGCTTGAGGGTTTTTCTCTCCAAGATTGGAGGGACTGCATTTGGCTGAGCTTCAACAACGGTCCAGAATTGGGCTGGTCCGTCGTAGATCGAAGAGAGCATATCATCGGCGAGGTCGCCGTCCTTGATTTCAATGAAGTTGATGAAACGGTTTTTCCAAATGCCATATTCGCCCCATCTTAGCACTGGGGGACGAATATCAGATCCTATTGCGTAGGCGTCCATGTTGTTGTTTGGTAATGATCGTAACGTGTAGGTGATCTGCGATATGAATAGTTAGTTTCGAACGATTGTATTTTGAGAGTTTAGAAAAGTTTGTGTAAGATATATTTGACCGAATAAGATTATTATCAATTTAAGTAAATTGAATGTGTCAAATAACGAGAGTAGTGAAATTCGAGTATTGACTTTTAGGTCAACAGTTTAGTTAGTAGTGCTACTGAAAATTGAATAAGTGTGGAATTCGGGTATTCTATGGCAATTGTGTCTAATTCGGGCAAGATATTGTTCGGGCAGGAATGAATCGTGCATAATAATCCGAATTTCAAGAATCGGGTAGTCCTTGATCGAAATTTGAGAATTGAAAGTCTTGGCCGAAATTTAAAAATCGGGTATACTTTGACCGAAAATAGAGCGTTGACCGAAATTTGAAAGTCGGATAAACTTTAAGAGAAAGTAGAACTTTGACAGAAATCTGAAAATCGGGTAAGCTTTGACCGATATTTGAAAATCGGGTGAATTTGACTGAGATTTGAAAATCGGGTGAACTTTGACCGAAAGTTCAAATTCGCCGAGAGTTTTCAAAATTCGGATGGATTTTAAAGTTTAGTTACCCGAAAATGACTATTTTTGACTGACTTTTCCGCTGGTTGAAGATATTTCGGGAAGATGGGCCGAATTTCTGGGTACTGTTACATTCATCTACCCGAAAAATACCAATGTACCAGAAAAACACGAGTTTCATACACGATTTTGACTCAAATCTTACTCAAACTTGTCTGAAATCGATTGAAAAGAATAGAGAATCACTCAAGAACGATTTATCAAGTCCCTAAAGGCACAAAGACAGCAAGAAAGGCTCAAAATCACCCGAAAAGGACAAAAAAATCGAAAATGGTTTTCATGCAAATACTCTTTCAAATCACGTCGGAATCGAACGAAACTGGATTCAAATCATGTGATCGATCCACGTTAGGCTCTGATACCACTTGTTGGTCCTCTTGTTACCAAACAAGGATCAAAAGAAATGGTTAAACATAAGACTCGAGCTACACCTTGAGTGTGTGTGAAAGTGTGTGTTTCTTCCTTTGAAAGTACAAGGTGGCTTGCTTTTGGAATTCTTTTGATAAAAACCCTAGAAGGGCAAATGGAGCCTTATATACCACATTTGTTGGTATATTGAGGCTCTTACCTAAACTATTACAAAATCCCAAACTAGTCCCAAAACCACTAATTACAAAATAGACCCAAGACTTATAATTATCAAAGGACACTACAAAGGGTTCCTAACAGTTCTTCAATATCTTCAAAATGTTCATGTGAAAAACTCGAAAATTCTATATGTTTTTCTTTTAACTAGTTTAATCGAGTGTTTTTACATGGTTAATTACTGATTTCGATCGATTATCTGAGCTTAATTTTGAAAACTTAAGTATTTTTGATCGATTTGAATCTGATTGCTATGTTTACGGACATTAGTTCACTAGAAGTTAGGTTTACGAATGATTTCTGATCGTAAACTAGACTGAATCGAGTTTGCGATTGGAATAATCATAGGTTACTACTGTTACGAACAAGGATCAATCGTAAACTTCAGAAAGTACTGTTTACGAATGTTTGTCGATCGTAAACATACGTAGTTACTATTTACGAACGTTTGTTGATCGTAAACTTTTGAAGTCACTGTTTACGAACGCATTTTGATCTTAAATTTTTGAGGTAACTGTTTACGAACGCTTTTTGATCGTAAACTTTTGAAGTCACTGTTTACGAACGCATTTTGATCTTAAATTTTTGAGGTAACTGTTTACGAACGCTTTTTGATCGTAAACCTTTGAAGTCACTGTTTACGAACGCTTTTTCAGTCGTAAACTATCTGAAGGCACTGTTTACGAATACTTTTCAATCGTAAACTTTATTTTACGAAACTACTGTTTACGAAAGATTTTCAATCATAAACCTTGTTTACGATCTCAACAGTGTGTGAAGGTTTACGAATACTATTCAATCGTAAACTAAAGAGTATTGTTTACGAACGATTAAAGGTTTACGAACGTTAGTTTGCGAATAACAGTGTTTACGAATAATTTTCATTCGTAAACCTAGATAAATTCAGTTTACGAACGATAGTTTGCGAATCTTAGTGTTCATTCGTAAACCAAGATAAACTCAGTTTACGAATATAATTTTACGAATCTCAGAGTTCATTCGTAAACCTAGATAAACTGAGTTTTACGATTCACTAAGTGGTAGAGTGTCAGTGTTTACGAACGAATTTCAATCGTAAACATAAAGTCGAGTTTACGACAGAGGTAATCGTAAACCTCTATTCCTGTTTGAGTTTACGAATCACTTTCATTCGTAAAAGAATTTACGAATCTTTACGATCGTAAACCTTCCTGTTTACGAATCCTTAAGTTTACGAATACTCATCATTCGTAAACCATTCAAGACTTAGTCTTCGAAAACTATCTCATTCGTAAACCTCATCCGTTCAAGTTTACGAATAAGTTACATTCGTAAACTTCCCATACAGTGTTTACGAATCATTTTCATTCGTAAACCTCATCCTGATAACAGTTTACGAACGTAAACCTTACCCTGATAACATTCTTAAAGGTTTACGAACGATTAAAAATTTACGAACGATTCTCATTCGTAAATATTCTTTACTTGTAAACTAAAAAGCACTGTTTACAGCTTTTCTTTCATTCGTAAACTAATACTGTGTAAAATCAGAACCGTAAAAACCTTACATTCTTTTAATAATATACAAAGTCCAAGATACAATCTAAGTCGATAATTAATATTTTGTATCTAAACTTTGCTGTGCTGAAAAGTTTATGAACTGAACTGAAATTAAAAGTTTGCGGTTAATATCAATATCTAAAATTTTCTAAACAGAATAAAAAAAAAATAATATTGATCAAAAATTAAATCAATTCTAAAACACGTCAACGATCATTATACATCCAACAATTTTATTTGATCAAAATTAAAATCCAACATTCTATATAGAATTTAATTACCAACATTATTTGAACTTAAATTTTCAAAATTCGATATTTGAACTGAAAAGATTAAAATGGATTTATTTCACGAACAAATGATCAAGACACTAGAAGCAAGGCTAGCTAATAACGAGCGTGTCTTAAGAAAACATCTAGAAATTGAAGCTAGTCTTGAATGTCAATTGACCAATGCAAAGGATGGGATTATAAGGTTGAAGACTAAGACCACAGAACATGAATAAAAAATATGTGAGTTGAAAATAAGTCTGTCTGCCTGTGATGAAGCAAACAAGTCAATGTTGCAAAAATTCTCATCCACAAATAATGAAAAAGAAATGGTCAAGAAATTAGAAGCAAGATTAGCCAATAATGAAGTTGTCCTAAGAAAACATCTATTAGAAGAAGCCAATCTAGGAATAAAACTTCAATTAGCTAATGAGAAAATAGCTAAACTTAACAATGATCTTGTTAAATCAAATTCTGAAACAACAGAACTAAAGGAAAATAAAGATTATCAAGCTCAAAATAAATGTCTTTCGGAAGAACTCACTAGATTACACTGTAAAATTAAAGAACTAGAGGTTCTTCTTGCAAAGAAAGAACAAATTGAGCTAAAATTGTCTCGAAACAAGTCGACTCAAACAATTGAGTCAGTGCCAACTGAGGAACATTCTATACTATCGATAAAACCCGAACCTAAGGATTGCTACACTCCAGAAAGTGCTCGCAAAATTGATGAATTACACTCTCTTCTGGATTCCGAACGAGACGGGTTTCGAGCTCAAATAGATAAGCTTTTAAAGGAGAATTTAATTCTCAAAAATTCCTCTCAAAAAGGCGCAAGAATGACTAAAGCTATTAAGAAAGAAAGAATAGAGGAAGACAAATTATCTTCTATTGCCTCGACTAAATTTGGTTCTACCTCTATTCGTAATCCAAAAATACCCAGAGTCATTCTAAAATTAAAATTAAAGAAAGAAGCTACTAAAACTAAAGTAGACAATAATTACACGTTCTCTATTAAAACTGAAACGTCCAAAAGTAATAATTGTCTAAACAAAAGTAGCTCATTTAGTACACATTACAAAGTGAATGATGTGAGTCTAGAAGGTAGGAAATACGACACTTGTATACTTAATGCTATTGATTCTATAAGCTCGTATTCCTCTCTCAAGTACCCGGTCAAAGTCAAATCCGAATTGTATCTTAAGCGATTGGCGAAAGAGAAAATTTTCTCTTCTACAAAAAGACACACATTCACCGATGCTGAAAAGTTAAATTTCAAAAAGGTACAACAAATTTGGAAACCTAAGCTATAAATGGAAATAAGTAGTCCTCGACAAATGTGGATTCCTATGACTGCTTTATGTGATAATTTTTCTTCCAAATTTCAACCTTATATGCATAATTGTTTCACTGCTAACCAGGGAGGACCCGTCCAACAATGGGTACCAAAGTCCCGATAATTTGTTTTGCAGTTTCCCGATCATACATGGTAAATAGACGACGATTGCTCCACATGTATGGTCGGTATGCGATGATGAGCAGTCGTAAAAGAACCCGACACGTGTGGTATTCGGTTTGCTCCACACACGTGATCGGTATGTGACGTGAGCAAACACACCAAATCAAGACTATTCCAAAGCTCTTGATTTGACATTGTTTTTATTTTTATTTTTTTCGTTATAAAAAAAAAAGGCCATAAAAAAAAAGGGGGGCCACATATAAAAAAAAAAAAAAAAACCGAGAAGAACTTTTGAGCTACAATGTTCAAAGAAGGCCGAGCCGATTACAAAATTCAAAAAGCGCTTGGATTTCAGGGAGTCAAACTCTATATATTAAGTTTTTCATTTTCATAGGGAGTTCGACTTATTATAAATAGCGTTTACCTTTACAGAATATTTGGTCTTCATATTCTATATTCTTTTTGGGGGAGTGGATAATAGATAGGTAAGGCGCATGAATTTCAGAAGAGCATATTACCATAGTTCTAATATAAAAAGCGTATATGTTCGAGGGGGAGTGATACTTATAAGTGCAAAAGGGCACATTTATTGGAGAGTGTCACTTCACATACAAAAGGCGCTTCATTTCTTCGTAATATGCAATTTCTCAAAAAACGCATCTATTTAGGGGGAGCACGGGCATCACATTAGAATTAGCGCAAGTATTTAGGGGGAGTGTTACCTAAAAACAGCGCTAGAGCTTAAAAGGGAATGCCCTGAAGACAACCTTCATGCTTTGAAGAGGGAGTGCTACCTAAATGCCAACAAGCGCATGGACACAAAAGAGTTGTTCACATACCTGTTCCAAAGGTTCAGTTGTAATACCCGTAAAAATTTAATACGGGGATTTCGCAAAACTTCTAAATTAGTAAAGATAAGTTTGGGCGGGCTTGAAATTGAACCCAAATAATAATTGGGCCCAAGCCCGATAAAGAAGGAAAACTTTGAGGGACTGGAAAATAATTAGGCCAAAAGGACTGGATGGATTCGTATTTTTCATAGAGAAATCTCTGTTTGCAATGAAGAAAGATACAAAAGAAGGGAAATTACAAAAAAGACCCTTTCTTAGCTTAAGAGGAAAAACACGTCTATGCTTCATCACCTGCTGAACAAAAGCAGTAAAAACTATCATTAGAGATAAATAAGAACAGCAAGTGAGGAAGGAGAGGAAGGCGAGAGAGAAAGAAGAAGGAGACAAAGGAAATTCGGCAAAAGCTCCTTCCAATCTGCATCAACGAAATCTGCTTAAAACACTGCTTAGGACATGAGGTAGGTGAAACCTACAAACCCAAAACTGATGTTTTAAGCTGTATATCTATGGTGAAAGGATCACCATCGTTTTTGGTGTGATTAAATGCTATGTGTGATGATTGATGTTTAACAACCCAAAATATGGGTTTTAATTATGTTATGAGTTTCTGGAATTCGTTGAAGATATGAAGATTTGAAGAACACTGTTTTTCGTATACTGTTCTGGGTTTTCGTATGATTTCTTGTTTTCGGGCCGAAAACCATTTTCGCGGGCCATTTTAAGTTTTTCGCGGGCTAGTTATTTTGCGAACTGTGAGAGGAAAAAGTTTTCGCGGGCCGAAAAATCAGTTTTCGCGGGCCTAAGATTTTCGGTATGTGAGAGGAAAAAGTTTTCGCGGGCCGCAAACTAGTTTTCGCGGGCTGAGGTATTTCGCGAACTGTGAGACATCACGGGCCGAAAACCAGTTTTCGCAGGCCAGAGAGTTCGCGAATAAGAAATAAATGCGGACCAAAAACTAGTTTTCGCGGGCCGAAAGCCAGTTTTCGCGAACCAAAGCTTTTCGCCACTTTTTATTGAGTTTCGCGAACCAAAGCTTTTCGCCACTTTTCATTGAGTTTCGCGAACCAAGTTTTTCGCCACTTTTCATTGAGTTTCGCGAACCAAGTTTATCGCCACTTTTTGTGAGGTTTCGCGAACCAAGCTTTTCGCCAACTTTTTGTGAGTTTTCGCGAACTAAAACTTTTCGCTACTTTTCGCTAATCTAAGCTTTTCGCCAGTTAAAGTTTTCGCCAACTGTTTCGCAAAGCCAAATCTTTTAATTTTTGTTGAACTAGGTTTTTATAAAATATTTTCAAGCTTGGACCCAATTTCTCGGGTCAACTGATAAAGGAGTATTGGGTCTTAAATAATTTACTGTTTTCGGAATTTTAAGTACGTTTTATATATTCTAATGATTTTGAGGGTTTTTCGGATATACTTGATATGTCCTGCGATTAATTGTTCATGCATCCACGGCATGTCATGACGAGAGTATTGATCGCATTTGTGCGATGGGAGAGTGTATGCCTTTCTTTGGCAGAGATTTGTGAGGTTAAGACTCGTAGGTGCACCTGACGGGACACAGACGTGATCGCTCTGTCTACTCAGGCTTGAGCAACCTGAGGTGCCCACCGTCGTTGGATTGCTCGACTTGACGGGAGATAGACGTGATCGTTCTATCTACCCGGGTACAGCGTGGGAGCGCGACTCGGGGTGCCTACCGTCATGAGATGAGATTAGGCGGGAGATAGACGTGATCGATCTATCTACCCGGGTACAGCGTGAAAATGCGACTCGGGGTGCCCACCGCCATGAGATGTGATGTCCGAGTCTGTGTGACCGGATGATTGATGTGATGTTGCGCGCGAGGTGCCGAGTCTAACCTAGGGCCCTGAGTATTGAGATATGAGAAAAATGACGTGCATTTGTCATGTGAGATATTGGGATTTGGGGACATGTGCACGCATGCATCGCATTATTTTGGTGTTCACCTACTGGGCAATTTTGCTCAGGGTTGCATATTTTATAGGTACGGGTGAGTAGCGGCTGGTGGCGGTGACTCCACGGGCTTTTGGGGGCGGATGCAGTACATGGGACGCGACCTGTGGAGGCGTAGGATTAGTTTGATATTTTGGGGCTTCGGCCCGTTGTAAAGACTAGCACGGCTTTTGTAAAACAACTCTTTTATATATTGTATAATATACTATGTTGTTTTTGTAAAATGGGCTTTCCGCGGCTTTCGTTGCGAAAACCCGCCAACTATTTATATTTAAAAAGTGGGGTCGCCTCATCAGTAGACCCAACTGATCCTAAAGCGTATCACGATGACATCCTTACAACTCAACCACAAATTATCCGGGCCATAACCATATAGGTACATGACTGATTTATCAGATCCCGGGTAGAAGACGCTTCATCTGGTCCAAAGGCGCATGCACGACCCTTCCTAGCTACTCATTTGTCTCCCTAAAGACAGATGTTTCAATATCTCACGGGGAACCGCATATGCTATCACCGTTTCATTTGGAAGCGGGAGATATTGAACAAAGTGGTCCACAGCCCCACACCACGATTTTTCTTGAACACGTAAATGTCTAGTGTGTCCTCATAGCATAAATATTTTTTCAATTTTTCTAGGACACATACATTCTTTTACACACATATTGCAGGTCTACGTGACCATGCCAGAACTTCTGTAGACGCATCATTAAATGATGTGCTTCTATGATCAGAAGGAAGTCCTGCCGTTGCAACATAAAAACAACAACGGTAGCAGGCCATCTTCTGGAGCACGACTCTAGAACGATGTCAACGGGATGCCTATGTGGCCCCGTAGTCCCTTCAAATGCAAGTCTGTGTGACTTTGCATCAACGACCAAGAGTGACATCAAGGGATGTTTCACGATGATCGGTCGTCTGTCCCGTTTTCAGGTACTTCATCCATGATTCAACGACAACACGATCTGCCCAAGCTGGTTCACCTTGATCACAAGCATGACGATACGAATGAATCGCCATGAGGGGGAGAAGTATATCAAGGAGGCGAAGCACGTGAACTCATTAAAGAAGCCAAGCTTTCAACGCACGTGCTGAACCACAACAAACAAGACCTCTCTCCATGGTTCGAGCATACACGACAAGTCAATGCTGACGATCCGCGCGACTCTGATATATGCAAGAAGGTGACGAAGATTCAAGTTGCAAAGAAGAAAAAGAGGGTGCATGTAAATAGGGGGAGACTGAAGATTCTCCAGATGCTCTCAGCTATTTTCTTCAAACAGCAACAGAAGACCGTGTCAAATTCAAAGTTGAACACAAAGGCAGAGATTTTAAAAGGGGGAGATTGTTAGGAATCTTTTCTGCTGCAAAGGGGGAGATTGTTAGGAATCTTTCTGTTGTGTTCAAATGATGATGAAGACTGAAGATTATCAAAGACAAAGACAACCGAAGCTTCAATGATAATTGAACACTAAGGGGGAGATTGTTAGGAATATTTTCTAGTGTTCAATAATCATGTTATCTTTGTCTAGGGACTTAATTATATTTTATGTAAATATAGGGACTAAAGTGTAAATATACCAAAGTATGCTTTGGTATATATAGGGCAAGTATGTGTAAAATACACAGAACTTGAGTTTTAGCTTTCTCTCACTAGAAACACTCGCTCATCATTATCATAATTAGGGCTTAATTGTAGAGAGAGAAAGGAGATTATTGTAGAGAGAAGCTTGGTGATTAATGAAGGTTGATTGATAATTACCCAAGTCTTCCGCGCGTTAATTACAAGGTAATTCTTCATCAATCTATTCTCAAGTTCTTCGTTGGATGTGAAAATCTGGGAATTACAAAAACTTTTGTTGACCGAAAACGTTTCTCAAAACTTAGACCCGAAAACTTTCCTGTGAAGACCGAAAACTTTTGTTGACCAAAATCTTTTCTCAAGGCTTTGACCCGAGAACTTTTGAGAGCCGAAAAGTTTTATGTATGAATCGAAAAGTTTTTGAATACCGAAATCGTTTTTATGTGTGAGTGCCGAGAACTTTTCTCTGTGAAGACCGAAAACTTTTCCTTTCAATATAAGCTTGGTGCCGAAAAGTTTTTAAATACTGAAAACCTTTCAATACCGAAAACTTTATGTACTGTAGCGCCGAAAACCTCACTGTCGAAAACTTTGGCTGATTGCGAAAACTTTTAGAGACACTGTAGCGGCAAAAACTTCAGTGCCGAAAACGTTTGAGATTGCGAAAACTTTAGAGGGCACTGTAGCGGCGAAAACTTCTAATGCCGAGAACTTTTTCTTGCAGACTTAAAGATTTCTGGTACCGAAAACACCAGTTCTAGTACCGAAAACGTAAATCTGGGTACGAAAATGGCTTAAAAACTTCTTAAAAATGCTGGAAATTAAGGCGAAAATTCTGTACTAGAACTGGTGTTTTCGGTACAAATGCAGTTCAAGGTGTTCAACAGTTCGAAAATCAGCCAAAGTTTTCGGTTTTCATAAAAACTCAAAAATCGAAGCTAAAAATGCAGTTCAAGGTGTTCAACAGTTCGAAAATGAGTTTAAAAAAAAATGGCAGCAAAACCTGTAAAATTCGAACCAAAAATCCGTTTAGTTACCATACTCGTTCACACGGTGGCTCTAATACCACTTGTAGGTCACCAAAACCCAGCAACCCTCGATTATGTTATATGGATTTTGCTCTCTTCACTCCTTTATGTGTTTTCGTTGATAGAACAGTGAGAGAGAGAGAGAGATGGCGGCTGCCCCTTTTTCTCAAGTGGGAATTTCTTTCAATGAAGGATTATTACAAGTGGAAGCCCTAGCCCACTTTTATGCCAATATTTTGGCATAATTACACTTTTGGTCCCTAGACAAACTAAACATCTAATATAAAGAGCCTAATTCTATAACAACAATACAAATATATATTTCAAGTATACAAAGACTAAAAAGACTAAAAGAACACAACTAAAAATATTCCTAACAGTATGTTACCTGTATGAAAGGCGAAAATTTTTATGCGAATGTTTTATAGATATACGTGCACATTAAGGAATAGGAACGGGGACGTTACATGTGATTGGTATCAGAGCCTAGGTTTTAGGTTCTGATATGTGTGTTTTATGAGTTGCCCTGAAAATCTTTTTGCATCCTTAGGCAAAGGGCAACGGATGAACCTATGCATATAGAACACGATGAACCTACGATAGATGGAGGAGGAGGATCGGCCGTACCAGAATCACATTTGAAGGCGTAGGCCCCAGTGAGTGGTATGGACACAAGAGAATTTTGCTGAAAGAACTGTTAAAACAGAAATGTTGGCTCTAATGTTGAGACAACATTCGAGACCTCAAAGTTTTCGCACAGCGGATTAAAATAAAGTTCAGAGTAAAAACGATTGAGACACAGTTTTAAAATATGCAGCAAGTTGTAAAACTTGTTGCGAGCCTTCAGGGCAAAATTCCACTCACTTGAGATGGATTACAAAAAGAACATCTATCGAAGATAGAAAACCAGCCTAGAAAAGATCCTACGAAAAGGACTATAAACCTACAAACTATGCAGGGGTAAAACGCTAGGCAAAACTACGAAACATAATAAACGTAAAGGTGAGAGCTCTCTCTTTCTTTTCTTTCTTCCTTGTTTCGTCTACTATATTTGAGAACAAAGTCCTATATTTATAGGCTCGAAATTCAGCTCCAATAAAACTCTAGAATCCCTTCGAAGATCTCAACTTCCTTGCTTGAAAAGATCTTCTCTTGATTTGGTCTATTTTAGGTAAGTTTCCTAAAATCTCTCAACCACCTTCCTTGTCTCGAATTTGACTTATTCCAATCATCTGATCTTCATATCTTCTATATTTGGTAAGTACTTGACTTATTCTCCCATGATCTTCATATTTTCTATTTTTGGTATGATCTTCATATCTTCTATCTTTGGTAAGTGCATCTCCTATTCTTTAGCTTCACTCAACTCCACCTTCTTTGAACAATTCCAGCTCGAAAATATATTCCTGCACATACTTAAATAAAGCCACAATAATAGGATAAACGGTTTTTGGGTATGAAAGACAAAATCAAAGATAGTCTACGTCTGAGTCAATGTTGACTCAGATGCCGGCTCAACATTGTCAACATTGACACTGTCAACATTAACAATCTCCCCCTTTTTGTCTTTCTTCCCAAAACCCGTGCAGAGATAAATCCAAAAACTCCCCCTGAAATCATGAAGACTTTCAGAACAAAAAGTAGTCATCACAAGATAGGAAATATTAGTCATCATAACCACTTCGAAGTCTCGAGCACATCTGCAAGCAAACACAAAAGTCAGGTACGCAATAATCTTCTATTTCTACACCTCCAGCATCTTCTTGTTATTCAGCTCCCCCTGCAGAAGTTCTTTCCTCAGCACCATTAGCTCCAGCTTCATGGTCTGCACTGATCTGCACCACTATCTCCCCCTTTTTGGGAAGAAAGTAAACCCCGAAGAACTTACCTCTGAGAAATCGGAAAGGTTATGGTGTCGTCGAGACACTTAATTTCTTTCTCCAGGTTCGATGTTGAGTCAAATGAGAAACCAACATTCTGCAACTCATAAGTGGGTTAGTGCGCCATAGAAAAAACTAATTGAGTAATAAACTAAACTGTAAGAGCGATGGAGAGCTTGAAACAGTTTGCAGAGAAGACTCAGAGACTATGATATAAAGTTTGTGCAAACGAGGAGAGATCGAGCCGAGTAAAAGGAGTTAAGGAGTAAAAACGTGGAGAGTAAAAATCAAGTAGAACCAAGTTGCGTAAAAATCTTAAAAAATCATGCATATATGTAATCAAAATCGTGCACATAAGGTAATAACATAAATCAGGTCGAGAACAAGAGCTACTAACCGTTTAGGGACTTTGATGAGCACATGAACCAAGTTGAGATAACTTGCAAAAACCAAGAGATAACTCACAAAAACCAAGTCAAGAATAAGAGATACTAACCGTTTAGTGACTTGTACGATTCACGCGAGAAAAGTGGAGAGGACCGTTCTTCAACAATCGCTAAATGAGAACTATAGACACTAGAGACAAAATGGTAGATATATGTATAGACATTACCTAAGAATCAAACAAACACATACAGATTTTAGCGCAATCAAGCTGATTAGTTACACATGTTGTCCCAACATTTGACTCCACATTCCCCGAACGACTCCCTTCATTTTCTGTTCAACACCCTAGATCTCGATTTTCTTTCATTTTCTGCCTAACCTCACATTTATTTTGCTCGCATAGAGTACATCGTCACAGCGAATGCCGTGTACCTAAGGAGTTTTAATAGCTCGACCTGCTCTATTTTGATATCTCCTTTTTCAGAGTTCAGCTCTTTATTCACGCATAGAATACATCGTCACCGCGAATGCCGTGTATCTAAGGAGTTTCAATCGCTTGAACCTGTTTCTAGAGTAATTTTGATGAGAGCAAAGTCATATGCACGTGAGAAGGTCATTTCAGAAAACGGTCTAGGTGAGTTAAATCATTTCAGGAAATCACACAGAAAACTTAGAATCAAATTTCAGAACAGTAACAATCAAGCTTAACTTATGCTAATGTTGGTCCTAATGTTGGACCAACAATTACTGACACATGCACAGACCAATAGACTTTTTTAGGCTCGAAAACCTCTCAAAGTCTAAGGCTTTAGTAAAAATGTCCGCTAATTGATTCTTAGTATCTATATGCTCTATTCTAACCAACTCTTTTTCTACCATGTCTCTCAAAAAATGGTGCCTAATATCTATATGCTTCGTCCTAGAGTGCTGGATGGGATTTTTCGAAATATTGATGGCACTCAAGTTATCACAGTACATAAGTATAGTCTCACTATTTAACCAAACGAGTTGTGTACAGCAGCTTCCTGCCGCCACATACTCAGATTCGGCCGTAGAAAGTGACACACAATTTTGCTTTTTACTGTACCAAGACACAAGATTGTTACCTACGAAGAAACAGCCGCCACTAGTGCTCTTGCGATCGTCTTCGTCACCTGCCCAATCAGCATCACTATACCCAACAAGGTTAGTGTTAGTATCTTTTGAAAACCAACGACCTAGACTACAAGTTCCGCTCACATATCTCAAAATTCGTTTCACAGCATGCAAATGTGACACTTTAGGCTCAGACTGAAATCTTGCACAAACACACACAGAGTACATGATGTCAGGTCTACTACCAGAAAGGTATAGAAGACTGCCTATCATAGAACGATACAATGTTGGGTCAACATGTTCCCCAACATTGTCCTTACTTACCTTCTGCGTGGAGCCCATCGGTGTTTTCATTACCTTGGCAGTATCGAGTCCAAATTTCTTGACAGTATTCTTGGCATACTTCTCCTGAGACAGAAAAATTCCATTTTTGCTTTGCTTAACCTGCAGGCCTAAGAAAAACGTTAGTTCGCCGATCATGCTCATTTCAAACGTAGAATTCATAGCTTGGACAAACTCATCCGACATAAGTCGTGAAGTTGATCCAAAGACTATGTCATCAACGTAGATTTGAGCAATCAAAACACCAGAACCAACTCTTTTTACAAAGAGAGTTCGGTCGGCTTCTCCTCTATTAAAACCAAAATCTAACAAAAATGACGTAAGTCTGCCGTACCAAGCTCGTGGAGCTTGCTTTAGACCGTAAAGAGCTTTTTGTAGTTTGAACACATGATCAGGATAGTGAGGATCCTCAAAACCTTTCGGTTGCTCAACGTAAATTTCTTTGTCAATATAACCATTTAAAAACGCACCTTTCACATCCATCTGGTGGAGAGTAATGTTGAGCCAACATGCGATATCAAGAAGTAGCCGAATTGATTCTAACCTTGCTACTGGAGCGAAGGTTTCATCAAAGTCTATTCCCTCGACTTGGGTATAGCCTTGGGCGACTAAACGAGCTTTATTTCTAACAACATTGCCATACTCGTCAGATTTGTTCTTAAAGATCCACTTCGTCCCAATGACATTGAAGTCATTCGGCCGAGGGACTAAAGTCCAAACCTGAGCTTTATCAAACTGTAAAAGTTCTTCTTGCATCGCATTGATCCAAAAATTGTCGTCCTTGAGAGCTTCAACGACATTTTTTGGTTCAACCTCCGAAACAAAACAATTAAATCTAACCTCACTATATAAGGATGTCATGCAAACATTCTTCACCATCGAGCGGTAGTCTTTGCGCGGTTTGTCTCGTGTTCTGCGGCCTTCATTCACATTTCCAATAATTTGGTCAGCTGGGTGATCTTTCTGGATTCTAGCAGGTGGATCCCATCG
The DNA here is from genome assembly GCA_028392965.1 of Lindernia subracemosa. Lineage (NCBI taxonomy): Eukaryota > Viridiplantae > Streptophyta > Magnoliopsida > Lamiales > Linderniaceae > Vandellia > Vandellia subracemosa. Next base: position 465,411 of record JAQPCC010000060.1, read on the forward strand.
AACATTCATGTTCTCGTTATCAGTATCTTGTTCGTGTGCAGATGGTGAAGCAGTTGCTGGCTCAACATCTGACTCAACATTTTCGTCTGTATGTACTGGAGCTGGAACCTCTTCTGTAATTTCAACCTGAGGAGTACTCGTGCTAACATCATCATCAAACACGATGTTCACAGATTCCTGAATAGTTTTCAACCTCAAATTGTAAACTCGATAAGCACGACTATTGGTAGAATATCCTAAGAAAATACATTTATCACTCTTCGAGTCAAACTTAGTCAAATACTCACGGTCATTTAACATATAGCAAATAGAACCAAAGACGTGAAAATACTTGACCGTAGGTTTCGTACCCTTCAAGAGCTCGTACGAAGTTTTCTTCGTGCCATGACGAAAGTACACTCGATTTGAGATATGACAAGCGGTGTTCAACGCTTCAGCCCAGAACCTTTTAGAAAGATTCTTGGAGTGTAGCATGACACGTGCCATCTCTTGAAGCGTGCGATTCTTCCTTTCGGCGACCCCATTTTGTTGAGGCGTCTTAGGAGAAGAATACTCATGGATTATACCCTTCTTATCACATAATTCTTGAAAAAACTGATTTTCGAATTCTCTACCATGGTCAGACCTAATACGAAAAATCGGTGCACAGAAATTGTTTTTGACCATAGCACAAAAAGTTTTAAAAAAATCGAAAGTTTCAGATTTTTCTTTGAGAAAAAATATCCATGAAAATCTCGAAAAGTCATCAACCAAAACATAAGCATATTTCCTACCAGCTACGCTCTCAACTTCCATAGGACCCTGTTAGGAATCCATTTCTAGTGCTCAAATGTCATGTTATCTTTGTCTAGGGATCAAATTATAGTTTATGATAATATAGGGACTGATGTGTAATATACCAAAGTATGCTTTGGTATATATAGGGCAAGTGTGTGTATTTTACACATAACTTGAGATACCAAGCGAGACTTTCTCATCTAGAAAATCTCTCTCACCATTATATTAGTCTAGGCTTCATTGTAGAGAGGGAGTTGGATTGCTTGTAGAGAAAGTCAAGTGATTAAATGAAGATTGATTGATTATCTCCTTCATGTCTTCCGCGCGTATCTAACAAGGTGAGTCAATCGATTTAATTCTCAAGTTCATCTTCGTTGGGTGTTTAAATCTGGAACCTACAATTGGTATCAGAGCAAACTTGTTTGTTGATTTTGTGTTAAATCTGCTTTGATTGAGCTTAATTTGCTGATTTGAGTTGAATTGCTGATTTTGAATGACTTTGGGTTTGTCACTGTTGCATTCTGATTTTCGCCTGATTTCTGTGTTAATCCAGTGTTAATTGTGTTAATCGAGTGATAGGTAAGCTGCGTCGATGCCTATTGTTCGATAATTATGTTCTGATTAAGCAGAAATTAGGAGTTGAGTGAAAAATCAGAACAGTTCAGTGGTTTTCGCCACAAGAACAGTGGTTTTCGCTACATGAACAGCTGTTTTCGCACATGAACAGCTGTTTTCGCTACTAGAACAGCGGTTTTCGCTATATGAACAGCGGTTTTCGCTGCATAAACTAGAGTTTTTTTTTGTTAAATCGGTGTTTACTTGTTTAATTACGTGTTTTTTAGCTGATTTGACTTATTAGCGAAAACCAAACCTTTTCAGCGAAAACCAGTTTTCGCTAGATTTATTGGCGAAAACCTCAAAGCTTTTCGCCATATACTGTTTCAGCGAAAACCTAAACTTTTCGCTACATTTCTTAGCGAAAAGTTCATTCCTAGGGAAACCAGTGGCCAGCGAAAACTTAAAACTTTTCGCCAAACACTGTTCACACGAGAAGTTTTAGAGTTCACAACTTAGCGAAAACCTAATCTTTTCGCCACTTAGCGAAAACCTCAAAGCTTTTCGCTACATACTGTTTCAGCGAAAACCTAAGCTTTTCGCCAGAATTAATAGCGAAAACCTAAAGCTTCTCGCTAATACTGTTCACGCGAGAAGTTTAACTTTTCATCACTCAGCGAAAATCTAAACTTTTCGCTAGAATTTTTAGCGAAAACCTCCTAAGCTTTTCTCCACATACTGATTATCGTGATTAGCGAAAAGAGCTTTTCGCCACTTCTGTTAGCGAAAACCTTGAAACTTTTCGCAATTTACTGTTTGAGCGAAAACCTGAAACTTTTCGCCACTTCCTTTAGCGAAAACCTCAAAAGTTTTCGCTAAGAATACTGTCAGCGAAAAGTAAAGAACTTTTCGCCACTTCACATAGCGAAAAGTAAAGAACTCAATATCTTTTTTTTTAAAATCAACGAAACAAGACGATCAATATAACATCCAACATTCTATAAAACCAATACAATATCTGTGAACTTAATATTGGTTTTTGAGCTGAAACGCTAATATTGGAGAACTATTCGAAATTAGTCAAAATTAAAATTTCCAACATTCTATACCAATTACAATTTTCGAACTTTAAATTGGTTTGAACTGAAAAAAAAAAAAAAAAAAAAAAAAAAAAAAAAAACTTTTCGCTAACTTTTCGCTCACTATTTCAGCGAAAACAGTTTTCAGCGAAAACCTTCTCTTTTCACTAACTGTTTTCGCCATTTTATATATATATATATATAGGTATAATAAAAAATAATAATAAATAATAAAAAAAAAAAACTTTTCGCTGAAAAGTCTAGCGAAAACCTCAAACTTTTCGCTAACTATTTCAGCGAAAACATTTTTAGCGAAAACTTTTACTTTTCGCCAACACTCAGCGAATTTTTTTTTTAGCGAGAACCTTTTCTTTTCGCTAATTGTTTTCGCCACATTATAAGATTTTTTTAGTTTTCGCCAATTCCTTTAAAAAGAAAATATATACATATATATATATATATTAGGCCTAAAAAAGAGATAAAAAAAAAAAAAAAAAAAAAAAAGGAAAGGAAAACAAAAAAAAAAAAAAAAAAAAAAAAAAAAAAAAAAAAAAAAAAAAAAAAAAAAAAAAAAAAAAAAAAAAAAAAAAAACTCTGAGCTTCATTGCTAAAAGACGATGATTTGAATTTCATTGTCAAAATAGGTACATTACTGTCCTAGATATTAGACTTCATCTTTAGTATTGAGTTTCAAAGAAAGTCTAATGTATCATTCTTAGTACCTAAAAATTTGTCTATGTCGTCTTTACATTCTTTATATATTTAGATGGGGAGTGGATAGACAGATAGACAAGGCGCATGAACTTCAAAAGAGCACATTACTATAGTTCTCATATAACAAGCGTATATGGTTTAGGGGGAGTGATACTTATGAGTGCAGAAGGCACATTTAAGGGGGAGTGTTACTCCATGTATAAAGGGCGCTTGACCTTTGTAATATGCAATCCTCAAAAAGCGCATCTATTTAGGGGGAGCAGGGGCATCATATTGTTACAAGCGCACCATTTTAGGGGGAGAGTTACCTAAAACGGCGCAAGAGCTTAAAAAAAAGGGGGGATGCCCTGAAGACAACTTTCGTACTTTGACGGGGAGTGCTACCTCAACCCAAAAAGCGCAAAGACACAAAAAGAGGTGTTCACATACCTGTTCCCATGGTTCAGTTAATCCCAAACTGTACCTATCCCAGGAACAACCCCGAGTGTATGTGAGGGTTTTGAGCGAATCACGATAATCATTACACCTCAACCACAAACTATCCGGGCCATAACCATTATAGGTACATGACTGATTTTTTAGATCCCAGGTAGAAGACGCCTCATCGGGTCCAAAGGCGCATGCACAACCCTTCCTAGCTACTCATTTGTCTCCCTAAAGACAAGTGTTTCAATATCTCACGGGGAACCGCATATGCTATCACCGTTTCACTCGGAAGCGAGAGATATTGAACTAAGTGGTCCACAGCCCCACACCACTGACTTCATTCTATGCACTTAACGTCTAGTGTGTCCCATAGCCTAAAAAGTTTTCTATTTTTTTTAGGACACATACATTATTTTACACACACAAAGCAGGTCTATGTGACTTTGCCAGAACTTCTGTAGACACATTTTTTTACAAATGTGATTCTATGATCAGAAGGAAGTCATGCCGTTGCAATATTTAAACAACAACGGTAGCAGGCCATCTTCTGGAGCACGACTCTAGAACGATGTCAACGGGTTGCCTATGTGGCCCCGTAGTCCCTTCAAATGCAAGTCTTTGTGACTTTGCATCAACGACCAAGAGTGACATCTAGGGATGTCTCACGATGATTGGTCGTCGGTCCCGTTTTCAGGTTACTTCATCCGCACTTCAACGTCAACACGCTCCGCGCTTACACTAGGAATCACCTTGATCCGAAGACATGACGATACAATTGAATCGCCATGAGGGGGAGAAGTATCTCAAGGAGGCAAAGCACGTGACATCATTAAAGAAGCCAAGCTTACAACGCACGTGCTGAACCACAACAAACACGACCTCTCTCCATGGCACGAGAATAAACGAAGAGTCAATGTCCTTAGATCTACACAACTCTAATCTATGCAAGAAGGTGATAAAAAAATTCAAGGTTGCAAAGAAGAAAAAGGGGGAGCATGTACATAGGGGGAGAAAGAAGATTCTCCAGAAGCCCTCAACCTTTTCTTCAAGCAGCAACGAAGAACGTGTCTAATCCACAATTGAACACAAATGGGGAGATTGTTAGGAATCCATTCTTGTGTTCAATCGATGATGAAGACTGAAGATCATTAGAGACAAAGACTATTGGCGCTCCAATGACATTTGAACACTATGGGGGAGATTGTAGGTTCCAGATTTAAACACCCAACGAAGATGAACTTGAGAATTAAATCGATTGACTCACCTTGTTAGATACGCGCGGAAGACATGAAGGAGATAATCAATCAATCTTCATTTAATCACTTGACTTTCTCTACAAGCAATCCAACTCCCTCTCTACAATGAAGCCTAGACTACTATAATGGTGAGAGAGATTTTCTAGATGAGAAAGTCTCGCTTGGTATCTCAAGTTATGTGTAAAATACACACACTTGCCCTATATATACCAAAGCATACTTTGGTATATTACACATCAGTCCCTATAGTCAATCAATCTTCATTTAATCACTTGACTTTCTCTACAAGCAATCCAACTCCCTCTCTACAATGAAGCCTAGACTACTATAATGGTGAGAGAGATTTTCTAGATGAGAAAGTCTCGCTTGGTATCTCAAGTTATGTGTAAAATACACACACTTGCCCTATATATACCAAAGCATACTTTGGTATATTACACATCAGTCCCTATATTATCATAAACTACAATTTGATCCCTAGACAAAGATAACATGACATTTGAGCACTAGAAATGGATTCCTAACAATCTCCCCCTTAGTGTTCAAATGTCATTGGAGCGCCAATAGTCTTTGTCTCTAATGATCTTCAGTCTTCATCATCGATTGAACACAAGAATGGATTCCTAACAGACCCATAAGATCCATATGGATAAGCTGAAAACAATGAGCAGTTCTGAAATGTTGAGCAGAATGTTGGTCAACATTATGCCCAGCATGCATTTGCCTGCCTTTCAGACACTGTTCACACACGATCTTACCGAACTCCTTTAGCTTGGGGATCCCTCTGATTGCATCGTGACGTACTAGTTGCTCCAAGGTCCGATAATTCACATGGCCCAACTTCTTGTGCCACAAAATGACCTCGTCCGATGGCCTCGACAGATGGCAGAGTTCTTCGTTTCCACCTTTGTCTCCAACTTGGTAACAATTATCGTTAGAGCGCTTACCTGCCATGACACACACTTTCTGATCGTTAAAAACCTCGCAACTTTCCTTGTTAAATCTTACCTCAAGTTCATCGTCGCAAAGTTGACTTATACTAATCAGATTTGCCACAAGTCCTTCCACATGGAGGACGTTCTTCAATGCAGGAAAACCGGGAACGTTGAGCTTGCCTCGTCCGAGAATTCGTCCTTTAGCGCCGCCACCGAAAGTTACTGTTCCACTACTTAAAGGCGTATAATCTAGCAAATAATCTTTGGTACCCGTCATGTGGCGTGATCAACCGCTATCAAAGTACCAAGACCCTGAAACGTTAGCCTTAAAAGAAGTGTATACGACATTACAACAAAGAGATGATTTTTCAACCAAATCTTTCTTCTGATTTTTGGGAACCCAGACAGACTTGTAATGAGCTGAATTAGAGCTAGAAGCTTCAGAAAGTTCTCCAGACATTCTGTTAGACACTGATCTCTCAATGTTGGGCAGAATGTTGGACGACTTTCCAGCCAACATTTTCTTCCTGACAAAATCATCTTTCATTTTCCAGCAAAACGGTTTTATATGACCAGGCTTAAGACAATAATGACATCTAAAACTCCTTTTTCGGGACTTACGAACAGAACGTTTAGGTTTTTCAACCAAATCAGATGGAGGTACAAAAACAGTTTTAGGTTCAAAAGCATTTTGAGAATGATATCCAAGACCATGCTTAGAAGAAACACCTAAAGAAAGTACCTCATCAAGAGTAGACTTACCTTTGTTCAGCTTTGTGAACGTATCATCGGCATGATCAACGTATTTCTTGATTCTGTCTAACTCCAGGTCCTTTTTGGTCAACAAAGCTTCCATTCGGCTCAGTCCTTCCCGCAAGTCATCAACGAGCTTTTCACTCTGTTCCTTTTCTTCGTTTAGAGAACGGATGGTCTTAATGAGTTTTTCGTTCAGCTTTCTTTCCTTTGACAATTCAAGAGAGAGAAGTCTGTACGATTCATCCGTGGTATTGTCAGCATCATGTACTTCTACTGCCTGTACTTCATCATCATAAATCACATCAAAACAGTTTGAATCATCATAGTCAAAATAAACAAGTTGTTCAGATGTTGACTCCGATGTTGGATCAACATCCGATACAACATTTAAACCTATATGATGTTCCTCTTCTTCTTCAACGTCAGAGAACGATTGATTGTTACATCGCGTCAACTGGGCCATCTCTTCTGGGTCTTCTACTGGATTATCTTCTTCATCGTCCGAAAGACTCACCCAATAGTTCTTTCCGTACCTGCGAAGAGTGTTAGCACATTCATTTGCAAAGTGCCCCCAACCTTTACATGCATGGCATTGAATCTCGTCCCACTTTATCTTGTCAGCTTTCAGTTTGTCTGCGGAGTTTCTCTTGAACACGGGGCGTTTAGGCGTGGAAGAAGTTTCCTTTTGATTTAGAACAGTCTTGAATGTTGGGCCAACATTCAACTCTCGTTTGTTTTTCAGAAACTTCCGGTAGTTTCTTACCAGCAAAGCCGTTGCCTCATCCTCGCTAGTGTCGTACTTTGGTTCAGGTTCCGAAGACTGAGCTGCAAATGCCAGGCCTTTTCCCTTTGACGCATTTTTCTGAGCATCAAGATTGATCTCATTGTTCTTGAAGATGTTCATGAGGACATTAAAGTCGAGAGTCGCCAAGTTGTAGGATTCCTCAACCACTGAAACTTTGTTGTTGAACTTTGGGGACAAAGAACGAATAGCCTTAGAGTTTAAGGCTTTGTTTGAAATAGGTTCACCTAAACTTTGACACTCACTCGAAATATTTAAAAGCTTCCCAAAATAAGAAGAAATATCCTCATCCTCACTCATCCTAAGACTCTCTAGTTGACTGTGAAGAAGACGAAGTTTTGTTTCTTTTACGCTCGCATCTCCCTCACAATACCTTTGAAGAATGTCCCACGCAGATTGAGCCGTGGTACAGTTTTGAATGATTTTAAACATGAAAATATCGACAGTAGAAAAAATCGCATTAAGAGCTTTTTCATTGAAATCAGCATTCAAACGTTCCTGTTGCGTCCATTCGGCGACGGGTTTGTCAACGACTTCTCCATCACCGTCCGGAGCGGTTTTTGGCGTATCATAGCCAGTAAGAACAGAGTTCCATGACCGGACATCAATTGACTTGATGGACTGACGCATCCGAACCTTCCAATAGGCATAGTTCGAACCATCCAAAACGGGAATTTTTCCAAAAGTGTTTGGGCTAAAAATATCCATATCAAAAAGATCAGACCGCTTAGTATATCAAGCGGAGGCTCTGATACCACTTTGAAGGCATAGGCCCCAGTGAGAGGTATGGGCACAAGAGAATTTTGCTGAAAGAACTGTTAAAACAGAAATGTTGGCTCTAATGTTGAGACAACATTCGAGACCTCAAAGTTTTCGCACAGCGGATTAAAATAAAGTTCAGAGTAAAAACGATTGAGACACAGTTTTAAAATATGCAGCAAGTTGTAAAACTTGCTGCGAGCCTTCAGGGCAAAATTCCACTCACTTGAGATGGATTACAAAAAGAACATCTATCGAAGATAGAAAACCAGCCTAGAAAAGATCCTACGAAAAGGACTATAAACCTACAAACTATGCAGGGGTAAAACGCTAGGCAAAACTACGAAACATAATAAACGTAAAGGTGAGAGCTCTCTCTTTCTTTTCTTTCTTCCTTGTTTCGTCTACTATATTTGAGAACAAAGTCCTATATTTATAGGCTCGAAATTCAGCTCCAATAAAACTCTAGAATCCCTTGAAGATCTCAACTTCCTTGCTTGAAAAGATCTTCTCTTGATTTGGTCTATTTTAGGTAAGTTCCCTAAAATCTCTCAACCACCTTCCTTGTCTCGAATTTGACTTATTCCAATCATCTGATCTTCATATCTTCTATATTTGGTAAGTACTTGACTTATTCTCCCATGATCTTCATATTTTCTATTTTTGGTATGATCTTCATATCTTCTATCTTTGGTAAGTGCATCTCCTATTCTTTAGCTTCACTCAACTCCACCTTCTTTGAACAATTCCAGCTCGAAAATATATTCCTGCACATACTTAAATAAAGCCACAATAATAGGATAAACTGTTTTTGGGTATGAAAGACAAAATCAAAGATAGTCTACGTCTGAGTCAATGTTGACTCAGATGCCGGCTCAACATTGTCAACATTGACACTGTCAACATTAACAACATTCATCTCATACGCTTATGCAATAGAAAACCCCCTGACAATCCCCCGTGAACGACGATATGATAAGTTAAGGAAGATGGGTGCTGTAGATTTTATGGGTACGACAAATCCCGCTGAGGCGGAGACATGGTTGAAGAGAACCGAAAGAATGCTGAACATGATGCGATGCACGCATGAAGAAAAGTTTGATTATGCCGTCTCACTCTTACAAGGGCATGCGTATGAATGGTGGGAAACTGTTCCGAACAGTATGATTCAACCACCAGTACTGACTTGGGAGGATTTTCTGAGAGAATTTAATGACACCTACATGCGCGAAGTCTATAAAGATTAGAAGGAAAAAGAATTCCTTGAATTAAAACAAGGAAACAAATCGGTAGCTGAATACGAAGTACTGTTTAATCAGCTATCCCATTATGCCTCTCATATGGTCGCCACTGAAAGAAATAAATGTCGAAGGTTTGAAGCAGGACTTTGATATACGATTTGAAATCGTATTACTCCCTCAGATATGGAATCGTATGGAAAGTTGAGAGCGGCGGTGATACGCGCCGAAAGATTGGAGATGGAATCCCGCAATTTTCAAAATAGTAAAAGAAGACAAGGTGAGGAATCATCTAGCGGGAAAATAAAGAGGACATATAATGCGCCTAAATCAACAAATGTACAAGGCGGACCCACAAGAAGTAATGTGGGCGAAACAAGACCAGTCGGTCGAAGTACCAAGATTTCTCAACCAATGTCGGCATGTGCACATTGCGGAAAGAATCACAGGGATGTTTGTAGATGGCTCACGGGAGAATGTTTTAGATGTGGACAACCGGGACATTTTGCTAGAAATTGCCAAGCAATGCGAGAGGAACCCACTATCGATCAATCTAGAGTTAGTGGATCTTCCACAAATCGTGGAAGAGGAATAGGTCGAGGACAATATGGTACAAGTACAGGGAGAGGAACAAAAGGTCAAGCCTATAGACCACCAACACAGGCTCGGATCTTTACGATGACTCGGGAGGAAGCCAAAGAAGAGCCACAAATTATCCCGGGTAAAATATCTATCTGTGATATTGATGCATATGCTTTATTTGATCCAGGCGCAACACATTCATTCATTTCACGAATATTGGCATCATTATTACTTGATAGACCCGAACCCCTTGGGTATGATCTGTATGTTCGACTTCCGACGGGGGAAGTAGTTATAGTAAACATGGTATACCCAGAATGTAAAATCATTTTCGAAGGAGTAGTGATGCGGGCGACCCTATTAGTCATTTCCCTAACGGATTTTGACGTAATATTGGGCATGGATTGGTTGTCGAAATATCGGGCAAAGCTTGATTGTTTCTTAAAGGAAATTGAAATTTCTCCTTCGGATCAATCTGGTATAGTGTTCAAAGGGGAAAAGAATGTACGGACAGCCTATCAGATATCAAGTTTGATGGCCTCCAAAATGATGAATAAAGGGTGCGAAGGTTATGTGGCATATGTTAAAGATGTCAGGTTATGTGAATTAAAGGTTGGAGATATTCCTGTTGTTGGTGAATATTCGGATGTTTTTCCTGATGAATTACCTGGATTGCCTCCGATCGAATTAAATGAATTGAAGGTACAGTTGAAGGAACTAATTGACAAAGGATATATACGACCGAGCGTATCACCTTGGGGAGCACCTGTGCTATTTGTTAAGAAGAAAGACGGTACGTTTAGACTGTGTATTGACTATCGTCAACTGAACAAGGTAACGGTAAAGAACAAATATCCGTTACCTCGAATCGACGATTTCTTTGATCAACTGTAAGGATCAAAGGTCTTTTCAAAGATCGACTTAAGGTTGGGATACCATCAGCTGAAAATTTCGGAGGGCGATATCCCAAAGACAGTTTTTCGAACCAGATACGGGCACTATGAATTTCTGGTCATGCCTTTTGGACTGACGAATGCTCCAGCAGTCTTTATGGCATTGATGAACGATATTTTCCGACCATACTTGGATCAGTTTGTAATAGTTTTCATCGACGATATTTTGGTATACTCAAAATCGATGGAAGAGCACGAACAACATTTGAAAATCGTGCTTCAGACTTTACGGGAAAAGAAGTTATATGCGAAGCTTTCGAAATGCGAATTCTGGCTAGATCGAGTAATATTTTTGGGACATGTAGTATTTGGCGACGGAATACAAGTTGATCCTCAAAAGATTGAAGCGGTGATCAAATGGGAAATTCCCAAAAATATTACAGAAGTACGAAGTTTTCTCGGCCTAGCCGGATATTATAGACGATTTGTCGAGAATTTTTCCCTTATAGCAACACCGATGACAAAATTGCTACGGAAAGGTACTGCATATAAATGGACAGAAGATTGTCACAGAAGTTTTGATGAACTAAAGAAACGATTAACTACGGCTCCAGTATTGACTATTCCATCAGGTACTGGAGGTTTTGTTATCTACAGTGACGCATCATATCAAGGATTGGGATGTGTTTTAATGCAGCACGGAAAAGTGGTTGCGTATGCGTCTCGACAGTTAAAGCCATACGAGACTTCATATCCTACGCATGATTTGGAATTGGCTGCAGTAGTGTTTGCTTTGAAAATATGGCAACACTACTTATATGGCCTAACATTCCAAATATTTACGGATCACAAGAGTTTGAAATATCTGTTGAGTCAAAAGGAGTTAAACATGAGGCAACGGCGATGGATAGAGTTATTAAAGGATTATGATTGCACTATTGAGTATCATCCAGGAAAAGCAAATGTGGTTGCCGATGCATTGAGTCGAAAGTCTTATGGTACTCTTTCTTACCTATCGACATACTCGTTTCCAGATTTGATCGAACTAAGAAAAATGGATATCGAAATGGAGGTTGATGAGATTGGCGTTTTACATGCGTCATTAACGATTCATCCGACATTGATTGATAAATTAAACAGGCTCAAGAGTTGGATGAAAAGTTGAACTCTATCGTTGAAAAGGTGAAACAGGGAAAAACAACATCTTTCTATATTAGCAACGAAGGATGCCTGATGCTTAATAACAGGTTATGTGTTCCGAATGTTGACAATCTGCGAAAGGAAATAATGGAAGAAACGCATACAGCCCCTTATGCTATGCATCCGGGCAGCACCAAAATGTACCAGACCCTTGGAGTACATTATTGGTGGCCGAGAATGAAGAAAGACAAAGCAGAATATGTTTTGAAGTGTTTAACGTGTCAACAGATTAAATCTAAACATCAAGCACCTGTGGGTAAATTACATCCTTTACCCATACCAGTTTGGAAATGGGAGCGCATAACGATGGACTTTCTTTATGGTCTTCCTCTGACGGCAAAGAAAAATGACGCAGTTTGGGTAATTGTTGATAGACTTACGAAATCTGCTCACTTCTTGACATTTCGATGGGGTTCTACCTTACAATATCTGGCGAGAAGATATGTCAACGAAATTGTTCGATTGCACGGAGTACCTGAATCCATTGTATCTGATCGTGATCCCCGATTTACGTCAAGATTTTGGGGAAGTTTACAGGAAGTGCTCGGGACTAAATTGCATTTTAGTACGGCGTTTCATCCGCAAAGAGATGGACAATCAGAAAGGACGATACAGACCTTGGAAGATATGCTTCGAGCATGCGTAATCGAACTCAAAGGATCATGGGATGACTATGTTGCATTAATGGAATTCGCCTATAATAACCAATACCATTCTAGTATTGGAATGGCACCGTACGAAGCCTTTTACGGTCGAAAATATCGAAACCTGATCTGTTGGGATGTGGAAGGCGAACAGGTATTAGAAGGGCCAGACTTGATTCAGGACACAATGGAAAAGATAAAAGTAGTCAAGAGTCGACTTAAAGCAGCCCAAGATCGACAAAAGAGTTATATTGATCGACATCGACGGGAAATGGAATACGAAATTGGAGAGAAAGTATTTCTTCGAGTATCTCCCTGGAAAGGCGTATTATGATTTGGAAAGAAAGGAAAATTAAGTCCGCGTTATATTGGACCATATGAAATACTTGAAAGGATCGGACCATTAGCGTATCGACTAGCGTTGCCACCTGAATTATCACAAATACATAACGTTTTTCACGTTAGTATGCTACGACGATATAGATCGGATCCTTCTCATGTTCTACATGATGAACCAGTACAAATTTCTGAAAATCTGAGTTATATAGAATAACCAGCAGAAATTCTTGAATATGCTGACAAACAGTTACGGAACAAGACAATTCCAATGGTAAAGGTACGATGGAAGAATCATTCGATCCGCGAAGCCACGTGGGAAACAAAGGAGAATATAAAGACGCGATACCCATGGTTATTAACAGATACAACTACGGAATTTCGAGGTCGAAATTTTTAAGGGGGGGAGAATTGTCAGGAACCGAAACCGAAACTTTATTTCATAAGTTCATGCATTTATTTGATTGTATGTGTGATGCATATTTAGTATAAGGGTTGGTTAAGGTAATAGAATATTTTCGTGTATTGAACAGAAGAGAAACAAATGTTTTATCGTGTTGGTCCTTTAATCAAGCAAGAGCTCTCATACTCAATGGAATAGTGCACACCTTCGAGTGTGTGTTTGTGCGTGTTTTATGTGAAGGTGGCGGCTGTTAAGGGTAGAGAGAGAGTTCACACTTTTCTAGGTTTAGCTCAATATGGATAGTTCATTCAAATGGGAAGTGTTACATGAAAATAAGCCCTAGCCCACTATTTATACCAAACATACTTTGGTATAATTACAAGAGTGCCCCCAACTAGCAAACTCATTGATATACTAACCCAATAAGAAATACATCAATACAAGTTATATGATGAACACTAGAAAATGATCCTAACATTCTCCCCCTTAGTATTCATCGTCTTCGACACGGCACGATCATCTTTTTCGTCTGAAGAAGGATTTCCTCAACCCCAAGTTGACTTCAAAGTGTCTGAGATCGTTGCGGAGCTGGATCCTCTCATCAATGGCTTCTTTGATGTTGTCTAGGAGGTTCCTATACTCTATCTCCTTCTCTGTTGGTGATCTTGGTTTGTGGTATTCGTTGATCCAGAAATCTACTCTTTCTCTGATCAGCTTCAACGTACCATCACTGAACTTTGGAATTTCTGACACCAACATGACCCTTTTTTCTTCCTTGGGGTTTAGATAGATGATGGCTAATTCTGGATTCTGAAATACTTCAGCTTCAATGCATTTATCCAGATTGTAGTCACCGCTTGTTGGTCGTGTGAGGTTGACCTTCTTCATTCCGTTTTCCAACGCCATTTGGAGATCTTGGGCAACATGGAATTTGACATCTCTGAGCATGAACCCTTTGAGCGCGTAGTACCCTTGCCTATATTCGTGCTTTGTAGCTCCAAAATTCCGGCAGAGGTAGTACATTTGGTTGACGTCGGATCTTTTCAGGAATTGTAGATCGGCCTCGGTGATGGTTGAGATAGAGCCATCATTCCACATCACCTTGAACTCTGGGTAGTGCGTTCTTCCCACGTTCTTGTCGTTCATCTGTATGATGTTGATCAAAGGCGACTTTGACTGGAAGTGGGTACGCTGTTCTTTGGCCGTCCTTGTCGGCATGCTTCCTCGGTCATCGAGGATCCATAGATAGCCCGTAGCGTCCCTGCCTTTGATATATGATAACCCCCCTCAGGTTGAGTTCATCCAGCTTCTTGATTTTGTCTGATGTCCTCCAGATGCGCTTGGATGATTCTTCGAGAAATGGTGCTGTTAGTCTCACATTGTCCCATTCAGTCTCCATTCTTGACATGCTTCTTGGGACTTGGACTTCGGGTGCTCTATAGATCCCGTAGTCCATGTTGTTGTCTAACAGCTTCTCGAGATGTTCGCCCTCTTCAAGCTCGATCGGGTCGAAGGAGTAGATGTTGGCCATGGCTCTCTTAAACACTTCTCTGTATTTTGTAATTCTTGCCACGGCTTCTGCTTCAAATTCGTCCTTCTTTGACCACGGTTCTGTCATGACGTATTCGTCGAGCACTTGATGGGGATCTGTCGTTGGATCATCCTTGTACGCATCTTCGAAGCTGGGGATTTTGTCGTCTGAGGCTTGTCTTTTATTTTGGGTTTTGGATTGGTATTGTTTGCTGGTTGGGGCTCGGGTTGCGTGGGCTTGGCTTCCTCTACCTCTTCCCATTGTTGTTGTTGTTGAGGTTCGCTGTCGTTTCTCCCCCTCATGACGATCTCCGTCAGGATCGTCATGACGCCTCTTTGAAGAGGGTTCAGCGTCTCGGCATGTTTCGGTCGGTGGGGGTCCTTGTGGAGCAGACAGACGGCAGAGAAAGTCTAGGTTAGACTGTTGATCGGGCGTGAGGTGATCTGCCGTCATGAGCCGCTTGAGGTAGTGGGTTTGTAGCTCGTCAATGGATATGGTGTCGGGGTCGATCATTCGAGCTAGAGTTTTGGGAGAGGGGAGAGGGATGTTATAGGAGGGGCCTTGTGGGGGTGATGAGAATGGTGGAGGTGTAGGTTGAGATGAGGACGGGCCAGCTGTGGCGGGGGCCTTCCCTTTGTCACGTTCGTTGAGCCCGTAGGTGTCACGAACGGTCGCCAAGATGTCTTCTTTGAGTGCTTTGGCGAACGACTCCAGGAGTGAGTTCAGCTTGGCCTTGGTTACGAAGGGGAAATCACCACCGGGGCCACTAAGGCGCTCCGTTGACACAATGACTGAGTCACTGTGGCCCGCACTTGCCGAAGTAGGGGGTACTTCGACGCGTTTGGGACTTCCGACCGTTGCAAGCAACTCGTCGAGAAACGATGCAGTTGCGGTCGTTGCGGGTACATCACTTAGACGTACCGAAGGACCAGGGCCACTGAGGCTTCCTGTTGTCATCAGGCCTGAGGTGGAAATGGCCTGATGGCCCGACGAGGAAGGAGGGGAAGAGGTTCCTTCATCGGGTCTTCCGGCCAGTGTTCGAAGAACCTCAGTAATTGAGATATCGACAGCCGTTGTGGACAGCTTCAAAGAGCCGGCAGAAAGATGTGTATGTGTCCTAGTAAAAGGTGGAAAAAATATAGGCATTCGAGGACCTAGACTCGATGTGCTTTGAATGAAGGTCGTGGTCTGGGGCGGTGGACCACTAATTTCAACATCCCCAGCCTCCGAGCGAGGGGGGGATGGTGGACGAGGATCCCCGTGAGTGTGTGAAACATCTGTCTGGTGAGAGACAGATGAGTGGCTGGGTGGGGTAGGTGCATGCGCCGTTGGACCTGATGCGGCGGTTTCTACTCGGGGACTGAGTGTATCAGTCCCTGTTCCTATAGTGGCGATGGTCCGGTCTTGTTCTGGTTGTTGGGAGACGGCTGCTGCAGACGTGGGAGCCGAGACTTGAGAATCTTGTTGGCTTTTTGCGCGTATTTCTCGGCGGTGCCCAAATCTGTCCAGTGTGGCAGTGTCGTCGTCCGAGTCCCCGTCATCACTGTCTTGTGGGTGAGTTGACGGGGGCGGAGACGGTGGTGGTGCGGCCGGCTCACTCTCAGGACCCTCACTTCCACTCGGCTGAGCCCCTTGGCTAGGTTCGGGGGGGTCTTCCCGAACCATGGGGTTGGTGTGGCGATACTGGTCGCAGTATTCTTGAACAGCATCGGGATCGGCGTTTTGTAGAAGATGGAGTGGGATCATCATAGGGCGTTTCTCCCAATTTGGCTCCGTCTTCTTTTTCACGAGATACTTTAATTTTGGCGGCGTAAAGTTCTCGACTTCGTCTCGAGGTGGGATCTCTGGATTAGTTGTCATTGATCTTTGATGGTGCGGCTGTCCCGGTGACGTAGTTGGTCATCCAGGTCCGCCATGATTATAGCTGCGTAGTCGTAGGGTTTGTTGTAAATGATGCTGTGTTGCAAGCGGAGGATGTTAATGTTTCCTTTGTCAAATCCTGCATGCTTTGGGGAGAGACACTTGTTGATGATGCTGAACATTGTTCTCCATGGGTAGGGCAGCATCCCTTGAACGAATGCAGATAGAAGGTTCAGTGGTGGACAATATCCCAGCTTCAGAAGTCCTTTCTTAATTTCGTCGTCGTCGGCGAGATCCTCGTAGACTGGAAGGATGGGAAGATGTAGCACTTGTTGTAGAAGCTCCTTTGTTATTGTTATTGTTGTGTTTTGGACTTGAGCTTCATAGAAGACAGATTCATCATCGGCTATCTTCCTCGTCATCGTGCCCCAGAGTTGTTGAAGGTAGACTTCGGGCACTTTGGTAGTGGCTGTGATGGCGTTCCACAATGGATGTGTTTGAAGCACAGCCACTATGATTGGGTCGGGACATTTGAATTTGTCGGGATCAAGTTGGAAGTTATTTTCTATCGTCCCGATCCATTTTGTTGTGGGATACACCTCGTCAATGGTCAAGTTCGCCATTCTTTAATGATCTGAAAAAAAATTGTTCGTTAGAATGACCGAACGGATAAAAGATTGTATTTTAAAATAAACTTAGAGACAAGATATGAAGCTACTGTTTTGTCTTAGGAAAAGGTTCTAAGTTTCTTGTGAAAAGTAGAGGCATATCAAATGCTTTCAAAGAATTGCTTAAGTATAGTTTTCGGTATAATGTTAAGAATTTTTGAGAGCCAAAAACAGTGTATTTTCGCGAAAACTTTCTCCTGCGAAAACCTAATTTATGTCAAAAATTTCTTAAGTGTAGTTTTCGGTATGTGTCGAAAACTTTTGAAAGCCGAAAACAGTGATCCCCGAAAAGTTATTAGTCCGAAAACTTTCTTTTGCGAAAAGCTAATTTTTGCCAAAAATTTTCTTAAGTATAGTTTTCGATATGTGCCGAAAACTTTTGAAAGCCGAAAACAGTGATCCCCGAAAAGTTATCAGTCCGAAAACTTTCTTTTGCGAAAAGCTAATTTTTGTCAAAAATTTCTTAAGTATAGTTTTCGATATGTGCCGAAAACTTTTGAAAGCCGAAAACAGTGATCCCCGAAAAGTTATCAGTCCGAAAACTTTCTTTTGCGAAAAGCTAATTTTTGTCAAAATTTTTCTTAAGTATAGTTTTCGATATGTGCCAAAAACTTTTGAAAGCCGAAAACAGTGATCCCCGAAAAGTTATCAGTCCGAAAACTTTCTTTTGCGAAAAGCTAATTTTTGTCAAAAATTTTCTTAAGTATAGTTTTCGATATGTGCCGAAAACTTTTGAAAGCCGAAAACAGTGATCCCCGAAAAGTTTTCAGTCCGAAAACTTTCTTTTGGGGTTTTAACTCAGGTTCTAGCCTCGAAAACTTTCTATGAGCTGCGATAATGACGATTTCAACCCTAAATCTCGATTCATTTACATGTGACCGAGATTTTTGGGTTTAAACTCGATAAACCCATCCCTAAACGACATCAATCGTGTCGTTAAGCACATCGAATCCTCAGTCCTTCTACCGAAAACCTGCGATTAGATCAAAAACTGGGAAAAAACTGTTAGTTCATGAGGTTCCTTACTAGTTTGTGATGTTTTAAGAGAGTTCGAAGAAGGCAGAAGAACACGAAGTGAGCGCAAAATGAAAAAAATAGAGATTCGAGTTGGAGAGTAAAGAAACAGGTTGCGAAAACTTTGATAGGTTGCGAAAACTTTGAGGGAAGCGAAAAGGTTTTGACGGTGCGAAAACTTTTCGTGGAAGCTGAAAAAGTTTTCGGTAAACTTTGGGCTTGGGCCGGAAATATTTTGAGAAAGGTTAGCGAAAGGGCCCAATAGTAGATGACTTGCGAAAACTTTTTGAAATTTGCTAGAGTAAGCTTATAACCTTAAAACCTTTTCTGACTTAAAAAATTTCAACAATGCCAATTCTCCCCCTTAACACCATAGCATAGAATTCATCAAATTCTTACTCCCCCTCAATGATGTACATTTAATATTCATAGTCAATCTGAAATACTCCCCCTTGACCGATGCGTTCGCAATTTTTAAAGAATTAGTACTTTTCCTCCCCCCTTCTTTTGAAATGTTGCGAAGCATGATTAAGGTTTCTCCCCTAAATTTGAGCATATCTTGTTAAAATAATCATACCCATTTTCGAACTTTATTATTTTTGAGCTTTTATTCATGAAGTAGAGATGTAACTAAAGTAAAAAAATAAAAGAAAAAAATGCACATATAGGAAATAGTTGTGCCACATAGATAAGAATTAATTTTGTAAGGGTAAATTGACTTAATAATTAAGATTCAACATGCCCAATTTAGAGACTAAGAATTGAAATCGTTTTTCATCCAAAGCTTTTGTAAATAAATCAGCAAGTTGTAGCTCTGTGCTAATGAAGTAAAGTTCAATTGTACCTTTTTCCACGTGATCTTTTATGAAGTGATATCTTAAATCTATGTGTTTTGTGCGCGAGTGATGAACAGGGTTGCATGTAATTGCAATGGCACGTTTGGAGTCACTATAAATAGGTATTCGATTTAGATCGAATCCATAGTCCCTTAGTTGAGTCCGCATCCACAGAATTTGCGAACAACAACTGGCAGCAGCGACATATTCTGCCTCTGCCGTCGATGTTGACACGCAGTTCTGCTTCTTGGAAGACCAGCACACGAGCTTATCTCCCAAGAACTGAGCGCTTCCCGAAGTGCTTTTTCTGTCTATTCTACAGCCAGCGAAGTCAGCGTCAGAGTACCCTATTAATTTCATACCTGAGCCCTTCGGATACCAGAGGCCGAGATTTGGAGTTCCTTTTAAATATCCGGGCGACTAGCAGTAAGGTAGAGAAGAGACCCGATTATTCCACGATAGTAGGTGACGTCAATTGGTTTGCCAGACGGATCAGAGTCCAACTTGCATGTGGTTGACATCGGAGTACTTATCGGTGTGCTCGACTCCATGCCGTATTTCTTGAGAATGTCGTGGATGTATTTGGACTGATTTATGAATATTCCATCTTGGAGTTGTCTGATTTGCAGTCCAAGGAAGAAGGACATCTCTCCCATCATACTCATTTCGAATTTGGTCTTCATGAGTTTACTAAACTCCATGCAAAGATGTGAGTTAGATGATCCGAAGATGATGTCGTCCACGTATATTTGTACGAGCATTATATCAGAACCATGGTGTTTGATGAACAGCGTGGTATCGATCTTTCCCTTTGTGAAGCCAGCATTCGTGAGAAAATCCGACAAGACTTCGTACCACGCTCTCGGGGCTTGTTTGAGTCCATACAGTGCTTTGTCTAGTCGGTACACAAAGTCTGGGTGTTCTTCACTGGTGAATCCATCTGGCTGAGAGACGTAGACCTCCTCCTTGAGAATACCATTTAAGAAGGCTGTCTTGACGTCCATTTGATAGACGATGAAGTCTTTGTGTGCTGCAAAAGCCAGGAATAGGCGAATTGCCTCGATCCTTGTTATAGGGGCAAATGTCTCGTCATAATCAATCCCTTCTTCTTGGTTATACCCCTTAGCTACGAGTCTTGCCTTATTTCGTATTACGATACCATCCTCATCCTTTTTGTTCTTAAAGATCCACTTGGTTCCAATGACAGTCTTTCCCAATGGTCGAGGAACTAGATTCCAAACTTTGAGACGCTCGAACTGATTGATCTCTTCTTGCATGGCAATTATCCAATCCGGGTCGTTAAGTGCTTCTGAGATCTTTGTGGGTTCGGTTTGACTTAAGAAACATGCATACTGACACTCATTTGATGTAGAGCCCATGGTTCGAACACCTGCTGAGGGATCACCAATTATTTGCGATGATGGGTGGGGTCCATTTTCTTTCGTGAGGGAGAATTGAATCTTCTGCGTCGGATGGCTCGACGAATTCTTGTGGAATGGGCTCGGACTCAGTGGGTTGATTACTCGGACCAAGGTCAGTTGTTTCGATGTCTGGTTCCAAGTCAGTTGCTGGTTCTGTATCGTTTGGGATTGGGTCGTATGGCTGTTGGGTTGAAGGAGGATGAAAGTTCAGATTTTCGAACAACATGTCCAGTTCCAGCTCCTCTTGAGTTTCTTGATTTGTTCTAGGCATCTGTGCATGATCAGTATGAGTAGCTGCTTCTGGCTGGTTGTGAGCCAATACTCCAACTACCATTTCGGGTTCTGAACTGTTGTGCTCAGACGCTACTGTGGTTGACTGTTCGGGTCCTCCACTGTGATGTGGGGAAGCTGTTTCGACTCTTTCATCGAAAGTAACATTGATGCTTTCTATGACCGTTCTCCTTTCCTTCAGGTAGACTCGGTATGCCTTTGATTGGGTGGAGTATCCCACAAATATTCCTTCAATAGCCTTGGGGTCCAGTTTTGATCTTTCTTCGCGGTCATTTGCTATGAAGCATTTGCAACCAAAAATCTTGAAGTGGGCGATGCTTGGTGTTCTTTTGTAGAGAAGGTCATATGGTGGTTTTCCGAATCTCTGATGAATGGTTGTCCGGTTCTGAGTGTAGCAAGCAGTGTTCATTGCTTCTGCCCAAAGGAAGTGGGGTAACGATGACTGCAACAGCATGGTTCTTGCAGCTTCAACTAGGGTTCGGTTTCGTCGTTCGACCACTCCATTTTGTTGAGGGGTTCGGACAGCAGCAAATTGTTGAGTGATGCCAAGAGTCTCATAGAATTTACTGAGTGTCTGATTCTTGAACTCAGTGCCATTATCTGATCGGATCACTTGGACTGTGCATTCGAGTAGGTTCTGCGTTGCTTTTACAAAGATCGGAATTTGAATTGACGTCTCATCCTTTGATTTTAGGAAGTGGACCCATGTGAATCTTGAAAAGTCGTCTACGATGACCATCATGTACTTCCGTCCGCTTAGGCTTTCTGTCCTCATGGGGCCGCATAAGTCAATGTGGAGCAGCTCCAGTGGTCGTGATGACGAAGGTATTGGTTTGGTGGAGTGAGACGCTTTCTTCATTTTTCCTCTTTCACAGGCTGAGCATAAATGTTCTTTTTGATATTTTAGTGCTGGAAGTCCGAGAACCAGCTTGTTGGTTGCCAGCTTGTTGATGGTTTTGAAGTTTAGATGAGACAGTCGATGATGCCAGAGCTCATTTTGAGAGGATGACGCTTTGCTAATGAGGCATATCGTTGTAGACGGCTTGATTGATCGCACATCAATTGTATAGAGATTTGTCCTTCGAGTGCCCACCAGGAGTTCTTCACCCATCTCATTCACGATTGTGCACCTCTTTTGACGAAACAGTACTTGTAGACCTCGATCGCAGAATTGCCCGATCGAAAATAGGTTGTGCGTTAATCCTTCTACGTGGGAGACTCCTTTGATGGTTAGCCGGTTGCAAATTAGATCTCCATAACCTCGGATCGTGGCACCATCACTGTTCCCGAAACGGACTATTCCTCCGTATTTTTCGGTGTAGTTGCTCAGCAGCTCTTTGTTTCCCGTCATGTGTGTGGAGCAACCGGAATCTAAATACCACACATGAGAGACCTGCAAAACAGGAACTAGAGGGTTTTAGGTACCCATTTGAAAATGGGTCCGCCTCCTCTATCATTGTTAGTTTTAAAAGACGCTTTTCCTGGCCTAGTTTTCATTTGAGCTACAGCGGAAGGATTTTGTTTAGGCTTGGGTACCCATTTTCTTGTCGTGTTTTGGCTCATGGTTCCCTTAGGTTCTACCTTGGGCATCCAATGTTGGGTTGTCTTAGTTTTTGCAGGTTTGTTGTTATTTTTAATGGTTGATCGTATCCTTTTCTTAGATAGAGTAGACTTAGAAAACATTTTAGAGGAATATTGTAAAGGACGATCGAGTTTGGAATTGCAAAGATGAACATAGTCTAGAGAGTTAAGTACAGACTGATCAAAATAAAACGACTTGTTTCTAGAAGGAAAAGCTTTTAAATACAAAACATCATTGAAATCTTGTTTTTCCTTCTTTTTGTCTCCTTTCTTAATCCACGTTTTCTTTAGAGAGCCTGTGGAATTGAAAGGCATTGGGTTAGTAAGGGAAGATTTAGGAGGAAGCTTAGGAAATTTAGGTGCTTTGCTTTCAATAGAGGCAGGAGTGTTCTTTAAATGAGCGATTTCTTTCAAGAGCGTTTGTTTTTCGCTCTCAAAAGTTTTCTTTTCGCTATCTAAAGCAGAGTGAAGTTCTGCTATTTTCTTTATACATTCGGGCATGTACCAGGATGAGTCTAGTTGCTCTGATGTAGTAGATTCACTCGAAGATTGCCGTAAGGTTTCACCTTCGGGGGGTCGAGGGATGTCGAACTCGAACTCAGTTATTGCTGGACAAAACCTAGTTTTATAACTGTTGTTCAAGTCCGTATAGTCATACTCGATTTCAGCACGTGCATTTTTCCGTTTTTCCTCTTATAATCTTAAGATTTCAGAGTGATTTATGAAGGGCATTAGATGAGTTATGCTTAATTCCATATACCTAATGTCATAAAATTGTAGCACATTGCTTAATTCCATATACCCAAAGAAAGGCATACACTCTCCCATCGCACAAATGCGATCAATACTCTCGTCATGACATGCCGTGGATGCATGAACAATTAATCGCAGAACATATTAAGTATATTCGAAAAACCCTCAAAAATCATTAGAATATATAAAACGTACTTTTGGTTCAAATACTTAAAATCCCGAGAATAGTAAATTATTTAAGACCCAATACTCCTTTATCAGTTGATCCGAGAAATTGGGTCCAAGCTCGAAAATATTTTATAAAAACTTAGTTCAACAAAATTAAAAGATTTGGGCTGAAATCAAACTAAAGCCCAGAATGGTCACACCAGGCCCATGAAAAGCCTACTAAAAGTTGACCTGACGGAAACCTTTTGACCTGGCGAAAACCTTTCTATGTTGCGAAAAGTCTTGGCATTGCGAAAAACTGGCGAAAACTTTAACTGGTGAAAACCATTTCTTTTAAGTGGCGAAAAGCTTAGGCTAGCGAAAAGTAGCGAACAGCTCAAACTTGGCGAAAACCTTGGAAGTGGCGAAAAGCTTTTTCATTTTGAACAGTAGCTAGCGAAAACTTATATTAAGTAGCGAAAAGTTTTGGTTCGCGAAAACTCACAAAAATGGCGAAAAGCTGGTTCGCGAAAACCTCATAAAAATGGCGAAAAGCTTGGTTCGCGAAAACCTAACAAAAGTTGGCGAAAAGCTTGGTTCGCGAAACCTCACAAAAAGTGGCGAAAAGCTTGGTTCGCGAAAACCTAACAAAAAGTGGCGAAAAGCTTGGTTCGCGAAAACCTCATTATTGGCCCGCGAAAACTTTTTCCTCTCACATACCGAAAACCTTAGGCCCGCGAAAACTGATTTTTTCGGCCCGCGAAAACTTTTTCTTCCTCACAGTTCGCAAAGTAACTAGCCCGCGAAAACTTAAAATGGCCCGCGAAAATGGTTTTCGGCCCGAAAACAAGAAATCATCCGAAAGTGAAGAACAGTATACGAAAAACACTAAGTTCTTCAAATCTTCATATCTTCAACAAATTCCAGAAACTCATAACATAATTAAAACCCATATTTTGGGTTTTTAAACATCAATCATCACACATAGCATTTTATCGAACCAAAAACGATGGTGATCCTTTCACCATAAATATAACAGCTTAAAAATATCAGTTTTGGGTTTGTAAGTTTCACCTACCTCACTTCCTAAGCTATCTTCTGGACTGTTGTTCGCTAGAAATCCTTGTGTCTGACAGCTATTTGCTTCTCCTTCTTTTTCTTTTCTTTTCTGCTTAGCTCGAGTGATAAGAGATAAATTTTCTTTCTTATCCTTTTTAAACTATATCATTATCTATGAGTGGTTTTATGCTAAGCATGCAAGTACGTGTCTTTCCTCCTTTTGAAGAAACCTCATAGGTGTTAGCAACGTATCTTTCTTTATTGCAAACCATTTTGGCCATTGGGCCATTCAGTCCTTTTGGGCCTAATTATTTTTCAGCCCATCAAAGTTTTCCTTCTTTATCGGGCTTGGGCCCAATTATTATTTGGGCTCAATTTCAAGCCTGCCCAAACTTATCTTCACCAATTTCGAAGTTTTGCGAAATCCCCGTATCAAATTTTACGGGTATTACATCCTCCCCCCCTTCAAGAAATTTCGTCCTCGAAATTTAGGCAGTCGGAAATAATTCGGTGTACTTCTGCCGCATTTCGTCTTCTCGTTCCCACGTTGCTTCCTCAATTGCCTGATTACGCCACAGAACTTTGACCAACAGAATATTTTTATTCCGAATTGCTTTACTTCATACATCAAGATTTCTACCGGCTTCTCCTCGTAACTTAAGTCCGGTTTCAACCGTTGATGAAGGGTTTCATTTTGTAGCACATGGCTTGGGTCGGCGATGTATTTTCGCAATGTTGACACGTGAAAGACGTCGTGAACCTGATCTAAAGACGCCGGTAATTCAAGTTGATAAGCGACCTCGCCGATTCGTTTCATGATTCTGAAAGGGCCTATATACCTCGGACTCAACTTCCCTTTGCGTCCGAACCGCTTCACGCCCTTCATTGGGGATATCTTCAAGAATACCCAATCATCCTCCGCGATTTTTAACGGCCTTCGTCGTTTATCAGCGTAGCGTTTCTGACGACTTTGGGCTGTTTGCATTCTCTCTCGAATCTTTGCAACAGCTTCCGTCATTTCTCGAACCATTTCGGGACCTAGTAGCGCTCGTTCACCGATCTCGTCCCAATGAACTGGGGATCGACATTTATGCCCGTAGAAAGCTTCATACGGCGCCATTCCGATCGTAGCCTGAAAGCTGTTGTTGTACGAGAATTCGATCAGCGGAAGGTATTTGCTCCAATTTCCTTTAAAATCTAGCACGCATGCTCGTAACATATCTTCCAGTGTTTGGATCGTCCGTTCAGATTGTCCGTCTGTCTGGGGATGATAAGCTGAACTGAAAGACAACTTGGTCCCCATAGCCTTTTGTAAACTTCCCCAGAAGTTAGACAGAAACCTCGAGTCCCGATCTGAAATGATCGAAATTGGGATTCCATGGAGTCGAACAATCTCTTGAATATATAATTCCGCATACTTCTCCATGGAATATGTTTTATTGATTGGCAGGAAATGGACAGATTTCGTCAATCTATCGACAATTACCCAAATTGCGTCGTGGCCTTTCACAGTCTTTGGTAGTCCAACGACGAAATCCATTGTTATATGGTCCCACTTCCATTCAGGAATCGTTAACGGTTGTAACATTCCTGCCGGCCTTTGGTGTTCTGCCTTAATCTGTTGGCAAGTCAGGCATTGATTTACATAGCGGCAACATCTTTCTTTATCCCCGGCCACCAATAGTTAACTCGTAAATCCTGATACATTTTCGTCGTACAAGGATGTACAGAGTATGGTGTAGTATGTGCCTCCGTCAATACTTTAAATCGGAGTTCTTCCTTATTTGGCACATACAGACGGCCGTTGTATCGTAAGCTCCCGTCTCCTCGGATTTCAAAATCCGCCGTAGTGCTTTTGTTTTGTTCCCCTTTAATCTTCACATAAGGATCATCTTCCTTTTGGGCCTTAGTGATTTGTTCCAACAATGTTGGTTTGAGCGTTAGTGCTTCCATTCTCGCTTCGACTTCACCGAAGTTGATCACCTCTACTCCAATCTGGCACAGCTCCGCACTCACGGCTTTACGACTCAAAGCATCTGCGACTACGTTGGCTTTACCCGGATGATAATTGATCACGCATTCGTAATCGTTCACCAACTCAAGCCATCGTCGTTGCCTCATATTTAACTCCTTTTGGGTGAAGAAGTACTTCAAGCTCTTGTGATCCGTAAAAATCTCGCATCTTTCTCCGTAGAGGTAATGTCGCCAGATCTTCAGGGCGAATACCACGGCTGCTAGTTCCAGATCGTGCGTGGGGTAGTTTTTCTCGTACTCCTTTAGTTGTCGGGAGGCATAGGCAATTACCTTCCCGTTCTGCATTAGCACGCATCCCAAGCCACTCTTCGAGGCATCCGTATACACCGAAAATCCTTCAGTTCCTGACGGTATTGCTAAAACCGGAGCGGTCGTTAGTCTCTTCTTCAGTTCTTGGAAGCTTTGCTCACACGATTCCGTCCATTTAAACGGAACATTCTTCTTCGTCAAATTGGTGAGTGTTGAGGCAATGCTGGAAAAATCTTTGATGAACTTCCGATAATACCCAGCAAGCCCGAGAAAACTTATAATTTCCGTGGGAGTGGTTGGTCGTGGCCAATTCTTAATTGCTTCAATCTTACTAGGATCCACCGAAATCCCGTCTCCAGAAATAATGTGTCCCAGAAAGGCCACTTCCGTCAACCAAAATTCGCATTTCTTGAATTTTGCGAATAACTGCTTCTCCCATAAAATTCCTAGAATTGTTTTTAGGTGTTCTTCATGTTCATCTTTCGTCTTTGAATAAATAAGGATATCATCTATAAAGACGATCACGAAGCAGTCTAGGAAATTCTTGAATACCCGATTCATCAGATCCATGAAAGCAGCTGGTGCATTTGTTAACCCGAAAGGCATGACCAGAAACTCTAATGGCCGTACCTCGTGCTGAATGCAGTTTTGGGAACGTCTGCCTCACGGATCTTTAACTGATGATACCCAGAGCGCAGGTCGATCTTAGAGAATACCGTTGCTCCTTGCAATTGGTCAAACAAGTCATCAATCCTCGGCAACGGATACTTATTCTTTATCGTGATCTTATTTAGCTCACGATAATCGATGCACAATCTCATCGACCCGTCTTTCTTTCGAACGAAAAGAACCGGTGCTCCCCATGGAGAGAAGCTCGGTTGGATGAATCCCTTCTGCAATAACTCTTCCAACTGTTCTTTCAATTCCCGTAGCTCGTTCGGCGCTAATCGATATGGGGCTTTCGATATCGGGGCTGCCCCAGGCACAAGATCGATTTTGAATTCGATTTCTCTATCAGGAGGTAAACCTGGAAGGTCGTCGGGAAACACGTCGGGGTATTCATTCGCAATCGGAACCTCCTCGAGTCTCAAAAGAGGAGATTCCTCGGCCTTCATGGCAGAACAAAGATAGAATTCGCAACCCGAGTTAACAAGTCGTCGGGCCTTCAGGGCAGATATTTGAGGAATTCTATCCTTGCTCGCCTTTCCCCAAAAGACGAACTCTCCTCCCTCGGGTGATTGGAACCTCACGATTTTCTTAGAACAGTCAATCATGGCTCCGTATTTCGAAAGCCAATCCATCCCGAATATGATGTCGTAATCATTCATCGGGATTACAATTAGATCGACTAACAATTCCCTACCCTCATATTTACTGGGTACTTTTCTATCACTAAATTGGTTCGGGTCGGGTTCCCATGTGGCAAACTAACTAAATAATCATTTTTAAATTGGGTAGGATATATTCCCACCTTTTTCACAAACTCAGCCGACACAAAAGAATGTGTGGCTCCTGAGTCAATTAAGATAGATGTAGACACGCGAAAGATATTCATCGTACTCGTCACTACATCTGGGTTTGTCTCCGCCTCCTCTTTTGTTAATGTGAAGACTCGTGCTGGTACCGGTGGAGGTCGGATCAACTGTTGGGGTTGATTCTGCACCAGGGGTTGTCTCTCTGGGCATGCCCTAGCGAAATGCCCAATCTTTCATCATTGGTAGCACTGTGGAGGTTGCCTCACTCCGTAGCAGACCCCAAAGTGATAGCGCCCGCATTGCTGGCATTGGGGCGTAACATTCTGAGCTCGATTGGAGATATTTGTCGGCCATTGATTCGGCCTCGGGCGCCAGTTTTGTTGGCCCGGTCGGTTTCCTTGGCTAGACTGCCCTTTGCCAAAGAATTGGCGCTTCTTGTTTCCCCCTCCACCTTGTTGATTTTCTCTCATTTTCCTCGCTTCCTGGGCTTCCACAACTACCCGTTCTGCTTGCTCGGCAATTAAGGCGCGTTCGGTAACTTGCATGAACTCCAGCTGTCGCGCGCCGGCTATGCTCAAATCCCGATAGATTTCGGGCTTGAGTCCCTGAATGAATCGAGTCACCTTCAGGGTGTTAGTTGCCACGAGAAACGGGGCAAAACGGGACAATTCTTCAAAACGACGGATGTATTCCGCCACCGGCATGCTTCCTTGTCGTAAATTCATGAATTGGAGCATACGCTGCTCCTGTTCATGAGCGGTGAAATATTTGGTGAAGAACAGCTCCTTGAATCTACCCCACGACATGGTGATTGGGTCTTCCAGTACTTTTACTGTGTTCCACCAATAGCGCGCGTTCTCCCGTAGAAGGGAAACGGCGCACAGTACCTTCTCATTATCAGGCACTTTGCTATAGATGAACATGTCTTCTATAGTGCCTATCCAGTCTTCAGCCATTGCAGGGTTGGCGGCCTCGGTAAAGATGGGAGGATTCAATTTTCGGAAGTGCTCCCCGATTATTTGTTCACGATCGGGCTGTGGGGAAAGACGATGCTCCGACGAGCTCCGATGGTGTATAAAGTCACTAATTTGCTCCGAATGACGCTGAATTAGTTCGGTCAGTCTATCGATGGTATTATGTTCGTGCGTTGGAGATTCGGGCTCGCCTCTTCGGCTCGACTCCCCAACGTGTTTACGTCCCCCTCTCGGCATTTTGTAACTATTCTCCATTCACAGACACATACAAGCACATAGTCATGTACCACATACTATCGTTAAAAATTAAAACTTACAGGCGCGGCTGGTTCTCCCGGCTTTTGGGCAGCAGTACATGGACAGTCTTCAAAATCTAAAGCCTATGCTCTGATACCACCTGTGACGACCCCACTTTTTAATATAAATAGTTGGCGGGTTTTCGCAACGAAAGCCGCGGAAAGCCCATTTTACAAAAACACATTTTTAAACAAAATAATATATATAATATAAATACTTTGTTTTACAAAACCGTGCTAGTCTTTACAGCGGGCCGAAGCCCCAAAATACCAAAACAATCCTACGCCTCCACAGGTCGCGTCCCATGTACTGCATCCGCCCCCAAAAGCCCGTGGAGTCACCGCCACCAGCCGCTACTCACCCGTACCTATAAAACATGTAACCCTGAGCAAAATTGCCCAGTAGGTGAACACCAAAATAATGCGATGCATGCGTGCACATGTCCCCAAATCCCAATATCTCACATGACAAATGCACGCTCATTTTTCTCATATCTCAATACTCAGGGCCCTAGGTTAGACTCGGCACCTCGCGCGCAACATCACATCAATCATCCGGTCACACAGACTCGGAAATCACATTTCATGGCGGTGGGCACCCCGAGTCGCGTTTTCACGCTGTACCCGGGTAGATAGAGCGATCACGTCTATCTCCCGCCTAATCTCATCTCATGACGGTAGGCACCCCGAGTCGCGCTCCCACGCTGTACCCGGGTAGATAGAACGATCACGTCTATCTCCCGTCAAGTCGAGCAATCCTACGACGGTGGGCACCTCAGGTTGCTCAAGCCTGAGTAGACAGAGCGATCACGTCTGTCTCCCGTCAGGTGCACCTACGAGTCTTAACCTCACAAATCTCTGCCAAAGAAAGGCATACACTCTCCCATCGCACAAATGCGATCAATACTCTCGTCATGACATGCCGTGGATGCATGAACAATTAATCGCAGAACATATTAAGTATATTCGAAAAACCCTCAAAAATCATTAGAATATATAAAACGTACTTTTGGTTCAAATACTTAAAATCCCGAGAATAGTAAATTATTTAAGACCCAATACTCCTTTATCAGTTGATCCGAGAAATTGGGTCCAAGCTCGAAAATATTTTATAAAAACTTAGTTCAACAAAAATTAAAAGATTTGGGCTGAAATCAAACTAAAGCCCAGAATGGTCACACCAGGCCCATGAAAAGCCTACTAAAAGTTGACCTGACGGAAACCTTTTGACCTGGCGAAAACCTTTCTATGTTGCGAAAAGTCTTGGCATTGCGAAAAACTGGCGAAAACTTTAACTGGTGAAAACCATTTCTTTTAAGTGGCGAAAAGCTTAGGCTAGCGAAAAGTAGCGAACAGCTCAAACTTGGCGAAAACTTGGAAGTGGCGAAAAGCTTTTTCATTTTGAACAGTAGCTAGCGAAAACTTATATTAAGTAGCGAAAAGTTTTGGTTCGCGAAAACTCACAAAAATGGCGAAAAGCTGGTTCGCGAAAACCTCATAAAAATGGCGAAAAGCTTGGTTCGCGAAAACCTAACAAAAGTTGGCGAAAAGCTTGGTTCGCGAAACCTCACAAAAAGTGGCGAAAAGCTTGGTTCGCGAAAACCTAACAAAAAGTGGCGAAAAGCTTGGTTCGCGAAAACCTCATTATTGGCCCGCGAAAACTTTTTCCTCTCACATACCGAAAACCTTAGGCCCGCGAAAACTGATTTTTTCGGCCCGCGAAAACTTTTTCTTCCTCACAGTTCGCAAAGTAACTAGCCCGCGAAAACTTAAAATGGCCCGCGAAAATGGTTTTCGGCCCGAAAACAAGAAATCATCCGAAAGTGAAGAACAGTATACGAAAAACACTAAGTTCTTCAAATCTTCATATCTTCAACAAATTCCAGAAACTCATAACATAATTAAAACCCATATTTTGGGTTTTTAAACATCAATCATCACACATAGCATTTTATCGAACCAAAAACGATGGTGATCCTTTCACCATAAATATAACAGCTTAAAAATATCAGTTTTGGGTTTGTAAGTTTCACCTACCTCACTTCCTAAGCTATCTTCTGGACTGTTGTTCGCTAGAAATCCTTGTGTCTGACAGCTATTTGCTTCTCCTTCTTTTTCTTTTCTTTTCTGCTTAGCTCGAGTGATAAGAGATAAATTTTCTTTCTTATCCTTTTTAAACTATATCATTATCTATGAGTGGTTTTATGCTAAGCATGCAAGTACGTGTCTTTCCTCCTTTTGAAGAAACCTCATAGGTGTTAGCAACGTATCTTTCTTTATTGCAAACCATTTTGGCCATTGGGCCATTCAGTCCTTTTGGGCCTAATTATTTTTCAGCCCATCAAAGTTTTCCTTCTTTATCGGGCTTGGGCCCAATTATTATTTGGGCTCAATTTCAAGCCTGCCCAAACTTATCTTCACCAATTTCGAAGTTTTGCGAAATCCCCGTATCAAATTTTACGGGTATTACATCCTCCCCCCCTTCAAGAAATTTCGTCCTCGAAATTTAGGCAGTCGGAAATAATTCGGTGTACTTCTGCCGCATTTCGTCTTCTCGTTCCCACGTTGCTTCCTCAATTGCCTGATTACGCCACAGAACTTTGACCAACAGAATATTTTTATTCCGAAATTGCTTTACTTCATACATCAAGATTTCTACCGGCTTCTCCTCGTAACTTAAGTCCGGTTTCAACCGTTGATGAAGGGTTTCATTTTGTAGCACATGGCTTGGGTCGGCGATGTATTTTCGCAATGTTGACACGTGAAAGACGTCGTGAACCTGATCTAAAGACGCCGGTAATTCAAGTTGATAAGCGACCTCGCCGATTCGTTTCATGATTCTGAAAGGGCCTATATACCTCGGACTCAACTTCCCTTTGCGTCCGAACCGCTTCACGCCCTTCATTGGGGATATCTTCAAGAATACCCAATCATCCTCCGCGATTTAACGGCCTTCGTCGTTTATCAGCGTAGCGTTTCTGACGACTTTGGGCTGTTTGCATTCTCTCTCGAATCTTTGCAACAGCTTCCGTCATTTCTCGAACCATTTCGGGACCTAGTAGCGCTCGTTCACCGATCTCGTCCCAATGAACTGGGGATCGACATTTATGCCCGTAGAAAGCTTCATACGGCGCCATTCCGATCGTAGCCTGAAAGCTGTTGTTGTACGAGAATTCGATCAGCGGAAGGTATTTGCTCCAATTTCCTTTAAAATCTAGCACGCATGCTCGTAACATATCTTCCAGTGTTTGGATCGTCCGTTCAGATTGTCCGTCTGTCTGGGGATGATAAGCTGAACTGAAAGACAACTTGGTCCCCATAGCCTTTTGTAAACTTCCCCAGAAGTTAGACAGAAACCTCGAGTCCCGATCTGAAATGATCGAAATTGGGATTCCATGGAGTCGAACAATCTCTTGAATATATAATTCCGCATACTTCTCCATGGAATATGTTTTATTGATTGGCAGGAAATGGACAGATTTCGTCAATCTATCGACAATTACCCAAATTGCGTCGTGGCCTTTCACAGTCTTTGGTAGTCCAACGACGAAATCCATTGTTATATGGTCCCACTTCCATTCAGGAATCGTTAACGGTTGTAACATTCCTGCCGGCCTTTGGTGTTCTGCCTTAATCTGTTGGCAAGTCAGGCATTGATTTACATAGACGGCAACATCTTTCTTTATCCCCGGCCACCAATAGTTAACTCGTAAATCCTGATACATTTTCGTCGTACAAGGATGTACAGAGTATGGTGTAGTATGTGCCTCCGTCAATACTTTAAATCGGAGTTCTTCCTTATTTGGCACATACAGACGGCCGTTGTATCGTAAGCTCCCGTCTCCTCGGATTTCAAAATCCGCCGTAGTGCTTTTGTTTTGTTCCCCTTTAATCTTCACATAAGGATCATCTTCCTTTTGGGCCTTAGTGATTTGTTCCAACAATGTTGGTTTGAGCGTTAGTGCTTCCATTCTCGCTTCGACTTCACCGAAGTTGATCACCTCTACTCCAATCTGGCACAGCTCCGCACTCACGGCTTTACGACTCAAAGCATCTGCGACTACGTTGGCTTTACCCGGATGATAATTGATCACGCATTCGTAATCGTTCACCAACTCAAGCCATCGTCGTTGCCTCATATTTAACTCCTTTTGGGTGAAGAAGTACTTCAAGCTCTTGTGATCCGTAAAAATCTCGCATCTTTCTCCGTAGAGGTAATGTCGCCAGATCTTCAGGGCGAATACCACGGCTGCTAGTTCCAGATCGTGCGTGGGGTAGTTTTTCTCGTACTCCTTTAGTTGTCGGGAGGCATAGGCAATTACCTTCCCGTTCTGCATTAGCACGCATCCCAAGCCACTCTTCGAGGCATCCGTATACACCGAAAATCCTTCAGTTCCTGACGGTATTGCTAAAACCGGAGCGGTCGTTAGTCTCTTCTTCAGTTCTTGGAAGCTTTGCTCACACGATTCCGTCCATTTAAACGGAACATTCTTCTTCGTCAAATTGGTGAGTGTTGAGGCAATGCTGGAAAAATCTTTGATGAACTTCCGATAATACCCAGCAAGCCCGAGAAAACTTATAATTTCCGTGGGAGTGGTTGGTCGTGGCCAATTCTTAATTGCTTCAATCTTACTAGGATCCACCGAAATCCCGTCTCCAGAAATAATGTGTCCCAGAAAGGCCACTTCCGTCAACCAAAATTCGCATTTCTTGAATTTTGCGAATAACTGCTTCTCCCATAAAATTCCTAGAATTGTTTTTAGGTGTTCTTCATGTTCATCTTTCGTCTTTGAATAAATAAGGATATCATCTATAAAGACGATCACGAAGCAGTCTAGGAAATTCTTGAATACCCGATTCATCAGATCCATGAAAGCAGCTGGTGCATTTGTTAACCCGAAAGGCATGACCAGAAACTCTAATGGCCGTACCTCGTGCTGAATGCGTTTTGGGAACGTCTGCCTCACGGATCTTTAACTGATGATACCCAGAGCGCAGGTCGATCTTAGAGAATACCGTTGCTCCTTGCAATTGGTCAAACAAGTCATCAATCCTCGGCAACGGATACTTATTCTTTATCGTGATCTTATTTAGCTCACGATAATCGATGCACAATCTCATCGACCCGTCTTTCTTTCGAACGAAAAGAACCGGTGCTCCCCATGGAGAGAAGCTCGGTTGGATGAATCCCTTCTGCAACTCTTCCAACTGTTCTTTCAATTCCCGTAGCTCGTTCGGCGCTAATCGATATGGGGCTTTCGATATCGGGGCTGCCCCAGGCACAAGATCGATTTTGAATTCGATTCTCTATCAGGAGGTAAACCTGGAAGGTCGTCGGGAAACACGTCGGGGTATTCATTCGCAATCGGAACCTCCTCGAGTCTCAAAAGAGGAGATTCCTCGGCCTTCATGGCAGAACAAAGATAGAATTCGCAACCCGAGTTAACAAGTCGTCGGGCCTTCAGGGCAGATATTTGAGGAATTCTATCCTTGCTCGCCTTTCCCCAAAAGACGAACTCTCCTCCCTCGGGTGATTGGAACCTCACGATTTTCTTAGAACAGTCAATCATGGCTCCGTATTTCGAAAGCCAATCCATCCCGAATATGATGTCGTAATCATTCATCGGGATTACAATTAGATCGACTAACAATTCCCTACCCTCCATATTTACTGGGTACTTTTCTATCACTAAATTGGTTCGGGTCGGGTTCCCATGTGGCAAACTAACTAAATAATCATTTTTAAATTGGGTAGGATATATTCCCACCTTTTTCACAAACTCAGCCGACACAAAAGAATGTGTGGCTCCTGAGTCAATTAAGATAGATGTAGACACGCGAAAGATATTCATCGTACTCGTCACTACA
The DNA here is from genome assembly GCA_028392965.1 of Lindernia subracemosa. NCBI lineage: Eukaryota > Viridiplantae > Streptophyta > Magnoliopsida > Lamiales > Linderniaceae > Vandellia > Vandellia subracemosa. Next base: position 500,823 of record JAQPCC010000060.1, read on the forward strand.
TCTGGGTTTGTCTCCGCCTCCTCTTTTGTTAATGTGAAGACTCGTGCTGGTACCGGTGGAGGTCGGATCAACTGTTGGGGTTGATTCTGCACCAGGGGTTGTCTCTCTGGGCATGCCCTAGCGAAATGCCCAATCTTTCATCATTGGTAGCACTGTGGAGGTTGCCTCACTCCGTAGCAGACCCCAAAGTGATAGCGCCCGCATTGCTGGCATTGGGGCGTAACATTCTGAGCTCGATTGGAGATATTTGTCGGCCATTGATTCGGCCTCGGGCGCCAGTTTTGTTGGCCCGGTCGGTTTCCTTGGCTAGACTGCCCTTTGCCAACGAATTGGCGCTTCTTGTTTCCCCCTCCACCTTGTTGATTTTCTCTCATTTTCCTCGCTTCCTGGGCTTCCACAACTACCCGTTCTGCTTGCTCGGCAATTAAGGCGCGTTCGGTAACTTGCATGAACTCCAGCTGTCGCGCGCCGGCTATGCTCAAATCCCGATAGATTTCGGGCTTGAGTCCCTGAATGAATCGAGTCACCTTCAGGGTGTTAGTTGCCACGAGAAACGGGGCAAAACGGGACAATTCTTCAAAACGACGGATGTATTCCGCCACCGGCATGCTTCCTTGTCGTAAATTCATGAATTGGAGCATACGCTGCTCCTGTTCATGAGCGGTGAAATATTTGGTGAAGAACAGCTCCTTGAATCTACCCCACGACATGGTGATTGGGTCTTCCAGTACTTTTACTGTGTTCCACCAATAGCGCGCGTTCTCCCGTAGAGGGAAACGGCGCACAGTACCTTCTCATTATCAGGCACTTGCTATAGATGAACATGTCTTCTATAGTGCCTATCCAGTCTTCAGCCATTGCAGGGTTGGCGGCCTCGGTAAAGATGGGAGGATTCAATTTTCGGAAGTGCTCCCCGATTATTTGTTCACGATCGGGCTGTGGGGAAAGACGATGCTCCGACGAGCTCCGATGGTGTATAAAGTCACTAATTTGCTCCGAATGACGCTGAATTAGTTCGGTCAGTCTATCGATGGTATTATGTTCGTGCGTTGGAGATTCGGGCTCGCCTCTTCGGCTCGACTCCCCAACGTGTTTACGTCCCCCTCTCGGCATTTTGTAACTATTCTCCATTCACAGACACATACAAGCACATAGTCATGTACCACATACTATCGTTAAAAATTAAAACTTACAGGCGCGGCTGGTTCTCCCGGCTTTTGGGCAGCAGTACATGGACAGTCTTCAAAATCTAAAGCCTATGCTCTGATACCACCTGTGACGACCCCACTTTTTAATATAAATAGTTGGCGGGTTTTCGCAACGAAAGCCGCGGAAAGCCCATTTTACAAAAACACATTTTTAAACAAAATAATATATATAATATAAATACTTTGTTTTACAAAAACCGTGCTAGTCTTTACAGCGGGCCGAAGCCCCAAAATACCAAAACAATCCTACGCCTCCACAGGTCGCGTCCCATGTACTGCATCCGCCCCCAAAAGCCCGTGGAGTCACCGCCACCAGCCGCTACTCACCCGTACCTATAAAACATGTAACCCTGAGCAAAATTGCCCAGTAGGTGAACACCAAAATAATGCGATGCATGCGTGCACATGTCCCCAAATCCCAATATCTCACATGACAAATGCACGCTCATTTTTCTCATATCTCAATACTCAGGGCCCTAGGTTAGACTCGGCACCTCGCGCGCAACATCACATCAATCATCCGGTCACACAGACTCGGAAATCACATTTCATGGCGGTGGGCACCCCGAGTCGCGTTTTCACGCTGTACCCGGGTAGATAGAGCGATCACGTCTATCTCCCGCCTAATCTCATCTCATGACGGTAGGCACCCCGAGTCGCGCTCCCACGCTGTACCCGGGTAGATAGAACGATCACGTCTATCTCCCGTCAAGTCGAGCAATCCTACGACGGTGGGCACCTCAGGTTGCTCAAGCCTGAGTAGACAGAGCGATCACGTCTGTCTCCCGTCAGGTGCACCTACGAGTCTTAACCTCACAAATCTCTGCCAAAGAAAGGCATACACTCTCCCATCGCACAAATGCGATCAATACTCTCGTCATGACATGCCGTGGATGCATGAACAATTAATCGCAGAACATATTAAGTATATTCGAAAAACCCTCAAAAATCATTAGAATATATAAAACGTACTTTTGGTTCAAATACTTAAAATCCCGAGAATAGTAAATTATTTAAGACCCAATACTCCTTTATCAGTTGATCCGAGAAATTGGGTCCAAGCTCGAAAATATTTTATAAAAACTTAGTTCAACAAAAATTAAAAGATTTGGGCTGAAATCAAACTAAAGCCCAGAATGGTCACACCAGGCCCATGAAAAGCCTACTAAAAGTTGACCTGACGGAAACCTTTTGACCTGGCGAAAACCTTTCTATGTTGCGAAAAGTCTTGGCATTGCGAAAAACTGGCGAAAACTTTAACTGGTGAAAACCATTTCTTTTAAGTGGCGAAAAGCTTAGGCTAGCGAAAAGTAGCGAACAGCTCAAACTTGGCGAAAACCTTGGAAGTGGCGAAAAGCTTTTTCATTTTGAACAGTAGCTAGCGAAAACTTATATTAAGTAGCGAAAAGTTTTGGTTCGCGAAAACTCACAAAAATGGCGAAAAGCTGGTTCGCGAAAACCTCATAAAAATGGCGAAAAGCTTGGTTCGCGAAAACCTAACAAAAGTTGGCGAAAAGCTTGGTTCGCGAAACCTCACAAAAAGTGGCGAAAAGCTTGGTTCGCGAAAACCTAACAAAAAGTGGCGAAAAGCTTGGTTCGCGAAAACCTCATTATTGGCCCGCGAAAACTTTTTCCTCTCACATACCGAAAACCTTAGGCCCGCGAAAACTGATTTTTCGGCCCGCGAAAACTTTTTCCTCTCACATACCGAAAACCTTAGGCCCGCGAAAACTGATTTTTTCGGCCCGCAAAAACTTTTTCTTCCTCACAGTTTGCAAAGTAACTAGCCCGCGAAAACTTAAAATGGCCCGCGAAAATGGTTTTCGGCCCGAAAACAAGAAATCATCCGAAAGTGAAGAACAGTATACGAAAAACACTAAGTTCTTCAAATCTTCATATCTTCAACAAATTCCAGAAACTCATAACATAATTAAAACCCATATTTTGGATTTTTAAACATCAATCATCACACATAGCATTTTATCGAACCAAAAACGATGGTGATCCTTTCACCATAAATATAACAGCTTAAAAATATCAGTTTTGGGTTTGTAAGTTTCACCTACCTCACTTCCTAAGCTATCTTCTGGACTGTTGTTCGCTAGAAATCCTTGTGTCTGACAGCTATTTGCTTCTCCTTCTTTTTCTTTTCTTTTCTGCTTAGCTCGAGTGATAAGAGATAAATTTTCTTTCTTATCCTTTTTAAACTATATCATTATCTATGAGTGGTTTTATGCTAAGCATGCAAGTACGTGCCTTTCCTCCTTTTGAAGAAACCTCATAGGTGTTAGCAACGTATCTTTCTTTATTGCAAACCATTTTGGCCATTGGGCCATTCAGTCCTTTTGGGCCTAATTATTTTTCAGCCCATCAAAGTTTTCCTTCTTTATCGGGCTTGGGCCCAATTATTATTTGGGCTCAATTTCAAGCCTGCCCAAACTTATCTTCACCAATTTCGAAGTTTTGCGAAATCCCCGTATCAAATTTTACGGGTATTACAGTTTTCGTTCGCAAAGCTAATCAATAGAGTTTTGCAAAGTTATTCGTAAACCTTCCATTCGTAAACTTCCATTCGTAAACTTTGCAATGAAAGTAAAACTCGATCAAAAATACTTAAATTCTAAAATTAAGCTCAGATAATCGATCGAAATCAGCAATTAAACATGTAAAAACACTCGATTAAACTAGTTCAAAGCAAAACATATAGGATTTTCGAGTTTTTCACATGAACATTTTGAAGATCATAAGAACAATTCGATCAAAAATCAACACAATTAGTCCATATTCAGCTATGATTATCTCAATTAATCATCTATTAATCATCGCAAACAGTATCAAATACATCATCGCAAACATCTAAGCAAGCAACACACACAAGCATGCGATGAACAGTGTAACTCGCGATGAACAGTGCGATGAACAGTAACTATCGTAAACTATAATTCAGCTTTGATCGAAAACAATTTCAGCTCAAAATCGATCAATTCTTAACACGTTTGCTCTGATACCAACTGTAGGCCACGAATTTAACATCCAATCGAAGAACTTGAGAATTAAGATCAATTGAGACATACCTTGTAATTAACGCGCGGAAGCTCTTGGTAATTATCAATCAATCTTCATTAAACCTCAAGCTTTCTCAACAAGCAATCCCTTTCTCTCTCTACAATTAAGCCATAATTATGATAATGATGAGAGAGTGTTTCTAGTGAGAGAAAGCTAAAACTCAAGTTGTTTGTATTTTACACACACTTGCCCTATATATACCAAAGCATACTTTGGTATATTTACACTTTAGTCCCTATTTTTACATAAAATACAATTGAGTCCCAAGACAAAGATAACATAATTATTGAACACTAGAAAATATTCCTAACAAGTAGTAATTAAAAGATGGTTGCTCCATACTCATGATCAGTACGAGACGAGGGCAACCACGCATTCCAGCATGCACGGTACTCGGGTTGCTCCACATGCATGACTGGTAAGAGACGCGAGCAACCGCATCCCTCACGTATGGTACTTTGAAGTTGCTCCACATACGTTATAAAGGAAGCACCGTGAGCAACTATACCGTAGGTTAATTCTATATATGCATTCCATAGTAAATTTTGACACGCATATCGAGCTGAAAAGATAATATACATACTCTGAAACTAATAGGGTACAATATAGCTATGCATGCTTCAGAAGGACTCTTACTTTCAAATTCTTGCATGCATGCATACATGAGCTGAAATGCAAAATACTCTATTTTATAGGTACATTTGCATTATGCATACAATTTTAAGATTTTCGATCTTAAACTTTCAAGCATGCATATAAGCTGAATCGCAAAAATACGTATTTTTCTAAATGGTACATTTTAAATATGCATTTTTAAAACTGTAAAATTTAAAATTCATATTACGCACGAAAATGATAGATACAATTTTTTTTCTATAGAATGAGCTTAATTTGAGGGGGAGCTACTATTTTATTTTTAAAAGAGAAGTGATCCTTATTTCTTTAAAAGGGAGCAATAATTATATTTTTTAGGGAGAGCGAACTTCAAATATGTGAATTTAGGGAAAGAGATTCACAGATTCTTCTTCTTACCACGCATCTTTTGAGGGGGAGCAATTTTATTTTTGGAAGCATGCTTTGAGGGGGAGGAATAACAAAATATATATATATATATATATATATAATATGCATATACTATATTATATATATACTAATATATATTACTAATACAATATATATATATATATATTATATCCATATAATATATAGTATAGAAATATATATTACTAATAACGATTAATATATATTATATCCATATAATATATAATATACTAATATACATATTACTAATAACGATTAATATTATATTAAAAAAAAGGGGCCATCAAAATTAAAAATACAAGGCCACAAAAAAAAAAGGAAAAATCTTCTCTCCTCATCATCAAGCTTTATGGAGATTACCTCCGACCTCCGAAGATGGACTTCAAAAGAAGAATCTCGAGGCTACAACGGTCAACTCTTTTCTAAAGGCGATGGTGGCTATAAATGCAAATCTCGGTGCTCGCTTCAACCGACCTGCTCCGGCTTGCTGACAAACAAAGCAGCACTCACTACTTCCTACCGGATGCATGGATACTTCGTTCCTACGATTCAGTCAAACCCAACTGAATCTAACCTCGGAACATCACCGAGAGTCAGTAGAATCACGAAGAAACAGCCACGTCTCCTAAAACCTTTTGAAAAGACCGACGTTACATGATTCCCTCACCTCACAAATTATTCGAACCAACCCCCATAGGTACAGGTGCTAATTTTATTAGCTCCCGGGTAGACGTCGCCGCAATAGGTCCAACGGCGCGTGCACATCCGAGCCTTACCCACTCGTCTGTCTCACAAAAGATAGGTGTTTAAGAAATCACGGGGAACCATGTCTACTATCACCGCTTCACTCAGAAGCGAGAGATATTGAATTATGTGGTACTCAACCCCACCACCACACTTCCTTGAGCACTCGAGTCTAGTGTGTCCTCACTTCCCATATATTTTTATATTTTCTAGGACACATACACTTTTCTAACACCTGATCTTTGTGATCAAGCTAGAACTTCCATAGACGCATGTTGGTAGCCTTTCTATCCTAACAATCTAAACAAAGGGACGATTTAACCACGTTCGAATGGGAAGTATTGAATCGAACGTGGGGTGTGTGTGTTCTTGAGAGGTGTTGGATGGCTCTCTCTCTAGTTGATTTTCACACAAAACACACTTTATTATGTGTTAGGGTTTTAGTATTTATACCACAAGTTGGTATATAATACTTGGGCCCCTAACAAAGTCCAATTACACTAAGCATCTTATAATGATAATCTTTATAAATAAACTACAAAGATAATTCTAATTAATTGAACACAATAAAATATTTCTAACAATCTCCCCCTTTGTGTTCAATCTTCAATTTGGCATGTATTATCTTTGTGGGGCTTAGTGCATTTGCCTGAGTCCTAAAGAAATTTTCTCCTTGTCTTGTCTTTTGACCTCTTCTTTTGGAGATCTTCAAGCTCACCGTGTCTTGATCTTCGCTTCTCGGCACCAGATCTTCCTTCAAGTCTTTTCTTGAATCTTGTCTCATAAATGCCGGAAGGTGTTTGAAGTTGCTTGCCGGTTCTTGAAGAATTTTCTCTTTTTGTGTGTTCCATTTCTCCGTCTAATAGCGCGTAACTCCCCCTACTTTTGTTCGACCTTGAGTTGGGATTGGAGAATTTTCTCTTTGGAAATCGGAGAGGTGGACACGAGGCGGTTGCCAGATTTCTTCTTTTTGTGTTCGATCTCTCCTTTCGATAGTAACTCAACTCCCCCTACTTTTGGTCAACCTTATGTTGGAATTGGGAAGTTCTCTTTGAGATTTGGAGAGACACACACGAGGCGGCAACTTCGGTCCTTGAAGGTCGGCGGTGTTTGCTTGATTTGACGACGCTTGATGATTTCTGCATTTCTGATCAATCTTGCCCTTTTGTTGACGTATTGGTCCCATTTTTTATTTACTACTACTCCCCCTCATGATGATCAAGTTGGGAAGACCACCATGGCAATTATATAAAATGGGGCTGTGATTTGGCATGTTGATCACGTCGTCGGGACAAGAGGATGGCATTGGTAGGTACAGTAGGAGCTTAGGTGTGGTAATAACCCGACGGAGCCACAAAGGCAATCCGTCGGATAAGAAATCGGGGTCACGTAGACTTCCCGTTAACATCTTGAGTCCTAACACTCTCCCTACAAGGGCTATCTCCTCTTCTTGTGGAGGCTTTGAATGCTCTCTCGGCTAGGACTCTCTTGTCTTGACGCTATACTTTGTAGACCGGATGTAGATAGTGATCCACGCCTTAATATTTGAATTTGATGATGTCGCGGATCTTGGACTTTGTTCGCATATTGTCCTGGTCTTACTCCGTAGTTTGAAGCCGTCAAGTCTCCTCTAATCTTCTTCTTCTCGGCGCCGGATTCGTCTTCTTCGAAGGAAGTTGTCTGGTTCGGCCTCAAGGAAGCTTGTCTGGCCCCAGAAGAAGTTACGCGTGGGGTGTTGTATAATGTGCCAAGGCTCCTTTGGAAATACATTCGTCAGATTGAGTGTAGGGGAGCCCGGCTTCAGAGTGGTAAGCTCGGCGGAAATTGGTGGGTGGTCCGACCTGTTTGTTTATGCGTGTCCCCTTCTCCCCCTCATGGCGATTCGTGTTAATGAGATCGGCATGCTTGTATAGGAAGATTATAAGGACACAAACGATAGGTCGGCGGTGGCAATAACCAGACGGAGCCACTAAGGCAATCCGTCGACACGACTTCAGAGACAAACTTCGAGACGCGGCCTGTGAGGACAGGGCTTGAAGAACCGGGGCCACATAGGCGTCCCATTTACATCGTTCTAGAGACTAGCTCGAGGCCGCCTCTGTGGCCCCGGTTCTTCAAGCCCTGCCCTCACAGGCCACGTCTCGGAGTTTGTCTCTGAAGTCGTGTCGACGGATTGCCTTTGTGGCTCCGTCTGGTTATTACCATCACCGACATGCCGTTTGTGTCCTTCTAATCTTCCTATATAAGCATGCCGATCTCGTTAACACGAATCGCCATGAGGGGGATAAGGGGACACGCATAAACAAACAGGTCGGACCACCCACCAATTTTCGCCGAGCTTACCACTCTGAAATCGGGCTCCCCTACACGTGAATGGAACATTCCAAAGGAGCCTCGGCACATTTTACAATACCCCACGCGTACCGACACGCATAAACAAACAGGTCGGACCACCCACCAATTTCCGCCGAGCTTACCACTCTGAAGCCGGGCTCCCCTACACTTGAATGAAACATTCCAAAGGAGCCTCGGCACATTTTACAACACCCCACGCGTACCTTCTTCCGGAGCCAGACAAGCTTCCTCGAGGCCAAACCAGACAACTTCCTTCGAAGAAGACGAATCCGGCGCCGAGAAGAAGAAGATTAGAGGAGACTTGACGGCTTCAAACTACGGAGTAAGACCGGGACAAGATGCGAACAAAGTCCAAGATCCGCGACACATCAAAGTCGAATATCAGGGCGTGGATCACTATCTATATCCGGTCTACATAATACAACGTCAAGACGAGAGAGTCCTAGCCGAAAGAGCATTCAAAGCCTCTGCAAGAAGAGGAGATAGCCCTTGTAGGGGGAGAGTGTTAGGACTCAAGATGTTAACGGGAAGTCTTTGTGACCCCGGTTTCTTATCCGACGGATTGCCTTTGTGGCTCCGTCGGGTTATGACCAAACCTGAGCTCCTACTGTGCCTACCAACGCCATTTCCTTGTCCAGACGACGTGATCTTCTTTCCAAAGACGATGCTTCATTTTGACCCATCGCATGACGATCTCCCCAACTCGATCTTCATGAGGGGGAGTAGTACTAAAGCAAAATGGGAGCAATACCACGACGAAAGTGCAAGATAGATCAGAAACGCTAAATCCTCAAGCGTCGTCAAATAATCAAGCGAACACCACGGACTACAAATATCGAAGTTGCCGCCTCGTGTGCGTCTCTCCAAATTTCAAAGAGAACTTCCCAATCCCAACACAAGGTTGACCAAAAGTAGGGGGAGTTGCGTCACTAACGAAAGGAGAGATCGAACACAAAAAGAAGAAAATTCTTCAAGATCCGGCAAGCAACTTCAAACACCTTTCGGCATTTACGAGTCGAGCTTCAAAGGAAGATTAAGAAGATCTGGTGCCGAGAAGCAAAGATCAAGACACGGTGAGCTTGAAGATCTCCAAAAGAAGAGGTCAAAAGACAAGACAATGAATAAATTCCTTTAAGACTCAGGCAAACGCACTAAGCCCCGCAAAGATAATCCAGGCCAAATTGAAGATTGAACACAAAGGGAGAGATTGTTAGGAATATTTTATTGTGTTCAATTAATTAGAATTATCTTTGTAGTTTATTTAAATAGATTTTATTTAAAAGAGGCTTAGTGTAATTGGGCTTTGTTAGGGGCCCAAGTATTATATACCAACTTGTGGTATAAATACTCAAATCCTAACAAATAATAAAGTGTGTTTTGTGTGAAAACCTATCTAGAGAGAGAAAGTGACTCCCAACTTCTCAAGAACACACAACACCCCACGTACACTAATTCTTCCCATTTTTAAACGTGGTTAAATCGTCCCTTTGTTAGATTGTTAGGATAGAAAGGCAACCAACAATATGCAACATCAACAAATCATCGGCATCACAGCCATAACTCCACAAATCAAATCAACAACGTGGAATAGTGACATGCCGTCACGTCACATCCCTGCACATGAACGCAATTCACCAACGGACATAGACGCTCAAATACTTATTAGCACCATTCACGAAGCAACATAAATGCCCAAGTTCTCATCAACATAAGAATATGAACATCCTATAGCCGGCAAGGCCCACTAATGCATAATCCAACAATAACATAATCTAATGAAAACGACATAAAATAACCCATCGCGAGGTTCACACATCCCGCGAAGGGAAGGTGTCCCTGTACTATCAACTCACAGCGAAAAACTATCGTTCTCCAAAGTCTGAAACTGCTCTCGTGTGTCCGGTCGATGATCCTTTGCCTAAAAAGATAATTGTGATTTAAATTCATTAATACACGAAAAAATCAATGTACAGATATCGGTTTACAACGATTCCAGCGGCTCTGAAAAGCTGAGAAAGTTATTTTTGAACAGGGACAAATTTTATAAGAATCGGAGCAGCGTAGCTAGGTAAAAACAGACAGCAGCTTCATCGGTGAATAAATTCAGTTTCGTAGCTGACCGTTCAAAACTTTGTAATGAATCGTAGGAATATCGGATTTAAATGATTCAAGTGTCTGTGAAAATCTCAGGAAGCGAGACTAGTTTTATAAGATTTGAAGCAGTATAGCTAGGGAAAAGTCACGAAATACAGCAGCTTCGTCACCAAACAATTTCAGCTTCGCAGCTGAATGTTCAAAAATTCGTAATAAATCGTAGGATTATTGGATTTATACGCTTATACTGTCTATGAAAAGCTGGGAACGTTAACTTTAAACAGAGACTAGTTTCAAAACTATCCGAGCAGAATAAATGGGTCTAATTTGAATAATACAGAGACTGCGCGCAACAGAAATATTTGAACAAAACAAACTTGATACCTGATTAAATGAAGAGTTGGGACCAAAGCTTTACCTTAATAACGTTTAGACACAACAGAAACTCCAGAGAATGAAGCTTGGAATGAATTTTTTTATTCTTTTCCTGGTCTCGCTTTCTCCCCCTTCTTTTGTTTGATTCTCACCTTGCTTTGATGTGAAGTAATTATGTGATAAAGATTAGATAAATAGGTAAAAACTAGGTGGGCTTTGGCCTAAAAAAATAAAGTTAAAACTTTTATGGGCCTTTCTTGAATTAATATTTAGGTGTTATACTATCCGTCCGGTTTTCTCGGTGTAATTTCTCAGCAGATCCTTATTCCCAGTCATGTGTGTGGAGCAGCCCGAGTCCAAATACCACACATGCGAGGCCTGCAAAATAGGATTTAGAGGGTTTTAGGTACCCATATTAACATGGGTCCACCTCTTCTATCGTTGTTAGATCTTGTGAACATCCTACCTAGGCTATCTCTAATATGAGTAGTAGTGGAAGAATGCATGTTGGGCTTAGGTACCCAAATCTGTTTCAGAATAGGGATCGGGGTTCTCTTTGGTTTGACCTTGGGAACCCAACGTTGGGACGTTTTTGATTTGGCAAGCTTATTTTTATTTTTAGATCGTCTCTTTTTCTTGCAAAGCGCGCTTTTTAAAATCGATTGGTAGACAGGCTTATAGAGATAATCATTTTGATGATAACGATAATGAGAATAACTGGAAGAGTTTTTAACTACAGAAATGTTAGAAACGGACAAAATAGTTTTGGAAGGAAAACGTTTTAAATAAAGGCTCTTCTTAAAAACTTGAGTTTTCTTCCGATGGTCTTCCTTTTTAACCCAGACTTTCTCTTTCAAAGGGCCTGTAAAATGCAATGAGTCAGTGGGTGAAGACTTAAAAGTTGGCTTAGAAATTTTTGGTGCTTTTATCGCTACAGGGTTGTTTTTTAAATGAGCGATTTCTTCCAAGAGCGTTTATTTTTCACTCTCGAACGTTTTTCTTTCGCTATCTAAAGTCGAGTGGAGTTCTGCTATCTTCTTTATACATTCTGGCATATACTAGGATGAGTCTGGGTACTCAGATGTAGCAGATTCACTAGAGGTCTCCCCTGAGGATTCATCTTCGGGAGGACGAGGGATATCAAACTCGAACTCAGTTATTGCGGGACAAGGTCTTGTTTCATAACTTTCGTTCAAGTCTGTATAGTCATATGAGACTTCAGATAATGCCTTTTTTCGTTTTTCCTCTTCTAATCTTAACATTTCAGAGTAATTTACAAAAGGCATTAGCTGAGTGAGACCTATTCCCATGTACCTAATATCGTAAAATTATAGAACATTGCATATCTTTAGGTTTTCGGGATTGTCAAATCAAATGCCGTTACGAGGATTATAAAATTTCATATCGGCAGGTTGATTCAAAAAGATTGTTTGGTTTGTATGAGCCCTCTTGGTCAGAAGGTCCTCCAATTTTTTAATTTTGGAGTACAATCGTAACTTTTCCCTGTATATCATGTCATATTTACCTAAGCTTTTCTTAACGTCATTTTCTGAGGAATTTATCTTGTGAGTTAGATCATTGATTTTGGATTCAAATTGTACAATTTGTTTTTCCAAAGCAGTAGACTTCTCATTTGCTATTTCCATACGAGTTATCTCACAGCCTTTTTCAAGTAAGGTTTGTTTGAGGACTCGTTGGTTATTCGTTAATCTCTCTTCTAACTCTTTAATCCTCCTTTTTTCTAATTTCCTAGCTTTGTAATAGGAAACGAACTTATCTCTTATTTTCATTAAAGCAGCAAGTTTAGACTGAGTTACCTCAACAGTTCCAGTAGAGATCATGCACTCCGGTTCCGATTCACCTCCAGAAGCCTCAGCATCTTCTTCATCATCAACTTGCGCCATTAGTGCCATGTTCTCCTCCTCACTTTCGGACGTGTCCTCCAGCCAATGATCCTATTCAGCCATCAGAACAACTCTAGCATCCTTTTGTTCAGCCATCTTGGCCTTTCGGTAGTAGTAGTTGGCATCCTTCTTTTTCGGGACACGACAATCCCTAGCAAAGTGTCCTGACTTGCCACAGTTGAAGCATTTTGAAGTTGCAGCCGCAAATTTCTATTCATGTACATCTGATCCTTGGTCTCTAATTTTTGGAGCTGATGAAGTTCTCTGTCGATTGTTTGAAGGCCCATTCTTCTTGTAGAACTTCTTTTTCATGAAGTTTGTGACCAAGGCTAGGTGTTTGGTGAGTTACTTGTATTCCTCATTTGTATCTGAGCCAGACACTTCTTCGGCCTCTTTGGTTTGTTGCATCACACCTTTGTCCTTCGACTGTTTCTTAGGTGGCTTTTCGGAGATACGAGCGATAGACTCCATTACGTTTCCTTTTGACTCATCTCTACCCTCGATCATGCAGTCAGAATATTGATTAAGGTTGTCGAACAGTGTATGAATGTTTATTTCTGCCAAGTCTTTCATTTGCCTTATCATTACCGCAGTTTTCCTCCATTCTGGTTGGAGAGAATTTAGGAACTTGACATTTATTTCCACTCGGCTTTTTGGTACTCCAACTTTCTTTAACTCATTTAGGAGAATGAGAAAACGTTGATAAGTTTCATGAAGACTCTCGTCCTTTCTTGCCTTAAAAAGGTCGTAAGAAGTAAAGGTGTTAGTCATCCCTGTCATGGTGCTTATGTCGGTCCCTTGCATCATTATATCTAGCGCGTCCCACATTTCTTTGGCAGTTTTGACGCTGTCGATCTGAATATAAATGTCGTTGGGAATTGCTTGCAGTAGATATGATTTTGCAATTTGGTCTGCCTTCATCCGACTTTTCTCTGCATCCGTGAGTTGCTCTGGAGTCTTGGGGACACGAGATTCTTCCACTGGTGGAACATTGTTCGGAGCAGCTGGAACTATTTGCCAAAATTGAGCCAGTCCATTGTAGATGGATTCAAGAAGATTTTCTGATTGATCTTTGCTCTCAATGAAGTTAATGAACCTGTCTCGCCATACTGTGTACTCGCCTTGTCTAAGGATATGTGGCCTCATGTCGCTTCACATACTGTATACGTCCATATTTTTATATTATTTTGTCTAAGTGCTGGATTTTGATCGTTCACGTGTTAATGAGTTGTGTAGGTCCAGAAATCAATCAACTCAATCGATTAGCACACAATTAGGTTCGAAATAATGGAGTTAATGCGGAAGCTAATTCGAACCTTAAACTGTTGAAGTGCAGCTCGATCGAACGCAGAGTGGATCCGAAATCTGTTTGATTATCAAGCAGCAAATCCAAATGATAATCAAACAGCCTTCAATGATGAATTCGATCGAAGATTTGGTTTGTGTGTGTGGTTTTGGCACGAGTGAAAGGGAGAGAGAATTTTCAATAATGTTTTCACTTTTCACTTTTCAACTTTACACTCGTAAACTATTTTTGCCAAAACTCTACCAAAAACAAATGAAGACCTTGACTATATATACCTTTTTATTTTTGGTATATATTTACAATTTGGTCCTCTAACTTTCTAATATTTACAATCTAACCAATTACAAGAGGAATATGATGATGAACACAATAAATATTTCTAACAATCTCCCCCTTTGTGTTCATCTTCTTCTTGGGCCTCGTCCTCTTGTTCTTGGGCAATCTCGAAGGTAGAAGGACTTACGTAGTCCAAGAATTAGCTCAAACTGTCTGATGTTGTTTCTCAAGTTGATCCATTCTTCAATGGCAGTGATAACTCTCTCGGTAAGTTCTTCTTCTTCGAGATCTAATAGAGGTTTCGGTTGCGGCACTCTCTGCAGGACATCTAGTTTCTAACGTAGACTTTGAAGAACCTTCTTGAGCGTCCCATCACAGTACATGTTGACGTCTGACAGGAGCATCACTCGTTTCTTGTCTTCTAAGTCTTCGTAGATTACAGCCAGCTCGGGTTCAGTGAATATGAAGTTGACTTCGAACGCATGAGCTGAGGCTGTCTGGTTCTTTGGTCCTGACAGGTTGACCTTCTTCATATTGTTCTCTATTCCGATCTGAAGGTCTTGTGCTGTGTAGTACTTGACTTGCCTTAGCATAAGCCTCTTCAGTGCGTCGAATCCAAGACGATATCTGAACTCTTTCAGTGTGAACTTCCTGTAGAATCCATACATGTTCATAATATCCTGGAATCACAGTAGTGGCAAGTCAGCTTCCGAAATCCTCTCGACTCTTTCCCTGACTGAGTCGAAGTCGATGAACTTGACGATGAAGATCGGGAATTGCACGCTCCGACCATAGCTGTGGTGCTCGACCTCAACCAAGTCTGTGACTTTTCCTTTGTCCCTGATCCTCATTTGGTCTTGACTGCGGTCACGCAAAGGATTTACGAACTTCTGTGCCAGCATGTATAGGTATGCTCTTGCTTCCGTCCCTTTTAGGTGTGTGAGTCCCTGCAGTTTAAGCTCATCAAGTTTCTTTATTTTCTCCTCCCTTCTCCAAATTCTGTGCCGTATGTCTTCTAGGAACTGAGCTACAACTCCTTTATTCTTCCAGGCTGTATCCATCTTTCTTGTCCTTGATGACAAGCGTGACTGTGGTTCAACTTATTTGGATATCGCCTCTTGGAGCTTAGGTGGGTCTGTGTTGTAGTCTTCTCCTTCTTGTACCTCAGGCGGCTCGATTTGGAAGATGTCCATGATCGACTGCTTCACAATTTCCCGTATTTTCATCATTCTTAATGCAGTCTGATCATCTGTTTCTGCCTCTTTTGATGGTTGGTCTTGGAGCACGTACTCTTCGACCACTTCATGCAGGTTGATGTCAGGCAGGGAGGAGGAGGTTTCAGCAGCTTTTTGATGTTTCTGAGAAGGCCCAAAGTCTGATGTTGCCTCTTGGTAGGTTTGGACTGGTGGAGAGGAAGGTCGTTGTCTGGTTGTTCGTGGAGTTGACCTTGTATGACCTTTTGAAGAGGTGGATGGGGTGGCTGTTTTTTTGGTTTGTGTTGTGGTGGCTTCCGTGATGCGGGGCCTCTTCTACCCCTCAGGGCGATCCGGGTCTTCTGGATCGTCATGGTGGTGTTTGGAACCCTGAGGTTCGTCACGGCAAGATGTTGTCGGTGGTGGTTGGGGTGATGGGGTTTGGATTCGCTTCAAGAGCTCAATCATGTCAGGGGTGACGTCTTCTGACATGAGCCGGGACATGAGAATATCCTGTAGCTCAGGAAGGGGCATGGTGTAAGGATTAGGAAATGATGGTGGTGATGGAGGGATGGGAATATGAGGTGAGGATGGGGGTGATG
This sequence comes from Lindernia subracemosa, assembly GCA_028392965.1. Taxonomy (NCBI): domain Eukaryota; kingdom Viridiplantae; phylum Streptophyta; class Magnoliopsida; order Lamiales; family Linderniaceae; genus Vandellia; species Vandellia subracemosa. The sequence goes on from JAQPCC010000060.1 coordinate 516,987, forward strand.
ACTGAGAAGGCTCGAGGATGGGGGCTTTCCCTTTGTCCTGAACGGCTGCGGTTATAGCAGCACGTACTTCTGGCATCAAAGAATCCTTGAATGATGCCAGAGCGGACGCCAGACGTTCCTCGAAGCGCGACTCAGTCATGAAAGGTAAGTCACCGCCGGGGCCACTTAGGCGCACCGTTGACATGACAGTGGAGAAAGTATCCACCGCACAGCCTGCTGTCACGGCTGTTGTTGGGTTGACCGTGGCAGGACTTCTCTCCAATCCTCGAATAACTTCTTGGATAGAAGCATCTATGGAGATTCTGTCTTGGTCACGAAGACCAAGAGGAGTGGTGGCAAAGAGAGGTTGTGTCCTATTAAAATCAAAAAATATGGGAATTGTGGACACTAGACTCGATGTGGTCAAAGAAGGGTCGGTGGTTTGGGGCTTGGTACCACCTGATTCAATACCCGCTGCTTCAGAACGAAGCAGGGATAGCGTACGAGGCTCCCCGTGCATTTTTGAGACAACTGTCTGTTGGGAGACAGTTGAATGGCCAAGGGTAGGTTGTGCATGCGCTGTCGGACCTGACGCAACGACTTCTACCCGAGTACTGGTCACAAAGACTTCAGTACTTGCACCTATGGGGTGGTCCTAGGTGGTGAAGTGACGATTGGGATGGTCACCACCGTTGTTGGAGGTGTGATGTGACCAAATCACTCATAGACCCCTCACCCTCTCTTTGGCTGGTACTCCCGGGGTTAGGTTCAGCGGGGTTTGTCTGAACCATGGGAGATGGGACAAGGTTGTGGCGGCGTCTGTATTCGTCAGCTATTGTGGGGTCCGCCATTTGAAGGAGATAGTCTGGATTCACCATCGGGCATAGAGATGGGTCTTCCTTCGCCTTCTGGAAGTATTTGATCTTTGGCGGTGTGAAATCCTCGCAAGGCTGTGTATTCGGAACCGTGGAGATGGCATCCATGAATCTTCTGATTAGTATGGAAAACCATCGTAGGTACGGTACATATTGCGGTTTCTTTGTACGATCTCGAGTGTGCAGCTGATGATCGAGATCGTTCCAGATGAGCTGGACGTAGTCGTATTTTTTGTTGTAGACTATTCCATGTAGAAGCCGCAAGATGTTGATGTTGCACCTGTCAAAGCCTGTGTGCTTGGGGGATAGGCACTTGTTGACCAGGCTGAACAGAGTCTTCCATGGGTGTGGAAGTAACTGCTGCTGGATAGACGCAGTCTTTGTCAACGGTTCTCCATGGCGTAGACGCTTCATGTCGATCAATAATTCTTCTTCTGAAGCAAAGTCGTCGTAGGCATCATGGTTTGGCAACTCCAATGTTCTTCGGACAAACTCCTTTGTGATATTGAGACGTACGTTTTCGAGATACGTCTCGTAGTATATGGAGTTGTCTGTTTCGATCTGTCGTTTCGTCTCTGCCCAGAATTGTTGAACGTAGACGATCGGGACCGTAGCAGTTTTATTGAACGCCGGCCAGAGTGGGTGTCTTTGGAGAATTGAAAGAATTATTTCATCGGGCCCTTTGTATGTGGCCGGGTCCAGTTGGAAGTCGTTGTCTTTGATTGGCAACCACGACTCTCGTTCGTGTAAGAGATATTTAGTTGAAGAGTTGCCATTTTTATCTGTCAAACACAAATAATTTATTAGTTTCGTTAAAAATTAAAATGTATGTTATTGTTAAAATGCAATGTTATGATGGTTTATATGAGTCAAGAAGCTCTGTTCTTAACACGTTGCATCTCTGTTTTACCCTGTTTTTGCTCTGTTTTCGTGAAAGTAGTATGATGGAAAAAAATATCTAAGTGTTTAGCATCGCAGACTTTAATACCGAACTTTACGAATAAAAGTTTGTTTTTGGGTAAAATTTTCGAAAATTTTTCTAAGTGTTGAACATCGTAAACTTCTGAAAAGGAAAACGCGCCGTAAACAGTGTCAGTTTACGATCGTAAGTTGTTCGTAAAGTGTAACACGTTGAAAACAGTAGTTAAAGTTTACGATAAGGCTCTGTTTCGAACGTAAATCATTCGTAAACCTTTAAGCGCTGAGAACTGTACGCTTGAGTTTATGTTAGGTCCGATTTTAATATCCAACATATGAACTCGAGCATAGATTCGATAGATTTACCTCGATGATAATGCGAGCGGAAGCTTAAGGATTAAATCAATCAAATCTTCATTAATCACAAACTTTCTCTACAATTCTCCTCTTTCTCTCTCTACAATTAACCCTAGCTTAGATAGTGATTAGAGAGAGTGTTTCTAGTGAGAGAAAGCTAAACTCAAGTTGTGTGTATTTTACACACACTTGCCCTATATATACCAATCAATATTGGTATATTTGCATTCTAGTCCCTAACTATACATATATTACAATTAAGTCCCTAGACAAAGATAACTTGATTATTGAACACTATAAAATACTTCCAACAATCTCCCCCTTAGTGTTCAATTATAATTGAAGCTTCGGTTGTCTTTGTCTCTCGAATCTTCAGTCTTCATCATCAGTTGAACACAACAGAATAATTTCCAACAATCTCCCCCTTTGTGCTCAACTTTGAATTTGACACGGTCTTTGTTGCTGTTTGAAGAAATATCTGAGAGCGTCTGGAGAATCTTCAGTCTCCCCCTATTTACATGCACCCTCATTTTCTTCTTTTGCAACTTGAATATTCGTCACTTTCTTGCATATATCAGAGTCGCGCGGATCATCAGCATTGACTTGTCGTGTATGCTCGAACCATGGAGAGTGGTCTTATTTGCTGTGGTTCAGCACGTGCGTTGCAAGCATGGCTTCTTTAATGAGTTCACGTGCTTGGCCTTCTTGATATACTTCTCCCCCTCATGGCGATTCATTTGTATCGTCATGCTGTGTGATCAAGGTGAACCAGAGTGTTTGCTGAGCGTGTTGGCGTTGAATTCCGGATGAAGTACCTGAAAATGGGACAGACGACCGATCATCGTGAGACATCCCTCGATGTCACTCTTGGTCGTTGGTGCAAAGTCACACAGACTTGCATTTGAAGGGACTACGGGGCCACATAGGCAGCCCGTTGACATCATTCTAGAGTCGTGCTCCAGAAGATGGCCTGCTATCGTTGTTGTTTTGATGTTGCAACGGCAGGACTTCCTTCTGATCATAGAAGCACATCATTGAATGATGCGTCTACAGAAGTTCTGGCATGGTCACGTAGACCTGCAATATGTGTGTAAAAGAATGTATGTGTCCTAGAAAATGTAAAAAAAATTTAGGTTATGAGGACACACTAGACATTAAAGTGTTCAAGAAAGTCGTGGTGTGGGGTTGTGGACCACTTTGTTCAATATCTCCCGCTTCCAAATGAAACGGTGATAGCATATGCGGTTCCCCGTGAGATATTGAAACATCTGTCTTTAGGGAGACAAATGAGTAGCGGAGGAAGGTTGTGCATGCGCCTTTGGACCAGATGAGGCGTCTTCTACCCGGGATCTGATAAATCAGTCATGTACCTATATTGGTTGTAGTCCGGATAGTTTGTGGTTGAGTTGTAAGGATGTCATCGTGATACGCTCAATACCCTCACATACACTCGGGGTTTGTTCCTGGGTTAGGATCAGTTGGGTCTACTAATCCTTTGGAACAGGTATGTGAACAACTCTTTTGTGTCCATGCGTTTTATTGACATTTAGGTAGCACTCCCTCTTAAAAGCATGAAGTTTGTATTCAGGGCATTCTTCCCTTAAGCTCTAGCGCCTTTTCATTGTAACACTCCCCCTAAATAGTTGCGCTATTTCTAATATGATGCCCTTGCTCCCCTAAATAGATGTGCTATTTCAAATATGATGCTCTTGCTCCCCCTAAACATGTGCTTTCTTGTAGAAATTTGCATATTACTTTCTTTCAGGTGAAGCGCCTTTAGTAAATGAAGTATCACTCCCCCTTTAAAATGTGCGCCTTTTAAGTATGCGCTTATGAGTATCACTCCCCCTAAAACATCTGCGCTTTTGATAATAAAACTACGGTAATACGCTCTTTTGAAGCTCTTGCACCTTTTCTATTGATCCACTCCCCCTAAATAAAAACAATATAGAATATGAAGACCGAATATTCTGTAAATATAGAGTTTGACTCCCCCAAAATAAAACTCAAGTGCCTTTTGCAATTTTGAAATTGGCTCGGCCTTCTTTAAACATTGAAGCTCAAAAGTTTTTTTTTATTTTTTTTATTTTTTTTATTTTTTTTTTAAGGCCTTATTTTTCTTTTTTTTTTTTTTTAATGGCCTTATTTTTCTTTTTCTCCCCCCCCCTTTTTTTTTATGGCCTCTTCTTTTTTTGTTTTTTTTTTTATGGCCCCTTTTTTTTTTATTGAACAGAAAAATAAAACTAAAAACAATGTCAAATCAAGAGCTTTGGAATAGTCTTTATTTGGTGTGTTTGCTCACGTCACAAACCGATCACGTGTGTGGAGCAAACCGAATACCACACGTGTCGGGGTCTTGTGCGACTGCTCATCATCGCATACCGACCATACATTGTGGCGACCCCACTTTTTAATATAAATAGATAATTGGCGGGTTTTCGCAACGAAAGCTGCGGAAAGCCCACTTTACAAAAACAAAATAGTATATTATACACTATATAAAAGAGTCGTTTTACAAAGGTCTTTACAACGGGCCGAAGCCCCAAAATATCAAACTAATCCTACGCCTCCACAGGTCGCGTCCCATGTACTGCATCCGCCCCCAAAACCCCGTGGAGTCACCGCCACCAGCCGTCTACTTATTAGTACCTATAAAACATGTAACCCTGAGCAAAATTGCCCAGTAGGTGAACACCAAAATAATGTGATGCATGCGTGCACACATCCCCCAAATCCCAATATCTCACATGACAAATGCACGCTCATTTTTCTCATATCTCGATACTCAGGGCCCTAGGTTAGACTCGGCACCTCGCGCGCAACATCACATCAATCATCCGGTCACACAGACTCGGAAATCACATTTCATGGCGGTGGGCACCCCGAGTCGCGTTTTCACGCTGTACCCGGGTAGATAGAACGATCACGTCTATCTCCCGTCAAGTCTCATCTCATGACGGTAGGCACCCCGAGTCGCGCTCCCCACGCTGTACCCGGGTAGATAGAACGATCACGTCTATCTCCCGTCAAGTTGAGCAATCCTACGACGGTGGGCACCTCAGGTTGCTCAAGCCTGAGTAGACAGAGCGATCACGTCTGTCTCCCGTCAGGTGCACCTACGAGTCTTAACCTCACAAATCTCTGCCAAAGAAAGGCATACACTCTCCCATCGCACAAATGCGATCAATTCTCTCGTCATGACATGCCGTGGATGCATGAACAATTAATCGCAGAACATATTAAATATATTCGAAAAACCTCAAAAATCATTAGAATATATAAAACGTACTTAAAATCCCGAGAACAGTAAATTATTTATGACCCAATATTCCTTTATCAGTTGACCCGAGAAATTGGCTCCAAGCTTGAAAATATTTTATAAAAACTTAGTTCAACAAAAAAATTAAAAGATTTGGGCTGAAATCAAACTAAAGCCCAGAATGGTCATACCAGGCCCATGAAAAGCCTACTAAAAGTTGACCTGGCGAAAACCTTTTGACCTGGCGAAAACTTTTCTATCTTGCGAAAAGTTTTGGCATTGCGAAAAGCTGGCGAAAACTTTTAACTGGCGAAAATCATTTTTTTTTTTGTTTTTTTTTTTAAGTGGCGAAAAGCTTAGGCTAGCGAAAAGTAGCGAACAGCTCAAACTTGGCGAAAACTTTGGAAGTGGCGAAAAGCTTTTTTTTTTTTCATTTTGAACAGTAGCTAGCGAAAACTTATATTAAGTAGCGAAAAGTTTTGGTTTGCGAAAACTCACAAGAAGTGGCGAAAAGCTGGGTTTGCGAAAACCTAACAAAAGTTGGCGAAAAGCTTGGTTCGCGAAAACCTAACAAAAGTTGGCGAAAAGCTTGGTTCGCGAAAACCTCATAAAAAGTGGCGAAAAGGTTGTTCGCGAAAACTTCATAAAAAGTGGCGAAAAGCTTGTTCGCGAAAACCTCATAAAAAGTGGCGAAAAGCTTGGTCGCGAAAACCTCATAAAAAGTGGCGAAAAGCTTGGTTCGCGAAAACCTAAAAAAAGTTGGCGAAAAGCTTGGTTCGCGAAAACCTCATTATTGGCCCGCAAAAACTTTTTCCTCTCACATACCGAAAACCTTAGGCCCGCGAAAACTGATTTCTCGGCCCGCGAAAACTTTTTCCTCTCACATACCGAAAACCTTAGGCCCGCGAAAACTTTAAAATGGCCCGCGAAAATGGTTTTCGGCCCGAAAACAATAATTCATCCGAAAATGAAGAACAGTATACGAAAAACACTAAGTTCTTCAAATCTTCATATCTTCAACAAATTCCAGAAACTCATAACATAATTAAAACCCATATTTTGGGTTTTTAAATATCAATCATCACACATAGCATTTTATCGAACCAAAAACGATGGTGATCCTTTCACCATAAATATAACAGCTTAAAAATATCAGTTTTGGGTTTGTAAGTTTCACCTACCTCACTTCCTAAGCAGTGTTTAAGCAGATTTTTGTTGATGAAGATTGGAAGGAGCGTTTGCCAAATTTCCTTTGTCTCTTTCTCCTTTTTCTCTCGTCTTCTTCTCCTTTCTCTCTTGCTGCTCTTATTTATCTCTAATGATGGTTTTTACTGCTTTTGTTCAGCAGGTGATGAGGCATGGACGTGTTTTTCCTCATGTCCTAAGCAACCCATCAAAGTTTTCCTTCTTTATCGGGCTTGGGCCCAATTATTATTTGGGCTCAATTTCAAGCCTGCCCAAACTTATCTTCACCAATTTCGAAGTTTTGCGAAATCCCCGTATTTAAATTTTACGGGTATTACATCCTCCCCCCCTTCAAGAAATTTCGTCCTCGAAATTTAGGCAGTCGGAAATAATTCGGGGTACTTCTGCCGCATTTCTTCTTCTCGTTCCCACGTTGCTTCCTCAATTGCCTGATTACGCCACAAAACTTTGACCAACGGAATATTTTTATTCCGAAGTTGCTTTACTTCATACATCAAGATTTCTACCGGTTTCTCCTCGTAACTTAAGTCCGGTTTCAACCGTTGATGAAGGGTTTCATTTTGTAGCACATGGCTTGGGTCGGCGACGTATTTTCGCAATGTTGACACGTGAAAGACGTCGTGAACCTGATCTAAAGACGCCGGTAATTCAAGTTGATAGGCGACCTCGCCGATTCGTTTCATGATTCTGAAAGGGCCTATATACCTCGGACTCAACTTCCCTTTGCGTCCGAACCGCTTCACGCCCTTCATTGGGGATATCTTCAAGAATACCCAATCATCCTCCGCGAATTCTAACGGCCTTCATCGTTTATCAGCATAGCTTTTCTGACGACTTTGGGCTGTTTGCATTCTCTCTCGAATCTTTGCAACAGCTTCCGTCATTTCTCGAACCATTTCGGGACCTAGTAGCGCTCGTTCACCGATCTCGTCCCAATGAACTGGGGATCGACATTTATGCCCGTACAAAGCTTCATACGGCGCCATTCCGATCGTAGCCTGAAAGCTGTTGTTGTACGAGAATTCGATCAGCGGAAGGTATTTGCTCCAATTTCCTTTAAAATCTAGCACGCATGCTCGTAACATATCTTCCAGTGTTTGGATCGTCCGTTCAGATTGTCCGTCCGTCTGGGGATGATAAGCTGAACTGAAAGACAACTTGGTCCCCATAGCCTTTTGTAAACTTCCCCAGAAGTTAGACAGAAACCTCGAGTGCCGATCTGAAATGATCGAAATTGGGATTCCATGGAGTCGAACAATCTCTTGAATATATAATTCCGCATACTTCTCCATGGAATATGTTTTATTGATTGGCAGGAAATGGGCAGACTACGTCAATCTATCGGCAATTACCCAAATTGCGTCGTGGCCTTTCACAGTCTTTGGCAGTCCAACGACGAAATCCATTGTTATATGGTCCCATTTCCATTCAGGAATCGTTAACGGTTGTAACATTCCTACCGGCCTTTGGTGTTCAGCCTTAATCTGTTGGCAAGTCAGGCATTGATTTACATAGGTGGCAACATCTTTCTTTATCCCCGGCCACCAATAGTTAACTCGTAAATCCTGATACATTTTCGTCGTACCAGGATGTACAGAGTATGGTGTAGTATGTGCCTCCGTCAATACTTTAAATCGGAGTTCTTCCTTATTTGGCACATACAGACGGCCGTTGTATCGTAAGCTCCCGTCTCCTCGGATTTCAAAATCTGCCGTAGTGCTTTTATTTTGTTCCCCTTTAATCTTCACATAAAGATCATCTTCCTTTTGGGCCTTAATGATTTGTTCCAACAATGTTGGTTTGAGCGTTAGTGCTTCCATTCTCGCTTCGACTTCACCGAAGTTGATCACCTCTACTCCAATCTGGCCCAGCTCCGCACTCAGTTTTACGACTCAAAGCATCTGCAACTACGTTGGCTTTACCCGGATGATAATTGATCACGCATTCATAATCGTTCACCAACTCAAGCCATCGTCGTTGCCTCATATTTAACTCCTTTTGGGTGAAGAAGTACTTCAAGCTCTTGTGATCCGTAAAAATCTCGCATCTTTCTCCGTAGAGGTAATGTCGCCAGATCTTCAGGGCGAATACCACGGCTGCTAGTTCCAGATCGTGCGTGGGGTAGTTTTTCTCGTACTCCTTTAGTTGTCGGGAGGCATAGGCAATTACCTTCCCGTTCTGCATTAGCACGCATCCCAAGCCACTCTTCGAGGCATCCGTATACACCGAAAATCCCTCAGTTCCTGACGGTATTGCTAAAACCGGAGCGGTCGTTAGTCTCTTTTTCAGTTCTTGGAAGCTTTGCTCACACGATTCCGTCCATTTAAACGGAACATTCTTCTTCGTCAAATTGGTGAGTGTTGAGGCAATGCTGGAAAAATCTTTGATGAACTTCCGATAATATCCAGCAAGCCCGAGAAAACTTCTAATTTCCGTGGGAGTGGTTGGTCGTGGCCAATTCTTAATTGCTTCAATCTTACTAGGATCCACCGAAATCCCGTCTCCAGAGATAATGTGTCCCAGAAAGGCCACTTCCGTCAACCAAAATTCGCATTTCTTGAATTTTGCGAATAACTGCTTCTCTCGTAAAATTCCTAGAATTGTTTTTAGGTGTTCTTCATGTTCGTCTTTCGTCTTTGAATAAATAAGGATATCATCTATAAAGACGATCACGAAGCAGTCTAGGAAGTTCTTGAATACCCGATTCATCAGATCCATGAAAGCAGCTGGTGCATTTGTTAACCCGAAAGGCATGACCAGAAACTCGTAATGGCCATACCTCGTGCTGAATGCGGTTTTGGGAACGTCTGCCTCACGGATCTTTAACTGATGATACCCAGAGCGCAAGTCGATCTTAGAGAATACCGTTGCTCCTTGCAATTGGTCAAACAAGTCATCAATCCTCGGCAACGGATACTTATTCTTTATCGTGATCTTATTTTGCTCACGATAATCGATGCACAATCTCATCGACCCGTCTTTCTTTCGAACAAAAAGAACCGGTGCTCCCCATGGAGAGAAGCTCGGTTGGATGAATCCCTTCTGCAACAACTCTTCCAACTGTTCTTTCAGTTCCCGTAGCTCGTTCGGCGCTAATCGATATGGGGCTTTCGATATCGGGGCAGCCCCAGGCATAAGATCGATTTTGAATTCGATCTCTCTATCAGGAGGTAAACCTGGAAGGTCGTCGGGAAACACGTCGGGGTATTCATTCGCAATCGGAACCCCCTCGAGTCTCAAAAGATGAGATTCCTCGGCCTTCATGGCAGAACAAAGATAGAATTTGCAACCCGAGTTAACAAGTCGTCGGGCCTTCAGGGCAGATATTTGAGGAATTCTATCCTTGCTCGCCTTTCCCCAAAAGACGAACTCTCCTCCCTCTGGTGATTGGAACCTCACGATTTCCTTAGAACAGTCAATCATGGCTCCGTATTTCGAATGCCAATCCATCCCGAATATGATGTCGTAATCATTCATCGGGATTACAATTAGATCGACTAACAATTCCCTACCCTTCCATATTTACTGGGTACTTTTCTATCACTAAATTGGTTCGGGTCGGGTTCCCATGTGGTAAACTAACTAAATAATCATTTTTAGAATGGGTAGGATATATTCCGACCCTTGTCACGAAATCAGCCGACACGAAAGAATGTGTGGCTCCCGAGTCAATTAAAATAGAAGTCGGGACATGGTAAATATTCAACGTACCCGTCACCACATCAGGGTTTGTCTCCGCCTCCTCTTTTGTTAATGTAAAGACCCGTGCTGGTACAGGTGGAGGTCGGATCAACGGTTGGGGCTGATTCTGCACCAGGGGTTGTCTCTCCGTGCATGCCCTGGCATAATGCCCCACCTTTCCACACTGGTAGCACTGCGGAGATTGTCTTACTCCATAGCAGACCCCAAAGTGATAGCGCCCGCATTGCTGGCATTGGGGCGTAATATTCTGAGGTCGATTAGAGATATTTGTCGGCCCTTGATTCGGCCTCGGGCGCCAGTTTTGTTGGCCCGGTCGGTTTCCTTGGCTAGACTGCCCTTTGCCAAAGAATTGGCGCTTCTTGTTTCCCCCTCCGCCTTGTTGATTCTCTCTCCTTTTCCTCGCTTCCTGGGCTTCCACAACTACCCGCTCTGCTTGCTCGGCAATTAAGGCGCGTTCGGTAACTTGCATGAATTCCAGCTGTCGCGCGCCGGCTATGCTCAAATCCCGATAGATTTCGGACTTGAGTCCCTGAATGAATCGAGTCACCTTCAGGGTGTTAGTTGCCACGAGAAACGAGGCAAAACGGGACAATTCTTTAAAACGACGGATGTATTCCGCCACCGGCATGCTTCCTTGTCGTAAATTCATGAATTGGAGCATACGCTGCTCCTGTTCATGAGCGGTGAAATATTTGGTGAAGAACAGTTCCTTGAATCTACCCCACGACATGGTGATTGGGTCTTCCAATACTTTTACTGTGTTCCACCAATAGCGCGCGTTCTCCCGTAGAAGGGAAACGGCGCACAGTACCTTCTCATTATCAGGCACTCTGCTATAGATGAACATGTCTTCTATAGTGCCTATCCAGTCTTCAGCCATTGCAGGGTTGGCGGCCTCGGTAAAGATGGGAGGATTCAATTTTCGGAAGTGCTCCCCGATTATTTGTACACGATCGGGCTGTGGGGAAGGACGATGCTCTGACGAGCTCCGATGGTGTATAAAGTCACTAATTTGCTCCGACTGACGCTGAATTAGTTCGGTCAGTCTATCGATGGTATTATGTTCGTGCGTTGGAGATTCGGGCTCGCTTCTTCGGCTCGACTCCCCAACGTGTTTACGTCCCCCTCTCGGCATTTTGTAACTATTCTCCATTCACAGACACATACAAGCACATAGTTATGTACCACATACTATCGTTAAAAATTAAAACTTACAGGCGCGGCTGGTTCTCCCGGCTTTTGAGCAGCAGTACATGGACAGTCTTCAGAATCTAAAGCCTATGCTCTGATACCACCTGTGGCGACCCCACTTTTTCATATAAATAGATAATTGGCGGGTTTTCGCAACGAAAGCCGCGAAAAGCCCACTTTACAAAAACAAAATAGTATATTATACACTATATAAAAGAGTCGTTTTACAAAGGTCTTTACAACGGGCCGAAGCCCCAAAATATCAAACTAATCCTACACCTCCACAGGTCGCGTCCCATGTACTGCATCCGCCCCCAAAAGCCCGTGGAGTCACCGCCACCAGCCGTCTACTTATTAGTACCTATAAAACATGTAACCCTGAGCACAATTGCCCAGTAGGTGAACACCAAAATAATGCGATGCATGCGTGCACATGTCCCCAAATCCCAATATCTCTCATGACAAATGCACGCTCATTTTTCTCATATCTCAATACTCAGGGCCCTAGGTTAGACTCGGCACCTCGCGCGCAACATCACATCAATCATCCGGCCACACAGACTCGGAAATCACATTTCATGGCGGTGGGCACCCCGAGTCGCGTTTTCACGCTGTACCCGGGTAGATAGATCGATCACGTCTATCTCCCGCGTAATCTCATCTCATGACGGTAGGCACCCCGAGTCGCGCTCCCACGCTGTACCCGGGTAGATAGAACGATCACGTCTATCTCCCGTCAAGTCGAGCAATCCTACGACGGTGGGCACCTCAGGTTGCTCAAGCCTGAGTAGACAGAGCGATCACGTCTGTCTCCCGTCAGGTGCACCTACGAGTCTTAACCTCACAAATCTCTGCCAAAGAAAGGCATACACTCTCCCATCGCACAAATGCGATCAATACTCTCGTCATGACATGCCGTGGATGCATGAACAATTAATCGCAGAACATATCAAGTATATTCGAAAAACCTCAAAAATCATTAGAATATTTAAGACGTACTTTTGGTTCAAATACTCCCAAGAATATTAACTTATTTAAGACCCAATACTCCTTTATCAGTTGACCCGAGAAATGGGGTCCAAGCTCGAAAATATTTTATAAAAGTTGACCTGGCGAAAACCTTTCTATGTCGCGAAAAGTTTTGAAAAGCTGGCGAAAACTTTAACTGGCGAAAATCATTTCTTTTAAGTGGCGAAAAGCTTAGGCTAGCGAAAAGTAGCGAACAGCTCAAACTTGGCGAAAACTTGGGAAGTGGCGAAAAGCTTTTTCATTTTGAACAGTAACTAGCGAAAACTTTATATTAAGTAGCGAAAAGTTTTGGTTCGCGAAAACTCACAAAAAGTGGCGAAAAGCTGTTTTGCGAAAACCTCATAAAAAGTGGCGAAAAGCTTGGTTCGCGAAACTTCACAAAAAGTTGGCGAACAGCTTGGTTCGCGAAAAACCTTTTTATTTTGAACAGTGACTAGCGAAAAGCTCAATTCGCGAACACTAAGTGGCGAAAAGCTTTCTTCGCGAAAACCTAATTTTTCGGCCCGCGAAAACTTTTTCTTCCTCACATACCGAAAACCTTAGGCCCGCGAAAACTGATTTTTCGGCCCGCGAAAACTTTTTCTTCCTCACAGTTCGCAAAGTAACTGGCCCGCGAAAACTTAAAATGGCCCGCGAAAATGGTTTTCGGCCCGAAAACAAGAAATCATTCGAAAGTAAAGAACAGTATACGAAAAACACTAAGTTCTTCAAATCTTCATATCTTCAACAAATTCCAGAAACTCATAACATAATTAAAACCCATATTTTGGGTTTTTAAACATCAATCATCACACATAACATTTTATCGAACCAAAAACGATGGTGATCCTTTCACCATAAATATAACAGCTTAAAAATATCAGTTTTGGGTTTGTAGGTTTCACCTACCTCACGTCCTAAACAGTGTGTTTAAGCAGATTTTTGTTGATGAAGATTGGAAGGAGCTTTTGCCAAATTTCCTTTGTCTCTTTCTTCTTTCTCTCTCGCCTTCTTCTCCTTTCTCTCTTGCTCCTTTTATTTATCTCTAATGATGGTTTTTACTGCTTTTGTTCAGCAGGTGACGAAGCATGGACGTGTTTTTCCTCTTAAGCTAAGAAAGGTTCTTTTTTGTAATTTTCCTCCTTTTTGTATCTTTCTTCATCGCAAACCATTTTGGCCATTGGGCCATTCAGTCCTTTAGGGCCTAATTATTTTTCAGTCCCTCAAAGTTTTCCTTCTTTATCGGGCTTGGGCCCAATTATTATTTGGGCTCAATTTCAAGCCTGCCCAAACTTATCATCACCAATTTCGAAGTTTTGCGAAATCCCCGTATTAAATTTTACGGGTATTACATCCTCCCCCCCTTCAAGAAATTTCGTCCTCGAAATTTAGGCAGTCGAAAATAATTCAGGGTACTTTTGCCGCATTTCGTCCTCTCGTTCCCACGTTGCTTCCTCAATTGCCTGATTACGCCATAGAACTTTGACCAACGGAATATTTTTATTCCGAAGTTGCTTTACTTCATACATCAAGATTTCTATCGGCTTCTCCTCGTAACTTAAGTCCGGTTTCAACCGTTGATGAAGGGTTTCATTTTGTAGCACATGGCTTGGGTCGGCGACGTATTTTCGCAATGTTGACACGTGAAAGACGTTGTGAACCTGATCTAAAGACGTCGGTAATTCAAGTTGATAAGCGACCTCGCCGATTCGTTTCAGGATTCTGAAAGGGCCTATATTTCTCGGACTCAACTTCCCTTTGCGTCCGAATCGCTTCACGCCCTTCATTGGGGATATCTTCAAGAATACCCAATCATCCTCCGCGAATTCTAACGGCCTTCGTCGTTTATCAGCGTAGCTTTTCTGACGACTTTGGGCTGTTTGCATTCTCTCTCGAATCTTTGCAACAGCTGCCGTCATTTCTCGAACCATTTCGGGACCTAATAGCGCTCGTTCAACGATTTCGTCCCAATGAACTGGGGATCGACATTTACGCCCGTACAAAGCTTCATACGGCGCCATTCCGATCGTAGCCTGAAAGCTGTTGTTGTACGAGAATTCTATCAGCGGAAGGTATTTGCTCCAATTTCCTTTAAAATCTAGCACGCATGCTCGTAACATATCTTCCAGTGTTTGGATCGTCCGTTCAGATTGTCCGTCTGTCTGGGGATGATAAGCTGAACTGAAAGACAACTTAGTCCCCATAGCCTTTTGTAAACTTCCCCAGAAGTTAGACAGAAACCTCGAGTCCCGATCTGAAATGATCGAAATTGGGATTCCATGGAGTCGAACAATCTCTTGAATATATAATTCCACATACTTCTCCATGGAATATGTTTTATTGATTGGCAGGAAATGGGCAGATTTCGTCAATCTATCGACAATTACCCAAATTGCGTCGTGGCCTTTCACAGTCTTTGGTAGCCCAACGACGAAATCCATGGTTATATGGTCCCATTTCCATTCAGGAATCGTTAACGGTTGTAACATTCCTGCCGGCCTTTGGTGTTCTGCCTTAATCTGTTGGCAAGTCAGGCATTGATTTACATAGGCGGCAACATCTTTCTTTATCCCCGGCCACCAATAGTTAACTCGTAAATCCTGATACATTTTCGTCGTACCAGGATGTACAGAGTATGGTGTAGTATGTGCCTCCGTCAATACTTTAAATCGGAGTTCTTCCTTATTTGGCACATACAGACGGCTGTTGTATCGTAAGCTCCCGTCTCCTCGGATTTCAAAATCCGCCGTAATGCTTTTGTTTTGTTCCCCTTTAATCTTCACATAAAGATCGTCTTCCTTTTGGGCCTTAGTGATTTGTTCCAACAATGTTGGTTTGAGCGTTAGTGCTTCCATTTTTGCTCCGACTTCACCAAAGTTGATCACCTCTACTCCAATCTGGCACAGCTCCGCACTCACGGCTTTACGACTCAAAGCATCTACGACTACGTTGGCTTTACCCGGATGATAATTGATCACGCATTCGTAATCGTTCACCAACTCAAGCCATCGTCGTTGCCTCATATTTAACTCCTTTTGGGTGAAGAAGTACTTCAAGCTCTTGTGATCCGTAAAAATCTCGCATCTTTCTCCGTAGAGGTAATGTCGCCAGATCTTCAGGGCGAATACCACGGCTGCTAGTTCCAGATCGTGCGTGGGGTAGTTTTTCTCGTACTCCTTTAGTTGTCGGGAGGCATAGGCAATTACCTTCCCGTTCGGCATTAGCACGCATCCCAAGCCACTCTTCGAGGCATCCGTATACACCGAAAATCCTTCTGTTCCTGACGGTATTGCTAAAACCGGAGCGGTCGTTAGTCTCTTTTTCAGTTCTTGGAAACTTTGCTCACACGATTCCGTCCATTTAAACGGAACATTCTTCTTCGTCAAATTGATGAGTGTTGAGGCAATGCTGGAAAAATCTTTGATGAACTTCCGATACTATCCAGCAAGCCCAAGAAAACTTCTAATTTCCGAGGGAGTGGTTGGTCGTGGCCAACTCTTAATTGCCTCAATCTTACTAGGATCCACCGAAATCCCGTCTCCAGAAAAAATGTGTCCCAAAAAGGCCACTTCTGTCAACCAAAATTCGCATTTCTTGAATTTTGCGAATAACTGCTTCTCCCGTAAAATTCCTAGAATTGTTTTTAGGTGTTCTTCATGTTCATCTTTCGTCTTTGAATAAACAAGGATATCATCTATAAAGACGATCACGAAGCAGTCTAGGAAATTCTTGAATACCCGATTCATCAGATCCATGAAAGCAGCTGGTGCATTTGTCAACCCGAAAGGCATGACCAGAAACTCGTAATGGCCGTACCTCGTGCTGAATGCGGTTTTGGAAACGTCTGCCTCACGGATCTTTAACTGATGATACCCAGAGCGTAGGTCGATCTTAGAGAATACCGTTGCTCCTTGCAACTGGTCAAACAAGCCATCAATCCTCGGCAACGGATACTTATTCTTTATCGTGATCTTATTTAGCTCACGATAATCGATGCACAATCTCATCGACCCGTCTTTCTTTCGAACGAAAAGAACCGGTGCTCCCCATGGAGAGAAGCTCGGTTGGATGAATCCCTTCTGCAACAACTCTTCCAACTGTTCTTTCAGTTCCCGTAGCTCGTTCGGCGCTAATCGATACGGAGCTTTCGATATCGGGGCAGCCCCAGGCACAAGATCGATTTTGAATTCGATCTCTCTATCAGGAGGTAAACCTGGAAGGTCGTCGGGAAATACGTCGGGGTATTCATTTGCAATCGGAACCTCCTCGAGTCTCAAAAGAGGAGATTCCTCGGCCTTCATGGCAGAACAAAGATAGAATTCGCAACCCGAGTTAACAAGTCGTCGGGCCTTCAGGGCAGATACTTGAGGAATTCTATCCTTGCTTGCCTTTCCCCAAAAGACGAACTCTGCTCCCTCGGGTGATTGGAACCTCACGATTTTCTTAGAACAATCAATCATGGCTCTGTATTTCGAAAGCCAATCCATCCCGAATATGATGTCGTAATCATTCATCGGGATTGCAATTAGATCGACTAACAATTCCCTACCCTCCATATTTACTGGGTACTTTTCTATCACTAAATTGGTTCGGGTCGGGTAGGATATATTCTTAGAATGGGTAGGATATATTCTGACCCTTGTCACAAAATCAGCCGACATAAAAGAATGTGTAGCTCCCGAGTCAATTAAAATAGAAGTCGGGACATGGTAAATATTCAACGTACCCGTCACCACATCGGGGTTTGTCTCCGCCTCCTCTTTTGTTAATGTAAAGACCCGTGCTGGTACAGGTGGAGGTCGGATCAACGGTTGGGGCTGATTCTGCACTAGGGGTTGTCTCTCCGTGCATGCCCTGGCGTAATGCCCCACCTTTCCACACTGGTAACACTGCGGAGGTTGCCTTACTCCATAACAGACCCCAAAGTGATAGCGTCCGCATTGCGGGCATTGGGGCGTAACATTCTGAGGTCGATTAGAGATATTTGTCGGCCCTTGATTCGGCCTCGGGCGCCAGTTTTGTTGGCCCGGTCGGTTTCCTTGGCTAGACCGCCCTTTGCCAAAGAATTGGCGCTTCTTGTTTCCCCCTCCGCCTTGTTGATTCTCTCTCCTTTTCCTTGCTTCCTGGGCTTCCACAACTACCCGCTCTGCTTGCTCGGCAATTAAGGCGCGTTCGGTAACTTGCATGAACTCCAGCTGTCGCGCGCCGGCTATGCTCAAATCCCGATAGATTTCGGGCTTGAGTCCCTGAATGAATCGAGTCACCTTCAGGGTGTTAGTTGCCACGAGAAACGGGGCAAAACGGGACAATTCTTCAAAACGACGAATGTATTCCGCCACTGGCATGCTTCCTTGTCGTAAATTCATGAATTGGAGCATACGCTGCTCCTGTTCATGAGCGGTGAAATATTTGGTGAAGAACAGCTCCTTGAACCTGTCCCACATCATGGTGATTGGGTCTTCCAATACTTTTACTGTGTTCCACCAATAGCGCGCATTCTCCCGTAGGAGGGAAACGGCGCAAAGTACCTTCTCATTATCAGGCACTCTGCTATAGATGAACATGTCCTCCATAGTGCCTATCCAGTCCTCAGCCACTGCAGGGTTGGCATCCTCGGTAAAGATGGGAGGATTCAATTTTCGGAAGCGCTCCCCGATTATTTGTACATGATCGGGCTGTGGGGAAGGACGATGCTCCGACGAGCTCCGATGGTGTATAAGGTCACTAATTTTCTCCGACTGATGCTGAATTAGTTCGGTCAGTCTATCGATGGTATTATGTTCGTGCGTTGGAGATTCGGGCTCGCCTCTTCGGCTCGACTCCCCAACGTTTTTACGTCCCCCTCTCGGCATTTTGTAACTATTCTTCGTTCACAGATACATACAAACACATAGTCATGTACCACATACTATTGTTAAAAATTAAAACTTATAAGCACGGCTGGTTCTCCCGGCTTTTGGGTAGCAGTACATGGACAGTCTTCAGAATCTAAAACCTATGCTCTGATACCACCTTGTGGCGACCCCACTTTTTAAACATAGATAGTTGGCGGGTTTTCGCAACGAAAGCCGCGGAAAGCCCATTTTACAAAAACAAAATAGTATATTATACACTATATAAAAGAGTCGTTTTACAAAGGTCTTTACAACGGGCCGAAGCCCCAAAATATCAAACTAATCCTACACCTCCACAGGTCGCGTCCCATGTACTGCATCCGCCCCCAAAAGCCCGTGGAGTCACCGCCACCAGCCGTCTACTTATTAGTACCTATAAAACATGTAACCCTGAGCACAATTGCCCAGTAGGTGAACACCAAAATAATGCGATGCATGCATGCACATGTCCCCAAATCCCAATATCTCTCATGACAAATGCACGCTCATTTTTCTCATATCTCAATACTCAGGGCCCTAGGTTAGACTCGGCACCTCGCGCGCAACATCACATCAATCATCCGGTCACACAGACTCGGAAATCACATTTCATGGCGGTGGGCACCCCGAGTCGCGTTTTCACGCTGTACCCGGGTAGATAGATCGATCACGTCTATCTCCCGCGTAATCTCATCTCATGACGGTAGGCACCCCGAGTCGCGCTCCCACGCTGTACCCGGGTAGATAGAACGATCACGTCTATCTCCCGTCAAGTCGAGCAATCCTACGACGGTGGGCACCTCAGGTTGCTCAAGCCTGAGTAGACAGAGCGATCACGTCTGTCTCCCGTCAGGTGCACCTACGAGTCTTAACCTCACAAATCTCTGCCAAAGAAAGGCATACACTCTCCCATCACACAAATGCGATCAATACTCTCGTCATGACATGCCGTGGATGCATGAACAATTAATCGCAGAACATATCAAGTATATTCGAAAAACCTCAAAAATCATTAGAATATTTAAGACGTACTTTTGGTTCAAATACTCCCGAGAATATTAACTTATTTAAGACCCAATACTCCTTTATCAGTTGACCCGAGAAATG
Source organism: Lindernia subracemosa (assembly GCA_028392965.1). Classification (NCBI taxonomy): domain Eukaryota; kingdom Viridiplantae; phylum Streptophyta; class Magnoliopsida; order Lamiales; family Linderniaceae; genus Vandellia; species Vandellia subracemosa. The sequence goes on from JAQPCC010000060.1 coordinate 536,462, forward strand.
GGGTCCAAGCTCGAAAATATTTTATAAAAGTTGACCTGGCGAAAACCTTTCTATGTCGCGAAAAGTTTTGAAAAGCTGGCGAAAACTTTAACTGGCGAAAACCATTTCTTTTAAGTGGCGAAAAGCTTAGGCTAGCGAAAAGTAGCGAACAGCTCAAACTTGGCGAAAACTTGGGAAGTGGCGAAAACTTTATATTAAGTAGCGAAAAGTTTTGGTTCGCGAAAACTCACAAAAAGTGGCGAAAAGCTGTTTTGCGAAAACCTCATAAAAAGTGGCGAAAAGCTTGGTTCGCGAAACTTCACAAAAAGTTGGCGAACAGCTTGGTTCGCGAAAAACCTTTTTATTTTGAACAGTGACTAGCGAAAAGCTCAATTCGCGAACACTAAGTGGCGAAAAGCTTTGTTCGCGAAAACCTGATTTTTCGGCCCGCGAAAACTTTTTCTTCCTCACATACCGAAAACCTTAGGCCCGCGAAAACTGATTTTCCGGGCCGCGAAAACTTTTTCTTCCTCACAGTTCGCAAAGTAACTGGCCCGCGAAAACTTAAAATGGCCCGCGAAAATGGTTTTCGGCCCGAAAACAAGAAATCATTCGAAAGTAAAGAACAGTATACGAAAAACACTAAGTTCTTCAAATCTTCATATCTTCAACAAATTCCAGAAACTCATAACATAATTAAAACCCATATTTTGGGTTTTTAAACATCAATCATCACACATAACATTTTATCGAACCAAAAACGATGGTGATCCTTTCACCATAAATATAACAGCTTAAAAATATCAGTTTTGGGTTTGTAGGTTTCACCTACCTCACGTCCTAAACAGTGTGTTTAAGCAGATTTTTGTTGATGAAGATTGGAAGGAGCTTTTGCCAAATTTCCTTTGTCTCTTTCTTCTTTCTCTCTCGCCTTCTTCTCCTTTCTCTCTTGCTCCTTTTATTTATCTCTAATGATGGTTTTTACTGCTTTTGTTCAGCAGGTGACGAAGCATGGACGTGTTTTTCCTCTTAAGCTAAGAAAGGTTCTTTTTTGTAATTTTCCTCCTTTTTGTATCTTTCTTCATCGCAAACCATTTTGGCCATTGGGCCATTCAGTCCTTTAGGGCCTAATTATTTTTCAGTCCCTCAAAGTTTTCCTTCTTTATCGGGCTTGGGCCCAATTATTATTTGGGCTCAATTTCAAGCCTGCCCAAACTTATCTTCACCAATTTCGAAGTTTTGCGAAATCCCCGTATTAAATTTTACGGGTATTACAATGGCGGTGGGCACCCCGAGTCGCGTTTTCACGCTGTACTCGGGTAGATAGAACGATCACGTCTATCTCCCGTCAAGTCTCATCTCATGACGGTAGGCACCCCGAGTCGCGCTCCCACGCTGTACCCGGGTAGATAGAACGATCACGTCTATCTCTCGTCAAGTCGAGCAATCCTACGACGGTGGGCACCTCAGGTTGCTCAAGCCTGAGTAGACAGAGCGATCACGTCTGTCTCCCGTCAGGTGCACCTACGAGTCTTAACCTCACAAATCTCTGCCAAAGAAAGGCATACACTCTCCCATCGCACAAATGCGATCAATTCTCTCGTCATGACATGCCGTGGATGCATGAACAATTAATCGCAGAACATATTAAATATATTCGAAAAACCTCAAAAATCATTAGAATATATAAAACGTACTTAAAATCCCGAGAATAGTAAATTATTTACGACCCAATATTCCTTTATCAGTTGACCCGAGAAATTGGGTCCAAGCTTGAAAATATTTTATAAAAACTTAGTTCAACAAAAAAATTAAAAGATTTGGGCTGAAATCAAACTAAAGCCCAGAATGGTCATACCAGGCCCATGAAAAGCCTACTAAAAGTTGACCTGGCGAAAACCTTTTGACCTGGCGAAAACTTTTCTATGTTGTGAAAAGTTTTGGCATTGCGAAAGGCTGGCGAAAACCATTTTTTTTTTTTTTTTTTTTAAGTGGCGAAAAGCTTAGGCTAGCGAAAAGTAGCGAACAGCTCAAACTTGGCGAAAACTTTGGAAGTGGCGAAAAGCTTTTTTTTTTTCATTTTGAACAGTAGCTAGCGAAAACTTATATTAAGTAGCGAAAAGTTTTGGTTTGCGAAAACTCACAAGAAGTGGCGAAAAGCTGGGTTTGCGAAAACCTAACAAAAGTTGGCGAAAAGCTTGGTTCGCGAAAACCTAACAAAAGTTGGTGAAAAGCTTGGTTCGCGAAAACCTCATAAAAAGTGGCGAAAAGCTTGTTCGCGAAAACTTCATAAAAAGTGGCGAAAAGCTTGTTCGCGAAAACCTCATAAAAAGTGGCGAAAAGCTTGGTCGCGAAAACCTCATAAAAAGTGGCGAAAAGCTTGGTTCGCGAAAACCTAAAAAAAGTTGGCGAAAAGCTTGGTTCGCGAAAACCTCATTATTGGCCCGCGAAAACTTTTTCCTCTCACATACCGAAAACCTTAGGCCCGCGAAAACTTTAAAATGGCCCGCGAAAATGGTTTTCGGCCCGAAAACAATAATTCATCCGAAAATGAAGAACAGTATACGAAAAACACTAAGTTCTTCAAATCTTCATATCTTCAACAAATTCCAGAAACTCATAACATAATTAAAACCCATATTTTGGGTTTTTAAATATCAATCATCACACGTAGCATTTTATCGAACCAAAAACGATGGTGATCCTTTCACCATAAATATAACAGCTTAAAAATATCAGTTTTGGGTTTGTAAGTTTCACCTACCTCACTTCCTAAGCAGTGTTTAAGCAGATTTTTGTTGATGAAGATTGGAAGGAGCGTTTGCCAAATTTCCTTTGTCTCTTTCTTCTTTTTCTCTCGCCTTCTTCTCCTTTCTCTCTTGCTGCTCTTATTTATCTCTAATGATGGTTTTTACTGCTTTTGTTCAGCAGGTGATGAGGCATGGACGTGTTTTTCCTCATGTCCTAAGCAACCCATCAAAGTTTTCCTTCTTTATCGGGCTTGGGCCCAATTATTATTTGGGCTCAATTTCAAGCCTGCCCAAACTTATCTTCACCAATTTCGAAGTTTTTCGAAATCCCCGTATTTAAATTTTACGGGTATTACATACATGTGGAGCAATCGTCGTCTATTTACCATGTACGATCGGGACCTGCAAAACAAATTATCGGGACTTTGGTACCCATTTTTGGACGGGTCCTCCCTGGTTAGCAGTGAAACAATTATGCATATAAGGTTCAAATTTGGAAGCAAAATTATCACATAAAGCAGTCATAGGAATCCACATTTGTCGAGGACTACTTATTTCCATTTGTAGCTTAGGTTTCTGTAATACCCGAAAAATTTAATACGGGGATTTCGCAAAACCTCGAAATTGGTAAAGATAAGTTTGGGCGGGCTTGAAATTGAGCCCAAGTAATTTGGGCCCAAGCCCGATAAAGAAGGAAAACTTTGAGGGACTGGAAAATAATTAGGCCAAAAGCACTGGATGGATTCGTATTTTTCATAGAGAAATCTCTGTTTGCAATGAAGAAAGATACAAAAGAAGGAAAATTACAAAAAAGACCCTTTCTTAGCTTAAGAGGAAAAACACGTCTATGCTTCATCACCTGCTGAACAAAAGCAGTAAAAAACCATCATTAGAGATAAATAAGAACAGCAAGTGAGGAAGGAGAGGGAGGCGAGAGAGAAAGAAAAAGGAGACAAAGGAAATTTGGCAAAAGTTTCTTCCAACCTTCATCAACGAAAACCTGCATAAATACTGCTTAGGAAGTGAGGTAGGTGAAACCTACAAACCCAAAACTGATATTTTTAAGCTGCTTTGTGTGTTACGTGATGTTCTTGAAATGTTATGATGGTGTTTATGTGAGTTGGAAGGATGTTTATGTGATGATTGATGTTTAAAAACCCAAAATATGGGTTTTAATTATGTTATGAGTTTCTGAAATTTGTTGAAGATATGAAGATTTGAAGAACACAGTGTTTTTCGTATACTGTTCTGTGTTTTCGTATGATTTCTTGTTTTCGGACCGTTTGAAGTTTTTCGCGGGCCTAAGATTTTCGGTATGTGAGAGGAAAAAGTTTTCGCGGGCTGAGGTATTTCGCGAATTGTGAGATATCACGGGCCGAAAACCAGTTTTCGCGGGCTGAGGTATTTCGCGAACTGTGAGACATCACGGGCCGAAAACCAGTTTTCGCGGGCTGAGGTATTTCGCGAACTGTGAGACATCACGGGCCGAAAACCAGTTTTCGCGGGCCGAAAGCCAGTTTTCGCGAACTGAGCTTTTCGCCACCCTTTATTAGATTTCGCGAACCCAAGCTTTTCGTCACTGAGTTCGCGAACTGAGCTTTTCGCTAGTCACTGTTCAAAATAAACAAGGTTTTCGAACCAAAGCTTTTCGTCACTGTTTTCGCACCAAAGCTTTTCGCCACTGTTTTCGAACCAAAGCTTTTCGCCACTGTTCAAAACGAAAAAGCTTTTCGCCACTTCCACAGTTTTCGCCAGGTCAACTTTTATAAAATATTTTCGAACTTGGACCCCATTTTCGGGTCACTGATGGAGGAGTATTGGGTCTTAAATAATTCACTATTCTTGGGATTTTAAGTATTTGAACCAAAAGTACGTTTTATATATTCTAATGATTTTTGAGGGTTTTTCGGATATACTTGATATGTTCTGCGATTGATTGTTCATGCATCCACGGCATGTCATGACGAGAGTATTGATCGCATTTGTGCGATGAGAGAGTGTATGCCTTTCTTTGGCAGAGATTTGTGAGGTTAAGACTCGTAGGTGCACCTGACGGGAGACAGACGTGATCGATCTGTCTACTCAGGCTTGAGCAACCTGAGGTGCCCACCGTCGTAGGATGGCTCGACTTGACGGGAGATAGACGTGATCGTTCTATCTACCCGGGTACAGCGTGGGAGCGCGACTCGGGGTGCCTACCGTCATGAGATGAGATTAGGCGGGAGATAGACGTGATCGATCTATCTACCCGGGTACAGTGTGAAAACGCGACTCGGGGTGCCCACCGCCATGAGATGTGATTTCCGAGTCTGTGTGACTGGATGATTGATGTGATGTTGCGCGCGAGGTGCCGAGTCTAACCTGGGGCCCTGAGTATTGAGATATGAGAAAACTGAGCGTGCATTTGTCATGTGAGATATTGGGATTTGGGGACATGTGCACGCATGCATCGCATTATTTTGGTGTTCACCTACTGGGCAATTTTGCTCAGGGTTACATGTTTTATAGGTACGGGTGAGTAGCGGTTGGTGGCGGTGACTCCACGGGCTTTTGGGGGCGGATGCAGTACATGGGACGCGACCTGTGGAGGCGTAGGATTGTTTTGATATTTTGGGGCTCCGGCCCGTTGTAAAGACTTTTGTAAAACGACTCTTTTATATATTGTATAATATACTATGTTGTTTTTGTAAAATGGGCTTTCCGCGGCTTTCGTTGCGAAAACCCGCCAACTATCTATGTTTAAAAAGTGGGGTCGCCACAGTTTCCAAATTTGTTGTACCTTTTTGAAATTTAACTTTTCAGCATCGGTGAATGTGTGTCTTTTTGTAGAAGAGAAAATTTTCTCTTTCGCCAGTCGCTTAAGATGTAACTCGGATTTGACTTTGACCGGGTACTTGAGAGAGGAATACGAGCTTATAGAATCAATAGCATTAAGTATAGAAGTGTCGTATTTCCTACCTTCTAGACTCACATCATTCACTTTGTAATGTGTACTAAATGAGCTACTTTTGTTTAGACAATTATTACTTTTGGACGTTTCAGTTTTAATAGAGAATGTGTACTTATTGTCTGTTTTAGCTTTAGTAGCTTCTTGCTTTATCTTTGGAATGACTTTAGGAATTTTTGGAGGAAGAATAGAGTTAGGAATAATTTTGTTTATTGTAATAGAAAATGAATTGTCTTGCTCTATTCTTGCCTGCTTTATAGGTTTAGTCATTGGTTTAGAAGATATATCGTTTATTGTCATTTGAGTTTTCTGATCCTGTTTAGAAGATATATCGTTTAAAGGTTCAGGTTTTACAGGATGAATGGTTGTAGTTGTGCCCTTTTCTAAGGAATATTTGAGAATTGAATTCTCCTTTAAAAGCTTATCCATTTTTGCTCGAAACTCTTTACGTTCTGATTCCAGAAGAGGATGTAATTCAGCAATTTTGCGTTCATTTTCTTGAATATCACGATCTTTAGAGTTTGGTTTTGTTGATTGTATAGAATGTTCCTTGTTTGGCACGGACTCACTTGTTTGAGTCGACTTATTTAGAGACAATATAGTTTCTTTTATTTGGCGTTGCTCAGTTTGTCCTCGTTTAGCTAGAACATCTTCTAATTCTTTAATTTTTGAATATAATTGATTTCTTTGTTCAAGAAGACTTTTATTTTGGGCTGCACTATTTATTTTTTCGTCTCTACATGTAGATAATTCTTTTGTAAGTTCGCTTATAGTTGATTCTTGTTGTGCGACCCTTGTCTTTAAGCTCGTCAGCCTTTCTTGTTCTATTGTTAGTTTATTTTTAAGAATAGATTTTTCTTCTAGACTATTAACTAAGCAGTTGTAATTATTTTCTAGCCTAGCTTCTAATTCTTTGATTTTTATCAAGTAGTTGGCTTCCATATTTACTTTCTGGGTTGGATGTTTTTTTATCGTTATCGTGTTTTTGAATTGATATTTAATTTTGGATCAATGTGTTCGAATAAATTTTCGAAGGATTAAGTTTTCAGAAGTTTAGGTATCAAAAAAACTTTTGAAATGATTAGAAAAGAAAAAAAACTTATACCGAGAATAATTTTTTTGTACCGAAAAATTTTACCAGTCCAAAAAAAAATTTGTTACCCAAAAATTTTTTCGTATGAACCGAGAACCTTTTTGAAGCAAGTACGCAAAAAATCTCGTAGCTAAAAATTTAAAATTTTAGGACTTTTTTGGCTACCTGAAACTATCGAAAATTTTGTGTTCCGAAAATCTTTTTCTCATTTGTGCAAGTTTTCGTATAATAAATGTTTTCTTAGTCACTGTAGCGTTCGAAAATTTTGACAAATGTTTTTCGTATGATAAAATATATTTTCGTACTTCAAAATTTTTCGTAAGGAAAGTTTTTCGTATCAAGGCATAGAAAGTTTTTCGTATGTGGAAAAAATTTAAACAATTGTCGTATCCAATTATTTTCGTACGAAAGTCAGACAATCGTTTTTCGTATGGACTTTTTTTTTTCGTACGAAGAAGAAAAAACTTTCGTATGTTAACAATGATAGTTTTTCGTATTATATAATTTCGTACGCAAAATTTCGTATTCAAACCTTTTTCGTATAGAAAATAATTTTCGTACGAGAAAAGAAATAATTTTCGTATGAATTACTGTAGCGTTCGAAAACTTTGAAAAATGTTTTTTTTTTCGTATATGTTTTCGTACGACAAAAAATGTTTTTCGTATCAAATAATTTTTTGAATGAATAGTGTGCGAAAACGTTTTTCGAATGAACAGTAGCTTGCGAAAAAAACATTTTCGGGTCAGTAGTATGCGAAAATCTTTTTCGGATGAAAACTTGAAATCGAGATTTTCGTATTGTGATATATTTCGTACGAGAAAAATTAATTTTCGTATCAAATGACTTTTTCGTATAACGAATATTTTTCGTACGCAAAAACTAATTTATTTTCGTATCAATATAATTTTCAAGAATATTTTCGTACTTAAAACAAATTTCGTATGGGAAGTTTTTCGTATCAAAGAATAGAAAGATTTTCGTATGTGAAAACAACTTAAAAAATTTTCGTATCCAAGTTTTTCGTATGAAAGTCAGACTAAATAGTTTTTCGTATGGACTTTTTCGTACGAGAAAAAATTTTCGTATGTTAAAATGATAGTTTTTCGTATAATAGAATTTCGTACGAAAATCAAGTTTTTCGTATCTAACGTTTTTCGTATGACGAAAAAGAAAAGTCAACACGAAAAAATTTTATAATGTGACAGATACGAAAATTTTGGTCAATGCGAAAATAGGTACGAAAACAGTGTCATGCGAAAAAAAAACTTGATACGAAAAATTTTGAATGGTGCGAAAAACGTGATTATATATGCGAAATCTTCAAATAACACCCAAATTAACATATTAAGCACAGTTAATCGATCGAAATACGTTGGGTAATCATCTTAAATACTCGATTAACACGATCAAAAGCAAAATATAGTCCAATTAAGCAAAATCAGTGAAGAACAGTTTGAAGATGAGAAAATAAATTCGATAGCAGATCTAAAAATTGAGCTCAAATAATCGAAGATAATCGCAGTTAACCTATATCAAATAATTCGCAATCAGTTTTCGTTCAGAATCAAGTGAAAATCAGAGATTAAACAGCATACGAAATGTCGATTTCAGCTCAAATCACTGTAGCAAGCGAAAAATGCTTTTGACGTGAAGAACACATCATACGACAAAAAAAAATTTCAGCAACAAAATTCATCAATTCACACGATTTTGGTTCCGATACCAATTGTTAGGTCCGATTTTAATATCCAACATATGAACTCGAGCATAGATTCGATAGATTTACCTCGATGATAATGCGAGCGGAAGCTTAAGGATTAAATCAATCAAATCTTCATTAATCACAAACTTTCTCTACAATTCTCCTCTTTCTCTCTCTACAATTAACCCTAGCTTAGATAGTGATTAGAGAGAGTGTTTCTAGTGAGAGAAAGCTAAACTCAAGTTATGTGCTAATCACACATACTTGCCCTATATATACCAATCAATATTGGTATATTTGCATTCTAGTCCCTAACTATACATATATTACAATTTAGTCCCTAGACAAAGATAACAACATTATTGAACACTATAAAATATTTCCAACAGTTTACGATGAAGCAACGTTAACGAATGAAATTCGATCGTAAACCTCTTAAGACCTGAATTAATAACATATAGTTTACGATAAAGGCTGTTTATGTTAGGAATATTTTATTGTGTTCAATTAATTAGAATTATCTTTGTAGTTTATTTAAATAGATTTTATTTAAAAAGAGGCTTAGTGTAATTGGGCTTTGTTAGGGGCCCAAGTATTATATACCAAAATGTGGTATAAATACTTGAACCCTAACACATAATAAAATGTGTATTGTGTGAAACTCTAACTAGAGAGAGAAAGTGAGCCCCCAACCTCTCAAGGGCACAACACCCCACGCCAAGCTTCGATTCTTCCCATCCAAATCGTGGTAAACTCGTTTTATATTTGCTTAGTTGGATATTCTAGGCCTTACAAGTGGTATCAGAGCCACGCGCATTAAGATTTGAGTCAAATTTTTTGTTTTATTTTTCGGTGTTCATCGCATGTTCTTCGAAATTTTTCGAAAAATTTGACATGTTTTGGTGTTTTTGTGCTTGATTGAGTGTTTAGGAGTTAGGATATACATGTTTTGATCTTTACCTGGGGCTAATTTGATTAAATTTTGTGTTCGGGATCGAAAAATAGCTCATTTTGTTAGCAGCTACAGTAACTTTTCGCTGCTACAGTGTTTCCGGTGCTACAGTGAAGTTTTCGGTGCTACAGGAAAGTTTTCGGTGCTACAGTGCTATAGGAACTTTTCGGTGCTACAGTAACTTTTCGGTGCTACTGTATTTTTCGCAGCTACAGTAAAAAAAAAAAAAAACTTTTCGGTACTTTACTATGTTCTCGGCAAAAAAAAAAAAGAGGTTTTCGATACTACAGTAAAAAATAATATATTACTAACTTATTTACAACTTCGCCATCGAAAACATAAATTTAAAAAAAAAAAAACTTTTCAGCATAGTAAGTTCTCTGTAAAAAAAAAACACTAAGTTTTCGGTATTACATTAAAAAAAAACTTTTCCCACTCTTTAGGTTTTCGCATGCATTAAAAAAATAAATAAATAATTAAATAAATAAAAAATTAATAAAGGCTCGAAAATTACTGTTCATTCGAAATCATCTCGAAATTTTTTCGGTATACACCAAAAAAAATTTCGGTACCAAAAATTTTCGATACTTCACAATATTTTTCGATAAATCAAACTTGTTAGGAATATTTTCTAGTGTTCAATTATCATGTTATCTTTGTCTAGGGACTTAATTGTATTTTATGTAAATATAGGGACTAAAGTGTAAATATATCAAAGTATGCTTTGGTATATATAGGGCAAGTGTGTGTAAAATACACACAACTTGAGTTTTAGTTTCTCTCACTAGATTAGATTTCTCTCTCATCTTTAGCATAATTAGGGTTTAATTGTAGAGAGAGAAAGTGAGGTATATTGTAGAGAGAAACTTGGATTGCAATGAAGATTGATTGAAGATTTAATCCATAAGCTTCCGCGCAAATCATAAAAGGTAATCTCGATTGATCTTAATTCTCAAGTTTAATCATATGTTGGATGAAATCTGTGACCTACAAGTGGTATCAGAGCATGCGTGTTAAGAATTGATTGATTTTTAGGCTTAATTTGATGTTTACGATGGTGTTCGATTGATGAATTGATGTTTACGATAGCTACTGTTCATCGCACTGTTCATCGCGATTTACACTGTTCATCGCTTTCTTATTTGAGCTGCTTGCTTAGGTGTTTACGATGAATTCACTGTTTGCGATGATTAATAGTTGATTAATTGAGGTGATTATTGCAGAATTTGGACCAAATTATTGATTTTCGATCGAATTGTTCTTATGATCTTCAAAGTGTTCATGTCAAAAAACTCGAAAATTCTATATGTTTTGCTTTTAATCTGGTTTAATCGAGTGTTTTTACATATTTAATTGCTGATTTCGATCGTTTATCTGAGCTTAATTTTAGAATTTAAGTGTTTTTGATCAAATTTTACTGTATTTGTAAAGTTTACGAATAAAAACTTAGTTTACGAACAGAAAACTTTACGATCAAAGCTTTATAGTTTACGGTCAAATCATTTAAGTTTACGGTCAACGAAAAGTTTACGAAAGCTTTTCAATCGTAAACCTTGTTTACGATTTCAACAGTGAGTGTGTTAAAGGTTTACGAATACATTTCATTCGTAAACAAAGTTTACGAAAGACACTGTTTACGAATACTTTTCAATCGTAAACTTTACTGTACGGAAGTTACTGTTTACGAATACTATTCATTCGTAAACTTTGCTTTACGGAGGTACTGTTTACGAATACTTTTCAATCGTAAACATTTCTTTACTGAAATCACTGTTCATTCGTAAAAAAAAAAAAAAAAAAAAAATATTTTTTGCGAACGTTACTGTTCATCCGTAAAATTTTTTTTGCGCACGTTACCGTTCATTCGCGAATCACTGTTCATCCGTAAAAAAAAAAAAAAAAGCGCACGTTACTGTTCATTCGTAAAATTTTTTTTTCGCGCGTTACTGTTCATTCGTAAAAAAAAATTTTCGCGCGTTACTGTTCATTCGCGAATTACTGTTCATTCTTAAAAAAATATTTCATTTAGGAAGAGGTTTACGAATATATTTCATTCGTAAACTTTACTTTACGAAGGAACTGTTTACGAATAGCTTTTTACTCGTAAACCTTACTTTACGAAGTTACTGTTTACAGTTCTTAAAAGTTTACGAACGATTCTCATTCGTAAACATTCTTTACTCGTAAACTAAAAAGCACTGTTTACAGCTTGTCTTTCATTCGTAAACTAATATTGTGTCAAATCAGAACCGCAAAACCTTACATTCTTTTAATAATATACAAAGTCTACGATACAATCTAAGTCGATAATTAATATTTGTATCTAAACTTTGCTGTGCTGAAAAGCTTATGTACTGAACTGAAATTAAAAGTTTGCGGTTAATATCAATATCTAAAATTTTCTAAACAGAATAGAAAACATTAATCAAATTTAAAATCAATTCTAAAACACGTCAACGATCAATATACATCCAACAATTTTATTTGAACAAAATTTAAGAATCCAACATTCTATATAGAATTTAATTACCAACATTATTTGAACTTAAATTTTCAAACTTCTATATTTGAACTGAAAAGATTAAAATGGATTTATTTCACGAACAAATGATCAAGACACTAGAAGCGAGGCTAGCTAATAACGAGCGTGTCTTAAGAAAACATCTAGAAATTGAAGCTAGTCTTGAATGTCAATTGACCAATGCAAAGGATGAGATTATCAGGTTGAAGACTAAGACCACAGAACATGAATCAAAAATATGTGAGTTGAAAACAAGTCTGTCTACCTGTGATGAAGCAAACAAGTCAATGTTGCAAAAATTCTCATCCACAAATAATGAAAAAGAAATGGTCAAGAAATTAGAAGCAAGATTAGCCAATAATGAAGTTGTCCTAAGAAAACATCTATTAGAAGAAGCCAATCTAGGAATAAAACTTCAATTAGCTAATGAGAAAATAGCTAAACTTAACAATGATCTTGCTAAATCAAATTCTGAAACAACAGAACTAAAGGAAAATAAAGATTATCAAGCTCAAAATAAATGTCTTTCGGAAGAACTCACTAGATTACACTGTAAAATTAAAGAACTAGAGGTTCTTCTTACAAAGAAAGAACAAATTGAGCTAAAATTGTCTCGAAACAAGTCGACTCAAACAATTGAGTCAGTGCCAACTGAGGAACATTCTTTACAATCTATAAAACCCGAATCTAAAGATTGCTCTATTCCAGAAGATACTCACAAAATTGCTGAATTACATTCTCTTCTGGATTCCGAACAAAACGGGTTTCGAGCTCAAATAGATAAACTTTTAAAGGAGAATCTAATTCTCAAAAATTCCTCTCAAAAAGGCGCAAGAATGACTAAAGCTATCAAGAAAGAAAGAATAGAGGAAGACACATTATCTTCTATTGCCTTGACTAAATTTGGCGATACCTCTATTCCTAATCCAAAAATATCCAAAGTCATTCTAAAATCAAAATTAAAGAAAGAAGCTACTAAAACTAAAGTAGACAATAATTACACATTCTCTATTAAAACTGAAACGTCCAAAAGTAATAATTGTCTAAACAAAAGTAGCTCATTTAGTACACATTACAAAGTGAATGATGTGAGTCTAGAAGGTAGGAAATACGACACTTCTATACTTAATGCTATTGATTCTATAAGCTCGTATTCCTCTCTCAAGTACCCGGTCAAAGTCAAATCCGAAAAGCATCTCAAACGACTGGCGAAAGAGAAAATTTTCTCATTTAACGCAAGACACACATTCACCGATGCTGAAATTTTTAATTTTCATAAGGTTCAACAAGTTTGGAAACCTAAGCTAGAAATAGAAATAAGTAGTCCAAAACAACATTGGGTTCCTCAGTTCAAGACTACTTTACATACAAATTCCATACTTGAACCATTGGTGCTTAAATATTTATCTGCTAACCAGGGAGGACCCGTCCAAAAATGGGTACCAAAGTCCCGATAATTTGTTTTGCAGGATCCCGATCATACATGGTAAATAGACGACGATTGCTCCACATGTATGGTCGGTATGCAATGATGAGCAGTCGCACAAGACCCCGACACGTGTGGTATTCGGTTTGCTCCCCACACGTGATCGGTCTGCGACGTGAGCAAACACACCAAATCAAGACTATTCCAAAGCTCTTGATTTAACATTGTTTTTATTTTTATCTTTTCGTCAAAAAAAAAAAAAAAAAAAAAAAAACCATAAAAAAAAGAGGCCAATAAATAAAAAAAAAAGAAAGAAAAGGCCACAAAAAAAAAACAAACAGAAAGAAAAGGCAATAAAAAAAAATAATAATAAAAAAAAATTGAGCTACAATGTTCAAAGAAGGCCGAGCCGATTTCAAAATTCAAAGTGCGCTTGAATTTCAGGGGAGTCAAACTCTATATCTTAAGTTCTTGATTTTCAAAGGGAGTTCGACTTATTATAAAGAGCGCTTACCTTTACAGAATATTCGGTCTTCATATTCTATATTCTTTTTGGGGGAGTGGATAGATAGATAGACAAGGCGCATGAACTTCAAAAGAGCGTATTACCATAGTTCTAATGTAAAAAGCGCATATGTTTTAGGGGGAGTGAGACTTATAAGTGCAAAAGGCACATTTATTGGGGAGTGTCACTTCAAATACAAAAGGCGCTTGATTTTTTTGTAATATGCAATCTCTCAAAAGGCGCATCTATTTAGGGGGAGCACGGGCATCACATTAGAATTAGCGCAAGTATTTAGGGGGAGTGTTACCTAAATACAGCGCTAGAGCTTAAAAGGGGATGCCCTGAAGACAACCTTCATGCTTTGAAGAGGGAGTGCTACCTAAATGCCAACAAGCGCATGGACACAAAAGAGTTGTTCACATACCTGTTCCAAAGGATTAGTAGACCCAACTGATCCTAACCCAGGAACAAACCCCGAGTGTATGTGAGGGTATTGAGCGTATCACGATGACATCCTTACAACTCAACCACAAACTATCCGGGCCATAACCATATAGGTACAGGACTGATTTATCAGATCCCGGGTAGAAGACGCTTCATCTGGTCCAAAGGCGCATGCACGACCCTTCCTAGCTACTCATTTGTCTCCCTAAAGACAGATGTTTCAATATCTCACGGGGAACCGCATATACTATCACCGTTTCATTTGGAAGCGGTAGATATTGAACAAAGTGGTCCACAGCCCCACACCACGACTTTCTTGAACACGTAAATGTCTAGTGTGTCCTCATAGCCTAAATTTTTTTTACATTTTCTAGGACACATACATTCTTTTACACACATATTGCAGGTCTACGTGACCATGCCAGAACTTCTGTAGACGCATCATTAAATGATGTGCTTCTATGATCAGAAGGAAGTCCTGCCGTTGCAACATAAAAACAACAACGGTAGCAGGCCATCTTCTGGAGCACGACTCTAGAACGATGTCAACGGGATGCCTATGTGGCCCCGTAGTCCTTTCAAATGCAAGTCTGTGTGACTTTGCATCAACGACCAAGAGTGACATCAAGGGATGTTTCACGATGATCGGTCGTCTGTCCCGTTTTCAGGTACTTCATCCGGAATTCAACGACAACACGTTCCGCGTACACTCAGGTTCACCTTGATCACACAGCATGACGATACAAATGAATCGCCATGAGGGGGAGAAGTATATCAAGGAGGCGAAGCACGTGAACTCATTAAAGAAGCCAAGCTTTCAACGCACGTGCTGAACCACAACAAACAAGACCTCTCTCCATGGTTCGAGCATACACGACAAGTCAATGCTGACGATCCGCGCGACTCTGATATATGCAAGAAGGTGACCAAGATTCAAGTTGCAATGAAGAAAAAGAGGGTGGATGTAAATAGGGGGAGACTGAAGATTCTCGATTCTCCAGATGCTCTCAGCTATTTTCTTCAAACAGCAACAGAAGACCGTGTCAAATTCAAAGTTGAACACAAAGGCAGAGATTTTAAAAGTGGGAGATTTGTTAGGATCATTTTATTGTGTTCTTTATATTTTAGATGCTTCCGTCTTTGGTGTATTTAGTTCTTTGGTTTAGATGTTATTTGGGTTTGTAATTTTGCTTAATTAAGTATTAGTTGTTTGGGCTAATTAGGTTTTGGGCTTGATGGGCTTTAATATACCAACTAATGTGGTATATAAAGATCCACCAAGCCCTAGTTTCAAAAATGTTCATTTTTCAAGCATTGTGTCTTCTTGAACAAGCCAACCTAAAACACTCCTAAGCTAAAATCGATCTCACCATATCCTAGGTTGCTATCTTTGTTGCTTGCATTATATTAGATGAAAAGGGACTTACAAGTGGTATCAGAGCAAGCGTGAGGGAGCTTTGAAGCGATTCTTGGAGTTATTGAGCTATTTTCGTCACTTTTTTTTGCTGTTTTTGAGCTTTTTTTGGCTGTTTTTCTGCCTTTTCTGAGCTGTTTTTGGGGTTTCTCGGCCATTTTCTGGTATTGGGGAACTTATTCCAGCAAAAACAGCATTTCTGGGCAGATTTTGGGCATTTACAGCAAGATTTTTGGATTTTTCTGGGTTTCAGCTTGAAGATCTTCATCCTGTTCATCATTCGCGGAACAGACAAAGAATTCGCGAACTTCTCTGCTTTGCGAACCTCTCTGCTTTGCGAACCGCCACTCCCGCGAACTTCAATTCGCGAAGTGTTCCGCTTCATCCGCGAACCTCAACACGCGAACCAGGATCACGAAGCTCAGGCCACTTCACGAACCCCACTTCATCTGCGATCTTTCGATTCGCCAACCTTCAGCTCAGCTTCGCGAATCATTTAGCCAACCCGTGAACTCACTTCGCCAACGCAGATCACGAACCGGTCTTCAATTCGCGAACCAGCCATTTCGCGAACCCCTCGATTTCACGAATCCAGCTCAAGTTCGCGAACCCTTCGATTTCACTATCCAGCTCAAGTTCGCGAACCTCACTAACTTCAAGTTTCAACACTTCAAAGTTCCACACACGTTTAAAGATCACCCACATCTAATATAGTATGGACACACTCGCCATGGGAAGCGACGTCAGACCACCAGTGCTGCGAAGAGGCGAGTTCTCTATCTGGAAGAACAGATTCTTCAACTTCCTGGAGATCAAAGACAACGGAGAGGAGATGATCAGATCACTCCAAAGCGGCCCCGAAACATTCACGATCACACTCCCCGGGGACGACACCGTGACTCCTCCCATCCTTCCACAGATAGTACCCAAGTCTCCAGCCGACTACACTGATCTTGAAAGACGAAGCATTAGGGCAGACCTCATGGCCAAGACCTACCTCCTACAAGCCATGCCAAATGAAATCTACATTCAGGTAGATAGCTTCCAGACTGCCAAGGAAATGTTCGACGAGATCTCTAAGTTGATGCAGGGCACTGATATCGGTTTAAGAGCCAAGAAAGCCAACACATTGGCGGCTTACGACTCCTTCAAGGCTCGACAGGGCGAGCCAATTGGTGAAACCTATCGTAGGTTTATGATCCAAACCAATGAGCTGCGGAAGATCAGCATCATGAAGTCCAACTTGGAGCTAAATGTAAGATTCCTTACATCATTACAGCCTGAGTGGAAGAAGATTGCCACAAATTTCAGGCAGAACAAGGACCTCGATGAAATTGACATCCACAGCATCTACGAGAGCCTCGAACAGCATTCAGATGACGTAAACGAGGCGGTGGAGGAGCAGAAGAATAAGGCTGTGGCCGACTCACTAGCCTTAGTGACGGACAAGAAGAGCGCAAAGCCGAGCAAAGGCAAAGCCATCAAGATCACAAGCCCCTCCACCTCCGAAGATGACTCAGGCTCGGACTCCGATCAGGAGATGAAGGAGCTCCAGAAGCACTTGGCTCTGGTAACGAAGATGATGAACAAAAAGTTCTTCAAGAAATCATCATCCTCGTCCAACAAACAAAGGATCTCGTCAGGACCCAATCCTCAGACCCGACCATTTCAGCCAGCTGAAACCAAGGCCCCAGCCGAACCGAGAAAATGCTACAACTGTGGCAAACCAGGACACTTTGCCAATGACTGTCCCCTTCCGAAGAAAAAGAAGGACGAAGAGTATTATCTCAGGAAGCTGCAGTTGATCAGGCAGAAGAATCAAGGCAAAGCACTAGTGGCCGAGCAGGACCACTGGCTCGAGGACTCCACCGATAGCGAGCCCGAGAACCTTGCCCTGATGGCACGGCTGGAAGGAGACGGATCAGACGAGGAGGAGCAGCCGGAAGCTAGCACCAGTACCAGCACGAATGAAGTAGATGAACCGTGCAACGGCGAGGAGGTATACTCTTTCAACGATAGTATGCTTTTAAAATTACAAAATAAAATAGAGGTCCTAAGTAAAGAACGTAAAAATACTAGGTCTTTAGAAAAGAAATTAGTAAAAACTCAAGCTATTCTAACCATGACACTAGAAGAAAGGTTAGAAAATAGCTTAAGTATGACAGAACAAGACTTAGAAAAATCTAATGATAAAGTTAGTGAATTGACAAATAGGATAGCGACCTTAGAATGCAATAAAAACGAAGCTTCTAGCAATAATTCTAGAATTACAGAACTAGAAGCCCAATTAGCTAATAACCGTGCATCCCTCATTAATCGACTAAGCGATATAGGTTCCCTGAATTGTCGATTAGAAGCCGCAAATCTTAGGGTAGCTGGTCGAGATGAGGAAATAATTAAATTGAATAAAAAACTTGAAGAGTTAACGGCGAACTTTAGGAAGAGTGAGAATGAGCGAATTAACAAGACTAGCGAATATAATCTGATGAATAGCGAACGTGCGGGGCTATATGCTAAGATTAAGAGCTTAGAAGACATTATCACGAAACGAGGGCAATCAGAACAAACAGTATTCCTTAGTCAGCCCAAGGATACTAGGTTCTATGATCCACGAGCAGGATTAGGCTTCGTCAAGACCATCAAACCTGAAGCCAAGAAAACCCCCACTCGCTACGATGATAGTTGTCTAGGTCTATCGCTCATGCGCTTCATTCAGGCTTCAAAAAGCGAACCAACGAGAAGAGAAGGGAGCGATCGGGCCGAAAAACCGTTCGATTACCCTAGCCTGAACGAAAGTTACAAGACAAAGGAAAAACCCTCGATTGATAACTGTCTCCAGGCAAGTGCACCGCCCTCTCAAAAGGCCGTTGAAGACGTACCGAAGAATTCGAAGAATATGGGAACGTCGTCTAGAGCTTACATTCCTCCAATGCTGAAAGAAATTTCAGAACTACGAGCGTCGAAGGAATCACTCGAGCAACTCTCTCAACTAGAGAAAGACATTTTACTCGCAGTAATTTCATCATTAAAGGATCAAATAAGCACTAGATCCCACACGATCCCTACACACACTCCTTTCATTTTGAAAACGTCACACACAAAACTCTTCAAGAATAAAGAATTAGATAAGCCGGTTATAGGTCGCACCACGAAGATCACTAACAAGGCCTCTTCTACATCGACAGGAAAAGCATCTTGGGAAAAGAGCGTGAAGTGGAGGGCAAACCAAGACGAGACAAAAGGAGACGTTGCTGTTCACAAAAAGGAGCAAATGAAATCGAAAACTAAAATGTCTCCCTTTTTGTTTTGTAAGAATCGTCTTTGAGTGTGTTAATGTGTTGAAAAATGCTGCTAGTTTAATTTCTAAGTCTAAAAGGATTTCAGACCCGAAACTTAGCAGGCAACTTATTTCGCAAACCCACACACACACACTAGACTCGCAAACTAAAAGGCACGCATCAAAGTCGCGAACTTTGATTCCTATACCTAACTCGCGAACTAACCCTCTCCTTGCACACTTCCCCGAAGTAAAAGCCAAGAAGGTTGCAAGCTCAAATCCCCAACCAAAGGCGAGACCACAAAATGCTTCAAGGCTCGAGAAAAAGCCAGATCAAATATCTCGCAAAAACGAGAAGAAAACCGAGCCCAAGCATTACGTGCCCAAAATCAAAATGCAACCGATCATAACGAAGCAAATTTGGGTCACTAAAAGGGAACTCGAATCCAACACGACTAAATCAGGCACACGCCAGATTTGGGTTCCCAAAACAAGTCCAAGCATAGTAGATTACTTAGCTGATTCTTTATTTCATCTATGCTTGCGTGTCGAAAATAACCAAGGTGAACCCGACCGTTATCGGGTTACTGACCTCTCTTGATTATATTTGCAGATCTGTCATGTGTGGTATCTCGATTCAGGTTGCTCCACACACATGACAGGGAGAAAAGAGCTGCTGAGCAACTACAAAGCCCGCTTTGGCGGTAACGTGCGCTTCGGAAATAATCACGCGGCTCCGATCATAGGACACGGAGACCTCATCCATGACAACCTCACAATCAGGGATGTCTCGCTCGTCGAAGGACTTGGACACAACCTCTTCAGCATTGGCCAGTTATGCGATAGAAGGCTGACGGTCACCTTCCAGTCTGACGAATGCACCATCAGCGACGAGCAGGGTAGGGAACTCCTCACAGGCACGAGGAAGACAAATCTCTACACAATCAATCTGAAGACCCTTCGACCTTCATCCGCCATCTGTCTGATGACAAAGGCATTGTAAATCCCTTTTCATCTAATATAATGCAAGCAACAAAGAAAGCAACCTAGAATGATTTTAGCTTGAGAGTGTTTAGGTTAGCTTGTTCAAGGAGGCACAATACTTGCAAAAGGAACTTTTTTGAAACTAGGGCTTGGTGGGTCTTTATATACCACATTAGTTGGTATATTAAAGCCCATCAAGCCCAAAACCCATTTAGCCCAAACAACTAATACTTATAATAAAGTAAATTACAAACCCAAATAACATCTAAACCAAAGACCTAAATACACTAAAGACGGAAGCATCTAAGATATAAAGAACACAATAAATGATCCTAACAATCTCCCCCTTTGTGTTCTTTTTAAGTCTTCTGCTTGGATGCTCCGACCTTGGGGTCCACCGTCTTGTACGTAGAGCTTCGAAGTCCGAGCTTGACTTCGTAGTTACGTAACCACCTTCGAAGAGTCAGTCTTTCATCGATCTTCCCTCGAGTAATCTGAACTTCATCTGGCTATCGAGGTCTTCTTCTTCCATCTCCTGGATAATCCTTGTCAACTTTCTTGAAATAATTAGAAGAGTCCCGTCGGAGAACTTTGGGATCTCCGAGGTCTTCATCAATCTCTTCTCACCTTTGTAGTTGACGTAGACTATCGAGGGGTCCTCACCTTCAAAGACGTTTCCTTCAGAGATGTTGGGGTCATCCGGGACTTCGAAGTTAGGCTTTGTGAGGTTCACTTTCTTCATATTGCTTTCCAGTGCCATCTGAAGGTCGTGGGAAGCATTATAGTTGATCTGGCGCAACATGAACCTTTTGAGTGTAGCAAGGCCTATCTTCAAAGCAGGGTCCTTTTTCAGCTGTCCTAGATACCTGTACGTCGAGAATATTCTCTCGACATCAGGGTGTCTAATGTAGATTAGGTCCGCTTCGCTGATGTCTTCAACCTTCCCGTCCTCCCTTTCAACTTTGTAAACTGGATAGGGAATTTGGTTGAAGTACTCGACTCTGACTCCCGTCACCCTTTTGATCAGTTTCTTCCTTGATTCGTCTTTTCGAAGGCGATCCAGATTGTCGCCTCGTCCTCTGAAACTCATCATCATTCGCAGACTTAGGACATAGAATCTTGCCCTTCGTCCCGTCAGATGAGTCATCCCACTCAGCTCCAGTTCATCAGGCTTGGTGATACGCTCGGGTTTCCTCCATATTCGTTTCCGAAACTCTTCCTGGTAAGGTGCCACGATTTTGGCATTTTCCCACGGGAGCTCCGGAATCTTCGGGGTTTCTCTTGGCGGAGGGTTGTACATGTCGTACCATCGGTTGGCGTGCTCCAAGAGAACAGGAAGTTCGGGGATTTCTGCTTCGTAGTCCTCCCCTTCTTCCAGCTCCTTGTCTTCTATTCTGACAAGTTCAACCTCTGCATTCCTTAGGAGCTGTCGAGCGTTATCAAACATAGCCTTTGAGAACTGTTCTGTAACCGGTCTTTTGAGCCATCCTTCGTTCATAATGTACGCCTCCACTTCAGTGTGTGGTTGGAGGTAATCTTCGAGGTTGAATGGCTCTAAGTCCGGTTGTGTAGCAATGTAGGGCGAAAGAGGTGGGCTTCGGCTTTTTCTGGCTTCGTGGGTGGTGGAAGGAGGATTTGGGGTGGTGGTTCTTTGGACTGTATGTGTAGGGATTTCCGAGGTCGACGTTGCTTCGCCAAGGAAGAGTGTCTGGTTCGGCCCTGGCGCCGCTTGTCTTCCTCGAGAACCTCTTCGTGTTGGTTGTTGGGTTTGTGTTGTAGGGCCTGCTGCTGATCTGCCCTGTGATGGTGTGCTTCGTCGTACAGATGCTCCGGAGGAGGATAGGCGTTGACGCTTCTCCCCCTCACGGCGATCCTGGTCGTCAGGATCGTCGTGCCGTCTTCGGATTGTTGAGGTGTCGTCTCGGCACGTATCTGTCGACGGTATGTTTTGTTGCGCGAGCAGCATTTTTTGGACCGTCACGAGCGCGGGGTGCTTCGGGTCCACTCCTATGAGACGGGCAGTGAAGATGTCCCATAGGTCGAGCAGTGGCATGGTGTGGGGGTTCGGATGAGGAGGTGGGGGTAGTGGGGAACGTGACGGGGTTTCATCGACAACTGGAGCTTTGCCTCTGTCCGGTGCAGCAGTCGTAATGAGTGACTGCATGCGCGGGACAGCCACTTGCTCGAGAAATTCGGCAAGTCTCCGTTCAAGGTATGTCGCCGTCACGTACGGGGAATCACCGCCGGAGCCACGAAGGCCTTCCGTTTGCACCCCCGAAGTGGTGGGGTGGCCAGTTTCGCGGGAAATCAATGGGACTTCGAGCGGCACTGGACTTCCGACCTGTCCTTGCGGTTCCTCACGAAGAAGGACCGCTCCGGTCGTTAGGGCCACGTCACACAGACGGGCGAAGGTGGAGCTCTCACCGGGGCCACTTAGGCGTCCCGTTGGCACGCGTCCGATCGTGATGTTCGGACGGTGGCCCTCTGACGAGGACGATGTGGGGTCGTCGTCATCGGGACTTCCGTCCAATCCTAGAAGCGCCTCAATCATGTGCGCATCTATGGACGTTGTGGCCTGTTCGGTGACAGGCGGAGGACGTGATGGTTGAGGGTCGGGGATTTTTGAGACGACCGGTTGTTGGGAACCGGCCGAATGGCTAAGGCTCGTGGTGTGCGCCGTTGGGTCGATGTCGGCGTCTTCTATCCTAAGGGGTGACCCGGCTTGTAGTGGAGTGGGGATTGGAGGAATACGACGACGTCTATGGATAAGCGTGCTGTCATCGTCGTCGTCAGAGGAGTCGTCGCTCATTTGTTGGCATTGAGGAGCGGGCGACGGCTGCCTCGTGGAGGGTGGTGGTGACGGTGGGCGGAGTATGGGCATCCCGTCTTCGCCGTCCGAGTCGGAGACGTCGCTCAACATTTGTCGTTGAAGAGCACGCGACGTCGGCGGGATCGGCGATGTGCGGCTGACAGGAGATGGTGGTGGGATGGGTGTGATAAGTGGTGGTGAGGGCTGTCGAACGGGTATTTGTTGTTCGACAGGTGTTGGTAGTGTGGATGATTGGGTAATTGATGGAATGGCTGGTTGGTGAGTGTATGACTGAGGAATGGATGAGGAAGCTGCCTCCGGCCCGGTTCTAGGACCTTCATCGGCAGAGTGGGAGGCCCCGGGGTTAGGTTCGAGGGGGTTTTCTCGAACCATGGGGGCGTATACATTGTACTGGCGGCAGTAGTCTTCTATCATGTGCTGCTCCGCCAGTGACAAGAGGGATGAAGGGATGGGCATCGGCCGCCGTGCGTATTTCTCATCGACCTTCCCCTTCTGAAGGTACCTGAGCTTTGGCGGGGTGACATATTCGTCGGCGGGCCGGGTTGGTATCCCAGGCAGTGATTGCATAAAGTGGTGGATCATTAGCCCGAACCACCTGGAATATGGCAGGTACTACGTCTTCTTGCCCTTCGTTCGCTGCATCATTTGGTCGTCGAGGTCCATCATGATGAGCTTGGCATAATCTACGTTTTTGTTGAAGGCAATGCCGTGGAAGATCCGCAGTATTGTGATGTTGCACCTGTCGTGCCCTGAGTGCTTTGGTGAGAAGCACTTATTGACAAGCGCAAAAAGTGTCCGCCATGGATGCGGGATCATGGATTGTTGGATCTGAGAGAGGACTTTGACGGGCGTGAAGTAGCCCATTCTTTGAATGTCCTCGAGAAGCTCATCCTCAGAAGCCTCATACTCATTCTCCGGTCGGCTGGGCAGGCGGAGAACATGGCGGATTAATTCGCGGGTGACCTCGACCGTCTGGCCCGCGAGTTTTGCTTCGTAGTAAAAGCTATTGTCTGGTGCCACCTTCGTCTGCAGCGTCCCCCAAAATTGTTGAAGGTAAACGGAGGGGACTGGTACAGCGGCCGAGAAGGCGTACCAGAGGTGATGGTGTCTCAATATCGCAGGAATAATGGGTTCCTTCCCTTTGAAGACTTCCAAGTCGAGTTGGAAGTTATTGTCCTTCGGAATGACCCATTTGGACGTTGGGTAAATCAGATCTGTTGGTGTCGTATTCATATTTTTTTTGAGTGGGGCGACTCTTCCTTTTTTTTGTTTTGTTTTTTTTTTTGTTTGCCCTCTTCTTTTTTTTGTTGTTCCGAACACCTGGATTCGTTAAACCTGCGATGATAGAGTAACCATTAGTTTATACAGTAATAAGAAGCAGAAGGTAACATGATTTGAATAGCTGAAAACAAGTTAGAGTTCAAAATTGTTCAAGTGTTTTGGGCTTTAAAAATTTAATGTTTGATTTTGGGCCCAAAAACAGTTTCAGCCCATTTAAATCATGAGTTTGATACTTAGAAAATTTCTTAAGTGGAGAGTTCGCGCATTAGTTAAAAATTTTCTAAGTCTTTATGTCGCGAAGTGAAAAGTGAGAGTGCGTTAAGAAAATTCTAAGTAAAGGTTCGCGAAACAGATGATAAAAACAATTAAGTGTGGATCGCGATATGAGAGTTTGGTAAGTTCGCTAAAAGCTTTACGAATCCTAGTTTCGCGAATGTTAGAAAGGGTTCGAGAACTGAAATACTTTGCGAATTGAGATTGTGTTCTCGAATTGAAGTGAAATTGAGTTCGCGAAACATGAAGGGATTCGCGAAAGACCATGGGGTTCGCGATCTGGAAGTTTGCGAATTGAGAAAAAGTTCGCGATTTTAAAATGATTACGAATTTAGAGTGGTTCGCGAACTTGAGAGTTTGGCGAATTTGAAAGAGGTTCGCGATTTTGAGTTTTGCGAATGCGGAACAAGTTCGCGAACTTTGAAGAGTTCGCGAATCATGGAGAACTTCGTGGGCTAAGACAAATGTGCGAAAAACAGGTTGGAGACTTCGAAAGTCGCGCTTTAAAGATAAAAAGGGCTGAGTTCGCGAATCATGAAGATTCATCGTGTTCATCATCCGCGAAGTGCAGAAAGTTCCAGATTCGCCAAAATCATCATCAGATAGGTATAGAACTGCTTGAAAATGAAGATTCAACGTTATTCTTACCACAGCAACGCACGAGAGAAGAAGATTTGGAAGCTAAGGAGCAGGTTTCGTCGTGATTTGAGTGGCTTTATCTTGCGGATGAACAGTAGATCGAGAGAATTTTGAACAGTGTAAACCCTAATTTTGAATTGACGGCGACTGTTTCTTCGTGAAACTTAGGGTTTTAAGAGGGAAGAAGTTCGCGGGCTCAAAAAGGTTTGGGCCTCGTAAGAAAGATGGGCCCGTTTGAGGTTCGCGAAGCGTGCGTGAGTTCGCGAAGTAGCATTGAGTACGCGAAACATTGATAATTCGCGAATCACCCTAAATTCACGAATCAAAATGAAGTGGAATAACTGGGCCGAAAAATGAGAAAAGAAGGCCCAATACTGGTTTTTGAATTTTGCGAATTGGCTCAAATGCTTTAGTGATTGTGGGCTCAATTTTTAACTTAGACTCCCCCTCAAAATATGCACTCTTAGAAAATACATTTCAAGTTAAGATATAACAAGAAGACTAAAAATTACTCCCCCTAAATTTTTGGAATGGTGATCATCTTTTAAACTTTATAAAAGGTTGAAATAGGCAAAAATCACGTTATGCTTCCCGATTCAACATGCCTAACTTTGAAACGAGAAACATGAAACGTTTTTCATCCAAAGCCTTTGTGAAAAGATCGGCAAGTTGAACTTCGGTGTTGACGAAGTACATTGTGATTGTGCCTTTTTCGACATGATCTTTTATAAAGTGATATCGAAGGTCTATATGTTTAGTGCGGGAATGATGGACGGGATTACAGGTAATGGCAATAGCGCTCTTCGAGTCGCTGTAAATTGGAATGTTATTGAAAACAAACCCGTAATCCTGCAATTGCGTTCGCAACCACAGGATTTGAGAGCAGCAACTGGCCGCAGCAACGTACTCTGCTTCGGCGGTTGACGTGGACACACAGTTTTGTTTCTTAGACGACCAACTTACTAGTTTGTCACCTAGGAACTGTATTCCACCCGAGGTGCTCTTCCTGTCCATCCTACAACCTGCAAAATCGGCATCCGTAAAGCCAAGTAATTGAAAGTTAGAGTTCTTGGGATACCAGAGTCCGAGTGTCGGTGTTCCCTTGAGATAGCGTAAGATCCTCTTCACTGCAAGCATGTGCGACTCCTTCGGATCGGCTTGAAAGCGCGCACACAGGCAGGTGGAGAAGACTATATCAGGCCGACTTGCTGTCAGATACAGAAGCGATCCTATCATTCCTCTGTATGTAGACGGGTTGACTGATTTGCCCGATGGATCTGAGGCTAATTTGCATGAAGTCGACATCGGGGTGCTTTTAGATGGGGAATTTTCCATGTTGTACTTCTTAAGTATGTCTTGAATATACTTCGATTGACTGATGAAGATTCCTTCTGGGAGTTGCTTGACTTGCAGTCCAAGGAAGAAGTTGAGCTCTCCCATCATGCTCATTTCGAACTTTGTCTTCATCAGTTCCCCGAACTCCTTGCACAACATGGGGTTTGTGGATCCAAAAATAATGTCGTCAACGTAAATCTGAATAAGTAGAATTTCAGACTTGCGTCGCTTGATGAAGAGGGTGGTGTCGATTTGCCCTTTAGTGAAGCCTGACTCGATCAGAAAGTCAGATAGCACCTCGTACCATGCTCGGGGTGCTTGCTTAAGTCCGTAAAGTGCCTTCTCGAGGAAGTACACATAGTCAGGGTGGACTTGGCTTACGAATCCTTCAGGCTGTGCCACGTAGACTTCTTCTTTCAAGACGCCGTTGAGGAAGGCTGTCTTGACGTCCATCTGATACACCGTGAAGTCTTTGTGGGCTGCGAAGGCTAGGAAAATCCGAATTGCTTCGATTCGCGCTACGGGTGCGAAGGTCTCGTCGTAGTCGATTCCCTCTTGCTGGTTGTAGCCCTTCGCGACTAGCCTTGCCTTGTTGCGAATTACGACACCGTCTTCATCTTTCTTATTCTTGAATACCCACTTCGTACCGATAATCGTCTTTCCTTGAGGTCTCGGTACGAGTTTCCACACTTTCAGTCTTTCGAACTGATGGATTTCCTCTTGCATTGCGTTTACCCAGTCTGGGTCTTTTAGCGCGTCTCCAACTTTGCTCGGCTCAGCCTGGCTGAGAAAGCAGGCATATAGATTTTCATTTATTGTTGATGATCTTGTACTAACTCCTTGGTCTGGATTTCCAATAATTTGAGACATCGGATGGGCTCGAGTCCACTTCCTTTGATGAGGGAGAGGTTGTTCTTGCTCGTCCTGTGCGGGTTCTTCACCTGTTGTCTCGGGAGTGCTGGAAATTTCGATCGGGGAGTGAGGCTCTATGTCTGGGGAAATGTCTTCATCGTCTTCTTCAGTTGAGGCTTCAGGGGAAATAGTGACTTCTATATGTGACGTTGAGGGAGATGCATCAGCTTCGTGTTGGCCTACGGGAGAGGCTGGTGCGTCACTATTTTGGGGTTGGTGAGGAGGTTGAGCTGATCGACGATCGTGGATGGCTAGATCTTCGAAAAGCAGCTCCCATGCGTCGTCGCTCTTGTGGGATGTCGATGCTACCTCCTCGAATGTAGGACTGGGCTGATCGTCTGTCAGCACTCTAATTAGTCCCGGTTCTGGCCTGATTTGGACAGAAGCGTTCGGTTGTAGTACGGGTCCTGAACTGATGTATTCAGAAGCCACAAGCGCTTCGTCGAAAGTAACATTTATGCTTTCCATAACAGTCCTTCTATCTTTGAGATAGACTCTATAGGCCTTCGAAGTAGCGAATATCCAATGAACACTCCTTCGATGGCCTTCGGGTCGAGCTTCCCTCGATCAACTCGGTCATTAGCTACAAAGCACTTGCAGCCGAAAATCCGTAGATATTTGATGTTTGGGACCCTTTGGTTGATTAGCTCGTACGGAGTCTTCCCAAATCTCTTGTGAATGCTCGTTCGGTTTTGCGTGTAACACGCCGTGTTTACTGCCTCGGCCCATAGAAAGTGTGGAAGTCCTGATTGAATTAGCATTGTCCGGGCTGCTTCGATAAGGGTCCGGTTCTTCCTTTCCACTACTCCATTTTGTTGAGGGGTTTTTGCGGCCGAGAACTGCTGAGAGATTCCTAACGAGGTGTAGAAGTCACTGAGGACCTTGTTCTTGAACTCAGTGCCATTATCTGTGCGGACCACTTGGATGTTGCTCTCAAGCAGGTTCTGAGTCGTCTTCACAAAAGAGATGATGATTTCAGGGGTCTCGTCCTTCGTTTTAAGATATCTCGTCCATGTGTACCTCGAGTAGTCATCTACAATGACTAATACGTATTTTCTTCCTTTATGCTTTGTATCCTCATTGGCCCGCATAAATCCATGTGTAGCAGCTCCAGTGGGCGAGAGGTCGAGGCCACGTGTTTTGATGAATGAGATGCCTTCTTCATCTTTCCCATTTCGCACGCCGAACATAGATGCTCTTTGTGGTACTTCAATGCTGGGAGTCCTGTGACTAGCTTATCTTTGTAAAGTTTATTCAGCGTTTTGAAGTTGATATGGGACATCCGTCTGTGCCAAAGGTCATTTTGCTGGTGTGATGCCTTTGTCATCAGACAGATGGCGGATGAAGGTCGAAGGTCTTCAGATTGATTGTGTAGAGATTTGTCTTCCTCGTGCCTGTGAGGAGTTCCCTACCCTGCTCGTTGCTGATGGTGCAGTCGTCAGACTGGAAGGTGACCGTCAGCCTTCTATCGCAGAACTGGCCAATGCTGAAGAGGTTGTGTCCAAGTCCTTCGACGAGCGAGACATCCCTGATTGTGAGGTTGTCATGGATGAGGTCTCCGTGTCCTATGATCGGAGCCGCGTGATTATTTCCGAAGCGCACGTTACCGCCAAAGCGGGCTTTGTAGTTGCTCAGCAGCTCTTTTCTCCCTGTCATGTGTGTGGAGCAACCTGAATCGAGATACCACACATGACAGATCTGCAAAAATAATCAAGAGAGGTCAGTAACCCGATAACGGTCGGGTTCCCCTTGGTTATTTTCGACACGCAAGCATAGATGAAATAGAGAATCAGCTAAGTAGTCTACTATGCTTGGACTTGTTTTGGGAACCCAAATCTGGCGTGTGCCTGATTTGGTCGTGATGGATTCGAGTTCCCTTTTTGTGACCCAAATTTGTTTCGTTTTGAGCGGTTGTGTTTTGATTTTGGGCACGTAATGCTTGGGCTTGGTTTTCTTCTCGTTTTTGCGAGATACTTGATCTGGCTTTTTCTCGAGCCTTGAAGCATTTTGTGGTCTCGCCTTTGGTTGGGGATTTGAGCTTGCGACCTTCTTGGCTTTTACTTCGGGGAAGTGTGCAAAGAGAGGGTTAGTTCGCGAGTTAGGTATAGAAATCAGAGTTCGCGACTTTGATGTGTGCCTTTTAGTTTGCGAGTCTAGTGTGTGTGTGTGGGTTTGCGAAATAAGTTGCCTGCTAAGTTTCGGGTCAGAAATCCTTTTAGACTTAGAAATAAAACTAGCAGCATTTTTCAACACATTAACACACTCAAGACGATTCTTACAAAACAAAAAGGGAGACATTTTAGTTTTCGTTTTCATTTGCTCCTTTTTGTGAACAGCAACGTCTCCTTTTGTCTCGTCTTGTCTTGCCCTCCACTTCACGCTCTTTTCCCAAGATGCTTTTCCTGTCGATGCAGAAGAGGTCTTGTTAGTGATCTTCGTTGTGCGACCTATAACCGGCTTATTTAATTCTTTATTCTTGAAGAGTTTTGTGTGTGACGTTGTCAAAATGAAAGGAGTATGTGTAGGGATCGTGTGGGGTCTAGTGCTTATTTGATCCTTAAATGATGAAATTACTGCGAGTAAAATATCTTTCTCTAGTTGAGAGAGTTGCTCGAGTGATTCCATCGATGCTCGTAATTTGAAATTTTCTTTATGCGAAAAAGGGATGTAAGCTCTAGGCAACGTTCCCATATGCTTCGAATTCTTCGGTGCTTCTTCAACGACCTTTTGAGAGGGCGGTGCACTAGCCTGGAGACAGTTATCAATCGAGGGTTTTTCCTTTGTCTTGTAACTTTCGTTCAGGCTAAGGTAATCGAACGGTTTTTCGGCCCGATCGCTCCCTTCTCCTGTCGTTGGTTCGCTTTTTGACGACTGAAAGAAGCGTATGAGCGATAGATCCAGATAACTATCATCGTAGCGAATGGGAGTTTTCTTGGCTTCAGGTATGATGGTCTTAACGAAGCCTAACCCCCCTCGTGGATTGTAGAACCTAGTATCTTTGGGCTGACTAAGAAACATGGTTCGTTCTAATACCAGTTCTGATAGCCCTCGTTTCGTGATAATGTCTTCTAGGCTCTTTATCTTCGCATATAGCCCAGCGCGTTCGCTATTCATCAGATTATACTCGCTAGTTTTATTTATTCGCTCATTCTCACTCTTCCTATAATTCGCCGTCAACTCTTCAAGTCTTTTATTTAGTTTAATAATTTCCTCATCTCGACTAGCTACCCTAAGATTTGCAGCTTCTAATCGACAATTCAGGGAACCAATATCGCTTAGTCGATTAATGAGGGATGCACGGTTGTTAGCTAATTGGGCTTCTAGTTCTGTAATTCTAGAATTATTGCTAGAAGCTTCGTTTTTATTGCATTCTAAGATCGCTATCCTATTTGTCAGTTCACTAACTTTATCCTTAGATTTTCCTAAGTCTTGTTCTGTCATACTTAAGCTATTTTCTAACCTTTCTACCTCTTCTAGTGTCATGGTTAGGATAGCTTGAGTTTTTACTAATTTCTTTTCTAAAGACCTAGTATTTTTACGTTCTTTACTTAGGACCTCTATTTTATTTTGTAATTTTAAAAGCATACTATCGTTGAAAGAGTATACCTCCTTGCCGTTGCACGGTTCATCTACTTCATTCGTGCTGGTACTGGTGCTAGCTTCCGGCTGCTCCTCTTCGTCTGATCCGTCTCCATCCATCCGTGCCATCAGGGCAAGGTTCTCGGGCTCACTTTCCGTGGAGTCCTCGAGCCAGTGGTCCTACTCGGCCACTAGTGCTTTGCCTTGATTCTTCTGCCTAATCAACTGCAGCTTCCTGAGATAATACTCTTCGTCCTTCTTTTTCTTCGGAAGGGGACAGTCATTGGCAAAGTGCCCTGGTTTGCCACAGTTGTAGCATTTTCTTGGTTCGGCTGGGGCCTTGGTTTCAGCTGGCTGAAATGGTCGGGTCTGAGGATTGGGTCCTGACGAGATCCTTTGTCTGTTGGACGAGGATGATGATTTCTTGAAGAACTTTTTGTTCATCATCTTCGTTACCAGAGCCAAGTGCTTCTGGAGCTCCTTCATCTCCGGATCGGAGTCCGAGCCTGAGTCATCTTCGGAGGTGGAGGGGCTCGGGATCTTGACGGTTTTGCCTTTACTCAGCTTTGCGCTCTTCTTATCCGTCACTAAGGCTAGTGAGTCGGCCACAGCCTTATTCTTCTGCTCCTCCACCCCCTCGTTTACGTCATCTGAATGCTGTTCGAGGCTCTCGTAGATGCTGTGGATGTCAATTTCATCGAGGTCCTTGTTCTGCCTGAAATTTGTGGCAATCTTCTTCCACTCAGGCTGTAATGATGTAAGGAATCTTACATTTAGCTCCAAGTTGGACTTCATGATGCTGATCTTCCGCAGTTCATTGGTTTGGATCATAAACCTACGATAGGTTTCACCAATTGGCTCGCCCTGTCGAGCCTTGAAGGAGTCGTAAGCCGCCAATGTGTTGGCTTTCTTGGCTCTTAAGCCGATATCAGTGCCCTGCATCAACTTAGAGATCTCGTCGAACATTTCCTTGGCAGGCCTCTTTACCATATCTGTACAAACGAGTGATCTGATCATTTCCTCTCCGTTTTCTTTGATCTCCAGGAAGTTAAGGAATCTGTTCTTCCAGATAGAGAACTCGCCTCTTCGCAGCACTGGTGGTCTGACGTCGCTTCCCATGGCGAGTGTGTCCATTCTATATTAGATGTGGGTGATCTTTAAACGTGTGTGGAACTTTGAAGTGTTGAAACTTGAAGTTAGTGAGGTTCGCGAACTGGAGCTGGATTCGTGAAATCGAAGGGTTCGCGAACTTGAGCTGGATTCGTGAAATCGAAGGGTTCGCGAAATGGCTGGTTCGCGAATTGAAGATCGGTTCGTGATCTACTTTGGCGAAGTGAGATCACGGGTTGGCAAATTGATTCGCGAAGCTGAACTGATGGTTGGCGAATCGAAAGATCGCGGATGAAGCGGGGTTCGTGAAGTGGCCTGAGCTTCGTGATCCTTGTTCGCGTGTTGAGGTTCGCGGATGTAGCGGAACACTTCGCGAATTGAAGTTCGCGAGAGTGGCGGTTCGCAAAGCAGGGAGGTTCGCGAATTCTTTGTCTGTTCCGCGAATGATGAACAGGATGAAGATCTTCAAGCTGAAACCCAGAAAAATCCGAAAATCTTGCTGTAAATGCCCAAAATCTGCCCAGAAATGCTGTTTTTGCTGGAATAAGTTCCCCAATACCAGAAAATGGCCGAGAAACCCCAAAACCAGCTCAGAAAAGGCAGAAAAACAGCCAAAGTAGTTCAAAAACAGCCCAAGAAAAGTGACGAAAAAAGCTCAAAAACTCCAAAAATGGCTTCAAAGTTCCCTCACGCTTGCTCTGATACCACTTGTAAATCCCTTTTCATCTAATATAATGCAAGCAACAAAGAAAGCAACCTAGAATGATTTTAGCTTGAGAGTGTTTAGGTTAGCTTGTTCAAGGAGGCACAATACTTGCAAAAGGAACTTTTTTGAAACTAGGGCTTGGTGGGTCTTTATATACCACATTAGTTGGTATATTAAAGCCCATCAAGCCCAAAACCCATTTAGCCCAAACAACTAATACTTATAATAAAGTAAATTACAAACCCAAATAACATCTAAACCAAAGACCTAAATACACTAAAGACGGAAGCATCTAAGATATAAAGAACACAATAAATGATCCTAACAGGCATCACACCAGCAATATGACCTTTGGCACAGACGGATGTCCCATATCAACTTCAAAACGCTGAATAAACTATACAAAGATAAGCTAGTCACATGACTCCCACCATTGAAGTACCACAAAGAGCATCTATGTTCGGCGTGCGAAATGGGAAAGATGAAGAAGGCATCTCATTCGTCAAAACACGTGGCCTCGACCTCTCGCCCACTGGAGCTGCTACACATGGATTTATGCGGGCCAATGAGGATACAAAGCATAAATGGAAGAAAATACGTCTTAGTCATTGTAGATGACTACTCGAGGTACACATGGACGAGATATCTTAAAACGAAGGACGAGACCCCTGAAATAATCATCTCTTTTGTGAAGACGACTCAGAACCTGCTTGAGAGCAACATCCAAGTAATCCGCACAGATAATGGCACTGAGTTCAAGAACAAGGTCCTCAGTGACTTCTACACCTCGCTAGGAATCTCTCAGCAGTTCTCGGCCGCAAAAACACCTCAACAAAATGGAGTAGTGGAAAGGAAGAACCGGACCCTTATCGAAGCAGCCCGGACAATGCTAATTCAATCAGGACTTCCACACTTTCTATGGGCCGAGGCAGTAAACACGGCGTGTTGCACGCAAAACCGAACGAGCATTCACAAGAGATTTGGGAAGACTCCGTACGAGCTAATCAACCAAAGGGTCCCAAACATCAAATATCTACGGATTTTCGGCTGCAAGTGCTTTGTAGCTAATGACCGAGTTGATCGAGGGAAGCTCGACCCGAAGGCCATCGAAGGAGTGTTCATTGGATATTCGGCTACTTCGAAGGCCTATAGAGTCTATCTCAAAGATAGAAGGACTGTTATGGAAAGCATAAACGTTACTTTCGACGAAGCGCCTGTGGCTTCTGAATACATCAGTTCAGGACCCGTACTACAACCGAACGCTTCTGTCCAAATCAGGCCAGAACCGGGACTAATTAGAGTGCTGACAGACGATCAGCCCAGTCCTACATTCGAGGAGGAAGCATCGACATCCCACAAGAGCGACGACGCATGGGAGGTGCTTTTCGAAGATCTAGCCATCCACGATCGTCGATCAGCTCAACCTCCTCACCAACCCCAAAATAGTGACGCACCAGCTTCCCCCGTAGGCCAACACGAAGCTGATGCATCTCCCTCAACGTCACATATTGAAGTCACTATTTCCCCTGAAACTTCAACTGAAGAAGACGACGAAGACATTCCCCTAGTATTTTTCCCTGACATAGTGCCTCACTCTCCGATCGAAATTTCCAGCACCCCCGAGACAACAGGTGAAGAACCCGCACAGGACGAGCAAGAACAACCTCTCCCTCATCAAAGGAAGTGGACTCGAGCCCATCCGACGTCTCAAATCATTGGAAATCCAGACCAAGGAGTCAGTACAAGATCATCGACAATAAACGAAAATCTATATGCCTGCTTTCTCAGCCAGGATGAGCCAAGCAAAGCTGGAGACGCGCTAAAAGACCCAGACTGGGTAAACGCAATGCAGGAGGAAATCCATCAGTTCGAAAGACTGAAAGTGTGGAAACTCGTACCGAGACCTCAAGGAAAGACGATTATTGGTACGAAGTGGGTATTCAAGAATAAGAAAGATGAAGATGGTGTCGTAATTCGCAACAAAGCAAGGCTAGTCGCGAAGGGCTACAACCAGCAAGAGGGAATCGACTACGATGAGACCTTTGCACCCGTCGCGCGAATCGAAGCAATCCGGATTTTCCTAGCCTTCGCAGCCCACAAAGACTTCACGGTGTATCAGATGGATGTCAAGACAGCCTTCCTCAACGTCGTCTTGAAAGAAGAAGTCTACGTGGCACAGCCTGAAGGATTCGTAAGTCAAGCCCACCCTGACTACGTGTACTTCCTCGTGAAGGCACTTTACGGACTTAAGCAAGCACCCCGAGCATGGTACGAGGTGCTATCTGATTTTCTGATCGAGTCAGGCTTCACTAAAGGGCAAATCGACACCACCCTCTTCATCAAGCGACGCAAGTCTGAAATTCTACTTATTCAGATTTACGTCGACGACATTATTTTTGGATCCACCAACCCCATGTTGTGCGAGGAGTTCGGGGAACTGATGAAGACAAAGTTTGAAATGAGCATGATGGGAGAGCTCAACTTCTTCCTTGGACTGCAAGTCAAGCAACTCCCAGAAGGAATCTTCATCAGTCAATCGAAGTATATTCAAGACATACTTAAGAAGTACAACATGGAAAATTCCCCATCTAAAAGTACCCCGATGTCGACTTCGTGCAAATTAGCCTCAGATCCATCGGGCAAATCAGTCAACCCGTCTACATACAGAGGAATGATAGGATCGCTTCTGTATCTGACAGCAAGTCGGTCGGATATAGTCTTCTCCACCTGCCTGTGTGCGCGCTTTCAAGCCGATCCGAAGGAGTCGCACATGCTTGCAGTGAAGAGGATCTTACGCTATCTCAAGGGAACACCGACACTCGGACTGTGGTATTCCAAGAACTCTAACTTTCAATTACTTGGTTTTACGGATGCCGATTTTGCAGGTTGTAGGATGGACAGGAAGAGCACCTCGGGTGGAATACAATTCTTAGGTGACAAACTAGTAAGTTGGTCATCTAAGAAACAAAACTGTGTGTCCACATCAACCGCCGAAGCAGAGTACGTTGCTGCGGCCAGTTGCTGCTCTCAAATCCTATGGTTGCGAACGCAACTGCAGGATTACAGGTTTGTTCTCAATAACATTCCAATTTACAGCGACTCGAAGAGCGCTATTGCCATTACCTGTAATCCCGTCCATCATTCCCGCACTAAACATATAGACCTTCGATATCACTTTATAAAAGATCATGTCGAAAAAGGCACAATCACAATGTACTTCGTCAACACCGAAGTTCAACTTGCCGATCTTTTCACAAAGGCTTTGGATGAAAAACGTTTCATGTTTCTCGTTTCAAAGTTAGGCATGTTGAATCTGGAAGCATAACGTGATTTTTGCCTATTTCAATCTTTTATAAAGTTTAAAAGATGATCACCATTCCAAAAATTTAGGGGGAGTAATTTTAGTCTTCTTATTATACTTTATTTTTAAAATTTTTTATTAGAGTGCACATTTTAAGGGGGAGTCTTAGTTAAATATTGAGCCCACAATCACTAAAACATTTGAGTCAATTCGCGAATCCGAAAAAAAAAAAACCAGTATTGGGCTTTCTTCTCTCAATTTTCAGCCCAGTTCCTCAACTTCCTTACTGATTCGTGAACTTTCAATGTTGGGTTTCAACATTACTTCGCGAACCAAAGTTAGCTTCGCGGACTCAACGTACGCTTCGCGAACTTCTCACACCTTAAAACCCTAAACCCTTTCGAAGCTACAGTCGCCGCACAATCAAAATTAGGGTTAAATTTTTCGAATTTTCTCTACAATCACTGTTCACTCGCGAGAAGAATCCACACAAATCACGACGAAACCCACCTTAAATCCTCAAATCCTCTCTTTCTCGTGCGTTGCTGTGGTAAGAATTACCTTAAATCTTCGTTTTAATGCAGATTTTTACTTCGATGATGAGGTTTTGGTGAAATCTGGAATTTTTGCTCTTCACGGTTGATGAACACGTTAAATCTTCATGATTCGCGAACTTGTTTTCTTTTTGATCTTTCAAGCGCGGCTTTCGAAGTCTCGAACCTGTTTTTGCGCATTCCACTTAAGCCCGCGAAGTTCTCCAAGTTCGCGAATTCGTAATAGTTCGCGAACTCACTCCGCGAACCGCTCTCAATTCGTAATCATTTTTAAATCGCGAACTTATTTCTCAATTCGCAAACTTCCAGATCGCGAACCCCATGGTCTTTCGCGAATCCCTACATGTTTCGCGAACTCATTTTCACCTCAATTCGAGAACACAATCTCAATTCGCAAAGCCTTTCAGTTCTCGAACCTATTCTAACATTCGCGAAACTAAGATTCGCAAAGTCCTTAGCGAACTAACCAAACTCTCTCTTCAGACGATTTGCAATCCACATTTAAACATGTTTTCTCAAATTACATACTTCTATTTTGCGAAATCTATACTTAGAACTTTTTTTTGGCACTTCTCTTCACTTCGCGACATAAAGCCTTTGAAAATCCTTCAAACACTTTTATCTTTAATGCGCGAACTCTACACTTAAGAAATTTTCTAAGTATCAATCTCATGATTTAAATGGGCTGACACTGTTTTTGGGCCCAAAATCAAAAATCAAATTTTTCAAGCCCAAAACACTTAACCTTTTAACTCCAACTTGCTTTCACCTATTCAAATCATGATTCCTTATGCTTCATTTTACTGTATAAGCTAATGGCTTCTCTATCATCGCAGGTTTAGCAAATCCAGGTGTTCGGAACAAAACAAAAGAAAGGAAGAAAAAGAAGAAGAAAAATCAAAAGAGGGCAAAAAAAAAAAAAAAAAAAAAAAAAAAAATGAGTACGACACCAACGGATCTGATTTACCCGACGTCAAAATGGGTCATTCCGAAGGATAACAACTTCCAACTTGACTTGGAAGTCTTTAAAGGGAAGGAACCCATTATGCCGGCGTTTCTGAGACACCATCACCTCTGGTACGCCTTCTCGGCCGCTGTACCCGTCCCCTCCGTTTACCTTCGACAATTTTGGGGGACGCTGCAGACGAAGGTGGCACCAGACAATAGTCTATACTACGAAGCAACACTCGCAGGCCAGACGGTCGAGGTCACCCGCGATTTAATCCGCCATGTTCTCCGCCTGCCCAGCCGACCGGAGAATGAGTATGAGGCTTCTGAGGACGAGCTTCTCGAGGACATCCACAGATTGGGCTACTTCATGCCCGTGAAGTTCCTCTCTTAGATCCAACAGTCCATGCTCCCGCATCCATGGCGGACACTTTTTGCGCTTGTCAATAAGTGCTTCTCACCAAAGCACTCAGGGCACGACAGGTGCAATATCACAATACTGCGGATCTTCCACGGCATTGCCTTCAACAAAAACATCGATTATGCCAAGCTCTTCATGTTGGACCTTGACGACCAAATGAGGCAGCGAACGAAGGGCAAGAAGGCGCAGTATCTTCCATATCCCAGGTGGTTCGGGCTAATGATCCACCACTTTATGCAATCACTGCCTGAGATACCAACCCGGCCTGCCGACGAATATGTCACCCCGCCAAAGCTCAAGTACCTTCAGAAGGGGAAGGTCGATGAGAAATACGCACGGCGGCCGATGCCCATCCCTTCATCCCTCTTGTCACTGGCGGAGCAGCACATGATAGAAGAATACTGCCGCCAGTACAATGTATACGCCCCCATGGTTCGAGAAAACCCCCTCGAACCTAACCCCGGGGCCTCCCACTCTGCCGATGAAGGTCCTAGAACCGGGCCGGAGGCAGCTTCCTCATCCATTCCTCAGTCATACACTCACCAACCAGCCATTCCATCAATTACCCAATCATCCACACCACCAACACCTGTCGAACAACAAATACCCGTTCGACAGCCCTCACCACCACTCATCACACCCATCCCACCACCATCTCCTGTCAGCCGCACATCGCCAATCCCGCTGACGTCGCGTGCTCTTCAACGACAAATGTTGAGCGACGTCTCCGACTCGGACGGCGAAGACGGGATGCCCATACTCCGCCCACCGTCACCACCACCCTCCACGAGGCAGCCGTCGCCCGCTCCTCAACGCCAACAAATGAGCGACGACTCCTCTGACGACGACGATGACAGCACGCTTATCCAAAGACGTCGTTGCATTCCTCCAATCCCCACTCCACTACAAGCCGGGTCACCCCTTAGGATAGAAGCCGCCGACATCGACCCAACGGCGCATACCACGAGCCTTAGCCATTCGGCCGGTTCCCAACAACCGGTCGTCTCAAAAAGCCCCGACCCTCAACCATCACGTCCTCCGCCTGTCACCGAACAGGCCTCAACGTCCATAGAGGCGCCCATGATTGAGGCACTTCTAGGATTGGACGGAAGTCCCGATGACGACGACCTCACATCGTCTTCGTCAGAGGGCCACCGTCCGAACATCACGATCGGACGCGTGCCAACGGGACGCCTAAGTGGCCCCGGTGAGAGCTCCACCTTCGCCCGTCTGTGTGACGTGGCCCTAACGACCGGAGCGGTCCTTCTTCGTGAGGAACCGCAAGGACAGGTCGGAAGCCCAGTGCCGCCCGAAGTCCCATCGATTTCCCGCGAAACTGGCCACCCCACCACTTCGGGGGTGCAAACGGAAGGCCTTCGTGGCTCCGGCGGTGATTCCCCGCACGTGACGGCGACATACCTAGAACGGAGACTTGCCGAATTTCTCGAGCAAGTGGCTGTCCCGCGCATGCAGTCACTCATTACGGCTGCTGCGCAGGACAGAGGCAAAGCCCCTGTCGTCGACGAAACCCCGTCACGTTCCCCACTACCCCCACCTCCTCATCCGAACCCCCACACCATGCCACTGCTCGACCTATGGGACATCCTCACTGCCCGTCTCATAGGAGAGGACCCGAAGCACCCCGCGCTCGTGACGGTCCGAAAAATGCTGATCGCGCAACAAAACATACCGTCAACAGAAACGTGCCGAGACGACACCTCAACAATCCGAAGACGGCACGACGATCCTGACGACCAGGATCGCCGTGAGGGGGAGAAGCGTCAACGCCTATCCTCCTCCGGAGCATCTGTACGACGAAGCACACCAAGACAGGGCAGATCAGCAGCAGGCCCTACAACACAAACCCAACAACCCACACGAAGAGGTTCTCGAGGAAGACAAGCGGCGCCAGGGCCGAACCAGACACTCTTCCTTGGCGAAGCAACGTCGACCTCGGAAATCCATACACATACAGTCCAAAGAACCACCACCCCAAATCCTCCTTCCACCACCCACGAAGCCAGAAAAAGCCGAAGCCCACCTCTTTCGCCCTACATTGCTACACAACCGGACTTAGAGCCATTCAACCTCGAAGATTACCTCCAACCACACACTGAAGTGGAGGCGTACATTATGAACGAAGGATGGCTCAAAAGACCGGTTACAGAAGAGTTCTCAAAGGCTATGTTTGATAACGCTCGACAGCTCCTAAGGAATGCAGAGGTTGAACTTGTCAGAATAGAAGACAAGGAGCTGGAAGAAGGGGAGGACTACGAAGCAGAAATCCCCGAACTTCCTGTTCTCTTGGAGCACGCCAACCGATGGTACGACATGTACAACCCTCCGCCAAGAGAGACCCCGAAGATTCCGGAGCTCCCGTGGGAAAATGCCAAAATCGTGGCACCTTACCAGGAAGAGTTTCGGAAACGAATATGGAGGAAACCCGAGCGTATCACCAAGCCTGACGAACTGGAGCTGAGTGGGATGACTCATCTGACGGGACGAAGGGCAAGATTCTATGTCCTAAGTCTGCGAATGATGATGAGTTTCAGAGGACGCGGCGACAATCTGGATCGCCTTCGAAAAGACGAATCAAGGAAGAAAATGATCAAAAGGGTGACGGGAGTCAGAGTCGAGTACTTCAACCAAATTCCCTATCCAGTTTACAAAGTTGAAAGGGAGGACGGGAAGGTTGAAGACATCAGCGAAGCGGACCTAATCTACATTAGACACCCTGATGTCGAGAGAATATTCTCGACGTACAGGTATCTAGGACAGCTGAAAAAGGACTCTGCATTGAAGATAGGCCTTGTTACACTCAAAAGGTTCATGCTGCGCCAGATCAATTATAATGCTTCCCACGACCTTCAGATGGCACTGGAAAACAATATGAAGAAAGTGAACCTCACAAAGCCTAACTTCGAAGTCCCGGATGACCCCAACATCTCTGAAGGAAACGTCTTTGAAGGTGAGGACCCCTCGATAGTCTACGTCAACTACAAAGGTGAGAAGAGATTGATGAAGACCTCGGAGATCCCAAAGTTCTCCGACGGGACTCTCCAAATTATTTCAAGAAAGTTGACAAGGATTATCCAGGAGATGGAAGGAGAAGACCTCGATAGCCAGATGAAGTTCAGATTACTTCGAGGGAAGATCGTTGAAAGACTGGCTTTTCGGAGGTGGCTACGTAACTACGAAGTCAAGCTTGGACTTCGAAGCTCTACGTACAAAACGGTGGACCCCAAGGCCAGAGCATCCAAGCAGAAGATTTAAAAAGAACACAAAGGGGGAGATTGTTAGGATCATTTTATTGTGTTCTTTATATTGTAGAT
Organism: Lindernia subracemosa; assembly: GCA_028392965.1. NCBI lineage: Eukaryota > Viridiplantae > Streptophyta > Magnoliopsida > Lamiales > Linderniaceae > Vandellia > Vandellia subracemosa. The sequence continues at coordinate 577,678 of JAQPCC010000060.1, forward strand.
GCTTCCGTCTTTGGTGTATTTAGTTCTTTGGTTTAGATGTTATTTGGGTTTGTAATTTACTTAATTAAGTATTAGTTGTTTGGGCTAATTAGGTTTTGGGCTTGATGGGCTTTAATATACCAACTAATGTTGTATATAAAGATCCACCAAGCCCTAGTTTTAAAAATGTTCCTTTTTCAAGCATTGTGTCTTCTTGAACAAGCCAACCTAAAACACTCCTAAGCTAAAATCGATCTCACCATATCCTAGGTTGCTATCTTTGTTGCTTGCATTATATTAGATGAAAAGGGACTTACAAGATTGTTAGGAATCTTTTCTGCTGCAAAGGGGGAGATTGTTAGGAATCTTTCTGCTGTGTTCAAATGATGATGAAGACTTGTAAAGCCTAGAATATCCAAGTAAACAAACATTGAAACGATCTTACCACGATTTGAAGGTCGGAAGAATTCGAGCTCGCGTGGGGTGTTGTGTGTTCTTGAGAGGTTGGGTGGCTCTCTCTCTCTCTAGATGAGTTTCACACAATTCACATTTATTATGTGTTAGGGTTTTGGTATTTATACCACATTTTGGTATATAATACTTGGGCCCCTAACAAGCCCAATTACACTAAGCCTTTCTTTAAATAAAATCTATTTAAATAAACCACAAAGATAATTCTAATTAATTGAACACAATAAAATAATCCTAACAATCTCCCCCTTTGTGTTCAATCTTCAATTTGGCATGGATTATCTTTGCGGGGCTTAGTGCGTTTGCCTGAGTCCTAAAGGAATTTCCTCCCTTGTCTTTTGACCTCTTCTTTTGGAGATCTTCAAGCTCACCGTGTCTTGATCTTTCTTCTCGGCACCAGATCTTCTTAATCTTCTTTTGAAGCTCAACTCGTAAATGCCGGAAGGTGTTTGAAGTTGCTTGCCGGATCTCTACTTTTTGTGTTCGATCTCTCCTTTCGATGGTAGCGCAACTCCCCCTACTTTTGGTCAACCTTATGTTGGAATTGGGAAGTTCTCTTTGAGATTTGGAGAGACGCACACGAGGCGGCAACTTCGATCTTTGAAGTCTGTGGTGTTCGCTTGATTTTTTGACGACGCTTGAGGATTTAACGTTTCTGATCTATCTTGCACTTTCATCGTGGTATTGCTCCCATTTTGCTTTAGTACTGCTCACCCTCATGAAGATCAAGTTGGGGAGATCGTCATGCGATGGGTCAAAATGAAGCATCGTCTTCGGCAAGAGGATCACGTCGTCAGGACATGAGGATGGCGTTGGTAGGAACTCAGGTTAGGTAATAACCTGACGTAGCCACTAAGGCAGTCGTCAAGTCTTCTCCAATCTTCTTCTTCTCGACGCCGGATTCGTCTTCTTCTAAGGAAGTTGTCTGGTTCGGCCTCGAAGGAAGCTTGTCTGGCTCCGGAAGAAGGTACGCGTGGGGTGTTAGGCTCCTTTGGAATGTTCCATTCAAGTGCAGGGGAGCCCGACTTCAGAGTGGTGAGCGCGGCGGAGATTGATGGGTGGTCCGACTTGTTTGTTTCTGCGTGTCCCCTTCTCCCCCTCATGGCGATTCGTGTTAATGAGATCGGCATGCTTGTGTAGGAAGATTAGGAGGACACAAACGACAGGTCGGTGATGGTAATAACCAGACGGAGCCACAAAGGTAATCCGTCGTGTAAGAAACCGGGGTCACGAAGACTTCCCGTTAACATCGATCTAGGAGCTATGCTCGTAGACGATGGCCTGAAACCGTTGTTGCTTTGATGTTCAACGGCAGGACTTCCTTCCGATCCTCGAATCATGTCGAAGCAAGACATGTCTACGGAAGTTCTAACTTGATCACAAAGATCAGGTGTTTAAAAGTGTATGTGTCCTAGAAAATATAAAAATATATGGAGTGAGGACACACTAGACTCGAGTGCGCAAGGAAGTGTGGTGGTGGGGCTGAGTACCACATAATTCAATATCTCCCACTTCCGAGTGAAGCGGTGATAGTAGACGTGGTTCCCCGTGATTTCTGAAACACCTGTCTTTTGTGAGACAGACGAGTGGGTAAGGCTCGGTTGTGCACGCGCCGTTGGACCTATTGCGGCGACTTCTACCCGGGAGCTAATAAAATTAGACCTGTACCTATGGGGGTTGGTCCGAATAATTTGTGAGGAGAGGAAATTATGTAGCGTCGGTCTTTTCAAAAGGTTCCAGTAGATGTGGCTATTTTTTCATAATTTGACTGTCTCTCGGTGATGTTCCGGGGTTAGATTCAGTTGGGTTTGACTGAATCATGGGAACGAAGTCCTTGCATCCGGTAGGAAGTAATGAGTGCTGCTTGTATGTCAGCAATCCGGAGTAGGTCGATTGAAGCGCGCACCGAGTTTAACATTTGTAGCCACCGTCGCCTTTGAAAAGAGTTGACCGTTGTAGGCTCGAGATTCTTCTTTTGAAGTCCATCTTCGGAGGTCGGAGGTAACTCCACGAAGCTTGATGATGAAGAGAAAATATCTTTCTTCTTTTTTTTTTTTTTTTTTTTTTTTATGGCCTTGTATTTTAATTTTGATGGCCCTCCTTTTTTTTAGTATATTATTAATCGTTATTAGTAATATATATTAGTATATATATAATATAGTATATGTATATATATATATATTATTTCTCCCCCTCAAAACATGCTTCTAAAAATAAGGTTGCTCCCCCTCAAAAGATGCGTGATAAGTTCAAAAAATCTGTGAATCTCTTTCCCTAAATTCACATATTTGAAGTTCGCTCCCCCTCAATAATGTAATTATTGCTCCCTTCTAGAGATTAAGGGTTACTTCTCTTTTAAAAATAAAATAGTAGCTCCCCCTCAAATTAAGCTCATTTTAGAGAAAAAATGGTATCTATCATTTCCGTGCGTAATATGCATTTTAAATTTGAAAGTTTTGAAAATGCATATTTGAAATGTACAATTTTGAAAAATAGGTATTTTGCGATTCAGCTTATATGCATACTTGAAAATTTAAGCTCGAAAATCTTAAAATTGTATGCATAATGAAAATGTACCTATAAAATAGGGTATTTCGCGTTTCGGCTCATGTATGCATGCATGCAAGAATTTGAAAGTAAAAGCCCTTTTGAAGCATGCATAGCTATAATGTACCCTATTATTTGCAAAGTAGGTATATAATATTTTCAGCTCGATATGCATGCCAAAATTTTCTATGAAATGCATATATAGAATTTACCTATCTTAAAAGTATGTATGAATGTGGTATTATGCAATTCAGTTCAAAAGATAGAATGTACCACATATAGTCGTAGTTGCTCACGTCGTTTCCCTTTATCATGTATGTGGAGCCACTACGTCAAATTGCCATACATGAGGGATGCGGTTGCTCGCGTCTCTTACCAGTCATGCATGTGGAGCAACCCGAGTACCGTGCATGCTGGAAGTTGTGGTTTTCCTCGTCTCGTACCGATCATGAGTATGGAGCAGCCATCTTCTAATTACTACTCATGATCGGGATTTTGTGGTTGCTCTCGTCTCATACCAATCACGCGTGTGGAGCAACCATCGTCGAATTACCACACGTGATTGGGCTCCTGCAAAACATTATCGGGACTTTGGTACCCATTTTTGGATGGGTCCTCCCATATTAGCAGAAAACAATTTATGCACATTTGGTTCAGATATACATCCTAAATCATCCTTTAAAGTTCTATTTAATTTGATTTCTGATTTAGGAATCCAAGTTTGGTGAACCTTAGAGGGAAATGACAATTCAGCGCCGGTGAACGTGTTACTAGGTTTAGAAGATCTGAAGATTTTCTCCCTAGCCAGTCGCAGAAGGTGTCTTTCAGACTTAATCTGGACCGGGTATTTCAAGTATGAATACGAACTTATCGCACTATATGCGTCATCAGATGATGAGTCGTATTGCCTACAAGAATTCACATCATTCACTCTATAATGATGAATTTTGATGGACTTTTGCTTACTAGAATAATAAGCATTTTTGTGCGTGTAAGCAATTCCATCTCTATCATTCTTTAAAGAATGAGAGATTTGGAAGTTTGAGAAGTTCGCCTGCTTGAGCTTGGAACTTCTTCTTTAGGAACTTCCTTTTTGGTAGGAGCGGGAGAAGGAGAATCTTTAGCAATGTCGTCCTTGGTTTTGGAAAATAATGTCGATTTTCCTTTCTCCTTCCTAATATTCTTTTGTTCCTTAGCATTTTTACATGTATTGCTTTTACTTTTCGTTTCTGCGCCAGTCAAAGTTGACTTAGAATTATTAGCAAAAGTCTTTTTAATTTTAGGAACAAAGGCGTCTGTTTGCGTTCCCTTATCCTGTTTAATGGAAGATATTTCTTTAGAAGGATTATTTAACACAGGTAAGGATGGGGAGTTTTTGAGATTAGAAATCTCCTCTAAGAGTTTTTGCTTTTCTGCTCGGAAACCTACTCTTTCCGATTCCAGAGTTGCGTTCAATTCTGCAATTTTACTAGCAACCTCCGGAATTTCCCAACAAGAGATAGGTTTATTAGAATATAAACTATTTTCCCCGTTGGACGCTAAGTCTTTAGAGGAACTTTGGTCTGTTTGACCCTTTTTCGCAAGGATGCCCTCTAAGTGATAAACTTTAGAGTGCAATTTACTGCGTTCCTCAAATAAAAGTTTAAAACTACACCGCGAATTGCTCAAATCAGACAGATAATTATTGCGTTCGAGTTCGCAATTGTTTAATTTATTTGTTAGTTCACTAATTTGAGCTTTTAATTTTACTTCTTGAGATTCAAGATTAGTGATTTTCTCACGCGCGTTTTCTAAATGGCAAGTAAGACGACCTCTTTCTTCTAAACTCCTAACTAAGCATTTGTAATTATTGTCTAGTCTACTTTCTAACTCACTTATAGTCTTTTCGTGACTTATAAGTTGAGTTTGGCCTAGCTTAGAGGAATTTAGGTTCTTGGTTAGCTCACAAACGTTTGTTTCTGAGCTAGCTAATTTTGATTCAAGACTAGAAATAGTTTCTAGTGCACTAGCTAACTTAGTTTCTAACGCTTGGATAGTCCTACGTTCATGTTTATGCTCACGACGCATGGTTTTATAATCTTCCTTCAAAGAAAGAAAAGCTTTATATAAATCACTCTCGTCAAAGCTCATCTCAGAAGTTGCGAAAGTAGAATCCATGATTTTTAAAATTTTAAAATATTACTATTTTTTTTTAATTTAGTTGGATACGCGATCGTTAACGCGTTGTGTAGATTTGATAATTTTTGGCTTTTGAAAAATTCAGCTCCGAAAAGTTTTGGTGTGTCGATAAAAGTCGTGAAGTTTCGAAAATTTTAAGTCTCGAAAACTTTTTGGTGTGTACCGAAAAGTTTTAAAGTGATGTCGAAAAACTTCGAAAATGTTACCAAAAGCTTTTTCTATAATGTGCCAAAGATGCTTTGGAATAAAAAAAATTGGCTTTTAAAAATTTCTGCACCGAAAGTTTGATTTATCGAAAAATATTGTGAAGTATCGAAAATTTTGGGTACCGAAAAGATTTTTGGTGTATACCGAAAAACTTTTGAGGTGATTTCGAAAACTTCGGAATTTATCAAACTTATCTATAATTTGCCAAAAGATGTTTTGATGTGATATGATGCAAAAATAAATTTTCGGAGTGCTTGGATGTGAAAATTTAAATTTTCGATATGTATGCGAAAAGTATTTTCAAAAAATAGTGGATGCGAAAACCTGATGCGTAAACCTTTTTTTTTTTGAAAACTGATTCGCAAACCTAATTTGTTTTTTTTTTTTTTTAAATTCGCAAACTGGATTCGCAAACTTTAATTATTTCGAATGAACAGTGATTCGCGAATGAACAGTAACGTGCGATTCGCGAATGAACAGTGTTCGCGAATGAACAGTGATTCACGAATGAACAGTAACGTGCGATTCGCGAATGAACAGTGATTCGCGAATGAACAGTAACGTGCGATTCGCGAATGAACAGTGTTCGCGAATGAACAGTAACGTGCGATTCGCGAATGAACAGTGATTTGCGCAAATTTTTTTTTTTTTTTTTTTTTTTTTTTCGCAGGGAGGTTTGCGAAGTGACACCCACTTTTAAAAACAATCGAAACACTAATATCCTAACTCCTAAACACTCAATCAAGCATCTAAACACCAAAACATGTCAAAATTTTCGAAAATTCTTTGAAGAACACGAAGAACACCAAAATTTTTTTCGAAGATTTTTAACCAAATCTAAGTGCGTTTGGCTCTGATACCACTTGTAAAGCCTAGAATATCCAACCAAACAAACATTGAAACGATCTTACCACGATTTGAAGGTCGGAAGAATTCGAGCTCGCGTGGGGTGTTGTGTGTTCTTGAGAGGTTGGGTGGCTCTCTCTCTCTCTAGATGAGTTTCACACAATTCACATTTATTATGTGTTAGGGTTTTGGTATTTATACCACATTTTGGTATATAATACTTGGGCCCCTAACAAGCCCAATTACACTAAGCCTTTCTTTAAATAAAATCTATTTAAATAAACCACAAAGATAATTCTAATTAATTGAACACAATAAAATAATCCTAACAAGACTGAAGATTATCAAAGACAAAGACAACCGGCGCTTCAATGACAATTGAACACTAAGGGGGAGATTGTTAGGAATATTTTCTAGTGTTCAATTATCATGTTATCTTTGTCTAGGGACTTAATTGTATTTTATGTAAATATAGGGACTAAAGTGTAAATATACCAAAGTATGCTTTGGTATATATAGGGCAAGTGTGTGTAAAATACACACAACTTGAGTTTTAGTTTCTCTCACTAGATTAGATTTCTCTCTCATCTTTAGGATAATTAGGGTTTAATTGTAGAGAGAGAAAGTGACGTATATTGTAGAGAGAAACTTGGATTGCAATGAAGATTGATTGAAGATTTAATCCATAAGCTTCCGCGCAAATCATAAAAGGTAATCTCGATTGATCTTAATTCTGAAGTTTAATCATATGTTGGATGAAATCTGTGACCTACAAAACTTTTCGGTGCTGAAATTTTTAAAAGCCAATTTTTTATTCCAAAACCTCTTAGGCAAATTCTAGAAAAGTTTGATAAATTTCCGAAGTTTTCGACCTCACTTCAAAACTTTTCGGCACGCACAAAAAAGTTTTCGGCGCCTAAAATTTTCGAAACTTCACATTATTTATCGAAAAACCTAACTCTTCGACACAAAATTTTTAAAAGACATTTTTTCCAAAACATTATTGGCACATTCTAGAAAAGTTTGATAAATTTTCGAAGTTTTCGACCTCACTTCAAAACTTTTCGGTACACACCAAAAAGTTTTCGACACCTAAAATTTTTCGAAACTTCACAATAATTTCCCGATAAATCAAACTTTTCGGCACTAAACTTTTAAAAGCCAATCTTTTTATTTATTTCAAAAACTTTTTGGCATATTATAGAAAAAGTTCTTGGAAACATTTTCGAAGTTCTTCGACATTTCTTCAAAACTTTTCGGTACACCCCAAAAAGTTTACGACACTTAAAATTTTCGAAACTTCACGAAATTTCACGACACACCAAAACTTTTCGGCAAAGAGTTTCCAAAAGCCAAAAATCTCAAATCTACACAACGCGTCAACGATCGCGTATCCAACTAAAATTTTCAAGAAAATTTAAATTTTAAAAATAATGGATTCTACTTCCGTAACTTCTGAGATGACCTTTAATGCTAGTGATTTAAACGAAACCTATCATTCGTTGAAGAAAGATTATGAAACCATGCGTCGTGAGCCTAAATACGAACGTAAGATTAACGAAGCGTTAGAAACTAAGTTAGCTAATGCACTAGAAACTATTTCTTGTCTTGAATCAAAATTAGCTAGCTCAGAAACTAATGTTTGTGAGCTAACCAAGAACCTAAATTCCTCTAAGCTAGGCCAAACTCAACTTATAAGTCACGAAAAGACTATAAGTGAGTTAGAGAGTAGACTAGATAATAATTACAAATGCTTAGTCAAGAGTTTAGAAGAAAGAGGTAGTCTTACATGCCATTTAGAAAACGCGCGTGAGAAAATCACTAATCTTGTATCTCAGGAAGTAAAATTAAAAGCTCAAATTAGTGAACTAACGAATAAATTCAAAAATTGCGAACTCGAACGCAATAATTATTTGACTGACTTGAGCAATTTGCGGAGTAGTTTTAAACTCATATTTGAGGAACGCAATAAATTGCACTCTAAAGTTCATTGCTTAGAGGGCAACCTTGCGGAAAAGGGTCAAACAGACCGAAGTTCCTCTAAAGACTTAGCGTCCAAAGGGAAAAATACTTTACATTCTAATAAACCTATCTCTTGTTGGGAAATTTCGGAGGTTGCTAGTAAAATTGCAGAATTGAACGCAACTCTGGAATCGGAAAGAGTAGGTTTCCGAGCAGAAAAGCAAAAACTTCTAGAGGAGATTTTTAATCTCAAAAATTCCCCGTCCATACCCATCTTAAATGATCTCTCTATAGAAAAATCTTCTTTTAAGCAGGATATGGGTACACAAACAGACGCCTTTGTTCCCAAAACTAAAAAGACTTTTACTAATAATTCTGTTAGGAATCTTTCTGTTGTGTTCAAATAAAGATGAAGACTGAAGATTTTCAAAGACAAAGACAACCGGCGCTTCAATGACAATGGAACACTAAGGGGGAGATTGTTGGAAATATTTTATAGTGTTCAATATCATGTTATCTTTGTCTAGGGACTTAATTGTAATATATGTAAATATAGGGACTAAAGTGTAAATATACCAAAGTATTCTTTGGTATATATAGGGCAAGTGTGTGTGATTAACACATAACTTGAGTTTAGCTTTCTCTCACTAGAAAACTCTCTCATCATTATCATAATTAGGGCTTAATTGTAGAGAGAGAAAGGGATTGCTTGTTGAGAAAGCTTGAGGTTTAATAAAGATTGATTGATAATTACCAAGAGCTTCCACGCGTTAATTACAAGGTATGTCTCAATGTAATACCCGTGGATTTTATAATGTAATTACCATTATAATTAGAAATTTTGATATATTATTTAGATGAAGGATTCGAAAGCTCGGGTGAAGAGTATGAATAATAATAAGAACACCCGAATTTTGATAAGTATTTGAAAACAAAAGAGGCAAAAAATTCGGGTAAGAACAGAGGGAAGAATTCGGGTAAGGACAAAGTGAAATTCGGGTGAAGTGTAAATAATTTTCGGGCAAGACATTTCTTAACCTAAGAGGAAAAACTCGTCACCTCCTTGTCACCTACTTATCATCATTTACCTCAAAGTATATCTACAACTTAAAATACCTAAAACGGGGAGATAAAAATATTCTCTAGGGAGGAAAAACGCAAGGAAGAAGGAGAGAAGGAAAAACAAAGCAGTGCAAATTCCTGAACATAGCTTGGACTTAAGGTAGGTGAAATTCTTTTTACAACTCGTTAAAGAATTTGAAAACTCGGGTGAAAGGTTACTTTAGCTCGATTTATCAAATTTTCGGGTATGTTGTTTTGATGTTTTTTATTTGTCTATTGTTCTATGATGTGTTTCAAACCCAATATCTGGATTTTTGGTATGAATATACATACTTATGTGCTTAGAAAATAGGTCTGATAACTTGAAGAATTGAAGAACTTAGTGTTTTTCGCATACTGTTCTTCATTTTCGGTGTTTGCATGTATTTTCGGATGATTTCATGTTTTCGGGCCGAAAACTAGTTTACGCGGGCCAGAAGGATTCGTGAATGAGAGATAAGTGCGGTCCAAAAACTTGTTTTCGCGGGCCAGAGAAGTTTTGCGAATAAGAGATAAGTACGGGCCGAAAACCTGTTTTCGCGGGCCGAAAACTAGTTTACGCGGGCCAGAAGGATTCACGAATGTGAGATAGGTGCGGGCCGAAAACCTGTTTTCACGGGCCGAAACCAGTTTTCGCGGGCCAGAGAGAATTCGCGAATAAGAAACAGATGAGGGCCGAAAACCTGTTTTCGCGGGCCAGATAGAATTCGCGAATAAGAAATAGACGCGGGCCGACTTCAGTTTTCGCGAGGTGATTCCTGTGAGACAAAACAGGCTTTTCGCGGGCTGGGGACTGTTTTCGCAGGCTCAGTTTCGTGAATTTGAATTCGAATGACATTCGAATTCAAATAAATGCCGAATCTTATTTTTGAGCAAAATGACTTTTGGGTGCTTATAAATTTGCTGTGTTAATGTTAGGTGTTGACCTAATTTCATACAAACACATTTTCGGGCAAAATCATTTATTTTATTTACAATCAAATTCTCTTAATAAAGTTTCGGATTTTGACTAAGTTTCCCTTGGTCAACGATTATTTTATTTTCAGCAGTAAATATTATTTTTGGAAATTAAAAAGATTTCCGAATCTTCGGGTTTTACGAGATGTGGTTGTTATTTTGTGCGACTTGTATGACACGCATCGCATATCACGACATTGTGAGAAATGGGTACCGTGTCGATACGGCGATACTCTGATGTATTGATGAGCGGGGCAGATCGTGATCGTGTTAATGATTCGTAGAGGAATCGAGGTTAGTACTCATAAATGACACCTGACGGCAGACAGGCGTGATCGATCTGTCTACTCGGGCGTGAACGTCCCGAGGTGCAAAACCGTCTTTTATGTTATTTTCGCGGAAGGAGCGACCTGGTAGGGCAGTAGCGTGAACGTCTAAACGCTATCAGTGTAGGCTACCGTGATTGTTATGGGCGCGCGAGGTGTCGAGTCTAACCTAGGGCCCTGTGTTGAGATATGATAAGATGGATTGAGAGGTAAAAGTCGAGCGTGCATTTATGGTGAGATATTTTGGGATGATAGTTGAGCGCACGCTGCATTCATGCATGTTTTCACTTACTGGGCAATCGCTCAGTTTATGTGTTGTAGGTACGACCGAGTCCGACGTCAAGGTACGTCGCGACTGAGGCAGGCTGATGGCGGTGACTCCACGGACTTTTGAGGGCGAGGCTGTACATGGATGAAGACCTGTGGAGCGCGTAGGAACTTTTGGATTTTGTTTTGGGGCCGAGACCCGTGTAAAGATGGTTGTGCTGTAAAAATGATATTTTTATATATATGTATCTTAGTTTGTTTTAAAAGTTTTTGTAAAATGGGTCTTCCGCGGCTTTCGTTGCGGAAATCCGCCACTAATCGTATTTAGAAAATGAGGGTCGTCACAGGTGGTATCAGAGCTTAGGTTATAGATTCTGAAGACTGTCCATGTACGGCCGCTCAAAAGTCTGGAGGATCAGCCCCTGCCTGTAAGTTTTTATGTTTTAACGTGATTGAATGTTAAAAGTGATATGCCTACTTGTATGAATAATTATAGATAATAGTTAAGAATGCCGAGAGGAAGAAGAGGATACGCGGGGGAATCCAGTCATAGGGTCGAACCCGAGTCCCCTACTAATGAGCGGGACTCTACCATCTTACGACTTACTGAACTGGTCCAACGACAATCGGACCAGATCAATGAGCTTATCCACAGTAGGAATTCATCTGAACATCGTCAGTCTCCACAACCGGAGCGTGTGGAGATTATAGGAGAAAGATTCAGGAAACTAAACCCCCCAACGTTTGCGGATGCCACTGACCCTGCGATGGCAGAAGACTGGGTGCGTACAATTGAGGATATATTTATATATAGCCGAGTGCCGGAAGACGAGAAGGTCCTTTGTGCCATTTCCATGCTAAGAGAAAACGCTAGATTTTGGTGGGATACAGTTAAGGTTTTGGAGAGTCCGATGACAATGTCATGGGAACGATTCAAAGAACTGTTCCACAGCAAATACTTTTCAGCTCATGAACAAGAACGAAGTATGCACGAGTTCATGTGCTTAAAACAAGGAGGGATGACAGTCACAGAGTATATCCGCAAATTTGAGGAGCTGTCCCGTTTTGCCCCTCATATGGTGGCAACCAATCTCTTGAAGGTGACAAGGTTTATAATGGGCCTCAAACCCGAAATTTATCGAGACTTAAGCATAGCGGGAGCCCGACAGATGGAGTTCACACAAGTGGCGGAGCGGGCGATGATTGCCGAGCAAGCGGAGGTGCAGATTATCGAGGCTCAAGAGGCGAAAAGAAGAAGAGAGAATCAGCAAGGAGCAGGGGGTAATCGTAAACGCCAATTCTTTGGCAGAGACCCTAGTAATCAAGGAAACCGCCAGGGTGAACAAAACTGGCGTCCAAAATCAATGCCTAATCAAGGACCGACTAGCTTCCCGAATAAACCCCCAAACTCTGCGCCCCAATGCCCAAAATGCGGGCGCTATCATGTTGGAGTTTGTGTCAGAACGGGGCCAAATCCAAATCCCCAGTGCTTCCGATGCGGGAGATTAGGCCATTATGCCAGGAATTGTCAAGCAAATTTTCCTCAGAACTCGACCCAACCACCGGTCCGACCTCTACCCGTTCCAGCTCGAGTTTTCACCTTGACGAACGAGGAGGCAGAAGCAAACCCCTCGGTAGTGACGGGTACGTTAACTATCTATAACATACCTACGTCTGTGCTCATCGATTCGGGAGCCACACATTCGTTTGTGTCGGCTAAATATGTGGCAAAGGTGGGAATATCTCCTACCTTATATGAGTGTAACTATGTAGTAAGCTTACCACACGGTGATCCGACACACACTAATCAAGTGTTGGAAGGATGCTCCGTGATCATAGAGGGTAGAAAGTTGAGAGTCGATTTGATCGTAATCCCGATGAATGACTACGATGTTATCTTCGGGATGGATTGGCTTTCAAGATATGGAGCCATCATTGACTGTAATAGAAAGATAGTAAGATTCCAATTACCCGAGGAAGAGGTGTTCACTTTTTCGGGTAAGGTAAATCAGAACAGTATCCCTCGAATTTCTGCTTTAAAGGCTCAACGACTTCTGAGGTCAGGTTGTGAGTCTTTTCTAGTATACGCGGTGAAAGCAGATGAATTATCTCCTCCAGAACTAGAACACGTGCCAATAGTCAACAAATACGCCGATGTATTTCCTGATGATCTCCCGGGGTTACCCCCTGATCGAGAAATACAGTTCACGATAGATCTGGTGCCAGGAGCAGCCCCAATCTCTAAAGCCCCTTACCGTCTAGCACCTAATGAACTACGAGAGTTGAAAGAACAGTTGGAGGAACTGTTGCAAAAGGGGTTCATTCAGCCCAGCTTCTCACCATGGGGAGCACCAGTTCTTTTTGTGCGAAAGTAGGATGGGTCGATGAGGCTGTGCATCGACTACAGAGAGCTGAATAAAATCACGATCAAGAATAAATATCCATTGCCGAGGATCGACGATTTATTCGACCAATTGCTTGGTGCTACGGTATTCTCGAAAATCGACCTCCGTTCGGGATACCATCAACTGAAGACCAGGGAGTCAGATATTCCGAAAACCGCGTTCAGCACGAGGTACGGCCATTACGAGTTTTTGGTCCTGCCTTTCGGGCTGACAAATGCACCAGCCGCTTTTATGGACCTGATGAATCGGGTTTTCAAAGACTTTCTTGATTACTTTGTTATCGTCTTCATCGACGATATTCTCATATATTCTAAGACGAAAGAAGAACACGCAACCCATCTACGCACTGTCTTAGGAATTATGCGGGAGAAACAGCTCTACGCCAAATTCAAGAAGTGTGAATTCTGGTTGGAGCAAGTAGCCTTTCTGGGACACTTCATTTCTGTAAATGGAATCTCGGTGGATCCCAGTAAGATCGAAGCAGTGAATAACTGGCCACGACCCACTACTCCTACTGAAGTACGAAGTTTTCTAGGACTTGCAGGATACTACCGTAAGTTCATTGCTGACTTCTCTAGTATTGCCTCAACCCTGACGAATCTGACAAGGAAGAATGTGCCGTTCGTATGGACGAAATCATGTGAGCAGAGCTTCCAGGAACTGAAGAGACGGCTTACTTCAGCCCCAATTTTGACGATACCATCGGGAACCGGAGGATTTTCGGTCTATAGCGACGCATCGAAGAATGGCTTGGGATGCGTGTTGATGCAAAATGGGAAGGTTATCGCATATGCTTCTCGAAAATTGAAAGAGTACGAGAAGAATTACCCAACACATGATCTGGAACTCGCAGCAGTAGTTTTCGCTCTGAAGATTTGGCGTCACTACCTTTACGGAGAAAGATGCGAAATCTATACGGACCATAAGAGCCTGAAGTACTTCTTCACCCAGAAGGAGTTGAATATGAGGCAACGACGTTGGTTAGAACTCGTTAAGGACTATGACTGCGTGATCAATTACCATCCAGGCAAAGCGAACGTAGTCGCCAATGCATTAAGCCGAAAAACCGTAAATGCAGAACTTTGCAGACTTGAAGTGGAAATAGTAAATTTGGGCGAGGTTGAAACGAAATTAGCAGCACTGACCCTTCAACCCACATTACTAGAAAGGATCAGGAGGGCACAAGAAGAAGACGAGCTCTACTTGAAGATCCGAAGTGCGCAAATGGAGCAAGCACCACCCGACTTCGAAATACGAGAAGACGGGAGTTTACGATACAAGAATCGCTTATATGTACCCAATGACGAGGAGCTACGACGAACCATAATGACGGAAGCACACGCCACGACATACTCGGTACACCCAGGTGCTACAAAAATGTATCAAGACTTACGAACAACCTACTGGTGGCCAGGAATAAAGAAGGACATTGCGGCATTCGTAAGTCAATGTCTAACATGTCAGCAGGTTAAGGCGGAACACCAACGACCGGCAGGGACCTTACAACCCCTACCAATTCCCGAATGGAAGTGGGACCACATTACGATGGATTTTGTCGTCGGCTTACCGAAGACTGTAAAAGGCCACGACGCCATTTGGGTGATTGTTGATCGCCTAACCAAATCTGCTCATTTTCTGCCGATTAGCTCAACCTTTTCCATGGAGCGGTACGCTGAGTTATATATTCAGGAAATAGTTCGACTCCATGGGATTCCATCTTCTATCGTCTCGGATCGAGATCCGAGATTTCTATCAAATTTCTGGAGAAGTTTACAGAAAGCAATGGGAACCAAACTCTCGTTCAGTACCGCCTACCATCCTCAGACAGACGGACAATCCGAACGAACGATCCAAACCCTTGAGGATATGTTACGTGCATGCGTACTAGACTTCAAGGGAAATTGGAGCAAATACCTCCCATTGATCGAGTTCTCATACAATAATAGCTATCACGCGACGATCGGGATGGCACCGTACGAGGCCTTATACGGGCGTAAATGCCGATCTCCAGTACACTGGGATGAAGTCGGCGAGCGAACATTATTAGGCCCCGACATGATACGTGAAATCACGGAAGCCATAGAGAAAATTCGGGAGAAAATGCGAACGGCTCAGAGTAGACAAAAGAGCTATGCGGATCAGAGACAGAGGCCATTGGAATTCGTAGAAGACGACTGGGTATTTTTGAAGATATCCCCGATGAAAGGCATAAAGCGATTCGAACGAAAAGGCAAGCTGAGTCCAAGGTACATTGGCCCTTTCAGAATACTCAGGCGAGTCGGCGAGGTCGCTTACCAACTGGAATTACCAATTTCATTATCACAAGTCCACGATGTTTTTCACATATCAACGTTACGAAAATACGTCACGGACCCGAGTCATATGATCGAGAATGAATTTCTTTATCAACAGTTGAGACCGGACTTAAGTTACGAAGAAAGGCCAGTAGAGATTTTGATGCAAGAAGTAAAACGACTTCGGAATAAAAGTATTCCATTAGTTAAAATACTGTGGCGGAATCAATCAATTGAAGAAGCCACTTGGGAGCGAGAGGACGACATGAGAAATCGTTATCCCGAATTATTCCAGTTGGCGTAATTTCGGGGATGAAATTCTTTTAAGGGGGGGAGGATGTAATACCCGTGGATTTTATAATGTAATTACCATTATAATTAGAAATTTTGATATATTATTTAGATGAAGGATTCGAAAGCTCGGGTGAAGAGTATGAATAATAATAAGAACACCCGAATTTTGATAAGTATTTGAAAACAAAAGAGGCAAAAAATTCGGGTAAGAAGAAAGGGAAGAATTCGGGTAAGGACAAAGTGAAATTCGGGTGAAGTGTAAATAATTTTCGGGCAAGACATTTCTTAACCTAAGAGGAAAAACTCGTCACCTCCTTGTCACCTACTTATCATCATTTACCTCAAAGTATATCTACAACTTAAAATACCTAAAACGGGGAGATAAAAATATTCTCTAGGGAGGAAAAACGCAAGGAAGAAGGAGAGAAGGAAAAACAAAGCAGTGCAAATTCCTGAACATAGCTTGGACTTAAGGTAAGTGAAATTCTTTTTACAACTCGTTAAAGAATTTGAAAACTCGGGTGAAAGGTTACTTTAGCTCGATTTATCAAATTTTCGGGTATGTTGTTTTGATGTTTTTTATTTGTCTATTGTTCTATGATGTGTTTCAAACCCAATATCTGGATTTTTGGTATGAATATACATACTTATGTGCTTAGAAAATAGGTCTGATAACTTGAAGAATTGAAGAACTTAGTGTTTTTCGCATACTGTTCTTCATTTTCGGTGTTTGCATGTATTTTCGGATGATTTCATGTTTTCGGACCGAAAACTAGTTTACGCGGGCCAGAGGGATTCGCGAATGAGAGATAAGTGCGGTCCGAAAACTTGTTTTCGCGGGCCAGAGAAGTTTTGCGAATAAGAGATAAGTACGGGCCGAAAACTAGTTTACGCGGGCCAGAAGGATTCGCGAATGTGAGATAGGTGCGGGCCGAAAACCAGTTTTCGCGGGCCAGAGAGAATTCGCGAATAAGAAACAGATGAGGGCGGAAAACCTGTTTTCGCGGGCCAGATAGAATTCGCGAATAAGAAATAGACGCGGGCCGAAAACCAGTTTGCGCGGGCCGACTTCAGTTTTCGCGAGGTGATTCCTGTGAGACAAAACAGGCTTTTCGCGGGCTGGGGACTGTTTTCGCAGGCTCAGTTTCGTGAATTTGAATTCGAATGACATTCGAATTCAAATAAATGCCGAATCTTATTTTTGAGCAAAATGACTTTTGGGTGCTTATAAATTTGCTGTGTTAATGTTAGGTGTTGACCTAATTTCATACAAACACATTTTCGGGCAAAATCATTTATTTTATTTACAATCAAATTCTCTTAATAAAGTTTCGGGTTTTGACTAAGTTTCCCTTGGTCAACGATTATTTTATTTTCAGCAGTAAATATTATTTTTGGAAATTAAAAAGATTTCCGAATCTTCGGGTTTTACGAGATGTGGTTGTTATTTTGTGCGACTTGTATGACACGCATCGCATATCACGACATTGTGAGAAATGGGTACCGTGTCGATACGGCGATACTCTGATGTATTGATGAGCGGGGCAGATCGTGATCGTGTTAATGATTCGTAGAGGAATCGAGGTTAGTACTCATAAATGACACCTGACGGCAGACAGGCGTGATCGATCTGTCTACTCGGGCGTGAAAGTCCCGAGGTGCAAAACCGTCTTTTATGTTATTTTCGCGGAAGGAGCGACCTGGTAGGGCAGTAGCGTGAACGTCTAAACGCTATCAGTGTAGGCTACCGTGATTGTTATGGGCGCGCGAGGTGTCGAGTCTAACCTAGGGCCCTGTGTTGAGATATGATAAGATGGATTGAGAGGTAAAAGTCGAGCGTGCATTTATGGTGAGATATTTTGGGATGATAGTTGAGCGCACGCTGCATTCATGCATGTTTTCACTTACTGGGCAATCGCTCAGTTTTATGTGTTGTAGGTACGACCGAGTCCGACGTCAAGGTACGTCGCGACTGAGGCAGGCTGATGGCGGTGACTCCACGGACTTTTGAGGGCGAGGCTGTACATGGATGAAGACCTGTGGAGCGCGTAGGAACTTTTGGATTTTGTTTTGGGGCCGAGACCCGTGTAAAGATGGTTGTGCTGTAAAAATGATATTTTTATATATATGTATCTTAGTTTGTTTTAAAAGTTTTTGTAAAATGGGTCTTCCGCGGCTTTCGTTGCGGAAATCCGCCACTAATCGTATTTAGAAAATGAGGGTCGTCACAGGTGGTATCAGAGCTTAGGTTATAGATTCTGAAGACTGTCCATGTACGGCCGCTCAAAAGTCTGGAGGATCAGCCCCTGCCTATAAGTTTTTATGTTTTAACGTGATTGAATGTTAAAAGTGATATGCCTACTTGTATGAATAATTATAGATAATAGTTAATAATGCCGAGAGGAAGAAGAGGATACGCGGGGGAATCCAGTCATAGGGTCGAACCTGAGTCCCCTACTAATGAGCGGGACTCTACCATCTTACGACTTACTGAACTGGTCCAACGACAATCGGACCAGATCAATGAGCTTATCCACAGTAGGAATTCATCTGAACATCGTCAGTCTCCACAACCGGAGCGTGTGGAGATTATAGGAGAAAGATTCAGGAAACTAAACCCCCCAACGTTTGCGGATGCCACTGACCCTGCGATGGCAGAAGACTGGGTGCGTACAATAGAGGATATATTTATATATAGCCGAGTGCCGGAAGACGAGAAGGTCCTTTGTGCCATTTCCATGCTAAGAGGAAACGCTATGTCAACGGGATGCCTATGTGGCCCCGTAGTCCCTTCAAATGCAAGTCTGTGTGACTTTGCATCAACGACCAAGAGTGACATCGAGGGATGTCTCACGATGATTGGTCGTCTGTCCCGTTTTCAAGTACTTCATCCGGAATTCAACGACAACACGTTCCGCGTATACTCTGGTTCACCTTGATCAAACAGCATGACGATGCAAATGAATCGCCATGAGGGGGAGAAGTATATCAAGGAGGCGAAGCATGTGAACTCATTAAAGAATCCAAGCCTTCAATGCACGTGCTGAACCACAACAAACAAGACCTCTCTCCATGGTTCGAGCATACACGACAAGTCAATGCTGACGATCTGCGCGACTCTGATATATGCAAGAAGGTGACGAATATTCAAGTTGCAAAGAAGAAAAAGAGGGTACATGTAAATAGGGGGAGACTGAAGATTCTCCAAATGCTCTCAGCTATTTTCTTCAAACAACAACAAAGACCGTGTCAAATTCAAAGTTGAACACAAAGGGGGAGATTGTTAGGAATCTTTCTGTTGTGTTCAAGTGATGATGAAGACTGAAGATTATCAAAGACAAAGACAACCGGCGCTTCAATGACAATTGAACACTAAGGGGGAGATTGTTAGGAATATTTTCTAGTGTTCAATAATCATGTTATCTTTGTCTTGGGACTCAATTGTATTTTATGTAAATATAGGGACTAAAGTGTAAATATACCAAAGTATGCTTTGGTATATATAGGGCAAGTGTGTGTAAAATACACACAACTTGAGTTTTAGCTTTCTCTCACTAGAAACACTCTCTCATCATTATCATAATTAGGGCTTAATTGTAGAGAGAGAAAGTGATTGCTTGTTGAGAAAGCTTGAGGTTTAATGAAGATTGATTGATAATTACCCAAAGCTTCCGCGCATGTTTAATCAAGGTAATTCTCATTTGATCTAAGATCGAGTTCATTGATTGGATGTACGAATCTTTGGCCTACACGATTGCTCCACATGTATGGTCGGTATGCGATGATGAGCAGTCGCACAAGACCCCGACACGTGTGGTATTTGGTTTGCTCCACACTCGTGATCGGTATGTGATGTGAGCAAACACACCAAATCAAGACTATTCCAAAGCTCTGGATTTGACATTTTTTTCTTTTATTTTTCTGTTATAAAAAAAAAAGGAAAAAGACATAAAAAAAAAGAGGCCAAAAAAAAAAAAAAAAAAAAAAAAAAAAAGAAAAAGCCATAAAAAAAAAAAAGAGGCCAATAAATAAAAAAAAAGAAAAGGCCATAAAAAAAAAAAGAAAAGAAAAGGCCATAAAAAAAATAAAAATAAAATTGAGCTACAATGTTCAAAGAAGGCCGAGCCGATTTCAAAATTCAAAGTGCGCTTGAATTTCAGGGGAGTCAAACACTATATTTTAAGTCCTTGATTTTCATAGGGAGTTCGACTTATTATAAAGAGCGCTTACCTTTACAGAATATTCGGTCTTCTTATTCTATATTCTTTTTGGGGGAGTGGATAGATAGATAGATTAGGCGCGTGAACTTCAAAAAAGCGTATTACCATAGTTTTAATGTAAAAAGCGCATATATTTTCGAGGGAGTGAGACTTATAAGTGCAAAAGGCATATTTATTGGGGGGTATCACTTCAAATACAAAATGCGCTTGATTTTTTTTAATATGCAATTTCTCAAAAAGCGCATCTGTTTAGGGGGGAGCATGGGCATCACATTAGAATTAGCGGAAGTATTTAGGGGGAGTGTTACCTAAAAACAGCGCTAGAACTTAAAAGGGAATGCCCTGAGGACAACCTTCATGCTTTGAAGAGGGAGTGCTACCTAAATGCCAACAAGCGCATGGACACAAAAGAGTTGTTCACATACCTGTTCCAAAGGATCAGTAGACCCAACTGATCCTACCCCAGGAACAAACCCCGAGTGTATGTGAGGGTATTGAGCGTATCACGATGACATCCTTACAACTCAACCACAAACTATCTGGGCCATAATCATATAGGTACAGGACTGATTTATCTGATCCCGGGTAGAAGACGCTTCATCTGGTCCAAAGGCGCATGCACAACCCTTCCTAGCTACTCATTTGTCTCCCTAAAGGCAAACGTTTCAATATCTCACGGGGAACCGCATAAGCTATCACCGTTTCATTTGGAAATGAGAGATATTAAACAAAGTGATCTACAGCCCCACACCACGACTTTCTTGAACACGTAAATGTCTAGTGTGTCCTCATAGCCAAAATATCTTTTAAAATTTTCCAGGACACATACATTCTTTTACACACATATTGCAGGTCAACGTGACCATGCCAGAACTTCTGTAGACGCATCATTAAATGATGTGCTTCCATGATCGGAAGGAAGTCCTGTCGTTGCAACATAAAAACAACAACGGTAGCAGGCCATCTTCTGGAGCACGACTCTAGAATGATGTCAACGGGTTGCCTATGTGGCCCCGTAGTCCCTTCAAATGCAAGTCTGTGTGACTTTGCATCAACGACCAAGAGTGACATCGAGGGATGTCTCACGATGATCGGTCGTCCGTCCCGTTTTCAGGTACTTCATCCGGAATTCAATGCCAACACGTTCAGCGTACACTCAGGTTCATCTTGATCACACAGCATGACGATACAAATGAATCGCCATGAGGGGGAGAAGTATATCAAGGAGGCCAAGCACGTGAACTCAAGAAGCCAAGCTTTCAACGCACGTGCTGAGCCACAACAAACAAGACCTCTCTCCATGGTTCGAGCAAACGACAAGTCAATGCTGATGATCCGCACTACTCTGATATATGCAAGAAGGTGACGAATATTCAAGTTGCAAAGAAGAAAAAGAGGGTGCATGTAAATAGGGGGAGACTGAAGATTCTCCAGATGCTCTCAGCTATTTTCTTCAAACAGCAACAAAGACCGTGTCAAATTAAAAGTTGAACACAAAGGGGGAGATTGTTAGGAATCTTTCTGTTGTGTTCAAATAAAGATGAAGACTGAAGATTGTCAAAGACAAAGCAACCGGCGCTTCAATGACAATTGAACACTATGGGGGAGATTGTTGGAAATATTTTATAGTGTTCAATATCATGATATCTTTGTCTAGGGACTTAATTGTAATATATGTAAATATAGGGACTAAAGTGTAAATATACCAAAGTATACTTTGGTATATATAGGGCAAGTGTGTGTGATTAACACATAACTTGAGTTTAGCTTTCTCTCACTAGAAAACTCTCTCATCATTATCTTAATTAGGGTTGAATTGTAGAGAGAGAAAGAGGTAACTTGTAGAGAAAGTTTGAGTTTTAATGAAGATTTGATTGATTTAATCCTAAAGCTTCCGCTCGCATTATCATCGAGGTAAATCTATCGAATCTATGCTCGAGTTCTTCGTTGGATGATAAGAACGGGCCTAACAAATTCTAAGTCAACGGTGACGAAAGCAATTACGCATTCTAAATCACCTTTGACTGGCGCAGAAACGAAAAGTAAAATCAATACCCGTAAAAATGCTAAGGAACAAAAGAATATTAGAAAGGAGAAAGGAAAATCGATATTATTTTCCAAAACCAAGGACGACATTGTCATGAACCGAAACTTTTCATCATAAGATCATTCATTAGCATCATCTCATTCATGTCACATACATAATAGAATTTTTCTAACATAAGAAAAGCATTGAGCCTTAAGATAATGAAGTAGAAAATTAGGGTGCTAAGGAGATAGAGTTGTCGAATTTGTTTTCATTTTCATGAGACGTTTATCGAGTATAGGAAGTCTTGTGTTATTAGATTTATTCTATGGCTTGTTTGATAGGTTATTGTAGTTTTAAACGTCATGCGATCAAACTAGCAAGCATGACGATTATGAGACGTTTTTGTTTCGAAGACCTAGAAAATAAAATAAATATATATAGATATATTAAGTAGGTGTAGATTTATCTAATATCAACAATTTTATGAAGGGGAAAATGAGGAGTTTTGAGAAAATTACACCTCATGCTTCATGAAGTGCTTACTAAGCACATTTTGGTCCAACCTATCATTCTTCTATCTTATTGTTGGAAGTATTTTATAGTGTTCAATAATCAAGTTATCTTTGTCTAGGGACTTAATTGTAATATATGTATAGTTAGGGACTAGAATGCAAATATACCAATATTGATTGGTATATATAGGGCAAGTGTGTGTAAAATACACACAACTTGAGTTTAGCTTTCTCTCACTAGAAAACTCTCTCTAATCACTATCTAAGCTAGGGTTAATTGTAGAGAGAGAAAGAGGATAATTGTAGAGAAAGTTTGAGTTTTAATGAAGATTTGATTGAATATTACCCAAATGCTTCCGCTCAATCTTGTTCAAGGTAATTTCGATTAAATCTATGCTCGAGTTCTTCGTTGGATGTTAAAAACGGACTAACAATTGGTATCAGAGCCAAAATCGTGTGAATTGATCAATTTTTGGTTGCAGAAATTTGTTTTTCGTACGTGTTCTGCACGCCAAATTTTATTTTCGCATGCTACAGAGATCACGTTGATTTTGATTTTCATATGTTGATTGCTGTTTTTCGCATGATATTGAACGAAAAACTGTTCGCGAATCATTTGTTGAATGTTAATTGCAATTATCTTCGATTAATTGAGCTTAATCTTCAAATCAGCGATCGAAAATTGTTTTTATCTTCAAACTGTTCTTCACGCAAAATTGCTTAATTGTACTATATTTTGGATTCGATCGTGTTAATCGAGTGTTTTATATGATTACCCAGTCAATTTCGATCGATTAACTGTGCTTAAAGTGATAATTTGAGTGTTACTTGAAGATTTCGCATATAAAATCACGTTTTTGCACGAAATAAGCTTTTTTTCGCACCAATATTTTCGCACCATTCCTAAGATTGTTTTCGTATCAAAGTGTTTATCGCATTGACCTAAGTTTTCGTTTCTCTCACGTACACATAAATGTTTTGCATTGACTTTGCATTTTCGTATACTGTAACATACGAAAAACTGTAGATACGAAAAATTCACATACGAAAACTGATTCTCGTACGAAAAAGACTTTGATATTCCATACGAAAAATCCTATACGAAAAATTTGTGGTACGAAAACCAATTTTATTTTCAATACGAAAAAGAGTGCGTACGAGAAAAAGTCATAAGTTTTTCGCATTGACTACTAAATTTTCGTATACTGTAGCAAATCGATAAGATAAGGCTTTTTTTTTCGTATCAGTACGAAAAACCTCTATTAAGTACGCAAAACCTCATTACGAAAAACTAGTGTCATCTACTTTTTGTCGTACGAGAAAATTTCCATACGAAAAAGTTTGTGTATACGAAAAATAATTTTTTTTCTCGTACGAAAAATGCTTTGATACGAAATCTATTTTTGTCGTACGCTTTTAGTCAATACGAAAACTTTTACCTCATACGAAAAACTTTCTGATTTCCATACGAAAAGTTTTGTGATACGAAAACACTATTCCATACGAAAACCTTTGCAAAAATTTTTCGTATAAATATTCTATTATTTCTTTAAAGATTTCGCATCCTATCTCATACGAAAAACTTTTTTTCATACGACAGACATTTCTATACACATATGAAAATTTATGATGGGAAAAAGATTTTCGATACCGCAAAGCTTTCGATAGTTTTAGGTAGCAAAAAAAAAAAAAAAAAAAAAAATTCGTAAGTTTTGAATGTTTTTAGATAAAATTTTTAAGTTTTTCGATAGTCCTAAAAGTTGAGCACAAAGGGGGAGATTGTTGGAAATTATTCTGTTGTGTTCAACTGATGATGAAGACTGAAGATTCGAGAGACAAAGACAACCGAAGCTTCAATTATAATTGAACACTAAGGGGGAGATTGTTGGAAGTATTTTATAGTGTTCAATAATCAAGTTATCTTTGTCTAGGGACTTAATTGTAATATATGTATAGTTAGGAACTAGAATGCAAATATACCAATATTGATTGGTATATATAGGGCAAGTGTGTGTAAAATACACACAACTTGAGTTTAGCTTTCTCTCACTAGAAAACTCTCTCTAATCACTATCTAAGCTAGGGTTAATTGTAGAGAGAGAAAGAGGATAATTGTAGAGAAAGTTTGAGTTTTAATGAAGATTTGATTGAATATTACCCAAATGCTTCCGCTCAATCTTGTTCAAGGTAATTTCGATTAAATCTATGCTCGAGTTCTTCGTTGGATGTTAAAAACGGACCTAACACTTATCAACCACGAAATTCATTCTTTCTTCCACCATTACAACTTCAAAACAGTATCCTAGGGTTCTTAGAACACCAAAAGTAATTCCAATCAAAGGTTGAGTGAAAACAAGTGAAGAAAGGTAGAATAGAAAGCCTTAGCTATCAAAGTGTGTGAGGTATGCATTTTCTTTGCTTGTAACTTCATTTTTCCTTCTATATTTCGATTAAATACAACTTTATGGTCAGCTATAAGTATTTATAGAGGTTTTAGGGTGAGAATTCATGAAAATAAGAAAGGTTTGATGGCAAAACAACGTAAGAAACGAGTTTACGGCGAAATCTATCCGATTTCTGGTTTTCATCGATTTAGACATGTATAGTTCATATTAATAGATGTAAAACACTTGGTTATCAATGCTCAGATGTCTAGGAATGTGCTGGTATTGAGTTGATAAAGTTTGGAGTCTTTATTACTAAGATATGAGCTGATATTTTGAGACTATGTGTATGGGTACAGTTCTGCGGATCAGCACCACTGCTCTGTATTCATCATCATTTTAGAAATTGATATGCTTTGAATCAGATAAAACAGAAAAGATAAAAGTTGTAGACATTTAAGTTGGCTGTTCAGGAAACTTTGAATTAACTTCTTTGGTTCTCTGTAGCAAAAGTTATGACCGAAAGTATACCTTCTGCCAGAGATGAACAACAACAGTTCGACAATAGTTGTTAATAGTCATGTTGTAA
Source organism: Lindernia subracemosa (assembly GCA_028392965.1). Taxonomy (NCBI): domain Eukaryota; kingdom Viridiplantae; phylum Streptophyta; class Magnoliopsida; order Lamiales; family Linderniaceae; genus Vandellia; species Vandellia subracemosa. Next base: position 603,246 of record JAQPCC010000060.1, read on the forward strand.
CGTTTAGTATCGGGAAATTGGATTGTGAGGGTACAGGGAAGGAACACATTCATGCATAAATCATTCATTTCATGCATATGAGCTCATGAGCATCATTCATTTTAGTTGCGCATTAATTATTGAGCTTGATATCTTTATAGGCCAAGATTCGGATAAAGGGGGCAACAAGACCGAATAGGACGAATCATCGGGGTTATATGCCCGAACTTTTGAGTATGATCTGCAACATGATATGTGACTTATGTGATGTACTTGACGTTGTTTATTTGATGGTTGATTGCTTGGTATATGTGAATAAATGCGACGTGAACCTGATGAACTTGCGGAATACTTGTGATTTATGTGACGGTGTTTATTTGTTATATGGTTTTGTATCTAGCTATGTGCTAATAGATGTATTCATATGATGTTGATTAACATGTTGTCGATCATACTCTAAAATATTGTTTCTTCCAGTTGTTGTAGATAGAAGTTGATCTGCTCACATTTTGGCTTTTATCAAAGCATGGATACAAGGTCGGTCGGCTGCGTTCTCATCCTTCTCCCTCGGCTCATCGTTTGCATACCCTTCATGCATTAGTTCCACTAGCATTGTGATGTTGTGTTATACTTTGGAAGACGATGATATATATATATATATGTACATTATCAGTTGAACTTGTGGATGATTGGGTATGTGTGTTGATGAAAAATATTTTTGAAACGATCATGGGTTTTAGATTTCTTTTAGTGGTGTTCAGGTTACTTTTACATTTCTTTTTAAACAGAGTTTACGTAGTTTAATTTCTCAAATTGTACTCGTTTGTTTTAAAAAAAATGCTTTGAAAATTATATGATTTATGTTTATGAGACGGAGCGTCACAGACATTGCTAAAGATTCTCCTTCTCCCGCTCCTACCAAAAAGGAAGTTCCTAAAGAAGAAGTCCCAAGCTCAAGCAGGCGAACTTCTCAAACTTCCAAAATCTCTCATTCTTTAAAGAATGATAGAGATGGAATTGCTTACACGCACAAAAATGCTTATTATTCTAGTAAGAGAAATTCCATCAAAAACCATCATTGTGATGTGAATCGTGTGAATTCTCCAAGTAGGAAGAACATCCCATGTACTAACGATGCTTATAATTCTTTATGTTCTTATCCCTACCTAAAATATCCAGTCGATGTTAAGTCTGAGAAACATCTCATGCGACTGGCTTCGGAGAAAATATTTAAATCTTCTCCGAGACACACATTCACCTGCGCTGAAACGTCCTTTCCGTGTCAAATTGCTCCTAAATGGATTCATAAGTCAACGATTAAGTTAGGTAATCCCAAATATAGTCGGGTACCTAAAAGTACGTTAATGAATGATTTAGGACTAAAATCTGATTTGACACCTTATATGCTTAACTTGTTTTCTACTAATCAGGGAGGACCCATACAACAATGGGTACCAAAGTCCCGATAAAGTTTTGTAGGAGCCCAATTGTTGAGGTTTATGCCCTAGATGCCGTACGAGGATTAGATAGTACGAGGACATTTGTGTAATTTTGATGTGTTTAACATTTGTAATTGAATTATTTGATAATGAAATTATTATTGTTTGTTTATTGTCGATTTTAGCATAACAAATAATACAAAGGCAGATTATTATTTCGTCTAAATAAATTAACCTTGCAGTCGGGTAATAAGACGAATTAATAAAACCCCAATATTTACAGTTCAGTTACTGATTCTATGGGGACAGAGAGGGGGCACCAGTAAGCTGACATACTGTAATATTAAATTAAGTCCACAAGTCTTAGTCTCCAGTAGGGTGACTGGATTGACGAGTACGACTTGTCTGTCGACGGGTCCAAAATGGTTGTGCCAACCATTCACTTGGGAAGTGGGAGCTCGTGACATTGATACAAGACGAATCAGGGGATTGTCTGTATTTGGACACTGACTCTTAATCGAACGATCACACGCTGGTAAAGTCGCTGATCGATCGATTGACTATAGTAGTCTACGTGAACCTTAGACCGAAAGGGTTAACTCGAGGTTGGTCTTAAGGTCTTGATTTGTCACTAGTTTGCTAGGCCCGAATTGCATGTAGCATGGGTCAGCGGCGAAATGCGGTCTTGACCTTTCGACGTGATTGCCGGTTATACCGCAGAACGGGATTTACGGCCTTGATTAAATTCAAGGTTAACGTCCTATGCAGTTTCGATGTGCGGGAATTTACCTAAGCCTCTGGCCATAGCATAAAACTGACTCACGAGTGTCGTGGAGGGCAGTTTTGGTAAATGTCACCGATACGGACATCATAGAGTCGAGTTCTGTAAGTTCGACTACGCGTGACTTTCACTCGTCCGGGACAAACGTAAAGGGTTTATACGTAGTATGATAATCTATAGTCGGTTCGTGAATAATACCTATTCGTACTCAACTCGGGATCGGTTCGGTACCACGGGGCTGACTAGGTGAATACCAAACTCCTGGATTCCTCCCAGAGCCGGGTGAGACGAACCAAGAGAGTCGGGCTTAAAAAGGGCAACCGACACAACGACAATATGAGAATAGAGCAGGCTGGGACCTGGATTGAGAGATTAGGGTTTTGGGCTTGGCCGAAAATGTAGTAAAATCGCGTGAGGGGCAAAATGGTCTTTTCACCTCACGAAATATTTTGGAAATATTATATTGGATATTTAATATTTAGTATATGATTTAAATGTGATTTAAATCTTTATTATTGTTTTAGAAAAATAATAATATTTAATTTGGGATTAAATAAAATATATATATTGGATATATATATAGTTTTCGATTTTAATATAGTATTAATTTCGAAATTATTAATTATATTTATATTGGATATTATATATTTAAATATACTAAATATAGAAAATATATATTAATTAATATTAATATTTAATTTGAATTTGAATTTCGAATTTAAATTCAAAAGAGAAAGACCAAGTCAACAAGTGACTTGGTATGCTTAAGTGGGTGAGAATTTTTCTCCCCACTTCACTTGAAAAATTCGGCCAAGCCCTAGGGTATAAAAGGGGATTTTTCATTTTGAAAAAACCCTAAGTCATTTGGCTAAAAGAAATAAAACCCTAAAACCATTTTGCCCCTCACGCGATTTTACTATATTTTCGGCCATTTAGGGTTTCGGCCAAGCCCAAAACCCTAATCTCTCAATCCAGGTCCCAACCTGCTCTATTCTCATATTGACGTGGTGTCAGTTGCCCTTTTTAAGCCCGACTCTCTTGGTTCGTCTCAACCGGCTCTGGGAGGAATCCTGGAGTTCGGTATTCATCTAGCCAGCCCCGTGGTACCGAACCGATCCCGGGTTGAGTAGGAATAGGTATTATTCACTAACCGACTATAGATTATCGTACTACGTATAAACCCTTTACGTTTGTCCCGGTCGAGTGAAAGTCACGCGTAGTCGAACTTACAGAACTCGACTCTATGATGTTCGTGTCGGTGACATTTACCAAAACTGCCCTCCACGACACTCGTGAGTCAGTTTTATGCTCTGGTCAGAGGCTTAGGTAAATTCCCGCACATCGAAACTGCATAGGATGTTAACCTTGAATTTAATCAAGGCCGTAAATCCCGCTCCGCGGTATAACCGGCAATCACGTCGAAAGGTCAAGACCGCATTTCGCCGCTGACTCATGCTACATGCAATTCGGGCCTAGCAAACTAGTGACAAATCAAGACCTTAAGACCAACCCCGAGTTAACCCTTTCGGTCTAAGGTTCACGTAGACTACTATAGTCCATCGATCGATCAGCGACTTTACCAGCGTGTGATCGTTCGATTACGATTCAGTGTCCAAATACAGACAATCCCCTGATTCGTCTTGTATCAATGTCACGAGCTCCCACTTCCCAAGTGAATGGTTGGCACAACCATTTTGGACCCGTCGACAAACAAGTCGTACTCGTCAATCCAGTCACCCTACTGGAGACTAAGACTTGTGGACTTAATTTAATATTACAGTATGTCAGCTTACTGGTGCCCCCTCTCTGTCCCCACAGAATCAGTAACTGAACTGTAAATATTGGGGTTTTATTAATTCGTCTTATTACCCGACTGCAAGGTTAATTTATTTAGACGAAATAATAATCTGCCTTTGTATTGTTTGTTATGCTAAAATCGACAATAAACAAACAATAATAATTTCATTATCAAATGTTAAACACATCAAAATTACACAAATGCCCTCGTACTATCTAATCCTTGTACGGCATCAAGGGCATAAACCTCAACAATCTCCCACTTGCACTAATGCCACGCGCTATAGTATCTTAACCCCATTTTATCGAGGTGACGATCTAGCACTGCCTGAGACAGTGGCTTCGTGAACGGGTCCGCCACATTTTCTGCTGAGGCGATCTTCTGCACGGCTATCGAGCCATTCTCAACGAACCCACGTAACACGTGGTATTTTCTCTCTATGTGCTTGGACTTACTGTGAGCACGGGGTTCCTTAGCTTGTGCGATCGCTCCGCTATTGTCGCACCATAATGGTAACGTGCGATCCACTATGCTAGGTTGCACCTGCAGTTCTTCTAAGAACTTGCGTATCCAAACACCCTCCTTGGCAGCTTCTGAAGCCGCTAAATACTCCGCCTCAGTGGTGGAATCAGCAGTCGTACTTTGCTTGGAACTCTTTCAAGTTACTGCGCCACCATTGAGCGTATATACAAAACCCGAAGTAGACTTTCGGTCATCCACATCTGATTGGAAGTCCGAATCCGTATAACCATCTACCTCTAATTCTCCTGGGCCGTAAATCAGTATCAAGTTCTTAGTCCGTCTAAGGTACTTCAAGACTGTCTTTACCGCCGCCCAGTGTTCCTTACCAGGGTTGGCTTGAAACCTACTCACTACGCTCACAGCGTACGCTATGTCTGGTCGCGTGCAAAGCATCGCGTACATCAGGCTATCCACAGCTAAAGCATAGGGGACTCCAATCATCTCTTGTCTTTGTACCTCGTTGCGAGGAGACATAGCCTTTGAGAGATGAATCCCATGCCTCATAGGTAGGAACCCTTTCTTAGAGTCGTCCATCTTAAACCTTTTAAGGACTTTATCTAAGTAAAGGGTCTGGGATAAGACAATTGACCGTTTCGCCCTATCTCTAAATAGGCGTAGCGTATTTCTAGAATATAGGTCGCTTCTACCAGGTCTTTCATAGAGAATTCGGTCGAAAGCCAAGCTTTGACCTCTGAAAGCATCCCAATGTCGTTTCCTATCAAAAGGATATCATCTACGTACAATACTAGAAACGACACCTTGCTCCCACTGGCCTTTTTGTAAACACAGGGCTCATCTTCGTTCTTTATGAATCCGTAGTTCTTAACTACTTCATCGAACCGAAGATTTCAACTCCTTGAAGCTTGTTTCAGTCCATAGATGGACCGATTCAGCTTGCATACTTTTTGAGCATCTGCATCTGACGTAAAACCTTTGGGTTGTTCCATATAGATCTTCTCCTGGAGGAATCCATTCAGGAACGTGGTCTTTACGTCCATCTGCCAGATCTCGTAGTCATAGTATGCTGCTATCGCAAGCATAATGCGAATGGACTTTATCATCGCGACTGGTGAAAAGGTCTCCTCATAGTCAATACCCTCTTTTTGACTATACCCTTTCGCTACAAGCCTAGCTTTGTACGTTTCCACCTGTCCATCAGATCCAATCTTCTTCTTGTATATCCATTTGTTCCCGATCGGTCTAAAACCATTGGGTAGGTCTACAAGTGTCCAAACCTGGTTTGAATACATAGAGTCCATTTCGGCCTGCATAGCCTCAAGCCACTTGAGGGAGTCTGTACCGGTAATTGCCTGGTCGTAGGTGACGGGATCGTCCCCGACGCATCCCTCCATCGCAGCATCCCCATGCTCGACGTGTACCATACCATATCTCTCAGGCATTTCAGATATCCTACTAGACCTGCGCAATTGCGGCTGAGCCGGGTTTTCTGGAACGTCGTCTAACGACTCTGTAACAACTGGAGTTGATTCGTCGCTTAACTCACCAAGAGTTATTTCACGCCCTTTACCGCCTTCGCTAACGAACTCTTCTTCCATGAAGGTGGCGCGTAAAGCGACAAACACCCTGTGTTCGTCTGGAACGTAAAAGTAGTACCCCATTGAGTCCTCGAGGTATCCGACGAATCTGGCCATAATCGACCTTGATTCTAACTTGTCTGCCTGTAACTTTTTCACAAAGGCGGGGCAACCCCAGACCTTAATGTGATTCAGACTTGCCTTACGATTATGCCAAGCTTCGTAAGGGATCCTGTCGGCAGAACGAGTAGGTATCATGTTAAGGATATAGGCTGCTGTCTCTAAAGCATAACCCCAAAACGAAATGGGGAAATCTGTGTAACTCATCATCGACCGAACCATATCCAAAAGTGTTCGGTTTCTTCGCTCGGCTACGCCATTTAATTGTGGCGTACCGGGAGGTGAGAACTGTATAACGATGCCATTTTTTCTGAGAAATGCATCGAACTCAAGGCTCATGTACTCGCCGCCTCGATCTGATCGAACGGCTTTAATGACCTTGCCAGTTTGCTTCTCCACTAACGCCTTATACTCTTTGAACATTTCAAGAGCTTCGGACTTTTGTCTCATCAAATAGACAGTCCCGTAGCGGGACTGATCGTCCGTAAACGTAATGAAGTAGCGGCAATTACCTCGGGCCGTTACCCTGAACGGTCCGCATACATCAGTGTGGATCAAACTCCACACTTCTGTGGCCCTAGTAAAAGTCCCTGTGAAGGGTGACTTGGTCATTTTGCCTAGGATGCAAGACTGACAAGTTGGGGTCGGGCCTGACTTAGATATGCGAATCAGGCCGTCCTTTTCCATCTTGTCAATCTTTGCTTCCCCAACGTGACCTAGTGGAAGGTGCCATATGTATCATTCGTTCGACCCCGTCGACGAGTTGGTAATTGCATTTACAGTTTCTACCTTATCTTTTAGATTGACGTAATATAAACCATTTATTAACGTCGCATTTCCAACGTTTTCATTTCTAAAATAAATATGGCAAACATTATCAATAAATCGAAACTCATAACCAAGTCTGCTCAAAACAGGAATCGAAATAATGTTCTTAAGCCCCTTGGGCAAAACCAAAACATCAGAAAGTACTAAACAATGCAAAGATGATAAAAGCAAAGTCTTCGATCCCACGTGCGTCGCTGCAACACTATGTCCGCTGCCAACGTTGATCGAGACCTCACCAGCTCGAAGCTTCCTACTTCATTCCAGACCCTGGTTCAAAACACAAATATGGGAGCTAGCCCCTGAGTCAAGTATCCATGAAGTAGAATACACAGAACAATTAGCTTCGAAAACTAATTGCTTACCTGGAGCGTCAGAAGATGCCTTCAGCTTAGGACAGTCGTGCTTCCAGTGACCCAGCTGCTGGCAATGGAGGCCGAATTCTAAAGAAAAATCATTATCAAGGGTCCAAGACCATACCTATTGATAGATAGACTTGTCAGTGGGCTTCGCGCCCGACTTTACAGCCTTCTTGGATTTCGCCTTCTTGGCGATTCTACCCTTTGGCCCGCTGTGCTTGCTCGGCTTCTTCTTCGACCCCTTGGACTGAGTAGTCGCTACAAGCGCCACCTCCTTGCCCTTACCCTTATCGCTGCGATACTGAGTACTGGCTGCAACCAACTGATTGATCAGGTCAGGTATCGAATACTCCCGATTGTTCAGGTTGCAGTTCACCACGAACTGGTGGAAGGACGGTGGGAGGGACTGTAGTATGACATCAATCTTTACCTCGTGAGGCAAACCAAACGCCAGCGCATCCAATCGCTCCATGTACTCATTCAGCTTCAGTAAATGAGCATGGACACCACCACCCTCTGCGAGCTTTGTGTTGAAGAGACTATGCGTGATGGCGTAGCGAGCGCTCCTAGACGACTCACCATAAAGCCCAGCTAAATGCACCTATATCTCTTTAACACTCATGAACTCATGCTGACGCTGCAACTTTGGGCTCATAGCCGATAGCATGTAGGAGTGGACCTTGCCAGCATCCTCAACCCACTTATCGTGGAATTGCAGGTCTTGCTCTGTCGAATCAGCATTAGGAGTCAAAGGCTCCTCGATGTCCAAGATATACTCCAATTTTTCCAATCTGAGGACGATCCTCAGATTTCTTAGCCAATCAACATAGTTTGGTCCCACCAAACAATGTTTTTCCAAGAGTACGGATAATGGGTGTGACGACCACCCAACATAGACAACCAAAACGACCCTAACGACGCTAACTCGAGAAAATAACTTGCGTGAGTTCCGTTTAAAACTCGTCAAAAACCCCTGAATTAAATCAAAAGATACTCACATCACGAGCATCATAAAACCAAATAACGTCTCAACAAGACAAGCACCAAACTATTCACGAATCCCACATACACATCCTGACTCGACCAACACAAGATATACGTAGACTCACATAAAACCATACGACAAGACAAATTTACACAACCTTACAACCACATACAACAAAGACATACACATCAGATGCAGCAAAAGAGACTAGCCCGCCTCACAGGTCGTCATCCATGTACAGTCCTCCTCAAAAGCCCGTGGAAGCTCCAACGACCAGCCTCGCTATCTACGTCAGTCAAACAAGGTCATCTCGCTCACCTACAACACATGAACTATATGAGCTAGAAGCTCAGTAAGTAAAAATCATGCATGCTCGTGAATATGCAAATCCTCATCATATGCATAAACTACATGTGACTCGACATCTCAAAATGAATCATCTCTCTCATCCTCTGTCTGGGCCCGTGGCTAAAATACTATGCACCACCAAGAGCTCAATAAATCATCTGACAGTGGCCCACTCTGGGTAGCCAATACTAGGTCTCCCTAGGTCGCTCCTTCCCAGGTCGCCCCTTCTGTCGCGGTCGCCTACGCTGGTAGCCCACGCTGGTAGCCTACGCTAGGTTTTCCTAGGTCGCCCCATCCAGGTCGCCCCGTCCAGGTCGCTCCTACCGCATCAATAATATGGCAGTGGCCCACTCCAGGTAGCCTACGCTAGGTCTCCCTAGGTCGCTCCTTCCAGGTCGCCCCTTCTGCCTCAACATATGACGGTAGCCTACTCTGGGTAGCCTACACTAGGGTCACATACCCTAGGTCGCCCCTGCCCAGGTCGCCCCTTCCGTCGATGGTGCACTAGTAATAACCACATACACCTCAACTGCATGCCAATAATCGGCACATATACATCGCTCCCCGGCGATTACGACTATGCATGCCAACACTCAACAGTACCCAATAATATGCATGCATATGTATATGCCGTGAATGGTATGCTCATGAATTCACGTAGCTCATATGCAAATATCAATCATAAGATAATAACAACGCCACGGAATAATCATCGCAACATCGAAGCACGTATAGTATGAACACCGAATAATATGTCCATGCGTCGTAGTTGGACTTTCACTTACCTGAAACTTCGAACTTTTGAAATCTGATCCGAGAATTCCTAAGTTGAGAGTATCTATAAAGTCCCTCATGAAATTACAAAAAAATTAATACGTAAACTATTATTATTTCTTAATAACCAAACGTTTATTAATCTTGCTTATGTCCAATAAGCTGCTAAAATTTAATTACAAACAATACCAGGAAACATACCTTATATCAATTGTGGAACATGGTCAACGTGAAGAGGGACAAAGGACAAGATGATTAAGAAATGAAGTTCTACACGTTTATGCCCTAGCATGTTAGATGCTCTCTTCTCTTTTATCTATTTATATTTCTGTCTTATTTGATGTGTTACTGGGATGGTAAATGAGAATGTGGTCTTCTCGTATATGTTATCTCTATGGTGATATACTTAGCTTAGTTAATAGCAAGTGGTAAGTCGGCTATTTCATTTACCTCATGTATTAAGCAAGTAAAATTAACAAATAGGACTGTAAAATCACAATCTATACCCTATTAGAGAAATAATTGCAGAATTTTAGTAAAACGTACCGATATTTTCTTAACCGAATGTTCTAAGCAATACACGTGTAATTAGTCGTATCTAGCGATCAACGCGTGTTTTACTACAATGCCGACTCAACTAATTGGATAAGGATTCCTAAATAATAATAATAATTCATGTAATTTATTTATCTATTATTTTTTTTTCCTAGAATGATGTCAAATATTAGTCTTACGTTAGCCAAATAAATCACATCAAGTATGCAACATAAAAATATGCACCTCATATGCATCATGTAAGACTCATATGAATTATGCATATATAAACAAACACATAATTCATATTAGTTAGCAAGTATAATGCATGAAATATATTGGCCAAACGATATGTTTGAGGGCTCGGGTATTACATCCTCCCCTCCTTAAAAGAATTTCGTCCTCGAAATTCAACTTACCGAAATAGGTCAGGGTATTTAGCTCGCATAGCATCTTCTCTTTCCCATGTTGCTTCTTCTATCGATTGATTCCTCCACAAAACTTTCACCAGCGGAATTGTTTTATTCCTAAGTTGCTTCACTTCATGTAATAGAATCTCAACTGGTTTTTCTTCATAGCTCAAATCGGGTTTTAATTCGATCGGTTCACTCTTCAAAACACGGGTAGGATCTGCAATGTATTTCCGCAACATAGAAATATGAAACACGTCATGTATTTGAGACAACGAGGAAGTCAAATCGAGTCTGTAAGCAACATCACCAATCTTTTCTGAAATTTGGAAAGGTCCAATGTATCTGGGACTTAACTTTCCTTTCTTTCCAAATCGCATCACACCTTTCATCGGGGAAACTTTCAGGAACACCAGTTCATCAACTTCAAATTCTAACGGCCTTCGTTTTTGGTCAGCATAGCTTTTCTGTCGACTCTGAGCAGTTTGCATACTCTGTCGAATTTTTGCTACAACATCCGTCATTTCTCGCACCATGTCAGGTCCAAGCAATGTTTTCTCGCCAATTTCATCCCAATGAACAGGCGATCTACATTTTCTCCCATACAAGGCCTCATACGGTGCCATTCCAATAGTGGCATGATAGCTGTTATTATACGAGAATTCGATCAATGGTAGAAATTTACTCCAATGACCTTTAAAATCTAATACGCAAGCACGAAGCATGTCTTCCAAGGTCTGAATTGTTCGTTCTGATTGCCCATCTGTTTGAGGATGATAGGCCGTGCTAAAAGATAATTTTGTCCCCATCGCCTTCTGTAAGCTTCTCCAAAAGTTAGACAAGAACCTGGAGTCTCGATCTGAAACTATCGACAGTGGAACACCATGAAGTCGAACTATTTCTTGAATGTAAATTTCCGCATATCGATCCATGGTGTATGACGAATTAATGGGTAGAAAATGAGCAGACTTGGTTAATCTGTCAACGATTACCCAGATAGCATCGTGTCCCTTTAAAGTCTTTGGCAAGCCAACGACGAAGTCCATCGTTATTCGTTCCCATTTCCATTCTGGAATTGATAGCGGTTGTAACATTCCCGCTGGCCTTTGATGTTCCGCTTTCACTTGTTGACAGGTCAGACATTGATCCACAAATTGCGCTATGTCTTTCTTCATGCCCGGCCACCAATAATATTTCTGAAGATCTCGATACATCTTTGTTGCTCCAGGATGTACCGAATATAGCGTGGAATGTGCTTCAGATAAAATGTCTCTTCGAATCTCCTCATTCCCGGGTACGTACAGACGATCTCTAAATCGCAGAACACCATCTTCAAATATTTTTAACTCCGAAGATGTATCTTCCCTGGCATCTTTCTTTACCTTCTGATAGTATTCATCAGTCGGTTGTGTTTGTTTGATTCTGTCCAAAATTATGGGTTGAAGCGTCAAAGCTGCTAATTTTACTTCAATCTCACCAACGTTGATGACTTCCACGTTCATCTTTTGTAAGTCAGCGATTGCAGATTTCTGAACTGAGATAGAAGCTACAGAACTCTGAATTGTCTTCCGACTTAGAGCATCAGCAACAACATTAGCTTTTCCCGGGTGGTAGTTGATTACGCAGTCGTAATCCTTGACAAGCTCTAACCATCTTCGTTGTCGCATATTCAGTTCCTTCTGAGTGAAAAAGTATTTCAAGCTCTTATGATCTGTATAGATCTCGCATCGTTCACCGTATAAATAGTGTCGCCATATTTTCAATGCAAATACCACAGCCGCAAGCTCCAAGTCATGAGTGGGATAATTCTTCTCATATTCCTTCAGTTGTCTGGAAGCATATGCAACAACCTTCCCATTTTGCATCAGTACACAACCTAAGCCGTTTTTCGATGCATCGCTGTATACTGAAAAACCCCCGCTTCCAGTTGGAATTGTCAAGACAGGTGCCGAAGTAAGTCGCTTCTTCAACTCCTGAAAACTCCATTCACACGAATCGGTCCATTGAAATGGAATATTCTTCCGAGTCAACTTTGTCAATGACGAAGCGATTTTCGAAAATCCCTCAATGAATCTGCGATAATACCCCGCTAAGCCAAGAAAACTCCGCACCTCTGAAGGATTTGTTGGCTGGGGCCAATTATTGATTACTTCAACTTTGCTTGGGTCTACTGATATTCCTGCTCCAGAAATAACATGTCCTAAGAACACAACTCTATCTAGCCAAAACTCACATTTCTTGAATTTTGCATAGAGTTGTTTCTTTCTTAATATCTCCAATACGATCTTCAAGTGTATCTCGTGTTCCTCCCTTGTCTTGGAATAAATGAGAATATCATCGATAAACACGATAACGAACTTATCAAGAAACTCCTTGAAGACACGATTCATCAAATCCATGAACGCAGCAGGTGCATTAGTCAACCCAAATGGCATCACTAGAAACTCGTAGTGTCCATATCGAGTGCTGAACGCCGTCTTCGGAATGTCCTCCACCTTTATCTTTAACTGATGATAACCTGAACGTAGATCGATCTTCGAGAATACAGCTGCACCTTGGAGTTGATCGAAAAGATCATCAATTCGAGGCAAAGGATATTTATTCTTGATGGTAACCTTGTTCAACTCCCGGTAATCAATGCAGAGTCTCATTGATCCATCCTTCTTTCGTACAAATAGAACTGGTGCGCCCCATGGTGAAAAACTGGGTTGAATAAAACCTTTATCGAGTAGATCTTGTAGCTGTATCTTCAATTCTTTCAGCTCGGTCGGAGCCATTCGATATGGAGCTTTTGAAATTGGAGGTGTACCCGGAGGTAGTTCAATCGAAAATTCTATCTCCCTGTCAGGTGGTAATCCAGAAAGATCATCAGGAAATACGTCTTGATAGTCCTTCACAACAGGTACTTTACTAAGATCGGGTTGAGGTTGTTCCTCTGCTTTTATTGCATAAATGAGATAAGCTTCACAACCAACATCTATCAATCGTTGAGCCTTTAACGCTGATATTTTCGAAATCCTGCTGCCATTTGCAACTCCCGAGAAAGAAAAAGGCTTTGCTCCCGGTAAATGGAAAGTAACAATCTTTTTGTTGCAGTCAATCACTGCTCCATACTTCGATAACCAATCCATACCAAGGATGATATCGTAATCATTCATTGGGATTACGATCAGATCAGCATATAATTTCCTATCTTCAATCGGTACCGCACACTCTTGCAGAATCTGATTTGTCTGGGTTGAAGCTCCATGAGGAATCGTCACATTGTAATTGAGCTTCGATAGAAGAGGTGTTATACCGAGCCTCGTTATGTACTTAGATGATGCAAATGAATGCGTGGCTCCCGAATCTATTAGTATGGATGTCGGAACATTGTATATAGAGAGTGTACCTGTCACCACCGATGGATTAGCCTCAGCTTCATCGCTCGTAATGGTGAAAACTCTAGCAGGTACCGTTTGTGGCTTCGCTTGATTTGCGTTGGGATTCTCTGGGCATGTTCTTGCGATGTGGCCCAATTTTCCGCATATGAAGCACTTAATAGTTTGGGTGAAACAATTGCCCGTATGTTGACGTCCGCACCTTGGACATGTGGGCATAGGGACTTGGTTTCTCTCTTGGTTTGAATTCAGCTTTTGCTTCTGATCCCAGTGCTGAGGTCCTGGCCTTCTTTGGAAATTTGGTTTCTGGCCTACGAACTGCCTCTTTCTGTCGCCTTCGGCCCATTTTTGACCTTGTACAAATTTGCGTTTTGCTTCTTGGACACGAACAATTCTCATCTCAGCTTGCTCCGCAACTAATGCCCTTTCCGCAACTTGAGCGTACGTGATTCCTTGAATACCAGCCATGTTGACATCTCGGTAAAGTTCCGGTTTCAGGCCTTCAAGAAATCGCTCCACTTTCAGGGCGTCAGTACTCACCATATGTGTTGCGAACCTCGATAGCTGCTCAAATTTGCGAATGTACTCTGCAACTGCCATGGCTCCCTGTCGTAAGTTTATGAATTCATTCATCCTCATAGCACGTACAGGGGCTGTGAAGTATTTATTTCTGAAGATCTCCTTGAAGCGTTCCCACGTCATCGTGATATGATCTTCGATAGCTCTCATTGTATCCCACCAATGCCCCGCACTACCACGAAGCATAAAAGCCGCACAAAGGACTTTACCTTGCTCGGGAATTTGGCTATACTGGAACATATTCTCAAGGGTCCTAAGCCAGTCCTCTGCAGCTGTTGGGTCGACAGCGTCTTCGAAAATTGGCGGATTAAGTTTCCGAAATCTTTCACCAACGATCTCTACCCTTTCCGCTTGAGATGGATTATGCTGTCCATTCGAATTCCGTTGTTGGATTAACTCTTGAATTTGCTCGGATTGACGTTGAACAAGTTCAGTAAGTCGGATAATGGCAGTATCTCGCTCATCAGTAAGGTTCACAGTCTCCCTACCCTGACTGCTTCCTCTGCTGCTTTCACCTCTAGTACGTACCATGATGCTCACACTTTATCCTGTTAACCCTTTTCGAATAATATGGCCAATAAATTCATGCAACAGAAAATTATTCACGCAATATCATAAAACTTACGAGCAAGGCTGCGCGTGCGCTTCCACACTTTTGAGTTCCTGTACATGGATAGTCTACAGAACCTGTAACCGTAGCTCTGATACCAAACTGTGACGACCACCCAACATAGACAACCAAAACGACCCTAACGACGCTAACTCGAGAAAATAACTTGCGTGAGTTCCGTTTAAAACTCGTCAAAAACCCCTGAATTAAATCAAAAGATACTCACATCACGAGCATCATAAAACCAAATAACGTCTCAACAAGACAAGCACCAAACTATTCACGAATCCCACATACACATCCTGACTCGACCAACACAAGATATACGTAGACTCACATAAAACCATACGACAAGACAAATTTACACAACCTTACAACCACATACAACAAAGACATACACATCAGATGCAGCAAAAGAGACTAGCCCGCCTCACAGGTCGTCATCCATGTACAGTCCTCCTCAAAAGCCCGTGAAAGCTCCAACGACCAGCCTCGCTATCTACGTCAGTCAAACAAGGTCATCTCGCTTACCTACAACACATGAACTATATGAGCTAGAAGCTCAGTAAGTAAAAATCATGCATGCTCGTGAATATGCAAATCCTCATCATATGCATAAACTACATGTGACTCGACATCTCAAAATGAATCATCTCTCTCATCCTCTGTCTGGGCCCGTGGCTAAAATACTATGCACCACCAAGAGCTCAATAAATCATCTGACAGTGGCCCACTCTGGGTAGCCAATACTAGGTCTCCCTAGGTCGCTCCTTCCCAGGTCGCCCCTTCTGTCGCGGTCGCCTACGCTGGTAGCCCACGCTGGTAGCCTACGCTAGGTTTTCCTAGGTCGCCCCATCCAGGTCGCCCCGTCCAGGTCGCTCCTACCGCATCAATAATATGGCAGTGGCCCACTCCAGGTAGCCTACGCTAGGTCTCCCTAGGTCGCTCCTTCCTAGGTCGCCCCTTCTGCCTCAACATATGACGGTAGCCTACTCTGGGTAGCCTACACTAGGGTCACATACCCTAGGTCGCCCTGCCCAGGTCGCCCCTTCCGTCGATGGTGCACTAGTAATAACCACATACACCTCAACTGCATGCCAATAATCGGCACATATACATCGCTCCCCGGCGATTACGACTATGCATGCCAACACTCAACAGTACCCAATAATATGCATGCATATGTATATGCCGTGAATGGTATGCTCATGAATTCACGTAGCTCATATGCAAATATCAATCATAAGATAATAACAACGCCACGGAATAATCATCGCAACATCGAAGCACGTATAGTATGAACACCGAATAATATGTCCATGCGTCGTAGTTGGACTTTCACTTACCTGAAACTTCGAACTTTTGAAAATCTGATCCGAGAATTCCTAAGTTGAGAGTATCTATAAAGTCCCTCATGAAATTACAAAAAAATTAATACGTAAACTATTATTATTTCTTAATAACCAAACGTTTATTAATCTTGCTTATGTCCAATAAGCTGCTAAAATTTAATTACAAACAATACCAGGAAACATACCTTATATCAATTGTGGAACATGGTCAACGTGAAGAGGGACAAAGGACAAGATGATTAAGAAATGAAGTTCTACACGTTTATGCCCTAGCATGTTAGATGCTCTCTTCTCTTTTATCTATTTATATTTCTGTCTTATTTGATGTGTTACTGGGATGGTAAATGAGAATGTGGTCTTCTCGTATATGTTATCTCTATGGTGATATACTTAGCTTAGTTAATAGCAAGTGGTAAGTCGGCTATTTCATTTACCTCATGTATTAAGCAAGTAAAATTAACAAATAGGACTGTAAAATCACAATCTATACCCTATTAGAGAAATAATTGCAGAATTTTAGTAAAACGTACCGATATTTCTTAACCGAATGTTCTAAGCAATACACGTGTAATTAGTCGTATCTAGCGATCAACGCGTGTTTTACTACAATGCCGACTCAACTAATTGGATAAGGATTCCTAAATAATAATAATAATTCATGTAATTTATTTATCTATTATTTGTTTTTCCTAGAATGATGTCAAATATTAGTCTTACGTTAGCCAAATAAATCACATCAAGTATGCAACATAAAAATATGCACCTCATATGCATCATGTAAGACTCATATGAATTATGCATATATAAACAAACACATAATTCATATTAGTTAGCAAGTATAATGCATGAAATATATTGGCCAAACGATATGTTTGAGGGCTCGGGTATTACAATGGGTTTGTCACCGTATAATATATAGAAAATAAACTGCAGAAAGAAAAACAGATATTTAGGATTTGAATGTTTAATCAGACTAAAATAGGACTTTAATTTTTCGTCTGACTCCCACTATTTTTCTCGAAATCTTGTCTCCCGTTTGGAATTTCGGAAACCTCGTTGAGTAGTTTCATAATGGCGTTGATTTACACGCACTGCATCAAACTAGCCTCAACTTAACAGTTTATTGGTATATTCGATCAGCCAGGTTCGTGTCCCACACGATTCTGTCACACAGAAGTTTCAACGAATTTGTCTCAGTTAGGGTCCCTCGGCCTGTAACTCAGACGTCTTGGGAATGACTGTACAAGTGCTACCTATCAACGTCCTGCTAACCTTCCACTTTTGAGTGAACTTCGCCTCCGTAGGATAACACTTTGCGGTAGGACGAAGAGTGGTCGGTGAGCGGCATTATAAAAAATGCATCCAAAAATGTTCACGTCAAAGACGAGGGTTTTAGCGCCGTAACTCGGTCAACCGAAACCGTACCCCTAAGTCGTAACGTTTTTGGACTTGATAGAAGACAGGAGCCCCGCCCCTTTACTCACTTGATATTTTAAAGTCTAACTTCGGGAGAATCCTCACAGATAAGAACGAGCACATTATGCACGATATCACGTTCGAAACCAACACGCACATAATAGACTTTAATAGTAAACCTAGTTTCAACCTATTAAAGTAAATGTGAAAGATCGGGGATATTTCTAGTTCTATCCTATTTGTACAAAAAGAAAAACTCTAAGTCTTCGGGCTTGTCTCGAACGGACACCTCGGCCACCGTCTTGTTCGTTCGTCTCGTCTCGATTGTCTCTCGTTCGGCCGTCAATCCTGTACTACTATAGCCTATGACGGGGGGATCTTTCCCTAAAATAACAAAGCCCGTCTTTCTAGAAAAACTGTAAAGTACAACCCGGGGGTGACCTTGTCACCCTTAACATATCACCCGGTAAAAAGCAGAACGTAATCCCCAATATATCACCACGTAATTCATATATTACATGCATCACGACAATTTTACACAGATCCGAGCCTAAATCCACATTTGGGCTTTTATCAGATTTGGGCAAAGCCCATTGGGCTTCGAGGCTTAACCACGCAACCCTAGTTGCGACCGAGCTGGCACCGCCCACGCGGCCCGACCAAGTGCCGTGCACGACCAGACCAGCGTCGTGCGTTGCGCGCGCGCGGCCTGCCTCGAGTATGTGTTCCAGATGTCGATAACTTAAGAAAAGACGTCTTTTTTCTTAAACAAGCTCAATTTAGAGACGGTAAGCTTGTCAGTATTACTGGTAAAGTGAAACAGGGAAAGACCTCTTTTTCTATAAGCGAAGACGGTAGTCTGGTTATCAATAGTAGATTATGTGTTCCAGATGTCGATAACTTAAGAAAAGAAATAATGGAGGAAACACATACTGCTCCTTATGCTATGCATCCGGGAAGATGTACCAAATATTAAAAGTTCATTATTGGTGGCGGAGAATGAAGAAAGACGTGGCTGAATATGTTTTAGCCTCGAGTTGTGCTTCTCGGGCTATGCAGTATACGTCCTTCTCTAGTTCCGCCATAACGTCCAAGTCATAGCTGGTAGGCTCTGCAGTACGAGCAGTCTCGGCTTCTTGGGCGATTAGTAATATTGGCGCTACAGATCCCAGACTGTCCACTTTCGATGATGAAGGGCCGGTTAAGATAAGAGCTGATGGAGACAGCTGACTGTGTCGTAGCACCAGACTAGAGTATACACGTTCGAGCCGGCTAATGATCTTCATCTCAAGTGGCAGTGTGTCGTCCTTCTTCAACCCATTCTGCCTTATTTGTATGTATTCCAGTAGGGCCGGTATGGTCAGATGAATCCGGTACAGTTCCCTTGAATGAAGAAGATCCCAGACCGAATCTATGTTGAGCCTTTTCATCAACAGTGCTTCAGTCTTCTTTGTTGCTGACATTATGGCGGTCGGGACCTTAGAACTGTACGGGGTACATCTAACTGCTAGCCACTCATCAAAATCGTAGAGCGGCTCAGCTATTTTCTCTTCTATTTCCGCCAAGGTAAGCTCCAGGGTGGTCTCTGCAACATTTTCCCGTACTGGACTTAGTGGGTTCTTATTTTTGGTCTGTACAGAAGCTTCGCCAGTAATAGCCACACAAGTTTTAAGTTCCCTCCGAACTGGTAGTGTGGTTATCGGTTCTTCATTGGGAATCTCTGCTGCTACGGTCTGAGCCACTGATTCTTCGGGAGCAGTGGCGACAATTGTGATGGCCACTTCCGATTCCATTGGTGGCGTAGGCTCACTGACCGATTCCAAAATTGTTGGATCCGGTTGATGCTCCTGGGGATTTGCTTGGACTGGTGCGGGATTGGACTGGGTCTCAACCGGCTTAGTTGAGTCCGGTTTGGTACGCTTCTTTTTGACCACCTTGACTGCAAGCTGGTCAGACTCTGATGAAGACTGTTGTACCAATTTCCGGCGCTTCTTTTCTGTCTTGGTCGATTTGGGAGCAGTTTTCTTTGGGGGCTGGGGCTTAGTGGCTGCCTTCTTTTGAGGTCGATCAGAAGGATCAGTCTCAGTTGCTGGTCTTTTCTTCCCCTTTGTTGGAGTGACTGGACCGGTCAGCAGCTGGTTGATCATCCCCATATCAACCACTTTGGCCGGTCCAAGTTCTTCCGTACCGCTCCCTCCCTTTAGCAGTTCGCCCAAAAAGTATGAAATTTGAGGGGCGAAGTTCTTGAACCGGCGGCTGGGGCTGTTTACAATCGTCTTCAGCCCTCTGAAAATGATGGTGGCCCAGTTCACGTTGATGCCGTCCAGTACAGCCACCATTGCACCCAGTTTCTCTGATGTGAGCACATCTAAGGAACCGCCTTTGCCTAAGACGGACTTGGCTACAATGTCATGTAGCAACCGGTATGCAGGTTTGAGGGTGGTGCGTTTAGCAGATTCGTTGAATGTCTCCCCGGTTAATGATATTCTTCTCATGGCCTTCAACTTCCGCCGGTCTTCAATACTTATCAGACTGGAGAGGCCCTTTTGGGGAAGATTGAAGGTGGCTGCGAACTGGTCCTGGGTGATCTGGATGGTTTGACCCCTGACCACCGTGTGGATGGTATCATCGACCACACCGCCGTGGTGAAGAACTCTGTCACCTCTGCGGTGTGTATCTCCAGCGTACAACCCAAGAAAACGTCGAGACTCGCGTCGACAAGCCCGTTGAGTATGGCCAGCATGTCGACGTCAGTGGTGTTGAAAGCTTCGATGAAGTTGATCTGAAGGGCAGAGCGGGTAAGGTCGAGTTTTGTTGAAGCCAATTCTATGAGTAGATAGCTTTGAGAGATTTTATGGCTTGGGAGGTTTTGGATGAAGATTTGCAGAGTTTTGATCGAATGAGGACGATGATGAGGTGTTATAGAGAGAGACTGTCCTTTTGAGTGGGATACTGTACTATTTGAGGGGAAATTCCCTGTTTACCCCTACTTTGCATTAAATGCAGTAATGGCGCTTGCACTTTTATAGCTGTCCTGTCACAGCCTCTAGCTATCTCTGCACGACCGTCAGTATTCCTTGACATTTTTGTACAAGGAATAAGATGTCAGCATTAAAGCACGCTTTAAATGTAAACGAGAATACCGGATTGACTGAGAAATTGAGACCGGTTCTTAAATACCGGGAATGTATATATATGATTGAAAAGGACTTTTGGTATAGTCTGGATTGGTATAATACTGTATCTGTATATGTATAAATCGGTTTTAGACGAAACCGAGGGCCTTTTCTGGTTAAACAGTCAAGAAGGAAATCCGATTAGGAAGGTAAGATGCGATGCTTTTATAAATGCTTTTTGATGTAAGGTCTGGGGTAACCGGTTATAATCATATGCACAGCCAGTTCAAACCGGTTTTCACCAAATTTGAACCAGCCTTTTCTAGATGCGATTCTAACTATGTTCCCCCTGACTTTATGCATTGATCTACTTATTGCATATCAAGTAGACCAAGTGCATTTCTGAGATAGAGGAACTTAGCTTAAGGTAGCGGTTTGGTGAAGATATCTGCCACTTGTTGCTCGGTAGGAATGTGCTCCAATTTTACCCTCTTGTTCTGCACATGGTCTCTGATGAAGTGGTGCCTGATCTCAATATGCTTGGTCCTTGAATGTAGAACCGGATTATGAGTGATGGCAATCGCACTTGTGTTATCACAGAAGATGGGAGTATCTGTTTATTCTATCCCATAGTCCTTCAACTGATGTTGCATCCACAAGATCTGTGAGCAACAGCTTCCAGCTGCTAGATACTCAGCTTCAGCGGTAGAGGTGGCTATTGACGTTTGCTTCTTGCTGAACCATGATATTAGCCCATCTCCAAGAAACTGGCACGTCCCGCTTGTACTTCGTCGATCAATCTTGCACCCTGCATAGTCTGCATCTGTGTATCCTAACAGAGAGAAGCTGGAATCCTTTGGATACCATAGACCTACGTTGATCGTATTTGATAGGTATTTCAGTATCCTCTTTGTTGCGGCATAGTGGCTCATTTTTTTGATCTGACTGGAATCTTGCACATAGACCGACACTGTACATGATGTCTGGTTGGCTTGCAGTCAGATAGAGAAGCGAACCGATTAAGCCTCGGTATTTAGTTACTTCAACCGGTATCCCTTTCTCATCCTTGTCCAGTTTGACTGATGCGCTCATGGGAGTGGATGCCGGTGAGCAGTTCTCCATTCCAAATTTCTTAATCAGCTCTTTTGTATACTTAGGTTGACTAATGAAGATTCCATGTTCCAAATGTTTGACTTGTAGTCCCAAGAAAAAGGATAGCTCACCCATCATGCTCATCTCAAACTTATCTTGTATCAGTTTAGAGAACTTCTTGCAGAGCTTAGGATTTGTTGAGCCGAAGATGATATCATCGACATAGATTTGTACGATGAGCAGGTGTTCCCCCTTAGTATATCGAAACAGTGTCTTGTCAACTGACCCAATCTGGAAGTCATGTTCGGTCAGGAATTTTGAAAAGGTTCCGTACCAAGCACGAGGCGCTTGTTTCAGTCCATACAAGACATTCTTTAACCGGTATACATAATCAGGATGATCATGATCTTCAAATCCCGGAGGCTGAGCCACATAGACTTCTTCAGATAAGAGTCCATTTAGAAAGGTACTCTTAACATCCATCTATAGACCTTGAAGTCTTTGTAAGCGACATATGCTAAGAACAGCCGAATGGCTTCCAACCTTGCGACTGGTGCGAAGGTCTCGTCATAGTCAATTCCTTCTTCTTGCCTGAACCCTTGGGCAACCAGTCGAGCCTTGTTTCTTACAACCAAACCTTCTTCATTCAGTTTGTTTTTGAAGACCCATTTGGTACCGATTACCGTTTGAGTCGGTCTTGGGACTAATCTCCAGACCTCATTCCTTTCGAATTGATTTAGTTCTTCTTGCATAGCTTCAATCCAACTGTCATCCTCAAGTGCTTCTTCAATTTTGCTTGGTTGGATTTGTGAGATAAATGCATAACTGAAGAGATTTTGATGAGCTTGTCTCCTTGTCCTCATAGGCGCGGTTGGCTCACCTATAATGAGTCTGGTTGGATGGTTTAGCTTGGTCCGGTTCCATCTGATAGATTCCCCCTCAACTGGTTCACCAGTATTCTGAATGGGTACTGGAGTTTCTTCAGTTTGGGATTCTGGAATTATTTCGATAACCGGTTCTTCTGTCGCTTCCTGAGTGTCTTCCGGTTGATTCTGACTTCTGACCGGTTCTTCATCGTCGCTTGACTCTTCGAGATTTGAAATCTCCAGCTGATTGCTTAACCGGTTGATATTTCTGGACGGGTCGATCTCTGCTTGCAGTTCTTCAAACACCACATGAGCAGATTCTTCTACAGTCAGTGTCTTGCAGTTGAAAACCCGATATGCCTTGCTGACTGAAGAATATCCGAGGAAGAATCCTTTATCTGCTCGTTGCTCGAAAGCAGCTAGATGGTTCTTTCCGTTGTTGTGGATGTAGCATCTGCTTCCGAACGTCCTGAAGTAGCCAATGTATGGCACATTGCCGGTCCAGATTTCGTATGGAGTCTTTCCACTGCTCTTGCATATCATAGACCGGTTTTGAGTATAGCAGGCTGTATTGATCGCTTCTGCCCAGAATTTCTGTGAAATGTCTGCGTCTGCTAACATAGTTCGTGCTGCTTCCTTTAAAGTTCGGTTGCGTCGTTCAGCTACTCCATTTTGTTGTGGTGTCCTGGCAGCAGATAACTCATGACGTATGCCATGGTCCTCAAGAAAACTGGTTAGGGTAGCATTTAAAAACTCGGTTCTCCTATCGCTTCTTACTGCCATTCTCATTTTGTATTCTTTTGAATAGTTTTATTAAAACTGAGGCAGTTTGATCCTTAGATTTCAAAGGGGTTACCCATGTATATCTTGAAAAATTATCAATTACAACAAGGGTATACTTGGCGCCACCAATGCTAATCACTGATATGGGACCGAAAAGATCCATATACAGTAAGTTCAGACACCGGTTTGAGCTAACATTACCCTTGCTTTTAAAAGTGGATCTAATCTGTCTTCCTAGTTGACAAGCTGAACATACCTTGTCCTTATAAAAAGTCAGTTTGGGTAAACCAGTTACTAAGTCATTTTTGCTCAGTACTGAAATAGTTTTGAAATTTAAATGGTTCAACAGCTTGTGCCATAACCAACTTTTAGACTCTTCGGTCACCAGACACATAGTACTAGGTGCATTTTGCTCTGCCCAGCGTACTGTGTAGGTACCGTCAGTTCGAGTTCCAGATAGTATGGTTCGGTCAAGTTGGTCTTTTACCAAACACTTATCCTTTTGAAAAATGATTAGAAAACCGGCATCACTCAGTTGACTTACGCTAATTAAGTTGTAGTGCAAGTTTTTCACTAAGTAGACATTTCGAAGAGTTAGGTTTCCATGGACAACCTTACCCTTGCCCACGGTTTTACCTTTACCATTGTCTCCAAATGTGACTGTAATGCTGGTACAAGGCTTTATCCCTGTTAACAGCTTTTCATTTCCGGTCATGTGCCTGCAGCATCCACTATCCAGATACCAGCTTGATCTCCTGAGTTCCTCTGTGTATTCCTGCAAAAGAAAAAGAAAGATTTTGGTCCCCACTTATTTGGGTCCAGATGGGATTAAACCCTTCGGTATCCAAACATGGATAATACTTACAGATTTTCCAGTCTCAGGATTAATGAGATATCGTGGCCTTTTGGTCATACCCTTAGACAGATACCGATTGGTATTATATCTTGAGGGAGACCAGTTTCCAGTTCTGGATGCTGGTTTTTGTGGTCTATTCCCCCTATGCATGTGGGATCTCTGGTTGGTCCAGTTTTGTACCCTTCCTTGGATTATCTGATCTCTAGGCTTATAGGGTGTCCCATATCTGTCCTGAGATACAGGCTTGTTCAGCTTGTTTCTTAGCTGATTTGTTCTATCCTCTCGGTTGGGTACTTCCGATATGCGCTGGGTTTTGTACCCAAGTCTCGGCTTTATTCCGGCTCACTTCCCTAGCCGGTTCGTTAGTTTGATGGGAGGTTTTAACAAAGGTTATTACCTTTGGCTGAGAGCTAGGAGCGTTGTTTGTAGCTGATGTAGATGGACCGGTACTTGGTTCTACAGTTGCGAGGCTGCTATATCCCAGACCGGTGCGATCTCTATCATACCTCATTATTTTCTAAAGACAGTCTGTCTTCCTTGATGAATCGGTCCAGGTGGCTAGAACTCCTTGTAGCTTGAGATTTTCAGCCTCCAATTGGGCAACTTTAGAGGCCAGTTTATCTTTCTCCAGAGCAGTCTCTTCGGTTGGGACTTCAGTGACCTTTCCCTTCACTTTACTCGAGAGTATTCTGTACTCAAGCGTCAGTTCTTGTAGTGCCTAGGCCAGTTCTTCCTTAGAGAACTCGGGTGAGGAGAAGTCGAACTCTTCTTCTATGTTGGCCATCAAACATGCCACTTCTTCATCGCTCTCTTCTTCTGAGCTGGACTCATCTGAGTCGGTCTCAGCCCATTTTGACTTGTCCTCAGCAAGCAATGCCTTGGACTTCTTCTTGTACCGGAACTTCTCCCGGTCTCCCTTCTTTTCTTTGCCCTTGTCCTTCCTTGGTCTTGGGCAGTCAGCAGCATAGTGGCCATTCCTGCCACAATTAAAGCATGCATCAGTATCATCATTTTCTTTGCTAACCTTATTAAACTTTTGATAATTATTTTGATTCTTTTTCAAGAATCTCCCAAATTTTCTGGTCAGCAGAGCCATTGCTTCCTCAGCCACGCCTTCTGCAGCCTTGGATGGCCCTTCTGCAGCTGCTAGTGCTTTGACCGGTTCGGTTACTGTGCTTTCCTCCATACGAGTTTTTAGCTCGAACTCGTAGGCTTTCAGGTCAGTGAACAGGTCGTGCAACATCATCTTGTTCAAGTCCTTGGACTCCCTCATAGCCATTGTCTTTACGTCCCATTCCCTTGGAAGCGCCTTCATTACTTTGATGGCTAGATCTGTATTTTCCAGCTCTCTTCCAAGGGACCTTAGTTCGTTGACGATGCTGCTGAATCGTTTCTCAAAAGCCGTCATTGTCTCGCCGGCTTTCATCTTTACCATGTCATACTTTGGACTGCAACGACGAGTTTGTTCTCCCTCGTTGAGTCATTTCCTTCGCAGATCTGGCATAGTTTAGACCAGATCACTTTGGCGGTTTTGCACAGCATGACTTGATTGAATATTCGATCATCAAGAGTTCTGAAAATGGCGTTTCTGGCCACGTTGTCGAGATTCATCAGCTTTTTCTCGGCAGGTGTCCAGTCTTTTCTTGTCTTAGGAATTTCTTGAGGAGTGGTTGGGTTGGCTGCATGATTGGGGTTGATCATCATGAGTGTTGGTGGTCCTTCATTGATACTCTCCCACATGTCGTCATCTTGTGCTGTAAGATAAGTTTCCATTCTTATCTTCCACCCGAGGAAGTTCTCTCTGCTAAACATCGGTAGCTTGAGTGTCTTGAGGGGGGGGGGGGGGGTGAATAAACACTTGTCAATTTTTCGCTTACTGAACCTTTACTGACCGGTTAATGCGGAATTCAAACCGGTTCAAGTGGTGAACTGATGAGTGTCGTGTGTGTGTTTCGGTTTGAGAGAAGAGAGAACTTGTTTATGGAAGTTCGGAGTAAAAATCTCCTACGTCTCCCTTTCTTCCCAGTAGGAAGGTATCACTAGAAGACTCGGTTTATACACACCGGTATACAACCTTCCTTAGCTAGACTTACACATCTATAACTCGCTAGTTATACTCAGCTAACTAAACTCCTAGCAAACAAACTTTGGCAGCTTTTTACAGTCCACCTAACTATACCAGCTTATTACAGTTCGGTATTGTGAAGAACTATCACAGTAATACAAAGCTAACTCAGCTTGACTCGATTTGATCTTTGGTTTGAATGCTTGTAAATTTGAATTCTCGTTGTGTTCTTCACACCCATCACGAATGTTGAGAGGCTCGTATTTATACTCGTCTCTTGAGCTTGTGACTGTTGTATGGGTGTGGGCCATCTTCATTAAATGGCTGCGCAGACCGCATTGATGATCTTTCCTCTTTTGGCAAAGTTGCAGTCTAGCGCCAAGTATCAGCAGTATTGTCTTCATGTCTTCTTTCGTGCAAGTCTTGACCTTGCTTGATCTTTTACTGCTGTACTGAAGATCTCTTGTACCTTCTTGATATTTGAATCTTCAACGGTACTTTTGGATTGATGATCATTGCATTGAAACCGGTCTGATCTTCTTGCTTCAGCGTGACCGGTATTTGATCTTCTTGGTCTTCAAGACCGGTACGTGACTGGTTTCTTAGACCGATTTCCTTTAGGGTATTTTGTTAACCGCCAAAATTTTTAACTGGTTTGTTTACCGGTTTGATCTATCAGATGTGTTTTCGGGTATCATAAAGAAAGCATTCGAAAACTAGTTCGAAAACCACTTCGAAAGGTTTTGTGTCTCATTTTCGAAGTAGATACACTTCGAACTAAATAAAGTTCAAAACATAAAAGTTGTAGATAATCAAGTTAGCTGTCTTTAAAAGTTTGAGTCAGGGTAATTGATGCCTTGAATCAAAAGTTATGCTTGAAAAAGTGTTGACTGCCATTTCTGGACAGCAGCATTCGAAAACTTTAGAGACCATGTCGAAAATCTCATAGTAAGGGAGTATAGGGATCGAAAATATTTCCTCCAATAAGCAAAGAAGTATAGAAAACCCTTGGTGGGAGGTAAAGTGAGATTAAGATCAAACTTCTTCTAAGTTTCACACCTCATGCTTAAGAGTGATTAGTAAGCACCTCAAAGCCAATCATACTACCTTAAGTACTTAGAAAACAAGCAACTTCATATCAAAAGAGAAGAAGAGCTCGAAAACTTGGAGAAAAAAAAAAGGCGCTTAAGGCATCATCATAAAGGATTAGCAAAAACACTTACAAAGTAAAGTAAACTAAAGTTCAATTGAGGTAATTCCTTATCTATAATTTGTTTATCTCATTCATGTTAGGTTTAAAATGAACTTAACATCATGAGAAACCTAATAAGGGAGTTAAGGGTCGAATTTGGTAGGTTCATGCATTTTATTCATGGAGGAAACATGATTACTACTAGGAAGGGGTACAAGTGATTACAGCAATGTTTCTAGCAACCTCAGTCCTGTGTTCATGTCCATCGTTAAAGTGTTTACACTTCGAACCTGAGAAATATCAAAGAACAAAAGTTGTAGAGCATTGAGTTAGCTGTCCATAGGATTTAGAATCAGAGTCATAAATGCCCCGTGTCGAAAATTATGATACAAAAGAGGTTGACTGCCAATTATGAACAGCAGCAGTGAAGAAATACATTCATGACTCATTTAAGCATTGTTGTACTGCGAATTCAAGAGTGTGTACAAAATGAAAGTTTTAGATCATTAAGTTAGCTGTTTAGACTAGTTAGAATCAACATCATTAGTGTCGTATATCAAAAGTTAGATTATAAAACGCATTGACTGCCAGTCCTGGAACAGCAGCAGCCAAGAAGTAAGTTGATGGCTTATTTTGACTTTGATGCATTTAGAATCCAAGAATGTGAAAAGAACGAAATTTTTAGATAATTAAGTTAGATTTCCCGAACAGTTTGAACCAACCTCATTGATGCCCTGTATTGGATTTTATGAATGAAAGAATGCAGACTGTCATTTCGGGACAGCATGGCTTGTAAAGTTGACATGATAAAGACTATACATTAAAGAATAGAGATCCATTCATGCATAAGAACATGCATATCATGTATATATGTTATTCATAGGGTCTTATATTGATGTATTGAATGTGACGTGTTTATAGGTCGAGACCCCGATAAGGGCAAGGATAAGGCCGAGTAAAGGAGCAAAATCTGTGAGTATGATTGCAATGTGTGCTGTATGTGCTATACGTAACATTGCAATGTGTGCTGTATGTGCTATACGTAATATTATGTGCTATTATGTGATCGATTTGTGAATACGTGATATACGTGATTGGACAGTATGTCAAATGTGTTGAGTACATTATATGATTCGATTTAATTTTGATACGTGCAAGGTGAATCGATGTTATGTATTTTACGTGCGACAAATGAGTATATGTTATGCATCATGAAAGGCATGAAAGTAAAGAAAAGACTGTTATGACCGCTATGACTTCGGAAAATGAGTGTTCGATGGATGATGCTATGGAAGTTTGTCCCTACAAATCGGGGAACCACAGAGTCCTGTACAGGCACCATATGTATATGTTATGCTACAGAGTCCCATGCATGGGCGCACAGACACTCTACGATCGATGTCCTGAGTCAAAGCTGGTTTATAACAGAAAGATAAAATGGGCGAGCATATAGATGCATGTGCTACGATTATATATGTTCATGTGAACGATTATATGAACGAGTATGTGAGTACATGTTTAGATGGAAATGTTATATGAAATTTTGATCGATGTATTCACGTTACTACCTTATGGATTGACATGTTGCGATCATACTCTGAATTGTTGTTTGACAGTTTTGTATTGTAGATTGAAGTGAGCTCATTTTGGTAGCATGGAGTCAAGGTCGGCCGGCTATATTCTTGTCCGTCTCCCTCCGCTCATCGTTCGCATATAGTTCATATAAGATCAGAGTGTGATGGTGTTAAAGTTTTAAACAGACTCTGATATGTACATATATGTCTATATATATGACTTACGTTGCGCGTTTTGAAAAGCGAAAAATTTTATGCGAAATTACTTTCGTAAATGCGTGATTTATGTGTTTATGAGAGGGAGCCCCACACATAGGGACTTCGCCTTTTCGTCTAGTTTTTGGAAAAGCATGCCATTTACCTGTCGAGCTAGAACATCGTGCATATTGGGCTGTTAAGAAACTTAATTTTGATTCTTTTGAGGCAGGTAAAAACAGGTTGCTCTAGCTGAACGAGATGGAAGAGTTTCGCCAAAACGCTTACGAGAATGCGAAGCTGTACAAGGAACGAACGAAGAAATGGCATGATAAGAGAATCGTAAAAAGGGAGTTCAAAGTCGGAGATCATGTTTTAGTTTTCAACTCCCGTCTGCGATTGTTTCCAGGGAAGCTGAAAAGTAAATGGTGTGGGCCTTATGTAGTGGAGAAGGTGTATCCATATGGAGCTGTGCAAGTCCTCGTTAACGGGAAAGACTGTTAGGTCCGTTTTTATCATCCAACGAAGAACTCGAGCATAGATTCGATAGATTTACCTCGATGATAATGCGAGCGGAAGCTTTAGGATTAAATCAATCAAATCTTTATTAATCACAAACTTTCTCTCCAATTACCTATTTCTCTCTCTACAATTCAACCCTAATTAAGATAATGGTGAGAGAGATTTTCTAGTGAGAGAAAGCTAAACTCAAGTTGTGTGTATTTTACACACACTTGCCCTATATATACCAAAGCATACTTTGGTATATTTATACTTTAGTCCCTATATTTACATAAAATACAATTAAGTCCCTAGACAAAGATAACTTGATTATTGAACACTAGAAAATATTCCTAACAAAGACTCGCATACGGTCAATGCACAACGCTTAAAATTATACGATGATCGGGAATTGGGGGTAACGATCGCGGTTTATCTTGTCGAACCCGTTACTACTAACACTGCTGCTTTTAGTCGTTCTACGTCTTTTAGAGACACCTCGTCTGGAGAGAATACCAGCGAGCTGAAGGACCTCCAGAACCATGAAGCAAGCCGAGATGTCGATCCTCCTTGATCGGGTCGAAAGTCGAGCTAACGACTATAAAAACAGCGCTACTTGGGAGGCAACCCAAGTATTATCGACGCATATTTATATTTCAGTCCTATTTTTATCTTTTATTATATATCTAGAATTCGATATCACACTGTTCGTTTAGTCATGTTTCCTCACAGGATCGTAGCAAGTTTCGGGGTGGTCCGTCACAAAGAGGTAGCTCGTTTACTGTGGAGCAACCAAAGTCTTCTTACGTCCCACCTACATCGATCAACACATTATTCAGGGAAGTGTCGCTTAAACTCTCTCTTTGCTTTAATTTTTACACATTGAGGACAATGTGCTAATTAGTTTGGGGGTGGGGTGACGCATGCTAGAATTATATGCCCACATGCTTAGGTATCGATGTTTTTGATCAGTGAGAGTTGCGATTGGGACATCATCTGTGAAAGCTCCTGTCTGTGATGAAAATTTAAAATTTTTCTTGTGTCGTGATAAGATTCAGCGAATTGAATGTGAAAGTCTGTCATGTTATGTGTTTTGATATTAGCATGACTGTCTGGCTACATTGATTGCTCTAGGAAGATAATGTGTATCATGATACACAAATCCAGCGTTATATATGAGTTTTTGAGACTTCAGAAATGATTATTAGAGCAACTCATTACATGCTCAATTTATTTTTTTTTAGTGTCACACATGGACTGAAAATTTTCGAACTTGCTCTGTTATGCATGTCAACGTTACTATGTGGATTTTATGCGCGAAAATGAGAAGGGCACCTATGTGAAGCCCCACCTTCTACTACCCATTTACGATACTAGCTTACGTGACTATAGAATGTAAAGCATGCACAAATGCGTATAAATTTTTATTTTTATTTATATACATATGAAAAGCATTCCATACAAGCCAAAATCATAATTGGGATCCTAATTACATACGAGTTGTAAAATAACGCAGCCAGGTAAACTTTAGTACCCGCCCCACAGGTCGCATCCACGTACACACCACCCTCAAAAGTCGCTGGAAGCTTTCAAAAGACCAGCCTTGCCAACAAGGCGATCACGTACCGTGGTCGTTCGCACCTACAACACATAATATAAGGGGTGAGCTATGAAGCTCAGTAAGTAGAAATATGCAATGTCGTGTACGTGTGAAACCCCGCAAAGGCATCCGCGCCAATGCCTCTCTACTCTTGTAGAGTCAGACTCAATCTCACATCTCTCATCTCTCAGGGCCCTCGGCTAATCTTACTATGCACCATACAGAGCTCATATCCCATATGGATAAATATGACAGCGACCCACGCTGGGTAGCCTACGCCAGGTTTCCCTGGGTCGCTCCTTCCCAGGTCGTCCCCTCTGCCATGCGGTAGCCTACGCTGGTAGCCCACGCTGGTTAACCTACGCTAGGATTTCTTCCTAGGCCGCTCCTTCCCAGGTCGCCCCTTCCAGGTCGCTCCTCACCGCCAACAGGGCAGTTGCCTACGCCAGTTAGCCTACGCTAGTCATAACTAGGTCGCTCCTTCCTGGGTTGCTCCTCCTGCCTCAATATATAAAATATCCGACGACGCACCACGCCGTCATGGTGCCATAGAAGTAGCCCTGACTCAACTGCGAGTCGACATCAAATGCCTATATCGGCAAATATCATTCGCCTTCAGGCGATATGTTCAGTGCATACTCATCTCACGTAAACCCTCATAAATATTTCGTGCATGCGTATGATTATGCCATGTGAGTAATACTGAAAATACATACCATTCAGGTGTGTCACATAGTTCACGTAACAGCATAAACCCAAAGCACATAGTCACGTAAGTCAATTATTTATGTGTTGTAGTTGAAATTCCCACTTACGTGGTGTCCTTGATTAATTATCCTAACAGTCCTGTGCTCCTAATTTTTTCGTCCCTTAAACATGAAAATATTATTATGACAATGCATTAGTTAGGTTAAATAGTTATAAAAGTTTTCGAATTACTTAAATGTTAAAAATGCATTTATATTGAAAATATGCAAGTTTCGAAATTTTATTCGAAAATCAATTAGTTTTCTATCTGCGAAAATCCTCAAACCCGCGAAAACCCTTTTTTTATTTTGAACAGTGACTAGCGAAAAACTCAATTTGCGAACAATAAGTGGCAAAAAGCTTTGGTTCGCGAAACCAAATAAAGATTGGCGAACAGCTCAGTTCGCGAACCCTAAGTGGCGAAAAGCTTTGGTTCGCGAAACCAAATAAAGATTGGCGAAAAGCTCAGTTCGCGAACCCTAAGTGGCGAAAAGCTTTGGTTCGAAAACCTTATTATTGGCCCGCGAAAAACTTTTTCCTCTCACATACCGACAACCTTAGGCCCGCGAAAAACTGATTTTCGGCCCGCGAAAACTTTTTCCTCTCACATACCGAAAACCTTAGGCCCGCGAAAAGCTGATTTTCGGCCCGCGAAAACTTTTTCTTCACAGTTCGCAAAGTAACTGGCCCGCGAAAACTTAAAATGGCCCGAAAACAAGAAATCATACGAAAACACAGAACAGTATACGAAAAACAGTGTTCTTCAAATCTTCATATCTTCAACAAATTCCAGAGACTCATAACATAATTAAAACCCATATTTTGGGTTGTTAAACATCAATCAAAACATCATTTCTTCAGAACATGATAAGCATCATATGAACTTTAAAACATGCCCAAATCTTTTGAAAATCAAAACCTATATATAAAACCTGAACACATGAAATATTCATGCTTGTTAATACTTATAACATGCTAAATTATAGCTAAAAACATAAAACTCATATTAAGAATTTATACCTTTCCCAAGCTTAAAGATGATCTCGTTTTCTCCTTATCCTTTGTTTCGAAAGTTTTGCCCAAATGGATGAGTCTCTTTCTTCTTAATTCTTATCTTATGTTTTGCGTGTGATGGTAAACAAATGACAAGGATATAGCTAATACTTATCTCAACCTTTGTAATATATTATTTTATTCACTTTCCTCTCATGCTAAGTTTTAAATCTATATTTTGAAACTAAGTTTTCGAAAACTATATATTTTCGAAACTATGTTTCGAAAATCCTAAGTTCGAAAATCTCCTTTCGAAAATTTTAAGTTTTCGCAAACTATATTCTTTCGAAAATCCTATACTTCAAAATCTTAATTTTCGAAATCTCCCATCTTTCGAAAATCACATATACATATATAAGCACATATTATGCATGCAAATTTATTGGCCAACTTACGCGCGGAACTCGGGTATTACATTCTCTCCCCCTTAAAAGAATTTTGCCCCCGAAATTAGGCCGGTTGAAATAATTCGGGGTAGCGACTTCTCATATCATCTTCTCGTTCCCAAGTAGCTTCTTCCGTCGATTGGTTCTGCCACAGCACTTTAACTAAGGGAATATCCTTATTTCGAAGTCGTTTCACTTCGTGCATCAAGATCTCCACTGGTCTTTCGTCGCAGCTTAAATCTGGCTTGAGTTGTTGGTGAAGAAATTCGTTTCTTAATATATGATTTGAGTCTGCGACATACTTTCGTAGCGTTGATATGTGGAAGACATCATGAACTTGTGATAGTGAGGCTGGTAATTCTAACTGATATGCTACTTCGCCGACTCTTTTAAGTATTCTGAACGGACCAATGTATCTCGGACTTAACTTTCCTTTCCGCCCGAATCGTTTTACGCCTTTCATCGGGGATATCTTTAAGAATACCCAATCGTCCACTTTGAATTCTAACGGTCTCCGTCGTTGATCCGCATAGCTCTTTTGTCTATTCTGTGCCGTTCGCATTCTTTCTCGAACTTTTGTTATGGCTTCAGTCATTTCTCGGACCATATCGGGACCCAATATTGCTCATTCGCCAACCTCATCCCAATGTATTGGAGATCTGCATTTGCGTCCGTACAAAGCTTCATATGGGGCCATTTCAATCGTTGCGTGATAACTATTGTTGTAGGAGAACTCGATCAATGGAAGGTATTTGCTCCAGTTCCCTTTGAAATCAAGAACACATGCTCGCAACATATCTTCCAAGGTTTGGATGGTTCGTTCTGACTGTCCATCCGTTTGAGGATGATAAGCCGTACTAAATGAAAGTTTAGTCCCCATAGCCTTCTGTAGGCTCATCCAAAACTTGGACAGGAACCTTGAGTCTCGATCTGAAATGATTGAAGATGGAATCCCGTGGAGTCGAACTATTTCTTGTATGTATAATTCAGCGTATCGGTCCAAGGGAAAAGTCGAGCTGATGGGTAGAAAATGGGCAGACTTTGTCAATCGATCGACGATTACCCAAATGGCGTCGTGGCCTTTCACAGTCTTCGGCAAGCCGACGACGAAATCCATCGTAATGTGGTCCCATTTCCATTCAGGTATTGGTAGAGGTTGCAACATTCCCGCCGGTCGTTGGTGCTCCGCTTTGATTTGTTGGCAGGTCAGGCATCGATTCACAAACATCGCAATGTCTTTCTTCATTCCTGGCCACCAATAGTTCGTTCGTAGATCTCGGTACATTTTTGTAGTTCCTGGGTGCACTGAATATGTAGTAGCGTGCGCCTCCGTCATTACCGTTCTTCGCACTTCTTCGTCGTTAGGCACATATATACGGTTCTTGTAGTACAAATTTCCATCTTCGCGTATAGAAAGGTCAACTGATGTTTGTTCCGTCTGTGCGCCTTTGATTTTCAGGTAAAATTCATCTTTTTCTTGCGCCTTTTTGATTTGCTCCAATAAAGTGGGTTGAAGGGTCAGTGCTGCCAATTTTGTTTCGACTTCGCCAAAATATACTATCTCCACCTCAAGTCGTTGTAACTCAATAGTCACAGCTTTTCGGCTTAGCGCATCAGCAACTACATTCGCTTTGCCTGGGTGGTAATTGATTACGCAGTCGTAATCCTTAACAAGTTCCAGCCAACGTCGCTGCCTCATATTCAGTTCTTTCTGGGTGACGAAATATTTCAGGCTCTTGTGGTCTGTGTAAATTTCGCATCTTTCCCCGTATAGATAATGCCGTCAAATCTTTAGAGCGAAAACCACTGCGGCAAGTTCCAAGTCATGTGTCGGATAGTTCTTTTCGTATTCCTTCAATTGGCGGGAAGCATATGCTATCACCTTTCCGTTTTGCATTAGCACACATCCTAGGCCATTCTTCGAAGCATCGCTGTAAACTGAAAATCCTCCTGTCCCTGATGGTATTGTAAGGACTGGGGCCGAGGTGAGTCGTCTTTTCAATTCTTGGAAATTTTGCTCACACGATTCGTTCCAATGAAAAGGAGTGTTCTTCTTTGTTAGCTTTGTTAATGTCGAGGCAATCTTCGAGAAGTCTTTGATGAATTTTCTGTAATACCCTGCCAGGCCAAGTAAGCTACGTACTTCCGTTACGTTGGTTGGTTGAGGCCAATTATTAATAGCCTCAATCTTGCTTGGATCTACTGAGATCCCAGCTCCCGAGATGACATGCCCAAGAAATGCAACTTGTTTCAACCAAAACTCACATTTCCTGAACTTAGCGTATAACTACTTTTCTCGTAATATATCAAGGACAACTTTCAAATGTTGTTCATGCTCCTCCTTTGTCTTAGAATAGATTAGAATGTCATCGATAAATATGATGACGTACTTGTCCAAAAATGACTTGAACACTCGATTCATCATGTCCATAAATGCTGCTGGTGCATTAGTTAGCCCGAAAGGCATAACTAAGAATTCATAGTGTCCATACCTCGTACTAAAGGCGGTCTTTGAAATGTCTTCTTCTCGAATCTTCAACTGGTGATATCCTGATCGCAGATCTATCTTCGAAAACACCGTCGATCCTTGCAATTGGTCAAATAGGTCGTCAATCCTCGGCAGAGGATACTTGTTCTTTATGGTGATCTTGTTTAGCTCTCTATAATCAATACACAATCGCATCGATCCGTCTTTCTTTCGCACAAACAGAACTGGCGCTCCCCATGGAGAAAAGCTTGGCTGAATGAATCCCTTCTGTAATAATTCGTCCAGTTGTTCCTTTAGTTCTTTCAACTCCGTTGGAGCTAATCGATAAGGAGCCTTTGAAATTGGTGCCGCTCCGGGTATCAGGTTAATGGTGAATTGAATTTCACGATCCGGAGGAAGTCCTGGTAAGTCTTCAGGAAAGACATCAGGAAATTTTCGCACTACTGGAACCTCTTCCAGCTTTGGGGACGAGCGTTCCGCCGATGTTGTAGCGGAAACAAGGTAGGCTTCACATCCTGCCTTGATCAAGCGTTGCGCCTTCAACGCTGATATCATGAAAATATTTCTGCCTTTGTTCATTCCCGTGAAAGAAAAGGGTTCGACTTCTTCTATATTAAACGTGACTTCCTTTCGGTTGCAATCGATGACCGCTCCGTACTTCGATAACCAATCCATTCCAAGAATCACTTCGTAGTCGTTCATTGGAATGACTATCAAATCTACGGGCAGTTCTCTATCGTGGATTAATACCGGGCAGTTCCGCAAAACTAAATTGGTTCGAGTTGCAGCTCCATGCGGAATGATTACGTTATATTCATATTCGGATTGTTGAGGTGTAACCCCGAGTCTCACCACGTAATTAGATGATGCAAATGAATGCGTGGCTCCTGAGTCTACTAAAATGCATGTCGGGGTTTGATGAATAAGTAGGATACCTGCCACCACTGATGGGTTGTTCTCCGCCTCCTCTGAAGTTAGGGTACTCGTGCTGCCATGATGGGTGGTCTGGTTTGTCCTGCAGCTCGGCTCCCAAATGTGTTTTCCGGGCATTGTCTTGCAAAGTGTCCGGGCTTCCCACATTTGAAGCAGTTATTAGTCTGTAGAAAGCAGTTGCCGAAATGTTGTTTCCCACACCTCGGGCAGTTTGGAATTGGTGCGGGAAACCTTGCCTGCGTCGGGTTTGGTGGAGGTTGTCCAGGCCTGTTCTGAAAGTTTGGCCTCGCACCTTTCGAGACAAATTGTCGCTTTTGATTCCCTCCGCTCCACTTCGTTCCTTGCTCAAACTTCCGTTTTGCCTCTTGCGCCCGGATGATTCTAGTTTCGGCCTGTTCGGCCACCAATGCTCGCTCTGCAACTTGTGCATATGTAGCTCCTTGAAGTCCAGCCATGTTTACATCACGATATAACTCTGGCTTCAGGCCCTCAAGGAATCGTTCAATTTTCAGCGCGTCCGTACTCACCATGTGAGTCGCAAACCTCGATAATTGCTCAAATTTTCTGATATACTCAGCCACCGTTATCGTCCCCTGTCTGAGACTGATGAATTCGTTCATGCGCTGGGCTCGCACCGGGGCAGTGAAATATTTGTTTCGGAATAGCTCCTTGAAGCGTTCCCAAGGCATCGTAATAGGGTTCTCGATCGCTAAAATAGTATCCCACCAATGTCCTGCACCTCCTCTCAACAGAAAGGCGGCACAAAGCACTTTCTCTTCCTCGGGAATTCGGCTATACTGAAACATGCTTTCAAGAGTCCTTAGCCAATCTTCGGCAAACGTTGGGTCGTTTGCGTCTTCGAAAGTTGGGGGATTAAGTTTGCGAAACCCCTCTCCCACTATTTCAATTCGTTCTGCCTGAGAAGTTCTGCTACTTTGTTGTCCCTCAATATTTCGTTGCTGAATTAATTCTTGAATCTGGGCGGATTGCTGACGGACTAACTCTGTGAGTTGAAGGATAGCCGTGTCGCGATTATCGATAGGTGTTGCGGGTTCCTTGCCTCTATCAGCATTCCCACTGCTTTCACCTCGCGTTCTTACCATTTTCTCTCTTACCCTAATAGTTTCGAAGGCCAATAAATTCGTTCAACACAAGAAATTCACAAGAATACAAAACTTACTAGCAAGGCCGCTTCCACGCTTTTGAGTGTGTGTACATGAACAGTCTACAGAACCTGCAACCGAAGCTCTGATACCACCCTGTGAAGCCCCACCTTCTACTACCCATTTACGATACTAGCTTACGTGACTATAGAATGTAAAGCATGCACAAATGCGTATAAATTTTTATTTTTATTTATATACATATGAAAACCATTCCATACAAGCCAAAATCATAATTGGGATCCTAATTACATACGAGTTGTAAAATAACGCAGCCAGGTAAACTTTAGTACCCGCTCCACAGGTCGCATCCACGTACACACCACCCTCAAAAGTCGCTGGAAGCTTTCAAAAGACCAGCCTTGCCAACAAGGCGATCACGTACCGTGGTCGTTCGCACCTACAACACATAATATAAGGGGTGAGCTATGAAGCTCAGTAAGTAGGAATATGCAATGTCGTGTACGTGTGAAACCCCGCAAAGGCATCCGCGCCAATGCCTCTCTACTCTTGTAGAGTCAGACTCAATCTCACATCTCTCATCTCTCAGGGCCCTCGGCTAATCTTACTATGCACCATACAGAGCTCATATCCCATATGGATAAATATGACAGCGACCCACGCTGGGTAGCCTACGCCAGGTTTCCCTGGGTCGCTCCTTCCCAGGTCGTCCCCTCTGCCATGCGGTAGCCTACGCTGGTAGCCCACGCTGGTTAGCCTACGCTAGGATTTCTTCCTAGGCGCTCCTTCCCAGGTCGCCCCTTCCAGGTCGCTCCTCACCGCCAACAGGGCAGTTGCCTACGCCAGTTAGCCTACGCTAGTCATAACTAGGTCGCTCCTTCCTGGGTCGCTCCTCCTGCCTCAATATATAAAATATCCGACGACGCACCACGCCGTCATGGTGCCATAGAAGTAGCCCTGACTCAACTGCGAGTCGACATCAAATGCCTATATCGGCAAATATCATTCGCCTTCAGGCGATATGTTCAGTGCATACTCATCTCACGTAAACCCTCATAAATATTTCGTGCATGCGTATGATTATGCCATGTGAGTAATACTGAAAATACATACCATTCAGGTGTGTCACATAGTTCACGTAACAGCATAAACCCAAAGCACATAGTCACGTAAGTCAATTATTTATGTGTTGTAGTTGGTGTCCTTGATTAATTATCCTAACAGTCCTGTGCTCCTAATTTTTTCGTCCCTTAACCATGAAAATATTATTATGACAATGCATTAGTTAGGTTAAATAGTTATAAAAGTTTTCGAATTACTTAAATGTTAAAAATGGATTTATATTGAAAATATGCAAGTTTCGAAATTTTATTCGAAAATCAATTAGTTTTCTATCTGCGAAAATCCTCAAACCCGCGAAAACCCTTTTTTTATTTTGAACAGTGACTAGCGAAAAACTCAATTTACGAACAATAAGTGGCGAAAAGCTTTGGTTCGCGAAACCAAATAAAGATTGGCGAAAAGCTCAGTTCGCGAACCCTAAGTGGCGAAAAGCTTTGGTTCGAAAACCTTATTATTGGCCCGCGAAAAACTTTTTCCTCTCACATACCGACAACCTTAGGCCCGCGAAAAACTGATTTTCGGCCCGCGAAAACTTTTTCCTCTCACATATCGAAAACCTTAGGCCCGCGAAAAGCTGATTTTCGGCCCGCGAAAACTTTTTCTTCACAGTTCGCAAAGTAACTGGCCCGCGAAAACTTAAAATGGCCCGAAAACAAGAAATCATACGAAAACACAGAACAGTATACGAAAAACAGTGTTCTTCAAATCTTCATATCTTCAACAAATTCCAGAGACTCATAACATAATTAAAACCCATATTTGGGTTGTTAAACATCAATCAAAACATCATTTCTTCAGAACATGATAAGCATCATATGAACTTTAAAACATGCCCAAATCTTTGAAAATCAAAACCTATATATAAAACCTGAACACATGAAATATTCATGCTTGTTAATACTTATAACATGCTAAATTATAGCTAAAAACATAAAACTCATATTAAGAATTTATACCTTTCCCAAGCTTAAAGATGATCTCGTTTTCTCCTTATCCTTTGTTTCGAAAGTTTTGCCCAAATGAATGAATCTCTTTCTTCTTAATTCTTATCTTATGTTTTGCGTGTGATGGTAAACAAATGACAAGGATATAGCTAATACTTATCTCAACCTTTGTAATATATTATTTTATTCACTTTCCTCTCATGCTAAGTTTTAAATCTATATTTTGAAACTATGTTTTCGAAAACTATATATTTTCGAAACTATGTTTCGAAAATCCTAAGTTCGAAAATCTCCTTTCGAAAATTTTAAGTTTTCGCAAACTATATTCTTTCGAAAATCCTATACTTCAAAATCTTAATTTTCGAAATCTCCCATCTTTCGAAAATCACATATACATATATAAGCACAGATTATGCATGCAAATTTATTGGCCAACTTACGCGCGGAACTCGGGTATTACAACCTAGGATTGAGTCACTAGCCTAAATATCTACATGCCTTACATGTTTATCACTTAGTGAGCCCCTTTGAGCCTTATTTGACTTATTTGTTGATATGAAGTCTAGATATTAAGCCATGTTAGCCTCATATTTAGCCTTACTACCCGCAATCAACGTGTTATTTACTGATCATTTGGAGGGAGAGGAGCGAGAAATTCTACGTCGGTGCACGAAAAAAAGAAAAAGAAAAAGAAGCGAGCTATGAACTCCTCCCTCGATAATCTATCATCCTAAAAAGGATTGAAAGAAGAGGAGCATAGTATCTATATATAAAAAATATATATATATATACTAAGTGTTGGTTGCCTTTTGATCCAAACAATCTAACTATAGGACGATTTACCCACGAAATGATGAAGAAATTAGAGATTTGTGTGGGGGTGTGCTTGGAGAAGAAGAGTGACGGCTCTTATCTTCTTAAAAGGATTTTTTTCAATTAACTGCAACATACTTTATTATGTGTTAGGGTTCAAGTATTTATACCACATTTTGGTATATAATACTTGGGCCCCTAACAAAGCCCAATTACACTAAGCCTCTTATAAAGAGAATCTTTATAAATACACAACAAAGATAATTATAATTAATTGAACACAATGAAATATTCCTAACAATCTCCCCCTTTGTGTTCAATCTTCAATTCGACATGGATTATCTTTGTGGGGCTTAGTGCATTTCCCTGAGTCCTAAACGAATTTCCTCCTTGTCTTGTCTTTTGACCTCTTCTTTTGGAGATCTTCAAGCTCACCGTGTCTTGTTCTTCGCTTCTCGGCACCAGATCTTCTTAATCTTCTTTTGAAGCTCGACTCGTAAATACCGGAAGGTGTTTGAAGTTGCTTACCAAATCTTGAAGAATTTTCTTCTTTTTGTGTTCGATCTCTCCTTTCGATAATGACGCAACTTCCCCTACTTTTTGGTCAACCTTGTGTTGGGAAGTTCTCTTTGAAGTTTGGAGAGACATACACGAGGCGGAAACTTCAGTTTTTGAAAGTCGGCGGTGTTTGCTTGATTTGACGACGCTTGATGATTTGGCATGTTGGTCACGTCGTCGGGACAAGGAGGATGGCGTTGGTAGGCACAGTAGGAGCTCGGGCTAAACTGTCGGTGACGGGGGCCTTGCCGGTGTCTCGAGATGAGCCTTCCATCGCTCGGTAGACTTTGGTTAGGATTTGGTCTTCTAACATCTTGGCAAAGTCTTGTAGTCGTGTCTCGAAGGCGATCGCCGTCACGAACAGGAAAATGACGAGACGGAGCCACAAAGGCAATCCGTCGTATAAGAAATCGGGGTCACGAAGACTTCCCGTTAACATCTTGAGTCCTAGCAATCTCCCCCTACAAGGGCTATCTCCCCTTCTTGCAGAGGCTTTGAATGCTCTTCAGCTAGGACTCTCTTGACTTGACGCTATATTCTGTAGACCGGATGTAGATAGTGATCCACGCCTTGAAATTTGACTTTGATGACGTCGCGGATCTTGTACTTTGATCGCATCTTATCCTGGTCTTTCTCCGTAGTTTGAAGTCGTCAAGTCAAGTCTACTCCTCTTCTTCTCGGCGCCGGATTCGTTTTCTTCGAAGGAAGTTGTCTGGTTCGGCCTCGAGGAAGCTTGTCTGGCTCCGGAAGAAGGTACGCGTGGGGTGTTGTAAAATGTGTCGAGGCTCCTTTGGAATGTTCCATTCAAGTGTAGGGGAGCCCGGCTTCAAAGTGGTAAGCTCGGCGGAAG
Source organism: Lindernia subracemosa (assembly GCA_028392965.1). NCBI lineage: Eukaryota > Viridiplantae > Streptophyta > Magnoliopsida > Lamiales > Linderniaceae > Vandellia > Vandellia subracemosa. The sequence continues at coordinate 645,850 of JAQPCC010000060.1, forward strand.
TTGGTGGGTGGTCCGACCTGTTTGTTTATGTGTGTCCCCTTCTCCCCCTCATGGCGATTCGTGTTAACGAAATCGGCATGCTTGTATAGGAAGATTAGAAGGACACAAACGACAGGTCGGTGATGGTAATAACCAGACGGAGCCACTAAGGCAATCCGTCGACGCGACTTCAGAGACAAACTCCGAGACGTGGCCTGTGAGGACAGGGCTTGAAGAACCGGGGCCACATAGGCATCCCGTTTGCATCGTTCTAGAGCTCGAGACGATGGCCTGATTCCGTTGTTGTATTGATGTTGCAACGACAGGACTTCCTTCCAATCGTGGAATCACATCTACAAGAGATGTGTCTATGGAAGTTCTGATCTGGTCACGAAGTCCAGATAAGAAAATGTGTATGTGTCCTAGAAAATTATAAAATATTTAGATAGTGAGGACACCTAGACTCGATGTGTTCAAGAAAGTTTAGTGGTGTGGGGCTGACTACCACTTAGTTCAATATCTCCCGCTTCCAAGTGAAGCGGTGATAGCTTACATGGCTCCCCGTGATTTAATGAAACATCGGTCTATTGGGAGATCGATGAGTGGGTAAGGCTCGGTTGTGCATGCGCCATTGGACCAAATGAGGCGACTTCTACTCGGGAGCTGATAAAAATCAGCATCTGCACCTATGTGGGATGGTCCGAATGTTGTGTGAGGTAAGGGATTTTTGTATCATCAGCTATGTGGTCTTGTCAAGAACCGCCAAATAGGGGTGGCTTTTATACGTATGAATCGTCACTAACACTCGGTTGCATTCCGGGGTTAGGTTCAGTTTGGTCTGACTGAACCATAGGAACTAGAATTCCTGCATCCGTCAATTTTGATGAGTGCTGCTTGATCAGCAAGTTGGAGCAGGTCGGTAGAGTGCATCATAATATGAGCGCCATGAAGTCACCTTTGCCTTTTGAGGATTCTTGAACTCTTGAGGGTTGAGTTTTTTGTTAAAGTCTGTCTTGGGAGGTGGAATAGCTTGATGATGAGAGGATTTTTCCTTTTTTTTTTTTTTTTTTTGCTGTTTTTTTTTTTTGTAGATACATATATATATTTATTGTAATAATAATAGAATAATATACTATATATTATATTATATTATATTATATTATATTATATTATATTATATAGCTATATAACTATATATATATATATATTTTGTTCCTCCCCCTCAAATCGTGCACCACCGTAAGAGTTTTTCTATTCTTTAAAATGTACTCCCCTCGAAAATATGGAATGATACTCCCCCTAAATGCATGCACGCCTAAAATGTAGATTTTCTCCCAAAAGAAATGAGCGTGATGAAAATAACGTCTTTTTCTTTTCAGATCAGATGCATACTTAAAGAATTAATTTTCTTTAAACTAAGCATATTAAAATGTACGTTTTCTACCTTTGACGCTCCTACAGAAAATATGTAATTTTTTTTGCGATTCAGCTTATATGCATACTTGAAAGTTTAAGCTCGAAAATTTTAAAATTGTATGCATAATGAATATGTACCTATAACATAGGGTATTTCGCATTTCGGCACATGTATGCATGCATGCAAATATTTGAAAGTAGAGTCTTTTTAAAGCATGCATAGCTATTTTGTACCCTATTATTTTCAAAGTAGGTATATTGTCTTTTCAGCTCTATATGCATGCCAAAATTTACTATGGAATGCATATATAGAATTTACCTACGGTGTAGTTGCTCACCGTGCTTCCCTTTATAACGTATGTGGAGCAACTTCAAAGTACCATACGTGAGGGATGTGGTTGCTCGCGTCTCTTACCAGTCATGCATGTGGAGCAACCCGAGTACCGTGCAAGATGGGATTGTTGTGGTTGCTCTCGTCTCATACCAATCACGCGTGTGGAGCAACCATCGACGAATTACCACACATGATTGGGCTCCTGCAAAATATTAGCGGGACTTTGGTACCCATTTTTGGATGGGTCCTCCCTGATTAGCAGAAAACAATTTATGCACATTTGGTTCAGATATACATCCTAAATCATCCTTTAAAGTCCTATTTAATTTGATTTCTGATTTAGGAATCCAAGTTTGGTGAACCTTAGAGGGAAATGACAATTCAGCGCCGGTGAATGTGTGTCTCGGAGAAGATTTAAATATTTTCTCCGAAGCCAGTCGCATGAGATGTTTCTTAGACTTAACATCGACTGGATATTTCAGGTAGGGATAAGAACATACAGAATTATAAGCATCGTTAGTACATGAGATGTTCTTCCTACTTTGAGGGTTCACACGATTCACATCATAATGATGGGGGATAAGCGTGGAAGTTCGTTTGTTTAAGCTTTGAACTTCTTCTTTGCACGCTTTCCTTTGAGGAGGAATAGGAGAGGGAAAATCTTGAACATGTTCGACCTTAATTTTGAAAGATAATGGCGATTTTCCTTTCTCCTTCCTAATTTTCTGTTCCTTGGAAGTATTAAGCTTAAGGCTTTTACCTATCTTTTCTGTGCCAGTCAAAGTTGACTTAGAATTACTAGTAAAAGCTTTCTTAGGTTTAGGAACAAGGATGCTTTTCTTTGTTTCCTTCACCTGTTTCGAGGAAGATGTATCTTTTGAAAGATCATTGGAAACAGGTAAAAACGGGGAATTTTTGAGATATAAAATCTCCTCTAAAAGCTTTTTCTTTTCCGCTCGAAAACCTACTCTTTCTGATTCTAAGGTTGCGTTCAATTCTGCAATTTTACTAGCAACCTCCGGAGTTTCCCAACAAGAAGTAGGTTTATTAGAATGTAAATTATTTTCCCCTAAAGACACTAAGTTAGAAGAGGGATTTTCATCTGCCTGACTTCTTTTACCACAAGCGTTCTCTAAAAGTTCAATCTTAGAGGAAAGCATACACCGTTCCTCTAAGATTATCTCATATTTTGATGAGACACGATTTCGCTCATCTTCGCAAGAACGTAATCTTTTCGTTATATCGCAGACAATCTTTTCATTAATCTCTAACTTAGTTTCTAAGCTAATGATCTTTGACTTTGCGTTAGCCAAATATTCATTAGTGAAAGCTAGATCTTCCTGTTGCTTAAGCAACACAGAGTAATTATTAGCAAATCTTGCTTCTAATTCCTCAATTTTTCTAGCTTGAGCATCCATTTTTTTTTAAAATTTAAAAATTAAAAATTTGGCCTTTGGAAATTCAGTTCTGAAAAGTTTGGTTTTAAAAAAAAGTATAGTGAAGTATCGAAGAAAATAAGTGTAGAAAATTTTTTTTTGGTGTGTACCTAAAAATTTTAGAATGATTTCGAAAACTTCGGGAAAATTACCAAAACTTTTTCTATAATATGCCAAAAAAAAACGACCTAAGTTGATTGTTGGATACGTGATCGTTGACGCGTATAGTGGATTTGCCTTCAAAAATTGACGAAAAAAGTTTTCTATACCGAAAATTTGGGCCCGAAAAATTTATTTTGAAAATTTTCGAAAAAAGTGTAAAATAGACTATGTCCGTTGGACTCAGAAAATTTTTCTCTATCAAATGATGTATAAAACATTTTCCTGCAAAAGACTTTTGCTACTTAAAGCCTTTTTGCTACTTAAAGCCTTTTTATTCAAAATTTTTGTCTCCAATTTTTTTTTTTTTTTTGCTACTTAAAGCCTTTTTATTCCGAGGGGGGGCCGAAAATTTTTGGTGATCGAAAACCTCTAAGTGTAATTTTTGAAAGAGTGAATGACTTCTCGGGTGAAGACTTTGACCGAAAATATTAAGAGGTATGATTTGAAAATCGGTTACTAAGAATTTTAAGGTAGGTAGAAATTCGGGAGACTGATTCGGATGATTTGCCCGAATTCGGATAATTCAGTCCGAAAATCAGACAATCGCCGAGAATGGGCAAATTCGGGTTACTCTGCCCGAATTCGGTTCTGCCCGAAAACTTGAAAATCGCCGAGATTTGAAATGAAAATTCGGGTGATGAAAATCGGGTAAGTACTAATTTTCGCCGTGCAGGAAATTCGGGTGATGAAAATCAGGCAAAAATTCGAAAATCGGGTAGAAACACGCCGAATTTCGAACAGAGTCACCCGAAAATCAATGAAAATCGGGTAGGATCAGCCGAAAATCTGGGCACTGTTACATTCATCTGCCCGAAAATCATATCTGCAGAAAATATGATGAGTTTTCTATGCGATTTCTACATAAATCTCACTCAAATCAACTGAAAACTGTTGGGTAAACACTTAAAATCACTCGAAAACAACCTATTTAGCTCTTGAGCTTGCAAAATCAGTAAAATAAGCTCAAAATCTCAAGAACAAGGGTCGAAAATTTCGAGCTCAAGAACACGAAAAACCCAAAATTTTCAGAAAAATCACTCAAATCCTAACGCGTTTGGCTCTGATACCACTTGTTGGTTGCCTTTTGATCCAAACAATCTAACTATAGGACGATTTACCCACGAAATGATGAAGAAATTAGAGATTTGTGTGGGGGTGTGCTTGGAGAAGAAGAGTGACGGCTCTTATCTTCTTAAAAGGATTTTTTTCAATTAACTGCAACACACTTTATTATATGTTAGGGTTCAAGTATTTATACCACATTTTGGTATATAATACTTGGGCCCCCTAACAAAGCCCAATTACACTAAGCCTCTTATAAAGAGAATCTTTATAAATACACAACAAAGATAATTATAATTAATTGAACACAATGAAATATTCCTAACACTAAGAACCCTTCCTACGATAATCTCTCATTCTGAAAATAAGAGAAGAAGGGCTTAGACGAAAAAAAAGAAGAAAAAAAAAAGAAGGGCTGAGAAATGAATAAGCACCGGCGTGAGCAAAGTGAGAAGAACGATTCAGTGATTAATATGCTGGATTCTTTTTAGCTCACTTATCATATATGATATACCTCTTTAACTCGAGCCTCATTATAACCGTTGATAAAAGACCCTTTGATTCGTGCATGACTTCTAACTAAGTGATTGTGACGTGATATATTTGCAAGCCTAGAGTAATATCTTTCTATGTTGTGAATTGAGCGTTTTGATACAAATCCCATTAAACACTTTGAGTGACTTGAGCGACCCATGTGAGAGTTGTTGAGTGATACATGTTAGAATTCTGGAAATATCTTTCGTGCTATGATATGATTACGAACTATCACTTCATGTTTCGTGTTTTTCCTGAATCATTCATTAGTTGATGACGATCTCGACCCACTGCGCTTTTATATTTTCTGAGATAAAACAGGAGCGACTCATTTGATGATGTAGTGCAATCCTAACTTGATTTGATCTTGTTTCGCTTTTATTATCGAGGACGATCGAAGCTAGTTTGGGGGTTGTTGATAAGTTAGGATATTACGTGATTTTTATACCCGTAAATTTGTATATTTGGTCATTATCTATTTCAATGTTCTCGAATATTTTATGTTTGCGTGTTATTTCTGATTTGATAGATATTGGAGCAAAAGCGAGAGAAAACGGGAAGTTATGATCATTTTGGAAGTCTTGGGGATCCTTTCGCAATTTTCAGGAGTATTGAAGCAGCTTGAAAATTTACCAATTAGGAAAATATGGAAAGGCTTTAAACATGGAAAGAGAAGATGAGAGAATAAAGTGGAGGATCCTTATTTCTTTAAATCAAGAAGGGAATAGTTTTCATATCAAGGTTCGAAGCTTACACACATGGAAAGAAGGATCTCATGCAACTTAATCCTCAAGAGGACATCTCCAATACAAAGAGGCACCACACGGCAGCCCCAAGGAGATGACACGGCAGTAACACCACCTCCAAGCAGCCACCACCTTCCAAAGCAAGCACCTCTCACACTGCCGCACGCTGCCTCACCACCAAGCAGCCCTCATCCCTCAAACAGCCACCATCAAGCAACCAGGCAGCTCTCACCACCTCACGCGCACATCACGGCTGAGAAGACCATCATCGAAACATAACCATTGACCCACGAAGAACAAAGGGGCAGCAGCGCTAGACTTGTTGAGGAGGCGATGCTTGACGACTCGGCATCGTGAGGGGAAGAATTCTATCTCTTTAATATTTCGTTTTCAACAATATTTTCTTTTGATTCGTTGTTGATTTCGTTTATTAATATGCTAGGCTAAGTTCTTTTGTGATTAAGGCCATATTAGGCCGGATTATGAGTTCGTATTAATGTTCTTCGTATTTATTTAATCATATGACTTGAGTTATGTGTTCTATGTTTGAATTTAATGCTTGCTATGCTTGATCACCATATGCATGATTATAGATTGATCTATGAGACTGAAAAAGTGATTAGATCGGTTAGAACAATAAACATAGGGCACCACTACATAAAATCGACCAGAGATGGAATTCGGTTTCGTATGTGTGGTTTCCGAGACCTTAGGCACCGAAAGTGTCTAAACTCGGGGAAATTCATAAAGCCAAATGCGTGCGGAGTAACTACAGTCATATAGGAATATAGGGATTGGTCCACTATCGCATAGGGTTGCTAGTTACGTGAATAATGGGTAGCACGTATGTTAGGAACTTCTACCTTGACTTGATTCATATTGATTAGATAGAATTGATTGCATGAAGACATATGATTAATCCGTGCCGAGTATGTGCTTTAATCACGTTTGTTGCTTATTGATTTCTAAAACATTACCTTTATTTCCTTTTGTTTTCCTATTTGCGTTTTATTTAATTCATCTTTAATCAAATCTTATAAAAATCAGAAAAACATCTTTTAGTCTAAATTAGGATTAGGAATATTTTCTTAGAATTAATCGAGCTGTCTTCGTGGATCGATACTCGGACTTCGTCCGTTTTACTACTGGCACGACCTAGTACACTTGCTAGTATTCGAGCGTGTCAACGATCACAGTACGAGGCGTTATCTCCGGCCGGGCTTCTTCAACCATTACCAATCCCGGAACATGTTTAGGAGAACATTACAATGGATTTTGTTACAGGTTTACCAAAATCAAGTGGATTCGATACAATACTCGTTGTGGTCGACCGATTATCAAATTACAGTCATTTCATCGCACAACGGCACCCGTACACGGCCCGAACTGTGACGACCCTCATTTTCTAAATACGATTAGTGGCGGATTTCCGCAACGAAAGCCGCGGAAGACCCATTTTACAAAAACTTTTTAAAACAAACTAAGATACATATATATATAAAAATATTATTTTTACAGCACAACCATCTTTACACGGGCCTCGGCCCCAAAACAAAATCCAAAAGTTCCTACGCTCTCCACAGGTCGCATCCATGTACCGCACTGCCCTCAAAAGTCCGTGGAGTCACCGCCATCAGCCTGCCTCAGTCGCGACGTACCTCGACGTCGGGCTCAGTAATACCTACAACACGTAAAACTGAGCGATTGCCCAGTTGTTAGGTCCGTTTTTAACATCCAACGAAGAACTCGAGCATAGATTCGATAGATTTACCTCGATGATAATGCGAGCGGAAGCTTAAGGATTAAATCAATCAAATCTTCATTAATCACAAACTTTCTCTCCAATTAACCTCTTTCTCTCTCTACAATTAACCCTAGCTTAGATAGTGATTAGAGAGAGTGTTTCTAGTGAGAGAAAGCTAAACTCAAGTTCTGTGTATTTTACACACACTTGCCCTATATATACCAATCAATATTGGTATATTTGCATTCTAGTCCCTAACTATACATATATTACAATTAAGTCCCTAGACAAAGATAACTTGATTATTGAACACTATAAAATACTTCCAACAATCTCCCCCTTAGTGTTCAATTATAATTGAAGCTTCGGTTGTCTTTGTCTCTCGAATCTTCAGTCTTCATCACCAGTTGAACACAACAGAATAAATTCCAACAATCTCCCCCTTTGTGCTCAACTTTGAATGTGACACGGTCTTCTATTGCTGTTTGAACAAAATAGCTGAGAGCATCTGGAGAATCTTCAGTCTCCCCCTATTTACATGCACTCTCTTTTTCTTCTTTGCAACTTGAATATTCGTCACCTTCTTGCATATCTCAGAGTCGCGCGGATCATCAGCATTGACTTGTCGTGTATGCTCGAACCATGGAGAGAGGTGTTGTTTGTTGTGGTTCAGCACGTGCATTGAAAGCTTGGCTTCTTTAATGAGTTCACATGCTCGGCCTCCTTGATATACTTCTCCCCCTCATGGCGATTCATTTGTATCGTCATGCTGTGTGATCAAGGTGATCCTGTGTACGCTGAACGTGTTGGCGTTGAATTCCGGATGAAGTACCTGAAAACGGGACAGACGACCGATCATCGTGAAACATCCCTAGATGTCACTCTTGGTCGTTGATGCAAAGTCACACAGACTTGCATTTGAAGGGACTACGGGGCCACATAGGCATCCCGTTGACATCGTTCTAGAGTCGTGCTCCAGAAGATGGCCTGCTACCGTTGTTGTTTTTATGTTGCAACGGCAGGACTTCCTTCTGATCATAGAAGCACATCATTTAATGATGCGTCTACAGACGTTCTGGCATGGTCACGTAGACCTGCAATATGTGTGTAAAAGAATGTATGTGTCCTGGAAAAGTTTTAAAAAAATATTTAGGCTATGAGGACACACTAGACATTTAAGTGTTCAAGAAAGTCGTGGTATGGGGCTGTGGACCACTTAGTTCAATATCTCCCGTTTCCAAATGAAACGGTGATAGCATATGCGGTTCCCCGTGAGATATTGAAACATATGTCTTTTGGGAGACAAATGAGTAGCTAGGAAGGGTCGTGCATGCGCCTTTGGACCAGATGAAGCGTCTTCTACCCGGGATCTGATAAATCAGTCCTGTACCTATATGGTTATGGCCCGGATAGTTTGTGGTTGAGTTGTAAGGATGTCATCGTGATACGCTCAATACCCTCACATACACTCGGGGTTTGTTCCTGGGTTAGGATCAGTTGGGTCTACTGAACTTTTGGAACAGGTATGTGAACAACTCTTTTGTGTCCATGCGCTTGTTGGCATTTAGGTAGCTCTCCCTCTTTAAAGCATGAAGGTTGTCTTCAGGGCATTCCCTTTTAAGCTCTAGCGCTATTTTTAGGTAACACTCCCCCTAAATACTTGCGCTAATTCTAATGTGATGCCCGTGCTCCCCCTAAATAGATGTGCTATTTCAAATATGATGCTCTTGCTCCCCCTCAATATGTGCGTTCTTGTAGAAATTTGCATATTACTTTCTTTCAGGTCAAGCGCCCTTAGTAAATGAAGTATCACTCCCCCTTTAAGATGTGCGCCTTTTAAGTATGCGCTTATGAGTATCACTCCCCCTAAAACATATGCGCTTTTGATAATAAAACTACGGTAATACGCTCTTTTGAAGCTCTTGCACCTTTTCTATCGATGCACTCCCCCTAAATAAAAACAATATAGAATATGAAGACCGAATATTCTGTAAATATAGAGTTTGACTCCCCCAAAATAAAACTCAAGTGCCTTTTGCAATTTGAAATTGGCTCGGCCTTCTTTAAACATTGAAGCTCAAAAGTTGTTTTTGTTTTTTTTTTTTTTTTTTTTTTTTTTGGCCTTTTTTTTATGGCTTTTTCTTTTTTTTTTTTTTTTATGTCCTCCCCTCTTTTTTGTTTTTTTTTTTTTTTTTATGGCCCCTTTTTTTTATCGTCTCTTCTCTTTTTTTTTTTTTTTTATGGCCCTTTTTTTTTTTTTTTTTATGAAGAGAAAAATAAAACTAAAAACAATGTCAAATCAAGAGCTTTGGAACAGTCTTGATTTGGTGTGTTCCTCACGTCACAAACCGATCACGTGTGTGGAGCAAACCGAATACCACACGTGTCGGGGATGTGTGTGACTGCTCATCGTCGCATACCGACCATACATGTGGAGCAGTCATCGCCAAGTTACCATGTACGATCGGGAACCTGCAAAACAAATTATCGGGACTTTGGTACCCATTTTTGGACGGGTCCTCCCTTATTAGCAGTGAAACAATTATGCATATAAGGTTCAAATTTGAAAGCAAAATTATCACATAAAGCAGTCATAGGAATCCACATTTGTCGAGGACTACTTATTTCCATTTGTAGCTTAGGTTTCCAAATTTGTTGTACCTTTTTGAAATTTAACTTTTCAGCATTGGTGAATGTGTGTCTTTTTGTAGAAGAGAAAATTTTCTCTTTCGCCAGTCGCTTAAGATGCAATTCGGATTTGACTTTGACCGGGTACTTGAGAGAGGAATACGAGCTTATAGAATCAATAGCATTAAGTATAGAAGTGTCGTATTTCCTACCTTCTAGACTCACATCATTCACTTTGTAATGTGTACTAAATGAGCTACTTTTGTTTAGACAATTATTACTTTTGAACGTTTCAGTTTTAATAGAGAATGTGTATTTATTGTCTGTTTTAGCTTTAGTAGCTTCTTGCTTTATCTTTGGAATGACTTTAGGAATTTTTGGAGGAAGAATAGAGTTAGGAACAATTTTGTTTATTGTAATAGAAAATGAATTGTCTTGCTCTATTCTTTCCTGCTTTATAGGTTTAGTCATTTGAGTTTTCTGATCCTGTTTAGAAGATATATCGTTTAAAGGTTCAGGTTTTACAGGATGAATGGTTGTAGTTGTGCCCTTTTCTAAGGAATATTTGAGAAATGAATTCTCCTCTAAAAGCTTATCAATTTTTGCTCGAAACTCTTTACATTCTGATTCCAGAAGAGAATGTAATTCAGCAATTTTGCGTTCATTTTCTAGAATATCACAATCTTTAGAGTTTGGTTTTGTTGATTGTATAGAATGTTCCTCGTTTGGCACGGACTCAATTATTTGAGTTGATTTATTTAGCAATATAGTTTCTTTTATTTGGCGTTGCTCAGTTTGTCCTCGTTTAGCTAGAACATCTTCTAATTTTTGAATTTTTGAATATAATTGATTGCTTTGTTCAATGAGACTTTTGTTTTGGGCTGCACTATTTATTTTTTCGTCTTTACATGTAGATAATTCTTTTGTAAGTTCGTTTATAGTTGATTCTTGTTGTGCGACCCTTGTCTTTAAGCTAGTCAACATTTCTTGTTCTACTGTTAGTCTATTTTTAAGAGTAGCTTTTTCTTCTAAACTTTTAACTAAGCAGTTGTAATTATTTTCTAGCCTAGCTTCTAATTCTTTGATTTTTATCAAGTAGTTGGCTTCCATATTTACTTTCTGGGTTGGATGTTTTTTGATCGTTATCGTGTTTTTGAATTGATATTAAATTTTGGATCAATGTGACGAATAGATTTTCGAAGGATTAAGTTTTCAGAAGTTTAGGTATCAAAAAAACTTTTGAAATGATTAGAAAAGAAAAAAAACTTATACCGAGAATAATTTTTGTACCGAAAAATTTCACCAGTCCAAAAAAAATTTTGTTACCCAAAAATTTTTTTTCGTATGAACCGGGAACCTTTTTGAAGCAGGTACGCAAAAAATCTCGTAGCTAAAAATTTAAAATTTTGTATAGGTTTCGTAAATCTTGTGTTCGTACGACAAAAAATTATCGTATACAAGTTTTCGCTACCTAAAACTATCGAAAATTTTGTGTTCCGAAAATCTTTTTCCCATTTGTGCAAGTTTTCGTACGATAAAAGTTTTCGTATTCACTGTAGCGTTTGAAAACTTTGAAAAATGTTTTTCGTATGTTTTCGTACGACAAAAAATTTTTCGTATATGTTTTCGTACGACAAAATATTTTTCGTATGCACAAACTTTTTCGTATGGAAATTTTCTCGTATAAGTTTTCGTATGATAAATGTTTTCTTAGTCACTGTAGCGTTCGAAAACTTTGACTGTTTTTCGTATGATAAAATATATTTTCGTACTTCAAAATTTTTCGTATGGAAAGTTTTCGTATCAAGGCATAGAAAGTTTTTCGTATGTGGAAAAAATTTCAAAAATTTTCGTATCCAATTATTTTCGTACGAAAGTCACTTTTTCGTTTTTCGTATGGACTTTTTCGTACGAGAAAAGAAATAATTTTCGTATGAATTACTGTAGCGTTCGAAAATTTTCGTATGATAAAAATTTTCGTATGGATTTTCGTACGAAAATCAAGTTTTTCGTATGGAAATCAGAAAGTTGTCGAGAATAAAATTTTCGTATGTAAATTTTTTCGTATCTACAGTTTTTCGTATGCTACAGTATACGAAACTTATAAAGTCAATGCGACAAATTCAGCAAATGTGAGAGGTACGAAATCCAGGTCAATGCGAGAAAGAAAACTTGGTACGAAAAAAATCTTATGAATGGTGCGAAAATATTGGTGCGAAAAAAACTTATTTCGTGCGAAAACGTGATTTTATATGCGAAATCTTCAAATAACACTCAAGTTATTACTTTAAGCACAGTTAATCGATCGAAATTGAATGGGTAATCATCTTAAACACTCGATTAACAGAATAGAAACCAAAACATAGTCCAATTAAGCATTTTCAGCGATGAACAATTTGCAGATGAGAAAAATAGTTTCGATCGCAATTTGAAAATTAAGCTCAATTAATCGAAGATAATTGCAATTAACATATATCAAATGATTCGCAAGTAGTTTTCGTTCAGCATCAAGCGAAAAACAACAATCAAAATAGCATACGAAAATCATAATCGTGATCACTGTAGCATGCGAAAATCAAATTTGGAGCGAAGGACACATACGAAAAACAAATTTCAGCAACCAAAAAATGATCAATTCACACGATTTTGGCTCTGATACCAATTGTTAGGTCCGTTTTTAACATCCAACGAAGAACTCGAGCATAGATTCGATAGATTTACCTCGATGATAATGCGAGCGGAAGCTTAAGGATTAAATCAATCAAATCTTCATTAATCACAAACTTTCTCTCCAATTAACCTCTTTCTCTCTCTACAATTAACCCTAGCTTAGATAGTGATTAGAGAGAGTGTTTCTAGTGAGAGAAAGCTAAACTCAAGTTCTGTGTATTTTACACACACTTGCCCTATATATACCAATCAATATTGGTATATTTGCATTCTAGTCCCTAACTATACATATATTACAATTAAGTCCCTAGACAAAGATAACTTGATTATTGAACACTATAAAATACTTCCAACACCAGTAGGTGAAAACATGCGTGAATGCAGCGTGCACTCAACCCCAATCCCAACACCTCACCATGCAATGCACGCTCGTCCCACAACCTCATCTCATCTCATCTCAACCACAGGGCCCTAGGTTGGACTAATGCACCTCATAAATAACCCTACGGCACCTACCGTAAAGTTCGAGCGGCACCTACCACTCATCTCGACGGCACCAACCGTCCATACTCATTAGTGGCACCTACCACTAATCACGACGGCACCTACCGTCTATATAAATAAAGCTGGGCGGCACCTACCACCCATCTCGATGGCACCAACCGTCAGGTGCAACTAGTACCAACCTCAACTCGACTTCGAGTCGACAACCAGCATCGGTCACATTCTACCCCGCTCAACGACACCTTAAGGTGTCACCGTATCAATACGGTCATGCAATCTCACCTCAATATGTCGTGATATGCGATATATGTCATACAAGTCGCACATAATAATAATCACATTTCGTAAAACTCGAAGATTCGGAAATCTTTAGTTTCCGAAAATAATACTTACTGCTGAAAATAAAATAATCGTTGATCATAAGAAAATTTACTTGTAAATAAAATAAATGATTTTGCTCAAAAGTGTGTTTGTATGGAATTAGTTCAACACCGAAAATTAACACAGCAAATTTTATAAGCACCCCAAAAATTCATTTTGTTTTAAAAAAAAATTAAGATTCGGCATTTATTTGAATTCGAATGTCATTCGAATTCAAATTCACGAAACTGAGTCTCACCTCAATATGTCGTGATATGCGATATATGTCATACAAGTCGCACATAATAATAATCACATTTCATAAAACTCGAAGATTCGGAAATCTTTAGTTTCCGAAAATAATACTTACTGCTGAAAATAAAATAATCGTTGATCATAAGAAAATTTACTTGTAAATAAAATAAATGATTTTGCTCAAAAGTGTGTTTGTATGGAATTAGTTCAACACCGAAAATTAACACAGCAAATTTTATAAGCACCCCAAAAATTCATTTTGTTTAAAAAAAAAATTAAGATTCGGCATTTATTTGAATTCGAATGTCATTCGAATTCAAATTCACGAAACTGAGTCTGCGAAAACAGTCCCCAGCCCACAAAAATATTTATTTTGTCTCACAGGAAATTAGCTCGCGAAAACTGAAGTCGGCCCGCGCAAACTGGTTTTCCGGCCCGCGTCTATTTCTCATTCGCAAATTCTCTGGCCCGCGAAAAACAGGTTTTCGGCCCGCATCTGTTTCTTATTCGCGAAATCCTCTCTTGCCCGCGAAAACAGGTTTTCGGCCCGCGTCTGTCTCACATTCGCGAATCCTCTCTGGCCCGCGTAAACTAGTTTTCGACCCGCGAAAACTAGTTTTCGGCCTGTACTTATCTTTCATTCGTAAAACTTCTCTGGCCCGCGTAAACTAGTTATCGGCCCGCGAAAACTAGTTTTCGGCCCGTACTTATCTCTCATTCGTAAAACTTCTCTGGCCCGCGTAAACTAGTTTTCGGCCCGCGAAAACAGGTTTACGGCCCGAACTTATCTCTCATTCGCGAAACTTTTCTGGCCCGCGAAAACTAATTTTCGGACCGCATCTATTTCTCATTCGCAAATCTTTCTGGCCCCCGTAAACTAGTTTTCGGCCCGAAAACATGAAATCATCCGAAAACGCATGTAAACACCGAAAATGAAGAACAATATGCGAAAAACACTAAGTTCTTCGATTCTTCAAGTTTATCAGACCTATTTTCTAAGCACATAAGTATGTATATTCATACAAAAATCCAGATTTTTGGATTGTTAAACATAAAACCAAGTCTGCAAATAACCACGAAAATATTTACGTGTTGTAGATGAAATCTTCACCTACCTCACGTCCAAGCTGGGTTTCGATGGGTTTGTTGAGATCTCCTTGTTTTCGATTGTTTATGGATTTCTCCTTTCGTTTTCTCCTTCTTCTTCTCGACCGAGTATCCTTCCTTCTTTCTTATCTTTTTGTCTTGTTTTAATGTGTGCTTTTCTTTTTCTAATCATTGCTCCTTACCAATGATAAAAAGGTGATAAGGAGGTGACAAACCCATTACGTGGTTTTTTCCTCATGTTTAAGTTATTCATTTGGGCCAAGAAGCTTCATTTAATTGGGTTTTAAATATTTATTCAAGTTGGGCCGAATTGTTTATTTCTTTATTTGGGCCCGTTCGAATAATTCCCAAAACTTCTCTACGGTTTTTACCCGATTTTTCTTAGATAATGATTTGCTAGGCCCGAATTGCATGTAGCATGGGTCAGCAGCGAAATGCGGTCTTGACTTTTCGACGTGATTGCCGGTTATACCGCGGAGCGGGATTTACGGCCTTAATTAAATTCAAGGTTAACGTCCTATGCAGTTTCGATGTGCGAGAATTTACCTAAGCCTCTGGCCAGAGCATATAACTGACTCACGAGTGTCGTGGAGGGCAGTTTTGGTAAATGTCACCGACACGAACATCATAATGTCGAGTCCTGTAAGTTCGACTACGCGTGACTTTCACTCGACCGGGACAAACGTAAAGGGTTTATACGTAGTACGATAATCTATAGTCGGTTCGTGAATAATATCTATTCGTACTCAACTCGGGATCGGTTCGGTACCACGGGGCTGGCTAGGTGAATACCGAACTCCTGGATTCCTCCCAGAGCCGGTTGAGACGAACCAAGAGAGTCGGGCTTAAAAAGGGCAACCGACACAACGTCTATATGAGAATAGAGCAGGCTGGGGCCTGGATTGAGAGATTAGGGTTTAGGGCTTGGCCGAAACCCTAAATGGCCGAAAACTTGGTAAAAACGCGTGAGGGGCAAAATGGTCATTTCACCTCACGAAATATTTTGGAAATATAATATTGGATATTCAATATTTATTATATGATTTAAATGTGATTTAAATCTTTATTATTGTTTTAGAAAAATAATAATATTTAATTTGGAATTAAATAAAATATATATATTAGATATATATATATATATATATATATATATAGTTTTCGATTTTATAGTAGATTAATTTCGAAAATTATTTAAATATTTATATTGGATATAATATATTTAAATATACTAAATATAGAATAAATATTAATTTATTTAATATTTAATTTGAATTTGAGTTTGAATTCAAAAGAGAAAGACCAAGTAAGCAAAAGAGACTTGGTATGAAAAAGTGGGTGAGAATTTTTCTCCACCCAACTTATAATTTTCGGCCAAGTCTCCTATTATAAATAGGGTTTTTATTTTTTGAAAAAAACCCTAATTGATTTTCGAAAAAGCCAAGAAGAGAAAACAAGTTTTTTGCTCTCTCCTCTCTCTCAATCTCTCTCGTTCTCTTTCTCTCTCGCTGTCCTCTCTCGGTGGCTGTGCCGCGCGCGTGAAGGAGGTGATGACGAGGTGTTCTTGGCCCAACCACATTAAGCAAGGATAACCTCGTGACGTTGTAAAGGTGCCGGTGTGACGCTCTTGCCCCGTTCGTGCGCGTAAAGGTGCTAGGAGAGGGATACTACATCCCGGGGAATAGAAGGGTTCGAAGCTCGCCATCGTCCTGTGGTCGTCAAGGTATCATGGCTGTAAAACTCTTCTCCTTTCGTGTATATATGTTCTCGTGTTATTACCGAGCAGTCCAAGGGAAATGCGGGAATCCCAAAAGTTTTAAAATTCTGCCGTTCAAGGAACGAGGGCCTCGGTCCCCTACGGGGATTACCAACTGTAATACCCGTAAAATTTAACACGGGATTTTGATATAATTAATAGTGAAAAGACTTAGAAAATTTGGATATTATGTGAATGAAGGATATGCTCGAAATTCGGGTGAAAAGTACAAATAGTTAATAAAGGAGAGCACCCGAAAGTAATAATATTGAACAAAAAGTAGTGAAATTCGGGTGATGGCAAGCTTCAAGGCTAAGCCCGAAAAATTTGGGTAAGGTATTTTCGAGTGAAGCCCGAATGAAATTTCGGGTAAGGAGGAAAATTACAAAGAAGGACCTTCCTTAGCCTAAGAGGAAAATTACATCACCACCTTATCACCTCCTTGTCATCACGTAAGCTATCCCAATTTAAATATACAACTATACTTCAAAAACTTCATTAAGAAGAAAAGGAACAAGGAGAAGAAAAGGGGAGAAGAAAACCTTCAAACTCAACAACCAACGATCGAGAGCTCGGAAAAAAATCGTAGCTTAGCTAACTTCGGACGTGAGGTAGGTGAAATATTTCATCTACAACACGTAAATAATATATGTTGCATGTGATAACATGTCTTACAATCTTAAATGAATTTTTGGGTGATTACATGAGTTAAAACCCAGATTTTGGGTGACTATGTGATTTTGTGTGGTGTAGGTGAAGATTTCATCTACAACACGTAAATATTTTCGTGGTTATTTGCAGACTTGGTTTTATGTTTAACAATCCAAAATCTGGATTTTTGTATGAATATACATACTTATGTGCTTAGAAAATAGGTCTGATAACTTGAAGAATCGAAGAACTTAGTGTTTTTCGCATACTGTTCTTCATTTTCGGTGTTTACATGCGTTTTCGGATGATTTCATATTTTCGGGCCGAAAACTAGTTTACGCGGGCCAGAAAGATTCGCGAATAAGAGATAGGTGTGGTCCGAAAACCAGTTTTCGCGGGCCAGAGAAATTTTGCGAATAAGAGATAAGTACGGGCCGAAAACTAGCTTTCGCGGGTCGAAAACTAGTTTACGCGGGCCAGAAGGATTTGCGAATGAGAGATAAGTACGGACCGAAAACTACTTTTCGCGGGCCGAAGACTAGTTTACGCGGGCCAGAGAAGTTTTGCGAATGAAAGATAAGTACAGGTCGAAAACTAGTTCTCGCGGGCCGAAAACTAGTTTACGCGGGCCAGAAGGATTCGCGAATGTGAGATAGGTGCGGGCCGAAAAGCAGTTTTCGCGGGCCAGAGAGAATTCGCGAATAAGAAATAGATGCGGGCCGAAAACCTGTTTTCGCGGGCCAGAGAATTCGCAAATAAGAAATAGACGCGGGCCGAAAACCAGTTTGCGCGGGCCGACTGCAGTTTTCGCGACCTGTGAGACAAAATAATTCTTTTTGCGGGCTGGGGAATGTTTTCGCAGGCTGTTTCGTGAATTTGAATTCGAATGACATTCGAATTCAAATAAATACCGAATCTTAATCTTTTTTAAAAACAAAATGAATTTTTGGGGTGCTTATAAAATTTGCTGTGTTAATTTTCGGTGTTGAACTAATTCCATACAAACACATTTTTGAGCAAAATCATTGATTTTATTTACAAGTAAATTTTCTTATGATCAACGATTATTTTATTTTCAGCAGTAAGTATTATTTTCGGAAATTAAAGATTTCCGAATCTTTGAGTTTTACGAGATGTGATTGTTATTATGTGCGACTTGTATGACATACATCGCATACCACGACATATTGAGGTGAGATTGGATGACCGTATTGATACGGTGACACCTTAAGGTGTCGTTGAGCGGGGTAGAAT
Organism: Lindernia subracemosa; assembly: GCA_028392965.1. Lineage (NCBI taxonomy): Eukaryota > Viridiplantae > Streptophyta > Magnoliopsida > Lamiales > Linderniaceae > Vandellia > Vandellia subracemosa. The sequence continues at coordinate 664,445 of JAQPCC010000060.1, forward strand.
GTGACCGATGCTGGTTGTCGACTCGAAGTCGAGTTGAGGTTGGTACTAGTTGTACCTGACGGTTGGTGCCGTCGAGATGGGTGGTAGGTGCCGCCCAGCTTTATTTATATAGACGGTAGGTGCCGTCGTGATTAGTGGTAGGTGCCACTAATGAGTATGGACGGTTGGTGCCGTCGAGATGAGTGGTAGGTGGCGCTCGAACTTTACGGTAGGTGTCGTAGGGTTATTTATGAGGTGCATTAGTCCGACCTAGGGCCCTGTGGTTGAGATGAGATCTAGTTGTGGGAAGAGCGTGCATTGCATGGTGAGGTGTTGGGATTGGGGTTGAGTGCACGCTGCATTCACGCATGTTTTCACCTACTGGGCAATCGCTCAGTTTTACGTGTTGTAGGTATTACTGAGCCCGACGTCGAGGTACGTCGCGACTGAGGCAGGCTGATGGCGGTGACTCCACGGACTTTTGAGGGCAGTGCGGTACATGGATGCGACCTGTGGAGAGCGTAGGAACTTTTTGATTTTGTTTTGGGGCCGAGGCCCGTGTAAAGATGGTTGTGCTGTAAAAATAATTTTTATATATATATATATGTATCTTAGTTTGTTTTAAAAAGTTTTTGTAAAATGGGTCTTCCGCGGCTTTCGTTGCGGAAATCCGCCACTAATCGTATTTAGAAAATGAGGGTCGTCACAGGTGGTATCAGAGCATAGGCTTTAGATTCTGAAAACTGTCCATGTACTGCCGGGAGGACCAGCCTTGCCTGTGAGTTTTATAGTTTGACGTGATTACGTATTATTAATTATGTGATTGCTTGTATAATTGTAGATATTAAATTATAAAATGGCGAGAGGAAGAAGAGTAGATGTAGGAGAATCGAGTCGTAGGAACGAACCCGAGCCCTCTACGCAGGAACATGATTCAATAGTCATGAAACTCACCGAACTGATCCAGCGACAGTCAGATCAGATTAATGATCTTATTCAGCATCGAGGTTTTTCCGAACACCATCCATCCCCTCAACCTGAACAGGATGGAATCATAGGGGAAAGGTTTCGAAAGTTAAGCCCTCCTATTTTCGAGGACACTTCTGATCCCATCGTGGCAGAGGATTGGTTGCGCACTGTCGAAGACATGTTCCTCTACGGTCGGGTGCCGGAGAGCGAAAAAGTCCTATGTGCCGTGTTCTTGCTAAGAGGGAACGCCAGATTTTGGTGGGATACCATCAAGATCTTGGAAAACCCGATAACATGGGACAGGTTCAAGGAACTATTCTACGGCAAATATTTTACGGCTCATGAGCAAGCGCAACGAATGAACGAATTCATAAACTTGAAGCAAGGAAAAATGACGATTGCGGAATACATCCGCAAATTCGAAGAACTATCCCGTTTTGCCCCACATATGGTGGCAACAGATGCCTAAAAGTAGCACGATTCACGATAGGTCTCAACCCCGAGATCCACCGAGATGTAAGTATAGCAAGTATGCGAGGAGAAGCGTTCAATCATGTGGCTGAACGAGCAATGATCGCGGAGAAGGCAGAAGCTGAAATTTTAGAGGCGCAGGAAGCGAAGCGGAAAATGGAAAATCAACAAAGGAATGGAGGCGATCGGAAACGTCAATATTTTGAGACAAATCCCAATAACAACAACCCTCTGGACGATCGTGCGGGACAACGAAATTGGCGGCCAAAGCCAAATCAGGGACCGACCAATATCCCTGCTCGACCTCCGAATTCAGCCCCACAGTGCCAGCAATGCGGACGTTACCACTTTGGGGTATGCTTCGGAATGAGGCCCAATCCGAATTCTAATCTACAATGCTTCCGATGTGGAAAGTCGGGGCACTATGCTAAGAATTGTCGGAACAATCTATTACAGAGTTCAGCCCAACCACCAGTAAGACCACCACTAGTTCCCGCTCGAGTTTTCACACTCACGAACGAGGAGACGGAGGCCAATCCTACTTTTTCGACGGGTACGTTAATTATACCCCACTTCCATTAATTAACGTTAGGAATCGCGCCACACATTCGGAGGTGTCGGCCGACTATGTGACAAAGGTAGGAATAACTCCTACCTCATTAGAAGAAGAGAACAGGAGAGATCGACACCCCGAGTTATTCCAATCGGCGTAATTTCGGGGACGAAATTCTTTTAAGGGGGGGAGGATGTAATACCCGTAAAATTTAACACGGGATTTTGATATAATTAATAGTGAAAAGACTTAGAAAATTTGGATATTATGTGAATGAAGGATAGGCTCGAAATTCGGGTGAAAGTACAAATAGTTAATAAAGGAGAGCACCCGAAAATAATAATATTGAACAAAAAGGAGTGAAATTTGGGTGATGGCAAGCTTCAAGGCTAAGCCCGAAAAATTTGGGTAAGGTATTTTCGAGTGAAGCCCGAATGAAATTTCGGGTAAGGAGGAAAATTACAAAAAAGGACCTTTCTTAGCCTAAGAGGAAAATTACATCACCACCTTATCACCTCCTTGTCATCACATAAGCTATCCCAATTTAAATATACAACTATACTTCAAAAACTTCATTAAGAAGAAAAGGAACAAGGAGAAGAAAAGGGGAGAAGAAAACCTTCAAACTCAACAACCAACGATCGAGAGCTCGGAAAAAAATCGTAGCTTAGCTAACTTCGGACGTGAGGTAGGTGAAATATTTCATCTACAACACGTAAATAATATATGTTGCATGTGATAACATGTCTTACAATCTTAAATGAATTTTTGGGTGATTACATGAGTTAAAACCCAGATTTGGGTGACTATGTGATTTTGTGTGGTGTAGGTGAAGATTTCATCTACAACACGTAAATATTTTCGTGGTTATTTGCAGACTTGGTTTTATGTTTAACAATCCAAAATCTGGATTTTTGTATGAATATACATACTTATGTGCTTAGAAAATAGGTCTGATAACTTGAAGAATCGAAGAACTTAGTGTTTTTCGCATACTGTTCTTCATTTTCGGTGTTTACATGCGTTTTCGGATGATTTCATGTTTTCGGGCCGAAAACTAGTTTACGCGGGCCAGAAAGATTCGCGAATAAGAGATAGGTGTGGTCCGAAAACCAGTTTTCGCGGGCCAGAGAAATTTTGCGAATAAGGGATAAGTACGGGCCGAAAACTAGCTTTCGCGGGTCGAAAACTAGTTTACGCGGGCCAGAAGGATTTGCGAATGAGAGATAAGTACGGACCGAAAACTACTTTTCGCGGGCCGAAGACTAGTTTACGCGGGCTAGAGAAGTTTTGCGAATGAAAGATAAGTACAGGTCGAAAACTAGTTCTCGCGGGCCGAAAACTAGTTTACGCGGGCCAGAAGGATTCGCGAATGTGAGATAGGTGCGGGCCGAAAAGCAGTTTTCGCGGGCCAGAGAGAATTCGCGAATAAGAAATAGATGCGGGCCGAAAATCTGTTTTCGCGGGCCAGAGAATTCGCGAATAAGAAATAGACTCGGGCCGAAAACCAGTTTGCGCGGGCCGACTGCAGTTTTCGCGACCTGTGAGACAAAATAATTCTTTTTGCGGGCTGGGGACTGTTTTCGCAGGCTGTTTCGTGAATTTGAATTCGAATGACATTCGAATTCAAATAAATACCGAATCTTAATTTTTTTTAAAAACAAAATGAATTTTTGGGGTGCTTATAAAATTTGCTGTGTTAATTTTCGGTGTTGAACTAATTCCATACAAACACATTTTTGAGCAAAATCATTGATTTTATTTACAAGTAAATTTTCTTATGATCAACGATTATTTTATTTTCAGCAGTAAGTATTATTTTCGGAAATTAAAGATTTCCGAATCTTCGAGTTTTACGAGATGTGATTGTTATTATGTGCGACTTGTATGACATACATCGCATACCACGACATATTGAGGTGAGATTGGATGACCGTATTGATACGGTGACACCTTAAGGTGTCGTTGAGCGGGGTAGAATGTGACCGATGCTGGTTGTCGACTCGAAGTCGAGTTGAGGTTGGTACTAGTTGCACCTGACGGTTGGTGCCGTCGAGATGGGTGGTAGGTGCCGCCCAGCTTTATTTATATAGACGGTAGGTGCCGTCGTGATTAGTGGTAGTTGCCACTAATGAGTATGGACGGTTGGTGCCGTCGAGATGAGTGGTAGGTGCCGCTCGAACTTTACGATAGGTGCCGTAGGGTTATTTATGAGGTGCATTAGTCCGACCTAGGGCCCTGTGGTTGAGATGAGATCTAGTTGTGGGAAGAGCGTGCATTGCATGGTGAGGTGTCGGGATTGGGGTTGAGTGCACGCTGCATTCACGCATGTTTTCACCTACTGGGCAATCGCTCAGTTTTACGTGTTGTAGGTATTACTGAGCCCGACGTCGAGGTACGTCGCGACTGAGGCAGGCTGATGGCGGTGACTCCACGGACTTTTGAGGGCAGTGCGGTACATGGATGCGACCTGTGGAGAGCGTAGGAACTTTTGGATTTTGTTTTGGGGCCGAGGCCCGTGTAAAGATGGTTGTGCTGTAAAAATAATTTTTATATATATATATGTATCTTAGTTTGTTTTAAAAAGTTTTTGTAAGATGGGTCTTCCGCGGCTTTCGTTGCGAAAATCCGCCACTAATCGTATTTAGAAAATGAGGGTCGTCACACCAACAGTGGTATCAGAGCCTTAGGCTCGGTTAAGTCACGAGACTATGACCTCGAAGCCCGAACGAAAGCTTTTAGAAGAGCTCGGTTAAGTCACGGCACACAGGCCTGGCCGTGCGCACAGCGCACGGCGCTGGTCTGGTCGCGCGCGCCTACGCGCGCGGCACTTGGTCGGGCCGCGTGGGCGGTGCCGGCTCGGTCGCAACTAGGGTTGCGTGGTTAAGCCTCGAAGCCCAATGGGCTTGGCCCAAATCTGATAAAAGCCCAAATGTGGATTTAGGCTCGGATCTGTGTAAAATTGTCGTGATGCATGTAATATTTGAATTACGTGGTGATTGATTGGGGATTAGGTCCTGTTTTTTACCGGGTGATATGTTAAGGGTGGCAAGGTCCCCCCCGGATTGTACTTTACAGTTTTTCTAGAAAGACGGGCTTTGTTGTTTTAGGGAAAGATCCCCCCGTCACAGGCTATAGTAGTACAGGAATGACGGCCGAACGAGAGGCGATCGAGACGAGATGAACGAACAAGACGGTGGCCGAGGTGTCCGTTCGAGACGAGCCCGAAGACTTGGAGTTTTACTTATTGTACAAATAGGATAGAACTAGAAATATCCCCGATCTTTCACATTTACTTTAATAGGTTGAAACTAGGTTTACTATTAAAGTCTATTATGTGCGTGTTGGTTTCGAACGTGATATCGTGCATAATGTGCTCGTTCTTATCTGTGAGGATTCTCCCGAAGTTAGACTTTAAAATATCAAGTGAGTAAAGGGCGGGGCTCTTGTCTTCTATCAAGTCCAAAAACGTTACGACTTAGGGGTACGGTTTTGGTTGACCGAGTTACGGCGCTAAAATCCTCGCCTTTGACGTGAACGGTTTTGGATGCATTTTTTATAATGCCGCTCACCGACCACTCTTCGTCCTCCCGCAAAGTGTTATCCTACGGAGGCGAAGTTTACTCAAAAGTGGAAGGTTAGCAGGACGTTGATAGGCAGCACTTGTACAGTCATTCCCAAGACATCTGAGTTACAGGCCGAGGGACCCTGACTGAGACAAATTCGTTGAAACTTCTATGTGATAGAATCGTGTGGGACATGAACCTGGCTGATCAAATATACCAATTAACTGTTAAGTTGAGGCTAGTTTGATTCAGTGCGGGTAAATCAACGCCACTATGAAACTACTCAACGAGGTTTCCGAAATTTCTAACGGGAGACAGGATTTCGAGAAAAATAGTGAGAGTCAGACGAAAAATTAAAGTCCTATTTTAGTCTGATTAAACACTTCAAATCCTAACTATCTGTTTTTCTTTCTGCAGTTTATTTTCTTCTCTATTTATACGATGACAAACCCATTATCCGTACTTTTGGAAAAACATTGTTTGGTGGGACCAAACTATGTTGATTGGCTAAGAAATCTGAGGATCGTCCTCAGATTGGAAAAATTGGAATATGTCTTGGACATCGAGGAGCCTTTGACTTCCAATGATGATTCGACAGAGCAAGACCTGCAGTTCCACGATAAGTGGGTTGAGGATGCTGGCAAGGTCCACTCCTACATGATATCAGCTATGAGCCCAGAGCTGCAGCGTCAGCATGAGTTCATGAGTGTTAAAGAGATACAGGTGCATTTAGCAGGGCTTTATGGTGAGTCGTCTAGGAGCGCTCGCTATGCCATCACGCATACTCTCTTCAACACCAAGCTCGCAGAGGGTGGTGATGTCCATGCTCATTTACTGAAGCTGAATGAGCATATGGAGCGATTGGATGCGCTGGCATTTGGTTTACCTCACGAGGTAAAGATTGACGTCATACTACAGTCCCTCCCACCGTCCTTCCACCAGTTCGTGGTGAACTGCAACCTGAACAATCGGGAGTATTCGATACCTGACCTGATCAATCAGTTGGTTGCAGCCAGTACTCAGTATCGCAGCGATAAGGGTAAGGGCAAGGAGGTGGCGCTTGTTGCGACTACTCGGTCCAAGGGGTCGAAGAAGAAGCCGAGCAAGCATAGCGGGCCAAAGGGTAGAATCGCCAAGAAAGCGAAATCCAAGAAGGCTGTGAAGTCGGGCGCGAAGCCCACTGACAAGTGCCTCCATTGCCAGCAGCTGGGTCACTGGAAGCGCGACTGTCCTAAGCTGAAGGCGTCTTCTGACGCTTCAGGTAAGCAATTAGTTTTCGAAGCTAATTGTTCTGTGTATTCTACTTCATGGATACTTGACTCAGGGGCTAGCTCCCATATTTGTGTTTTGAACCAGGGTCTGGAACGAAGTAGGAAGCTTCGAGCTGGTGAGGTCTCGATCAACGTTGGCAGCGGACATAGTGTTGCAGCGACGCACATGGGATCGAAGACTTTGCTTTTATCATCTTTGCATAGTTTAGTACTTTCTGATGTTTTGGTTTTGCCCAAGGGCTTAAGAACATTATTTCGATTCCTGTTTTGAGCAAAGTTGGTTATGAATTCCCTCAACTCACAAATTATTCGGACCAACCCCCATAGGTACAGGTGCTAATTTTATTAGCTCCCGGGTAGAAGTCGCCGCAAAAGGTCCAACGGCGCGTGCACAGCCGAGCCTTACCCACTCGTCTGTCTCACAAAAGACAGGTGTTTCAGAAATCACGGGGAACCACGTTGTTGGAAATATTTTATAGTGTTCAATATCATGTTATCTTTGTCTAGGGGCTTAATTGTAATATATGTAAATATAGGGACTAAAGTGTAAATATACCAAAGTATACTTTGGTATATATAGGGCAAGTGTGTGTGATTAGCACAAAAACTTGAGTTTAGCTTTCTCTCACTAGAAAACTCTCTCATCATTATCTTAATTAGGGTTGAATTGTAGAGAGAGAAAGAAGTTAATTGTAGAGAAAGTTTGTGATTAAAGAAGGTTGATCGAGATTATACCAAAAGCTTCCACGCGCATTTATATTCAAGGTAATTTCGATTGATCTGTGCTCGAGTTAATCGTTGGATGTTCAAATCAGGCCTAACACACGTCTACTATCACCGCTTCACTCGGAAGCGGGAGATATTGAATTATGTGGTACTCAGCCCCACCACCACCACACTTTCTTGAGCACTCGAGTCTAATGTGTCCTCACTTCTCATATATTTTTTATTTCTAGGACACATACAATTTTCTAACACCTGATCTTTGTGATCAAGCTAGAACTTCCGTAGACATGTCTTGCTTAGACATGCTTCGAGGATCGAAAGGAAGTCCAGCCGTTGCAACATCAAAGCAACAACGGTTTCAGGCCATCGTCTATGAGCATAACTCCTAGATCGATGTTAATGGGAAGTCTTCGTGACCCCGGTTTCTTACACGACGGATTGCCTTTGTGGCTCCGTATGGTTATTACCATCATCGGCCTGTCGTTTGTGTCCTTCTAATCATCCTATCCAAGCATGCCGATCTCGTTAACACGAATCGCCATGAGGGGGAGAAGGGAACACGCATAAACAAACATGTCGGACCACCCACCAATTCCGCCGACCATACCACTCTGAAGCCGGGCTCTCCTGCACTTGAATGGAACATTCCAAAGGAGCCTCGACACATTTTACTACACCCCATGCATACCTTCTTCCGGAGCCAGACAAGCTTCCTCGAGGCCGAACCAGACAACTTCCTTCGAAGAAGACGAATCTGGAGCAGAGAAGAAAAAGATTGGAGGAGACTTGACGACTGCCTTAGTGGCTCCGTCAGGTTATTACCCAACCTGAGTTCCCATCAACTCCATTTCCTTGTCCCGACGACGTGATCTTCTTGCCAAAGACGATGCTTCATTTTGACCCATCACATGACGATCTTCCCAACTCGATCTTCATGAGGGGGAGTAATACTAAAGCAAAATGGGAGCAATACCACGACGAAAGTGCAAGATAGATCAGAAACGCTAAATCCTCAAGCGTCGTCGAAGAATCAAGCGAACACCACGGACTTAAAGATCGAAGTTACCGCCTCGTGTACGTCTCTCCAAAGTTCAAAGATTAACATATCTATATATTTATAATATAAAGATACTAATATATATATATTAGTAATAAAGATTAATATATATATTATATCCATATAATATATAGTATAAAAATATATTTTACTAATAACGATTAATATATATATAAAGAAAAAGGCCATCAAAATTAAAAAAAAAAAAAAAAGAAGGCCATAAAAAAAAAAGAGAAAAAAAAATATATCTCTCCTCATCATCAAGCTTCATGGAGTTACCTCCGACCTTCGAAGATGGACTTCAAAAGAAGAATCTCGTGCCTACAACGGTCAACTCTTTTCAAAGGCGACGGTGGCTACAAATGTTAAACTCGGTGCGCGCTTCAATCGACCTACTCCGGATTGCTGACATACAAAGCAGCACTCCCTACTTCCTACCGGATGCAAGGACTTCGTTCCCATGATTCAGTCAAACCCAACTGAATCTAACCCCGGAACATCACCGAGAGACAGTAAAATTATGAAGAAATAGCCACATCTACTGGAACCTTTTGAAAACACCGACGCTACATAATTCCCTCAACTCACAAATTATTCGGACAAACCCCCATAGGTACAGGTGCTAATTTTATTAGCTCCCGGGTAGAAGTCGCCGCAAAAGGTCCAACGACGCGTGCACAACCGAGCCTTACTCACTCGTCTGTCTCACAAAAGACAGGTGTTTCAGAAATTACGGGGAACCTGTTGAGGTTTATGCCCTAGATGCCGTACGAGGATTAGATGGTACGAGGCCATTAGTGTAATTTTGATGTGTTTAACATTTGTAATTGAATTATTTGATAATGAAATTATTTTTTGTCGACTTTAGCATGACAAACAAAATAAAGGCATATTATTATTTCGTCTAAATAAATTAACCTTGCAGTCAGGTAATAAGACGAATTAATAAAATCTCAATATTTACAGTTCAGTTACTGATTCTGTGGGGACAGAGAGGGGGCACCAGTAAGCTGACATACTGTGATATTAAACTAAGTCCACAAGTCTTAGTCTCCAGTAGGGTGACTGGATTGACGAGTACGACTTGTTTGTCGATGAGTCCAAAATGGTTGTGCCAACCATTCACTTGTGAAGTGGGAGCTCGTGACATTGATACAAGACGAATCAGGGGATTGTCTGTATTTGGACACTGACTCGTAATCGAACGATCACACGCTGTTAAAGTCGATGATCGATCGATTGACTATAGTAGTCTACGTGAACCTTAGACCGAAAGGGTAAACTCGGGGTTGGTCTTAAGGTCTTGATTAGTCTCTAGTTTGCTAGGCCCGAATTGCATGTAGCATGGGTCAGCAGCGAAATGCGGTCTTGACTTTTCGACGAGATTGCCGGTTATACCACTGAGCGGGATTTACGGCCTTAATTAAATTCAAGGTTAACGTCCTATGCAGTTTCAATGTGCGGGAATTTACCTAAGCCTCTGGCCAGAGCATATAACTGACTCACGAGTGTCGTGGAGGGCAGTTTTGGTAAATCTCACCGACACGAACATCATAGTGTCGAGTCCTGTAAGTTCGACTACGCGTGACTTTCACTCGACCGGGACAAACGTAAAGGGTTTATACGTAGTACGATAATCTATAGTCGGTTCGTGAATAATACCTATTCGTACTCAACTCGGGATCGGTTCGGTACCACGGGGCTGGCTAGGTGAATACCGAACTCCTAGATTCCTCCCAGAGCCGGTTGAGACGAACCAAGAGAGTCGGGCTTAAAAAGGGCAACCGACACAACGTCTATATGAGAATAGAGCAGGCAAGGGCCTGGATTGAGAGATTAGGGTTTAAGGCTTGGCCGAAACCCTAAATGGCCGAAAACTTGGTAAAAACGCGTGAGGGGCAAAATGGTCTTTTCACCTCACGAAATATTTTGGAAATATAATATTGGATATTTAATATTTAGTATATGATTTAAATGTGATTTAAATCTTTATTATTGTTTTAGAAAAATAATAATATTTAATTTGGAATTAAATAAAATATATATTAGATATATATATAGTTTTCGATTTTATATTAGATTAATTTCGAAATTAATTTAAATATTTATATTGGATATAATATATTTAAATATACTAAATATAGAATATTTATTTAATATTTAATTTGAATTTAAATTTGAGTTTAAATTCAAAAAAAAAAGACCAAGTAAGCAAAGAAGACTTGGTATGAAAAAGTGGGTGAGAATTTTTCTCCAGCCACCTTAAGAATTTCGGCCACTTCATCAAGTATAAAAGGGTTTTGATTTTGAATCAAAACCCCAAGTCATTTTTCTTGAAAAGAAAGAAAAACCCTAGAAGACAAAAATCTCTCTCTCGGCCTCTATCTCTCTCGCGCGTCTCTCTCTCTCTCTCTCTCACTCTCTCGGTGGCTGCGCCGTGTGTGTGAAAGGAGCGTGCCTTGCTGCCCGAGCTTGCTCTAGCCGTCTCAAGCAAGCCTCGGCCGTGACGTGTGTGGTGCCGGCGTGAAACCTTTCTAATTCGTGATACAACATCCCGGGGAATAGAAGGGTTCGTAGCTAGTCATCTCCTTCGTTTTTCATCAAGATATAATGGCTGAAACCTTTCTAATTCGTGCTTATGTTCTCGTGTTATTACCGAGCGGTCCAAGGGAAAGGCGGGAATCCCAAAAGTTTTAAAAATTCCGCCGTTCAAGAAACGAGGGCCTCGGGGCCCTACGGGAATTCCCAACAGTGGTATCAGAGCCTTAGGCTCGGTTAAGTCACGGGACTATGACCACGAAGCCCGAACGAAAGCTTTTAGAAGAGCTGGCCGCGCGTGTGGAGTGCGCGGCGCCCTAGGCGGGCCGCGCGCGGGGTGCGGCCACGAGGCAGGCCGCGCGCGCACACACAGGCCTGGCCGTGCGCACGGCGCTGGTCTGGTCGCGCGCGGCACTTGGTCGGGCCGCGTGGGCGGTGCCGGCTCGGTCGCAACTAGGGCTGCGTGGTTAAGCCTCGAAGCCCAATGGGCTTGGCCCAAATCTGATAAAAGCCCAAATGTGGATTTAGGCTCGGAACTGTGTAAAATTGTCGTGATGCATGTAATATATGAATTACGTGGTGATTGATTGGGGATTACGTTCTGCTTTTTACCGGGTGATATGTTAAGGGTGACAAGGTCCCCCCCCCCCGGGTTGTACTTTACAGTTTTTCTAGAAAGACGGGCTTTGTTGTTTTAGGGAAAGATCCCCCCGTCATAGGCTATAGTAGTACATGATTGACGGCCGAACGAGAGACAATCCAGACGAGACGAACGAACAAGACGGTGGCCGAGGTGTCCGTTCGAGACGAGCCCGAATACTTAGCGTTCTTCTTTTTGTACAAATAGGATAGAACTAGAAATATCCCCGATCTTTCACATTTACTTTAATAGGTTGAAACTAGGTTTACTATTAAAGTCTATTATGTGCGTGTTGGTTTCGAACGTGATATCGTGCATAATGTGCTCGTTCTTATCTGTGAGGATTCTCCCGAAGTTAGACTTTATAATATCAAGTGAGTAAAGGGCGGGGCTCCTGTCTTCTATCAAGTCCAAAAACGTTACGACTTAGGGGTACGGTTTTGGTTGACCGAGTTACGGCGCTAAAATCCTCGCCTTTGACATGAACGGTTTTGGATGCATTTTTTATAATGCCGCTCACTGACCACTCTTCGTCCTCCCGCAAAGTGTTATCCTACGGAGGCGAAGTTCACTCAAAAGTGGAAGGTTAGCAGGACGTTGATAGGCAGCACTTGTACAGTCATTCCCAAGACGTCTAAGTTACAGGCCGAGGGACCCTGACTGAGACAAATTCGTTGAAACTTCTATGTGATAGAATCGTGTGGGACATGAACCTGGCTGATCAAATATACCAATAGACTGTTAAGTTGAGGCTAGTTTGATTCAGTGCGGGTAAATCAACGCCACTATGAAACTACTCAACGAGGTTTCCGAAATTCCTAATGGGAGACAGGATTTCGAGAAAAATAGTGGGAGTCAGACGAAAAATTAAAGTCCTATTTTAGTCTGATTAAACACTTCAAATCCTAACTATCTGTTTTTCTTTCTCCAGTTTATTTTCTTCTCTATTTATACGATGACAAACCCATTATTCGTACTTTTGGAAAAACATTGTTTGATGGGACCAAACTATGTTGATTGGCTAAGAAATCTGAGGATCGTTCTCAGATTGAAAAAATTGGAGTATGTCTTGGACATCGAGGAGCCTTTGACTCCTAATGCTGATTCGACAGAGCAAGACCTGCATCCACGATAAGTGGGTTGAGGATGCTGGCAAGGTCCACTCCTACATGCTATCGGCTATGAGCCCAGAGCTGCAGCGTCAGCATGAGTTCATGAGTGTTAATGAGATGTTAATGTTTAGCAGCTTTAGCTGGGCTCGGTGAGTCGTCTAGGAGCGCTCGCTACGCCATAGTCATATCTCAACACAAGCTCGCAGAGGGTGGTGATGTCCATGCTCATTTACTGAAGCTGAATGAGTACATGGAGCGATTGGATGCGCTGGCGTTTGGTTTGCCTCATGAGGTAAAGATTGATGTCATACTACAGTCCCTCCCACCGTCCTTCCACCAGTTCGTGGTGAACTGGAACCTGAACAATCGGGAGTATTCGATACCTGACCTGATCAATCAGTTGGTTGCAGCTAGTACTCAGTATCGCAGCGATAAGGGTAAGGGCAAGGAGGTGGCGCTTGTAGCGACTACTCGGTCCAAGGGGTCGAAGAAGAAGCCGAGCAAGCACAGCGGGCCAAAGGGTAGAATCGCCAAGAAGGCGAAATCCAAGAAGGTTGTAAAGTCGGGCGCGAAGCCCACTGACAAGTCTATCTATCAATATGTATGGTCTTGGACCCTTGATAATGATTTTTCTTTAGAATTCGGCCTCCATTGCCAGCAGCTGGGTCACTGGAAGCGCGACTGTCCTAAGCTGAAGGCATCTTCTGACGCTCCAGGTAAGCAATTAGTTTTCGAAGCTAATTGTTCTGTGTATTCTACTTCATGGATACTTGACTCAGGGGCTAGCTCTCATATTTGTATTTTGAACCAGGGTCTGGAACGAAGTAGGAAGCTTCGAGCTGGTGAGGTCTCGATCAATGTTGGCAGCGGACATAGTGTTGCAGCGACGCACGTGGGATCGAAGACTTTGCTTTTATCATCTTTGCATTGTTTAGTACTTTCTGATGTTTAGGTTTTGCCCAAGTGGCTTAAGAACATTATTTCGATTCCTGTTTTGAGCAGACTTGGTTATGAGTTTCGATTTATTGATAATGTTTGCCATATTTATTTTAGAAATGAAAACGTTGGAAATGCGACGTTAATAAATGGTTTATATTACGTCAACAAGGTGGAAACTGTAAATGTAATTACCAACTCGTCGCCGGGGTCGAACGAACGATACATCTGGCACCTTCGACTAGGTCACGCTGGGGAAGCAAAGATTGACCAGATGGTAAAGGACGGCCTAATTCGCATAGCTAAGTCAGGCCCGATCCCAACTTGTCAGTCTTGCATCCTAGGCAAAATGACCAAGTCACCCATCACAGGGACTTTTACTAGGGCCGCAGAAGTGTTGGGTTTGATCCACACTGATGTAGGCGGACCGTTCAGGGTAACGACCCGAGGTAATTGCCGCTACTTCATTACGTTTACGGACGATCAGTCCCGCTACGGGACTGTCTATTTGATGAAACAAAAGTCCGAAGCTCTTGAAATGTTCAAAGAGTACAGGGCGTTAGTGGTGAAGCAAACTGGCAAGGTCATTAAAGCCGTTCGATCAGATCGAGGCGGCGAGTACATGAGCCTTGAGTTCGATGCATTTCTCAGAGAAAATGGCATCGTTATACAGTTCTCACCTCCCGGTACGCCATAATTAAATGGCGTAGCCGAGCGAAGAAACCGAACACTTTTGGATATGGTTCGGTCGATGATGAGTTACACAGATCTCCCCATTTCGTTATGGGGTTATGCTTTAGAGACAGCAGCCTATATCCTTAATAGGATACCTACCCGTTCTGCCGACAGGATCCCTTACGAAGCTTAGCATAATCGTAAGGCAAGCCTGAATCACACTAGGATTTGGGGTTGCCCCGCCTTTGTGAAAAAGTTACAGGCAGACAAGTTAGAATCAAGGTCGAATATGGCCAGATTCGTCGGATACCCCGAGGACTCAATGGGGTACTACTTTTACGTTCCAGACGAACATAGGGTGTTTGTCGCTTTACGCGCAACCTTCATGGAAGAAGAGTTCATTAGGGAAGGCTGTAAAGGACGTGAAATAACTCTTGGTAAGTTAAGCGACGAATCAACTCCAGTTGTTACAGAGTCGTTAGATGACGTTCCAGAAAACCCGGCTCAGCCGCAATTGCGCAGGTCTAGTAGGATATCTCAAATGCCTGAGAGATATGGTATGGTACACGTCGAGCATGGGGATGCTGCGATGGAGGGATGCGTCGGGGACGATCCCGTCACCTACGACCAGGCAATTACCGGTACAGACTCCCTCAAGTGGCTTGAGGCTATGCAGGCCGAAATGGACTCTATGTATTCAAACCAGGTTTGGACACTTGTAGACCTACCCAATGGTTTCAGACCGATCGGGAAGAAATGGATCTACAAGAAGAAGATTGGATCTGACGGACAGGTGGAAACGTACAAGGCTAGGCTTGTAGCGAAAGGGTATAGTCAAAAAGAGGGTATTGACTATGAGGAGACCTTTTCACCAGTCGCGATGATAAAGTCCATTCGCATTATGCTTGCGATAGCAGCATACTATGACTACGAGATCTGGCAGATGGACGTAAAGACCGCGTTCCTAAATGGATTCCTCCAGGAGGAGATCTATATGGAACAACCCAAAGGTTTTACGTCAGATACAGATGCTCAAAAGGTATGCAAGCTGAATCGGTCCATATATGGACTGAAACAAGCTTCAAGGAGTTGGAATCTTCGATTCGATGAAGTAGTTAAGAACTACGGATTCATAAAGAACGAAGATGAGCCGTGTGTTTACAAAAAGGCCAGTGGGAGCAAGATGTCGTTTCTAGTATTGTTCGTAGATGATATCCTTTTGCTAGGAAATGACATTGGGATGCTTTCAGAGGTCAAAGCTTGGCTTTCGACCGAATTCTCTATGAAAGACCTGGGAGAAGCGACCTATATTCTAGGAATACGCCTATTTAGAGATAGGGTGAAACGGTCAATTGGCTTATCCCAGGCCCTTTACTTAGATAAAGTCCTTAAAAGGTTTAAGATGGACGACTCTAAGAAAGGGTTCCTACCTATGAGACATGGGATTCATCTCTCAAAAGCTATGTCTCCTCGCAACGAGGTACAAAGACAAGAGATGAGTGGAGTCCCCTATGCTTCAGCTGTGGGTAGCCTGATGTACGCGATGCTTTGCACGCGACCAGACATAGCGTACGCTGTGAGCGTAGTGAGTAGGTTTCAGGCCAACCCTGGTAAGGAACACTGGGCGGCGGTAAAGACAGTCCTGAAGTACCTTAGACGGACTAAGGACTTGATACTGATTTACGGCCCAGGAGAATTAGAGGTAGATGGTTATACGGATTCGGACTTCTAATCAGATGTGGATGACCGAAAGTCTACTTCGGGTTTTGTTTATACGCTCAATGGTGGCGCAGTAACTTGGAAGAGTTCCAAGCAAAGCACGACTGCTGATTCCACCACTGAGGCGGAGTATATAGCGGCTTCAGAAGCTGCTAAGGAGGGTGTTTGGATACGCAAGTTCTTAGAAGAATTGTAGGTGGTACCTAGCATAGTGGATCGCCCGTTACCATTGTGGTGCGACAATAGCGGAGCGATCGCACAAGCTAAGGAACCCCGTGGTCACATTAAGTCCAAGCACATAGAGAGAAAATACCACGTGTTACGTGGGTTCGTTGAGAATGGCTCTATAGCCGTGCAGAAGATCGCCTCAGAAGAAAATGTGGCGGACCCGTTCATGAAGCCACTGTCTCAGGCAGTGCTAGATCGTCACCTTGATAAAATGGGGTTGAGATACTATAGCGCGTGGCATTAGTGCAAGTGGGAGATTGTTGAGGTTTATCCCCTAGATGCCGTACGAGGATTAGATAGTACGAGGGCATTATTGTAATTTTGATGTGTTTAACATTTGTAATTGAATTATTTGATAATGAAATTATTTTTTGTCGACTTTAGCATGACAAACAAAATAAAGGCAGATTATTATTTCGTCTAAATCAATTATCCTTGCAGTCGGGTAATAAGACGAATTAATAAAACCCCAATATTTACAGTTCAGCTACTGATTCTGTGGGGACAGAGAGGGGGCACCAGTAAGCTGACATACTGTGATATTAAACTAAGTTCACAAGTCTTAGTATCCAGTAGGGTGACTGGATTGACGAGTACGACTTGTTTGTCGATGAGTCCAAAATGGTTGTGCCAACCATTCACTTGTGAAGTGGGAGCTCGTGACATTGATACAAGACGAATCAGGGGATTGTCTGTATTTGGACACTGACTCGTAATCGAACGATCACACGCTGGTAAAGTCGCTGATCGATCGATTGACTATAGTAGTCTACGTGAACCTTAGACCGAAAGGGTTAACTCGGGGTTGGTCTTAAGGTCTTGATTAGTCACTAGTTTGCTAGGCCCGAATTGCATGTAGCATGGGTCAGCGGCGAAATGCGGTCTTGACTTTTCGACGTGATTACCGGTTATATCGCGGAGCGGGATTTACGGCCTTAATTAAATTCAAGGTTAACGTCCTATGCAGTTTTGATGTGCGGGAATTTACCTAAGCCTCTGGCCAGAGCATATAACTGACTCACGAGTGTCGTGGAGGGCAGTTTTGGTAAATGTCACCGACACGAACATCATAATGTCGAGTCCTGTAAGTTCGACTACGCGTGACTTTCACTCGACCGGGACAAACGTAAAGGGTTTATACGTAGTACGATAATCTATAGTCGGTTCGGGAATAATACCTATTCGTACTCAACTCGGGATCGGTTCGGTACCACGGGGCTGGCTAGGTGAATACCGAACTCCTGGATTCCTCCCAGAGCCGGTTGAGACGAACCAAGAGAGTCGGGCTTAAAAAGGGCAACCGACACAACGTCTATATGAGAATTGTGCAGGCTGGGGCCTGGATTGAGAGATTAGGGTTTAGGGCTTGGCCGAAACCCTAAATGGCCGAAAACTTGGTAAAAACGCGTGAGGGGCAAAATGGTCTTTTCACCTCACGAAATATTTTGGAAATATAATATTGGATATTCAATATTTATTATTTGATTTAAATGTGATTTAAATCTTTATTATTGTTTTAGAAAAATAATAATATTTAATTTGGAATTAAATAAAATATATATATTAGATATATATATAGTTTTCGATTTTATAGTAGATTAATTTCGAAAATTATTTAAATATTTATATTGGATATTATATATTTAAATATACTAAATATAGAATAAATATTAATTTATTTAATATTTAATTTGAATTTGAATTTGAGTTTGAATTCAAAAGAGAAAGACCAAGTAAGCAAAGGAGACTTGGTATGAAAAAGTGGGTGAGAATTTTTCTCCACCCAACTTATAATTTTCGGCCAAGTCTCCTATTATAAATAGGGTTTTTATTTTTTGAAAAAAACCCTAATTGATTTTCGAAAAAGCCAAGAATAGAAAACAAGGTTTTTGCTCTCTCCTCTCTCTCAATCTCTCTCGTTCTCTTTCTCTCTCGCTGTCCTCTCTCGGTGGCTGTGCCGCGCGCGTGAAGGAGGTGACGACGAGGTGTTCTTGGTCTAGCCGCATTAAGCAAAGATAGCCTCATGACGTTGTAAAGGTGCCGGCGTGATGCTCTTGCCCCGTTCGCTCGCGTAAAGGTGCTAGGAGAGGGATACTACATCCCGGGGAGTAGAAGGGTTCGAAGCTCGCCATCGTCATGTGATCGTCAAGGTATCATGGCTGTAAAACTCTTCTCCTTTCGTGTATATATGTTCTCGTGTTATTACCGAGCGGTCCAAGGGAAAGACGGGAATCCCAAAAGTTTTAAAATTCCGCCGTTCAAGGAACGAGGGCCTCGAGCCCCTACATGGATTCCCAACATAAGCTCGGCGTGCGGTGATTGTGTTCTTGAGAGGTTGGGTGTCTCTCTCTCTCTCTCTAGATAGTTTTCACACAATACACTATTATTATGTGTTAGGGTTTTTGTATTTATACCACATAATTGGTATATAATACTTGGGCCCCTAACAAAGTCCACTTACACTAAGCCTTTTTTTTAAATAAAATCTATTTAAATAAACTACAAAGATAATAATAATTAATTGAAGACAATAAAATAATCCTAACAATCTCCCCCTTTGTGTTCAATCTTCAATTTGGCATGGATTATCTTAGTGGGGCTTAGTGCATTTCCTGACTCCTAAAAGGATTTCCTCCTTTGTCTTGTCATTTCATCTCTTCTTTTGGAGATCTTCAAGCTCACCGTGTCTCGATCTTCTCTTCTCGGCAACGGATCTTCCCTCAAGTCTTTTCTTGAATCTTGTCTCATAAATGCCGGAAGGTGTTTGAAGTTGCTTGTCGGATTTCTTCTTTTTGTGTTCGATCTCTCTTTTCGATAGTGACGCAACTCCCCCTACTTTTGGTCAACCTTGTATTGAGATTGGGAAGTTCTCTTTAAATTCAGAGAGACGTACACGAGGCGGTAACTTCGATCTTTAAGTCCGTGGTGTTCGCTTGATTCTTTGACGACGCTTGAGGATTTAGCGTTTCTGATCTATCTTGCACTTTCGTCGTGGTATTGCTCCCATTTTGCTTTAGTATTACTCCCCCTCCTGAAGATCGAGTTGGGAAGATCGTCATGCGATGGGTCAAAATGAAGCATCTTCTTTGGCAAGAAGATCACGTCGTCGGGACAAGGAAATGGAGTTGATGGGAACTCAGGTTGGGTAATAACCTGACGGAGCCACTAAGGCAGTCGTCAAGTCTCCTCCAATCTTCTTCTTCTCGGCGCCAGATTCGTGTTCTTCGAAGGAAGTTGTCTGGTTCGGTCTCGAGGAAGCTTGTCTGGCTCCGGAAGAAGGTGCGCGTGGGGTGTTGAAAGATGTGCCGAGGCTCCTTTGGAATGTTCCATTCAAGTGCAGGAGAGCCTGGCTACAGAGTGGTATGCTCGGCGGAATTGGTGAGTGGTCCGACCTGTTTGTTTATGCATGTCCCCTTCTCCCCCTCATGGCGATTCGTGTTAACGAGATCGGCATGTTTGTATAGGAAGATTACACGAGCACAAACGACAGGTCGGTGATGCTAATAACCAGACGGAGCCACAAAGGCTATCCGTCGTATAAGAAACCGGGGTCACGAAGACTTCCCGTTAACAACGATCTAGGAGCTATGCTCGTAAACGATGGCCTGAAACCGTTGTTGGTTTGATGTTGCAACGGCAGGACTTCCTTCCGATCCTCGAAGCATGTCTAAGCAAGACATGTCTACGGAAGTTCTAGCTTGATCACAAAGATCAGGTATTAGAAAACTGTATGTGTTCTAGAAAATAAAAAATATATGAGAAGTGAGGACACATTAGACTCGAGTGCTCAAGAAAGTGTGGTGGTGGGGCTGAGTACCACATAATTCAATATCTCCCGCTTCCGAGTGAAGCGGTGATAGTAGACGTGGTTCTGTTGGGAATCCCCGTAGGGCCCCGACGCCCTCGTTCCTTGAACGGCAGAATTTTTAAAACTTTTGGGATTCCCGCCTTTCCCTTGGACCGCTCGGTAATAACACGAGAACATAAGCACGAATTAGAAAGGTTTCAGCCATTATACCTTGATGAAAAACGAAGGAGATGGCTAGCTACGAACCCTTCTATTCCCCGGGATGTTGTATCCCTCTCCTAGCACCTTTGCGCGCACGAACGGGGCAAGAGCGTCACGCCGGCACCACACACGTCACGGCCGAGGCTTGCTTGAGTCGGCTAGAGCAAGCTCGGGCATCAAGGCACGCTCCTTTCACACACACGGCACAGCCACCGAGAGAGAGTGAGAGAGAGAGAGACGCGCGAGAGAGATAGAGGCCGAGAGAGAGATTTTTGTCTTCTAGGATTTTTCTTTCTTTTCAAGAAAAATGACTTGGGGTTTTGATTCAAAAATCAAAACCCTTTTATACTTGATGAAGTGGCCTAAATTCTTAAGGTGGCTGGAGAAAAATTCTCACCCACTTTTTCATACCAAGTCTTCTTTGCTTACTTGGTCTTTTTCTTTTGAATTTAAACTCAAATTTAAATTCAAATTAAATATTAAATAAATTAATATTTATTCTATATTTAGTATATTTAAATATATTATATCCAATATAAATATTTAAATTAATGTCGAAATTAATCTAATATAAAATCGAAAACTATATATATTTCTAATATATATATTTTATTTAATTCCAAATTAAATATTATTATTTTTCTAAAACAATAATAAAGATTTAAATCACATTTAAATCATATACTAAATATTAAATATCCAATATTATATTTCCAAAATATTTCGTGAGGTGAAAAGACCATTTTGCCCCTCACGCGTTTTTACCAAGTTTTCGGCCATTTAGGGTTTCGGTCAAACCCTAAACCCTAATCTCTCAATCCAGGCCCCAACCTGCTCTATTCTCATATAGACGTTGTGTCGGTTGCCCTTTTTAAGCCCGACTCTCTTGGTTCGTCTCAACCGGCTCTGGGAGGAATCCAGGAGTTCGGTATTCACCTAGCCAGCCCCGTGGTACCGAACCGATCCCGAGTTGAGTACGAATACGTATTATTCACGAACCGACTATAGATTATCGTACTACGTATAAACCCTTTACGTTTGTCCCGGTCGAGTGAAAGTCACGCGTAGTCGAACTTAGAGGACTCGACACTATGATGTTCGTGTCGGTAACATTTACCAAAACTGCCCTCCACGACACTCGTGAGTCAGTTATATGCTCTGGCCAGAGGCTTAGGTAAATTCCCGCACATCAAAACTGCATAGGACGTTAACCTTGAATTTAATTAAGGCCGTAAATCCTGCTCAGCGGTATAACCGGCAATCACGTCGAAAAGTCAAGAACGCATTTCGCCGCTGACCCATGCTACATGCAATTCGGGCCTAGCAAACTAGTGACTAATCAAGACCTTAAGACCAACCCCGAGTTAACCCTTTCGGTCTAAGGTTCACGTAGACTACTATAGTCAATCGATCGATCAGCGACTTTACCAGCGTGTGATCGTTCGATTACGAGTCAGTGTCCAAATACAGCCAATCCCCTGATTCGTCTTGTATCAATGTCACGAGCTCCCACTTCCCAAGTGAATGGTTGGCACAACCATTTTGGACTCATCGACAAACAAGTCGTACTCGTCAATCCAGTCACCCTACTGGAGACTAAGAATTGTGAACTTAGTTTAATATCACAGTATGTCAGCTTACTGGTGCCCCCTCTCTGTCCCCACAGAATCAGTAACTGAACTGTAAATATTGGGGTTTTATTAATTCGTCTTATTACCCGACTGCAAGGTTAATTTATTTAGACGAAATAATAATCTGCCTTTATTTTGTTTGTCATGCTAAAGTCGACAAAAAATAATTTCATTATCAAATAATTCGATTACAAATGTTAAACACATCAAATTTACACTAATGCCCTCGTACTATCTAATCCTCGTACGGCATCTAGGGCATAAACCTCAACAATCTCCCACTTGCACTAATGCCATGCGCTATAGTATCTCAACCCCATTTTATCGAGGTGACGATCTAGCACTGCCTGAGACAGTGGCTTGGTGAACGGGTCCGCCACATTTTCTGCTGAGACGATCTTCTGCACGGCTATAGAGCCATTCTCAACGAACCCACGTAACACGTGGTATTTTCTCTCTATGTGCTTGGACTTACTGTGAGCACGGGGTTCCTTAGCTTGTGCGATCGCTCCGCTATTGTCGCACCACAATGGTAACGGGCGATCCACTATGCTAGGTACCACCTGCAGTTCTTCTAAGAACTTGCGTATCCAAACACCCTCCTTAGCAGCTTCTGAAGCCGCTATATACTCCGCCTCAGTGGTGGAATCAGCAGTCGTGCTTTGCTTGGAACTCTTCCAAGTTACTGCGCCACCATTGAGCGTATAAACAAAACCCGAAGTAGACTTTCGGTCATCCACATCTGATTGGAAGTCCGAATCCGTATAACCATCTACCTCTAATTCTCCTAGGCCGTAAATCAGTATCAAGTCCTTAGTCCGTCTAAGGTACTTCAGGACTGTCTTTACCGCCGCCCAGTGTTCCTTACCAGGGTTGGCCTGAAACCTACTCACTACGCTCACAGCGTACGCTATGTCTGGTTGCGTGCAAAGCATCGCGTACATCAGGCTACCCATAGCTGAAGCATAGGGGACTCCAATCATCTCTTCTCTTTGTACCTCGTTGCGAGGAGATATAGCCTTTGAGAGATGAATCCCATGTCTCATAGGTAGGAACCCTTTCTTAGAGCCGTCCATCTTAAACCTTTTAAGGACTTTATCTAAGTAAAGGGCCTGGGATAAGCCAATTGACCGTTTCGCCCTATCTCTAAATAGGCGTATTCCTAGAATATAGGTCGCTTCTCCCAGGTCTTTCATAGAGAATTCGGTCGAAAGCCAAGCTTTGACCTCTGAAAGCATTCCAATGTCATTTCCTATCAAAAGGATATCATCTACATACAATACTAGAAACGACATCTTGCTCCCATTGACCTTCTTGTAAACACCCGGCTCATCTTCGTTCTTTATGAATCCGTAGTTCTTAACTACTTCATCGAATCGAAGATTCCAACTCCTTAAAGCTTGTTTCAGTCCATATATGGACCGATTCAGCTTGCATACCTTTTGAGCATCTGTATCTGACGTAAAACCTTTGGGTTATTCCATATAGATCTCCTCCTGGAGGAATCCATTTAGGAACGCG
The DNA here is from genome assembly GCA_028392965.1 of Lindernia subracemosa. Taxonomy (NCBI): domain Eukaryota; kingdom Viridiplantae; phylum Streptophyta; class Magnoliopsida; order Lamiales; family Linderniaceae; genus Vandellia; species Vandellia subracemosa. Next base: position 688,046 of record JAQPCC010000060.1, read on the forward strand.
GTCTTTACGTCCATCTGCCAGATCTCGTAGTAATAGTATACTGCTATCGCAAGCATAATGCGAATGGACTTTATCATCGCGACTGGTGAAAAGGTCTCCGCATAGTCAATACCCTCTTTTTGACTATACCCTTTCGCTACAAGCCTAGCTTTGTACGTTTCCACCTGTCCGTCAAATCCAATCTTCTTCTTGTAGATCCATTTGTTCCCGATCGGTCTGAAACCATTGGGTCGGTCTACAAGTGTCCAAACCTGGTTTGAATACATAGAGTCCATTTCGGCCTGCATAGCCTCAAGCCACTTGAGGGAGTCTGTACCGGTAATTGCCTGGACGTAGGTGACGGGATCATCCCCGACGCATCCCTCCATCGCAGCATCCCCATGCTCGACGTGTACCATACCATATCTATCAGGCATTTGAGATATCCTACTAGACCTGCGCAATTGCGGCTGAGCCGGGTTTTCTGGAACGTCGTCTAACGACTCTGTAACAACTGGAGTTGATTCGTCGCTTAACTCACCAAGAGTTATTTCACGTCCTTTACCGCCTACGCTAATGAACTCTTCTTCCATGAAGGTTGCGCGTAAAGCGACAAACACCCTATGTTCGTCTGGAACGTAAAAGTAGTACCCCATTGAGTCCTCGGTAATCCGACGAATCTGGCCATAATCGACCTTGATTCTAACTTGTCTGCCTGTAACTTTTTCACAAAGGCGGGGCAACCCCAAATCCTAGTGTGATTCAGGCTTGCCTTACGATTATGCCAAGCTTCGTAAGGGATCCTGTCGGCAGAACGGGTAGGTGTCCTGTTAAGGATATAGGCTGCTGTCTCTAAAGCATAACTCCATAACGAAATGGGGAGATCTGTGTAACTCATCATCGACCGAACCATATCCAAAAGTGTTCGGTTTCTTCGCTCGGCTATGCCATTTAATTGTGGCGTACCGGGAGGTGAGAACTGTATAACGATGCCATTTTCTCTGAGAAATGCATCGAACTCAAGGCTCATGTACTCGCCACCTCGCTCTGATCGAACGGCTTTAATGACCTTGCCAGTTTGCTTCTCCACTAACGCCTTATACTCTTTGAACATTTCAAGAGCTTCGGACTTTTGTCTCATCAAATAGACAGTCCCGTAGCGGGACTGATCGTCCGTAAACATAATGAAGTAGCGGCAATTACCTCGGGCCGTTACCCTGAACGGTCCACATACATCAGTGTGGATCAAACCCAACACTTCTGTGGCCCTAGTAAAAGTCCCTGTGAAGGGTGACTTGGTCATTTTGCCTAGGATGCAAGACTGACAAGTTGGGGTCGGGCCTGACTTAGCTATGCGAATCAGGCCGTCCTTTTCCATCTTGTCAATCTTTGCTTCCCCAGCGTGACCTGGTCGAAGGTGCCATATGTATCGTTCGTTCGACCCCGTCGACGAATTGGTAATTGCATTTACAGTTTCTACCTTATCTTTTAGATTGACGTAATATAAACCAATTATTAACGTCGCATTTCCAACGTTTTCATTTCTAAAATAAATATGGCAAACATTATCAATAAATCGAAACTCATAACCAAGTCTGCTCAAAACAGGAATCGAAATAATGTTCTTAAGCCACTTGGGCAAAACCAAAACATCAGAAAGTACTAAACAATGCAAAGATGATAAAAGCAAAGTCTTCGATCCCACGTGCGTCGCTGCAACACTATGTCCGCTGCCAACGTTGATCGAGACCTCACCAGCTCGAAGCTTCCTATTTCATTCCAGACCCTGGTTCAAAACACAAATATGAGAGCTAGCCCCTGAGTCAAGTATCCATGAAGTAGAATACACAGAACAATTAGCTTCGAAAATTAATTGCTTACCTGGAGCGTCAGAAGATGCCTTCAGCTTAGGACAGTCGCGCTTCCAGTGACCCAGCTGCTGGCAATGGAGGCCGAATTCTAAAGAAAAATCATTATCAAGGGTCCAAGATCATACATATTGATAGATAGACTTGTCAGTGGGCTTCGCGCCCGACTTTACAACCTTCTTGGATTTCGCCTTCTTGGCGATTCTACCCTTTGGCCCGCTGTGCTTGCTCGGCTTCTTCTTCGACCCCTTGGACCGAGTAGTCGCTACAAGCGCCACCTCCTTGCCCTTACCCTTATCGCTGCGATACTGAGTACTTGCTGCAACCAACTGATTGATCAGGTCAGGTATCGAATACTCCCGATTGTTCAGGTTCCAGTTCACCACGAACTGGTGGAAGGACGGTGGGAGGGACTGTAGTATGACATCAATCTTTACCTCGTGAGGCAAACCAAACGCCAGCGCATCCAATCGCTCCATGTACTCATTCAGCTTCAGTAAATGAGCATGGACATCACCACCCTCTGCGAGCTTTGTGTTGAAGAGACTATGCGTGCTGGCGTAGCGAGCGCTCCTAGACGACTCACCATAAAGCCCAGCTAAATGCACCTGTATCTCATTAACACTCATGAACTCATGCTGACGCTGCAGCTCTGGGCTCATAGCCGATAGCATGTAGGAGTGGACCTTGCCAGCATCCTCAACCCACTTATCGTGGATGCAGGTCTTGCTCTGTCGAATCAGCATTAGGAGTCAAAGGCTCCTCGATGTCCAAGACATACTCCAATTTTTTCAATCTGAGGACGATCCTCAGATTTCTTAGCCATTCAACATAGTTTGGTCCCACCAAACAATGTTTTTCCAAAAGTACGGATAATGGGTTTGTCATCGTATAAATAGAGAGAAAAATAAACTGCTGAAAGAAAAACAGATAGTTAGGATTTGAAGTGTTTAATCAGACTAAAATAGGACTTTAATTTTTCGTCTGACTCCCACTATTTTTCTCGAAATCCTGTCTCCCGTTAGGAATTTCGGAAACCTCGTTGAGTAGTTTCATAGTGGCGTTGATTTACCCGCACTGAATCAAACTAGCCTCAACTTAACAGTCTATTGGTATATTTGATCAGCCAGGTTCATGTCCCACACGATTCTATCACATAGAAGTTTCAACGAATTTGTCTCAGTCAGGGTCCCTCGGCCTGTAACTTAGACGTCTTGGGAATGACTGTACAAGTGCTGCCTATCAACGTCCTGCTAACCTTCCACTTTTGAGTGAACTTCGCCTCCGTAGGATAACACTTTGCGGGAGGACGAAGAGTGGTCAGTGAGCGGCATTATAAAAAATGCATCCAAAACCGTTCACGTCAAAGGCGAGGATTTTAGCGCCGTAACTCGGTCAACCAAAACCGTACCCCTAAGTCGTAACGTTTTTGGACTTGATAGAAGACAGGAGCCCCGCCCTTTACTCACTTGATATTTTAAAGTCTAACTTCGGGAGAATCCTCACAGATAAGAACGAGCACATTATGCACGATATCACGTTCGAAACCAACACGCACATAATAGACTTTAATAGTAAACCTAGTTTCAACCTATTAAAGTAAATGTGAAAGATCGGGGATATTTCTAGTTCTATCCTATTTGTACAAAAAGAAGAACGCTAAGTTTTCGGGCTCGTCTCGAACGGACACCTCGGCCACCGTCTTGTTCGTTCGTCTCGTCTGGATTGTCTCTCGTTCGGCCGTCAATCATGTACTACTATAGCCTATGACGGGGGGATCTTTCCCTAAAACAACAAAGCCCGTCTTTCTAGAAACACTGTAAAGTACAACCCGGGGGGGGACCTTGTCACCCTTAACATATCACCCGGTAAAAAGCAGAACGTAATCCCCAATCAATCACCACGTAATTCATATATTACATGCATCACGACAATTTTACACAGATCCGAGCCTAAATCCACATTTGGGCTTTTATCAGATTTGGGCCAAGCCCATTGGGCTTCGAGGCTTAACCACGCAACCCTAGTTGCGACCGAGCCGGCACTGCCCACGCGGCCCGACCAAGTGCCGCGCGCGACCAGACCAGCGCCGTGCGCACGGCCAGGCCTGTGTGCTGCGCGCGCGCGGCCTGCCACGTGGCCGCACCCCGCGCGCGGCCCGCCTAGGGCGCCGCGCACTCCACACGCGCGGCCAGCTCTTCTAAAAGCTTTCGTTCGGGCTTCGTGGTCATAGTCCCGTGACTTAACCGAGCCTAAGGCTCTGATACCACTGTTGGGAATTCCCGTAGGGCCCCGAGGCCCTCGTTCCTTGAACGGCGGAATTTTTAAAACTTTTGGGATTCCCGCCTTTCCCTTGGACCGCTCGGTAATAACACGAGAACATAAGCACGAATTAGAAAGGTTTCAGCCATTATATCTTGATGAAAAACGAAGGAGATGGCCAGCTACGAACCCTTCTATTCCCCGGGATGTTGTATCACGAATTAGAAAGGTTTCACGCCGGCACCACACACGTCACGGCCGAGGCTTGCTTGAGACGGCTAGAGCAAGCTCGGGCAGAAAGGCACGCTCCTTTCACACACAGGGCGCAGCCACCGAGAGAGTGAGAGCGAGAGAGAGACGCGCGAGAGAGATAGAGGCCGAGAGAGAGATTTTTGTCTTCTAGGGTTTTTCTTTCTTTTCAAGAAAAATGACTTGGGGTTTTGATTCAAAATCAAAACCCTTTTATACTTGATGAAGTGGCCGAAATTCTTAAGGTGGCTGGAGAAAAATTCTCACCCACTTTTTCATACCAAGTCTTCTTTGCTTACTTGGTCTTTTTTTTTTGAATTTAAACTCAAATTTAAATTCAAATTAAATATTAAATAAATATTCTATATTTAGTATATTTAAATTTATTATATCCAATATAAATATTTAAATTAATTTCGAAATTAATCTAATATAAAATCGAAAACTATATATATATCTAATATATATTTTATTTAATTCCAAATTAAATATTATTATTTTTCTATATTTTTACCAAGTTTTCAGCCATTTAGGGTTTCGGCCAAGCCTTAAACCCTAATCTCTCAATCCAGGCCCTTGCCTGCTCTATTCTCATATAGACGTTGTGTCGGTTGCCCTTTTTAAGCCCGACTCTCTTGGTTCGTCTCAACCGGCTCTGGAAGGAATCTAGGAGTTCGGTATTCACCTAGCCAGCCCCGTGGTACCGAACCGATCCCGAGTTGAGTACGAATAGGTATTATTCACGAACCGACTATAGATTATCGTACTACGTATAAACCCTTTACGTTTGTCCCGGTCGAGTGAAAGTCACGCGTAGTCGAACTTACAGGACTCGACACTATGATGTCCGTGTCGGTGAGATTTACCAAAACTGCCCTCCACGACACTCGTGAGTCAGTTATATGCTCTGGCCAGAGGCTTAGGTAAATTCCCGCACATTGAAACTGCATAGGACGTTAACCTTGAATTTAATTAAGGCCGTAAATCCCGCTCAGCGGTATAACCGGCAATCTCGTCGAAAAGTCAAGACCGCATTTCGCTGCTGACCCATGCTACATGCAATTCGGGCCTAGCAAACTAGTGACTAATCAAGACCTTAAGACCAACCCCGAGTTAACCCTTTCGGTCTAAGGTTCACGTAGACTACTATAGTCAATCGATCGATCATCGACTTTAACAGCGTGTGATCGTTCGATTACGAGTCAGTGTCCAAATACAGACAATCCCCTGATTCGTCTTGTATCAATGTCACGAGCTCCCACTTCACAAGTGAATGGTTGGCACAACCATTTTGGACTCATCGACAAACAAGTCGTACTCGTCAATCCAGTCACCTTACTGGAGACTAAGACTTGTGGACTTAGTTTAATATCACAGTATGTCAGCTTAATGGTGCCCCCTCTCTGTCCCCACAGAATCAGTAACTGAACTGTAAATATTGGGATTTTATTAATTCGTCTTATTACCTGACTGCAAGGTTAATTTATTTAGACGAAATAATAATCTGCCTTTATTTTGTTTGTCATGCTAAAGTCGACAAAAAATAATTTCATTATCAAATAATTCAATTACAAATGTTAAACACATCAAAATTACACTAATGGCCTCGTACCATCTAATCCTCGTACGGCATCTAGGGCATAAACCTCAATAGGTTCCCCGTAATTTCTGAAACACCTGTCTTTTGTGAGACAGACGAGTGGATGAGGCTCGGTTGTGCACGCGCCGTTGGACCTTTTGCGGCGACTTCTACCCGGGAGCTAATAAAATTAGCACCTGTACCTATGGGGGTTTGTCCGAATAATTTGTGAGTTGAGGGAATTATGTAGCGTCGGTGTTTTCAAAAGGTTCCAGTAGATGTGGCTATTTCTTCATAATTTGACTGTCTCTCGGTGATGTTCCGGGGTTAGATTCAGTTGGGTTTGACTGAATCATGGGAACGAAGTCCTTGCATCCGGTAGGAAGTAGGGAGTGCTGCTTTGTATGTCAGCAATCCGGAGTAGGTCGATTGAAGCGCGCACCGAGTTTTACATTTGTAGCCACCGTCGCCTTTGAAAAGAGTTGACCGTTGTAGGCACGAGATTCTTCTTTTGAAGTCCATCTTCGAAGGTCGGAGGTAACTCCATGAAGCTTGATGATGAGGAGAGAATATTTTATTATTTTTTCTCTTTTTTTTTTATGGCCTTCTTTTTTTTTTTTTTTAATTTTGATGGCCTTTTTCTTTATATATATATTAATCGTTATTAGTAAAATATATTTTTATACTATATATTATATGGATATAATATATATATTAATCTTTATTACTAATATATATATATTAGTATCTTTATATTATAAATATATAGATATATTAATCTTTGAACTTTGGAGAGACGTACACGAGGCGGTAACTTCGATCTTTAAGTCCGTGTTGTTCGCTTGATTCTTCGACGACGCTTGAGGATTTAGCGTTTCTGATCTATCTTGCACTTTCGTCGTGGTATTGCTCCCATTTTGCTTTAGTATTACTCCCCCTCATGAAGATCGAGTTGGGAAGATCGTCATGTGATGGGTCAAAATGAAGCATCGTCTTTGGCAAGAAGATCACGTCGTCGGGACAAGGAAATGGAGTTGATGGGAACTCAGGTTGGGTAATAACCTGACGGAGCCACTAAGGCAGTCGTCAAGTCTCCTCCAATCTTTTTCTTCTCTGCTCCAGATTCGTCTTCTTCGAAGGAAGTTGTCTGGTTCGGCCTCGAGGAAGCTTGTCTGGCTCCGGAAGAAGGTATGCGTGGGGTGTAGTAAAATGTGCCGAGGCTCCTTTGGAATGTTCCATTCAAGTGCAGGAGAGCCCGGCTTCAGAGTGGTATGCTCGGCGGAATTGGTGGGTGGTCCGACCTGTTTGTTTATGCGTGTCCCCTTCTCCCCCTCATGGCGATTCGTGTTAACGAGATCGGCATGCTTGGATAGGAAGATTAGAAGGACACAAACGACAGGCCGATGATGGTAATAACCATACGGAGCCACAAAGGCAATCCGTCGTGTAAGAAACCGGGGTCACGAAGACTTCCCATTAACATCGATCTAGGAGTTATGCTCATAGACGATGGCCTGAAACCGTTGTTGCTTTGATGTTGCAACGGCTGGACTTCCTTTCGATCCTCGAAGCATGTCTAAGCAAGACATGTCTACGGAAGTTCTAGCTTGATCACAAAGATCAGGTGTTAGAAAATTGTATGTGTCCTAGAAAATAAAAAAATATATGAGAAGTGAAGACACATTAGACTCGAGTGCTCAAGAAAGTGTGGTGGTGGTGGGGCTGAGTACCACATAATTCAATATCTCCCGCTTCCGAGTGAAGCGGTGATAGTAGACGTGTGTTAGGCCTGATTTGAACATCCAACGATTAACTCGAGCACAGATCAATCGAAATTACCTTGAATATAAATGCGCGTGGAAGCTTTTGGTATAATCTCGATCAACCTTCTTTAATCACAAACTTTCTCTACAATTAACTTCTTTCTCTCTCTACAATTCAACCCTAATTAAGATAATGATGAGAGAGTTTTCTAGTGAGAGAAAGCTAAACTCAAGTTTTTGTGCTAATCACACACACTTGCCCTATATATACCAAAGTATACTTTGGTATATTTACACTTTAGTCCCTATATTTACATATATTACAATTAAGCCCCTAGACAAAGATAACATGATATTGAACACTATAAAATATTTCCAACAACATGGTTCCCCGTGATTTCTGAAACACATGTCTTTTGTGAGACAGACGAGTGGGTAAGGCTCGGTTGTGCACGCGCCGTTGGACCTTTTGCGGCGACTTCTACCCGGGAGCTAATAAAATTAGCACCTGTACCTATGGGGGTTGGTCCGAATAATTTGTGAGTTGAGGGAATTATGTAGCGTCGGTCTTTTCAAAAGGTTCCAGTAGATGTGGCTATTTCTTCATAATTTGACTGTCTCTCGGTGATGTTCCGGGGTTAGATTCAGTTGGGTTTGACTGAATCATGGGAACGAAGTCCTTGCATCCGGTAGGAAGTAGTGAGTGCTGCTTTGTATGTCAGCAATCCGGAGTAGGTCGATTGAAGAGAGCACCGAGTTTAACATTTGTAGCCACCATCGCCTTTGAAAAGAGTTGACCGTTGTAGGCACGAGATTCTTCTTTTGAAGTCCATCTTCGGAGGTCGGAGGTAACTCCATGAAGCTTGATGATGAGGAGAGAATTTTTTTTTTCTTTTTTTTTTTCTTTTTTTTTTACGGCCTTGTATTTTTAATTTTGATGGCCCTATTTTTTTAATATAATATAAATCGTTATTAGTAATATGTATATTAGTATATTATATATCATCTGGATATATTAGTAATACATATTGTATAATATTATTTATATTATATTATATATATATATTAGATATATTTTATTTCTCCCCCTCAAAATGTGCTTCCTAAAAGAACTTGCTCCCCCTCAAAAGATGCTAAGTAAGATCGAAAAATCTACGAATCTCTTTCCCAAAATTCACGCATTTAAGGTTCGCTCCCCCTCAAAAATGTAATTATTGCTCCCTTTTAAGAAAATAAGGATCACTTCTCTTTTAAAAAATAAAAGAGTAGCTCCCCCGCAAATTAAGCTCATTTAAAAAAAATGGTATTTATCACTTTCGTGCGTAATATGCATTTTAAATTTTAAAGTTTTGAAAATGCATATTTAAAATGTACCATTTTGAAAAAGGTATTTTTCAATTCAGCTCGTATGCGTAAGTAAATTAAAATTTTGAAAATTTGATTAACATACGCATAATTAGAATGTACCTTCGTGTGGTTGCTCGCATCGTTAACCAGTCATGCATGTGGAGCAACCCGAGTACCGTGCATGCTGGAATGTTGTGGTTGCCCTCGTCTCGTACCGATCATGAGTATGGAGCAACCATCTTCTAATTACTACTCATGACCGGGGTATTGTGGTTGCTCTCATCTTATACCAATCACGCGTGTGGAGTAACCATCGTCGAATTACCACACATGATTGGGCTCCTGCAAAACTTTATCGGGACTTTGGTACCCATTGTTGTATGGGTCCTCCCATATTAGCAGAAAACAATTTATGCACCTTTGGTTCAGATAAGCATCCTAAATCATCCTTTAGTGTCTTATTTAATTTGATTTCTGATTTAGGAATCCAAGTTTGGTGAACCTTAGAGGGAAATGACAATTCAGCGCCGGTGAATGTGTGTCTAGGTTTAGAAGATCTGAAGATTTTCTCCCTAGCCAGTCGTAGAATATGTCTTTCAGACTTAATCTGGACTAGGTATTTCAAGTATGAATACGAACTTATCGCACTATACGCGTCATCAGATGATGAGTCGTATTGCCTACAAGGATTCACATCATTCACTCTATAATGATGATTTTTAGTGGAACTTTGCTTACTAAAATGATATGTATTTTTATGCGTGTAAGCAATTCCAACTCTATCATTAGCTTGGGCTTGGGACTTCTTCTTTAGGAACTTCCTTTTTTATAGGAGCGGGAGAAGGAGAATCTTTAGCAATGTCGTCCTTGATTTTGGAAAATAATGTCGATTTTCCTTTCTCCTTCCTAATATTCTTTTGTTCCTTAGCATTTTTACGCATATTGCTTTTACTTTTCGTTTCTGCGCCAGTCAAATGTGACTTAGAATTATTAGTAAAAGTCTTTTTAATTTTAGGAACAGGAGCGTCGGTTTGAATTCCTTTATCCTGCTTAATAGAAGATATTTCTATGGAAAGATTATTTAGGACAGGTAAGGGCGGAGAATTTTTGAGATTTGAAATCTCCTCTAAGAGTTTTGTCTATTCAGCTCGGAAACCTACTCTTTCCGATTCCAAGGTTGCGTTCAATTCTGCAATTTTACTAGCAACCTCCGGAATTTCCCAACAAGAAGTAGGTTTATTAGAATATAAATTATTTTTCCCATTGGACGCTAAGTTAATTAAGAAACTTTGGTCAGTTTGACCTTTTCCGCAAGAATGCCCTCTACGTGATGAACTTTAGAGTGCAATTTACTGCGTTCCTCAAATAAAAGTTTAAAACTACTCCGCGAATTGCTCAAATCAGACAGATAATTATTGCGTTCGAGTTCGCAATTGTTTAATTTATTTGTTAGTTCACTAATTTGAGCTTTTAATTTTACTTCCTGAGATTCAAGATTAGTGATTTTCTCACACGCGTTTTCTAAATGACAAGTAAGACTACCTCTTTCTTCTAAACTCTTGACTAAGCATTTGTAATTATTATCAAGTCTACTCTCTAACTCACTTATAGTCTTTTCGAGACTTATAAGTTGAGTTTGGCCTAGCTTAGAGGAATTTAGGTTCTTAGTTAGCTCACAAACGTTAGTTTCTGAACTAGCTAATTTTGATTCAAGACTAGAAATAGTTTCTAGTGCACTAGCTAACTTAGTTTCTAACGCTTGGATAGTCCTACGTTCGTATTTATGCTCACGACGCACGGTTTTATAGTCTTCCTTTAAAGAAAGAAAAGCTTTATATAAATCACTCTCATCAAAGCTCATCTCAGAAGTAGCGGAAGTAGAATCCATGATTTTTAAAATTTAAATTTTCTTGAAAATTTTAGTTGGATACGCGATTGTTGACGCGTTGTGTAGATTTGAGATTTTTGGCTTTTGGAAAATCTTTGCCGAAAAGTTTTGGTATGTAGATAAAAGTCGTGAAGTTCCGAAAATGTTAGGTGTCGAAAACTTTTTGGTGTGTACCGAAAAGTTTTAAAGTGATGTCGAAAAACTTCGAAAATGTTACCAAAAGCTTTTTCTATAATGTGCCAAAGATGTTTTGGAATAAAAAATTGGCTTTTAAAAATTTCTGCACCGAAAGTTTGATTTATCGAGAAATATTGTGAAGTATCGAAAATTTTGGGTACAGAAAAGATTTTTGGTTTATACCAAAAAACTTTTGAGGTGATTTCGAAATCTTCGGAAATTTATCAAACTTATCTATAATTTGCCAAAAATGTTTTGATGTGATATGACATGCAAAAATTTATTTTCGATAAGTTATATGCAAAAAATTGATTTTCGGTATGTGTGTTAGGAAAATCAAGTTTTCGAAGTGATAAGATGCGAAAATAAATTTTCGGAGTGCTTGGGTTCGAAAATTTATATTTTCGATGTGAGTGCGAAAAGTATTTTCAAAATATAGTGCGAAAACTGATTTTCAAAGTGTTGTTTCGAAAATCTGATGTTTTCGAAGAGAGCTGTTGCGAAAATAGATTTCTGGTTAGGAGTGCGAATATCAAGATTTTCAAAATGGGTTCGAAAACTTTTAGGTTCGAAAACTGGAAAAATTATGAAAATGCCTTCAAAAGTTTTCGAAGTGGGGGTTTTTGAAGTGTTCAGTCCGAAAACATGGCTGCGAAAAATTGATGCGAAAACCTGATGCGTAAACCTTTTTTTTTTTTTTATTTGGGTGCGAAAACTGATTCGTGAACCAAATTTTTTTTTTTCATTTTACTTGGGTAGGAAAACTGATCCTCAAACCTAAGTTTTTTTTTTTTTTTTTTTGGTTGGGTGCGAAAACTGATTCGCAAACCTAAGTTATTTTGTTTTTTTTTTTTTGTAATTCTCAAACTGGATTCGCAAACTTTTAATTAAGTTTTTTTTTAACTTGATGGATGCGAAAACGTGATATATATATATATATATATATTTTTAATTTTTTTTTTTATTTTATTTTACCTAATGATTTCCTAATCATTACCTATTATTATTATTTATTTAATTTATTATATATATATATATTTTTTTTAAATGGGATACGAAAACTGGGATGAAGGATGCGAAAACTTATGATATATATTTTTTTTTTTTAAGTGATGCGAAAACTTAACTTATATTTTAATTTTTTTTTATCTTATTTTAATTAATTATTTTAAGTGATATATTTATTAATTTGATGCGAAAACCTCAGCAGAGTGCGAAAACTTTTTTTTTTTTTTTTAAGCTATTTGGGTTTGCGAAGTGGGAGAAAAGGAGATGGTTTTCGAAGTGGCAAGAGGTTTTCGCAGGGAGGTTTGCGAAGCCACAAAACTTTGCGAAGTGAGTTTTCTCACAGGTTTTCGCAGTGAGTTTTCGAAGTGGGTTTTCGCAATGGGTTTTCGGTCAGAAAACTTTTCTGCGACAATACTCAACCCAATTTTCGATCCCCAAACACAAAATTAATCAAATTAGCCCTGGGTAAAGATCGAAACACTTATATCCTAATTTCTAAACACTCAATCAAGCACAAAAATACCAAAACATATCAAAATTTTCGAAATTTTTTTGAAGAACACGAAGAACACCAAAAAACATTTCGAAGATTTTTAACCACTTGTAGAGCCTAGAATATCCAACTAAACATATATTAAAACGATCTTACCACGATTTGAAGATCGGAAGAATAAGATCGGGGTGATTGTGTTCTTGAGAGGTTGGGTGGCTCTCTCTCTCTCTCTAGATAGTTTTCACACAATACACTATTATTATGTGTTAGGGTTTTTGTATTTATACCACATAATTGGTATATAATACTTGGGTCCCTAACAAAGCCCACTTACACTAAGCCTTTTTTTAAATAAAATCTATTTAAATAAACTACAAAGATAATTCTAATTAATTGAACATAATAAAATAATCCTAACAGGACCCGTCGACAAACAAGTCATACTCGTCAATCCAGTCACCCTACTGGAGACTAAGACTTGTGGACTCATTTAATTGTTGGGAATTCCAGTAGGGTCCCGAGGCCCTCGTTCCTTGAACGGCGGAAATTTAAAACTTTTTGGGATTCCCGCCTTTCCCTTGGACCGCTCGGTAATAACCCGAGAATGTAAGAACACGAAAGAACGGTTTTTAGCCATTATACCTTGACAAACACAAGAAGATGGCGAGCTACGAACCCTTCAAATCCCCGGGATGTAGTATCCCTCTCCTAGCACCAATACGCGCACGAACGGGGCAAGAGCGTCACGCCGGCACCTTACAACGTCACGACCGAACCTTGCTTGAGGCGGCTAGGGCAGCGAGGTCGGTGGAGCCTCCTCTTCACGCACGGCAGCCGAGAACGAGAAGGAGAGTGTGAGAGAGAACTCGAGAGAGATGAGAGAGGGAGGAGAAAATAAAACCCTAACTTTTATTTCTTTTTAGCCAAATGACTTAGGGTTTTATTTCAAAAACCAAAATCCTATTTATATTATAGGTGTTGGCCAAAAATAACAAGTGAGATGGAGAGAAAAATTCTAACCCACTTAAGCATACTTAGTCTTCTTTGACTAAGTCTTGTTTACTTGGTTTTGTTTTTGAATTCAACTCAAATTCAAATTCAAATTAATATTAAATAAATTAATATTTAATTCTATATTTCGTATATTTAAATATATAATATCTAATATATATATTTAAATTATTTTTGAAATTAATTGTTAGGAATCTTTCTGTTGTGTTCAAATAAAGATGAAGACTGAAGATTGTCAAAGACAAAGACAACCGGCGCTTCAATGACAATTGAACACTAAGGGGGAGATTGTTGGAAATATTTTATAGTGTTCAATATCATGTTATCTTTGTCTAGGGACTTAATTGTAATATATGTAAATATAGGGACTAAAGTGTAAATATACCAAAGTATACTTTGGTAATAGGGCAAGTAATTGTTGGAAATATTTTATAGTGTTCAATATCATGTTATCTTTGTCTAGGGACTTAATTGTAATATATGTAAATATAGGGACTAAAGTGTAAATATACCAAAGTATACTGGTATATATAGGGCAAGTGTGTGTGATTAGCACAGAACTTGAGTTTAGCTTTCTCTCACTAGAAAACTCTCTCATCATTATCTTAATTAGGGTTGAATTGTAGAGAGGGAAAGAGGTAACTTGTAGAGAAAGTTTGAGTTTTAATGAAGATTTGATTGATTTAATCCTAAAGCTTCCGCTCGCATTATCATCGAGGTAAATCTATCGAATCTATGCTCGAGTTCTTCGTTGGATGATAAGAACGGGCCTAACATTAATCTATGTGGTTTTGTTTCCCTTTATCATGTATGTGGAGCCACTACGTCAAATTGCCATACATGACGGATGCGGTTGCTCGCGTCTCTTACCAGTCATGCATGTGGAGCAACCCGAGTACCATGCATGCTGGACTGTTGTGGTTGCCGTCGTCTCGTACCGATCACGAGTATGGAGCAGCCATCTTCTAATTACTACTCATGACCGGGGCTCCTGCAAAACTTTATCGGGACTTTGGTACCCATTTCTGGATGGGTCCTCCCATATTAGCAGAAAACAATTTATGCACATTTGGTTCAGATATACATCATAAATCATCCTTTAAAATCCTATTTAATTTGATTTCTAATTTAGGAACCCAATTTTGGTGAACCTTAGAGGGAAATGACAATTCAGCGCCGGTGAATGTGTGTCTAGGTGTAGAAGATCTGAAGATTTTCTCCCTAGCCAGTCGCAGAAGGTGTCTTTCAGACTTAATCTGGACCGAGTATTTCAAGTATGAATACGAACTTATCGCACTATATGGGTCATCAGATGATGAGTCGTATTGCCTACAAGAATTCACATCATTCACTCTATAATGATGAGGAATAAGCGTGGAAGTTTGCTTGCTTAAGCTTCGAACTTCTTCTTTGCACGCTTTCATTTTAAGAGGAATAGGAGAGGGAAAATCTTGAGCATGTTCGACCTTAATTTTGAAAGACAATGGCGGTTTTCCTTTCTCCTTCCTAATCTTCTGTTCCTTGGAAGTATTAAGCTTAAGACTTTTACTTATCATTTCTGCACCAGCCAAAATTGACTTAGAATTACTCGCAAAAGTCTCTTCAGTTTTAGGAACTGGAGCGTCAGTTTGAATTCAGTTAGGAATCTTTTGTAGTGTCCTTTGATATTTATAAGTCTTGGGTCTATTTTGTAATTAGTGGTTTTGGGGACTAGTTTGGGAAATTGTATTAGTTTTGGTAAGAGCCTTAATATACCAACAAATGTGGTATATAAGGCTCCATTTGCCCTTCTAGGGTTTTTATCAAAAGAAATTCCAAGCTAGCCACCTTGTACTTTCAAAAGTAAGAAACACACACTTTCACACACACTAAAGGTGTAGCTCGAGTTTTAGGTTTAATCCATTCTTTTGATCCTTGTTTGGTATTAAGAGGACCAACAAGTGGTATCAGAGCCTAACGTGGATCGATCACATGATTTGAATCCAGTTTCGTTCGATTTCGACATGATTTGAAAGAGTATTTGCATGAAAACCATTTTCGATTTTTTTGTCTTTTTCGGGTGATTTTGAGCTCTTTTTGCTGTTTTTGTGCCCTTAGGGACTTGATAAATTGTTCTTGAGTGATTCTCTACTCTTGAAATCGATTTCAGCCAAGATTTGAGTAAGATTTGAGTCAAAATCGTGTATGAAACTCGTATTTTCTGGTACAAAGGTATTTTTCGGGTAGATGAATGTAACAGTGCCCAGAAATTCGGCTCATCTTCCCGAAATATCTTCAACGAGCCGAAAAGTTAGTCGAAAATAGTCATTTTCGGGCAACTTAACTTTAAAATCCATCCGAATTTTGAAAATTCTCGACGAATTTGCACTTTCGGTCAAAGATCAACTTTCGGTCAAAGTTCACCCGATTTTAAGATTTCGGTCAAAGTTCACCCGATTTTCAAATTTCGGTCAAAGTTGTACTTTCGGTCAAAGTATACCCGATTTTTTTTAAAAATTTCGGCCAAGACTTTCAATTCTCAAATTTCGATCAAGGACTACCCGATTCTTGATATTCGGACTATTTTGCACGAATTTTCTCTCCATCCCTGCCCGAACTTTATCCTGCCCGAACTCTGCTTTACTTGGTATCTGCCCGAAAATTTTACAATTCTCGGACAGATAGACGCAATTGCCATAAAATACCCGAATTCCATACTCATTCGATTTTCAGTAGCATTACACGAATTCCCAACTAAACTGTTGACCTAAAAGTCAATACTCGAATTTCACTACTCTAAGTATTTGACCTATTTAATTAAAAGTCAATTGACAATTCACAAAGTAGTTTCTAAGTCTAAATCTTCTAACATCACGATTCAAAAGCTTGGAAAACTCCAATCTTGTTTGGTAAAATATTTCTTACACAAACTTTTCTAAATTCTCAAATATAATTGTTCGAAACTAACTATTCATCTCGCAGATCACCTACACGTTACGATCATTACCAAACAACGACATGGACGCCTACTCCATAGGATCTGACATTCGTCCCCCAGTGCTAAGATGGGGCGAATATGGCATCTGGAAAAACCGTTTCATCAATTTCATTGAAATCAAAGACGGTGACCTCGCCGATGATATGCTCTCTTCGATCTACGACGGACCAGCCCAATTCTGGACCGTTGTTGAAGCTCAGCCCAATGCAGTCCCTCCAATCTTGGAGAGAAGAACCCTCAAGCGTCCCATTCGCACCGACGCTGAAAAAGTACGAGCTAGAGCTGACAAACTCGCCAGAAACTATCTCCTCCAATCCCTTCCAAATGATGTATACATCCAAGTGGACAGCATGTCCACTGCCAAAGAGATTTGGGACGAAGTCTCAAAGATGATGGTTGGGACGGAAGTCAGCAACTTGTCCAAGAGATCGAGCACTCTCACAGCCTATGACTCCTTCAGAGCCAAAGAAGGGGAAGAACTTCGAGGTACTTACCTTCGTTTCCTCACCATCATCAATGAGATGAGGAAGATCAACATCTAACGATCGAACTTCGAACACAACATCAAATTTCTCTCCACACTTCAACCCGAGTGGGGCAGAATTGCTGTTCTGATAAAACAACAGAACAATGATCTGGATGCCATGGACATACATTCCCTTCACGACAATCTCTCTCAATACATCGAATACGCGAAGGAAATCAAAAACGAAGGAAAGGCAAAAGCTGAGGTGGAACATGTTGCTCTCGTGACCAACAAATCCACCAACAGAAGCTCGAAAGCATCTAAGGGAAAACAAGTCAGCTTATCCGACTCCTCAGATAGCGCTGACTCTGACTCTGGCTCTGACGAAGAACTCAACGACCTCAAGAAGCAAATGGCTATGCCGTCGAAGATGATGAACAAGAAATTTCCCAAGAAATCATCATCATCCTACAATCGACAACGAACATCCAGCATGAAACAAAAAGCCATCGCTCCCGCGGAACATGAGACCAAGGAAGCTGAAGCCCCTAAGAAATGCTTCAACTGTGGGAAGCTAGGTCACTTTGCTAAGGACTGTTACAGACCTAAAACAAAGGACTATGAGTACTACAAGAGAAAGCTTCAGTTCTCTCAAAAGAAAGATGACGGGATTGTTCTGGTTGCTGAAGAAGAGGAATGGCTTGAGGACACTTCAGACGAGGAGACGGATGAGAAAGCTTTCATGGTCAAGATCAAGGACGGTGAATTGGAGGATGAAGCAGTTGGCCCCAGCTCCAATGGCTCTGATCTCCCCGACCCTGACTCGGAGGTATACACTCCATCCCCAAATGATTTCACTAAATTGAACCATAGGGCATACAATCTGTCCATGCAATGTAGGGATTACATAGAACTAAAACGAAAATTCGACAATAATTATTCCTTACTAAACACACAACAGGAAGATATAGCTATCCTTAGGGAGTCATTAGCCAATGCAGAGTCCATAGCTAAAATCTTAACAGATAAGGTGGAAGATAGCGAAAAGTAGATTAGCAATGTTAGTAAAAGTTTGAAGGAAAGTGAAGAAGAACGCGTAAACGTCTCTTCTCAATATGACTTGATCACCAAAGAAAGAGTTAGACTCTATAAAAAGATCAAAGAATTGGAAGACCTCCTCACCAAAAGAGGTCAGACCGATCAAACCATCTTTCTCAACCAACCGAAGGATGTAGAATTCTACGACCCTCATGAAGGTATAGGATTCCGAAGTAAACATAACCCTTTGAAAGATGCGGTATATTTCCTAAATGACATCAGACATCTAGATCTAACTCTGGAAACACTTATGCCTTTCATCGAGTCATCAGAAGCGAATGAGACGGAAGATAAGAAAAGAAGAAACAAAGAATGGGCCCAAATTGCATTTAAGTATGCAGAGCTGAACGATAGCTATAAAACTAGAATCATTCCGCTGACTACAGACTTTGTCTCACCTTTCGGTCCCGAAAATCAGGAAAGCACTTCCGAACAAGCCAAACCCATTTATTCATTCATCTACATTCCAGAAATAATTCGCAAAATAGGCGATCTAACTGCTTCTCTGGAATCTGAAAGGAAAGCCCTTTCGGAAGAAAGAACCATTCTCTTAAGTAAAATTTACACTCTTGAAAAGTTTCCTGATGTTCACAAACCTTCCACTTCTAATTCTGTCCCCAAAACTTCTACGTATGTAGATAAGGGTACAGAAATCAAGTCTCCTCCGTCTCACTTAATCACTTGTACTGACTCTGTTAAGCTTATGGCAATAGGCAAAAATTTGAGAGACAGAAAGACGAGGAAGGTTGCTCCGGAACGAGTGAAGAAGACAAATCTCTGGGTTCAGAAGAAGCTACCTTCAAAGCCTGTCTCTCCAGTTTCTAACTACTTTAACTTTCCTAAGCGATTGTCTTGTAATATCGCTGACTGTAATTCTCTATTTTCCACCAAAACTCCTCGGAATTGTCAGAACTATTTTGATGCATTTCCACGTTCTCATTACAATCGATCTCGCAAAAAGGCGCATACCATCACTTCCTCCCTCTCTAATCCTGTATCACCTACGCGACATAGGCCATTGCGAAAAACAAAAAGGAAGAGATATGCCACACCCGAAAATGAAAACAAAAACAAACACAATAAAGAGCCCAAACCCAAGCAACTATGGATTCCTAAGTGTTTACTGCACCAAATAGGCAATAATCAAGTCTGGGTTCCTAAGTCAATCATCAATCAAACCGACTTGATACCTAATATAACATCAATACTATTGGATCCATTTCCTGCCGTGAATACTGAACCCGTCCTCAAACGGGTTCGTAAGCTAACCTGATTTATCTTGCAGGTCCGTCATGTGTGGTACTTAGACTCAGGTTGCTCCTCACACATGACTGGAAATAAAGAACTGTTGAGCAACTTCACCGAGGGCTATCTCAGAAAGGTCTACTTAAAAAACGGCGACTCTGCACCTATGCTAGGAACAGACAACCTTATCCATGACAGACTCACCATCAAGGGAGTCTCGTATGTCGAGGGGCTAAGCTACAATCTATTCAGCATTGGACGTTTCTGTGACAAAGGATTTCAAGTTCTCTTCGAATCCAACAAGTGCAGCGTCATCGATGATAAAGGGTCAAAGCTGCTCACTGGTCACAGAAAGACAAATCTCTACTCCATCGACCTGAAGACAATACGACCAACCTGCCTCATCTCTCGCGCATCTCTGCATCAGAATGATCTTTGGCATCAGCGGCTCTCACATCTCAACTTCAAGGATCTGAACAAGCTCCACTCAGACAACTTGGTCAAAGGACTTCCCTCATTTAGATATCACAAAGAGCATCTTTGCTCGGCGTGCGAAATGGGAAAAATGAGAAAAGCATCCCATCACACCAAACACACAGCTTCTACCACAAGACCTCTTGAGCTTATTCATATGGACTTGTGCGGACCAATGCGCACTCAGACTATCAATGGACGAAGATATGTATTGGTGATAGTGGACGACTTCTCGCGCTTCACTTGGACCAAGTTTCTCCGAATGAAAGACGAAACAGCAGATCTTATTATCGAATTTGTGAAGACAGTCCAGAACCTCTACCAGCTAAACATCCAGATAATCAGAACTGACAATGGTACTGAATTTAAGAACAGGAAACTCAGCGATTTCTATGCATCGCTAGGTATCACCCAACAGTTCTCAGCAGCGAAGACACCCCAACAAAATGGTGCTGTCGAGCGCAAAAATAGGACCCTGGTTGAGGCAACAAGAACTCTCCTAATCCACTCTGGACTACCGCACTTCCTGTGGGCTGAAGCACTAAACACATCATGCTTCACTCAGAATCGTGCATCGCTTCACAAGAGATTCAACCGAACTCCATACGAGATGATAAACCGCAGAGTGCCAGACGTCTCATTCCTCAGAGTCTTCGGATGCAAGTGCTATGGTGCCAACGAACGAGAAACTAGGGGCAAACTTGACCCGAAGGCATTCGAGGGCGTACTTGTAGGATACTCGGCAAACTCTAAGGCCTATCGAGTATACCTAAAAGAGAGAAGGACTATCATGGAAAGCATCAACGTCACGTTTGACGAAGTAGATCAAGTGGCTTCTCTACCAATTAGTCCAGAACCCGGACTTCTACGAGAGTTGACTAAAGATCAACCCAACACCTCCTCAGTGGGCCCGTCTGCAAAGACCCATACCCCTAGCGACGAGGATCTTGATCTGCTGTTTGAGCACATGTGCCCAAGACCTCCGCTACCCACACCTACTGTTCCTTCTGAAGCCCCATGCAATGATAGCTCGCCTCCAACAATGGAAAATCTTCACATCGGAGACGATACTGAACCGACATCATTGCTAGCTCAGAAGCTGACACCTTTCCATCTATTGAATTTCAAGCTGGAGCATCTTCAGAAGAGATAGGATCCCAACCTAATGAGCACACGGAACCTCAAATCACACCGGATTCAGAAGATCCTACGGGTGAAGATACTGCTGAATCTTCACAAACGCACGCAAGAAAATGGACCCGGGCTCATCCGAATTCGCAAATTATTGGGGATCCCTCAAGTGGTGTCACAACTCGGGCTTCAACGGTCAATGAAAGTCTCTACTCGTGTTTCCTAAGTCAAAAGGAACCAACCAAAGTAGTTGACGCTCTTACCGACCCTGATTGGATTATGGCCATGCAGGAAGAAATCAGCCAATTTGAAAGGTTGAATGTCTGGAAACTAGTACCTAGACCGTCAGGGAAAACCATTATTGGTACTAAGTGGGTCTTCAAAAACAAGAAGGATGAACAAGGGGTCGTGATCAGAAATAAGGCAAGACTAGTGGCGAAAGGATACAATCAACAGGAAGGAATCGACTACGACGAGACCTACGCACCTGTCGCCAGAATTGAAGCCATCAGGATCTTCCTAGCCTTTGCCGCGCACAAAAACTTTACCGTATATCAAATGGACGTCAAAACAACCTTCCTCAATGGAATATTGAAGGAAGAAGTTTTCGTTTCTCAGCCTGAAGGTTTTGTGAGCAGAGACAACCCCGACTACGTGTACCGGTTGGACAAAGCTCTGTATGGCCTCAAACAAGCACCTCGAGCTTGGTATGAGGTCCTCTCTGACTTCCTCATTTCCTCCAGTTTCACGAAAGGGAAAATCGACACGATTCTCTTCACCAAAAGAAGCAGATCAGATATTATGCTAGTACAGATATATGTCGACGACATTATCTTTGGCTCGACGGACGCAAGACTCTGCAGAAACTTTGGAGATTTGATGAAGCAAAAGTTTGAAATGAGTTTGATGGGAGAGCTAAGTTTCTTCTTAGGCCTTCAAGTCAAACAACTCCATGATGGAATCTTCATCAACCAGTCCAAGTACGTTCATGACATCCTCAAGAAGTACAACTTGGACAACTCCAACAGTGCCAGTACTCCTATGTCTCCTTCATGCAAACTAGATGCGGATACCTCAGGGAAACCCGCCAACCAAACCACGTATCGAGGCATGATAGGATCATTACTCTACCTCACGTCCAGTCGGCCAGATATTATGTTCGCGACATGTCTATGCGCATGCTTTCAAGCTGATCCAAAGGAATCCCACATGCTAGCAGTAAAGAGGATCTTTTCATCACTTCTTCCAAAGAATAGAAAGACCGACTACCCTTAAATGCAGTCTTTTCATCACTTCTTCGTGAGTGATCAAATATGTTAAACAGTGAGAAGAAGGATGAAGAATTTCAAAATTTTCAATATTTTCATCACGACTATTGATTTCAAATAAAAGTTTTGAAAAAGAAGAGTCATGGCAATAGTCATGTTCTTGTTTAAAAGATGTTCTCCCTGAAAAGAATTTATCACTTTAAAAGTCGCAGGGAGAAGGCGTTGAAAGCTCGGAGTGTTTTTTTTTTTTTTAAAGAGTTTTGAGGTTGTGGACTTAGAAGGCGATGCGTTCTTCTTTAAAAAGGAATTCTCCCTCGTCCATTTCCTCCCGTTTTGGAGTTAAAAAACACTCTATCTAAATGGACTTTGGAGTTTTCTTTAGTTGCTGAAAGATTCTTGATCTCGGAAATCTGATCAAGAAGTTACCTATTTTGTTACATTAAAGCTCTCTTTTCAGCTGCAAAACTTTGTCGTTCAGACTCCAAAGTTATGCTGAGGTCTGCAAATTTCTAAATAACTGCCTGAATATATGGAGCGGAAGCATTTGTCTCGGCAGTTAACGAATTATTAAGCTCATTTGCTCTAACTGAGAGATTGACCTCCAATATTTAAATTTTGGAGAGTAAATTCAATCGTTCCTCCTAGAGTCAATTATATTTTGCAGACCACGCACCTCGCTCACACTCAGAGGTTTCTAGGCCTTTGGTTAGATCTCTAATTTGGGCCAATTTTGAGATCCTTGCTTCAGCATTAATCGAACGTGTTATTTCACATCCCTTTTCTATGAGGTTCTGAGTAAGGACACGTTGATTGTTTTCTAGCCTAGATTTTAACTCATTGACTGTTTTATTCCTGTTTAGTTCATTGGTAGACAATTCTTTAGTAAGCTCAATAATATGTAAATCATATTTTGCTACCTTAGATGATAAACTATCAATGATTTCGTGTGTCTCTTTTAGCTGCATCTTAAGGATTTCCTCGTTTTGATGACGATCACACTTACTCTTTGCTTGGGATCCTTCAGGCCTTTTGCCCTTTAAAGATCTTTGCTAAGTTCATTCAAAGCAATGATACACTTAATGAGTTCATTTTCCAAGTCGGAAGAGTTTACCTCTGAGTCAGATGAAGCGAAGTCATCCACTTGTCTTTTGAAGCATCCATATATTTTTTTTAATTTATTTTATGAGGGTTGCTAGGCTTGGATCGACGTGTTAGTTGAGTAGGTCTAAACGAATTTTGGTTCGAGCAGTTAAAAGAAAGAATCTAAGTATTGTTGCCGAGAAGTTTTATACCGAAAAGTTCTAACTTTTGCTCATAGAAAATTTTCAAAATGTAAGTTTTCGCAAAGAAGAAAAACATTTTCGTAAAAAGATAGCTCATCGTAAAAAATTTCGAAACAGTGAAATGCCGAAAAGTTCCTAAGGTGAATACGGAAAACATTTTCTGTACCGAAAAGTTTTAGTGTCTAACCCGAAAACTTTTGAGTTTCGAGTGTCACAGATGTTGAGGTTTATGCCCCAGATGTCGTACGAGGATTAGATAGTACGAGGGCATTAGTGTAATTTTGATGTGTTTAACATTTGTAATTGAATTATTTGAGAATGAACTTTTTATTGTTTGTTTATTGTCGAAATTAGCATGACAAACAATACAAAGGCAGATTATTATTTCGTCTAAATAAATTAACCTTGCAGTCGGGTAATAAGACGAATTAATAAAACCCCAATATTTACAGTTCAGTTACTGATTCTGTGGGGACAGAGAAGGGGCACCAGTAAGCTGACATACTGTAATATTAAATTAAGTCCACAAGTCTTAGTCTCCAGTAGGGTGACTGGATTGACGAGTACGACTTGTTTGTCGACGGGTCCAAAGTGGTTGTGCCAACCATTCACTTGGGAAGTGGGAGCTCGTGACATTGATACAAGACGAATCAGGGGATTGTCTGTATTTGGACACTGACTCGTAATCGAACGATCACACGCTGGTAAAGTCGTTGATCGATCGATTGACTATAGTAGTCTACGTGAACCTTAGACCGAAAGGGTTTAACCCGGGGTTGGTCTTAATGTAATAACCCGAAAAATTTAGTAAACGGGATTTGGTATTTAATATAATATAATTTTTCAAATTCTCTGTATTAAATTTAAATAAGATTAAGAATCTCATGAGTACAGGCATTGAAAATCTCATGAGTGTGGGTGTAGAGAAATTTTGTAAAAGATCGAGAATTTTAGTTGTAATGTGATCGCGATATTTGTTTGAGCAAATTGGGTCAAATTATACAATTTGCTCAATTTGGACCAATTGTGCAATTTACACAATTGGGAAATATTTAAGTAAGAGGGTATTGAGAAAAATTTGTGTAAATTAGGCCATTTGGGCAATTTACACACTTAGTGAAATTTTAAGGTGACGTAGATGAAACGAAAATTACTTACAGTAGAAGGAAATCGACGTTGACCACTTATCTACAACTTAAAATACCTAAAACGGGGAGATAAAAATATTTTCTGGGGAGGAAAAACGCAAGGAAGAAGGAGAGAAGGAAAAACAAAGCAGTGCAAATTCCTGAACATAGCTTGGACTTAAGGTAGGTGAAATTCTTTTTACAACTCGTTAAAGAATTTGAAAACTCGGGTGAAAGGTTACTTTAGCTCGATTTATCAAATTTTCGGGTATGTTGTTTTGATGTTTTTGATTTGTCTAAAGTTCTATGATGTGTTTCAAACCCAATATCTGGATTTTTGGTATGAATATACATACTTATGTGCTTAGAAAATAGGTCTGATAACTTGAAGAATTGAAGAACTTAGTGTTTTTCGCATACTGTTCTTCATTTTCGGTGTTTGCATGTATTTTCGGATGATTTCATGTTTTCGGGCCGAAAACTAGTTTACGCGGGCCAGAAGGATTCGCGAATGAGAGATAAGTGCGGTCGGAAAACTTGTTTTCGCGGGCCAGAGAAGTTTTGCGAGTAAGAGATAAGTACGGGCCGAAAACCTGTTTTCGCGGGCCAGATAGAATTCGCGAATAAGAAATAGACGCGGACAATCGAATTCAAATAAATGTCGAATCTTATTTTTTGAGCAAAATGACTTTTGGGTGCTTATAAATTTGCTGTGTTAATGTTAGGTGTTGACCTAATTTCATGCAAACACATTTTCGGGCAAAATCATTTATTTTATTTACAATCAAATTCTCTTAATAAAGTTTCGGGTTTGGACTAAGTTTCCCTTGGTCAACGATTATTTTATTTTCAGCAGTAAATATTATTTTTGGAAATTAAAAAGATTTCCGAATATTCGGGTTTTACGAGTTGTGGTTGTTATTTTGTGCGACTTGTATGACACGCATCGCATATCACGACATTGTGAGAAATGGGTACCGTGTCGATACGGCGATACTCTGATGTATTGATGAGCGGGGCAGATCGTGATCGTGTTGATAATTCGTAGAGGAATCGAGGTTAGTACTCATATATGACACCTGACGGCAGACAGGCGTGATCGATCTGTCTACTCGGGCGTGAACGTCCCGAGGTGCAAAACCGTCTTTTATGTTATTTTCGCGGAAGGAGCGACCTGGTAGGGCAGTAGCGTGAACGTCTAAACGCTATCAGTGTAGGCTACCGTGATTGTTATGGGCGCGCGAGGTGTCGAGTCTAACCTAGGGCCCTGTGTTGAGATATGATAAGATGGATTGAGAGGTAAAAGTCGAGCGTGCATTTATGGTGAGATATTTTGGGATGATAGTTGAGCGCACGCTGCATTCATGCATGTTTTCACCTACTGGGCAATCGCTCAGTTTTATGTGTCGTAGGTACGATCGAGTCCGACGTCAAGGTACGTCGCGACTGAGGCAGGCTGATGGCGGTGACTCCACGGACTTTTGAGGGCGAGGCTGTACATGGATGAAGACCTGTGGAGCGCGTAGGAACTTTTGGATTTTGTTTTGGGGCCGAGACCCGTGTAAAGATGGTTGTGCTGTAAGAATGATATTTTTATATATATGTATCGTAGTTTGTTTTAAAAGTTTTTGTAAAATGGGTCTTCCGCGGCTTTCGTTGCGTAAATCCGCCACTAATTGTATTTGGAAAATGAGGGTCGTCACAGGTGGTATCAGAGCTTAGGTTATAGATTCTGAAGACTATCCATGTACGGCCGCTCAAAAGCCTGGAGGATCAGCCTTTGCCTGTAAGCTTTTATGTTTTAAGTATAACTGAATGTAGAAGTAATATGCCTACTTGTATGAGTAATTGTAGATAATAGTTAAGAATGCCGAGAGGAAGAAAAGGAGACGCGGGTGAATCTAGTCGTAGGGCTGAAACCGAGTCCCCTACTAATGAGCGGGACTCTACCATCTTACGACTTACTGAACTGGTCCAACGACAATCGGACCAGATCAATGAACTTATCCATAATAGGAACTCGTCTGAACATCGTCAGTCTCCACAACCGGAACGTATAGAGATTATAGGAGAGAGATTCAGAAAACTAAACCCCCCAACGTTTGCGGATGCCACTGACCCTGCAGTGGCAGAAGATTGGCTGCGTACAATTGAAGATATGTTTATCTATAGTCGGGTGCCGGAGGATGCAAAGGTCCTTTGTGCCGTTTCCATGCTAAGGGGAAACGCTAGGTTCTGGTGGGACACAGTTAAGGTCTTGGAGAATCCAATGACAATGTTGTGGGAACGATTCAGAGAATTGTTCCACAGCAAATACTTCACAGGCCACGAACAAGAAAGGAGAATGCACGAGTTTATGTGCTTAAAACAAGGAGGGATGACAGTCGCGGAGTATATCCGCAAATTTGAGGAGCTGTCTCGTTTTGCCCCTCATATGGTGACGGGTATGTTATCTATCTATAACGTACCTACATCCGTGCTCATTGATTCAGGAGCCACACATTCATTTGTGTCGGCTAAATATGTGGCGAAGGTGGGAATATCTCCTACCTTATCTAAGTATAACTATGTAGTAAGTTTACCACACGGTGATCCGACGTGCACTAATCAAGTGTTGGAAGGATGCTCCATAATCATAGAGGGTAAAAAGTTGAGAGTCGATTTGATCATAATCCCGATGAATGATTATGACGTTATCTTCGGGATGGATTGGCTTTCAAGATATGGAGCTATCATTGACTGTAATAGAAAGATAGTAAGATTCCGATTACCCGGGGAAGAGGTGTTCACTTTTTCGGGTAAGGCGAATCAACGTAGCATGCCTCGAATTTCTGCTTTAAAGGCTCAACGACTTTTGGAGTCAGGTTGTGAGTCTTTTCTAGTATATGCGGTGAAAGCAGAGGAGTTATCTTCTCTAGAACTAAAACATGTACCTATAATTAACTAATACGCCGATGTATTTCCCGATGATCTCCCGGGGTTACCCCCTGATCGAGAAATACAGTTTACAATAGATTTGGTGCCAGGAGCAGCCTCAATTTCTAAAACCCCTTACCGCCTAGCACCAAATGAACTACGAGAATTGAAAGAACAGTTGGAGGAACTGTTGCAGAAGGGATTCATTCAGCCTAGCTTCTCACCGTGGGGAGCACCAGTCCTTTTTGTGCGAAAGAAGGATGGGTCGATGAGGCTGTGCATCGACTACAGAGAATTGAATAAAATCACAATCAAGAATAAATATCCATTGCCGAGGATTGACGATTTATTCGATCAATTGCAAGGTGCTACGGTATTCTCAAAAATCGACCTTCGTTCGGGATACCATCAACTGAAAATTAGGGAGTCAAATGTTTCGAAAACCGCGTTCAGCACAAGGTACGGCCATTACGAGTTTTTGTTCATGCCTTTCGGGCTGACAAACGTGCCAGCCGCCTTTATGGACCTGATGAATCGGGTTTTCAAGGACTTTCTTGATCGCTTCGTTATCGTTTTCATCGACGATATTCTTATCTATTCTAAGACAAAAGAAGAACATGCCGCTCATTTACGAATTGTCTTAGAAATTCTGCGAGAGAAACAACTCTACGCTAAGTTCAAGAAATGTGAATTTTGGCTCGAACAAGTGGCCTTCTTGGGACACGTGATTTCTAGGAATGGAATTTCAGTGGATCCCAGTAAGATTGAAGCTGTTAATAACTGGCCACGTCCAACCACTCCTACTGAAGTTCGGAGTTTCTTAGGACTTGCGGGATATTACCGTAAGTTCATAGCCGACTTCTCCAGCATTGCCTCGACATTGACAAATTTGACAAGGAAGAATGTGCCGTTCGTATGGACAGAGTCATGTGAGCAGAGCTTCCAGGAACTAAAGAGACGGCTTACTTCAGCCCCAATTTTGACAATACCATCAGGAACTGGGGGATTTTCGGTCTATAGTGACGCATCGAAGAATGGCTTGGGATGCGTGCTGATGCAAAATGGGAAGGTAATTGCTTATGCTTCTCGGCAACTGAAAGAGTACGAGAAGAATTACCCAACCCACGATCTAGAACTTGCAGCAGTAGTTTTCGCCCTGAAGATTTGGTGGCACTACCTTTATGGAGAAAGATGCGAAATATATACGGACCATAAGAGCCTGAAGTACTTCTTCACTCAGAAGGAGTTGAATACGAGGCAACGACGTTGGCTAGAACTTGTTAAAGACTACGACTGCGTAATCAACTACCATCCAGGCAAAGCAAATGTAGTTGCTGACGCATTGAGCCGAAAAGCTGTGAACACAGAGTTATATCAACTCGGGGTGGAAGTAGTTAATATGGGCGAAGTCGATACAAAACTAGCTACACTGACCCTTCAACCCACATTATTAGAGAGAATCAAGAAGGCCCAGGAGAGAGACGAGCTGTACTTGAAAATGAAAGGCGCGCCACCCGAAGAAACATCATCCGACCTTAAAATACGCGAAGACGGGAGTCTACAGTACCAGAACCGTTGGTATGTACCCAAAGATGTGGAATTACGACAAACTATAATGACGGAGGCACATGCCACAGCGTATTCAGTACATCCAGGCGCCACAAAGATGTATCAAGATTTGCGAACGACCTACTGGTGGCCGGGGATGAAGAAGGACATTGCAACCTTCGTAAGCCAATGTCTAACTTGTCAGCAAATTAAGGCAGAACACCAACGACCGGCAGGGACCTTACAACCCCTACCAACTCCCGAATGGAAGTGGGACCACATTACAATGGATTTTGTCGTCGGCTTACCAAAGACTGTAAAAGGCCACGACTCCATATGGGTAATTGTCGATCGTCTCACCAAGTCAGCTCACTTCCTACCAATTAGTTCGACCTTC
The DNA here is from genome assembly GCA_028392965.1 of Lindernia subracemosa. Lineage (NCBI taxonomy): Eukaryota > Viridiplantae > Streptophyta > Magnoliopsida > Lamiales > Linderniaceae > Vandellia > Vandellia subracemosa. The sequence goes on from JAQPCC010000060.1 coordinate 717,600, forward strand.
TCTCTGGAACGTTACGCAGAGTTATACATCCAAGAGATAATTCGACTCCACGGGATTCCGACCTCAATCATTTCGGATCGAGATTCGAGATTTCTGTCCAATTTCTGGAAGAGCTTGCAGAAGGCGATGAGGACTAAGCTATCATTTAGTACAGCATACCATCCTGAGACTGACGGGCAATCTGAACGGACTATCCAAACCCTCGAAGATATGTTACGGGCGTGCGTGCTAGATTTCAAAGGAAATTGGAGCAAATACCTCCCATTGATCGAGTTTTCATATAATAATAGCTATCATGCGACAATTGGAATGGCACCATACGAGGCTTTATACGGGCGCAAATGCCGATCCCCGGTACACTGGGACGAGATCGGCAAAAGAACATTGCTAGGCCCCGACATGGTGCGTGAAATGACGGAAGCCATAGAGAAGATTCGGGAAAGGATGCGGACGGCTCAAAGCCGACAGAAGAGTTATGCGGATCAACAACGACGACCATTGGAATTCGCAGAAAGCGATCAAGTATTCTTAAAAATATCCCCGATGAAAGGAGTGAAGCGGTTTGGACAAAAAGGCAAATTGAGTCCAATATATATAGGCCCATTTAAAATTATTAAACGAGTCGGCGAGGTCGCGTATCAGTTAGAATTACCAGCTTCACTGTCACAGGTCCACGATGTATTCCACGTATCAACATTACGAAAATACATCGCGAACCCAAGCCAGTGGTGGAGAACGAGTTTCCTTATCAGCAGTTGAGGCCAGACCTAATTTATGAAGAAAAGCCGGTAAAAATTTTGATGCAGGAAGTAAAACGACTTCGGAATAAAAACATTCCGTTAGTCAAAGTATTGTGGCGGAATCAAGCAATTGAAGAAGCCACTTGGGAGCGAGAGGACGATATGAGAAATCGTTATGCCGAATTATTCCAATCGGTGTAATTTCGGGGACGAAATTCTTTTAAGGGGGGGAGGATGTAATAACCCGAAAAATTTAGTAAACGGGACTTGGTATTTAATATAATATAATTTTTGAAATTCTCTGTATTAAATTTAAATAAGATTAAGAATCTCATGAGTACAGGCATTGAAAATCTCATGAGTGTGTGTGTAGAGAAATTTTGTGAAAGCTCGAGAATTTTAGTTGTAATGTGATCGCGATATTTGTTTGAGCAAATTGGGTCAAATTATACAATTTGCTCAATTTGGACCAATTGTGCAATTTACACAATTGGGAAAAATTTAAGTAAGAGGGTATTGAGAAAAGTTTGTGTAAATTGGGCCATTTGTGCAATTTACACACTTAGTGAAATTTTAAGGTGACGTAGATGAAACGAAAATTACTTACAGTAGAAGGAAATCGACGTTAACCACTTATCTACAACTTAAAATACCTAAAACGGGGAGATAAAAATATTTTCTGGGGAGGAAAAACGCAAGGAAGAAGGAGAGAAGGAAAAACAAAGCAGTGCAAATTCCTGAACATAGCTTGGACTTAAGGTAGGTGAAATTCTTTTTACAACTCGTTAAAGAATTTGAAAACTCGGGTGAAAGGTTACTTTAGCTCGATTTATCAAATTTTCGGGTATGTTGTTTTGATGGTTTTGATTTGTCTAATATTCAATGATGTGTTTCAAACCCAATATCTGGATTTTTGGTATGAATATACATACTTATGTGCTTAGAAAATAGGTCTGATAACTTGAACAATTGAAAAACTTAGTGTTTTTCGCATACTGTTCTTCATTTTCGGTGTTTGCATGTATTTTCGGATGATTTCATGTTTTCGGGCCGAAAACTAGTTTACGCGGGCCAGAAGGATTCGTGAATGAGAGATAAGTGCGGTCCGAAAACTTGTTTTCGCGGGCCAGAGAAGTTTTGCGAATAAGAGATAAGTACGGGCCGAAAACTAGTTTTCGCGGGCCGAAAACTAGTTTACGCGGGCCAGAAGGATTCGCGAATGTGAGATAGGTGCGGGCCGAAAACCTGTTTTCGCGGGCCGAAAACTAGTTTACGCGGGCCAGAAGGATTCGCGAATGTGAGATAGGTGCGGGCCGAAAACCTGTTTTCGCGGGCCAGAGAGAATTCGCGAATAAGAAACAGATGAGGGCCGAAAACCTGTTTTCGCGGGCCAGATAGAATTCGCGAATAAGAAATAGACGCGGGCCGAAAACAAGTTTGCGCGGGCCGACTTCAGTTTTCGCGAGGTGATTCCTGTGAGACAAAACAGGCTTTTCGCGGGCTGGGGACTTGTAGGTCACCAAAACCCAGCAACCCTCGGGATTTATATGGAATTTGCTCTCTTCTCTCCTTTATTTGTTTTCTTGATAGAACAGTGAGAGAGAGAGAGGTGGCGGCTGCTCCTTTCAAGTGGGTTCTTTGATTCAATGAAGGATTATTACAAGTGGAAGCCCTAACCCACTTTTATGCCAATATTTTGGCATAATTACACTTTTGGTCCCTAGACAAACTAAACATCTAATATAATGAGCCTAAGTCTAAAACAACAATACAAATAAATATTTCAAGTATACAAAGACCCAAAAGACTAAAAGAACACAACTAAAAATATTCCTAACATTCTCCCCCTTTGTGTTCTTCATCTTTTGTCTTTAACTCTTTGAGTGATGTGGCGCGGCTCTATCTTCTCCTCTGCCTGTAGAACGAGCTCATGAAACCCGTAGGAGATTCATGTGAGTGCTTTGCTGCTCTGTCTGTGTAGAAAGTTTGCGATAGTCGTCTTCGATTTTTGTGATCCTTTCGCTGATCAGTTTTAACGTATCATCGCAGAATTTTGGAATCTCAGACATCTTGAGTAGCCTTTTCTCGTTCTTCTTGTTGAGGTTTAACGTACCATCGTACCAAATCACCTTGAACTCTAGGTATCTGATACTACCTAGGTCCTTTTCGTATACTTGTACTCTTGTTGAAAAGGGGGCGACTTTTCTTTGAACAAGTTCTTTTGGTCTTCCGCACGTGCCGGCACACGGAGAATCCATGAGTTACTTGTTTTGTCGCTCCGCCTCAACTTTGATAGCCCTTCATATTTAGTTGATCAAGCATCTTCATTCTATCCGGCTTCCTCCAGATCTTTTGACACGTGTCCTCGATCCATGGTGCTGCTAAGTCCAGCTGTCTATCCACGGCTTCGCCTAACACATAGATAGTTTTGAGAGACTGTTTGAAGGTCTTGCGATGTTTGAAAATTATGAATTTCGCCTCGGCTTCAAACTCTCTACGTTTGGTCCATGATTCCTCGAGGATATAGTTGTCGATGATCTGGTGCGGATTTTGATATGAGTGTGCACCGGAAGTAATAGAAAATATGCTTTGTCGTCGTTGTTCGCTCTGGGCTTGTTGTTGTTGTCTAGACTTGGACTCGAATATCTTTGTTTTCGCTTGTCTGGGGCTGTGTTGGTGGGTTCGGGTGCTTTCCTCTACCCTTTGTTGTGCTCGATGTTCTATGTCTCTTCTCCCCCTCACGACGGTCGTCATCACGGTCGTCGTGTCTTCTTTTGAAGAGGGATGATCATCTTGGCACATGTCTGATAGATCCGTTCTCCTGGGGCCGTTGAGACTGCAGAGGTATTCGAGAATTAGTTGTTGACCCTCCGTTAAAGTGTCGACAGTCTTCAATCGCATGAGGAAGCAAGTTGTAGCTCGTGAAGAGGTATGGTCGGGATCGATAAAGCGAGCTAATGTTCGGGGATGTGGCATATGTGGAGCAGGTTCCGTTTGAAGTACCAGAGGTGAAATGGTGGTGGTGGAGTGGTTTGAGTAGTTTGTGGATGAGAAAGATCGAGGTGGATAGGGTGGTGGAGATGGTTTGACGTTTGCTTAGGAACGGAGGAGAGTGTGTCTTCGAATGGGTTCGTCCTGTTGTTCCGAACGGCCACCATAATATTTTCTTTGAGTTTTGTGGCGACGGACTCCAGGGCTTGGTTGAAGCGCTCCTCCGTCACAAAGCGGGTATCACCTCCGGGGCCACTAAGGCGCTCCGTTTGCACACGAAGTGTGGCTTGAACTTGGTTCAAGACTTCCGACCGGTCCTCGTAATCCACCCATTTGGGTAGACACTCTTGGTCGTTGACGGTAAATCACACAGACTTACCGGGGGAGGTGTAAAACCGAGGCCACTTAGGCTTCTCGTTGACATCATTCTAGAGTCGTGCTCTAGAAGATGGCCTGATACCGTTGTTGTAATTGATGTTGCAACGGCAGGACTTCCTTTGATCATAGAAGCACATCAATAAAAGATGCGTCTACAGAAGTTCTGGCATGGTCGCGTAGACCTGCACTGTGTGTATAAAATAATGTATGTGTCCTAGAAAAATGGAAAACATTTAGGCAGTGAGGACACACTAGACGTTAAAGTGCTCAAGAAATACGTGGTATGGGGCTGTGGACCACTGAGTTCAATATCTCCCGCCTCCGAATGAAACGGTGATAGCATATGCGGTTCCCCGTGAGATATTGAAACGCTTGTCTTTAGGGAGACAAATGAGTAGCTAGGAAGGGTTGTGCATGCGCCTTTGGACCTTATGAGGCGTCTTCTACCCGGGATCTGAAAAAATCAGTCTTGTACCTATATTGGTTATGGTCCGGATAGTTTGTGGTTGAGTTGTAAAGATTTCATCGTGATGCGCTCACATACCCTCACATACACTCGGGGTTGTTCCTGGGATAGGTGCAGTTGGGATTTACTGAACCATGGAACAAGTATGTGAACAACTCATTGTTGTCCATGCACTAATTTCCTAAGATGACACTCCCCTTCAAAGCATGAAGTTGTGTAAGACACTCTCTTTGAAGCTTAGGCGCTATTTAGGTATCACTCCCTCTAAACAGTTGCGCTATTCTTAATACCATGTCTATACTCCCCCAAATTTATGCGCTTTTTGAGAAATTGCATATTACTACCCTTCAAATTAGACGCCTTATGATTGATGTGATACTCCCCTTTATATGCGCCTATTGCGCTAATGACTATCACTCCCCCTGAAATATATGCGCTCTCTCCCCTTTTTTTTTAAAGTAATACGCTCTTTTAAACTTTTGCGCTCTTTTTCCACTCCCCTAATTAAAATCAGAAAAGAATAGGAAGACCGACTACCCTTAAATGTAGGCGCGAGTGAAAATAAGTCCGACTTCCTGTGAAACGCAAGACCAAAAAAAATGAAGTCTGACTCCTTAGAAATTAATGCGCTTCGTGAAATTCAAATCGGCTTTCGTTAAAATGGTATTTTTCAATTCCATGCGTAATATGCATTTTGAATTTTAAAGTTTTGAAAAATGCATATTTAAAATGTACCATTTTGAAAAAGATAGGTATTTCTCAATTCTGTTCGTATGCGTATGTAAAATTTTTTAAAATTATCGAAAAATTCAGTTCACATACGCATATTTAGAATGTACCTTTCTGTTGTGAGAATACCGACGACTTTAAATGTTACAGTTACGAAAACATTTTAAATATGAAATATGAGTAACTGCGAGATTTAAAACATATAGGGAATATTTAGAAAAAATAATTCACAGTAATTTCGAAAACCCCCCCCTGAATGAAAAGTTCGTATTTTAAGTTCAGTCTTGCTCCCTCTCAATATTTTAAAATTTTCAAAATAATGCTCCCCAACATTATTTTGAAGTCAAATTTACTCCCCCTCGATTAATGTCCCCGAGTTTTAAGAAATATTGTTTTAAAACTCTTATAAATTTTCTCGAGGCACATAATCGAGGTTTCTCCCCCTACGTTAAAGCATATCTCAAAAAAGGAAATTCATACCCTCCACATGAGCTTTATTTTAAAACTTTTATTTATTTGAAATAAAATAAAATAAAACATGCGTTACCAGACCAGGTTCTGAACTGACATGTTCAGAAGCTTTGCTAGAGTAGGCTCGGGTCCCACACCACTTTCGTGTAGAAGCCTGTATCGTGAACGGACGGGTCCCGAATTGTTGTATTTGGGAGCCTTGCGGTTGCTCGTCCTCTCATACCCACCATGCATGTGGAGCAACCTCTGTTACCACACCTGATGGGACTGCAAAACAACTAAGTTTTTGGTACCCAGTTTTGAGTGGGTCCTTTATCGTTGTTAGTAGAAATGCACATTCTAGATGAGGAGGCCAAATCAAATTTGACGTCAACCTTTACGGGAGTCTTTGATTTAGGCATCCACACTTGCCTTTGTGTATTCTTAGGAATCCACGTGTAGTTTAGTTTGGCCGAGTGTGGGGAAAATGAATTTGATCTAGGAATGGTGCGTTGTGATGCAGTCTTTTCATCACTTCTTCGTGAGTGATCAAATATGTTAAACGGTGAGAAGAAGGATGAAGAATTTCAAAATTTTCAATATTTTCATCACGACTATTGCTTTCAAATGAAAAGTTTGGAAAAAGAGGAGTCATGACAATAGTCGTGTTCTTGTTAAAAGATCTTCTCCCCGAAAAGAATTAATCACTTGAAAAGTCGCAGGGAGAAGGCGTTGAAAGTTCGGAGTGTTTTTTTTTTTTTTTTTTTTTTTTTTTTTTAAGGAATTTGGAGGTAGTGGACTTAGAAGTCAATGTGTTCTTCTTTAAAAAGGAATTCTTCCGCATCCCTTTCCTCCCGTTTTTGGGTTAAAAACACTCAATCTAAATGCACTTTGGAGTTTTCTTTAGTTGCTGAAAGATTCTTGATCTCGGAAATCTGATCAAGAAGTCGACTATTTTATTCTATTAAAGCTCTCTTTTCAGCTGTAAAACTTTGTCGTTCAGACTCCAAAGTTATGTTGAGGTCTGCAAATTTCTAAATAACTGCCTGAGTATATGGAGCGGAAGCACTTTTCTCGGCAGTTAAAGAATTATTAAGCTCATTTGCTCTAAATGAGAGATTGACCTTCAATATTTAAATTTTGGAGGATAAATTCAATCGTGCCTCATAGAGTCAATTATATTTTGCAGACCACGCACTTCGCTCACACTCAGAGGTATCTAGGCTTTTGATTATATCTCTAATTTGGGTCTCAAGATGTACACCCTGAGATTCCAATTTCGAGACCTTTTCTTCAGTATTAATCGAACGTGTCATTTCACACCCCTTTTCTATGAGGTTTTGAGTAAGGACACGTTGATTGTTTTCTAGCTTAGACTTTAACTCATTGATTGTTTTACTCTTGTTCAGTTCACTGGTAGACAATTCTTTAGTAAGCTCAAAAATTTAAAAATCATATTTTGCTACCCTAGATGATAAACAATCAATGATTTCGTGTGCCTCTTTTAGCAGCATCTTAAGGATTTCCTCCTTTTGATGGCTACTTAGATCACACTCACTCTTTGCTTGGGATCCTTCAGGCCTTTTTGCCCTTATCAATATCTTTGTTATGTTCTTACAAAGCAAAGATACACTTAATGAGTTCATTTTCCAAGTCCGAAGAGTTTACCTCTGAGTCAGATGAAGCGAAGTCCACCACTTGTCTTCTTGAAGCATCCATATTCTTAAATTTTAAGTTTATGAGGGTTGCTAGGCTTGGATCGACGTGTTAGTTGAGTAGGTCTAAACGAATTTTGGTTCGAGAAGTTAAAAGAAATAATCTAAGTATTGTTGCCGAGAAGTTTTATACCGAAAAGTTCTAACTTTCGCTCATAGAAAATTTTCAGAGTATAAGTTTTCGCAAAGAAGAAAAAAATTTCGTAAAAAGATAGCTCATCATAAAATATTTCGAAACAGTGAAATGCCGAAAAGTTCCTAAGGTGAATACCGAAAGCGTTTTCTGTACCGAAAAGTCTTAGTGTCTAACCCGAAAACTTTTGAGTTTCGAGTGTCACAGTAATGCCGAGAACTTTTGTAAGAGTATCGAAAACTTTTATGAAACTGAAACAGTTAAATACCGAAATTTTTATTTTTTTTTTTATTTTTTTTTTAAAATCATTTGTGAAAACTTGGAAGAGTAATACCGAAAACTTTCTATGAAGTAGATAACCCTCGGTTAAACAGTACTGACCCGAAAAGTTTTGTACCGAAAACTTTTTGTACCGAGAACCTTCGTACCGAGAAGTTCCTCGTGCCGAAAAGGTAAAGTACCGAGAACTTTAAAGTGCCGAAAACCTCTATTGAGAAGTTTTCTGTACCGAAAAGTTCAAAAGCAAGGAGTCCCGAAAACTTTTAGTACCGAAAACTTTTAAAATACCGAGAACTTCCAATGCCGAAAACTTTTGAGTGCCGAAAAGTTTTTAAGTATCGAAAAGTTTTATGTTTATGATAAGTTTTCTGGGCTGGGTTGAGAACAAAATTGGGCCGAAAACTACGTGTTGACCGAAAACTACAGTAGTTTGACCGAAAACTACTGTAGCACCGAAAACTTTATTTTTACCGAAAACTTTTAAACTATTGTAGTTTTCGAAAACTTTATTTTCTTTTGCGGATGAACAGTAGTACCGAAAACTACTGTAGTACCGAAAACTTTATTTTTACCGAAAACTTTTGCACCGAAGACTATTTTTTTTTTTTTTTTTTTTTTTTTTTTTTTTTTTTTTTTTTTTTTTTTTTTTTTTTTTTTTTTTTGGCCGAAAACTTTTCTCAAGACTTAGACCCGAAAACTTTCCTGTGAGGACCGAAAACTTTTGTTGACCAAAATCTTTTCTCAAGGCTTTGACCCGAGAATTTTTGAGAGCCGAAAAGTTTTATGTATGAATCGAAAAGTTTTTGAAGACCAAGATCTTTTCTATGTGTGAGTGCCGAAAACTTTTCTCTGTGAAGACCGAAAACTTTTCTTTTCGATATAAGCTTGGTGCCGAAAAGTTTTTAAATACCGAAAACTTTTCAATGCCGAAAACTTTATGTACTGTAGCGCCGAAAACCTCAGTGTCGAAAACTTTGGCTGATTTGCGAAAACTTTAGAGGGCACTGTAGCGGCGAAAACTTCGTTTTCTTTTCGATATAAGCTTGGTGCCGAAAAGTTTTTAAATACCGAAAACTTTTCAATACCGAAAACTTTATGTACTGTAGCGCTGAAAACCTCAGTGTCGAAAACTTTGGCTGATTGCGAAAACTTTAGAGGGCACTGTAGCGGCGAAAACTTCTAATGCCGAGAACTTTTTTGCAGACTTAAAGATTTCTGGTACCGAAAACACAAGTTCTAGTACCGAAAACGTAACTATGGGTACGAAAATGGCTTAAAAACTTCTTAAAAATGCTGGAAATAATTTCTTTTGAGTTCAAAAGATAAACACCAGTTTAGGAACACTCAAAACTCCAGCTTAAACCCAAAAATCGAAGCTAAAAATGCAGTTCAAGGTGTTCAACATTTCGAAAATGAATTTAAAAAAATGGCAGCAAAACCTGTAAAATTCGAACTAAAAATCCGTTTAGTTACCATACTCGTTAATACGGTGGCTCTGATACCACTTGTAGGTCACCAAAACCCAGCAACCCTCGGGATTTATATGGAATTTGCTCTCTTCTCTCCTTTATTTGTTTTCTTGATAGAACAGTGAGAGAGAGAGAGGTGGCGGCTGCTCCTTTCAAGTGGGTTCTTTGATTCAATGAAGGATTATTACAAGTGGAAGCCCTAACCCACTTTTATGCCAATATTTTGGCATAATTACACTTTTGGTCCCTAGACAAACTAAACATCTAATATAATGAGCCTAAGTCTAAAACAACAATACAAATAAATATTTCAAGTATACAAAGACCCAAAAGACTAAAAGAACACAACTAAAAATATTCCTAACAGGACTGTTTTCGCAGGCTCAGTTTCGTGAATTTGAATTCGAATGACATTCGAATTCAAATAAATGCCGAATCTTATTTTTTGAGCAAAATGACTTTTGGGTGCTTATAAATTTGCTGTGTTAGTGTTAGGTGTTGACCTAATTTCATACAAACACATTTTCGGGCAAAATCATTTATTTTATTTACAATCAAATTCTCTTAATAAAGTTTCGGGTTTGGACTAAGTTTCCCTTGGTCAACGATTATTTTATTTTCAGCAGTAAATATTATTTTTGGAAATTAAAAAGATTTCCGAATCTTCGGGTTTTACGAGTTGTGGTTGTTATTTTGTGCGACTTGTATGACACGCATCGCATATCACGACATTGTGAGAAATGGGTACCGTGTCGATACAACGATACTCTGATGTATTGATGAGCGGGGCAGATCGTGATCGTGTTGATAATTCGTAGAGGAATCGAGGTTAGTACTCATATATGACACCTGACGGCAGACAGGCGTGATCGATCTGTCTACTCGGGCGTGAACGTCCCGAGGTGCAAAACCGTCTTTTATGTTATTTTCGCGGAAGGAGCGACCTGGTAGGGCAGTAGCGTGAACCTCTAAACGCTATCAGTGTAGGCTACCGTGATTGTTATGGGCGCGCGAGGTGTCGAGTCTAACCTAGGGCCCTGTGTTGAGATATGATAAGATGGATTGAGAGGTAAAAGTCGAGCGTGCATTTATGGTGAGATATTTTGGGATGATAGTTGAGCGCACGCTGCATTCATGCATGTTTTCACCTACTGGGCAATCGCTCAGTTTTATGTGTCGTAGGTACGATCGAGTCCAACGTCAAGGTACGTCGCGACTGAGGCAGGCTGATGGCGGTGACTCCACGGACTTTTGAGGGCGAGGCTGTACTGGATGAAGACCTGTGGAGCGCGTAGGAACTTTTGGATTTTGTTTTGGGGCCGAGACCCGTGTAAAGATGGTTGTGCTGTAAGAATGATATTTTTATATATATGTATCGTAGTTTGTTTTAAAAGTTTTTGTAAAATGGGTCTTTCGCAGCTTTCGTTGCGTAAATCCGCCACTAATTGTATTTGGAAAATGAGGGTCGTCACATTAGTGGAGAAGCAAACTGGCAAGGTCATTAAAGCCGTTCGATCAGATCGAGGCGGCGAGTACATGAGCCTTGAGTTCGATGCATTTCTCAGAGAAAATGGCATCGTTATACAGTTCTCACCTCCCGGTACGCCACAATTAAATGACGTAGCCGAGCGACGAAACCGAACACTTTTGGATATGGTTCGGTCGATGATGAGTTACACAGATCTCCCCATTTCGTTATGGGGTTATACTTTAGAGACAACAGCCTATATCCTTAACAGGATACCTACCCGTTCTGCCGACAGGATCCCTTACAAAGCTTGGCATAATCGTAAGGCAAGCCTGAATCACACTAGGATTTGGGGTTGCCCCGCCTTTGTGAAAAGTTACAGGCAGACAAGTTAGAATCAAGGTCGATTATGACCAGATTCGTCGGATACCCCGAGGACTCAATGGGGTACTACTTTTACGTTCCAGACGAACACAGGGTATTTGTCGCTTTACGCGCCACCTTCATGAAAGAAGAGTTCGTTAGTGAAGGCGGTAAAGGGCGTGAAATAAATTTTGGTTAGTTAAGCGACGAATCAACTCCAGTTGTTACAGAGTCGTTAGACGACGTTCCAGAAAACCCGGCTCAGCCGCAATTGCGCAGGTCTAGTAGGATATCTCAAATGCCTGAGAGATATGGTATGGTACACGTCGAGCATGGGGATGCTGCGATTGAGGGATGCGTCGGGGACGATCCCGCCACCTACGACCAGGCAATTACCGGTAAAGACTCCCTCAAGTGGCTTGAGGCTATGCAGGCCGAAATTGACTCTATGTATTCAAACCAGGTTTGGACACTTGTAGACCTACCCAATGGTTTCAGACCGATTGGGAACAAATGGATCTACAAGAAGAAGATTGGATCTGACGGACAGGTGGAAACGTACAAAGCTAGGCTTGTAGCGAAAGGGTATAGTCAAAAAGAGGGTATTGACTATGAGGAGACCTTTTCACCAGTCGCGATGATTAAGTCCATTCGCATTATGCTTGCGATAGCAGCATACTATGACTACGAGATCTGGCAGATGGACGTAAAGACCGCGTTCCTGAATGGATTCCTCCAGGAGGAGATCTATATGGAACAACCCAAAGGTTTTGCGTCAGATGCAGATGCTCAGAAAGTATGCAAGCTGAATCGGTCTATTTATGGACTGAAACAAGCTTCAAGGAGTTGGAATCTTCGATTCGATGAAGTAGTTAAGAACTACGGATTCATAAAGAACGAAGATGAGCCGTCTGTTTACAAGAAGGCCAGTGGGAGCAAGGTGTCGTTTCTAGTATTGTACGTAGATGATATCCTTTTGATAAGAAACGACATTGGGATGCTTTCAGAGGTCAAAGCTTGGCTTTCGACCGAATTCTCTATGAAAGACCTGGGAGAAGCGACCTATATTCTAGGAATACGCCTATTTAGAGATAGGGCGAAACGGTCAATTGGCTTATCTCAGGCCCTTTACTTAGATAAAGTCCTTAAAAGGTTTAAGATAGACGACTCTAAGAAAGGGTTCCTACCTATGAGGCATGGGATTCATCTCTCAAAGGCTATGTCTCCTCGCAACGAGGTACAAAGACAAGAGATGATTGGAGTCCCCTATGCTTCAGCTGTGGGTAGCCTGATGTACACGATGCTTTGCACGCGACCAGATATAGCGTACGCTGTGAGCGTAGTGAGTAGGTTTCAGGCCAACCCTGGTAAGGAACACTGGGCGGCGGTAAACACAGTCCTGAAGTACCTTAGACGGACTAAGGACTTGATACTGATTTACGGCCCAGGAGAATTAGAGGTAGATGGTTATACGGATTCGGACTTCCAATCAGATGTGGATGACCGAAAGTCTACTTCGGGTTTTGTATATACGCTCAATGGTGGCGCGGTACCTTGGAAGAGTTCCAAGCAAAGCACGACTGCTGATTCCACCACTGAGGCGGAGTATATAGCAGCTTCAGAAGCTGCCAAGGAGGGTGTTTGGATACGCAAGTTCTTAGAAGAACTGCAGGTGGTACCTAGTATAGTGGATCGCCCGTTACCATTGTGGTGCGACAATAGCGGAGCGATCGCACAAGCTAAGGAACCCCGTGCTCACAGTAAGTCCAAGCACATAGAGAGAAAATACCACGTGTTACGTGGGTTCGTTGAGAATGGCTCTATAGCCGTGCAGAAGATCGCCTCAGCAGAAAATGTGGCGGACCCGTTCACGAAGCCACTGTTTCAGGCAATGCTAGATCGTCACCTCGATAAAATGGGGTTGAGATACTATAGCGCGTGGCATTAGTGCAAGTGGGAGATTGTTGAGGTTTATGCCCTAGATGCCGTACGAGGATTAGATAGTACGAGGGCATTAGTGTAATTTTGATGTGTTTAACATTTGTAATTGAATTATTTGATAATGAAATTATTATTGTTTGTTTATTGTCGAAATTAGCATGACAAACAATACAAAGGCAGATTATTATTTCGTCTAAATAAATTAACCTTGCAGTCGGGTAATAAGACGAATTAATAAAACCCCAATATTTACAGTTCAGTTACTGATTCTGTGGGGACAGAGAGGGGGCACCAGTAAGCTGACATACTGTAATATTAAATGTTAGGAATCCATTTCTAGTGCTCAAATGTCATGTTATCTTTGTCTAGGGACCAAATTGTAGTTTATGATAAATAGGGACTGATGTGATATATACCAAAGTATGCTTTGGTATATATAGGGCAAGTGTGTGTATTTTACACATAACTTGAGATACCAAGCGAGACTTTCTCTCATCTAGAAAATCTAGGGTTCATTGTAGAGAGGGAGTTGGATTGCTTGTAGAGAAAGTCAAGTGATTAAATGAAGATTAATTGATTATCTCCTTCATGTCTTCCGCGCGTATCTAACAAGGTGAGTCAACCGATCTAATTCTCAAGTTCATCTTAATTCGTTGGGTGTTTAATCTGGAACCTACAATTGGTATCAGAGCGGGCTTGTTAGTTGATTAGGTGTTGAATTTACATCGATTGTTTTAAATTGAGCTTAATTACTGATTTTCGATTGATCGTTGGTTTGTCACTGTTGCTTCCTAATTTGCCTGATTTCTGTGTTAATCCTGTGTTAATTCTGTTAATCGAGTGATAGGTAAGCTAAGTCGATACCTATTAGTCGATAATTGTGTACCGATTAAGCTGAAATTAGGATCTGAGAAATATCAGAACAGTTTGGTGGTTTTCGCTACATGAACAGCTGTTTTCGCTACATGAACAGCTGTTTTCGCCACATGAACAGAGGGGACAGAGAGGGGGCACCAGTAAGCTGACATACTGTAATATTAAATTAAGTCCACAAGTCTTAGTCTCCAGTAGGGTGACTGGATTGACGAGTACGACTTGTTTGTCGACGGGTCCAAAGTGGTTGTGCCAACCATTCACTTGGGAAGTGGGAGCTCGTGACATTGATACAAGACGAATCAGGGGATTGTCTGTATTTGGACACTGACTCGTAATCGAACGATCACACGCTGGTAAAGTCGATGATCGATCGATTGACTATAGTAGTCTACGTGAACCTTAGACCGAAAGGGTTTAACCCGGGGTTGGTCTTAAGGTCTTGATTTGTCACTAGTTTGCTAGGCCCAAATTGCATGAAGCATGGGTCAGCGGCGAAATGCGGTCTTGACTTTTCGACGTGATTGCCGGTTATACCGCTGAGCGGAATTTACGGCCTTGATTAAATTCAGGGTTAACGTCCTATGCAGTTTCGATGTGCGGGAATTTACCTAAGCCTCTGACCAGAGCATATAACTGACTCACGAGTGTCGTGGAGGGCAGTTTTGGTAAATATCACCGACACGAACATCATAGAGTTGAGTCCTGTAAGTTCGACTACGCGTGACTTTCACTCGACCAGGACAAACGTAAAGGGTTTATACGTAGTACGATAATCTATAGTCGGTTCGTGAATAATACCTATTCGTACTCAACTCGGGATCGGTTCGGTACCACGGGACTGGCTAGGTGAATACCGAACTCCTGGATTCCTCCCAGAGCCGGTTGAGACGAACCAAGAGGGTCGGGCTTAAAAAGGGCAACCGACACAACGTCAATATGAGAATAGAGCAGGCTGCGGCCTGGATTGAGAGATTAGGGTTTGGGGCTTGGCCGAAAACCTAAATGGCTGAAAACTTGGTAAAATCGCGTGAGGGGCAAAATGGTCTTTTCACCTCACGAAATATTTTGGAAATATTATATTGGATATTAAATGTTTAGTATATGATTTAAATGTGATTTAAATCTTTATTATTGTTTTAGAAAAATAATAATATTTAATTTGAAATTAAATAGAATATATATTAGATATATATATGTATTTCGTTTTTAATATAGTATTAATTTCGAAAATTATAATTAAATATATATATTGGATATTATATTTAAATATACTAAATATAGAATAAATATTAATTTAATATTTAATTTAAATTTGAATTTTGAATTTGAATTTAAAAGAGAAAAACCAAGTAAGCAAAGGAGACTTTGTATGAAAAGTGGGTGAGATTTTTTCTCCACCCAACTTACTATTTTCGGCCAACCCTAGTGGGTATAAATAGGTTTTTGATTTTTGAAATCAAAACTAAGTCATTTTGGAAAAAGAGAAAACCCTAGAGCCGTCAAATCTCTCTCGTCTCTCATCTCTCTCGCGCACTCTCTCCCTCTCTCTCTCGAGGTGCGCGCTGCCGCGTGTGAAGAGGAGACCCTGCTGCCCGAGCCTTGGCCTAGCCGTTTCAAGCAAGGTTCGGTCGTGACGTTGTAAAGGTGCCGGCGTGACGCTCTTGCCCCGTTCGTGCGCGTAAAGGTACTAGGAGAGGGATACTACATCCCGGGGATTTGAAGGGTTCGAAGCTCGCCATCTTCTTGTCTTCGTCAAGGTATAATGGCTAAAACCCTTTCTTTCGTGTTCTTACGTTCTCGTGTTATTACCGAGCGGTCCAAGGGAAGGCGGGAATCCCTTAAAGTTTTAAAATTCCGCCGTTCAAGGAACGAGGGCCTCGGGCCCCTACGGGGATTCCCAACAACAGAATGCCAGATGTTTTGAAAAAAAAATTTCGAAGATTTTTACGAAACTGAAACAGTTAAATACCGAAAACTTTTTATAATCATTTGTGAAAACTTTTAAGAGGAGTAATACCGAATACTTTTTATGAATTAGTTATTTTCTCAGTTTAAACAGTACTGACCCGAAATGTTTTGTATTGGAATATTTTTTTTTTTTTTTTTGCCGAACACCTTTCGGATGAACAGTAACACCGAAAACTACTGTAACACCGAAAACTTTTTTATTTTTATTTTTATTATTTTTTATTTTTTGCGGATGAACAGTAACACCGAAAACTACTGTAGCACCGAAAACTTTATTTTTACCAAAAACTTTTGCGGATGAACAGTACTACCGAAAACTTTTTTTTTTTTTTTTTTTTAAAATATCAATGCTGAAAACCTTTGAGTGCCGAAAAGTTTTAAGTATCGAAAAGTTTTATGGTTACGATATGTTTTCTGGGCTGGGTCGAGAACTAAATTGGGCCGAAAACTACGTGTTGACCGAAAACTACAGTAGTTTGACCGAAAACTTTTGTTGACCGAAAACTTTTCTCAAAACTTAGACCCGAAAACTTTCCTGTGAAGACCGAAAACTTTTGTTGACCAAAATCTTTTCTCAAGGCTTTGACCCGAGAACTTTTGAGAGCCGAAAAGTTTTATGTATGAATCGAAAAGTTTTTGAATACCGAAATCTTTCCTATGTGTGAGTGCCGAGAACTTTTCTCTGTGAAGACCGAAAACTTTTCCTTTCAATATAAGCTTGGTGCCGAAAAGTTTTTAAATACCGAAAACCTTTCAATACCGAAAACTTTATGTACTGTAGCGCCGAAAACCTCAGTGTCGAACACGTTTGAGATTGCGAAAACTTTAGAGGGCACTGTAGCGGCGAAAACTTCTAATGCCGAGAAGTTTTTCCTGCAGACTTAAAGATTTCTTGTACCGAAAACACAAGTTCTAGTACCGAAAACTTAAATCTGGGTACGAAAATGGCTTAAAACCTTCTTAAAAATGCTGGAAACAATTTCTTTTGAGTTCAAAAGATCAAAACCAGTTTAAGAACACTCAAAACTCCAGCTGAAACCCAAAAATCGAAGCTAAAAATGCAGTTCAAGGTGTTCAACAGTTCGAAAATGAGTTTTTAAAAAAATGGCAGAAAAACCTGTAAAATTCGAACCAAAAATCCGTTTAGTTACCATACTCGTTAACACGGTGGCTCTGATACCACTTGTAGGTCACTAAAACCCAGCAACCCTCGATTATGTTATAGATATTGCTCTCTTCTCCCCTTTTGATGGTTTTCGTTGATAGAACAGTGAGAGAGAGAGAGAGGTGGCGGCTGCCCCTTTTTCTCAAGTGGGGATTTCTTTTAATTGAAGGATCATTACAAGTGGAAGCCCTAGCCCACTTTTATGTCAATATTTTGGCATAATTACATTTTTGGTCCCTAGACAAACAGATAGTTAGGATTTGAAATATTTAATCAGACTAAAACAGGACTTTTAATTTTTCGTCTGACTCCCACTATTTTTCTCGAAGTCCTGTCTCCCGTTAGGAATTTCAAAAACCTCGTTGACTAGTTTCATAGTGGCGTTGATTTACCCGCGCTGCATCAAACTAGCCTCAACTTAACAGTTTATTGGTTTATTCGATCAGCCAGGCTCGTGTTCCACACGATTCTGTCACACAGAAGTTTCAACGAATTTGTCTCAGTCAGGGTCCCTCGGCCTGTAACTCAGACGTCTTGGGAATGACTGTACAAGTGCTACCTATCAACGTCCTGCTAACCTTCCGCTTTTGAGTGAACTTCGCCTCCGTAGGATAACACTTTGCGGGAGGGCGAAGAGTGGTCGGTGAGCGGCATTATCAAAAATGCATCCAAAAACGTTCACGTCAAAGACGAGGGTTTTAGCGCCGTAACTCGGTCAACCGAAACCGTACCCCTAAGTCGTAACGTTTTTGGACTTGATAGAAGACAGGAGCCCCGCCCCTTTACTCACTTGATATTTTAAAGTCTAATTTCGGGAGAATCCTCACAGATAAGAACGAGCACATTATGCACGATATCACGTTCGAAACCAACACGCACATAATAGACTTTAATAGTAAACATAATTTCAACCTATTAAAATAAATGTGAAAGATCGGAGATATTTCTAGTTCTATCCTATTTGTACAATAAGTAAAACTCCAAGTCTTCGGGCTCGTCTCGAACGGACACCTCGGCCACCGTCTTGTTCGTTCGTCTCGTCTCGATTGTCTCTCGTTCGGCCGTCAATCCTGTACTACTATAGCCTATGACGGGGGGATCTTTCCCTAAAACAACAAAGCCCGTCTTTCTAGAAAAACTGTAAAGTACAACCCGGGGGGGACCTTGTCACCCTTAACATATCACCCGGTAAAAACAGAACCTAATCCCCAATCAATCACCACGTTATTCATATATAACATGCATCACGACAATTTTATACAGATCCGAGCCTAAATCCACATTTGGGCTTTTATCAGATTTGGGCTAGGCCCATTGGGCATCGAGGCTTGACCGCGCAACCCTAGTTGCGACCGAGCCGGCACCGCCCTACGCGGCCAGCAAGAGGTGCCGCGCGCGCTGCGCGCGGCTGTGCCCTTTGTGCCAAAAGCTCTTCCAAAAGCTTTCGTTCGGGCTTCGTGGTCATAGTCCCGTCACTTAACCGAGCCTAAGGCTCTGATACCACTGCTGCGAATCCCCGTAGGGGCCCGAGCCCTCGTTCCTTGAACGGCAGAATTTTAAAACTTTAAGGGATTCCCGCCTTCCCTTGGACCGCTCGGTAATAACACGAGAATATAAAACACGAAATAGAAAGGTTTCAGCCATTATACCTTGACGAATAACGATGAAGGTGGCTAGCTACGAACCCTTCGAATCCCCGGGATGTCGTATCCCTTTCCTAGCACCTTTACGCGCACGAACGGGGCAAGAGCGTCACGCCGGCACCAATACAACGTCACGACCGAACCTTGCTTGAGACGGCTAGGCCAAGGCTCGGGCAGCACCCTCTTCACGCTGGCAGCGCGCGGCTCGAGAGAGAAAGAGGGAGAGAGACGAGATTGAGAGAGATCGAGAGAGAGGAGGAGAAAACCCTTATTTCTTTCTTTTGCCTTTTTCGAAAAAATGACTTAGTTTTGTTTTCAAAAACAAAACCCTATTTATACTAGGGGTATATGGCCGAAAATAGTAAGTTGGGTGGAGACAAATTCTCACCCACTTTTTCATACCAAGTCTCCTTTACTTACTTGGTCTTTCTCTTTTGAATTCAAACTCAAATTCAAATTCAAATTAAATATTAAATAAATTAATATATATTGTATATTTAGTATATTTAAATATATTATATCCAATATAAATATTTAAATAATTTTCGAAATTATACTATATAATAAATCGAAAATTATATATATATCTAATATATATCTTATTTAATTCCAAATTAAATATTATTATTTTTCTAAAACAATAATAAAGATTTAAATCACATTTAAATCATATACTAAATATTAAATATCCAATATAATATTTCCAAAATATTTCGTGAGGTGAAAAGACCATTTTGCCCCTCACTTGATTTGACCAAGTTTTCGGCCATTTAGGGTTTCGGCCAAGCCCAAAACCCTAATCTCTCAATTCAGGTCCCATCCTGCCCTATTCTCATATTGACGTTGGGTCGGTGGCCCTTTTTAAGCCCGACTCTCTTGGTTCGTCTCAACCGGCTCTGGGAGGAATCCAGGAGTTCGGTATTCACCTAGCCAGCCCCGTGGTACCGAACCGATCCCGAGTTGAGTACGAATAGGTATTATTCACGAATCGACTATAGATTATCGTGCTACGTATAAACCCTTTACGTTTGTCCCGGTCGAGTGAAAGTCACGCGTAGTCGAACTTACAGGACTCGACTCTATGATGTTCGTGTCGGTGACATTTACCAAAACTGCCCTCCACGACACTCGTGAGTCAGTTTTATGCTCTGGCCAGAGGCTTAGGTAAATTCCCGCACATCAAAACTGCATAGGAAGTTAACCTTGAATTTAATCATGGCCGTAAATCCTGCTCCGCGGTATAACCGGCAATCACGTCGAAAGGTCAAGACCGCATTTCGCCGCTGACCCATGCTAGTGACAAATCATGACCTTAAGACCAACCCCGAGTTAACGCGTTTGGTCTAAGGTTCACGTAGACTACTATAGTCAATCGATCGATCAGCGACTTTACCAGCGTGTGATCGTTCGATTACGAGTCAGTGTCCAAATACAGACAATCCCCTGATTCGTCTTGTATCAATGTCACGAGCTCCCACTTCCCAAGTGAATGGTTGGCACAACCATTTTGGACCCGTCGACAGACAAGCCGTACTCGTCAATCCAGTCACCCTACTGGAGACTAACACTTGTGGACTTAATTTAATGTTACAGTATGTCAGCTTACTGGTGCCCCCTCTCTGTCCCCACAGAATCAGTAACTGAACTGTAAATATTGGGGTTTTATTAATTCGTCTTATTACCCGACTGCAAGGTTAATTTATTTAGACGAAATAATAATCTGCCTTTGTATTGTTTGTTATGCTAAAATCGACAATAAATAAACAATAATAATTTCATTATCAAATAATTCAATTACAAATGTTAAACACATCAAAATTACACAAATGCCCTCGTACTATCTAATCCTCGTACGGCATCTAGGGCATAAACCTCAACATCATCTACCCGAAAATCATCTCTGAAAAACAAGTGACTAGTTTCCTATGCGATTTCTACCTAAATCTCACTCAAATCATCTGAAAATTGTTGGGTAAACACTAAAAATCACTCGAAAGCAACAAATTTAGCTCTTGAGCTTGCAAAATTAGTAAAATAAACCCAGAAACTCAAGAACAAAGGCCGAAAATTTCGAGCTCAAGAACACGAAAAATCCAAAACTTTTCAGAAAAATCGCTTAAATCCTAACGCGTTTGGCTCTGATACCACATGTTGGTAGCCTATCTATCCTAACAATCTAACTAGGGACGATTTAACCACATTTGAGATGGGAAGTATTGAATTGAACGTGGGGTGTGTGTGCTTGAGAGGTGTTGGGGGCTCTCTCTCTCTCTCTCTTGATAGAATTTCACACAAAACACACTTTATTATGTGTTAGAGTTTTAGTAATTATACCACAAGTTGGTATATAATACTTGGGCCCCCTAACAAAGCCCAATTACACTAAGCCTCTTATAATGATAATCTTTATAAATAAACTACAAAGATAATTCTAATTAATTGAACACAATAAAATATTCCTAACACTCGTTACGAGGAGACATAGCCTTTGAGAGATGAATCCCATGCCCGTAGGTAGGAACCCTTTCTTAGAGTCGTCCATCTTAAACCTGTTAAGGACTTTATCTAAGTAAAGGGCCTGGGATAAGCCAATTGACCGTTTCGCCCTATCTCTAAATAGACGTATTCCTAGAATATAGGTCGCTTCTCCCAGGTCTTTCATAGAGAATTCGGTCGAAAGCCAAGCTTTGACCTCTGAAAGCATCCCAATGTCGTTTCCTATCAAAAGGATATCATCTACGTACAATACTAGAAACGACACCTTGCTCCCACTGGCCTTCTTGTAAACACAAGGCTCATCTTCGTTCTTTATGAATCTGTAGTTCTTAACTACTTCATCGAATCGAAGATTCCAACTCCTTGAAGCTTGTTTCAGTCCATAAATGAACCGATTCAGCTTGCATACCTTCTGAGCATCTGCATCTGACGTAAAACCTTTGGGTTGTTCCATATAGATCTCCTCCTGGAGGAATCCATTCAGGAACGCGGTCTTTACGTCCATCTGCCAGATCTCGTAGTCATAGTATGCTTGTAGGTCACCAAAATCCAGCAACCCTCGGGATTTATATGGAATTTGCTCTCTTCTCTCCTTTATTTGTTTTCTTGATAGAACAGTGAGAGAGAGAGAGGTGGCGGCTGCTCCTTTCAAGTGGGTTCTTTGATTCAATGAAGGATAATTACAAGTGGAAGCCCTAACCCACTTTTATGCCAATATTTTGGCATAATTACACTTTTGGTCCCTAGACAAACTAAACATCTAATATAATGAGCCTAAGTCTAAAACAACAATACAAATAAATATTTCAAGTATACAAAGACCCAAAAGACTAAAAGAACACAACTAAAAATATTCCTAACATTCTCCCCCTTTGTGTTCTTCATCTTTTGTCTTTAAGTCTTTGAGTGATGTGGCGCGGCTCTATCTTCTCCTCTGCCTGTAGAACGAGCTCATGAAACCCGTAGGAGATTCATGTGAGTGCTTTGCTGCTCTGTCTGTGTAGAAAGTTTGCGATAGTCGTCTTCGATTTTTGTGATCCTTTCGCTGATCAGTTTTAACGTACCATCGCAGAATTTTGGAATCTCAGACATCTTGAGTAGCCTTTTCTCGTTCTTCTTGTTGAGGTTTAACGTACCATCGTACCAAATCACCTTGAACTCTAGGTATCTGATACTACCTAGGTCCTTTTCGTATACTTGTACTCTTGTTGAAAAGGGGGCGAATTTTCTTTGAACAAGTTCTTTTGGTCTTCCGCACGTGCCGGCACATGGAGAATCCATGAGTTACTTGTTTTGTCGCTCTGCCTCAACTTTGATAGCCCCCTCATATTTAGTTGATCAAGCATCTTCATTCTATCCGGCTTCCTCCAGATCTTTTGACACGTGTCCTCGATCCATGGTGCTGCTAAGTCCAGCTGTCTATCCACGGCTTCGCCTAACACATAGATAGTTTTGAGAGACTGTTTGAAGGTCTTGCGATGTTTGAAAATTATGAATTTCGCCTCGGCTTCAAACTCTCTACGTTTGGTCCATGATTCCTCGAGGATATAGTTGTCGATGATCTGGTGCGGATTTTGATATGAGTGTGCACCGGAAGTAATAGAAAATATGCTTTGTCGTCGTTGTTCGCTCTGGGCTTGTGTGGCGACCCCACTTTTTAATATAAATAGTTGGCGGGTTTTCGCAACGAAAGCCGCGGAAAGCCCATTTTACAAAAAAACACATTTTTAAACCAAATAATATATATAATATAATACTTTGTTTTACAAAAGCCGTGCTAGTCTTTACAGCAGGCCGAAGCCCCAAAATATCAAACTGATCCTACGCCTCCACAGGTCGCGTCCCATGTACTGCATCCGCCCCCAAAAGCCCGTGGAGTCACCGCCACCAGCCGCTACTCACCCGTACCTATAAAACATGTAACCCTGAGCAAAATTGCCCAGTAGGTGAACACCAAAATCATGCGATGCATGCGTGCACATGTCCCCAAATCCCCATATCTCACATGACAAATGCACGCTCATTTTTCTCATATCTCAATACTCAGGGCCCTAAGTTAGACTCGGCACCTCGCGCGCAACATCACATCAATCATCCGGTCACACAGACTCGGAAATCACGTTCCATGGCGGTGGGCACCCCGAGTCGCGTTTTCACGCTGTACCCGGGTAGATAGAGCGATCACGTCTATCTCCCGCCTAATCTCATCTCATGACGGTAGGCACCCCGAGTCGCGCTCCCACGCTGTACCCGGGTAGATAGAACGATCACGTCTATCTCCCGTCAAGTCGAGCAATCCTACGACGGTGGGCACCTCAGGTTGCTCAAGCCTGAGTAGACAGAGCGATCACGTCTGTCTCCCGTCAGGTGCACCTACGAGTCTTAACCTCACAAATCTCTGCCAAAGAAAGGCATACACTCTCCCATCGCACAAATGCGATCAATACTCTCGTCATGATATGCCGTGGATGCATGAACAATTAATCGCAGAACATATTAAGTATATTCGAAAAACCTCAAAAATCATTAGAATATTTAAAACGTGCTTTTGGTTCAAATAACTTAAAATCCCGAGAATAGTAAATTATTTAAGACCCAATACTCCTTTATCAGTTGACCCGAGAAATTGGGTCACAGCTCGAAAATATTTTATAAAAACTTAGTTCAATAAAAATTAAAAGATTTGGGCTGAAATCAAACTAAAGCCCAGAATGGTCACACCAGGCCCATGAAAAGCCTACTAAAAGTTGACCTGACGGAAACCTTTTGACCTGGCGAAAACCTTTCTATGTCGCGAAAAGTTTTGGCATTACGAAAAGCTGGCGAAAACTTTAACTGGCGAAAACCATTTCTTTTAAGTGGCGAAAAGCTTAGGCTAGCGAAAAGTAGCGAACAGCTCAAACTTGGCGAAAACTTTAGAAGTGGCGAAAAGCTTTTTCATTTTGAACAGTAGCTAGCGAAAACTTATATTAAGTAGCGAAAAGTTTTGGTTCGTGAAGACTCACAAAAAGTGGCGAAAAGCTTAGGCTAGCGAAAAGTAGCGAACAGCTCAAACTTGGCGAAAACTTTGGAAGTGGCGAAAAGCTTTTTCATTTTGAACAATAGCTAGCGAAAAGTTTTGGTTCGCGAAAACTCACAAAAAGTGGCGAAAAGCTTGGTTCGAAAACCTCATTATTGGCCCGCGAAAACTTTTTTTCCTCTCACATACCGAAAACCTTAGGCCCGCAAAAACTGATTTCTCGGCCCGCGAAAACTTTTTCCTCTCACATACCGAAAACCTTAGGCCCGCGAAAATTGATTTCTCGGCCCGCGAAAACTTAAAATGGCCCGCGAAAACTTAAAATAGCCCGCGAAAATGGTTTTCGGCCCGAAAACAAGAAATCATCCGAAAGTAAAGAACAGTATACGAAAAATACTAAGTTCTTCAAATCTTCATATCTTCAACAAATTCCAGAAACTCATAACATAATTAAAACCCATATTTTCGGTTTTTAAACATCAATCATCACACATAGCATTTTATCGAACCAAAAACGATGGTGATCCTTTCACCATAAATATAACATCTTAAATATACTCGCGTTGGGTTTGTAAGTTTCACCTACCTCACTTCCCGTTGCGAATGTAGTTGCTGATGCGCTAAGCCGAAAAGCTGTGACTACTGAGTTACAACGAAATGTTGAGGGACAACAAAGCAGCAGAACTTCTCAGGCAGAACGAATTGAAATAGTGGGGGAGAGGTTTCGCAAACTCAATCCTCCAACTTTTGAAGAATTGTCCCGTTTTGCCCCGTTTCTCGTGGCAACTAACACCCTGAAGGTGACTCGATTCATTCAGGGACTCAAGCCCGAAATCTATCGGGATTTGAGCATAGCCGGCGCGCGACAGCTGGAGTTTATGCAAGTTACCGAACGCGCCTTAATTGCCGAGCAAGCAGAGCGGCTAGTTGTGGAAGCCCAGGAAGCGAGGAAAAGGAGAGAGAATCAACAAGGCGGAGGAGGAAACAAGAAGCGCCAATTCTTTGGCAAAGGGCGCTCTAGTCAAGGAAACCGACCGGGCCAACAAAACTGGCGCCCGATGCCGAATCAAGGGCCGACAAATATCTCCAATCGAGCTCAGAATGTTACGCCCCAATGCCAGCAATGCGGGCGCTATCACTTTGGGGTCTGCTATGGAGTGAGGCAACCTCCACAGTGCTACCAATGCGGAAAGATTGGGCATTTCGCTAGGGCATGCCAAGAGAGACAACCCCTGGTGCAGAATCAACCCCAACAGTTGATCCGACCTCCACCGGTACCAGCACGAGTCTAGTCTTTACAGCAGGCCGAAGCCCCAAAATATCAAACTAATCCTACGCCTCCACAGGTCGCGTCCCATGTACTGCATCCGCCCCCAAAAGCCCGTGGAGTCACCGCCACCAGCCGCTACTCACCCGTACCTATAAAACATGTAACCCTGAGCAAAATTGCCCAGTAGGTGAACACCAAAATCATGCGATGCATGCGTGCACATGTCCCCAAATCCCCATATCTCACATGACAAATGCACGCTCATTTTTCTCATATCTCAATACTCAGGGCCCTAGGTTAGACTCGGCACCTCGCGCGCAACATCACATCAATCATCCGGTCACACAGACTCGGAAATCACGTTCCATGGCGGTGGGCACCCCGAGTCGCGTTTTCACGCTGTACCCGGGTAGATAGAGCGATCACGTCTATCTCCCGCCTAATCTCATCTCATGACGGTAGGCACCCCGAGTCGCGCTCCCACGCTGTACCCGGGTAGATAGAACGATCACGTCTATCTCCCGTCAAGTCGAGCAATCCTACGACGGTGGGCAACAAAGCCGAAAACCCGCCAACTATGATTGCAGGCTCTTTGTTTTCGCTTGTCTGGGGCTGTGTTGGTGGGTTCGGGTGCTTTCCTCTACCCTTTGTTGTGCTCGATGTTCTATGTCTCTTCTCCCCCTCACGACGGTCGTCATCACGGTCGTCGTTTCTTCTTTTGAAGAGGGATGATCATCTTGGCACATGTCTGATAGATCCGTTCTCCTGGGGCCGTTGAGACTGCAGAGGTATTCGAGAATCAGTTGTTGACCCTCCGTTAAAGTGTCGACAGTCTTCAACCGCATGAGGAAGCAAGTTGTAGCTCGTGAAGAGGTATGGTCGGGATCGATAAAGCGAGCTAATGTTCGGGGATGTGGGATATGTGGAGCAGGTTCCGTTTGAAGTACCAGAGGTGAAATGGTGGTGGTGGAGTGGTTTGAGTAGTTTGTGGATGAGAAAGATCGAGGTGGATAGGGTGGTGGAGATGGTTTGACGTTTGCTCAGGAACGGAGGAGAGTGTGTCTTCGACTGGGTTCGTCCTGTTGTCCCGAACGGCCACCATAATATCTTCTTTGAATTTTGTGGCGACGGACTCCAGGGCTTGGTTGAAGCGCTCCTCCGTCACAAAGCGGGTATCACCTCCGGGGCCACTAAGGCGCTCCGTTTGCACACGAAGTGTGGCTTGAACTTGGTTCAAGACTTTCGACCGGTCCTCGTAATCCACCCATTTGGGTAGACACTCTGGTCGTTGACGGTAAATCACACAGACTTACTGGGGGAGGTGTAAAACCGGGGCCACTTAGGCTTCCCGTTGACATCGTTCTAGAGTCGTGCTCCAGAAGATGGCCTGATACCGTTGTTGTAATTGATGTTGCAACGGCAGGACTTCCTTCTGATCATAGAAGCACATCAATAAAAGATGCGTCTACAGAAGTTCTGGCATGGTCGCGTAGACATGCACTGTGTGTATAAAATAATGTATGTGTCCTAGAAAAATGGAAAACATTTAGGCAATGAGGACACACTAGACATTAAAGTGCTCAAAAAATACGTGGTATGGGGCTGTGGACCACTGAGTTCAATATCTCCCGCCTCCGAATGAAACGGTGATAGCATATGCGGTTCCCCGTGAGATATTGAAACACTTGTCTTTAGGGAGACAAATGAGTAGCTAGGAAGGGTTGTGCATGCGCCTTTGGACCTTATGAGGCGTCTTCTACCCGGGATCTGAAATAATCAGTCATGTACCTATATTGGTTGTGGTTCGGATAGTTTGTGGTTGAGTTGTAAAGATTTCATCGTGATGCGCTCAAATACCCTCACATACACTCGGGGTTGTTCCTGGGATAGGTGCAGTTGGGATTTACTGAACCATGGAACAAGTATGTGAACAACTCATTGTTGTCCATGCACTAATTTCCTAAGATGACACTCCCCCTCAAAGCATGAAGTTGTGTAAGACACTCTCTTTGAAGCTTAGGCGCTATTTAGGTATCACTCCCTCTATACATTTGCGCTATTCTTAATACCATGTCTTTACTCCCCCCAAATTTATGCGCTTTTTGAGAAATTTCATATTACTACCCTTCAAATCAGGCGCCTTATGATGGATGTGATACTCCCCTTTATATGCGCCTATTGCGCTAATGACTATCACTCCCCCTGAAGTGTATGCGCTCTCTCTCCCTTTTTTTTAAGTAATACGCTCTTTTAAACTGTTTGCGCTCTTTTTCCACTCCCCTAACTAAAATCAGAAAAGAATAGGAAGACCGACTACCCTTAAATGTAAGCGCGAGTGAGAATAAGTCTTACTTCCTGTGAAAAGCAAGAGTAAAGAATATGAAGTCTGACTCCTTAGAAATTTATGCGCTTTGTGAAATTCAAATCGGCCTTCGTTAAAATGGTATCTTTTTCAATTCCGTGTGCAATATGCATTTTGAATTTTAAAGTTTTGAAAATTGCATATTTAAAATGTACCACTGTGAAAAAGGTATTTTTCAATTCAGCTCGTATGCGTATGCAATTTTAAATTTATCGGAAATATTTTTTTTTTTTCATACGCAAAATTAGAATATACCTTTGTGTTGTGAAAATACCGAAAACTTTAAATGTTACAGTTACGAAAACATTTTAAACATGAAATATGTGTAACTGCGAGATTTGAAGTGCAAAATTTTTCAGTATTAATTTTTGAAAGGTGGCAAGACTCAAAATTATTTAAAACAAATAGGGAATTTTTTTTAAAAAAATAATTCACGATAATTTCGAAAACTCCCCCTGAATGAAAAGTTCGAATTTTAAGTTCGGTCTTGCTCCCCCTCAATATTTAAAATTTTTTTAAAATAATGCTCCCCAACAATATTTTGAAGTTAATTTTACTCCCCCTCGATTAATGTCCCCGAGTTTTAAGAAATATTATTTTAAAACTCTTATAAATTTTCTAGAGGCACATAATCGAGGTTTCTTCCCCTACGTTAAAGCATATCTCGAAAAAGAAAATTCATACCCTCCACTTGAGCTTTATTTTAAAACTTTTATTTATTTAAAATAAAATAAAATATACGTTACCAGACCAGGTTCTGAACTGACATGTTCAGAAGCTTTGCTAGAGTAGGCTCGGGTCCTACACCGCTTTCATGTAGAAGCCTTCATCGTGAACGGACGGGTCCCGAACTGTTGTATCCGGGAGCCTTGCGGTTGCTCGTCATCTCATACCCACCATGTATGTGGAGCAACCTCTGTTACCACACCTGATGGGACTGCAAAACAACTAAGTTTTTGGTACCCAGTTTTGAGTGGGTCCTTTATCGTTGTTAGTAGAAATGCACATTCTAGATGAGGAGGCCAAATCAAATTTTACGTCAACCTTTACAGGAGTCTTTGATTTAGGCATCCACAGTTGCCTTTGTGTATTCTTAGGAATCCACGTGTAGTTTAGTTTGGCCGAGTGTGGGGACAATGAATTTGATCTAGGAATGGTGCGTTGTAATGCAGTCTTTTCATCACTTCTTCGTGAGTGATCAAATATGTTAAACGGTGAGAAGAAGGATGAAGAATTTCAAAATTTTCAATATTTTCATCACGACTATTGCTTTCAAATAAAAGTTTTGAAAAAGAAGAGTCATGGCAATAGTCGTGTTCTTGTTTAAAAGATGTTCTCCCTGAAAAGAATTTATCACTTTAAAAGTCGCAGGGAGAAGGCGTTGAAAGCTCGGAGTGTTTTTTTTTTTTTTAAAAAGAGTTTTGAGGTTGTGGAATTAGAGGGTGATGCATTCTTCTTTAAAAAGGAATTCTCCCTCGTCCATTTCCTCCCGTTTTGGAGTTAAAAACACTCTATCTAAATGGACTTTGGAGTTTTCTTAGTTGCTGAAAGATTCTTCATCTCGGAATCTGATCAAGAAGTTGCCTATTTTGTTCTATTAAAGCTCTCCTTTCAGCTGCAAAACTTTGTCGTTCAGACTCCAAAGTTATGCTGCGGTCTGCAAATTTCTCAGTAATTGCCGGAATATATGGAGCGGAAGCACTTGTCTAGGCAGTTAGAGAATTATTAAACTCATTTGCTCTATACGAGAGATTGTCCTCCAGTAATTGAATTTTGGAGAGTAATTTCACTCGTTCCTCATAGAGCCAATTATATTTTGCAGACCACGCACCTCGCTCACACTCAGAGGTATCTAGGCTTTTGATTAGATCTCTAATTTGGGTCTCAAGATGTACACCTTGAGATTCCAATTTCGAGACATTTTCTTCAGTATTAATCGAACGTGTCATTTAACATCCCTTTTCTATGAGGTTCTGAGTAAGGACACGTTGATTGTTTTCTAGCCTAGATTTTAACTCATTGACTGTTTTATTCCTGTTCAGTTCACTGGTAGACAATTCTTTAGTATGCTCAATAATTTATAAATCATATTTTGCTACCTTAGATGATAAACAATCAATGATTTCGTGTGTCTCTTTTAGCTGCATCTCAAGGATTTCCTCCTTTTGATGACTACTTAGATCACACTTACTCTTTGCTTGGGATCCTTCAGGCCTTTTGCCCTTTAAAGATCTTTGCTAAGTTCATTCAAAGCAATGATACACTTAAAGAGTTCATTTTCCAAGTCGGAAGAGTTTACCTCTGAGTCAGATGAAGCGAAGTCCTCCACTTTTCTTTCGAAGCATCCATATATTTTTTAATTTATTTTATGAGGGTTGCTAGGCTTGGATCGACGTGTTAGTTGAGTAGGTCTAAACGAATTTTGGTTCGAGCAGTTAAAAGAAAGAATCTAAGTATTGTTGCCGAGAAGTTTTATACCGAAAAGTTCTAACTTTTGCTCATTGAAAATTTTCAAAGTGTAAGTTTTCGCAAAGAAGAAAAAAAATTTTCGTAAAAAGATAGCTCATCGTAAAAAATTTCGAAACAGTGAAATGCCGAAAAGTTCCTAAGGTGAATACCGAAAACTTTTTCTGTACCGAAAAGTTTTAGTGTCTAACCCGAAAACTTTTGAGTTTCGAGTGTCACAGAATGCCAGAACTTTTTGAAAAAAAATTTCGAAGATTTTTACGAAACTGAAACAGTTAAATACCGAAAACTTTTTTAAAATCATTTGTGAAAACTTGTAAGAGTAATACCGAAAACATTCTATGAAGTAGATAACCCTCGGTTAAACAGTACTGACCCGAAAAGTTTTGTACCCGAATTTTTTTTTATTATTATTTTTTTGAAAACTTTTCGGATGAACAGTACATGAACAGTACCGAAAAGTCTTATACCGAAAACTTTTCGGTTGAACAGTACCGAAAAGATTTTTTTTATTTAATTTTTTTATTATTATTATTTGTCTTTATTTTTAATTTAATTTTTTTTTATACCGAAAACTTTTCGGATGAACAGTACCGAAAAGTCTTATACCGAAAACTTTTCGGTTGAACAGTACCGAAAAGATTTTTTTTATTTAATTTTTTTTATTATTATTTTTTTATACCGAAAACTTTTCGGATGAACAGTACCGAAAAGTCTTATACCGAAAACTTTTCGGTTGAACAGTACAGAAAATAAATTTTTTTTTTTTTTAAGTTTTCGGATGAACAGTAGTACCGAAAAGTACTGTAGCACCGAAAACTTTTGCGCATGAACAGTAGTACCGAAAACTACTGTAGCACCGAAAACTTTTTTTTTTTTTTTTTTCGTATCGAAAGTTTTCGGGTGAACAGTAGTACCGAAAACTTTTGCGCATGAACAGTAGTACCGAAAACTACTGTAGCACCGAAAACTGTTTTTTTTTTTTTTTTTTTATCGAAAACTTTTCGGATGAACAGTAGTACCGAAAAGTACTGTAGCGCCGAAAACAGTACCGAAAAGGTTTTTTTTTTTTTTTTTTATCGAAAACTTTTCGGTTGAACAGTAGTACCGAAAAGTACTGTAGCGCCGAAAACAGTACCGAAAATTTTTTTTTTTTTTTTTTTTTTTTTTTTTTTTTTACCGAAAACTTTTCGGATGAATAGTAGTACCGAAAACTACTGTAGCTGCAAAAATCATACTGTAGCGCCGAAAACCTCTAATGCCGAGAACTTATTCCTACAGACTTAAATATTTCTGGTACCGAAAACATAAGTTCTAGTACCGAAAACATAAATCTGGATTTAAAAATTAGCTCTAAAACTTCTTAAAGTGCTGTAAACAGCTTGTTTTGAGTTCAAAAGATAAAAATCAGTGAAAGAACACTCACAACTCCATCTCAAACCCAAAGACGAAGCAAAAAAAATTTTAAAAGGCTCAACAGTTCGAAAATGGGTTTGAAGAAAAAGGCAACAAAACTTCTAAAAATTGAACCAAAAATCCGTTTAGATACCTTGCTCGTTAACACGGTGGCTCTGATACCACTTGTAGGTCACCAAAACCCAGCAACCCTCGGGATTTATATGGAATTTGCTCTCTTCTCTCCTTTATTTGTTTTCTTGATAGAACAGTGAGAGAGAGAGAGGTGGCGGCTGCTCCTTTCAAGTGGGTTCTTTGATTCAATGAAGGATAATTACAAGTGGAAGCCCTAACCCACTTTTATGCCAATATTTTGGCATAATTACACTTTTGGTCCCTAGACAAACTAAACATCTAATATAATGAGCCTAAGTCTAAAACAACAATACCAATAAATATTTCAAGTATACAAAGACCCAAAAGACTAAAAGAACACAACTAAAAATATTCCTAACAATGCTGCTATCGCAAGCATAATGCGAATGGACTTTATCATCGCGACTGGTGAAAAGGTCTCCTCATAGTCAATACCCTCTTTTTGACTATACCCTTTCGCTACAAGCCTAGCTTTGTACGTTTCCACCTGTCCGTCAGATCCAATCTTCTTCTTGTAGATTCATTTGTACCCGATCGATCTAAAACCATTGGGTAGGTCTACAAGTGTCCAAACCTGGTTTGAATACATAGACTCCATTTCGGCTTACATAGCCTCAAGCCACTTGAGGGAGTCTGTACGGTAATTGCCTGGTCGTAGGTGATGGGATCGTCCACGACGCATCCCTCCATCGCAGCATCCCCATGCTCGACGTGTATCATACCATATCTCTCAGGCATTTGAGATATCCTACTAGACCTGCGCAATTGCGGCTGAGCCGGGTTTTCTAGAACGTCGTCTAGCGACTCTGTAACAACTGGAGTTGATTCGTCGCTCAACGCACCAATAGATATTTCACGCCCTTTACCACCTTCGCTAACGAACTCTTCTTCCATGAAGGTGGTGCGTAAAGCGACAAACACCCTGTGTTCGTCTGGAACGTAAAAGTAGTACCCCATTGAGTCCTCGGGGTATCCGGCGAATCTGGCCATAATCGACCTTGATTCTAACTTGTCTGCCTGTAACTTTTTCACAAAGGCGGGGCAACCCCAGATCCTAATGTGATTCAGACTTGCCTTATGATTATGCCAAGCTTCGTAAGGGATCCTGTCGGCAGAACGGGTAGGTATCCTGTTAAGGATATAGGCTGTTGTCTCTAAAGCATAACCCCACAACGAAATGGGGAGATCTGTGTAACTCATCATTGACCGAACCATATCCAGAAGCGTTTGGTTTCTTCGCTCGGGTACGCCATTTAATTGTGGCGTGCCGGGAGGTAGGGGTGAGCATGGGGCGGTTAGGGCGGTTTTTAGTCAAATTTTAACCCGACCCGATGTATTGCGGTTTTTAATAATATACCCCAAACCCGATCATAAAAATTTTAACCCGATACACTGCGGTTTGCTTGGGTTGGTTGGGTTGGGGCGGTTTTTGCGAGTTTTAACCCGATACACTGTATAACGATGCCATTTTCTCTGAGAAAAGCATCGAACTCAAGGCTCATATATTCGCCGCCTCGATCTAATTGAACGGTTTTAATGACCTTGCCAGTTTGCTTCTCCACTAACGCTTCATACTCCTTGAACATTTCAAGAGCTTCGGACTTTTGTCTCATCAAATAGACAGTCCCGTAGCGGGACAGATCGTCCGTAAACGTAATGAAGTAGCGGCAATTACCTCGGGCCGTTACTCTAAACGGTCCGCATACATCAGTGTGGATTAAACCCAACACTTATGTGGCCCTAGTAAAAGTTGGGATCATTTTGCCTAGGATGCAAGACTGACAAGTTGGGATCGGGCCTGATTTCGCTGTGCGAATCAGACCGTCCTTTTCCATCTTGTCAATCTTCGCTTCCCCTGCGTGACCCAATCGTAGATGCCAGATGTATCGCTCGTTCGACCACGTCGACGAGTTGGTAATTGCATTTACAGTTTCCACCTTATTTATTAGATTGACGTAATATAAACCATTTATTAATGTTGCCTTTCCAACGTTTTCATTTCTAAAATAAATATGGCAAACATCATCAATAAATCGAAACTCATAACCAAGTCTGCTCAAAACAGGAATCGAAACAATGTTTTTAAGCCCCTTGGGCAAAACCAAAACATCAGAAAGTTCTAAAGAATGCAAAGATGATAAAAGCAAAGTCTTCGATCCCACGTGCATTGCTGCAACACTATGTCCGCTGCCGACGTTGATCGAGACCTCACCAGCTCGAAGCTTCCTACTTCGTTCAAGACCCTGGTTCAAAACACAAATATGGGAGCTAGCCCCTGAGTCAAGTATCTATGAAGTAGA
Organism: Lindernia subracemosa; assembly: GCA_028392965.1. Taxonomy (NCBI): domain Eukaryota; kingdom Viridiplantae; phylum Streptophyta; class Magnoliopsida; order Lamiales; family Linderniaceae; genus Vandellia; species Vandellia subracemosa. The sequence goes on from JAQPCC010000060.1 coordinate 751,838, forward strand.
ATACACAGAACATTTAGCTTCGAAAACTAATTGCAACCCTGAAGCGTTAGAAGATGCCTTCAGCTTAGGACAATCGCGCTTCCAGTGACCCAGCTGCTAGCAATGGAGGCACTTGTCAGTGGGCTTCGCGCCCGACTTAACAGCCTTCTTCGATTTCGCCTTCTTGGCGATTCTACCCTTTGACCCGCTGTGCTTGCTCGGCTTCTTCTTCGACCCCTTGGACCGAGTAGTCGCAACAAGTGCCACTTCCTTGCCCTTACCCTTATCGTTGCGATACTGAGTACTGGCTGCAACCAACTGATTGATCAGGTCAGGTATCGAATACTCCCGATTGTTCAGGTTGCAGTTCACCACGAACTGGTGGAAGGACGGTGGGAGGGACTGTAGTATGATGTCGATCTTCACCTCGTGAGGCAAACCAAATGTCAGCGCATCCAATCGCTCCATGTACTCATTTAGCTTCAGTAAGTGAGCATGGACATCACCACCCTCTGCGAGCTTTGTGTTGAAGAGACTATGCGTGATGGCGTAGCGAGCGCTCCTAGACGACTCACCATAAAGCCCAGCTAAATGCACCTGTATCTCTTTAACACTCATGAACTGATGCTGACGCTGCAACTCTGGGCTCATAGCCGATAGCATGTAGGAGTGGACCTTGCCAGCATCCTCAACCCACTTATCGTGGAACTGCAGGTCTTGCTCAGTCGAATCAGCATTGGGAGTCAAAGGCTCCTCGATGTCCAAGACATACTCCAATTTTTCTAATCTGAGGACGATCCTCAGATTTCTTAGCCAATAAACATAATTTGGTCCCACCAAACAATGTTTTTCCAAAAGTACGGGTAATGGGTTTGTCATCGTATAATATAGAGAAGAAAATAAACTGCAGAAAGAAAAACAGATAGTTAGGATTGGAAGTGTTTAATCAGACTAAAATAGGACTTTAATTTTTCGTCTGACTCCGACTATTTTTCTCGAAATCCTGTCTCCCGTTAGGAATTTCGGAAACCTCGTTGAGTAGTTTCATAGTGGCATTGATTTACCCGCACTGCATCAAACTAGCCTCAACTTAACAGTTTATTGGTATATTTGATCAGCCAGGTACGTGTCCCACACGATTCTGTCACACAGAAGTTTCAACGAATTTGTCTCAGTCAGGGTCCTTCGGCCTGTAACTCAGACTTCTTGGGAATGACTGTCCAAGTGCTACCTATCAACGTCCTGCTAACCTTCTACTTTTGATGAACTTCGCCTCCATAGGATAACACTTTGTAAGAGGACGAAGAGTGGTTGGCTAGCGGCATTATAAAAAATGCATCCAAATACGTTCACATCAAAGGCGAGGGTTTTAGTGCCGTAACTCGGTCAACCAAAACCGTACCCCTATGTCGTAACGTTTTTGGACTTGATAGAAGACAGGAGCCCCGCCCCTTTACTCACTTGATATTTTAAAGTCTAACTTCGGGAGAATCCTCACAGATAAGAACGAGCACATTATGCATGATATCACGTTCGAAACCAACACGCATATAATAGACTTTAATAGTAAACCTAGTTTCAACCTATTAAAGTAAATGTGAAAGAGCGGGGATATTTCTACTTCTATCCTATTTGTACAAAAAGAAAACTCTAGTTTTATCCTATTTGTACACCTCGGCCACCGTCTTGTTCGTTCGTCTCATCTCGATCGTCTCTCGTTCGGCCGTCAATCCTGTACTGCAATAGCCTATGACGGGCAGCGCCGCGCGCTGCGCGCGCGGCCTGCCTCGCGTGCCGCACGCCCATGCGCGTGGCCATGCCAGGCCTGTGCGCTACGCGCGGCTGTGCCCGTGGCCGGCCAACGCCGCGCGCTGCGCACGGCCATGCCCTGGGCCGCACGCTCCGTGCGTCCAGGCCTGGCCAGACCAGTGCCTATGCGTGGCCGGCCAGCGCCGCGCGCCCATGCGGAAGCTGAGGCCGAGTAAAGGAGCGAAATCTGTGAGTATGATTGCAATGTGTGCTGTATGTGCTATACGTAACATTATGTGCTATTATGTGATCGATTTGTGAATACGTGATTTACGTGATTGGACAGTATGTCAATTGTGTTGAGTACATTATATGATTCGATTTAATGTTGATACGTGGAAGGTAAATCGATGTTATGTATTTTACGTGCGATAAATGAGTATATGTTATGCATCATGAAAGGCATGAAAGTAAAGAAAAGACTGTTATGACCGATATGACTTCGGAAGATGAGTGCTCGATGGATGATGCTATGGAAGTTTGTCCCTATAAATCGGGGGACCACAAAGTCCTGTACATGCACTATATGTATATGTTATGCTACAGAGTCCCATGCATGGGCGCACAGACACTCTACGATCGATGTCCTGAGTCAAAGCTGGTTCATAACAGAAAGATAAAACGGGCGAGCATATAGATGCATGTGCTACGATTATATATGTTCATGTGAACGATTATATGAACGAGTATGTGAGTACATGTTTAGATGGAAAGGTTATATGAAATTTTGATCGATGTATTCACGTTACTACCTTATGGATTGATATGTTGCGATCATACTCTGAATTGTTGTTTGACAGTTTTGTATTGTAGATTGAAGTGAGCTCATTTTGGTAGCATGGAGTCAAGGTCGGCCGGCTATATTCTCGTCCTTCTCCCTCCGCTCATCGTTTGCATATAGTTCATAAAAGATCAGAGTGTGATGGTGTTCAAGTTTTAAACAGACTCTGATATGTACATATATGTATATATATATGACTTATGTTGCGCGTTTTGAAAAGCGAAAATTTTTATGCGAAATTACTTTCGTAAATGCGTGATTTATGTGTTTATGAGAGGGAGCCCCACACATAAGGACTTCGCCTTTTCGTCTAGTTTTTGGAAAAGCATGCCATTTACCTGTCGAGCTAGAACATCGTGCATATTGGGCTGTTAAGAAACTTAATTTTGATTCTTTTGAGGCAGGTAAAAACAGGTTGCTCTAGCTGAACGAGATGGAAGAGTTTCGCCAAAACGCATACGAGAATGCGAAGCTGAACAAGGAACGAACGGAGGAATGGCATGATTAGAGAATCGTAAAAAGGGAGTTCAAAGTCGGAGATCATGTTTTAGTTTTCAACTCCCGTCTGCGATTGTTTCCAGGGAAGCTGAAAAGTAAATGGTGTGGGCCTTATGTAGTGGAGAAGGTGTATCCATCTGGAGCTGTGCAAGTCCTCATCAATGGGAAAGACTCGCATACGGTCAATGCACAACGCTTAAAATTATACGATGATCGGGAATTAGGGGTAACGATCGCGGTTTATCTTGTCGAACCCGTTACTACTAACATTGCTGCTTTTAGTCGTTCTACGTCTTTTAGGGACACCTCGTCTAGAGAGAATACCAGCGAGCTGAAGGACCTCCAGAACCACGAAGCAAGCCGAGATGTCGATCCTCCTTGATCGGGTCGAAAGTTGAGCTAACGACTATAAAAACAGCGCTTCTTGGGAGGCAACCCAAGTATTATCGACGCATATTTATATTTCAATCCTATCTTTATCTTTTATTATATATCTAGAATTCGTTATCACGCTGTTCGTTTAGTCATGTTTCCTCACAGGATCGTAGCAAGTTTGGGGGTGGTCCGTCACAAAGAGGTAGCTCGTTTACTGTGGAGCGACCAAAGTCTTTGTTAGATCCGTTCTTGTTGGAAGTATTTTATAGTGTTCAATAATCAAGTTATCTTTGTCTAGGGACTTAATTGTAATATATGTATAGTTAGGGACTAGAATGCAAATATACCAATATTGATTGGTATATATAGGGCAAGTGTGTGTAAAATACACACAACTTGAGTTTAGCTTTCTCTCACTAGAAACACTCTCTCTAATCACTATTTAGGCTAGGGTTAATTGTAGAGAGAGAAAGAGGTTGATTGGAGAGAAAGTTTGTGTTTAATGAAGATTTGATTGATAATTACCCAAATGCTTCCGCTCAATCTTGTTCAAGGTAATTTCGATTAGATCTATGCTCAAGTTCATCATTGGATGTTAAAAACGGACCTAACAATTGGTATCAGAGCCAAAATCGTGTGAATTGATCATTTTTTACTTGCTGAAATTTGTTTTTCCTATGATGTTCTTCACGAAAAAAAAATTTTTTTTTTTCTCGCATGCTACAGTGATCGCGCTGAAATTGATTTCGTATGTTGTTTTGATCTCTGATTCTCGTATGATATTGAGCGAAAACGTTGAGTGAATGAATTGATATGTGTTAATTGCGATTACTTTCAATTAATCTAGATTAATTTGGACTGAAACTCGATTTTCGATCGAACATTGATTTTTAATCTTCAAACTGTTCATGTGAGGATCTCGATAAATTGCTTATGTTTTGCTCATAATTGTGTTAATCGAGTGTTTTTACATGATTACCCAGTGTATTCCGATCGAATCTCTGTGATATATGTGTTAATTGAATCAATCTGTGAATTAAATATTCGACATTTCAATGTTTTCGGACCATGCTTAAGAAATTGTTTGTCGTATCACGTTGCTTCTCGCATTGACCAAATTTTCGTTTCCCTCACAGTCATATCTATTTTCGTATTGACCACAAAGTTTTCGTACACTGTAGCTATCGCAAAAATAGTCTTTTTCTCGCATGAGCTTTGGTTCCATACGAAAAATGTTAAAAGTTTTCGAACGCTACAGTGACTAAGAAAATTTTATATACGAAAACCTTGATTTTCATACAAATATTTTTTCTCGTACGAAAAAGTTTGAATACGAAAAAAAAAAAAAGTGCGTACGAAAAAAAAAAAGGAAAAGTTTCCCATACGAAAAAAAAGTTTTCGTACGAAGAAGGGTCCAATACGAAAAACATTTTGCTTTGACTTTCGTACGAAAAACTTGGATATGAAAATTTTTGAAGTTTTCACATACGAAAATCTTTCTATGCTTTGATACGAAAAACTTCCCATACGAAATTTGTTTAAAGTACGAAAATATTCTTGAAAATTATATTGATACGAAAATAAACCAGTTTCCGCGTACGAAAAATATTCGTTATACGAAAAAGTCATTTGATACGAAAATTAATTTTTCTCGTACGAAATATATCAATACGAAAATCTCTTGATTTCAAGTTTTCATCCGAAAAAGATTTTCGCATACTACTGACCCGAAAATGTTTTTCGCAAGCTACTGTTCATTCGAAAAACTTTTTCGCACACCAAAAATATTTTGTCGTACGAAAACATATACGAAAAATATTTTGTCGTACGAAAACAAATACGAAAAACATTTTTTTGTCGTACGAAAACACGAAAAATATTTTTCAAAGTTTTCGAACGCTACAGTGAATACGAAAACTTTTATCGTCCGAAAATCTATACGAAAAATATTTGTGATACGAAAACCTTTACTAAAAATTTTCGTATGAATATTTTATTATTTATTTAAAGTTTTCGTATCCCCTCTCATACGAAAAACTCTTATAATACGAAAAAATATTTACACATGCGAAAACTTATGATGGGAAAAGATTTTCGATACCGCAAAGCTTTCGATAGTTTTAGGTAAAAAAAAAAAAAAAAAGTCAAAAGGATTCCTGGTTCATTCGAAAAAGTTTTGGGTAACAAAATTTTTTTTGGACTGGTAAAATTTTTCGGTACAAAAATTATTCTCGGTATAAGTTTTTTTCTAATCATTTCAAATTTTTTTGATACCTAAACTTCTGAAAACTTAATCCTTCGAAAATCTATTCGAACACATTGATCCAAAATTTAATGTCAATTCAAAAACACGATAACGATCAAAAACATCCAACCCAAAAAGTAAATATGGAAGCCAACTACTTGATAAAAATCAAAGAATTAGAAGCTAGGCTAGAAAATAATTACAACTGCTTAGTTAAGAGTTTAGAAGAAAAATCTATTCTTAAAAATAAACTAACAATAGTACAAGAAAGGCTGACGAGCTTAAAGACAAGGGTCGCACAACAAGAATCAACTATAAGCGAACTTACAAAAGAATTATCTACATGTAGAGATGAAAAAATAAATAGTGCAGCCCAAAATAAAAGTCTTCTTGAACAAAGAAATCAATTATATTCAAAAATTAAAGAATTAGAAGATGTTCTAGCTAAACGAGGACAAACTGAGCAACACCAAATAAAAGAAACTATATTGTGTCTAAATAAGTCGACTCAAACAATTGAGTCCGTGCCAAACCAGGAACATTCTATACAATCTATAAAACCCGAATCTAAGAATGGCTCTATCCCAGAAAATACTTGCAAAATTGTTGAATTAAATTCTCTTCTGGAATCAGAACGTAAAGAGTTTCGAGCAAAAATGGATAAGCTTTTAAAGGAGAATTCATTTCTCAAATATTCCTTAGAAAATGGCACAACTACAACCATTCATCCTGTAAAACCTGAACCTTTAAACGATATATCTTCTAAACAGGATCAGAAAACTCAAATGACTAAACCTATAAAGCAGGAAAGAATAGAGCAAGACAATTCATTTTCTATTACAATAAACAAAATTGTTCCTAACTCTATTCTTCCTCCAAAAATTCCTAAAGTCATTCCAAAGATAAAGCAAGAAGCTACTAAAGCTAAAACAGACAATAATTACACATTCTCTATTAAAACTGAAACGTCCAAAAGTAATAATTGTCTAAACAAAAGTAGCTCATTTAGTACACATTACAAAGTGAATGATGTGAGTCTAGAAGGTAGGAAATACGACACTTCTATACTTAATGCTATTGATTCTATAAGCTCGTATTCCTCTCTCAAGTACCCGGTCAAAGTCAAATCCGAATTGCATCTTAAGCGACTGGCGAAAGAGAAAATTTTCTCTTCTACAAAAAGACACACATTCACCGATGCTGAAAAGTTAAATTTCAAAAAGGTACAACAAATTTGGAAACCTAAGCTACAAATGGAAATAAGTAGTCCTCGACAAATGTGGATTCCTATGACTGCTTTCTGTGATAATTTTGCTTCCAAATTTGAACCTTATATGCATAATTGTTTCACTGCTAACCAGGGAGGACCCGTCCAAAAATGGGTATCAAAGTCCCGATAATTTCTTTTGCAGTTTCCCGATCATACATGGTAAATAGACGACGATTGCTCCACATGTATGGTCGGTATGCAATGATGAGCAGTCGCACAAGACCCCGACACGTGTGGTATTCGGTTTGCTCCACACATGTGATCGGTATGTGACGTGAGCAAACACACAAAATCAAGACTATTCCAAAGCTCTTGATTTGACATTGTTTTTAGTTTTATCTTTCTGTTCAAAAAAAAAAAAAAAAAAAAAGCCATAAAAAAAAAATGGGGAGAAAAAGAAAAAAATAAGGCCATTAAAAAAAAATAATAATAATAATAATAATATAAAAATAAGGCCATAAAAAAAAAATTAAATAAATAAAAATAAGGCCATAAAAAAAAAAAAAAAAAAAGGGGGAGTGGAAAGAAAAGGGGCAAGAATTTCAAAAGAGCGTATTACCATAGTTAATTGTAAAAAGCGCATACGTTTTAGGGGGAGTGATACTCATAAGTGCATACTTAAAAGGCGCACATTTTAAAGGGGGAGTGATACTTCATTTACTAAAGGCGCTTGACCTGAAAGAAAGTAATATGCAAATTTCTACAAGAAAGCACATGTTTAGGGATTAGAACTCAAATTTTAATTAAAACTCAAATTTTCTCTCCAATTATCCTCTTTCTCTCTCTACAATTAACCCTAGCTTAGATAGTGATTAGAGAGAGTGTTTCTAGTGAGAGAAAGCTAAACTCAAGTTCTGTGTATTTTACACACACTTGCCCTATATATACCAATCAATATTGGTATATTTGCATTCTAGTCCCTAACTATACATATATTACAATTAAGTCCCTAGACAAAGATAACTTGATTATTGAACACTATAAAATACTTCCAACAATCTCCCCCTTAGTGTTCAATTATAATTGAAGCACCGTTGTCTTTGTCTCTCGATTCTTCAGTCTTCGTCATCAGTTGAACACAACAGAATAATTTCCAACAATCTCCCCCTTTGTGCTCAACTTTGAATTTGACACGGTCTTTGTTGCTGTTTGAAGAAATATCTGAGAGCGTCTGGAGAATCTTCAGTCTCCCCCTATTTACATGCACCCTCATTTTCTTCTTTGCAACTTGAATATTCGTCACCTTCTTGCATATATCAGAGTCGCGCGGATCATCAGCATTGACTTGTCGTGTATGCTCGAACCATGGAGAGAGGTCTTGTTTGTTGTGGTTCAGCACGTGCATTGAAAGCTTGGCTTCTTTAATGAGTTCACATGCTCGGCCTCCTTGATATACTTCTCCCCCTCATGGCGATTCATTTGTATCGTCATGCTGTGTGATCAAGGTGATCCTGTGTACGCTGAACGTATTGGCGTTGAATTCCGAATGAAGTACCTGAAAAACGGGACAGACGACCGAACATCGTGAAACATCCCTAGATGTCACTCTTGGTCGTTGATGCAAAGTCACACAGACTTGCATTTGAAGGGACTACGGGGCCACATAGGCAACCCGTTGACATCATTCTAGAGTCGTGCTCCAGAAGATGGCCTGCTACCGTTGTTGTTTTGATGTTGCAACGGCAGGACTTCCTTCTGATCATAGAAGCACATCATTTAATGATGCGTCTACAGAAGTTCTGGCAAGGTCACGTAGACCAGCAATATGTGTGTAAAAGAATGTATGTGTCCTAGAAAAGTGGAAAACATTTAGGCGATGAGGACACACTAGACATTTACGTGTTCAAGAAAGTCGTGGTATGGGGCTGTGGACCACTTAGTTCAATATCTCCCGTTTCCAAATGAAACGGTGATAGCATATGCGGTTCCCCGTGATATATTGAAACATATGTCTTTTGGGAGACAAATGAGTAGCGGAGGAAGGTTGTGCATGCGCCTTTGGACCAGATGAGGCGTCTTCTACCCGGGATCTGATAAATCAGTCATGTACCTATATTGGTTGTAGTCCGGATAGTTTGTGGTTGAGTTGTAAGGATGTCATCGTGATACGCTCAATACCCTCACATACACTCGGGGTTTGTTCCTGGGTTAGGATCAGTTGGGTCGACTGAACCTTTGGAACATGTATGTGAACAACTCTTTTGTGTCCAGGCGTTTTATTGACATTTAGGTAGCAGTCCCTCTTAAAAGCATGAAGTTTGTAACACTCCCCCTAAATAGTTGCGCTATTTCTAATATGATGCCCTTGCTCCCCCTAAAGTTGTGCGCTCTTGTAGATTTTTGCCTATTACTTTCCTTCAAGTTATGCGTCTTTTGTGATTGAAGCACACTCCCCCTTTTGAACATTGCGCGCCTTTTTGATATTGCGCTTATGAGTATTACTTCCCCTGAAACATATGCGCTTTTTACAATAAACTATGGTAATACGCTCTTTTGAAACTCTTGCAGCTTTTCTATCCACTTCCCTTTTTTTTTTTTTTTATGGCCTTATTTATTTATTTTTTTTTATGGCCTTATTTTTATTATTTTTTTCTTCTTTTTTTTTATGGCCTTATTTTTCTTTTTTTTTTAATGGCCTTATTTTTCTTTATTTATTATTTTTTTTTATGGCCTTATTTTTATTTTTTCTCTTTTTTTTTATGGCCTTATTTTTCTTTTTTTTTAATGGCCTTATTTTTCTTTTTCTCCCCTTTTTTTTATGGCCTCCTTTTTTTTTATTGCCTCTTCTCTTTTTTTTTTTTTTTATGAACAGAAAAATAAAAAGAAAAACAATGTCAAATCAAGAACTTTGGAATAGTCTTGATTTGGTTTGTTTGTTCACGTCACAATCCGATCACGTGTGTGGAGAAAACCTAATACCACACGTGTCGGGGTCTTGTGCGACTGCTCATCATCGCATACCGACCATACATGTGGAGCAATCGTCGTCTATTTACCATGTATGATCGGGATCCTGCAAAACAAATTATCGGGACTTTGGTACCCACTTTTGGACGGGTCCTCCCTTATTAGCAGTGAAACAATTATGCATTTAAGGTTCAAATTTGAAAGCAAAATTATCACATAAAGCAGTCATAGGAATCCACATTTGTCGAGGACTACTTATTTCCATTTGTAGCTTAGGTTTCCAAATTTGTTGTACCTTTTTGAAATTTAACTTGTCAGCATCGGTGAATGTGTGTCTTTTTGTAGAAGAGAAAATTTTCTCTTTCGCCAGTCGCTTAAGATGCAATTCGGATTTGACTTTGACCGGGTACTTGAGAGAGGAATACGAGCTTATAGAATCAATAGCATTAAGTATAGAAGTGTCGTATTTCCTACCTTCTAGACTCACATCATTCACTTTGTAATGTGTATTAAATGAGCTACTTTTGTTTAGACAATTATTACTTTTGGACGTTTCAGTTTTAATATAGAATGTGTACTTATTGTCTGTTTTAGCTTTAGTAGCTTCTTGCTTTATCTTTGGAATGACTTTAGGAATTTTTGGAGGAAGAATAGAGTTAGGAACAATTTTGTTTATTGTAATAGAAAATGAATTGTCTTGCTCTATCCTTTCCTGCTTTATAGGTTTAGTCATTTGAGTTTTCTGATCCTGTTTAGAAGATATATCGTTTAAAGGTTCAGGTTTTACAGGATGAATGGTTGTAGTTGTGCCCTTTTCTAAGGAATATTTGAGAAATTAATTCTCCTTTAAAAGCTTATCCATTTTTGTTCGAAACTCTTTACGTTCTGATTCCAGAAGAGTGTTAGGAATATTTTCTAGTGTTCAATAATCATGTTATCTTTGTCTAGGGACTTAATTGTATTTTATGTAAATATAGGGACTAAAGTGTAAATATACCAAAGTATGCTTTGGTATATATAGGGCAAGTGTGTGTAAAATACACATAACTTGAGTAAGAGCTTTCTCTCACTAGAATATCTCTCTCACCATCATCATTAATTAGGGCTTAATTGTAGAGAGAGAAAGGGATTGCTTGTAGAGAAAGCTTGGTGATTAATGAAGATTGATTGATAATTACCCAAGTCTTCCGCGCGTTAATTACAAGGTAATTCTTCATCAATCTATTCTCAAGTTCTTCGTTGGATGTGAAAATCTGGGAATTACAATTGGTATCAGAGCAAACGTGTTAGAATTGAATCGATTTGAGTTGAAATTGAGGTTTACGATGCTTGTTTTGAGCTGAATTTAAGGTTTACGATAGTCACTGTTCATCGCGATTTAAAGCTCATCGTAAACTGTTGATTGATCTTTTGAGCTGCTTGCTTAGGTGTTTACGATGAATTCACTGTTTGCGATGATTAATTGTTGATTAATTTGACTGATTGAAGCTGAAATTGGACTAATTGTGTTGACTTTCGATCGAATTGTTCTTATAATCTTCAAAATGTTCATGTGAAAAACTCGAAAATTCTATATGTTTTGCTTTGAACTGGTTTAATCGAGTGTTTTTACATGTTTAATTGCTGTTTTCGATCGATTATCGAGCTTAATTTGAGAATTTAAGTGTTTTTGATCTAACATATACTGTATTTGTAAAGTTTACGAATAAAAATTTAGTTTACGAACAGAAAACTTTACGATCAAAGCTTTATAGTTTATGGTCAAAGCATTTAAGTTTACGGTCAACGAAAGGTTTACGAAAGCTTTTCAATCGTAAACCTCGTTTACGATCCCAACAGTGGGTGAAGTCAAAGTCTACTTTTCGGTCAAAGGCTAAAGTCAAAGTTAATTTTAACTTTTACAGTGTGTAAAGGTTTACGAATACTTTTCATTCGTAAACTTTTCTTTACGAAGGAACTGTTTACGAAAGCTTTTCAATCGTAAACTTTACTTTACGAAGGTACTGTTTACAAATAACTTTCAATCGTAAACTTTACTTTACGAAAGTCACTGTTTACGAACACTTTTCAATCGTAAACTTTACTTTACGAAAGTCACTGTTTACGAACACTTTTCAATCGTAAACTTTACTTTACGAAAGACACTGTTTACGAATACTTTTCAATCGTAAACTTTACTTTACGGGTTACTGTTTACGAATCAGTTTCATTCGTAAACCAGTAAAAATAATTGTTTACGAATACTTTTCATTCGTAAATATCAAGGCACTGTTTACGAATCATCTTCATTCGTAAACTCATTTACGAACAAGGTTTACGAACAAATTCTGCTCGTAAACCTAAAAGACCCGTAAACATTTGAAAAGGTTTTCAGTAGCGCAAAAAAAAGTCCTAAAATTTTCAATTTTTTGCTACGAGATTTTTTTTTACCTACTTTTCCAATGTTTTCTGAGGTTTAGAAAAATTTTTGGGTAAAGAAATTTTTTTGTCCGGTAAAATTTTTTTCAGTACAAAAATTATTCTCGGTATAATTTTTTTTCATATAAATCATTTTAAAATCATTTGCGAAAACCTTTTCATACAAACTTAGACCCGTAAACCTTCTATCTGAAACACACAAACAAAATTCGATCGAAAATTAATTGAAGACCTCTTGATTATCATCTGGATTTGCTGCTCGATAATCAAGTAGGTTTCGGATCCACTCTGCCCAAATCGAACGGTTTCTCAAACGATTAAGGTTTGAATTAAGCTTCCGCGCATTTAACATTTCGTTCAAGCCAAACGTAAACTTCAAAGCTTTACTTTACGATTGTTCCTGTTTACGAATCAATCTCAATCGTAAACCTTCACATATCTATTGTTTACGAATATATTTCATTCGTAAACTATCTTTAAGTAAGGTTTACGAATATTCTTCATTCGTAAACAAGCGCTATTAGTTTACGATTAACCTTTACTTCACGAAAGTTACTGTTTACAGTTCTTTAAGGTTTACGAACGATTCTCATTCGTAAACATTCTTTACTCGTAAACCAAAAAGCACTGTTTACAGCTTCTCTTTCATTCGTAAACTAATACAGTGTCAAATCTGAACCGCAAAAACTTACATTCTTTTAATAATATACAAAGTCTATGATACAATCTAAGTCGATAATTAATATTTGTATCTAAACTTTGCTGTGCTGAAAAGTTTATGAACTGAACTGAAATCAAAAGTTTGCGGTTAATATCAATATCTAAAATTTTCTAAACAGAATAAAAAATATTGATATAAAAAAAAAAATTAAATCAATTCTAAAACACGTCAACGATCAATATACATCCAACAATTTTATTTGATCAAAATTAAGATCCAACATTCTATATAGAATTTAATTACCAACATTATTTGAACTTAAAATTTTCAAAATTCTATATTTGAACTGAAACATTAAAATGGATTTATTTCACGAACAAATGATCAAGACACTAGAAGCGAGGCTAGCTAATAACGAGCGTGTCATAAGAAAACATTTAGAAATTGAAACTAGTCTTGAATGTCAATTGACCAATGCAAATGATGAGATTATAAGGTTGAAGACTAAAACCACAGAACATGAATCAAAAATATGTGAGTTGAAAACAAGTTTGTCTGCCTGTGATGAAGCAAACAATTCAATGTTGCAAAAATCCTCATCCACAAATAATGAAAAAGAAATGGTCAAGAAAATAGAAGCAAGATTAGCCAATAATGAAGTTGTCCTAAGAAAACATCTATTAGAAGAAGCCAATCTAGGAATAAAGCTTCAATTAGCTAATGAGAAAATAGCTAAACTTAACAATGATCTTGCAAAATCAAATTCTGAAACAACAGAACTAAAGGAAAATAAAGATTATCAAGCTCAAAATAAAGATCTTTCTGAAGAATGCACAAGATTACACTCTAAAATTAAAGAACTAGAGCTTCTTCTGGTAAAGTGTAGGTCACAGTTTTAACATCCAATCAATAAAACTTGAGCATAGATTGATCGAATTACCTTGATAATAACGCGCGGAAGACTTTGGGTAATTATCAATCAACCTCCATTAATCACCAAGCTTCTCTCTACAATAATCTCCTTTCTCTCTCTACAATTAAGCCCTAAGTATGATAATGATGAGAGAGTGTTTCTAGTGAGAGAAAGCTAAAACTCAAGTTATGTGTATTTTACACACACTTGCCCTATATATATACCAAAGCATACTTTTGTATATTTACACTTTAGTCCCTATATTTATATAAAATACAATTGAGTCCCTAGACAAAGATAACATGATTATTGAACACAAGAAAATATTCCTAACAATCTCCCCCTTAGTGTTCAATTGTCATTGAAGCGCCGGTTATCTTTGTCTTTGATAATCTTCAGTCTTCATCATCATTTGAACACAGCAGAAAGATTCCTAACAATCTCCCCCTTTCCAGCAGAAAAGATTCCTAACAACCTCCCCCTTTTTAAAATCTCTGCCTTTGTGTTCAACTTTGAATTTGACACGGTCTTCTGTTGCTGTTTGAAGAAAATAGCTAAGAGCATCTGGAGAATCTTCAGTCTCCCCCTATTTACATGCACCCTCTTTTTCTTCTTTGCAACTTGAATGTTCGTCACCTTCTTGCATATATCAGAGTCGCGCGGATCGTCAGCATTGACTTGCCGTGTATGCTCGAACCATGGAGAGAGGTCTTGTTTTTTGTGGTTCAGCACGTGCGTTGAAAGCTTGGCTTCTTTAATGAGTTCACGTGCTTCGCCTCCCTGATATACTTCTCCCCCTCATGGCGATTCATTCGTATCGTCATGCTTGTGATCAAGGTGAACCAGCTTGGGCTGATCGTGTTGTCGTTGAATCATGGATGAAGTACCTGAAAACGGGACAGACGACCGATCATCGTGAGACATCCCTTGATGTCACTCTTGGTCGTTGATGCGAAGTCACACAGACTTGCATTTGAAGGGACTACGGGGCCACATAGGCATCCCGTTGACATCGTTCTAGAGTCGTGCTCCAGAAGATGGCCTGCTACCGTTGTTGTTTTTATGTTGCAACGACAGGACTTCCTTCTGATCATAGAAGCGCATCATTTAATGACGCGTCTACAAAAGTTCTGGCATGGTCACGTAGACCTGCAATATGTGTGTAAAAGAATGTATGTGTCCTAGAAAATGTAAAAAAAATTTAGGCTATGAGGACACACTAGACATTTAAAGTTCAAGAAAAATCGTGGTGTGGGGCTGTGGACCACTTTGTTCAATATCTCCCGCTTCCAAATGAAACGGTAATAGCATATGCGGTTCCCCGTGAGATATTGAAACATCTGTCTTTAGGGAGACAAATGAGTAGCTAGGAAGGGTCGTGCATGCGCCTTTGGACCAGATGAAGCGTCTTCTACCCGGGATCTGATAAATCAGTCATGTACCTATATGGTTATGGCCCGGATAGTTTGTGGTTGAGTTGTAAGCATGTCATCGTGATACGCTCAATACCCTCACATACACTCGGGGTTTGTTCCTGTGTTAGGATCAGTTAGGTCTACTGAACCTTTGGAACAGGTATGTGAACAACTCTTTTGTGTCCATGCGCTTGTTGACATTTAGGTAGCTCTCCCTCTTCAAAGCATGAAGGTTGTCTTCAGGGCATTCCCTTTTAAGCTCTAGCGCTGTTTTTAGGTAACACTCCCCCTAAATACTTGCGCTAATTCTAATGTGATGCCCGTGCTCCCCCTAAATAGATGCGCCTTTTGAGAGATTGCATATTACAAAAAAAATCAAGCGCCTTTTGTATTTGAAGTGACACTCCCCAATAAATGCGCCTTTTGCACTTATAAGTCTCACTCCCCCTAAAACATATGTGCTTTTTACATTAGAACTATGGTAATACGCTCTTTTGAAGGTCATGCACCTTGTCTATCTATCTATCCACTCCCCCAAAATAAAAACAATATAGAATATGAAGACCGACTATTCTATAAAATTAAGCGCTATTTATACTAAGTCGAACTCCCTATGATAGTCAAAAACTGAAAATATAGAGTTTGACTCCACAAAAATTCAAGCGCTTTTTGAATTTTGAAATCGGCTCGGCCTTCTTTAAACATTGTAGCTCAAAAGTTTTTCTCCCCCTTTTTTTTTTTGTTTTTTTTTTTGTTGTGTTTTTTTTTTTTTTTTTTATGGCCCTTTTTTTTTCATGGCCCGTTTTTTTTTTTATGGCCCATTTTTTTTAATATCCCGTTTTTTTTTTTTTTTTTTTTTTTTTTTTTTTTTTTTTTTTTAAGGCCCCCTTTTTTTTGGTTTTTTTTTAAACGAAAAAAATAAAAATAAAAACAATGTTAAATCAAGAGCTTTGGAATAGTCTTGATTTGGTGTGTTTGCTCACGTCGCAGACCGATCACGTGTGTGGAGCAAACCAAATACCACACGTGTCGGGGTCTTGTGCGACTGCTCATCATCGCATACCGACCATACATGTGGAGCAATCGTCGTCTATTTACCATGTATGATCGGGAACCTGCAAAACAAATTATCGGGACTTTGGTACCCATTTTTGGACGGGTCCTCCCTGGTTAGCAGTGAAACAATTATGCATATAAGGTTCAAATTTGGAAGCAAAATCTTCACATAAAGCAGTCATAGGAATCCACATTTGTCGAGGACTACTTATTTTCATTTGTAGCTTAGGTTTCCAAATTTGTTGTACCTTTTTGAAATTTAACTTTTCAGCATCGGTGAATGTGTGTCTTTTTGTAGAAGAGAAAATTTTCTCTTTCGCCAGTCGCTTAAGATGCAATTCGGATTTGACTTTGACCGGGTACT
Source organism: Lindernia subracemosa (assembly GCA_028392965.1). Classification (NCBI taxonomy): domain Eukaryota; kingdom Viridiplantae; phylum Streptophyta; class Magnoliopsida; order Lamiales; family Linderniaceae; genus Vandellia; species Vandellia subracemosa. The sequence continues at coordinate 768,529 of JAQPCC010000060.1, forward strand.
TGAGAGAGGAATACGAGCTTATAGAATCAATAGCATTAAGTATAGAAGTGTCGTATTTCCTACCTTCTAGACTCACATCATTCACTTTGTAATGTGTACTAAATGAGCTACTTTTGTTTAGACAATTATTACTTTTGGACGTTTCAGTTTTAATAGAGAATGTGTAATTATTGTCTACTTTAGTTTTAGTAGCTTCTTTTTTTAATTTTGATTTTAGAATGACTTTGGGTATTTTTGGATTAGGAATAGAGGTAGAACCAAATTTAGTCGAGGCAATAGAAGATAATTTGTCTTCCTCTATTCTTTCTTTCTTGATATCTTTAGTCATTCTTGCGCCTTTTTGAGAGGTATTTTTGAGAATTAAATTCTCCTTTAAAAGCTTATCTATTTGAGCTCGAAACCCATTTCGTTCGGAATCCAGATGAGAATGTAATTCAGCAATTTTGTGAGTATCTTCTTGAATAGAGCAATCTTTAGATTCGGGTTTTCTAGATTGTAAAGAATGTTCATTAGTTGGCACTGACTCAATTGTTTGAGTCGACTTATTTAGAGACAAATTTTTCTCAAGTTGATCTTTCTTTACCAGAAGAAGCTCTAGTTCTTTAATTTTAGAGTGTAATCTTGTGCATTCTTCAGAAAGATCTTTATTTTGAGCTTGATAATATTTATTTTCCTTTAGTTCTATTGTTTCAGAATTTGATTTAGCAAGATCATTGTTAAGTTTAGCTATTTTCTCATTAGCTAATTGAAGCTTTATTCCTAGATTGGCTTCTTCTAATAGATGTTTTCTTAGGACAACTTCATTATTGGCTAATCTTGCTTCTAATTTCTTGACCATTTCTTTTTCATTATTTGTGGATGAGAATTTTTGCAACATTGACTTGTTTGCTTCATCACAGGCAGACAGACTTATTTTCAACTCACATATTTTTTATTCATGTTCTGTGGTCTTAGTCTTCAACCTTATAATCTCATCCTTTGCATTGGTTAATTGACATTCAAGACTAGCTTCAATTTCTAGATGTTTTCTTAAGACACGCTCGTTATTAGCTAGCCTGGTTTCTAGTGTCTTGATCATTTGTTCGTGAAATAAATCCATTTTAATCTTTTCAGTTCAAATATAGAATTTTGAAAATTTAAGTTCAAATAATGTTGGTAATTAATTTCTATATAGAATGTTGGATCTTAATTTTGATCAAATAAAATTGTTGGATGTATATTGATCGTTGACGTGTTTTAGAATTGATTTAATTTGTGATCAATATTTTCGATTCTGTTTAAAAATTTTAATTTTTTATATTAACCGCAAACTTTTGATTTCAGTTCAGTTCATAAACTTTTCAGCACAGCAAAGTTTAGATACAAATATTAATTTATCGACTTAGATTGTATCGTAGACTTTGTATATTATTAAAAGAATGTAAGGTTTTGCGGTTCTGATTCTGTAAACAGTGCTTTTTAGTTTACGAATGAGAATCGTTCGTAAACTTTTAATCATTCGTAAACCTTTAAGAATGTTATCAGGGTAAGGTTTACGTTCGTAAACTGTTATCAGGATGTGGTTTACGAATGAAAATGATTCGTAAACACTGTATGGGAAGTTTACGAATGTAACTTATTCGTAAACTTGAAAGGATGAGGTTTACGAATGAAATAGTTTTCGAAGACTAAGTCTTGAATGGTTTACGAATGATGAGTATTCGTAAACTTAAGGATTCGTAAACAGGAAGGTTTACGATTGTAAAGATTCGTAAATTCTTTTACGAATGAAAGTGATTCGTAAACTCAAACAAGAATAGAGGTTTACGATTACCTCTGTCGTAAACTCGACTTTATGTTTACGATTGAAATTCGTTCGTAAACACTGACACTCTACCACTTAGTGAATCGTAAAACTCAGTTTATCTAGGTTTACGAATGAAATCTGAGATTCGTAAAATTATATTCGTAAACTGTGTTTATCTTGGTTTACGAATGAAAATCATTCGTAAACACTAAGATTCGCAAACTATCGTTCGTAAACTGAATTTATCTAGGTTTACGAATGAAAATTATTCGTAAACACTGTTATTCGCAAACTAACGTTCGTAAACCTTTAATCGTTCGTAAACAGTACTCTTTAGTTTACGATTGAATAGTATTCGTAAACCTTCACACACTGTTGCGATCGTAAACAAGGTTTACGATTGAAAATCTTTCCTAAACAGTAGTTTCGTAAATTCGAAAAACCTCAAATATCATTAGAATATTTAAAACGTACTTTTGGTTCAAATATTTAAAATCCCGAGAATAGTAAATTATTTAAGACCCAATACTCCTTTATCAGTTGACCCGAGAAATTGGGTCCAAGCTCGAAAATATTTTATAAAAACTTAGTTCAACAAAAATTAAAAGATTTGGGCTGAAATCAAACTAAAGCCCAGAATGGTCACACCAGGCCCGCGAAAACTTTTTCTTCCTCACAATTCGCAAAGTAACTGGCCCGCGAAAACTTAAAATGGCCCGCGAAAATGGTTTTCGGCCCGAAAACAAGAAATCATCCGAAAGTGAAGAACAGTATACGAAAAACACTAAGTTCTTCAAATCTTCATATCTTCAACAAATTCCAGAAACTCATAACATAATTAAAACCCATATTTTGGGTTTCTAAACATCAATCATCACACATAGCATTTTATCGAACCAAAAACGATGGTGATCCTTTCACCATAAATATAACAGCTTAAAAATATCAGTTTTGGGTTTGTAAGTTTCACCTACCTCACTTCCTAAGCAGTGTTTAAGCAGATTTTTGTTGATGAAGATTGGAAGGAGCTTTTGCCGAATTTCCTTTGTCTCTTTCTTCTTTCGTATTCTCTCTCGCCTTCTTCTCCTTTCTCTCTTGCTGCTATTATTTATCTCTAATGATGGTTTTTACTACTTTTGTTCAGCAGGTGATGAGGCATGGACGTGTTTTTCCTCATGTCCCAAGCAACCTATAATTTAGCCTTTGGATCATTTGGTCATTTAGACTTGGGCCTACTATTATTTTTCAGCCCATCAAAGTTTTCCTTCTTTATCGGGCTTGGGCCCAATTATTATTTGGGCTCAATTTCAAGCCTGCCCAAACTTATCTTCACCAATTTCGAAGTTTTGCGAAATCCCCGTATTAAATTTTACGGGTATTACAAGAGGTCTTGTTTGTTGTGGTTCAGCACGTGCGTTGAAAGCTTGGCTTCTTTAATGAGTTCACGTGCATGGCCTCCTTGATATACTTCTCCCCCTCATGGCGATTCATTTGTATCATCATGCTGTGTGATCAAGATGAACCAGAGTGTTCGCTGAACGTGTTGGCGTTGAATTCCGGATGAAGTACCTGAAAATGGGACAGACGACCAATCATCGTGAAACATCCCTCGATGTCACTCTTGGTCGTTGATGCAAAGTCACACAGACTTGCATTTGAAGGGACTACGGGGCCACATAGGCAACCCGTTGACATCATTCTAGAGTCGTGCTCCAGAAGATGGCCTGCTACCGTTGTTGTTTTGATGTTGCAACGACAGGACTTCCTTCTGGTCATAGAAGCACATTTTCGCGATAAATGTGTCTACAGAAGTTCTGGCATGGTCACGTAGACCTGCAATATGTGTGTAAAAGAATGTATGTGTCCTAGAAAATGTAAAAAAAATTTAGATTATGAGGACACACTAGACATTAAAGTGTTCAAGAAAGTCGTGGTGTGGGGCTGTGGACCACTTTGTTCAATATCTCCCGCTTCCAAATGAAACGGTGATAGCATAAGCGGTTCCCCGTGAGATATTGAAACATATGTCTTTTGGGAGACAAATGAGTAGCGGAGGAAGGTTGTGCATGCGCCTTTGGACCAGATGAGGCGTCTTCTACCCGGGATCTGATAAATCAGTCCTGTACCTATATTGGTTGTAGTCCGGATAGTTTGTGGTTGAGTTGTAAGGATGTCATCGTGATACGCTCAATACCCTCACATACACTCGGGGTTTGTTCCTGGGATAGGTGCAGTTGGGATGAACTGAACCATGGGAACAGGTATGTGAACACCTCGTATTGTCCATGCGCTAGTTGATGTTGACACTCCCTCAAAGCTTGAAGTTTGTCTTACGGCATTCTCTTTTATCTATTGCGCCTTTTTTAGGTAACGCTCCCCCTAAATTGTTGCGCTATTCCTAATGTGATGCCCTTGCTCTCCCTAAATAGATGTGCTATTTCAAATATGATGCTCTTGCTCCCCCTCAATATGTGCGTTTTTGCATATTACTTTCTTTCAGGTCAAGCGCCTTTAGTAAATGAAGTATCACCCCCCCTTTAAAATGTGCGCCTTTTAAGTATGCGCTTATGAGTATCACTCCCCCTAAAACATATGCGCTTTTGATAATAAAACTACGGTAATACGCTCTTTTGAAGCTCTTGCACCTTTTCTATCGATCCACTCCCCCTAAATAAAAACAATATAGAATATGAAAACCGAATATTCTGTAAATATAGAGTTTGACTCCCCCAAAATAAAACTCAAGTGCCTTTTGCAATTTGAAATTGGCTCGGCCTTCTTTAAACATTGAAGCTCAAAGTTTTTTTTTTTTTTTTTTTTTTTTTTTCTGGCCTTATTTTTATTTATTTAATTTTTTTTTTTTTTATGGTTTTTATATATATATATTTTTTTTTATGGCCTTATTTTTCTTTTTTTTTTTTAATGGCCTTATTTTTCTTTTTCTCCCCCCTTTTTTTTATGACCTCTTTTTTTTTTTTTTTATGGCCCCTCTTTTTTTTGAACAGAAAAATAAAACTAAAAACAATGTCAAATCAAGAGCTTTGGAATAGTCTTGATTTGGTGTGTTTGCTCACGTCACAAACCGATCACGTGTGTGGAGCAAACCGAATACCACACGTGTCGGGGTCATGTGCGACTGCTCATCATCGCATACCGACCATACATGTGGAGCAATCGTCGTCTATTTACCATGTATGATCGGGAAACTGCAAAACAAATTATCGGGACTTTGGTACCCATTTTTGGACGGGTCCTCCCTGGTTAGCAGTGAAACAATTATGCATATAAGGTTGAAATTTGGAAGCAAAATTATCACATAAAGCAGTCATAGGAATCCACATTTGTCGAGGACTACTTATTTCCATTTGTAGCTTAGGTTTCCAAATTTGTTGTACCTTTTTGAAATTTAACTTTTCAGCATCGGTGAATGTGTGTCTTTTTGTAGAAGAGAAAATTTTCTCTTTCGCCAGTCGCTTAAGATGCAATTCGGATTTGACTTTGACCGGGTACTTGAGAGAGGAATACGAGCTTATAGAATCAATAGCATTAAGTATAGAAGTGTCGTATTTCCTACCTTCTAGACTCACATCATTCACTTTGTAATGTGTACTAAATGAGCTACTTTTGTTTAGACAATTATTACTTTTGGACGTTTCAGTTTTAATAGAGAATGTGTAACAATTGTTTTTAGAAATATTTGTTGTTGCTTTTTCCAACTTTGGAAGTTTAGGAATGACTCTAATAATTTTCTTGGTAGGAATAGAGGTAGAAACATTTTCGCTTGTTTTAGTAAAGAATGATTTATCTTCCTCTATTCTTTCTTTCTTGACAGCTTTACTCATTCGTGATGTGTTCTTATTCTGTTTTGAAGATATGTCTTTTAATGGTTCGTTTTTAACAGAATAGGAAGCTGAGGTTGCGCCTTTTTCTAAGGAATATTTGAGAATTGAATTCTCCTTTTGAAGTTCGTCTATTTTAGCTCGAAACCCGTTTCGTTCGGAATCTAGAAGAGAATTTAATTCAGCAATTGTGCGAGTACTTTCTAGAGTGTAGCAATCCTTAGGTTCGGGTTTTATCGATAGTATAGAATGTTCCTCGTTTGGCACGGACTCAATTGTTTGAGTCGACTTATTTAGAGACAATATAGTTTCTTTTGTTTGGCGTTGCTCAGTTTGTCCTCGTTTAGCTAGAACATCTTTTAATTCTTTAATTTTTGAATGTAATTGATTTCTTTGTTCAAGAAGCCTTTTATTTTGGGCTGCACTATTTATTTTTTCGTCTCTACATGTAGATAATTCTTTTGTAAGTTCGCTTATAGTTGATTCTTGTTGTGCGACCCTTGTCTTTAAGCTCGTCAGCATTTCTTGTTCTATTGTTAGTTTATTTTTAAGAATAGATTTTTCTTCTAGACTCTTAACTAAGCAGTTGTAATTATTTTCTAGCCTAGCTTCTAATTCTTTGATTTTTATTAAGTAGTTGGCTTCCATATTTACTTTCTGGGTTGGATGTTTTTTTATCGTTATCGTATTTTTGAATTGATATTAAATTTTGGATCAATGTGTTCGAATAGATTTTCGAAGGATTAAGTTTTCAGAAGTTTAGGTATAAAAAAAAATTTGAAATGATTAGAAAAGAAAAAAAACTTATACCGAGAATAATTTTTGTACCGAAAAATTTTACCAGTCCAACAAAATTTTGTTACACAAAAAAAAAATTTTTCGTATGAACCGAGAACCTTTTTGAAGCAGGTACGCAAAAAATCTCGTAGCTAAAAATTTAAAATTTTAGGACTATCGAAAGCTTTGATTTTTTTTATTTTTTATTTTTTATTTTTTTGCTACCTAAAACTATCGAAAGCTTTGCGGTATCGAAAATCTTTTTCCCATCATAAGTTTTCGCATGTGTAGATAATATTTTTTCGTATTATAAGAGTTTTTCGTATGAGAGGGGATACGAAAACTTTTAAAGAAATAATAAAATATTCATACGAAAATTTTTAGTAAAGGTTTTCGTATCACAAATATTTTTCGTATATATTTTCGGACGATAAAAGTTTTCGTATTCACTGTAGCGTTCGAAAACTTTGAAAAATATTTTTCGTATATGTTTTCGTACGAAAAAAAATGTTTTTCTTATCAAATAATTTGTTTTTGAATGAATAGTGTGTGCGAAAAAGTTTTTCGAATGAACAGTAGCTTGCGAAAAAAATTTCGGGTCAGTAGTATGCGAAAAACAATGTTTTTTTTCGGATTCAAAGTTTTGTTTTTTTTTTTTTTTCGTATCTAAAAGTTTTCGTACTGAAAATCAGAAAGTTTGTCGTATGAAACCTTTTCGTATTGGAACAAAAAATTGTTTTTCGTATGTAGACTTTTTCGTACGAAAGTCAAACTCAAAAGTTTTTCGTATAGAAATTTTTTTTCGGATGAACAGTGTTTTCGTGTGAACAGTGCGTGCGAAAAAAAATTATTTCTCGGATGAACAGTATGCGAAAAACTTTCCGTATCCAAGGTTTTTTTTTTTCGTAAGCTACAGTATGCGAAACTTATAAAGTCAATGCGACAAATTCAGCAAATGTGAGAGGTACGAAATCCAGGTCAATGCGAGAAAGAAAACTTGGTACGAAAAAAATCTTATGAATGGTGCGAAAATATTTTCGTGCGAAAACTTTTATTTGCTGCGAAAACGCGAATTTATATGCGAAATCTTCAAATAACACTCAAGTTATTACTTTAAGCACAGTTAATCGATCGAAATTGAATGGGTAATCATCTTAAACACTCGATTAACACAATAGAAACCAAAACATAGTCCAATTAAGCAAAATCAGCGAAGAACACTTTGAAGATGAAAAAATATTTTCCGATCGTAGATTTCAATCTCAGGCTCAATTAATGGAAGATAATCGCAATTAACATATATCAAATCATTCGCACATAGATTTCGCTCAGTATCATACAAAAATCACAGATCAATCATCATTTCAGCTCAAATCACTGTAGCATGCGAAAAATGCTTTTTTTTTTTTTTCGCGTGAAGAACATCATACGAAAAAAATTTCAGCAACACAAATCGATCAATTCAACAAAGATTTTTTGCTCTGATACCAATTGTTAGGTCCGTTTTTAACATCCAACGAAGAACTCAAGCATAGATTCGATAGATTTACCTCGATGATAATGCGAGCGGAAGCTTTAGGATTAAATCAATCAAATCTTCATTAATCACAAACTTTCTGTCCAATTAACCTCTTTCTCTCTCTACAATTAACCCTAGCTAAGATAGTGATTAGAGAGAGTGTTTCTAGTGAGAGAAAGCTAAACTCAAGTTGTGTGTATTTTACACATACTTGCCCTATATATATACCAATCAATATTGGTATATTTGCATTCTAGTCCCTAACTATACATATATTACAATTAAGTCCCTAGACAAAGATAACTTGATTATTGAACACTATAAAATACTTCCAACAAATGATTCGCAAATAGTTTTTCGATCAATATCATGCGAAAACAGCAATCAGACCATCATACGAAAATCCAATAGATCATGCGAAAAACACTTGGCGCGAAGAACATCATACGAAAACTTGAATTTCAGCAATAAAAAATTGATCAATTCACACGATTTTGGCTCTGATACCAATTGTTAGATCCGTTCTTATCATCCAACGAAGAACTCGAGCATAGATTCGATAGATTTACCTCGATGATAATGCGAGCGGAAGCTTTAGGATTAAATCAATCAAATCTTCATTAAAACTCAAATTTTCTCTCCAATTATCCTCTTTCTCTCTATACAATTAACCCTAGCTTAGATAGTGATTAGAGAGAGTGTTTCTAGTGAGAGAAAGCTAAACTCGAGTTCTGTGTATTTTACACACACTTGCGCTATATATACCAATCAATATTGGTATATTTGCATTCTAGTCCCTAACTATACATATATTACAATTAAGTCCCTAGACAAAGATAACTTGATTATTGAACACTATAAAATACTTCCAACAGTCTTCTTACGTCCCACCTACATCGATCAACACATTATTCAGGGAAGTGTCGCTTAAACTCTCTCTTTGCTTTAATTTTTACACATTGAGGACAATGTGCTAATTAGTTTGGGGGTGGGGTGACACATGCTTGAATTATATGCCCACATGCTTAGGTATCGATGTTTTTGATCAATGAGAGTTGCGATAGGAACATCATCTGTGAAAGCTCCTGTCTGTGATGAAAATTTAAAATTTTTCTTGTGTCGTGATAAGATTCAGCGAATTGAATGTGAAAGTCTGGCATGTTATGTGTTTTGATATTAGCATGACTGTCTGGCTACATTGATTGCTCTAGGAAGATAATGCGTATCATGATACACAAATACAGCGTTATATATGAGTTTTTGAGACTTCAGAAATGATTATTAGAGCAACTCATCACATGCTCAATTTATATTTTTTTTAGTGTCACACATGGACTGAATATTTTCGAACTTGCTCTGTTATGCATGTCAACGTTACTATGTGGATTTTATGCGTGAAAATGAGAAGGGCACCTAGGATTGAGTCACTGGCCTAAATATCTAGGCCTAAATATCTACATGCCTTACATGTTATTCACTTAGTGAGCCCTTTTGAGCCTTATTTGACTTATTTGTTGATATGAAGTCTAGATATTAAGCCATGTTAGCCTCATATTTAGCCTTACTACCCGCAATCAATGTGTTATTTACTGATCATTTGGTGGGAGACGAGCGAGAAATTCTACGTCAGTGCACGAAAAAAAGAAAAAGAAAAAGAAGCGGGCTATAAACTCCTCCCTCGATAATCTATCATCCTAAAAAGGATTGAAAGAAGAGGAGCATAGTATCTATATATAAAATATATATATATATACTAAGAACCCTTCCTGCGATAATCTCTCATTCTGAAAATAAGAGAAGAAGGGCTTAGACGAAAAAAAAAAGAAGAAGAAAAAAAAAAAGAAGGGCTGAGAAATGAATAAGCACCGGCGTGAGCAAAGTGAGAAGAATATGAGAGGAACGATTCAGTGATTAATATGTTTGATTCTTTTTAGCTCACTTATCATATATGACATACCTCTTTAACTCGAGCCTCATTACAACCGTTGATAAAAGACCATTTGATCGTGCATGACTTCTAACTAAGTGATTGTGACGTGATATATTTGCAAGCCTAGAGTAATATCTTTCTATGTTGTGAATTAAACGTTTTGATACACATCCCATTAAACACTTTGAGTGACTTGAGCGACCCATTTGAGAGTTGTTGAGTGATACACGTTAGAATTCTGGAAATATCTTTCGTGCTATGATATGATTACGAACTATAACTTCATGTTTCGTGTTTTGTGATAAGTTAGGGTATTACGTGATTTTTAATACTCTAGGTTTGCATATTTGGTCGTTATCTATCTAAATATTCTCTAATATCTTATGTTTAAGTGTTATTTCTTATTTGATAGATATTGGAGCGAAAACGATAAAAAACAGGGAGTTACGATCAACTTGAGAGTCTTGGGGATCTTTTCGCAATTTTTAGGAGTATTGGAGCAGCTTTGCAATTGAGTGAAGAAAGAATCAAAACAGAAAATATTTTCTTTAAAGGGACTAAGACACATGAGAAGGAAAGAAGAATCAAAAGAGATATTCTTGCCTTGAGAAGCAACCACCTCTCACCATCATAAAACCCTACCATCATCCCTCATCCCCTCTCATCACCAATCAGCCGCCTTCACCTCTCAACACCTCACGCCACCTCTCATCATCCACAAGCAGCCACCTCTCCGCAAGCAGCCATCTCTCCACAGCCATCATCTCATCACCCACGGCAGCCCCAACTACACCAAGCAGCCACCTAACCAAGCAGCCACCTCTCCAAACCCCTCACCTCACGTCACCTCTCACCCACACAAGCAGCCATCTCCTTTCATCCAAGCAGGCACCTCCACACTAAGAGCAGGAACGGCAGCAGCAAGAAAAAGAGAGAGAACAAGAGCAATTCGAACGAAGAACGAGGGATCAATCCGGAGCCGAATCATAGGGAAGATATCATGTTTTCTCTATCTTTATCTTTGTTTTTCCTTGTTCCCTCTCCATCTATGAGTAGCTAATTCCCTTGTGTTTGAGATTAGATGAACCCTAGCGAGATCAAACCTATGTTTTGACTACCTTATCGTCGGTTTTATTAATATTATGATTCATTTACGAATTATGTTCAGTTTCGATTATGTCTATGTGATTGGAATTGTTTATTTGTCTTGATTATGTCTATGTGATTAGGATAATTTCTGGTAAATTGCGAGTTACGCTCGAAAGAGGGACGAACGATTAGACCACTCGTAAACGAACGGAATAAAATTCAACGCTAGAAATAGGTTGAACTACCCCGTCGGATTAGAGTCAAATCTAATAGCAGAATTCATTGTGTATTAATGCGATTCTATGAAGTATAGTTAGGGAAGCTTGCCCAGCTATTACTTTCTTAGGATTAGTTGTTTGCGTGATTAGGAAAGTTACGTCCAGTTACATGAATTCGTATGCATGATTTAGGAATTCTCACGGTCTAATATTTAGTAAAATCTTCGTAAGGCATGCTTAGTAATTTTGATCGAGCTAGGGGGATTCGAAGTCTCAAATACGCTTGTTTTCATAAAGTCGTCTTTATTATTTATTTTGTGAATTTAATTTAGTTTGTTATTTGCGTTTCCATACTTTAAATCTACCTTTTTCACTAGGATATTTAAACGATGGTTTTCTTAATTACATACTTCTCTTGGGTTCGATACTCGAATATTCACCGCTTCTATGCTACTATCGATAGGTGCACTTGCCTATTGAGCGTAGAGTAGTTCGTAGTTATTCGTTTTATATTTTATTACTTGCTCATCATTTTGCCTGAATCACTCATTAGTTGATGACGATCTCGACCCACTACGCTTTTATATTTTCTGAGATAAAACAGGAGCGACTCATTTGATGATGTAGTGCAATCCTAATTTGATTTGATCTTGTTTCGCTTTTATGATCGAGGACGATCGAAGCTAGTTTGGGGGTTGTTGATAAGTTAGGATATTACGTGATTTTTATACCCGTAAATTTGTATATTTGGTCATTATCTATTTAAATGTTCTCGAATATCTTATGTTTGCGTGTTATTTCTGATTTGATAGATATTGGAGCAAAAGCGAGAGAAAACGGGAAGTTATGATCATTTTGGGAGTCTTGGGGATCCTTTCGCAATTTTCAGGAGTATTGAAGCAGCTTGGAAATTTACCAATTAGGAAAATATGAAAAGGCGTTAAACATGGAAAGAGAAGATGAGAGAATAAAGTGGAGGATCCTTATTTCTTTAAATCAAAAAAGGAATAGATTTCATATCAAGGTTCAAGGCTTACACACATAAAAAGAAGAATCTCATGCAACTTAATCATCACATCTCCAATACAAAGAGGCACCACACGGCAGCCCCCAAGGAGATGACACGGCAGTAACACCACCTCCAAGCAGCCACCACCTTCCGAAGCAAGCACCTCTCACACTGCCGTACGCTGCCTCACCACCAAGCGGCCCTCATCCCTCAAACAGCCACCATCAAGCAACCAGGCAGCTCTCACCACCTCACGCGCACATCACGGCTGAGAAGACCATCATCGAAACATAACCATTGACCCACGAAGAACAAAGGGGCAGCAGCGCTAGACTTGTTGAGGAGGCGACGCTTGACCACTCGGCATCGTGAGGGGAAGAATTCTATCTCTTTAATATTTCTTTTTCAACAATATTTTCTTTTGATTCGTTGTTGATTTCGTTTATTAATATGCTAGGCTAAGTTCTTGTTGAGGTTTATGCCCTAGATGCCATATGAGGATTAGATAGTACGAGGGCATTAGTGTAATTTTGATGTGTTTAACATTTGTAATTGAATTATTTGATAATGAAATTATTATTGTTTGTTTATTGTCAAAATTAGCATGACAAACAATACAAAGGCATATTATTATTTCGTCTAAATAAATTAACCTTGCAGTCGGTTAATAAGACGAATTAATAAAATCCCAATATTTACAGTTCAGTTACTGATTCTGTGGGGACAGAGAGGGGGCACCAGTAAGCTGACGTACTGTAATATTAAATTAAGTCCACAAGTCTTAGTCTCCAGTAGGGTGACTGGATTGACGAGTACGACTTGTTTGTCGACGGGTCCAAAGTGGTTGTGCCAACCATTCACTTGGGAAGTGGGAGCTCGTGACATTGATACAAGACGAATCAGGGGATTGTCTGTATTTGGACACTGGCTCGTAATCGAACGATCACACGCTGGTAAAGTCGCTGATCGATCGATTGACTATAGTAGTCTACGTGAACCTTAGACCGAAAGGGTTTAACTCGGGGTTGGTCTTAAGTCTTGATTTGTCACTAGTTTGCTAGGCCCAAATTGCATGAAGCAAGGGTCAGCGGCGAAATGCGGTCTTGACTTTTCGACGTGATTGCCGGTTATACCGCTTAGCGGGATTTACGGCCTTGATTAAATTCAGGGTTAACGTCCTATGCAGTTTCGATGTGCGGGAATTTACCTAAGCCTCTGGCCAGAGCATATAACTGACTCACGAGTGTCGTGGAGGGCAGTTTTGGTAAATGTCACCGACACGAACATCATAGCGTCGAGTCCTGTAAGTTCGACTACGCGTGACTTTCACTCGACCGGGACAAACGTAAAGGGTTTATACGTAGTACGAAAATCTACAGTCGGTTCGTGGATTATGATTAGATCAAATTCGTACTCAACTTGGGATCTGTTCGGTACCACGGGGTTGGCTAGGTGAATACCGAACTCCTAGATTCCTCCTAGGCCGGTTGAGACGAACCAAGAGAGTCGGGCTTAAAAAGGGCAACCGACACAACGTCATTATCAGAGAGAAAGACAAGACTAGGTCCTAGATTGAGAGACTAGGGTTTGTGGCTTGGCCAAAACCCTAATCGACCGAAAATATTAAGTTTGACTAGTGAGGGGTAAAATGGTCTTTTCACCTCACGAAATATTTTTGAAATATAATATTGGATATTTAATATTTAGTATATGATTTAAATTTGATTTAAATCTTTATTATTGTTTTAGAAAAATAATATTTAATTTGGAATTAAACAATATATATATCATATATATATATAAGTTTCGATTTTTTATTTGATAAAATTTCGAAAATTATTAAATATATTTATATTGAATATTATATATTTAAAATATACTAAATATAGTATTTTAATTAATTAATATATTAGATAATTAATTAATTAATTTAATTTTGAATTTGAAAGAAAAATCAAGTCAAACAAGACTTAGTAAAAGAGGAGGTGGTTAGGATTTTTCTCCCCACTCCACATGAATATTTCGGCCAGCCCTAGGTGGTATAAATAGTGTAAGTTCCAGATTTAACACACAACGAATTAATGATGAACTTGAGAATTAGATTGATTGACTCACCTTCTTAATACGCGCGAAAGCAATGGGCGAATCATCAATCAATCTTCATTTAATCCAATAGCTTTCTCTACAAGCAATCCAATTCCCTCTCTACAATTAAACCTATTCTACTATGATGATGAGAGAGATATTAAAATGAGAGAGAGCCTCGCTTGGTATCTCAAGTTGTGTGTAAAATACACACACTTGCCCTATATATACCAAAGCATACTTTGGTATATATCACATCAGTCCCTATTTATCATAAACTACAATTTGGTCCCTAGACAAAGATAACATGACATTTGAGCACTAGAAATGGATTCCTAACAATCTCCCCCTTAGTGTTCAAATGTCATTGGAGCGCCAATAGTCTTTGTCTCTAATGATCTTCAGTCTTCATCATCGATTGAACACAAGAATGGATTCCTAACAATCTCCCCCTTTGTGTTCAATTGTGGATTAGACACGTTCTTCGTTGCTGCTTGAAGAAAAGGTTGAGGGCTTCTGGAGAATCTTCTTTCTCCCCCTATGTACATGCTCCCCCTTTTTCTTCTTTGCAACCTTGAATTTTTTTATCACCTTCTTGCATAGATCAGAGTTGTGTAGATCTAAGGACATTGACTCTTCCTTTATTCTCGTGCCATGGAGAGAGGTCGTGTTTGTCGTGGTTCAGCACGTGCGTTGTAAGCTTGGCTTCTTTAATGATGTCACGTGCTTTGCCTCCTTGAGATACTTCTCCCCCTCATGGCGATTCAATTGTATCGTCATGTCTTCGGATCAAGGTGATTCCTAGTGTAAGCGCGGAGCGTGTTGACGTTGAAGTGCGGATGAAGGAACCTGAAAACGGGACCGACGACCAATCATCGTGAGACATCCCTAGATGTCACTCTTGGTCGTTGATGCAAAGTCACAAAGACTTGCATTTGAAGGGACTACGGGGCCACATAGGCAACCCGTTGACATCGTTCTAGAGTCGTGCTCAGAAGATGGCTGCTACCGTTGTTGTTTGAATATTGCAACGGCAGGACTTCCTTCTGATCATAGAATCACATTTGTAAAATGTGTCTACAGAAGTTCGGCAAGGTCACATAGACCTGCTTTGTGTGTGTAAAATAATGTATGTGTCCTAAAAAAATAGAAAACTTTTTAGGCTATGGGACACACTAGACGTTAAGTGCATAGAATGAAGTCAGTGGTGTGGGGCTGTGGACCACTTAGTTCAATATCTCCCGCTTCCAAGTGAACGGTGATAGCATATGCGGTTCCCCGTGAGATATTGAAACACTTGTCTTTAGGGAGACAAATGAGTAGCTAGGAAGGGTTGTGCATGCGCCTTTGGACCCGATGAGGCGTCTTCTACCCGGGAGCTGAAAATCAGTCCTGTACCTATAATGGTTATGGCCCGGATAGTTTGTGGTTGAGGTGTAATGATTATATCGTGATTCGCTCAAAACCCTCACATACACTCGGGGTTGTTCCTGGGATAGGTACAGTTTGGGATTAACTGAACCATGGGAACAGGTATGTGAACACCTCTTTTTGTGTCTTTGCGCTTTTTGGGTTGAGGTAGCACTCCCCGTCAAAGTACGAAAGTTGTCTTCAGGGCATCCCCCTTTTTTTTTAAGCTCTTGCGCCGTTTTAGGTAACTCTCCCCCTAAAATGGTGCGCTTGTAACAATATGATGCCCCTGCTCCCCCTAAATAGATGCGCTTTTTGAGGATTGCATATTACAAAGATCAAGCGCCCTTTATACATGGAGTAACACTCCCCCTTAAATGTGCCTTCTGCACTCATAAGTATCACTCCCCCTAAACCATATACGCTTGTTATATGAGAACTATAGTAATGTGCTCTTTTGAACTTCATGTGCCTTGTCTATCTGTCTATCCACTCCCCATCTAAATATATAAAGAATGTAAAGACGACATAGACAAATTTTTAGGTACTAAGAATGATACATTAGACTTCATTTGAAACTCAATACTAAAGATGAAGTCTAATATCTAGGACAGTAATGTACCTATTTTGACAATGAAATTCAAGTCATCTTCTTTTAGCAATGAAGCTCAGAGTTTTTTTTTTTTTTTTTTTTTTTTTTTTTTTTTTTTTTTCAGGCCTATATATATATATATATATATATGTATATATTTTCTTTTGAAAGGAATTGGCGAAAACAAAAAAAAACTTATAATGTGGCGAAAATAATTAGCGAAAAGAAAAGGTTCTCGCTAAAAAAAATTCGCTGAGTGTTGGCGAAAAGTAAAAGTTTTCGCTAAAAATGTTTTCGCTGAAATAGTTAGCGAAAAGTTTGAGGTTTTCGCTAGACTTTTAGCGAAAAGTTTTTTTTTTATTATTTATTATTATTTTTTATTATACCTAAATATATATATATATATTATATATATAAAAAAAATGGCGAAAACAGTTAGCGAAGAGAGAAGGTTTTGCTGAAATGTTTTCGCTGAATAGTGAGCGAAAAGTTAGCGAAAAGGATTTTTTTTTTTTTTTTAATGTAAAATCTAAAAAAAATTTATTTATAGTATGATTGCTCACATTTCATACCGATCACGGGTGTGGAGCAATCTCGATACCACACGTGTCGGGAATTGGTGGTTGCCTGCAGCTCATATCGATTATGCGTGTGAAGCAACCCGAGGACCTACGCATAATCGGATCCTGCAAAACAAATTAGCGGGACTTTGGTACCCATTTTTGGACGGGTCCTCCCTGATTAGCAGTAATCTATAAAGCTCATAAGGTTCAAATTTGGAATTAAAATTAGCAGATAAAGTAGTCATAGGAAGCCACGTTTGTTTAGGACTACTTATTTCCATTTCTAGCTTAGGTTTCCAAATTTGTACCGTTCTGAAATTATCATTTTTAGCACGGGTGAATGTGTGTCTATTGTTAGTTGAGAAAATTTTCTCTTTCGCCGGTCGTTGAAGATGTTTTTCAGATTTGACTTTGACTGGGTACTTGAGATAGGAATACGAACTAATAGAAATAGCATTCAATATAGAATTGTCGTATTTCCTATTAGGAAGAATCACATCATTCACATAGGTGTTTTCATAAATGAACTACTTTTATTTTTCAGACAATTATTATTTTTAGACATTTCAGTTTTAGGAGGAATGTATAATAATTGCCTTTCAAAGCTTTAGTAGCTTTCTTGACCTTTGGAATGACCTTAGAGATGTTTGTAGTAGGAACAGAGGTAGAACCATTTTCGTTCATTTTAATATATAATGATTTTTCTTCCTCTATTCTTTCTCTTGATAGCTTTAGTCATTCGTGGTGTTTTCTTATTCTGTTTTGGAGATATGTTTTTTAATGGTTCGCTTTTAACAGAGTAAGAAGTTGACGTTGCGCCTATTTTGTAGGAATTTTTGAGAAATGTATTCTCCTTTTGAAGTTCATCAATTTTAGCTTGAAACCCTTTTTGCTGCGATTCCAGAAGAGAATTTAACTCGGAAATTTTGCGTTCGGTTTCTGGATTATCACAATTAAATTCGGGTATTATAGTTTGTATAGAATGTTCCTTTTTGATAGGCATTGTCTCATTTGTTTGAGTAGATTTATTTTGAGACAATTTTAGCTCAGTTTCTTTCTTGGCAATAAGTATTTCGAGTTCTTTATTTTTAATGCGTAATTTATTGCATTCTTCTGAAAGACATTTATTCTGAGCTTGATGATTTTTAATTTCTTCTTTATAGGCAACTATGTTTGTTCTTAATTCAGAAATATTCGGTCCATAATTTTCTGCCTTAGATAGCAAACTAGTAATCTCATCTTTAGCATTGGTCAATTGACATTCAAGACTAGCTTCGATTTCTAAATGTTTTCTTAACTCACGCTCGTTATTAGCTAGCCTAGCTTCTAATTTTCTGACCATTTCGTTATTTGTGGATGAGAATTTTTGTTGAACTGTTTGCTTTTCTTCCTCATATGTATTAAGGCTCTTTTTAAGTTCACACACTTTTATTTCATAACGTCCTAATGTTAGTTCAAGGTCTGTGATTTTATCTTGTGCATTTGTTAAAAGACATTGAAGACTAGACTCGTTAAGTAAATGTTTTCTAAGAACACGTTCGTTGTTAACTAGTCTATCTTCGAGTCTTTTAATTGTTAGTTCATGAGAGCTCATATATGTTTCCATTTTTTTTTTTTTTTATCTTTTCAGTTCAAACCAATTTAAAGTTCGAAAATTGTAATTGGTATAGAATGTTGGAAATTTTAATTTTGACTAATTTCGAATAGTTCTTCAATATTAGCGTTTCAGCTCAAAAACCAATATTAAGTTCACAGATATTGTATTGGTTTTATAGAATGTTGGAAATTTTAATTTTGACTCAAAATATGTTGGATGTTATATTGATCGTCTTGTTTTGTTGACTCAAAATATCGGAAGTTTTAGGTATCAAATATTTTTTTTTTAAAATGATTTTAAAAAAAAACTTGTACTGAGAATAATAAATTTTTTTTTGTACCGAAAAATTTTACCAGTCCAAAAAAAATTTCGTTTACACGAAACTTTTTCGTATGAACCAGGAACCTATATAAAGTACGTACAAAAAAAATCTCAAATTTTTTTTTTTTTTTTTTTTTTAATGCTACCTAAAACCGTCGAAAGCTTTGTGAACAGTATGTGGCGAAAACTTTCGAGGTTTTCGCTGAAACAGTATAGTGAAAAGATTTAAGTTTTCGCTGCCCACTGTTTTCGCTAGGTATGAACTTTTCGCTAAGAAATGTAGCGAAAAGTTTATGTTTTCGCTAAAATGAAGTTTTCGCTGGAACAGTATATAGCGAAAAGCTTTGAGGTTTTCGCGAAGTGGTGAAAAGTTCTAGGTTTTCGCTAAGAAGTCTAGCGAAAAGCTTAGGTTTTCGCTGAAACAGTATGAGGTTTTCGCTAAGTGGCGAAAAGATTAGGTTTTCGCTAAGTTGTGAACTCTAAAACTTCTCGTGTGAACAGTGTTTGGCGAAAAGTTTTAAGTTTTCGCTGGCCACTGGTTTCCCTAGGAATGAACTTTTCGCTAAGAAATGTGGCGAAAAGTTTTAGGTTTTCGCTGAAACAGTATATGGCGAAAAGCTTTGAGGTTTTCGCCAATAAATCTAGCGAAAACTGGTTTTCGCTGAAAAGGTTTGGTTTTCGCTAATAAGTCAAATCAGCTAAAAAACACGTAATTAAACAAGTAAACACCGATTTAACTAAAAAAAAACTCTAGTTTATCCAGCGAAAACCGCTGTTCTAGTAGCGAAAACAGCTGTTCATGACGAAAACCGCTGTTCTTGTGGCGAAAACCACTGTTCTTGTGGCGAAAACCACTGAACTGTTCTGATTTTTCACTCAAATCCTAATTTCTGCTTAATCGGAACATAATTATCGAACAATAGGCATCGACGCAGCTTACCTATCACTCGATTAACACAATTAACACTGGATTAACACAGAAATCAGGCGAAAATCAGAATGCAACAGTGACAAACCAAAGTCACTTCAAAATCAGCGATTCAACTCAAATCAGCAAATTAAGCTCAATCAAAGCAGATTTAACACAGAATCAACAAACAAGTTTGCTCTGATACCAATTGTAAGTTTCAGATTTAACACACAACGAATTAATGATGAACTTGAGAATTAGATGATGAGAGAGATATTAAAATGAGAGAGAGCCTCGCTTGGTATCTCAAGTTGTGTGTAAAATACACACATTTGCCCGATATATACCAAAGTTACTTTGGTATATATCACATCAGTCCCTATTTATCATAAACTACAATTTGGTCCCTAAACAAAGATAACATGACATTTGAGCACTAGAAATGGATTCCTAACAAATAGGGTTTTCGAAACCCTAGCTAAGAGAAGAAGCTCATTTTCGAAATTAACAAGGCCCAAAAAGGAAAAGTAGGGTTTTCTCATTCCTCTCATCTCTCTCTCTCGAAATCTCTCTCTCGGGGCAGCAAGTAGCCATTCCTTGATCTAGCCGCACAAAGCAAGGAAGGGCTGCGACGTTGTAAGGTGCCGGCGTGACGCTCTTGTGCAAAGAAAGGAGCCGTTCGTGTGCTTTTGGCTTAGGAGAGGGGCACTACGCCTCGGGGATTCGAAGGCTTCGAAGCTTGCCATCGTCGAGTGTATCTACGAGGTATCATGGCTGATCCCTTTCTCCTTTTTGTTATATGTTCTCGTGTTTTAATCCGAGCGATCCTTGGGATAGGCGGGAACCCCGTAAAATTTTTAAAATTCCGCCGTTCCAGGAACGAGGGCCTCGGGCCCCTTCGGGGATTCCCAACAGTTCTTTTGTGATTAAGGCCATATTAGGCCGGATTATGAGTTCGTATTAATGTTCTTCGTATTTATTTAATCATATGACTTGAGTTATGTGTTCTATGTTTGAATTTAATGCTTGCTATGCTTGATCACCATATGCATGATTATAGATTGATATATGAGACTGAAAAAGTGATTAGATCGGTTAGAACAATAAACATAGGGCACCACTACATAAAACCGACCAGAGATGGAATTCGGTTTCGTATGTGTGGTTTCCGAGACCTTAGGCGCCGAAAGTGTCTAAACTAGGGGAAATTCATAAAACCAAATGTGTGCGGAGTAACTACAGTCATATAGGAATATAGGGATTGGTTCACTATCGTATAGGGTTGCTAGTTACGTGAATAACGGGTAGCACGTATGTTAGGAACTTCTACCTTGACTTGATTCATATTGATTAGATAGAATTGATTGTGTAATTCCCAGATTTTCACATCCAACACATATTCGAATCAAGCACAATCGATGAACTCAAGCATTAGATTAATCGAGATTACCTTAATCGATATGCGCGCGGAAGCTCGGGATAAAATCATCAATCAATCTTCAATTAATCACCAAATTCTCTCTACAATGATCCTCACACTCTTTTTCTAATTCAAGCCCTAATCTATGTTGATGAGAGAGCTCTTAGTCTAGAGAGAGAATTCCTACCTTGAGTTATGTGTATTCTACACACACTCAACCTATATATACCAAAGCATATTTTGGTATATTTTCAATCTAGTCCCTATATTTACATAAAATACAATTTAATCCCAAGACAAAGATAACATGATTATTGAACACTAGAAAATATTCCTAACAATCTCCCTCATAGTGTTCAATTGTCATTGAAGCGTCGGTTGTCTTTGTCGTTGATAATCTTCAGTCTTCATCATCACTTGAACACAACAGAAAGATTCCTAACAATCTCCCCATTTGTGTTTAACTTTGAATTTGACACGGTCTTTGTTGTTGTTTGAAGAAATAGCTGAGAGCATCTGGAGAATCTTCAGTCTTCCCCTATTTACATGCACCCTCTTTTTCTTCTTTGCAACTTGAATCTTCGTCACCTTCTTGCATATATCAGAGTCACGTGGATCGTCAGCATTGACTTGTCGTGTATGCTCGAACCATGGAGAGAGGTCTTGTTTGTTGTGGTTCAGCACATGCGTTGAAAGCTTGGCTTCTTTAATGAGTTCACGTGCTTCGCCTCCTTGATATACTTCTCCCCCTCATGGCGATGCTTTTGTATCGTCATACTGTGTGATCAAGGTGAAACAGAGTGTTCGCTGAACGTGTTGGCGTTGAATTCCGGATGAAGTACCTGAAAACGGGACAGACGACCGATCATTGTGAAACATCCCTTGATGTCACTCTTGGTCGTTGATGCAAAGTCACACAGACTTGCATTTGAAGGGACTACGGGGCCACGTAGGCATCCCGTTATCATCGTTCTAGAGTCGTGCTCCAGAAGATGGCCTGCTACTGTTGTTGTTTTTATGTTGCAACGGCAGGACTTCCTTCGGATCATAGAAGCACATCATTTAATGATGCGTCTACAGAAGTTCTGGCATGATCACGTAGACCTGCAATATGTGTGTAAAAGAATGTATGTGTCCTAGAAAATTTTAAAAAACATTTAGGCTATGAGGACACACTAGACATTTACGTGTTCAAGAAAGTCGTGGTGTGGGGCTGTGGACCACTTTGTTCAATATCTCCCGCTTCCAAATGAAACGGTGATAGCATATGCGGTTCCCCGTGAGATATTGAAACATCTGTCTTTAGGGAGACAAATGAGTAGCTAGGAAGGGTCGTGCATGCGCCTTTGGACCAGATGAAGCGTCTTCTACCCGGGATCTGATAAATCAGTCCTGTACCTATATGGTTATGGCCCGGATAGTTTGTGGTTGAGTAGTAAGGATGTCATCGTGATACGCTCAATACCCTCACATACACTCGGGGTTTGTTCCTGGGGTAGGATCAGTTGGGTCTACTGAACCTTTGAAACAGGTATGTGAACAACTCTTTTGTGTCCATGCGCTTGTTGGCATTTAGGTAGCACTCCCTCTTCAAAGCATGAAGGTTGTCTTCAGGGCATTCCCTTTTAAGCTCTAGCGCTCTTTTTAGGTAACACTCCCCCTAAATACTTGCGCTAATTCTAATGTGATGCACGTGCTCCCCCTAAATAGATGCGCTTTTTGAGAAATTGCATATTAAGAAGAAATCAAGCGCCTTTTGTATTTGAAGTGACACTCCCCAATAAATGTGCTCTTTTGCACTTATAAGTATCACTCCCCCTCGAACATATACGCAATTTATATTAGAACTATGGTAATATGCTCTTTTGAAATTCACGCGCCTAATCTATCTATCTATCCACTCCCCCAAAAAGAATATAGAATATGAAGACCGAATATTCTGTAAAGGTAAGCGCTCTTTATAATAAGTCGAACTCCCCTGAAATTCAAGCGCATTTTGAATTTTGTAATCAGCTCGGCCTTCTTTGAACATTGTAGCTCAAAAGTTCTTCTCGGGGTTTTTTTTTTTTTTTTTTGGCCTTTCTTTTTTTTTTTTTATTGGCCTTTTCTTTTCTTTCCTTTTTTTTTTTATGGCCTTTTTTTTTTTTTTAGAACGAAAAAATAAAAATAAAAACTATGTCAAATCAAGAGCTTTGGAATAGTCTTGATTTGGTGTGTTTGCTCACGTCACATACCGATCACGTGTGTGGAGCAAAACGAATACCACACGTGTCGGGATCTTATGCGATTGCTCATCATCGCATACCGACCATACATGTGGAGCAATCGTCGTCTATTTACCATGTATGATCGGGGCCTGCAAAACAAATTATCGAGACTTTGGTACCCATTTTTGGACGGGTCCTCCCTGATTAGTAGATAACATTTTAAGCATAGAAGGTTCAAATTTAGAATCAAAATTATCACATAAAGTAGTCATAGGAATCCACATTTGTTGAGGACTACTTGTTTCCATTTGTAGCTTAGGTTTCCAAATTTGTTGAACCTTATTGAAATTGAACGTTTCAGCATCGGTGAATGTGCGTCTTTTTGTAGAAGAGAAAATTTTCTCTTTCGTCAGTCGCTTAAGATGCATTTCGGATTTGACTTTGACCGGGTACTTGAGAGAGGAATACGAGCTTATAGAATCAATAGCATTAAGTATAGAAGTATCGTATTTCCTACCTTCTAGACTCACATCATTCACTTTGTAATGTGTATTAGAAAATTTATTTTGATTCAGACAATTGTTATTTTTAGACATTTCAGTTTTAATAGAGAATGTATAATTATTGTCTGCTTTAGCTTTAGTAGCTTCTTTCTTTAATTTTGATTTTAGAATGACCTTTAGTCATTCTTGTGCCCTTTTGAGAGGAATTTTTGAGAATTAAATTCTCCTTTAAAAGCTTATCCATTTGAGCTCGAAACCCGTTTCGTTCGGAATCCAGAAGAGAGTGTAATTCATCAATTTTGCGAGCACTTTCTGGAGTGTAGCAACCCTTAGGTTCGGGTTTTATCGATAGTATAGAATGTTCCTCGGTTGGCACTGACTCAATTGTTTGAGTCGACTTATTTAGAGACAAATTTTGGTCAAGTTGATCTTTCTTTGCAAGAAGAATCTCTAGTTCTTTAATTTTAGAGTGTAATCTAGTGCGTTCTTTACAAAGACATTTATTTTGAGCTTGATAATCTTTATTTTCCTTTAGTTGTGTTGTTTCAGAATTTGATTTAGCAAGATCATTGTTAAGTTTAGCTATTTTCTCATTAGCTAATTGAAGCTTTATTCCTAGATTGGCTTCTTCTAATAGATGTTTTCTTAGGACAACTTCATTATTGGCTAATCTTGCTTCTAATTTCTTGGCCTTTTCTTTTTTTTTTATTGGCCTTTCCCTTTTTTTTTATTGGCCTTTTCTTTTCTTTTTTTTTTATGGCCCTTTTTTTTATAACGAAAAAATAAAAATAAAAACAATGTCAAATCAAGAGCTTTGGATGTTGAGGTTTATGCCCTAGATGTCATACGAGGATTAGATAGTACGAGGGCATTAGTGTAATTTTGTTGTGTTTAACCTTTGTAATTGGATTATTTAATAATGGAATTACGTTTTTATTTGTTGTCGATTTTAGTATGACAAATAATAGAAAGGCATATTATTACTTCGTCTAAATAAATTAACCTTGCAGTCGGGTAATAAGACGAATTAATAATACCCCAATATTTACAGTTCAGTTACTGATTCTGTGGGGACAGAGAGGGGGCACCAGTAAGCTGACATACTGTAATATTAAACTAAGACCACAAGTCTTAGTCTCCAATAGGGTGACTGGATTGACGAGTACGACTTATTTGTCGATGAGTCCAAAATGGTTGTGCCAACCATTCACTTGGAAAGTGGGAGCTCGTGACATTGATACAAGACGAATCAGGGGATTGCCTGTATTTGGACACTGGCTCGTAATCGAACGATCACACTCTGGTAAATTTGTTGATCGATCGATTGACTATAGTAGTCTACGTGAACCTTAGACCGAAAGGGTTTAACTCGGGGTTGGTCTTAAGGTCTTGATTTGTCACTAGTTTGCTAGGCCCAAATTGCATGAAGCATGGGTCAGCGGTGAAATGCGGTCTTGACTTATCGACGTGATTGCCGGTTATACCGCTGAGCGGAATTTACGGCCTTGATTAAATTCAAGGTTAACGTCCTATGCAGTTTCGATGTGCGGGAATTTACCTAAGCCTCTGGCCAGAGCATATAACTGACTCACGAGTATCGTGGAGGGCAGTTTTGGTAAATGTCACCGACACGAACATCATAGAGTCGAGTCCTGTAAGTTCGACTACGCGTGACTTTCACTCCACCAGGACAAACGTAAAGGGTTTATACGTAGTACGATAATCTATAGTCGGTTCGTGAATAATACCTATTCGTACTCAACTCGGGATCGGTTCGGTACCACGGGGCTGGCTAGGTGAATACCGAACTCCTGGATTCCTCCCAGAGCCGGTTGAGACGAACCAAGAGAGTCGGGCTTAAAAAGGGCAACCGACACAACGTCTATATGAGAATAGAGCAGGCTGGGGCCTGGATTGAGAGATTAGGGTTTAGGGCTTGGCCAAAACCCTAAATGGCGAAAATGTAGAAAATCGCATGAGGGGCAAAATGGTCTTTTCACCTCACGAAATATTTTGGAAATATTATATTGGATATTTAATATTTAGTATATGATTTAAATGATTTAAATCTTTATTATTGTTTTAGAAAAATAATAATATTTAGAATTAAATAAAATATATATTAGATATATATAATAATCGATTTTTTATTTGATAAAAATTTCGAAAATTAATTAAATATATATTGGATATTATATTTAAATATACTAAATATAGAATTAAATATTAATTTATTTTAATATTAATTTGAATTTGAATTTTGAATTTAAATTCAAAAGAGAAAAACCAAGTAAGCAAAGAGACTTGGTATGAATAAGTGGGTGAAATTTTTTCTCCACTCAACTTACTATTTTCGGCCACTACACCCTAGTATAAATAGGGTTTGATTTTTGAAACAAAACCCTAAGTTATTCTAAGTCATTTTTCGAAAAAGAAAAAGAAAGAAACTAGGGTTTCATTCACCCTCTCTCTCTCGTCTCTCATCTCTCTCGCCATCTCTCTCACTCGGCCGCGTGTGACAAGGAAGCTCGGGGTGTTCTTGGCCTAGCCGCCTACAGCAAGGCAGCCCCGCGACGTGTGTTGGTGCCGGAGTGACGATCTTGCCCCGTTCGTGCGCTTATTGGTGCTAGGAGAGGGATACTACATCCCGGGGATTCGAAGGGTTCGTAGCTCGCCATCTTCTTGAATTCGTCAAGGTATCATGGCTGTAAAACCCTTTCTATTTCGTGTTTATCTTCTCGTGTTATTATCGAGCGGTCCAAGGGAAGGCGGGAATCCCTAAAAGTTTTAAAATTCCGCCGTTCAAGGAACGAGGGCCTCCGGCCCCTACGGGGATTCCCAACAGTAGTATAAGAGCCTTAGGCTCGGTTAAGTCACGGGACTATGACCACGAAGCCCGAACGAAAGATTTTAGAAGAGCTGGCCGCGCGGGTGGAGCGCGCGGCGCCCTAAGCAGGCCGCGCGCGTAGGCGCGCGGCACGCTGCATTGGCCGCGCGGCGCTGGCCGGCCACGCGTAGGCGTTGGTCTGGCCAGGCCTGGCCGCGCGCATGGGCACGCGGCGATAACAAGCAGCGTGCAGCGCGCGGCCCATGGCTGCTGGCCGCGCATAGCGCGTGGCCTAGGGCATCGCCGCGTGCAGCGCGCGGGCTGGCATGGCCGCGCGCGGGATGCGGCCACGGGCACAGGCGTGCGGCGCACAGGGCAGGCCGTGCACAGCGCGCGGGCCTGGCTTGGCCACGCGCGCGGGCGATCGGCACATGGGGCACAGCCGCGCGCAGCGCGCGGCACTCGAGGCAGGCCTGGCCGTGCGCACAGCGCACGGCGCTGGTCTGGTCGCGCGCACAGTGTGCGCGGCGCACTTGGCTGGCGCGCGCGGCACTTGGTCGGGCCGCATGGGCGGTGCCGGCTCGGTCGCAACTAGGGTTGCGTGGTTAGGCCTCGAAGCCCAATGGGCTTAGCCCAAATCTGATAAAAGCCCAAATATGGATTTAGGCTCGGATCTGTGTAAAATTGTCGTGATGCATGTAATATTTGAATTACGTGGTGATTGATTGGGGATTAGGTTCTGTTTTTTACCGGGTGATATGTTAAGGGTGACAAGGTTCCCCCCGGGTTGTACTTTACAGTTTTTCTAGAAAGACGGATTTTGTTGTTTTAGGGAAAGATCCCCCCGTCATAGGCTATAGTAGCACAAGATTGACGGCCGAACGAGAGACGATCGAGACGAGACGAACGAACAAGACGGAGGCCGAGGTGTCCGTTCGAGACAAGCCCGAAGACTTAGAGTTTTCTTTTTGTACAAATAGGATAGAACTAGAAATATCCCCGATCATTCACATTTACTTTAATAGGTTGAAACTAGGGTTGCTATTAAAGTCTATCATGTGCGTGTTGGTTTCGAACGTGATATCGTGCATAATGTGCTCGTTCTTATCTGTGAGGATTCTCTCGAAGTTAGACTTCAAAATATCATGTGACTAAAGGGCGGGGCTCTTGTCTTCTATCAAGTCCAAAAACGTTACGACTTAGGGGTACGGTTTTGGTTGACCGAGTTACGGCGCTAAAATCCTCGCCTTTGACGTGAACGGTTTTGGATGCATTTTTTATAATGCCGCTCACCGACCACTCTTCGTCCTCCCGCAAAGTGTTATCCTACGGAGGCGAAGTTCACTCAAAAGTGGAAGGTTAGCAGGACGTTGATAGGTAGCACTTGTACAGTCATTCCCAAGACGTCTGAGTTACAGGCCGAGGGACCCTGACTGAGACAAATTCGTTGAAACTTCTATGTGACAGAATCGTGTGGGACACGAGCCTGGCTGATCGAATATACCAATAAACTGTTAAGTTGAGGCTAGTTTGATTCAGTGCGGGTAAATCAACGCCACTATGAAACTACTCAACGAGGTTTCCGAAATTCCTAACGGGAGACAGGATTTCGAGAAAAATGGTGGGAGTGAGACAAAAAATTAAAATCCTATTTTAGTCTGATTAAACACTTCAAATCCTAACTATCTGTTATCTTTCTGCATTTATTTTCTTCTCTATTTTATACGATGACAAATCCATTATCCGTACTTTTGGAAAAACATTCTTTGATGGGACCAAACTATGTTGACTGGCTTAGAAACATGAGGATCGTCCTCAGGTTGGAAAAACTGGACTGTGTCTTGGACATTGAGGAGCATGCCACTCCGAATGATCAATTCACTGAGCTTTATGGCGATTCGTCTAGGAGCGCCCGCTATTCACTCACGCATGATCTCTTTAACACTAAGCTCGCAGAGGGTGGTGATGTCCATGCTCATTTACTGAAGCTAAATGAGTATATGGAACGATTACATGCGCTTGCATTCGGAATTCCTCACGAGGTGAAGATTGACATCATACTGCAGTCCCTCTCACCGTCCTCTCACCAGTTCGTGGTGAATTGCAACCTTAATAATCAGGAGTATTCGATATTAGACCTGATTAATCAGTTGGTTGCAGCCCGAACCCAGTATCGCAGCGATAGGGGTCCTAAGGGCAAGGAGGTGACGGTTGTTGCGACTACTCGGTTCAAAGGATCGAAAAAGAAGGCGAACAAGCACAGCGGGCCTAGGGGTAGAATCGCCAAGAAGGCAAAATCCAAGAAGGCTGTGTAGTCGGGCACGAAGCCCACGGACAAGTGCCTCCATTGCCAGCAGCTGGGTCACTGAAAGCGCGACTGTCCTAAGCTGAAGGCGTCTTCTGACGCTTCAGGTAAGCAATTAGTTTTCGAAGCTAATTGTTCTGTGTATTCTACTTCATGGATGCTTGACTCAGGGGCTAGCTCCC
Source organism: Lindernia subracemosa (assembly GCA_028392965.1). Taxonomy (NCBI): domain Eukaryota; kingdom Viridiplantae; phylum Streptophyta; class Magnoliopsida; order Lamiales; family Linderniaceae; genus Vandellia; species Vandellia subracemosa. Next base: position 797,618 of record JAQPCC010000060.1, read on the forward strand.
ACATCTGTATTTTGAACCAGGGTCTGGAACGAAGTAGGAAGCTTCGAGCTGGTGAGGTCTCGATCAACGTTGGCAGCGGACATAGTGTTGCAGCAACGCACGTGGGATCGAAGACTTTGCTTTTATCATCTTTGCTTTCTTTAGTACTTTCTGATGTTTTGGTTTTCCCCATGGGGCTTAAAAACATTGTTTCGATTCCTGTTTTGAGAAGACTTGGTTATGAGTTTCGATTTATTGATAATGTTTGCCAAATTTATTTTAGAAATGAAAACGTTGGAAAAGCGACGTTAATAAATGGTTTATATTACGTCAACCTAAGAGATAAGGTGGAAACTGTAAATACAATTACCAACTCGTCGACGGGGTCAAATGAGAAATACATCTGGCACCTACGACTGGGTCATGCAGGGGAAGCAAAGATTGACAAGATGGAAAATGACGGTCTGATTCGCACAGCGAAGTCAGGCCCGATCCCAACTTGTCAGTCTTGCATCCTAGGAAAAATGACCAAGTCACCCTTCACAGGGACTTTTACTAGGGCCACATAAGTGTTGGGATTAATCTACACTGATGTATGCGGACCGTTTAAAGTGACGGCCCGAGGTAATTGTCGCTACTTCATTACGTTTACGAACGATTCGTCCCGTTACGGGACTGTCTATTTGATGAGACAAAAGTCCGAAGCTCTTGAAATGTTCAAGGAGTATAAAACGTTAATGGAGAAGCAAACTGGCAAGGTCATTAAAGCTGTTCGATCAGATCGAGGCGGCGAATATATGAGTCTTGAGTTAGATGCATTTCTCAGAGAAAATGGCATCGTTATACAGTTCTCACCTCCCGGGATGCCACAATTAAATGGCGTAGCCGAGTGTAGAAACCGAACGCTTTTGGATATGGTTCGGTCGATGATGAGTTACACAGATCTCCCCATTTCGTTGTGGGGTTATGCTTTAGAGACAGCAGCCTATATCCTTAACAGGATACCTACCCGTTCTGCCGACAGGATCCCTTACGAAGCTTGGCATAATCGTAAGGTGAGCCTGAATCACATTAAGGTCTGGGGTTGCCCCGCCTTTGTGAAAAAGTTACAGGCAGACAAGTTAGAATCAAGGTCGATTATGGCCAGATTCGTCGGATACCCCAAGGACTCAATGGGGTACTATTTTTACGTTCCAGACGAACACAGGGTGTTTGTCGCTTTACGCGCCACCTTCATGGAAGAAGAGTTCGTTAGCGAAGGCGGTAAAGGGCGTGAAATAACTCTTGGTGAGTTAAGCGACGAATCAACTCCAGTTGTTATAGAGTCGTTAGACGACGTTAGAAAACCCGGCTCAGCCGCAATTGCGCAGGTCTAGTAGGATATCTCAAATGCCTGGGAGATATGGTATGGTACACGTCGAGCATGGGGATGCTGCGATTGAGGGATGCGTCGGGGACGATCCCGCCACCTACGACCAGGCAATTACCGGTAAAGACTCCCTCAAGTGGCTTGAGGCTATGCAGGCCGAAATTGACTCTATGTATTCAAACCAGGTTTGGACACCTGTAGACCTACCCAATGGTTTCAGACCGATTGGGAACAAATGGATCTACAAGAAGAAGATTGGATCTGACGGACAGGTGGAAACGTACAAAGCTAGGCTTGTAGCGAAAGGGTATAGTCAAAAAGAGGGTATTGACTATGAGGAGACCTTTTCACCAGTCGCGATGATTAAGTCCATTCGCATTATGCTTGCGATAGCAGCATACTTTGACTACGAGATCTGGCAGATGGACGTAAAGACCGCGTTCCTGAATGGATTCCTCCAGGAGGAGATCTAAATGGAACAACCCAAAGGTTTTACGTCAGATGCAGATGCTCAAAAAGTATGCAAGCTGAATCGGTCCATCTATGGACTGAAACAAGCTTCAAGGAGTTGGAATCTTCGATTCGATGAAGTAGTTAAGAACTACGGATTCATAAAGAACGAAGATGAGCCCTGTGTTTACAAGAAGGCCAGTGGGAGCAAGATGTCGTTTCTAGTATTGTACGTAGATGATATCCTTTTGATAGGAAATGACATTGGGATGCTTTCAGAGGTCAAAGCTTGGCTTTCGACCGAATTCTCTATGAAAGACCTGGGAGAAGCGACCTATATTCTAGGAATACGCCTATTTAGAGATAGGGCGAAACGGTCAATTGGCTTATCTCAGGCCCTCTACTTAGATAAAGTCCTTAAAAGGTTTAAGATGGACGACTCTAAGAAAGGGTTCCTACCTATGAGGCATGGGATTCATCTCTCAAAGACTATGTCTCCTCGCAACGAGGTACAAAGACAAGAGATGAGTGGAGTCCCCTATGCTTCAGCTGTGGGTAGCCTGATGTACGCGATGCTTTGCACGCGACCAGACATAGCGTACGCTGTGAGCGTAGTGAGTAGGTTTCAGGCCAACCCTGATAAGGAACACTGGGCGGCGGTAAAGACAGTCCTGAAGTACCTTAGACGGACTAAGGACTTGATACTGATTTACGGCCCAGGAGAATTAGAGGTAGATGGTTATACGGATTCGGACTTCCAATCAGATGTGGATGACCGAAAGTCTACTTCGGGTTTTGTATATACGCTCAATGGTGGCGCATTAACTTGGAAGAGTTCCAAGCAAAGCACGACTGCTGATTCCACCACTAAGGCGGAGTATATAGCGGCTTCAGAAGCTGCCAAGGAGGGTGTTTGGATACGCAAGTTCTTAGAAGAACTGCAGGTGGTACCTAGCATAGTGGATCGCCCGTTACCATTGTGGTACGACAATAGCGGAGCGATCGCACAAGCTAAGGAACCCCGTGCTCACAGTAAGTCCAAGCACATAGAGAGAAAATACCACGTGTTACGTGGGTTCGTTGAGAATGGCTCTATAGCCGTGCAGAAGATCGCCTCAGCAGAAAATGTGGCGGACCCGTTCACGAAGCCACTGTCTCAGGCAGTGCTAGATCATCACCTCGATAAAATGGGATTGAGATACTATAGCGCGTGGCATTAGTGCAAGTGAGAGATTGTTGAGGTTTATGCCCTAGATGCCGTACGAGGATTAGATAGTACGAGGGCATTAGTGTAATTTTATTCTGTTTAACCTTTGTAATTGGATTATTTGATAATGGAATTACGTTTTTATTTGTTGTCGATTTTAGTTTGACAAATAATAGAAAGGCATATTATTACTTCGTCTAAATAAATTAACCTTGCAGTCGGGTAATAAGACGAATTAATAAAACCCCAATACTTACAGTTCAGTTACTGATTCTGTGGGGACAGAGAAGGGGCACCAGTAAGCTGACATACTGTAATATTAAACTAAGTCCACAAGTATTAGTCTCCAGTAGGGTGACTGGATTGACGAGTACAATTTGTTTGTCGATGAGTCCAAAATGGTTGTGGTAACCATTCACTTGGGAAGTGGGAGCTCGTGACATTGATACAAGACGAATCAGGGGATTGTCTGTATTTGGACACTGGCTCGTAATCGAACGATCACACGCTGGTAAAGTCGTTGATCGATCGATTGACTATAGTAGTCTACGTGAACTTTAGACCGAAAGGGTTTAACTCGGGGTTGGTCTTTAGGTCTTGATTTGTCACTAGTTTGCTAGGCCCAAATTGCATGAAGGTTATACCGCTGAGCGGAATTTACGGCCTTGATTAAATTCAAGGTTAACGTCCTATGCAGTTTCGATGTGCGGGAATTTACCTAAGCCTCTGGCCAGAGCATATAACTGACTCACGAGTGTCGTGGAGGGCAGTTTTGGTAAATGTCACCGACACGAACATCATAGAGTCGAGTCCTGTAAGTTCGACTACGCGTGACTTTCACTCGACCGGGACAAACGTAAAGGGTTTATACGTAGTACGATAATCTATAGTCGGTTCGTGAATAATACCTATTCGTACTCAACTCGGGATCGGTTCGATACCACGGGGCTGGCTAGGTGAATACCGAACTCCTGGATTCCTCCCAGAGCCGGTTGAGACGAACCAAGAGAGTCGGACTTAAAAAGGGCAACCGACACAACGTCTATATGAGAATAGAGCAGGCTGGGGCCTGGATTGAGAGATTAGGGTTTAGGGCTTGGCCAAAACCCTAAATGGGCGAAAATGTAGAAAAATCGCATGAGGGGCAAAATGGTCTTTTCACCTCACGAAATATTTTGGAAATATTATATTGGATATTTAATATTTAGTATATGATTTAAATATGATTTAAATCTTTATTATTGTTTTAGAAAAATAATAATATTTAATTTAGAATTAAATAAAATATATATTAGATATATATAATAATCGATTTTTTATTTGATAAAAATTTCGAAAATTAATTAAATATATATTGGATATTATATTTAAATATACTAAATATAGAATTAAATATTAATTTATTTTAATATTAATTTGAATTTGAATTTAAATTCAAAAGAGAAAAACCAAGTAAGCAAAGAAACTTGGTATGAATAAGTGGGTGAGATTTTTTCTCCACCCAACTTACTATTTTCGGTCACTACACCCTAGTATAAATAGAGTTTGATTTTTGAAACAAAACCCTAAGTTATTCTAAGTCATTTTTCGAAAAAGAAAAAGAAAGAAACTAGGGTTTCATTCACCCTCTCTCTCTCGTCTCTCATCTCTCTCGCCATCTCTCTCACTCGGCCGCGTGTGACAAGGAGGCTCGGGGTGTTCTTGGCCTAGCCGCCTACAGCAAGGGCAGCCCCGCGACGTGTGTTGGTGCCGGCGTGACGATCTTGCCCCGTTCGTGCGCTTATTGGTGCTAGGAGAGGGATACTACATCCCGGGGATTCGAAGGGTTCGTAGCTCGCCATCTTCTTGTATTCGTCAAGGTATCATGGCTGTAAAACCCTTTCTATTTCGTGTTTATCTTCTCGTGTTATTACCGAGCGGTCCAAGGGAAGGCAGGAATCCCTAAAAGTTTTAAAATTCCGCCGTTCAAGGAACGAGGGCCTCGGGCCCCTACGGGGATTCCCAACATTGGAATAGTCTTGATTTGGTGTGTTTGCTCACGTCACATACCGATCACGTGATTTGACATCCAATTGTAATTCCCAGATTTTCACATCCAACACATATTCGAATCAAGCACAATCGATTAAATCAAACATTAGATTAATCGAGATTACCTTAATCGATATGCGCGCGGAAGCTCGGGATAAAATCATCAATCAATCTTCAATTAATCACCAAATTCTCTCTACAATGATCCTCACACTCTTTTTCTAATTTAAGCCCTAATCTATGTTGATGAGAGAGCTCTTAGTCTAGAGAGAGAATTCCTACCTTGAGTTATGTGTATTCTACACACACTCAACCTATATATACCAAAGCATATTTTGGTATATTTTCAATCTAGTCCCTATATTTACATAAAATACAATTTAGTCCCAAGACAAAGATAACATGATTATTGAACACTAGAAAATATTCCTAACAATCTCCCCCTTAGTGTTCAATTGTCATTGAAGCGCCGGTTGTCTTTGTCTTTGATAATCTTCAGTCTTCATCATCATTTGAACACAATAGACAGATTCCTAACAATCTCCCCCTTTGTGTTCAACTTTGAATTTGACACGGCCTTTGTTGCTGTTTGAAGAAAATAGCTGAGAGCATCTGGAGAATCTTCAGTCTCCCCCTATTTACATGCACCCTCTTTTTCTTCTTTGCAACTTGAATATTCGTCACCTTCTTGCATATATCAAAGTCGCGCGGATCGTCAGCATTGACTTGTCGTGTATGCTCGAACCATGGAGAGAGGTCGTGTTTGTTGCGGTTCAGCACGTGTGGACTTAATTTAATATTACAGTATGTCAGCTTACTGGTGCCCCCTCTCTGTCCCCACAGAATCAGTAACTAAACTGTAAATATTGGGTTTTATTAATTCGTCTTATTACCCGACTGCAAGGTTAATTTATTTAGACGAAGTAATAATCTACCTTTTGTATTTGTCAAAACTAAGATCGACAAAAATAAAACGTAATTTCATTATCAAATAATTCAATTACAAATGTTAAACACATCAAAATTACACAAATGCCCTCGTACTATCTAATCCTCGTACGACATCTAGGGCATAAACCTCAACATTAATTCTACAGAGTCTCAGCTAATACTACAGAGTCTCAGCTTACTGGTGCCCCCTCTCTGTCACACAGAATCAGTAACTGAACTGTAAATATTAGGGTTTTATTAATTCGTCTTATTGACCTAACCAAAAGGTTAATTTATTTAGACGAACTAATAAAAGCCTATTAATTTTGTCAAACTTAAATCGACAAGAACGAAAGTAATTCCATTATCAAATAATCCAATTACAATGGTAAACACGATTAAATTACATCAATGCCCTCGTACTATCTAATCCTCGTACGGCATCTAGGGCATAAACCTCAACAGCTTGAAGATCTCCAAAAGGAGAGATCAAAAGACAAGACAAAGGAGGAAATCCTTTAGGACTCAGAAAAGCACACTAAGCCCCACAAAGATAATCCATGCCAAATTGAAATCTCCCCATTACCATTTCTTTTTAGACGGAGATTGTTAGGATAATTTTATTGTGTTCAATTAATTAGAATTATATTTGTAGTTTCTTTATAGATTATTCTCTTTATGAGAGGCTTAGTGTAATTGGGCTTTATTAGGAGTCCAAGTATTGTATATCAAAATGTGGTATAAATACTACAACTCTAACACATAATATATAGGGTATTGTGTGTGAGCAAGTAAAAAGTAACCTGAGCCCCCAACCTCCTCAAGAACATATAACACCCCATGCGAGCTTCAATTTTTCCGATCTTCAAATCGTGGTATATCGTTTATATTTAGTTTGACTTACGTTATCTGGTTCCTACAATACCTAAGTAGTTTTTCGTACCTAAATAAGTACCGATACCGTATCAAATTTTATTGGTCCACATAATATCTAAATTAGGAGTCTAGATCGTCCACTAATAAATGTAAAGGCTTAAAAACAATAAGTAAATAGACTATTAAACAAAAAAGAATTATAAAAAGTTGAATATTTTCACTTTAATAGGCATCTATACTATATTGTAGTAAGTTGTTCAACATTATTCATCCTCATCTAGTGAAACTTGGGGTTTGTAAAATAAAACCATGAGTGCATGGGTTACTTCGTCAAATAAGATACAAAGTGAAACATATAACTGATAAATATATGGAAATGTGGTTTCCAAAACAAAATAATTGCCACGAAAACGTTAACCTAATAAGTTGTATCCAATATACAGTGAATAATGTACCATTGAACAAAATGTGACAGTACCTTATTATGGAGATATATTGTACCACAATTAAGTAGTTCACCGTACCAAGATTAAGGAACTTCCTAACAGAGGAGATATATTGTAGACTGTGGAACTTTCGTACATGTCAGAACTTTTTGTGAGCGTCAGAACATTATTTCATGTGTCAGAATTTGTTCCATAATACCGGAAAAATTGTATTTTTCTGTGCTATGTCAGAACTTTTTGACTTTTTGTATTTTTCATCACTTTTTTTTTACAATTTTTAATACAACGTACCATTTTAGTGCGTTTAGCGTACCATGTAGCCGGTGTTTGATGTACCTTGTAAACACGATTATCGTACCTTTTTCAAGATTGTCACCATACTAAAAATTTGAGGCATTGCCATAACACTATGTTCTCAGAATAAATCCAATATTACATCAACACAAAAAACATGCTCGTAATCAACATATGACATAAAAAAATATGTCGTTAGCTATATGCAACATATGAACAAAAGAATGGAATGAGTAAGTGTATATTTGCTTGGAGGGATATGTATATATCAATAAGCGCTGCGGGTTCATTGATCAACAATAATTGGGTATTCTGCTTGTAAGCACACAGCCCAAACAACATGTCTCCATGAACTACACTTGTAGACAACATAGTTATTTATCCCTACAAATAATTCAGCAACCGTTGGCAATGATACACTAACCATACATCAAAAGGTACACTATATAAAGAAATCTGGTACTCTAACTATACATGAAAAGGTACATTATATAAAATATTATGGTACCTTAACCACACGTATGAAGGTACACAATATAGATTAAATTGATACCACATTATAATCACAAAATTACCAGCTAACCCGCGTGTTAGGAATATTTATTGTGTTCATCTATATATTCCTCTTGTAATTGGATAGTTTTGTAAATATTAGAAAGTTAGAGGACCAAAGTGTAAATATATACCAAAGATCGAAAGGTATATATAGTTGAGGTCCTGTAGAAGTTAGGAGAGTTTTTGGTGTAAAGATTTACGCATGTAAAGTTGAAAAGAGATTAAGAAATTTTGTTTTTGTTAATCTCTCTCTTTCTCTTTCTCTCACGCGCGCCAAAAATCACACACAAACAAACGTTCGATCGCAAACTTTATTGAAGACTACTTGGTTATCATTTGAATTTGTTGCTCGATAATCAAGTAGATTACGGATCCTCACTGCATCGATCGATCTGCACGTCACTCGTTTAAGGTTTGAATTAAGCTTTCGCGCGTTTACTGTTAATTGTTCGAACCTAATTGTGTGTTAATTGCTTGTGTTAATTGAATTCTGGACCTACACCGCGAATACTTGTGTACCTCTAATGCTTGAAACTGCTACAGACCATATAAAGGTACATCATAATAAGTGAATAGGTACCATAACAACAAGTAAACTAATACACAATATACATAAAATTAGTACTACATAACAGATATGTAAAAAAAATCAAGTTTGCAACACTAACGTCATTTATTACCAGAAATTCTAAATGTCACATTATTGTTTCAAGTCGTTGGAAGTTCTATGTTAGGAATATTTTATTGTGTTCAATTAATTAGAATTATCTTTGTAGTTTATTTATAAAGATTATCATTATAAAAGGCTTAGTGTAATTGGGTTTGGTTAGGGGCCCAAGTATTATATATCAACTTGTGATATAAATACTAAAACTCTAACACATAATAAGGTGTGCATTGTGTGAAAATCATCTAGAGAGAGAAAGAGAGCCACCCAACACCTCTGAAGCACACACACCCCACGTTAATCAATTCTTCCCATCTTCAAACGTGGTTAAATCGCCCTTTGTTAGATTGTTAGGATAGAGAGGCTACCAACAAGTGGTATCAGAGACAAACGCGTTAGGATTTGAGCGATGTTTCTGAAAATTTTGGGATTTTTCGTGTTCTTGAGCTCGAAATTTTCGGCCCTTGTTCTTGAGTTTTTGGGTTTATTTTACTGATTTTGCAAGCTCAAGAGCTAAATAGGCTGTTTTCGACTGATTTTAAGTGTTTACCCAACATTTTTCAGTAGATTTGAGTGAGTTTTGGGTAGAAAACTCGTCAGTTTTTTCCCAGAAATGATTTTCGGGTAGATGAATGCAACAGTACCTTGAAATTCGGATAGTTTTCACCCGAATTCTACCCGAATTTATTAAAACTCGGCGAATTTTAATTCTACCCGAATTGCACCCGAAATTCCTGTTTTCGGCGAAAATCTCTGTCTGAGAAAACCCGAATTTTAAGGTTTTTGGACAGAATTTTTAATTTTACCCGAATTTCTTTCTCGGCGAAAATTAGGACTTACCCGATTTCCATCACCCGAATTTTCGTTTAAAACTCTCGGCGATTTTCAAGTTTTCGGGCAGACCCAAATTCGGGCAGAATAACCTGAATTTGCCCATTCTCGGCGATTGTCTGATTTTTGGACTGAATTATCCGAATTCGGGCAAATCATACGAATCAGGTTACCCGAATTTCTACCTATCCGAAAATCCTTAGTACACGAATTTCCAATCATACCTTTAGTTTTTCGGTCAAAGTCTTCACCCGAGAATTCACTGTTCTCAATCGAAAACAGTGACTTCCAATTCTCGATCACTCACTCTTAAAAAAAAATTACACTTAAACGTTTTTTATCACCAAAAATTTTCGCCCCCCCTCGGAATAAAAAGGCTTTAAGTAGCAAAAAAAGTCTTTTGGAGGAAAATTTTTTATACATCATTTGATAGAGAAAAATTTTCTAAGTCCAACGGATATAGTCTATTTTACACTTTTTTCGAAATTTTTCAAAATAAATTTTCCGGGCCCAAACTTTTCGGTATAGAAAACCTTTTCGTCAGTTTTTGAAGGCAAATCCACTATACGCGTCAACGATCACGTATCCAACAATCAATTTAGGTCGTATTTGGCATATTATAGAAAACGTTTTGGTAATTTTCCCGAAGTTTTCGAAATTATTCCAAAATTTTTAGGTACATACCAAAAATTTTCGACACTTACTATCTTCGATACTTCACTACACTTTTTGATAAAACCAAAACTTTCAGAACTAAATTTCAAAAAGCCAAATTTTTAATTTCTAAAATAAAAAAAATCTTTATTATGGATGCTCAAGCTAGAAAAATTGAGGAATTAGAAGCAAGATTTGCTAATAATTACTCTGTGTTGCTTAAGCAACAGGAATGTCTAGCTTTCGCTAATGAGGATTTGACTAACACAAAGTCAAAGGTCATTAGCTTAGGAACTAAGTTAGAGATAAGTGAAAAGAATGTATGTGATATGACTAAAAGATTACGTTCTTGCGAAGATGAGCGAAATCGTGTCTCATCAAAATAAGAATCGTAGAGGAACAACGTATGCTTTACTCTAAGATTGAACTTTTAGAGAACGCTATTGCAAAAAGAAGTCAAGCAGATAAAAATCCCTCTTCTAACTTGGTGTCTTTAGGGGAAAATAATTTACATCCTAATAAACCTACTTCTTGTTGGGAAATTCATGAGGTTGCTAGTAAAATTGCAGAATTGAACGCAACCTTGGAATCAGAAAGAGTAGGTTTTCGAGCGGAAAAGAAAAAGCTTTTAGAGGAGATTTTATATCTCAAAAATTCCCCGTCTTTACCTGTTTCCAATGATCTAACAAAAGATACATCTTCCTCGAAACAGGTGAAGGAAACAAAGAAAAGCATCCTTGTTCCTAAAACTGAGAAAGCTTTTACTAGTAATTCTAAGTCAATTTTGACTGAAGCTGAAAAGATAAGTAAAAGCCTTAAGCTTAATACTTCCAAGGAACAAAATTCTCCAAGTAGGAAGAATATATCATGTACTAACAATGCTTATAATTCCTTATGTTCTTATCCCTACCTAAAATATCCAGTCGATGTTAAGTCTGAGAAACATCTCATGCGACTGGCTTCGGAGAAAATATTTAAATCTTCTCCGAGACACACATTCACCTGCGCTGAAACGTTCTTTCCATGTCAAATTGCTCCTACATAGGTTCCTAAGTCAACGGTTTGTTGGGAATCCCCGTAGGGGCCCGAGGCCCTCGTTCCTTGAACGGCGGAATTTTAAAACTTTAAGGGATTCCCGCCTTCCCTTGGACCGCTCGGTAATAACACGAGAACATAAGCATGAAAAGAAGAGTTTTAGCCATTATACCTTGACGAATATCGATGAAGGTGGCTAGCTACGAATATCGATGAACGGGGCAAGAGCGTCACGCCGGCACCAATACAACGTCACGACCGAACCTTGCTTGAGATGGCTAGGCCAAGGCTCGGGCAGCACCCTCTTCACGCTGGCAGCGCACGGCTCGAGAGAGAAAGAGGGAGAGAGACGAGATAGAGAGAGATCGAGAGAGATCGAGGAGAAAACCCTTATTTCTTTCTTTTGCCTTTTTCGAAAAATGACTTAGTTTTTGTTTTCAAAAATCCAAACCCTTTTATACTAGGGCTGGCCAAAATCTAGTCATGTGGAGTGGGGAGAAATTTTCTCACCCACTCCAAGCCATACCAAGTCTTTTGACTTGGTCTTGGTTTACTTGGTTTTTGCTTTTTGAATTTAAAACAAATTCAAATTCAAATTAATATTAAATAAAGTAATATTTAATTCTATATTTAGTATATTTAAATATAATATCTAATATATATATTTAATTATAATTTTCGAAATTATACTATATAATAAATCGAAAATTATATATATATATTTTATTTAATCCCAAATTAAATATTATGATTTTTCTAAAACAATAATAAAGATTTAAATCACATTTAAATCATATACTAAATATTAAATATCCAATATTATATTTCAAAAATATTTCGTGAGGTGAAAAGACCATTTTGCCCCTCACTCGTTTTAATCAAGTTTTCGGCCATTTAGTTTTTCGGCCAAGCCCTATCTCAATCCAGGCCCCAACCTACTCTATTCTCATATTGACGTTGTGTCGGTTGCCGTTTTTAAGCCCGACTCTCTTGGTTCGTCTCAACCGGCTCTGGGAGGAATCCAGGAGTTCGGTATGCACCTAGCCAGCCCCGTGGTACCGAACCGATCCCGAGTTGAGTACGAATAGGTATTATTCACGAACCGACTATAGATTATCGTACTACGTATAAACCCTTTACGTTTGTCCCGGTCGAGTGAAAGTCACGCATAGTCGAACTTACAGGACTCGACTCTATGATGTTCGTGTCGGTGACATTTACCAAAACTGCCCTCCACGACACTCGTGAGTCAGTTTTATGCTCTGGCCAGAGGCTTTGGTAAATTCCCGCACATCAAAACTGCATAGGACGTTAACCATCAAGGCCGTAAATCTCGCTCCGCAGTATAACCGGCAATCACGTCGAAAGGTCAAGACCGCATTTCGCCGCTAACCCATGCTACATGCAATTTGGGCCTAGGAAACTAGTGACAAATCAAGACCTTAAGACCAACCCCGAGTTAACCCTTTTGGTCTAAGGTTCACGTAGACTACTATAGTCAATCAATCGATCAACGACTTTACCAGCGTGTGATCGTTCGATTACAAGTCAGTGTCCAAATACAGGCAATCCCCTGATTCGTCTTGTATCAATGTCACGAGCTCCCACTTCCCAAGTGAATGGTTGGCACAACCATTTTGGACCCGTCGACAGACAAGTCGTACTCGTCAATCCAGTCACCCTACTGGAGACTAAGACTTGTGGACTTAATTTAATATTACAGTATGTCAGCTTACTGGTGCCCCCTCTCTGTCCCCACAGAATCAGTAACTGAACTGTAAATATTGGGGTTTTATTAATTCGTCTTATTACCCGACTGCAAGGTTAATTTATTTAGACGAAATAATAATCTGCCTTTGTATTGTTTGTTATGCTAAAATCGACAATAAACAAATAATAATAATTTCATTATCAAATAATTCAAATACAAATGTTAAACACATCAAAATTACACAAATGCCCTCGTACTATCTAATCCTCGTACGGCATCCGGGGCATAAACCTCAACACGGTTAAGTTAGGTAATCCTAAATATGGTCGGGTACCTAAAAGTACGTTAATGAATGATTTAGGACAAAAATCTGATTTGACACCAAATATGCTTAACTTGTCTTCTGCTAATCAGGGAGGACCCATCCAAAAATGGCTACCAAAGTCCCACTAACATTTTGCAGGAGCCCAATCACGTGTGGTAATTCGACGATGGTTGCTCCACACGCGTGATTGGTATGAGACGAGAGCAACCAAAAAACCCCGGTCATGAGTAGCAATTAGAAGCGAGTTGCTCCATACTCATGATCGGTACGAGACGAGGGCAACCACAGATCCCAGCATGGTTGGTATTCCGGAAGTTGCTCCACAACCATGACTGGTATGCAGCGTGAGCGACTTCAAACATCCCTCATGTATGGCAATTTGACGTAGTGGCTCCACATACATGATAAAGGGAAACAACGTGAGCAACTACGACTATATGTGGTACACTCTATCTTTTGAACTGAATTGCATAATACCACATTCATACATATTTTTAAGATAGGTAAATTCTATATATGCATTCCATAGTAAATTTTGGCATGCATATCGAGCTGAAAAGATAATATACCTACTATGAAACTAATAGGGTACAATATAGCTATGCATGCTTCAAAAGGACTTTTACTTTCAAATTCTTGCATGCATGCATACATGAGCTGAAATGCGAAATACTCTATTTTATAGGTACACTTTCATTATGCATACAATTTTAAGATTTTCGAGCTTAAACTTTCATGTATGCATATAAGCTGAATCGCAAAAATTACCTCAAAATGGTACATTTTAAATATGCATTTTTCAAAACTTTAAAATCTAAAATGCATATTACGCACGAAATTGATAGATACCATTTTTTTTCTATAGAATGAGCTTAATTTGAGGGAGAGCTACTATTTTATTTTTAAAAGAGAAGTGACCCTTATTTCTTTAAAAGAGAGCAATACATACATTTTTGAGGGGGAGCGAACTTCAAATACGTGAATTTAGGGAAAGAGATTCACAGATTTATCAAAATTACCACGCATCTTTTGAGGGGGAGCAATTTTATCTTAGGAAGCATGTGTTGAGGGGGAGGAATAACAAAAATATATATATATATCTATATATATATATAATATACATATACTATATAATATATACTATATCCATATAATATATAGTATAAAAATATATTTTACTAATAACGATTAATATATAAATACCAAAAAAAAAAGTTCTCTCCTCATCATCAAGCTTGATGGGGATTACCTCCGACCTCCGAAGATGGACTTCAAAAGAAGAATCTCGATCCTACAATGGTCAACTCTTTTCAAAAGGCGACGATGGCTACTGTTGGGAATCCCCGTAGGGGCCCGAGGCCCTCGTTCCTTGAACGGCGGAATTTTAAAACTTTAAGGGATTTCCGCCTTTCCTTCGACCGCTCGGTAATAACACGAGAATGTAAGAACACGAAAGAAAGGGTTTTAGCCATTATACCTTGACGAAGACAAGAAGATGGCGAGCTTCGAACCCTTCAAATCCCCGGGATGTAGTATCCCTCTCCTAGCACCTTTACGCGCACGAACGGGGCAAGAGCGTCACGCCGGCACCTTTACAACGTCACGACCGAACCTTGCTTGAGACGGCTAGGCCAAGGCTCGGGCAGCAGGGTCTCCTCTTCACACGGGGCAGCGCGTGCCTCGAGAGAGAGAGGGAGAGAGTGCGCGAGAGAGATGAGAGACGAGAGAGATTTGACGGCTCTAGGGTTTTCTCTTTTTCCAAAATGACTTAGTTTTGATTTCAAAAATCAAAAACCTATTTATACCCACTAGGGTTAACCGAAAATAGTAAGTTGGGTGGAGAAAAAATCTCACCCACTTTTCATACCAAGTCTCCTTTGCTTACTTGGTTTTTCTCTTTTAAATTCAAATTCAAAATTCAAATTTAAATTAAATATTAAATTAATATTTATTCTATATTTAGTATATTTAAATATAATATCCAATATATATATTTAATTATAATTTTCGAAATTAATACTATATTAAAAATGAAATACATATATATATCTAATATATATATTCTATTTAATTCCAAATTAAATATTATTATTTTTCTAAAACAATAATAAAGATTTAAATAACATTTAAATCATATACTAAACATTTAATATCCAATATAATATTTCCAAAATATTTCGTGAGGTGAAAAGACCATTTTGCCCCTCACGTGATTTTACCAAGTTTTCAGCCATTTAGGGTTTCGGCCAAGCCCCTAACCCTAATCTCTCAATCCAGGCCCCAGCCTGCTCTATGCTCATATTGACGTTGTGTCGGTTGCCCTTTTTAAGCCCGACCCTCTTGGTTCGTCTCAACCGGCTCTGGGAGGAATCCAGGAGTTCGGTATTCACCTAGCCAGCCCCGTGGTACCGAACCGATCCCGAGTTGAGTACGAATAGGTATTATTCACGAACCGACTATAGATTATCGTACTACGTATAAACCCTTTACGTTTGTCCCGGTCGAGTGAAAGTCACGCGTAGTCGAACTTACAGGACTCGACTCTATGATGTTCGTGTCGGTGACATTTACCAAAACTGCCCTCCACGAAACTCGTGAGTCAGTTATATGCTCTGGCCAGAGGCTTAGGTAAATTCCCGCACATCGAAACTGCATAGGACGTTAACCTGAATTTAATCAAGGCCGTAAATTGCTCAGCGGTATAACCGGCAATCACGTCGAAAAGTCAAGACCGCATTTCGCCGCTGACCCATGCTTCATGCAATTTGGGCCTAGCAAACTAGTGACAAATCAAGACCTTAAGACCAACCCCGGGTTAAACCCTTTCGGTCTAAGGTTCACGTAGACTACTATAGTCAATCGATCGATCAGCGACTTTACCAGCGTGTGATCGTTCGATTACGAGTCAGTGTCCAAATACAGACAATCCCCTGATTCGTCTTGTATCAATGTCACGAGCTCCCACTTCCCAAGTGAATGGTTGGCACAACCACTTTGGACCCGTCGACAAACAAGTCGTACTCGTCAATTCAGTCACCCTACTGGAGACTAAGACTTGTGGACTTAATTTAATATTACAGTATGTCAGCTTACTGGTGCCCCCTCTCTGTCCCCACAGAATCAGTAACTGAACTGTAAATATTGGGGTTTTATTAATTCGTCTTATTACCCGACTGCAAGGTTAATTTATTTAGACGAAATAATAATCTGCCTTTGTATTGTTTGTCATTCTAATTTCGACAATAAACAAACAATAATAATTTCATTATCAAATAATTCAATTACAAATGTTAAACACATCAAAATTACACTAATGCCCTCGTACTATCTAATCCTCGTACGGCATCTAGGGCATAAACCTCAACAATCTCCCACTTGCACTAATGCCACACGCTATAGTATCTCAACCCCATTTTATCGAGGTGACGATCTAGCACTGCCTGAAATAGTGGCTTCGTGAACGGGTCCGCCACATTTTCTGCTGAGGCGATCTTCTGCACGGCTATAGAGCCATTCTCAACGAACCCACGTAACACGTGATATTTTCTCTCTATGTGCTTGGACTTACTGTGAGCACAGGGTTCCTTAGCTTGTGCGATTGCTCCGCTATTGTCGCACCACAATGGTAACGGGCGATCCACTATGCTAGGTACCACCTGCAGTTCTTCTAAGAACTTGCGTATCCAAACACCCTCCTTGGCAGCTTCTGAAGCCGCTATATACTCCGCCTCAGTGGTGGAATCAGCAGTCGTGCTTTGCTTGGAACTCTTCCAAGTTACCGCGCCACCATTGAGCGTATATACAAAACCCGAAGTAGACTTTCGGTCATCCACATCTGATTGGAAGTCCGAATCCGTATAACCATCTACCTCTAATTCTCCTGGGCCGTAAATCAGTATCAAGTCCTTAGTCCGTCTAAGGTACTTCAGGACTGTCTTTACCGCCGCCCAGTGTTCCTTACCAGGGTTGGCCTGAAACCTACTCACTACGCTCACAGCGTACGCTATGTCTGGTCGCATGCAAAGCATCGCGTACATCAGGCTACCCACAGCTGAAGCATACGGGACTCCAATCATCTCTTGGCTTTGTACCTCGTTGCGAGGAGAGATAGCCTTTGAGAGATGAATCTCATGCCTCATAGGTAGGAACCCATTCTTAGAGTCGTCCATCTTAAACCTTTTAAGGAGTTTATCTAAGTAAAGGGCCTGAGATAAGCCAATTGACTGTTTCGCCCTATCTCTAAAAAGGCGTATTCCTAGAATATAGGTCGCTTCTCCCAGGTCTTTCATAGAGAATTCGGTCGAAAGCCAAGCTTTGACCTCTGAAAGCATCCCAATGTTGTTTCCTATCAAAAAGGATATCATCTACGTACAATACTAGAAACGACACCTTGCTCCCACTGGCCTTCTTGTAAACACACGGCTCATCTCCGTTCTTTATGAATCCGTAGTTCTTAACTACTTCATCGAATCGAAGATTCCAACTCCTTGAAGCTTGTTTCAGTCCATAAATGGACCGATTCAGCTTGCATACCTTCTGATCATCTGCATCTGACGCAAAACCTTTGGGTTGTTCCATATAGATCTCCTCCTGGAGGAATCCATTCAGGAACGCGGTCTTTACGTCCATCTGCCAGATCTCGTAGTCATAGTATGCTGCTATCGCAAGCATAATGCGAATGGACTTAATCATCGCGACTGGTGAAAAGGTCTCCTCATAGTCAATACCCTCTTTTTGACTATACCCTTTCGCTACAAGCCTAGCTTTGTACGTTTCCACCTGTCCGTCAGATCCAATCTTCTTCTTGTAGATCCATTTGTTCCCAATCGATCTGAAACCATTGGGTAGGTCTACAAGTGTCCAAACCTGGTTTGAATACATAGAGTCCATTTCGGCCTGCATAGCCTCAAGCCACTTGAGGGAGTCTGTACTGGTAATTGCCTGGTCGTAGGTGACGGGATCGTCCTCGACGCATCCCTCAATCGTAGCATCTCCATGCTCGACGTGTACCATACCATATCTCTCAGGCATTTGAGATATCCTACTAGACCTGCGCAAGTGCGGCTGAGCCGGGTTTTCTGGAACGTCGTCTAACGACTCTGTAACAACTGGAGTTGATTCGTCGTTTAACTCTCCAAGAGTTATTTCACGTCCTTTACCGCCTTCGCTAATGAACTCTTCTTCCATGAAGGTTGCGCGTAAAGCGACAAACACCCTGTGTTCGTCTGGAACGTAAAAGTAGTACCCCATTGAGTCCTCGGGGCATCCGACGAATCTGGCCATAATCGACCTTGATTCTAACTTGTCTGCCTGTAACTTTTTCACAAAGGCGGGGCAACCCCAAATCCTAGTGTGATTCATGCTTGCCTTACGATTATGCCAAGCTTCGTAAGGGATCCTGTCGGCAGAGCGGGTAGGTATCCTGTTAAGGATATAGGCTGATGTTTCTAAAGCATAACCCCATAACGAAATGGGGAGATCTGTGTAACTCATCATCGACCGAACCATATCCAAAAGTGTTCGGTTTCTTCGCTCGGCTACGCCATTTAATTGTGGCATACTGCCAACGTTGATCGAGACCTCACCAGCTCGAAGCTTCCTACTTCGTTCCAGACCCTGGTTCAAAACACAAATATGGGAGCTAGCCCCTGAGTCTAGTATCCATGAAGTAGAATACACATAACAATTAGCTTCGAAAACTAATTGCTTACCTGAAGCATTAGAAGACGCCTTCAGCTTAGGACAGTTGCGCTTCCAGTGACCCAGCAACTGGCAATGGAGGCACTTGTCCGTGGGCTTCGTGCCCGACTACACAGCCTTCTTGGATTTTGCCTTCTTGGCGATTATACCCCTAGGCCCGCTGTGCTTGTTCGCCTTCTTTTTCGATCCCTTGGACCGAGTAGTCGCAACAAGCATCACCTCCTTGC
Organism: Lindernia subracemosa; assembly: GCA_028392965.1. Lineage (NCBI taxonomy): Eukaryota > Viridiplantae > Streptophyta > Magnoliopsida > Lamiales > Linderniaceae > Vandellia > Vandellia subracemosa. Next base: position 816,905 of record JAQPCC010000060.1, read on the forward strand.
CCTTAGGACCCCTATCGCTGCGATACTGGGGTCGGGCTACAACCAACTGATTAATCAGGTCTAATACCGAATACTCCTGATTATTAAGGTTGCAATTCACCACGAATTGGTGAAAGGACGGTGGGAGGGACTGCCGTATGATATCAATCTTCACCTCGTGAGGAATTCTGAATGAAAGCGCATCTAATCGCTCCATATACTCATTTAGCTTCAGTAAATGAGCATGGACATCACCACCCTCTGCGAGCTTAGTGTTAAAGAGATCATGCGTGAGTGAATAGCGGGCGCTCCTAGACGACTCGCCATAAAGCTCAGTGAATTGATCATTCGGAGTGGCATGCTCCTCAATGTCCAAGACACAATCCAGTTTTTTTTCAACCTGAGGACGATCCTCAGATTTCTAAGCCAGTCTACATAGTTTGGTCCCACCAAAGAATGTTTTTCCAAAAGTACGGATAATGGGTTTGTCATCGTATAAAATAGAGAAGAAAATAAATGCAGAAAGATAACAGATAGTTAGGATTTGAAGTGTTTAATCAGACTAAAATAGGACTTTAATTTTTCGTCCGACTCCCACTATTTTTCTCGAAATCCTGTCTCCCGTTAGGAATTTTGGAAACCTCGTTGAGTAGTTTCATAGTGGCGTTGATTTACCCGCACTGAATCAAACTAGCCTCAACTTAACAGTTTATTGGTATATTCGATCAGCCAGGCTCGTGTCCCACAGAAGGTTCAACGAATTTGTCTCAGTCAGGGTCCCTCGGCCTGTAACTCAGACGTCTTGGGAATGACTGTACAAGTGCTACCTATCAACGTCCTGCTAACCTTCCACTTTTGAGTGAACTTCGCCTCCGTAGGATAACACTTTGCGGGAGGACGAAGAGTGGTCGGTGAGCGGCATTATAAAAAATGCATCCAAATATGTTCACGTCAAAGGCGAGGGTTTTAGCGCCGTAACTCGGTCAACCAAAACCGTACCCCTAAGTCGTAACGTTTTTGGACTTGATAGAAGACAGGAGCCCCGCCCTTTACTCACTTGATATTTTAAAGTCTAACTTCGGGAGAATCCTCACAGATAAGAACGAGCACATTATGCACGATATCACGTTCGAAACCAACACGCACATAATAGACTTTAATAGTAAACCTAGTTTCAACCTATTAAAGTAAATGTGAAAGATCGGGGATATTTCTAGTTCTATCCTATTTGTACAATAAGTAAAACTCCAAGTCTTCGGGCTCGTCTCGAACGGACACCTCGGCCACCGTCTTGTTCGTTCGTCTCTTCTCGATCGTCTCTCGTTCGGCCGTCATTCCTGTACTACTATAGCCTATGACGGGGGGATCTTTCCCTAAAACAACAAAGCCCGTCTTTCTAGAAAAACTGTAAAGTACAACCGGGGGGGGACCTTGTCACCCTTAAGATATCACCCGGTAAAAAACAGAACCTAATCCCCAATCAATCACCACGTAATTCAAATATTACATGCATCACGACAATTTTACACAGATTCGAGCCTAAATCCACATTTGGACTTTTATCAGATTTGGGCCAGGCCCATTGGGCTTCGAGGCTTAACCGTGCGAACACAATCGCGACCGAGCCGGCACCGCCTACGCGGCCCGACCAAGCGCCGCGCGCGCGGCCATAAGTGCCGCGCGTGCCAACACGCGCGGCCCTGCCAAAGGTGCCGCGCGCGCCCGTGCGCGCGGCCAGGCCAGGCCCGCACGCTGCCCTGATACCACTTTTGGGAATCCCCGTAGGGGCCCGAGGCCCTCGTTCCTTGAACGGCGGCATTTTAAGACTTTAAGGGATTCCCGCCTTCCCTTGGACCGCTCGGTAATAACACGAGAACGTAAGAACACGAAAGAAAGGGTTTTAGCCATTATACCTTGACGAAGACAAGAAGATGGCGAGCTTCGAACCCTTCAAATCTCCGGGTTGTAGTATCCCTCTCCTAGCACCTTTACGCGCACGAACGGGGCAAGAGCGTCACGCAGGCACCTTTAAAACGTCACGACCGAACCTTGCTTGAGACGGCTAGGCCAAGGCTCGGGCAGCAGGGTCTCCTCTTCACACGCGGCAGTGCGCGCCTCGAGAGAGAGAGGGAGAGAGTGCCTGAGAGAGATGAGAGACGAGAGAGATTTGACGGCTCTAGGGTTTTCTCTTTTTCCAAAATGACTTAGTTTTGATTTCAAAAATCAAAAACCTATTTATACCCACTAGGGTTGGCCGAAAATAGTAAGTTGGGTGGAGAAAAAATCTCACCCACTTTTCATACCAAGTCTCCTTTGCTTACTTGGTTTTTCTCTTTTAAATTCAAATTCAAAATTCAAATTTAAATTAAATATTAAAATAATATTTATTCTATATTTAGTATATTTAAATATAATATCCAATATATATATTTAATTATAATTTTCGAAATTAATACTATATTAAAAAAGAAATACATATATATATCTAATATATATTCTATTTAATTCCAAATTAAATATTATTATTTTTCTAAAACAATAATAAAGATTTAAATCACATTTAAATCATATACTAAACATTTAATATCCAATATAATATTTCCAAAATATTTCGTGAGGTGAAAAGACCATTTTGTCCCTCACGCGATTTTACCAAGTTTTCAGCCATTTAGGGTTTCGGCCAAGCCCCAAACCCTAATCTCTCAATCCAGGCCCCAGCCTGCTCTATTCTCATATTGACGTTGTGTCGGTTGCCCTTTTTAAGCCCGACCCTCTTGGTTCGTCTCAACCGGATCTGGGAGGAATCCAGGAGTTCGGTATTCACCTAGCCAGCCCCGTGGTACCGAACCGATCCCGAGTTGAGTACGAATAGGTATTATTCACGAACCGACTATAGATTATCGTACTACGTATAAACCCTTTACGTTTGTCCCGGTCGAGTGAAAGTCACGCGTAGTCGAACTTACAGAACTCGACTCTATGATGTTCGTGTCGGTGACATTTAACAAAACTGCCCTCCACGACACTCGTGAGTCAGTTATATGTTCTGGCCAGAGGCTTAGGTAAATTCCCGCACATCGAAACTGCATAGGACATTAACCCTGAATTTAATCAAGGCCGTAAATTCCGCTCAGCGGTATAACCGGCAATCACGTCGAAAAGTCAAGACCGCATTCAGCCGCTGACCCATGCTTCATGCAATTTGGGCCTAGCAAACTAGTGACAAATCAAGACCTTAAGACCAACCCCGGGTTAAACCCTTTCGGTCTAAGGTTCACGTAGACTACTATAGTCAATCGATCGATCAACGACTTTACCAGCGTGTGATCGTTCGATTACGAGTCAGTGTCCAAATACAGACAATCCCCTGATTCGTCTTGTATCAATGTCACGAGCTCCCACTTCCCAAGTGAATGGTTGGCACAACCACTTTGGACCCGTCGACAAACAAGTCGTACTTGTCAATCCAGTCACCCTACTGGAGACTAAGACTTGTGGACTTAATTTAATATTACAGTATGTCAGCTTACTGGTGCCCCCTCTCTGTCCTCACATAATCAGTAACTGAACCGTAAATATTGGGGTTTTATTAATTCGTCTTATTACCCGACTGCAAGGTTAATTTATTTAGACGAAATAATAATCTGCCTTTGTATTGTTTGTCATGCTAATTTCAACAATAAACAAACAATAATAATTTCATTATCAAATAATTCAATTACAAATGTTAAACACATCAAAATTACACTAATGCCCTCGTACTATCTAATCCTCGTACGGCATGTAGGGCATAAATCTCAACAGCTACAAATGCAAATATCGTTGCTCGCTTCAACTTACCTGCTCCGTCTTGCTGACAAACAATGCAGCGCTCACAACTTCCTACCGGATGCATGGATGCTTCGTTCCTACGATTCAGTCAAACCCAACTGAATCTAACCCCAGAATATCACCGTGAGTCAGTCGAATCACGAATAAACAGCCACAAACCTTTTGAAAAGACCGATGCTACATGATTCCCTCACCTCACAAATTATTCGGACCAACCCCCATAGGTACAGGTGCTAATTTTATTAGCTCCCGGGTAGAAGTCTCCGCAATAGGTCCAACGGCGCATGCACAACCAAGCCTTACCCACTCGTCTGTCTCACAAAAGACAGGTGTTTTAGAAATCACGGGGAACCACATCTACTATCACCGCTTCACTTGGAAGAGGGAGATATTGAATTATGTGGTACTCAGCCCCTCCACCACACTTCCTTGAGCACTCGAGTCTAGTGTGTCCTCACTTCCCATATATTTTTATATTTTCTAGGACACATACACTTTTCAAAGACCTGATCTTTGTGATCAAGCTAGAACTTCCATAGACACATCTCCTGTAGATGTGATTCCGGGATTGGAAGGAAGTCCTGTCGTTGCAACATCAATACAACAACGGAATCAGGCCATCGCTTCGAGCTAGTCTCCAGAACGATGTAAACGGGACGCCTATGTGGCCCCGGTTCTTCAAGCTCTGTCCTCACAGGCCACGTATCGGAGTTTATCTGTAAAGTCGTGTCGACGGATTGCGTTTGTGGCTCCGTCTGGTTATTACCATCACCGACCTGTCGTTTGTGTCCTTCTAATCTTCCTATACAAGCATGTCGATCTCATTGACACGAATCGCCGTGAGGGGGAGAAGGGGATACGCATAAACAAACAGGTCGGACCACCCACCAATTTCCGCCGAGCTTACCACTCTGAAGTCGGGCTCCCCTACACTTGAATGGAACATTCCAAAGGAGCCTCGGCACATTTTACAACAGCCCACGCCTACCTTCTTCCGGAGCCAGACAAGCTTCCTCGAGGCCGAACTAGACAACTTCCTTCGAAGAAGACGAATCCGGCGCCGAGAAGAAGAAGATTAGAGAAGACTTGATTCAAACTAAGGAGAAAGACCAGGACAAGATGCAAACAAAGTCCAAGATCCGCGACATCATCAAAGCCCAATATCAGGGCGTGGATCACTATCTACATCCGGTCTACAGAATATAGCGTCAAGTCAAGAGAGTCCTAGCCGAAGAGCATTCAAAGCCTCCGCAAGAAGAGGAGATAGCCCTTGTAAGGGGAGATTGTTAGGACTCAAGATGTTAACGGGAAGTCTTCGTGACCCCGGTTTCTTATATGACGGATTGCCTTTGTGACTCCGTCGGGTGATTACCTAACCTGAGCTCCTAATGTGCCTACCAAAGCCATCCTCTTGTCCCGACGACGTGATCTTCTTGCCAAAGTATATGCTTCATTTTGACCCATCGCATGATGATCTCCCCAACTCGATCTTCATGAGGGAGAGCACTACTAAAGCAAAATGGGAGCAATACCACGACGAAAGTGCAAGATAGATCAGAAACGCTAAATCATCAAGCGTCGTCAAAGAATCAAGCGAACACCACGGACATCAAAGATCGAAGTTACCGCCTCGTGTGCGTCTCTTCAAATTTCAAATAGAACTTCTCAATTCCAACATGAGGTTGACCAAAAGTAGGGGGAGTTGCGCTATCATCGAAAGGAGAGATCGAACAGAAGAGATCCGGCAAGCAACTTCAAACACCTTCCAGCATTTACGAGTCGAGCTTCAAAAGAAGATTAAGAAGATCTGGTGCCGAGAAGCAAAGATCAAGACACGGTGAGCTTGAAGATCTCCAAAAGAAGTGATCAAAGGACAAGACAAGGAGGAAATTCATTTAGGACTCAGGCAAACACACTAAGCCCCACAAAGAAAATACATGCCAAATTGAAGATTGAACACAAAGGGGGAGATTGTTAGGAATATTTTATTGTGTTCAATTAATTAGAATTATCTTTATAGTTATTTCTAGATTTTCACATCCAACATATATTCCGAGATTGATTCAACATATAATCGAGAACTCAAGCATTAGATTTGATGTTGATTACCTTGAATGAATTACACGCGCGGAAGCTTGGGATTAATTCATCATCAAATCTTCATTGAATTCTAAATCCTCTCTACAATAAACCTCACTTTTCCTCTCAACAATTAAACCTAACTTTGCTAAAAATGAGAGAGAAACCTAATCTAGAGAGAGAATTCCTACCTTGAGTTATGTGTATTCTACACACACTCAACCTATATATACCAAAGCATATTTTGGTATATTTTCAATCTAGTTCCTATATTTACATAAAATACAATTTAGTCCCAAGACAAAGATAACATGATTATTGAACACTAGAAAATATTCCTAACAATCTCCCCCTTAGTGTTCAATTGTCATTGAAGCGCCGGTTGTCTTTGTCTTTGATAATCTTCAGTCTTCATCATCATTTGAACACAATAGACAGATTCCTAACAATCTCCCCCTTTGTGTTCAACTTTGAATTTGACACGGCCTTTGTTGCTGTTTGAAGAAAATAGCTGAGAGCATCTGGAGAATCTTCAGTCTCCCCCTATTTACATGCACCCTCATTTTCTTCTTTGCAACTTGAATATTCGTCACCTTCTTGCATATATCAAAGTCGTGCGGATCGTCAGCATTGACTTGTCGTGTATGCTCGAACCATGGAGAGACGTCTTGTTTGTTGCGGTTCAGCACGTGCGTTGAAAGCTTGGCTTCTTTAATGAGTTCACGTGCTTGGCCTCCTTGATATACTACTCCCCCTCATGGCGATTCATTTGCATCGTCATGCTGTTTGATTAAGGTGAACCAGAGTATACGCGGAACGTATTGTCGTTGAATTCCGGATGAAGTACTGAAAACGGGACAGACGACCGATCATCGTGAGACATCCCTTGATGTCACTCTTGGTCGTTGATGCAAAGTCACACAGACTTGCATTTGAAGGGACTACGGGGCCACATAGGCATCCCGTTGACATCGTTCTAGAGTCGTGCTCCAGAAGATGGCCTGCTACCGTTGTTGTTTTTATATTGCAACGGCAGGACTTCCTTCTGATCATAGAAGCACATCATTTAATGATGCGTCTACAGAAGTTCTGGCATGGTAACGTAGACCTGAAATATGTGTGTAAAAGAATGTATGTGTCCTAGAAAAATTGAAAAAATATTTAGGCTATGAGGCCACACTAGACATTTACGTGTTCAAGAAAGTCGTGGTGTGGGGCTGTTGACCACTTTTTTAATTATCTCCCGCTTCCAAATGAAACGGTGATAGCATATGCGATTCCCCGTGAGATATTGAAACATCTGTCTTTAGGGAGACAAATGAGTAGCTAGCAAGGGTCGTGCATGCGCCTTTGGACCAGATGAAGCATCTTCTACCCAGGATCTGATAAATCAGTCCTGTACCTATATGGTTATGGCCCGGATAGTTTGTGGTTGAGTTGTAAGGATGTCATCGTGATACGCTCAATACCTGTAAGTCCCTTTTCATCTAATATAATGCAAGCAACAAATATAGCAACTTAGGATATGGTGAGATCGATTTTAGCTTAGGAGTGTTTTAGGTTGGCTTGTTCAAGAAGACACAATGCTTGCAAAAGGAACATCATTTGAAACTAGGGCTTGGTGGATCTTTATATACCACATTAGTTGGTATATTAAAGCCCATCAAGCCCAAAACCTAATTAGCCCAAACAACTAATACTTAATTAAGTAAATTACAAACCTAAATAACATCTAAACCAAAGAACTAAATACACTAAAGACGGAAGCATCTAAAATATAAAGAACACAATAAAATGATCCTAACAATCTCCCCCTTTGTGTTCTTTTTAAATCTTCTGCTTGGATGCTCTGGCCTTGGGGTCCACCGTTTTGTACGTAGAGCTTCGAAGTCCAAGCTTGACTTCGTAGTTACGTAGCCACCTCCGAAAAGCCAGTCTTTCATCGATCTTCCCTCGAAGTAATCTGAACTTCATCTGGCTATCGAGGTCTTCTCCTTCCATCTCCTGGATAATCCTTGTCAACTTTCTTGAAATAATTTGGAGAGACCCGTCGGAGAACTTTGGGATCTCCGAGGTCTTCATCAATCTCTTCTCACCTTTGTAGTTGACGTAGACTATCGAGGGGTCCTCACCTTCAAAGACGTTTCCTTCAGAGATGTTGGGGTCATCCGGGACTTCGAAGTTAGGCTTTGTGAGGTTCACTTTCTTCATATTGCTTTCCAGTGCCATCTGAAGGTCGTGGGAAGCATTATAATTGATCTGGCGCAACATGAACCTTTTGAGTGTAACAAGGCCTATCTTCAATGCAGGGTCCTTTTTCAGCTGTCCTAGATACCTGTACGTCGAGAATATTCTCTCGACATCAGGGTGTCTAATGTAGATTAGGTCCGCTTCGCTGATGTCTTCAACCTTCCCGTCCTCCCTTTCAACTTTGTAAACTGGATAGGGAATTTGGTTGAAGTACTCGACTCTGACTCCCGTCACCCTTTTGATCATTTTCTTCCTTGATTCGTCTTTTCGAAGGCGATCCAGATTGTCGCCGCGTCCTCTGAAACTCATCATCATTCGCAGACTTAGGACATAGAATCTTGCCCTTCGTCCCGTCAGATGAGTAATCCCACTCAGCTCCAGTTCGTCAGGCTTGGTGATACGCTCGGGTTTCCTCCATATTCGTTTCCGAAACTCTTCCTGGTAAGGTGCCACGATTTTGGCATTTTCCCACGGGAGCTCCGGAATCTTCGGGGTCTCTCTTGGCGGAGGGTTGTACATGTCGTACCATCGGTTGGCGTGCTCCAAGAGAACAGGAAGTTCGGGGATTTCTTCTTCCAGCTCCTTATCTTCTTTTCTGACAAGTTCAACCTCTGCATTCTTTAGGAGCTGTCGAGCGTTATCAAACATAGCCTTTGAGAACTCTTCTGTAACCGGTCTTTTGAGCCATCCTTCGTTCATAATGTACGCCTCCACTTCAGTGTGTGGTTGGAGGTAATCTTCGAGGTTGAATGGCTCTAAGTCCGGTTGTGTAGCAATGTAGGGCGAAAGAGGTGGGCTTCGGCTTTTTCTGGCTTCGTGGGTGGTGGAAGGAGGATTTGGGGTGGTGGTTCTTTGGACTGTATGTGTATGGATTTCCGAGGTCGACGTTGCTTCGCCAAGGAAGAGTGTCTGGTTCGGCCCTGGCGCCGCTTGTCTTCCTCGAGAACCTCTTCGTGTGGGTTGTTGGGTTTGTGTTGTAGGGCCTGCTGCTGATCTGCCCTGTCTTGGTGTGCTTCGTCGTACAGATGCTCCGGAGGAGGATAGGCGTTGACGCTTCTCCCCCTCACGGCGATCCTGGTCGTCAGGATCGTCGTGCCGTCTTCGGATTGTTGAGGTGTCGTCTCGGCACGTCTCTGTTGACGGTATGTTTTGTTGCGCGATCAGCATCTTTCGGACCGTCACGAGCGCGGGGTGCTTCGGGTCCTCTCCTATGAGACGGGCAGTGAGGATGTCCCATAGGTCGAGCAGTGGCATGGTGTGGGGGTTCGGATGAGGAGGTGGGGGTAGTGGGGAACGTGACGGGGTTTCGTCGACGACAGGGGCTTTGCCTCTGTCCTGCGCAGCAGCCGTAATGAGTGACTGCATGCGCGGGACAGCCACTTGCTCGAGAAATTCGGCAAGTCTCCGTTCTAGGTATGTCGCCGTCACGTGCGGGGAATCACCGCCGGAGCCACGAAGGCCTTCCGTTTGCACCCCCGAAGTGGTGGGGTGGCCAGTTTCGCGGGAAATCGATGGGACTTCGGGCGGCACTGGGCTTCCGACCTGTCCTTGCGGTTCCTCACGAAGAAGGACCGCTCCGGTCGTTAGGGCCACGTCACACAGACGGGCGAAGGTGGAGCTCTCACCGGGGCCACTTAGGCGTCCCGTTGGCACGCGTCCGATCGTGATGTTCGGACGGTGGCCCTCTGACGAAGACGATGTGAGGTCGTCGTCATCGGGACTTCCGTCCAATCCTAGAAGTGCCTCAATCATGGGCGCCTCTATGGACGTTGAGGCCTGTTCGGTGACAGGCGGAGGACGTGATGGTTGAGGGTCGGGGCTTTTTGAGACGACCGGTTGTTGGGAACCGGCCGAATGGCTAAGGCTCGTGGTATGCGCCGTTGGGTCGATGTCGGCGGCTTCTATCCTAAGGGGTGACCCGGCTTGTAGTGGAGTGGGGATTGGAGGAATGCGACGACGTCTATGGATAAGCGTGCTGTCATCGTCGTCGTCAGAGGAGTCGTCGCTCATTTGTTGGCTTGAGGAGCGGGCGACGGCTGCCTCGTGGAGGGTGGTGGTGACGGTGGGCGGAGTATGGGCATCCCGTCTTCGCCGTCCGAGTCGGAGACGTCGCTCAACATTTGTCGTTGAAGAGCACGCGACGTCGGCGGGATCGGCGATGTGCGGCTGACAGAGATGGTGGTGGGATGGGTGTGATGAGTGGTGGTGAGGGCTGTCGAACGGGTATTTGTTGTTCGACAGGTGTTGGTGGTGTGGATGATTGGGTAATTGATGGAATGGCTGGTTGGTGAGTGTATGACTGAGGAATGGATGAGGAAGCTGCCTCCGGCCCGGTTCTAGGACCTTCATCGGCAGAGTGGGAGGCCCCGGGGTTAGGTTCGAGGGGTTTTCTCGAACCATGGGGGCGTATACATTGTACTGGCGGCAGTATTCTTCTATCATGTGCTGCTCCGCCAGTGACAAGAGGGATGAAGGGATGGGCATCGGCCGCCGTGCGTATTTCTCATCGACCTTCCCCTTCTGAAGGTACTTGAGCTTTGGCGGGGTGACATATTCGTCGGCAGGCCGGGTTGGTATCTCAGGCAGTGATTGCATAAAGTGGTGGATCATTAGCCCGAACCACCTGGGATATGGAAGATACTGCGTCTTCTTGCCCTTCGTTCGCTGCATCATTTGGTCGTCAAGGTCCAACATGAAGAGCTTGGCATAATCGATGTTTTTGTTGAAGGCAATGCCGTGGAAGATCCGCAGTATTGTGATATTGCACCTGTCGTGCCCTGAGTGCTTTGGTGAGAAGCACTTATTGACAAGCGCAAAAAGTGTCCGCCATGGATGCGGGAGCATGGACTGTTGGATCTGAGAGAGAACTTCACGGGCGTGAAGTAGCCCAATCTGTGGATGTCCTCGAGAAGCTCGTCCTCAGAAGCCTCATACTCATTCTCCGGTCGGCTGGGCAGGCGGAGAACATGGCGGATTAAATCGCGGGTGACCTCGACCGTCTGGCCTGCGAGTTTTGCTTCGTAGTATAGACTATTGTCTGGTGCCACCTTCGTCTGCAGCGTCCCCCAAAATTGTTGAAGGTAAACGGAGGGGACGGGTACAGCGGCCGAGAAGGCGTACCAGAGGTGATGGTGTCTCAGAATCGCCGGCATAATGGGTTCCTTCCCTTTAAAGACTTCCAAGTCAAGTTGGAAGTTGTTATCCTTCGGAATGACCCATTTTGACGTCGGGTAAATCAGATCCGTTGGTGTCGTACTCATTTTTTTTTTTTTTTTTTTTTTTTTTTTTTTTTTTTTCTTCTTTTTCTTCCTTTCTTTTGTTTTGTTCCGAACACCTGGATTTGCTAAACCTGCGATGATAGAGAAGCCATTAGCTTATACAGTAAAATGAAGCATAAGGAATCATGATTTGAATAGGTGAAAGCAAGTTGAGTTAAAAGGTTAAGTGTTTTGGGCTTGAAAAATTTGATTTTTGATTTTGGGCCCAAAAACAGTGTCAGCCCATTTAAATCATGAGATTGATACTTAGAAAATTTAGTGTAGAGTTCGCGCATTAAAGATAAAAGTGTTTGAAGGATTTTCAAAGGCTTTATGTCGCGAAGTGAAGAGAAGTGCCAAAAACAATTCTAAGTATAGATTTCGCAAAATAGAAGTATGTAATTTGAGAAAACATGTTTAAGTGTGGATTGCGAATCGTCTGAAGAGAGAGTTTGGTTAGTTCGCTAAGGACTTTGCGAATCTTAGTTTCGCGAATGTTAGAATAGGTTCGAGAACTGAAAGGCTTTGCGAATTGAGATTGTGTTCTCGAATTGAGGTGAAAATGAGTTCGCGAAACATGTAGGGATTCGCGAAAGACCATGGGGTTCGCGATCTGGAAGTTTGCGAATTGAGAAATAAGTTCGCGATTTAAAAATGATTAAGAATTGAGAGCGGTTCGCGAACTTGAGGACTTGGCGAATTTGAAAGGAGTTCGCGGTTCTGAGTTTTGCGAATGCGGAGTGAGTTCGCGAACTATTACGAATTCGCGAACTTGGAGAACTTCGCGGGCTTAAGTGGAATGCGCAAAAACAGGTTCGAGACTTCGAAAGCCGCGCTTGAAAGATCAAAAAGAAAACAAGTTCGCGAATCATGAAGATTTAACGTGTTCATCAACCGTGAAGAGCAAAAATTCCAGATTTCACCAAAACTTCATCATCGAAGTAAAAATCTGCATTAAAACGAAGATTTAAGGTAATTCTTACCACAGCAACGCACGAGAAAGAGAGGATTTGAGGATTTAAGGTGGGTTTCGTCGTGATTTGTGTGGATTCTTCTCGCGAGTGAACAGTGATTGTAGAGAAAATTCGAAAAATTTAACCCTAATTTTGATTGTGCGGCGACTGTAGCTTCGAAAGGGTTTAGGGTTTTAAGGTGTGAGAAGTTCGCGAAGCGTGCGTTGAGTTCGCGAAGCTAACTTTGGTTCGCGAAGTAATGTTGAAACCCAACATTGAAAGTTCACGAATCAGTAAGGAAGTTGAGGAACTGGGCCGAAAATTGAGAGAAGAAAGCCCAATACTGGTTTTTTTTTTTTGGATTCGCGAATTGACTCAAATGTTTTAGTGATTGTGGGCTCAATATTTAACTAAGACTCCCCCTCAAAATGTGCACTCTAAAAATTTTTAAAAATAAAGTATAATAAGAAGACTAAAATTACTCCCCCTAAATTTTTGGAATGGTGATCATCTTTTAAACTTTATAAAAGATTGAAATAGGCAAAAATCACGTTATGCTTCCAGATTCAACATGCCTAACTTTGAAACGAGAAACATGAAACGTTTTTCATCCAAAGCCTTTGTGAAAAGATCGGCAAGTTGAACTTCGGTGTTGACGAAGTACATTGTGATTGTGCCTTTTTCGACATGATCTTTTATAAAGTGATATCGAAGGTCTATATGTTTAGTGCGGGAATGATGGACGGGATTACAGGTAATGGCAATAGCGCTCTTCGAGTCGCTGTAAATTGGAATGTTATTGAGAACAAACCCGTAATCCTGCAGTTGCGTTCGCAACCATAGGATTTGAGAGCAGCAACTGGCCGCAGCAACGTACTCTGCTTCGGCGGTTGATGTGGACACACAGTTTTGTTTCTTAGATGACCAACTTACTAGTTTGTCACCTAAGAATTGTATTCCACCCGAGGTGCTCTTCCTGTCCATCCTACAACCTGCAAAATCGGCATCCGTAAAGCCAAGTAATTGAAAGTTAGAGTTCTTGGGATACCAGAGTCCGAGTGTCGGTGTTCCCTTGAGATAGCGTAAGATCCTCTTCACTGCAAGCATGTGCGACTCCTTCGGATCGGCTTGAAAGCGCGCACACAGGCAGGTGGAGAAGACTATATCCGGCCGACTTGCTGTCAGATACAGAAGCGATCCTATCATTCCTCTGTATGTAGACGGGTTGACTGATTTGCCCGATGGATCTGAGGCTAATTTGCACGAAGTCGACATCGGGGTACTTTTAGATGGGGAATTTTCCATGTTGTACTTCTTAAGTATGTCTTGAATATACTTCGATTGACTGATGAAGATTCCTTCTGGGAGTTGCTTGACTTGCAGTCCAAGGAAGAAGTTGAGCTCTCCCATCATGCTCATTTCAAACTTTGTCTTCATCAGTTCCCCGAACTCCTCGCACAACATGGGGTTTGTGGATCCAAAAATAATGTCGTCGACGTAAATCTGAATAAGTAGAATTTCAGACTTGCGTCGCTTGATGAAGAGGGTGGTGTCGATTTGCCCTTTAGTGAAGCCTGACTCGATCAGAAAATCAGATAGCACCTCGTACCATGCTCGGGGTGCTTGCTTAAGTCCGTAAAGTGCCTTCACGAGGAAGTACACGTAGTCAGGGTGGGCTTGACTTACGAATCCTTCAGGCTGTGCCACGTAGACTTCTTCTTTCAAGACGCCGTTGAGGAAGGCTGTCTTGACATCCATCTGATACACCGTGAAGTCTTTGTGGGCTGCGAAGGCTAGGAAAATCCGGATTGCTTCGATTCGCGCGACGGGTGCAAAGGTCTCATCGTAGTCGATTCCCTCTTGCTGGTTGTAGCCCTTCGCGACTAGCCTTGCTTTGTTGCGAATTACGACACCATCTTCATCTTTCTTATTCTTGAATACCCACTTCGTACCAATAATCGTCTTTCCTTGAGGTCTCGGTACGAGTTTCCACACTTTCAGTCTTTCGAACTGATGGATTTCCTCCTGCATTGCGTTTACCCAGTCTGGGTCTTTTAGCGCGTCTCCAACTTTGCTTGGCTCATCCTGGCTGAGAAAGCAGGCATATAGATTTTCGTTTATTGTCGATGATCTTGTACTGACTCCTTGGTCTGGATTTCCAATGATTTGAGACGTCGGATGGGCTCGAGTCCACTTCCTTTGATGAGGGAGAGGTTGTTCTTGCTCGTCCTGTGCGGGTTCTTCACCTGTTGTCTCGGGGTGCTGGAAATTTCGATCGGAGAGTGAGGCACTATGTCAGGGAAAAAACTAGGGGAATGTCTTCGTCGTCTTCTTCAGTTGAAGTTTCAGGGGAAATAGTGACTTCAATATGTGACGTTGAGGGAGATGCATCAGCTTCGTGTTGGCCTACGGGGGAAGCTGGTGCGTCACTATTTTGGGGTTGGTGAGGAGGTTGAGCTGATCGACGATCGTGGATGGCTAGATCTTCGAAAAGCAGCTCCCATGCGTCGTCGCTCTTGTGGGATGTCGATGCTTCCTCCTCGAATGTAGGACTGGGCTGATCGTCTGTCAGCACTCTAATTAGTCCCGGTTCTGGCCTGATTTGGACAGAAGCGTTCGGTTGTAGTACGGGTCCTGAACTGATGTATTCAGAAGCCACAGGCGCTTCGTCGAAAGTAACGTTTATGCTTTCCATAACAGTCCTTCTATCTTTGAGATAGACTCTATAGGCCTTCGAAGTAGCCGAATATCCAATGAACACTCCTTCGATGGCCTTCGGGTCGAGCTTCCCTCGATCAACTCGGTCATTAGCTACAAAGCACTTGCAGCCGAAAATCCGTAGATATTTGATGTTTGGGACCCTTTGGTTGATTAGCTCGTACGGAGTCTTCCCAAATCTCTTGTGAATGCTCGTTCGGTTTTGCGTGCAACACGCCGTGTTTACTGCCTCGGCCCATAGAAAGTGTGGAAGTCCTGATTGAATTAGCATTGTCCGGGCTGCTTCGATAAGGGTCCGGTTCTTCCTTTCCACTACTCCATTTTGTTGAGGTGTTTTTGCGGCCGAGAACTGCTGAGAGATTCCTAGCGAGGTGTAGAAGTCACTGAGGACCTTGTTCTTGAACTCAGTGCCATTATCTGTGCGGATTACTTGGATGTTGCTCTCAAGCAGGTTCTGAGTCGTCTTCACAAAAGAGATGATTATTTCAGGGGTCTCGTCCTTCGTTTTAAGATATCTCGTCCATGTGTACCTCGAGTAGTCATCTACAATGACTAAGACGTATTTTCTTCCATTTATGCTTTGTATCCTCATTGGCCCGCATAAATCCATGTGTAGCAGCTCCAGTGGGCGAGAGGTCGAGGCCACGTGTTTTGACGAATGAGATGCCTTCTTCATCTTTCCCATTTCGCACGCCGAACATAGATGCTCTTTGTGGTACTTCAATGGTGGGAGTCCTGTGACTAGCTTATCTTTGTATAGTTTATTCAGCGTTTTGAAGTTGATATGGGACATCCGTCTGTGCCAAAGGTCATATTGCTGGTGTGATGCCTTTGTCATCAGACAGATGGAGGATGAAGGTCGAAGGGTCTTCAGATTGATTGTGTAGAGATTTGTCTTCCTCGTGCCTGTGAGGAGTTCCCTACCCTGCTCGTCGCTGATGGTGCATTCGTCAGACTGGAAGGTGACCGTCAGCCTTCTATCGCATAACTGGCCAATGCTGAAGAGGTTGTGTCCAAGTCCTTCGACGAGCGAGACATCCCTGATTGTGAGGTTGTCATGGATGAGGTCTCCGTGTCCTATGATCGGAGCCGCGTGATTATTTCCGAAGCGCACGTTACCGCCAAAGCGGGCTTTGTAGTTGCTCAGCAGCTCTTTTCTCCCTGTCATGTGTGTGGAGCAACCTGAATCGAGATACCACACATGACAGATCTGCAAAAATAATCAAGAGAGGTCAGTAACCCGATAACGGTCGGGTTCACCTTGGTTATTTTCGACACGCAAGCATAGATGAAATAAAGAATCAGCTAAGTAATCTACTATGCTTGGACTTGTTTTGGGAACCCAAATCTGGCGTGTGCCTGATTTAGTCGTGTTGGATTCGAGTTCCCTTTTAGTGACCCAAATTTGCTTCGTTATGATCGGTTGCATTTTGATTTTGGGCACGTAATGCTTGGGCTCGGTTTTCTTCTCGTTTTTGCGAGATATTTGATCTGGCTTTTTCTCGAGCCTTGAAGCATTTTGTGGTCTCGCCTTTGGTTGGGGATTTGAGCTTGCAACCTTCTTGGCTTTTACTTCGGGGAAGTGTGCAAGGAGAGGGTTAGTTCGCGAGTTAGGTATAGGAATCAAAGTTCGCGACTTTGATGCGTGCCTTTTAGTTTGCGAGTCTAGTGTGTGTGTGTGGGTTTGCGAAATAAGTTGCCTGCTAAGTTTCGGGTCTGAAATCCTTTTAGACTTAGAAATTAAACTAGCAGCATTTTTCAACACATTAACACACTCAAGACGATTCTTACAAAACAAAAAGGGAGACATTTTAGTTTTCGATTTCATTTGCTCCTTTTTGTGAACAGCAACGTCTCCTTTTGTCTCGTCTTGGTTTGCCCTCCACTTCACGCTCTTTTCCCAAGATGCTTTTCCTGTCGATGCAGAAGAGGCCTTGTTAGTGATCTTCGTGGTGCGACCTATAACCGGCTTATCTAATTCTTTATTCTTGAAGAGTTTTGTGTGTGACGTTTTCAAAATGAAAGGAGTGTGTGTAGGGATCGTGTGGGATCTAGTGCTTATTTGATCCTTTAATGATGAAATTACTGCGAGTAAAATGTCTTTCTCTAGTTGAGAGAGTTGCTCGAGTGATTCCTTCGACGCTCGTAGTTCTGAAATTTCTTTCAGCATTGGAGGAATGTAAGCTCTAGACGACGTTCCCATATTCTTCGAATTCTTCGGTACGTCTTCAACGGCCTTTTGAGAGGGCGGTGCACTTGCCTGGAGACAGTTATCAATCGAGGGTTTTTCCTTTGTCTTGTAACTTTCGTTCAGGCTAGGGTAATCGAACGGTTTTTCGGCCCGATCGCTCCCTTCTCTTGTCGTTGGTTCGCTTTTTGAAGCCTGAACGAAGCGCATGAGCGATAGACCTAGACAACTATCATCGTAGCGAGTGGGGGTTTTCTTGGCTTCAGGTTTGATGGTCTTGACGAAGCCTAATCCTGCTCGTGGATCATAGAACCTAGTATCCTTGGGCTGACTAAGGAATACGGTTTGTTCTGATTGCCCTCGTTTCGTGATAATGTCTTCTAAGCTCTTAATCTTAGCATATAGCCCCGCACGTTCGCTATTCATCAGATTATATTCGCTAGTCTTGTTAATTCGCTCATTCTCACTCTTCCTAAAGTTCGCCGTTAACTCTTCAAGTTTTTTATTCAATTTAATTATTTCCTCATCTCGACCAGCTACCCTAAGATTTGCGGCTTCTAATCGACAATTCAGGGAACCTATATCGCTTAGTCGATTAATGAGGGATGCACGGTTATTAGCTAATTGGGCTTCTAGTTCTGTAATTCTAGAATTATTGCTAGAAGCTTCGTTTTTATTGCATTCTAAGGTCGCTATCCTATTTGTCAATTCACTAACTTTATCATTAGATTTTCCTAAGTCTTGTTCTGTCATACTTAAGCTATTTTCTAACCTTTCTACCTCTTCTAGTGTCATGGTTAGAATAGCTTGAGTTTTTACTAATTTCTTTTCTAAAGACCTAGTATTTTTACGTTCTTTACTTAGGACCTCTATTTTATTTTGTAATTTTAAAAGCATACTATCGTTGAAAGAGTATACCTCCTCGCCGTTGCACGGTTCATCTACTTCATTCGTGCTGGTACTGGTGCTAGCTTCCGGCTGCTCCTCCTCGTCTGATCCGTCTCCTTCCAGCCGTGCCATCAGGGCAAGGTTCTCGGGCTCGCTATCGGTGGAGTCCTCGAGCCAGTGGTCCTGCTCGGCCACTAGTGCTTTGCCTTGATTCTTCTGCCTGATCAACTGCAGCTTCCTGAGATAATACTCTTCGTCCTTCTTTTTCTTCGGAAGGGGACAGTCATTGGCAAAGTGCCCTGGTTTGCCACAGTTGTAGCATTTTCTCGGTTCGGCTGGGGCCTTGGTTTCAGCTGGCTGAAATGGTCGGGTCTGAGGATTGGGTCCTGACGAGATCCTTTGTTTGTTGGACGAGGATGATGATTTCTTGAAGAACTTTTTGTTCATCATCTTCGTTACCAAGCCAAGTGCTTCTGGAGCTCCTTCATCTCCGGATCGGAGTCCGAGCCTGAGTCATCTTCGGAGGTGGAGGGGCTTGTGATCTTGATGGCTTTGCCTTTGCTCGGCTTTGCGCTCTTCTTGTCCGTCACTAAGGCTAGTGAGTCGGCCACAGCCTTATTCTTCTGCTCCTCCACCGCCTCGTTTACGTCATCTGAATGCTGTTCGAGGCTCTCGTAGATGCTGTGGATGTCAATTTCATCGAGGTCCTTGTTCTGCCTGAAATTTGTGGCAATCTTCTTCCACTCAGGCTGTAATGATGTAAGGAATCTTACATTTAGCTCCAAGTTGGACTTCATGATGCTGATCTTCCGCAGCTCATTGGTTTGGATCATAAACCTACGATAGGTTTCACCAATTGGCTCGCCCTGTCGAGCCTTGAAGGAGTCGTAAGCCGCCAATGTGTTGGCTTTCTTGGCTCTTAAACCGATATCAGTGCCCTGCATCAACTTAGAGATCTCGTCGAACATTTCCTTGGCAGTCTGGAAGCTATCTACCTGAATGTAGATTTCATTTGGCATGGCTTGTAGGAGGTAGGTCTTGGCCATGAGGTCTGCCCTAATGCTTCGTCTTTCAAGATCAGTGTAGTCGGCTGGAGACTTGGGTACTATCTGTGGAAGGACGGGAGGAGTCACGGTGTCGTCCCCGGGGAGTGTGATCGTGAATGTTTCGGGGCCGCTTTGGAGTGATCTGATCATCTCCTCTCCGTTGTCTTTGATCTCCAGGAAGTTGAAGAATCTGTTCTTCCAGATAGAGAACTCGCCTCTTCGCAGCACTGGTGGTCTGACGTCGCTTCCCATGGCGAGTGTGTCCATACTATATTAGATGTGGGTGATCTTTAAACGTGTGTGGAACTTTGAAGTGTTGAAACTTGAAGTTAGTGAGGTTCGCGAACTTGAGCTGGATAGTGAAATCGAAGGGTTCGCGAACTTGAGCTGGATTCGTGAAATCGAGGGGTTCGAGAAATGGCTGGTTCGCGAATTGAAGACCGGTTCGTGATCTGCGTTGGCGAAGTGAGTTCACGGGTTGGCTAAATGATTCGCGAAGCTGAGCTGAAGGTTGGCGAATCGAAAGATCGCAGATGAAGTGGGGTTCGTGAAGTGGCCTGAGCTTCGTGATCCTGGTTCGCGTGTTGAGGTTCGCGGATAGCGGAACACTTCGCGAATTGAAGTTCGCGGGAGTGGCGGTTCGCAAAGCAGAGAGGTTCGCAAAGCAGAGAAGTTCGCGAATTCTTTGTCTGTTCCGCGAATGATGAACAGGATGAAGATCTTCAAGCTGAAACCCAGAAAAATCCGAAAATCTTGCTGTAAATGCCCAAAATCTGCCCAGAAATGCTGTTTTTGCTGGAATAAGTTCCCCAATACCAGAAAATGGCCGAGAAACCCCAAAAACAGCTCAGAAAAGGCAGAAAAACAGCCAAAGAAGCTCAAAAACAGCAAAAAAGTGACGAAAATAGCTCAATAACTCCAAGAATGGCTTCAAAGCTCCCTCACGCTTGCTCTGATACCACTTGTAAGTCCCTTTTCATCTAATATAATGCAAGCAACAAAGATAGCAACCTAGGATATGGTGAGATCGATTTTAGCTTAGGAGTGTTTTAGGTTGGCTTGTTCAAGAAGACACAATGCTTGCAAAAGGAACATCATTTGAAACTAGGGCTTGGTGGATCTTTATATACCACATTAGTTGGTATATTAAAGCCCATCAAGCCCAAAACCTAATTAGCCCAAACAACTAATACTTAATTAAGTAAATTACAAACCTAAATAACATCTAAACCAAAGAACTAAATACACCAAAGGCGGAAGCATCTAAAATATAAAGAACACAATAAAATGATCCTAACAAGACCCTCACATACACTCGGGGTTTGTTCCTGGGTTAGGATCAGTTGGGTCTACTGAACCTTTGGAACAGGTATGTGAACAACTCTTTTGTGTCCATGCGCTTGTTGGCATTTAGGTAGCTCTCCCTCTTCAAAGCATGAAGGATGTCTTCACGGCATTCTCTTTTAAGCTCTAGCGCTGTTTTTAGGTAACACTCTGTTGGGAATCCCCGTAGGGGCCCGAGGCCCTCGTTCCTTGAACGGCGGAATTTTAAAACTTTTTGGGATTCTCGCCTTCCCTTGGACCGCTCGGTAATAACACGAGAATATAAACACGTAAGAAGGGTTTTATAGCCATGATACCTTGACGAATACAAGAAGATGGCGAGCTACGAACCCTTCAAATCTCCGGGATGTAGTATCCCTCTCCTAGCACCAATACGCGCACGAACGGGGCAGGAGCGTCACGCCGGCACCAACACACGTCATGGCCGTTCCTTGCTAAATGCGGCTAGGCCAAGGACACGACGGCAGCACCTTCTCCTCACGCTGGCAGCACGCGGCTCGAGAGAGCGAGAGAGATATGGCGAGAGAGAGAGAGAGAGAATCACACCTAGGGTTTTTTATTTTTAGCCACCCAATGACTTAGAATGACTTAGGGTTTTGATTCAAAAATCAAAACCCTTTTATACTTGTTGAAGTGGCCGAAATGTTTAGGTGGAGTGTGGAGAAATTTTCTCACCCACTCAAGCCATACCAAGTCTTCCATTGACTTGGTTTTGGCTCTTTTGAATTCAAACTCAAAATTCAAATTCAAAATTAATATTAAATAAATTAATATTTATTATATATATTTTCTATATTTAGTATATTTAAATATAATATCCAATATATATATTTAATTACAATTTTCGAAATTATTCAAAATCAAATTCGAAAATCATATATATATCTAATATATATATTCTATTTAATTCCAAATTAAATATTATTATTTTTCTAAAAATATAATAAAGATTTAAATCACATTTAAATCATATACTAAATATTAAATATCCAATATAATATTTCCAAAATATTTCGTGAGGTGAAAACACCATTTTGCCCCTCACGTGATTTTACTACATTTTCGGCCATTTAGGGTTTCGGCCACGCCCCAAACCCTAATCTCTCAATCCAGGTCCCAGCCTGCTCTATTCTCATATTGACGTTGTGTCGGTTGCCCTTTTTAAGCCCGACTCTCTTGGTTCGTCTCAACCGGCTCTGGGAGGAATCCTGGAGTTCGGTATTCACCTAGCCAGCCCCGTGGTACCGAACCGATCCCGAGTTGAGTACGAATAGGTATTATTCACGAACCGACTATAGATTATCGTACTACGTATAAACCCTTTACGTTTGTCCCGGTCGAGTGAAAGTCACGCGTAGTCGAACTTACAGAACTCGACTCTATGATGTTCGTGTCGGTGACATTTACCAAAACTGCCCTCCACGACACTCTTGAGTCAGTTTTATGCTCTGGCCAGAGGCTTAGGTAAATTTCCGCACATCGAAACTGCATAGGATGTTAACCTTGAATTTAATCAAGGCCATAAATCCCGCTCCGCGGTTTAACCGGCAATCATGTCGAAAGGTCAAGACCGCATTTCGCCGCTGACCCATGCTACTTGCTATTCGGGCCTAGCAAACTAGTGACAAATCAAGACCTTAAAACCAACCCCGAGTTAACCCTTTCGGTCTAAGGTTCACGTAGACTACTATAGTCAATCGATCGATCAGCGACTTTACCAGCGTGTGATCGTTCGATTACGAGTCAGTGTCCAAATACAGACAATCCCCTGATTCGTCTTGTATCAATGTCACGAGCTCCCACTTCCCAAGTGAATGGTTGGCACAACCATTTTAGACCCGTCGACAGACAAGTCGTACTCGTCAATCCAGTCACCCTACTGGAGACTAAGACTTGTGGACTTAATTTAATATTACAGTATGTCAGCTTACTGGTGCCCCCTCTCTGTCCCCACAGAATCAGTAACTGAACTGTAAATATTGGGATTTTATTAATTCGTCTTATTACCCGACTGCAAGGTTAATTTATTTAGACGAAATAATAATCTGTCTTTGTATTGTTTGTTATGCTAAAATTGACAGTAAACAAACAATAATAATTTCATTATCAAATAATTCAATTACAAATGTTAAACACATCAAAATTACACAAATGCCCTCGTACTATCTAATCCTCGTACGGCATCTAGGGCATAAACCTCAACAATCTCCCCCTAAATACTTGCGCTAATTCTAATGTGATGCCCGTGCTCCCCCTAAATAGATGCGCTTTTTGATAAATTGCATATTACGATGAAATCAAGCGCCTTTTGCACTTATAAGTATCACTCCCCCTCGAACATATACGCTTTTTATATTAGAACTATGGTGATATGCTCTTTTGAAATTCACGCGCATAATCTATCTATCTATTGTAAGTCCAGTTTTCACATCCAACGAATGAAACTTGAGCATGGATCGATTGAGACATACCTTGAATATTAGTGCGCGGAAGCTTTGGTAATTATCAATCAATCTTCCATTAAACCTCAAGCTTCTCTCTACAATAAGTTCCTTTCTCTCTCTACAATTATGCCCTAATTATGATAATGATGAGAGAGTGTTTCTAGTGAGAGAAAGCTAAAACTCAAGTTGTGTGTAATTTACACACACTTGCCCTATATATACCAAAGCATACTTTGGTATATTTACACTTTAGTCCATATATTTACATAAAATACAATTAAGTCCCTAGACAAAGATAACATGATTATTGAACACTAGAAAATATTCCTAACAATCTCCCCCTTAGTGTTCAGTTGTCATTGAAGCGTCGGTTGTCTTTGTCTTTGATAATCTTCAGTCTTCATCATCATTTGAACACAACAGAAAGATTCCTAACAATCTCCCCCTTTGCAGCAGAAAAGATTCCTAACAATCTCCCCCTTTTAAAATCTCTGCATTGGTGTTCAACTTTGAATTTGACACGGTCTTCTGTTGCTGTTTGAAGAAAATAGCTGAGAGCATCTGGAGAATCTTCAGTCTCCCCCTGTTTACATGCACCCTCTTTTTCTTCTTTGCAACTTGAATCTTCGTCACCTTCTTGCATTTATCAGAGTCGCGCGGATCGTCAGCATTGACTTGTCGTGTACGCTCGAACCATGGAGAGGGGTCTTGTTTGTTGTGGTTCAGCACGTGCGTTGAAAGCTTGGCTTCTTTAATGATTTCACATGCTTGGCCTCCTTGATATACTTCTCCCCCTCATGGCGATTCAGTTGTATCGTCATGCTGTGTGATCAAGGTGAACCTGAGTGGACGCTGAACGTGTTGGCATTGAATGCCGGATGAAGTACCTGAAAACGGGACAGACGACCGATCATCGTGAAACATCCCTTGATGTCACTCTTGGTCGTTGATGCAAAGTCACACAGACTTGCATTTGAAGGGACTACGGGGCCACATAGGCATCCCGTTGACATCGTTCTAGAGTCGTGCTCCAGAAGATGGCCTGCTACCGTTGTTGTTTTTATGTTGCAACGGTAGGACTTCCTTCTGATCATAGAAGCACATCATTTAATGATGCGTCTACAGAAGTTCTGGCATGGTCACGTAGACCTGCAATATGTGTGTAAAAGAAAGTATGTGTCCTAGAAAATGTAAAAAAAAATTTAGGCTATGAGGACACACTAGACTCTTCAGTGTTCAAGAAAGTCGTGGTGTGGGGCTGTCGACCACTTTGTTCAATATCTCCCGCTTCCAAATGAAACGGTGATAGCATATGCGGTTCCCCGTGAGATATTGAAACATCTGTCTTTAGGGAGACAAATGAGTAGCTAGGAAGGGTCGTGCATGCGCCTTTGGACCAGATGAAGCGTCTTCTACCCGGGATCTGAAAAATCAGTCCTGTACCTATATGGTTATGGCCCGGATAGTTTGTGGTTGAGTTGTAAGGATGTCATCGTGATACGCTCAATACCCTCACATACACTCGGGGTTTGTTCCTGGGTTAGGATCAGTTAGGTCTACTGAACCTTTGGAACAGGTATGTGAACAACTCTTTTGTGTCCATGCGCTTGTTGGCATTTAGGTAGATCTCCCTCTTCAAAGCATGAAGATTGTCTTCAGGGCATTCCCTTTTAAGCTCTAGCGCTGTTTTTAGGTAACACTCCCCCTAAATACTTGCGTTAATTCTAATGTGATGCCCGTGCTCCCCCTAAATAGATGCACCTTTTGAGAGATTGCATATTACAAAAAAAATCAAGCGTCTTTTGTATTTGAAGTGACACTCCCCAATAAATGTGCCTTTTGCACTTATAAGTCTCACTCCCCCTAAAACATATGCGCTTTTTACATTAGAACTATGGTAATACGCTCTTTTGAAGGTCATGCACCTTGTCTATCTATCTATCCACTCCCCCAAAATAAAAACAATATAGAATATGAAGACCGACTATTCTATAAAATTAAGCGCTATTTATACTAAGTCAAACTCCCTATGATAGTCAAAAACTGAAAATATAGAGATTGACTCCACAGAAATTCAAGCGCTTTTTGAATTTTGAAATCGGCTCGGCCTTCTTTAAACATTGTAGCTCAAAAGTTTTTCTCCCCCTTTTTTTTTTTTAACGAAAAAATAAAAATAAAAACAATGTTAAATCAAGAGCTTTGGAATAGTCTTGATTTGGTGTGTTTGCTCACGTCGCAGACCGATCACGTGTGTGGAGCAAACCGAATACCACACGTGTCGGGGTCTTGTGCGACTGCTCATCATTGCATACCGATCATACATGTGGAGCAATCGTCGTCTATTTACCATGTATGATCGGGAACCTGCAAAACAAATTATCGGGACTTTGGTACCCATTTTTGGACGGGTCCTCCCTGGTTAGCAGTGAAACAATTATGCATATAAGGTTCAAATTTGGAAGCAAAATTATCACATAAAGCAGTCATAGGAATCCACATTTGTCGAGGCTACTTATTTCCATTTGTAGCTTAGGTTTCCAAATTTGTTGTACCTTTTTGAAATTTAACTTTTCAGCATCGGTGAATGTGTGTCTTTTTGTAGAAGAGAAAATTTTCTCTTTCGCCAGTCGCTTAAGATGCAATTCGGATTTGACTTTGACCGGGTACTTGAGAGAGGAATACGAGCTTATAGAATCAATAGTATTAAGTATAGAAGTGTCGTATTTCCTACCTTCTAGGCTCACATCATTCACTTTGTAATTTGAATTAGAAATTTTATTTTTAATTTTGAGACAATAGTTATTTTTAGACATTTCAGCTTGACTAGAGAATGTATATGTTAGGATTATTTTATTGTGTTCAATTAATTAGAATTATCTTTGTAGTTTATTTATAAAGATTATCATTATAAGAGGCTAGTGTAATTGGGCTTTGTTAGGGGCCCAAGTATTATATACCAAAATGTGGTATAAATACTTGAACCCTAACACATAATAAAGTGTGTTGTGTGTGAAAATCATCTAGAGAGAGTATTTTAGAGAGAGAATCTCCCAACACTCTCAAGAACACACACACCCCACGTTCGATTCGATTCTTTCCATATTCAAACGTGGTTAAATCGTCCGAAGTTAGGTTGTTAGGATAGAAAGGCTACTAACAAGTGGTATCAGAGCCAAACGCGTTCGGATTTGAGCGATTTTTCTGAAATTTTTGGGCTTTTTCATAGCTTTCAGTTCGAAACCTTTTTTTTTTTTTTTTTTTTCACACAATACACACTTTATTATGTGTTAGGGTTCAAGTATTTATACCACATTTTGGTATATAATACTTGGGTCCCTAACAAAGCCCAATTACACTAAGCCTCTTATAATGATAATCTTTATAAATAAACTACAAAGATAATTCTAATTCATTGAACACAATAAAATAATCCTAACAGTATAATTATTGTCTGCTTTAGCTCTAGTAGCCTCTTCCTTTAATTTTGATTTTAGAATGACTTTAGGCATTTTTGGATTAGGAATAGAGGTAGAATCAAATTTAGTCGTGGCAATAGAAGATGATTTGTCTTCCTCTATTTTTTCTTTCTTGATAGCTTTAGTCATTCTTGTGCCCTTTTGAGAGGAATTTTTGAGAATTAAATTCTCCTTTAAAAGCTTATCCATTTGAGCTCGAAACCCGTTTCGTTCGGAATCCAGAAGAGAGTGTAATTCATCAATTTTGCGAGCGTTTTCTGCAGTGTAGCAATCCTTAGGTTCGGGTTTTATCGATAGTATAGAATGTTCCTTGGTTGACATTGACTCAATTGTTTGAGTCGACTTGTTTCGAGACAATTTTTGCTCAATTTGTTCTTTCTTTGCAAGAAGAACCTCTAGTTCTTTAATTTTACAGTGTAATCTAGTGAGTTCTTCAGAAAGACATTTATTTTGAGCTATTTTCCTTTAGTTCTTTATAGGCAGACAAACTTTTTGTAAGTTCATGTATTTTTGTTTCTTGTGAATCTGCCTTAGTTGTTAAACTCGCTATTTTTTCATTGGCTAATTTAAGTTGTATCCCAAGATTTGCTTCTTCTAGTAAGTGTTTGCTTAGGACACGTTCATTATTTGCTAGTCTATCTTCTAGCTCTTTTATAATCTTTTGTTCGTGAGAGGTGTTAGAATTTATAGTTTCAGATGCATTCTCTCAATTTTTGAGCTTGAAGTTTTTGAGCTTGTTGAGGAAGATGAGCTAGATAATGGCTTTTCCTTCTTTAATTGTTTATTAAGTTCATACATTTCTTGATCATATATATAATAATCCATTTTAATCTTTATAGCTCAGATATAGAATTTGAAATTTAAGTTCAAATAATGTTGGAAATTAAATTCTATATAGAATGTTGGATTTTAAATTTTGTTCAAATAAAATTGTTGGATGTATATGATCGTTGACGTGTTTTAGAATTGATTTAATTTTTGATCAATATTTTTTATTCTGTTTAGAAAAGTTTAGATATTGATATTAACCGCAAACTTTTAATTTCAGTTCAGTTCATAAGCTTTTCAGCACAGCAAAGTTTAGATACAAAATATTAATTATCGACTTAGATTGTATCTTAGACTTTGTATATTATTAAAAGAATGTAAGGATTTGACACAATATTAGTTTACGAATGAAGAATATTCCTAAACCTTTCTTAAAGATAGTTTACGAATGAAATATATTCGTAAACAGTATATATGTGAAGGTTTACGATTGAGATTGATTCGTAAACAGGAACAATCGTAAAGTAAGGCTTTAAAGTTTACGAATAAGTGAGAGCCGTAAACAGTAGATTCGACAAAGGATTAGTTTACGAATGATCTAAAGCTATGAACAGTAACTTTTGGAAAGTATCAGTTTACGGGTCTAAGTTTCTATGAAAAGGTTTTCGTAAATATTTTTTAAAATGATTTTCATAAAAAAAATTATACCGAGAATAATTTTTGTACTGAAAAATTTTACCGGTATAAAAATTTTTCCTAAGCCTCGGAAAACCTTTGTAACGTAGGTACAAAAAATATCTCGTAGCAAAAAATTTAAAATTGTATTCGTACTTTTTTATTTTTTATTTTTTTATTTTTTTTACTGAAAACCTTTTCAAATGTTTACGGGTCTTTAGGTTTACGAGCAGAATTTGTTCGTAAAACTTGTTCGTAAATGAGTTTACGAATGAAAATGATCCGCAAACAGTGCCTTTATAGTTTACTAACGAAATGTATTCGTAAACAGTTCACTTAGATAGTTTACGAATGACCAGCTTTCGTAAACAGTAACTTCCGCAAAGTAAAGTTTACGATTGAAAAGTATTCGTAAACAGTGTCTTTCGTAAAGTAAAGTTTACGATTGAAAAGTAATCGTAAACAGTGTCTTGAGATAGTTTACGATTGAAATTTATTCGTAAACCTTCCCTTTACTGTTTATATCGTAAACTTCGAATCGTAAAGTTCTTCCCGTAGAGTTTCGATCGCAAACTTGGGTTCGATCGCAAACTTGGGTTTGCTCGTAAACTTTTATGATTCGTAAACAGTCTCTTACACTTCGTTTACGAATGAAAAGTTAATGAGGTTTACGATTGAGATTGATTCGTAAACTGGAGTCTTTGTGGTTTACGATCGAAATAGGTTCGTAAACCTTTTCCTAAATGAGTTTGCGAATGAAAACTATTCGTAAACCTTTGCTATAGATGGTTTACGAATGAAATAGAATCGTAACCAGGAACTTTACGAGTGAAAACTAAATGGACCGTAAACTTAAGTGTTTGACCGTAAACTGTAAAGCTTTGACCAATTTTGAAAACTTTCTTATGTGAGAGGCTCGTAAACCTTTTTGTTCGTAAAGTTTTCGTCCGCAAAGCTTAAATAACAGACTATTGCAAAGTTAATATTCGTAAACCTTTTCCTTAAAGCGTTTACGAATGAAAAGTATTCGTAAACCTTTCTTAAAGATAGTTTACGAATGAAATATATTCGTAAACAGTAGAAATGTGAAGGTTTACGATGAATGTGGA
This sequence comes from Lindernia subracemosa, assembly GCA_028392965.1. Taxonomy (NCBI): domain Eukaryota; kingdom Viridiplantae; phylum Streptophyta; class Magnoliopsida; order Lamiales; family Linderniaceae; genus Vandellia; species Vandellia subracemosa. The sequence continues at coordinate 845,910 of JAQPCC010000060.1, forward strand.
TTCGTAAACAGATAATCAAGAGGTTTACGATCGATATCCGATTCGTAAACTTTGCAATTCGATTAAATTCGATCAAAAACACTTAAGTTCTCGAATTAAGCTCAGATAATCGATCGAAAACAGTAAGTAAACATGTAAAAACACTCGATTAATCCAGATCAAAAGCAAAACATAAACAATTTTCGAGATTTTCACATGAAAAGTTTGAAGATCATGATAACAATTCGATCAAAAATCAACACAATTAGTCCAAATTCAGCTATGATTATCTCAATTAATCATCTATTAATCATCGCAAATAGTATCAAATACATCATCGCAAACATCTAAGCAAGCAACACACACAAGCATGCGATGAACAGTGTAACTTGCGATGAACAGTGCGATGAACAGTAACTATCGTAAACTATAATTCAGCTTTGATCGAAAACAATTTCAGCTCAAAATCGATCAATTCTTAACACGTTTGCTCTGATACCAATTGTAATTCCCAGATTTTCACATTCAACATATATTCCGAGATTTATTCATCACATATAATCGAGAACTCAAGCATTAGATTTGATGTTGATTACCTTGAATGAATTACACGCGCGGAAGCTTGGGATTAATTCATCATCAAATCTTCATTGAATTCCAAATCCTCTCTACAATACACCTCACTTTTCCTCTCAACAAATAAACCTAGCTTTGCTAAAAATGAGAGAGAAACCTAATCTAGAGAGAGAATTCCTACCTTGAGTTATGTGTATTCTACACACACTCAACCTATATATACCAAAGCATATTTTGGTATATTTTCAATCTAGTCCCTATATTTACATAAAATACAATTTAGTCCCAAGACAAAGATAACATGATTATTGAACACTAGAAAATATTCCTAACATTTATAAAGATTATCATTATAAGAGGCTTAGTGTAATTGGGCTTGGTTAGGGGCCCAAGTATTATATACCAACTTGTGGTATAAATACTAAAACCCTAACACATAATAAGGTGTGTATTGTGTGAAAATCATCTAGAGAGAGAAAGAGAGCTACCCAACACCTCTCAAGCACACACACCCCACGTTAATCAATTCTTCCCATCTTCAAACGTGGTTAAATCGCCCTTTGTTAGATTGTTAGGATAGAGAGGCTACCAACATTCTATGACCCGCTGGACTATACAAACCCGTGATTTGATTTCAAGTCGGAAGAGTTTACCTCTGAGTCAGATGAAGTGAAGTCCTCCACTTGTCTTTCGAAGCATCCATATATTTCTTAATTTATTTTGTGAGGGTTGCTAGGCTTGGATCGACGTGTTAGTTGAGTAGGTCTAAACGAATTTTGGTTCGAGCAGTTAAAAGAAAGAATCTAAGTATTGTTGCCGAGAAGTTTTATACCGAAAAGTTCTAACTTTTGCTCATAGAAAATTTTCAAAGTGTAAGTTTTCGCAAAGAAGAAAAAAAATTTCGTAAAAAGATAGCTCATCGTAAAAAATTTCAAAACAGTGAAATGTCGAAAAGTTCCTAAGGTGAATACCGAAAACTTTTTCTGTACCGAAAAGTTTTAGTGTCTAACCCGAAAACTTTTGAGTTTCGAGTGTCACAGAATGCCAGAACTTTTGAAAAAAATTTCCGAAGATTTTTACGAAACTGAAACAGTTAAATACCGAAAACTTTTTATAATCATTTGTGAAAACTTTTAAGACGAGTAATACCGAAAACTTTTTATGAATTAGTTATTTTCTCAGTTTAAACAGTACTGACCCGAAAAGTTTTGTATTTTTTTTTTATTTTTTTTTATTTTTTGCCGAAAACTTTTCGGATGAACAGTAACACCGAAAACTACTGTAGCACCGAAAACTTTATTTTTACCGAAAACTTTTGCGGATGAACAGTAGTACCGAAAACTTTTTTTTTTTAAAATATCAATGCCGAAAACCTTTGAGTGCTGAAAAGCTTTAAGTATCGAAAAGTTTTATGGTTACAATATGTTTTCTGGGCTGGGTCGAGAACTTAATTGGGCCGAAAACTACGTGTTGACCGAAAACTACAGTAGTTTGACCGAAAACTTTTGTTGACCGAAAACGTTTCTCAAAACTTAGACCCGAAAACTTTCGTGTGAAGACCGAAAACTTTTGTTGACCAAAATCTTTTCTCAAGGCTTTGACCCGAGAATTTTTGAGAGCCGAAAAGTTTTATGTATGAATCGAAAAGTTTTTTGTAAGTCCCTTTTCATCTAATATAATGCAAGCAACAAAGAAAGCAACCTAGAATGATTTTAGCTTGAGAGTGTTTAGGTTAGCTTGTTCAAGAAGGCACAATACTTGCAAAGAGGAACACTTGAAACTAGGGCTTGGTGGGTCTTTATATACCACATTAGTTGGTATATTAAAGCCTATCAAGCCCAAAACCCAATTAGCCCAAACAACTAATACTTATAATAAAGTAAATTACAAACACAAATAACATCTAAACCAAAGAACTAAATACACCAAAGACGGAAGCATCTAAAATATAAAGAACACAATAAAATGATCCTAACAATCTCCCCCTTTGTGTTCTTTTTAAATCTTCTGCTTGGATGCTCTGACCTTGGGGTCCACCGTTTGTACGTAGAGCTTCGAAGTCCAAGCTTGACTTCGTAGTTACGTAGCCACCTGCGAAAAGCCAGTCTTTCATCGATCTTCCCTCGAAGTAATCTGAACTTCATCTGGCTATCGAGGTCTTCTCCTTCCATCTCCTGGATAATCCTTGTCAACTTTCTTGAATAATTTGGAGAGTCCCGTCGGAGAACTTTGGGATCTCCGAGGTCTTCATCAATCTCTTCTCACCTTTGTAGTTGACGTAGACTATCGAGGGGTCCTCACCTTCAAAGACGTTTCCTTCAGAGATGTTGGGGTCATCCGGGACTTCGAAGTTAGGCTTTGTGAGGTTCACTTTCTTCATATTGCTTTCCAGTGCCATCTGAAGGTCGTGGGAAGCATTATAATTGATCTGGTGCAACATGAACCTTTTGAGTGTAACAAGGCCTATCTTCAATGCAGGGTCATTTTTCAGCTGTCCTAGATACCTGTACGTCGAGAATATTCTCTCGACATCAGGGTGTCTAATGTAGATTAGGTCCGCTTCGCTGATGTCTTCAACCTTCCCGTCCTCCCTTTCAACTTTGTAAACTGGATAGGGAATTTGGTTGAAGTACTCGACTCTGACTCCCGTCACCCTTTTGATCATTTTCTACCTTGATTCGTCTTTTCGAAGGCGATCCAGATTGTCGCCGCGTCCTCTGAAACTCATCATCATTCGCAGACTTAGGACATAGAATCTTGCCCTTCGTCCCGTCAGATGAGTCATCCCACTCAGCTCCAGTTCATCAGGCTTGGTGATACGCTCGGGTTTCCTCCATATTCGTTTCCAAAACTCTTCCTGGTAAGGTGCCACGATTTTGGCATTTTCCCACGGGAGCTCCGGAATCTTCGGGGTCTCTCTTGGCGGAGGGTTGTACATGTCGTACCATCGGTTGGCGTGCTCCAAGAGAACAGGACGTTCGGGGATTTCTGCTTCGTAGTCCTCCCCTTCTTCCAGCTCCTTGTCTTCTATTCTGACAAGTTCAACCTCTGCATTCTTAGGAGCTGTCGAGCGTTATCAAACATAGCCTTTGAGAACTCTTCTGTAACCGGTCTTTTGAGCCATCCTTCGTTCATAATGTACGCCTCCACTTCAGTGTGTGGTTGGAGGTAATCTTCGAGGTTGAATGGCTCTAAGTCCGGTTGTGTAGCAATGTAGGGCGAAAGAGGTGGGCTTCGGCTTTTTCTGGCTTCGTGGGTGGTAGAAGGAGGATTTGGGGTGGTGGTTCTTTGGACTGTATGTGTATGGATTTCCGAGGTCGACGTTGCTTCGCCAAGGAAGAGTGTCTGGTTCGGCCCTGGCGCCGCTTGTCTTCCTCGAGAACCTCTTCGTGTGGGTTGTTGGGTTTGTGTTGTAGGGCCTGCTACTGATCTGCCCTGTGATGGCGTGCTTCGTCGTACAGATGCTCCGGAGGAGGATAGGCGTTGACGCTTCTCCCCCTCACGGCAATCCTGGTCGTCAGGATCGTCGTGCCGTTGTCGGATTGTTGATGTGTTGTCTCGGCACATCTCTGTTGACGGTATGTTTTGTTGCGCGATCAGCATCTTTCGGACCGTCATGAGCTCGGGGTGCTTCGGGTCCTCTCCTATGAGACGGGCAGTGAGGATGTCCCATAGGTCGAGCAGTGGCATGGTGTGGGGGTTCGGATGAGGAGGTGGGGGTAGTGGGGAACGTGACGGGGTTTCGTCGACGACAGGGGCTTTGCCTCTGTCCTGCGCAGCAGCCGTAATGAGTGACTGCATGCGCGGGACAGCCACTTGCTCGAGAAATTCGGCAAGTCTCTGTTCTAGGTATGTCGCCGTCACGTACGGGGAATCACCGCCGGAGCCACGAAGGCCTTCCGTTTGCACCCCCGAAGTGGTGGGGTGGCCAGTTTCGCGGGAAATCGATGGGACTTCGGGCGGCACTGGACTTCCGACCTGTCCTTGCGGTTCCTCACGAGGAAGGACCGCTCCGGTCGTTAGGGCCACGTCACACAGACGGGCGAAGGCGGAGCTCTCACCGGGGCCACTTAGGCGTCCCGTTGGCACGCGTCCGATCGTGATGTTCGGACGGTGGCCCTCTGACGAAGACGATGTGAGGTCGTCGTCATCGGGACTTCCGTCCAATCCTAGAAGTGCCTCAATCATGGGCGCCTCTATGGACGTTGAGGCCTGTTCGGTGACAGGCGGAGGACGTGATGGTTGAGGGTCGGGGCTTTTTGAGACGACCGGTTGTTGGGAACCGGCCGAATGGCTAAGGCTCGTGGTATGCGCCGTTGGGTCGATGTCGGCGGCTTCTATCCTAAGGGGTGACCCGGCTTGTAGTGGAGTGGGGATTGGAGGAATGCGACGACGTCTATGGATAAGCGTGCTGTCATCGTCGTCGTCAGAGGAGTCGTCGCTCATGTGTTGGCGTTGAGGAGCGGGCGACGGCTGCCTCGTGGAGGGTGGTGGTGACGGTGGGCGGAGTATGGGCATCCCGTCTTCGCCGTCCGAGTCGGAGACGTCGCTCAACATTTGTCGTTGAAGAGCACGCGACGTCGGCGGGATCGGCATGTGCGGCTGACAGGAGATGGTGGTGGGATGGGTGTGATAAGTGGTGGTGAGAGCTGTCGAACGGGTATTTGTTGTTCGACAGGTGTTGGTGGTGTGGATGATTGGGTAATTGATGGAATGGCTGGTTGGTGAGTGTATGACTGAGGAATGGATGAAGAAGCTGCCTCCGGCCCGGTTCTAGGACCTTCATCGGCAGAGTGGGAGGCCCCGGGGTTAGGTTCGAGGGGGTTTTCTCGAACCATGGGGGCGTATACATTGTACTGGCGGCAGTAGTCTTCTATCATGTGCTGCTCCGCCAGTGACAAGAGGGATGAAGGGATGGGCATCGGCCGCCGCGCGTATTTCTCATCGACCTTCCCCTTCTGAAGGTACTTGAGCTTTGGCGGGGTGACATATTCGTCGGCGGGCCGGGTTGGTATCCCAGGCAGTGATTGCATAAAGTGGTGGATCATTAGCCCGAACCACCTGGGATATGGAAGGTACTGCGTCTTCTTGCCCTTCGTTCGCTGCATCATTTGGTCGTCGAGGTCCAACATGATGAGCTTGGCATAATCTACGTTTTTGTTGAAGGCAATGCCGTGGAAGATCCGCAGTATCGTGATGTTGCACCTGTCGTGCCCTGAGTGCTTTGGTGAGAAGCACTTATTGACAAGCGCAAAAAGTGTCCGCCATGGATGCGGGAGCATGGACTGTTGGATCTGAGAGAGGAATTTGACGGGCGTGAAGTAGCCCATTCTTTGAATGTCCTCGAGAAGCTCATCCTCAGAAGCCTCATACTCATTCTCCGGTCGGCTGGGCAGGCGGAGAACATGGCGGATTAATTCGCGGGTGACCTCGACCGTCTGGCCCGCGAGTTTTGCTTCGTAGTATAAGCTATTGTCTGGTGCCACCTTCGTCTGCAGCGTCCCCCAAAATTGTTGAAGGTAAACGGAGGGGACTGGTACAGCGGCCGAGAAGGCGTACCAGAGGTGATGGTGTCTCAATATCGCAGGAATAATGGGTTCCTTCCCTTTGAAGACTTCCAAGTCAAGTTGGAAGTTATTGTCCTTCGGAATGACCCATTTAGACGTTGGGTATATCAGATCTGTTGGTGTCGTACTCATTTGTTTTTTTGTTTGAGTGGGGCGACTCTTTTTTTTTTTGTTTTGTTTTTTTTTGCTTTGTTTGCCCTCTTCCTTTTTGTTGTTCCGAACACCTGGATTCGTTAAACCTGCGATGATAGAGTAACCATTAGTTTATAAAGTAATATGAAGCAGAAGGTAACATGATTTGAATAGGTGAAAACAAGTAAGAGATCAAAAAAGTGTTTAAGTGTTTTGGGCTATGAAAATTTGATGTTTTAATTTTGGGCCCAAAAACAGTTTCAGCCCATTTAAATCATGGATTTGAAAAAAAACTTAGAAAATTTTAGAGTTGAAAGTTCGCGCATTAATGTAAATGTTTAGAAAGTTTTTCAAGGTCTTTATGTCGCGAATTGAAAAATGAAAGTTCTTGAAGAAAATTCTAAGTATAGTTCGCGAAACAGATGATAAAAACAATTAAGTGTGGATTGCGATATGAGAGTTTGGTTAGTTCGCTAAAAGCTTTACGAATCCTGTTTCGCGAATGTGAGAATAGGTTCGAGAACTGAAAGACTTTGCGAATTGAGATTGTGTTCTCGAATTGAAGTGTAAATGAGTTCGCGAAATTTGTAAGGATTTGGAAAGGAATGTTAGATTCGCAATCTAAAAGTTTGGGAATTGAAAATAAGTTCGCGATATAAAAATGATTTCGAATTGGGAGTGTTCGCGAACTTGAGGAGTTGGCGAAGTTTGAGAGAGATTCGCGATATGAAGTTTTTGCGAATCCTATTTTCGCGAATATTAGAATAGGTTCGAGAACTGAACGATTTGCGAATTGGGATTTTGTTCTCGAATTGAGGTGAAAGTGCGTTCGCGAAAAATGTTGGGATTCGGGAAAGTACATTTGGTTCGCGATCTTGAAGTTTGCGAATTGAGAAATAAGTTCGCGATTTAAGATGATTTCGAATTGAGAGCGGTTCGCGAACTTGAGGACTTGGCGAATTTTGAGCGAGGTTCGCGATATGAAAGTTGGCGAATTGAGGAAAGAGCGGTTCTTAGTTTCTCGAATGCGGAACGAGTTCGCGAACTATTGAGAGTTCGCGAACATGGAGAACTTCGCGGGCTTAAGTGGAATGCGCGAAAAACATGTTGGAGACTTCGAAAGCCGCGCTAGAAGGATAAAAAAGAAGCCGAGTTCGCGAATCATGAAGATGCATCGTGTTCATCAACCGCGAAGTGCAGAAAGTTCCAGATTCGCCAAAATCATCATCAGCAAAGTAAAGATCTGCAGAAAAACGAGTATTTAAGAGTAGTCTTACCACAGCAACGCACGAGAGAAGAGGATTTGAAAGCTAAAAGGCGGGTTTCGTCGTGATTTGAGTGGTTTTATCTCGCGGATGAACAGTAGATCGAGAGAGAATTCGTGAAGTTTGTTAACCCTAATTTTGAAATGTGACGGCGACTGTAGCTTCGAGAAATTTAGGGTTTAAAGCAGTTGGAACTTCGCGGGCCTGAAAGATTTTGGGCTGCAAGAGAACATTAGGCCCGTTCGAGAGTTCGCGAATCGTGCGATGAATTCGCGAAGTAGGGTTGATGCAAACTGGGCCAGAAAGATGAAAGAAGCCCATTCGATGATTCGCGAATCAAAAGTGAAGTTGAAGAACTGGGCCGAAAAGTGAGAAAAGAAGGCCCAATACTGGTTTTTGAATTTCGCGAATTGGCTCAAATGCATTAGTGATTGTGGGCTCAATTTTTAACTTAACTCCCCCTCAAAATGTGCACTCTTAGAAAATACATTTCAAGTTAAAATATAACAAGAAGACTAAAAATTACTCCCCCTAAATTTTTGGAATGGTGATCATCTTTTAAACTTTATAAAAGGTTGAAATAGGCAAAAATCACGTTATGCTTCCCGATTCAACATGCCTAACTTTGAAACGAGAAACATGAAACGTTTTTCATCCAAAGCCTTTGTGAAAAGATCGGCAAGTTGAACTTCGGTGTTGACGAAGTACATTGTGATTGTGCCTTTTTCGACATGATCTTTTATAAAGTGATATCGAAGGTCTATATGTTTAGTGCGGGAATGATGGACGGGATTACAGGTAATGGCAATAGCGCTCTTCGAGTCGCTGAAAATTGGAATGTTATTGAAAACAAACCCGTAATCCTGCAGTTGCGTTCGCAACCACAGGATTTGAGAGCAGCAACTGGCCGCAGCAACGTACTCTGCTTCGGCGGTTGACGTGGACACACAGTTTTGTTTCTTAGATGACCAACTTACTAGTTTGTCACCTAAGAACTGTATTCCACCCGAGGTGCTCTTCCTGTCCATCCTACAACCTGCAAAATCGGCATCCGTAAAGCCAAGTAATTGAAAGTTAGAGTTCTTGGGATACCAGAGTCCGAGTGTCGGTGTTCCCTTGAGATAGCGTAAGATCCTCTTCACTGCAAGCATGTGCGACTCCTTCGGATCGGCTTGAAAGCGCGCGCACAGGCAAGTGGAGAAGACAATATCCGGCCGACTTGCTGTCAGATACAGAAGCGATCCTATCATTCCTCTGTATGTAGACGGGTTGACTGATTTGCCCGATGGATCTGCGGCTAATTTGCACGAAGTCGACATCGGGGTACTTTTAGATGGGGAATTTTCCATGTTGTACTTCTTAAGTATGTCTTGAATGTACTTCGATTGACTGATGAAGATTCCTTCTGGAGTTGCTTGACTTGCAGTCCAAGGAAGAAGTTGAGCTCTCCCATCATGCTCATTTCAAACTTTGTCTTCATCAGTTCCCCGAACTCCGCGCACAATATGGGGTTTGTGGATCCAAAAATAATGTCGTCGACGTAAATCTGAACAAGTAGAATTTCAGACTTGCGTCGCTTGATGAAGAGGGTGGTGTCGATTTGCCCTTTAGTGAAGCCTGACTCGATCAGAAAGTCAGATAGCACCTCGTACCATGCTCGGGGTGCTTGCTTAAGTCCGTAAAGTGCCTTCTCGAGGAAGTACACATAGTCAGGGTGGGCTTGGCTTACGAATCCTTCAGGTTGTGCCACGTAGACTTCTTCTTTCAAGACGCCGTTGAGGAAGGCTGTCTTGACGTCCATCTGATACACCGTGAAGTCTTTGTGGGCTGCGAAGGCTAGGAAAATCCGAATTGCTTCGATTCGCGCTACGGGTGCGAAGGTCTCGTCGTAGTCGATTCCCTCTTGCTGGTTGTAGCCCTTCGCGACTAGCCTTGCCTTGTTGCGAATTACGACACCGTCTTCATCTTTCTTATTCTTGAATACCCACTTCGTACCGATAATCGTCTTTCCTTGAGGTCTCGGTACGAGTTTCCACACTTTCAGTCTTTCGAACTGATGGATTTCCTCTTGCATTGCGTTTACCCAGTCTGGGTCTTTTAGCGCGTCTCCAACTTTGCTCGGCTCAGCCTGGCTGAGAAAGCAGGCATATAGATTTTCATTTATTGTTGATGATCTTGTACTAACTCCTTGGTCTGGATTTCCAATAATTTGAGACGTCGGATGGGCTCGAGTCCACTTCCTTTGATGAGGGAGAGGTTGTTCTTGCTCGTCCTGTGCGGGTTCTTCACCTGTTGTCTCGGGAGTGCTGGAAATTTCGATCGGGGAGTGAGGCTCTATGTCTAGGGAAATGTCTTCATCGTCTTCTTCAGTTGAGGCTTCAGGGGAAATAGTGACTTCTATATGTGACGTTGAGGGAGATGCATCAGCTTCGTGTTGGCCTACGGGAGAAGCTGGTGCGTCACTATTTTGGGGTTGGTGAGGAGGTTGAGCTGATCGACGATCGTGGATGGCTAGATCTTCGAAAAGCGGCTCCCATGCGTCGTCGCTCTTGTGGGATGTCGATGCTACCTCCTCGAATGTAGGACTGGGCTGATCGTCTGTCAGCACTCTAATTAGTCCCGGTTCTGGCCTGATTTGGACAGAAGCGTTCGGTTGTAGTACGGGTCCTGAACTGATGTATTCAGAAGCCACTGGCACTTCGTCGAAAGTAACGTTTATGCTTTCCATAACAGTCCTTCTATCTTTGAGATAGACTCTATAGGCCTTCGAAGTAGCCGAATATCCAATGAACACTCCTTCGATGGCCTTCGGGTCGAGCTTCCCTCGATCAACTCGGTCATTTGCTACAAAGCACTTGCAGCCGAAAATCCGTAGATATTTGATGTTTGGGACCCTTTGGTTGATTAGCTCGTACGGAGTCTTCCCAAATCTCTTGTGAATGCTCGTTCGGTTTTTCGTATAACACGCCGTGTTTACTGCCTCGGCCCATAGAAAGTGTGGAAGTCCTGATTGAATTAGCATTGTCCGGGCTGCTTCGATAAGGGTCCGGTTCTTCCTTTCCACTACTCCATTTTGTTGAGGGGTTTTTGCGGCCGAGAACTGCTGAGAGATTCCTAACGAGGTGTAGAAGTCACTGAGGACCTTGTTCTTGAACACAGTGCCATTATCTGTGCGGATCACTTGGATGTTGCTCTCAAGCAGGTTCTGAGTCGTCTTCACAAAAGAGATGATGATTTCAGGGGTCTCGTCCTTCGTTTTAAGATATCTCGTCCATGTGTACCTCGAGTAGTCATCTACAATGACTAATACGTATTTTCTTCCATTTATGCTTTGTATCCTCATTGGCCCGCATAAATCCATGTGTAGCAGCTCCAGTGGGCGAGAGGTCGAGGCCACGTGTTTTGATGAATGAGATGCCTTCTTCATCTTTCCCATTTCGCACGCCGAACATAGATGCTCTTTGTGGTACTTCAATGCTGGGAGTCCCATTTCATCTTTCCCATTTCGCACGCCGACAGATGGCGGATGAAGGTCGAAGGGTCTTCAGATTGATTGTGTAGAGATTTGTCTTCCTCGTGCCTGTGAGGAGTTCCCTACCCTGCTCGTTGCTGATGGTGCATTCGTCAGACTGGAAGGTGACCGTCAGCCTTCTATCGCAGAACTGGCCAATGCTGAAGAGGTTGTGTCCAAGTCCTTCGACGAGCGAGACATCCCTGATTGTGAGGTTGTCATGGATGAGGTCTCCGTGTCCTATGATCGGAGCCGCGTGATTATTTTCGAAGCGCACGTTACCGCCAAAGCGGGCTTTGTAGTTGCTCAGCAGCTCTTTTCTCCCTGTCATGTGTGTGGAGCAACCTGAATCGAGATACCACACATGACAGATCTGTAAAAATAATCAAGAGAGGTCAGTAACCCGATAACGGTCGGGTTTCCCTTGGTTATTTTCGACACGCAAGCATAGATGAAATAAAGAATCAGCTAAGTAGTCTACTATGCTTGGACTTGTTTTGGGAACCCAAATCTGGCGTGTGCCTGATTTGGTCGTGATGGATTCGAGTTCCCTTTTTGTGACCCAAATTTGTTTCGTTTTGAGCGGTTGCGTTTTGATTTTCGGCACGTAATGCTTGGGCTCGGTTTTCTTCTTGTTTTTGCGAGATATTTGATCTGGCTTTTTCTCGAGCCTTGAAGCATTTTGTGGTCTCGCCTTTGGTTGGGGATTTGAGCTTGCAACCTTCTTGGCTTTTACTTCGGCGAAGTGTGCAAAGAGAGGGTTAGTTCGCGAGTTATGTATAGAAATCAAAGTTCGCGACTTTGATGTGTGCCTTTTAGTTTGCGAGTCTAGTGTGTGTGTGTGGGTTTGCGAAATAAGTTGCCTGCTAAGTTTCGGGTCTGAAATCCTTTTAGACTTAGAAATAAAACTAGCAGCATTTTTCAACACATTAACACACTCAAGACGATTCTTACAAAACAAAAAGGGAGACATTTTAGTTTTCGTTTTCATTTGCTCCTTTTTGTGAACAGCAACGTCTCCTTTTGTCTCGTCTTGGTTTGCCCTCCACTTCACGCTCTTTTCCCAAGATGCTTTTCCTGTCGATGCAGAAGAGGCCTTGTTAGTGATCTTCGTGGTACGACCTATAACCGGCTTATCTAATTCTTTAAATGATGAAATTACTGCGAGTAAAATGTCTTTCTCTATATGAAGAGTTTTGTGTGTGACGTTGTCAAAATGAAAGGAGTGTGTGTAGGGATCGTGTGGGGTCTAGTGCTTATTTGATCCTTAAATGATGAAATTACTGCGAGTAAAATGTCTTTCTCTAGTTGAGAGAGTTGCTCGAGTGATTCCATCGATGCTCGTAATTTGAAATTTTCTTTATGAGAAAAAGGGATGTAAGCTCTAGGCAACGTTCCCATATGCTTCGAATTCTTCGGTGCTTCTTCAACGACCTTTTGAGAGGGCGGTGCACTAGCCTGGTTGAAATTTTCTTTATGAGAAAAAGGGATGTAAGCTCTAGGCAACGTTCCCATATGCTTCGAATTCTTCGGTGCTTCTTCAACGACCTTTTGAGAGGGCGGTGCACTAGCCTGGAGACAGTTATCAATCGAGGGTTTTTCCTTTGTCTTGTAACTTTCGTTCAGGCTAGGGTAATCGAACGGTTTTTCGGCCCGATCGCTCCCTTCTCCAGTCGTTGGTTCGCTGTTTGACGACTGAATGAAGCGTATGAGCGATAGATCCAGATAACTACTATCGTAACGAGTGGGAGTTTTCTTGGCTTCAGGTATGATGGTCTTAACGAAGCCTAACCCCCCTCGTGGATTGTAGAACCTAGTATCTTTGGGCTGACTAAGAAACATGGTTCGTTCTAATACCTGTTCTGATAGTCCTCGTTTCGTGATAATGTCTTCTAGGCTCTTTATCTTAGCATATACCCCAGCGCGTTCGCTATTCATCAGATTATACTCGCTAGTTTTATTTATTCGCTCATTCTCACTCTTCCTATAATTCGCCGTCAACTCTTCAAGTTTTTTATTTAGTTTAACAATTTCCTCATCTCGACTAGCTACCCTAAGATTTGCAGCTTCTAATCGACAATTCAGGGAACCAATATCGCTTAGTCGATTAATGAGGGATGCACGGTTGTTAGCTAATTGGGCTTCTAGTTTTCTAATTCTATCATTATTGCTAGAAGTTTCGTTTCTATCGCATTCTAGGGTCGCTATCCTATTCATTAATTCACTAATCTTATCATTTGATTTTCCTAAGTCTTGTTCTGACGTACTCAATCTATTTTCTAATCTTTCTACTTCTTCTAGGGTCATGGTTAGAATAGCTTGAGTTTTTGCTAATTTCTTTTCTAAAGACTTAGTATTTTTACGTTCTTTACTTAGAACCTCTATTTTATTTTGTAGATTTAAAAGCATACTCTCATTGAAAGAATATACCTCCTCGCCGTTGCACGATTTGTCTACCTCGTTCGTGCTGGTGCTGGTGCTAGCTTCCGACTGCTCCTCCTCGTCTGATCCGTCTCCTTCCAGCCGTGCCATCAGGGCAAGGTTCTCGGGCTCACTTTCCGTGGAGTCCTCGAGCCACTGGTCCTGCTCGGCCACTAGTGCTTTGCCATGATTCTTCTGCCTGATCAACTGCAGCTTCCTGAGATAGTACTCTTCGTCCTTCTTTTTCTTTGGAAGGGGACAGTCATTGGCAAAGTGCCCTGGTTTGCCACAATTGTAGCATTTTCTCGATTCGGCTGGGGCTTTGGTTTCAGCTGGCTGAAATGGTCGGGTCTGAGGATTGGGTCCGGACGAGATCCTTTGTTTGTTGGACGAGGATAATGATTTCTTGAAGAACTTTTTGTTCATCATCTTCGTTACCAGAGCCAAGTGCTTCTGGAGCTCCTTCATCTCCGGATCGGAGTCCGAGCCTGAGTCATCTTCGGAGGTGGAGGGGCTCGGGATCTTGACGGCTTTGCCTTTACTCGGCTTTGCGCTCTTCTTGTCCGTCACTAAGGCTAATGAGTCGCCCACAGCCTTATTCTTCTGCTCCACCACTGCCTCGTTTATGTCATCTGAATGCTGTTCGAGGCTTTCGTAGATGCTGTGGATGTCAATTTCATCGAGGTCCTTGTTCTGCCTGAAATTTGTGTCAATCTTCTTCCACTCAGGCTGTAATGATGTAAGAAATCTTACATTTAGCTCCAAGTTGGACTTCATGATGCTGATCTTCCGCAGCTCATTGGTTTGGATCATAAACCTGCGATAGGTTTCTCCAATTGGCTCGCCCTGTCGAGCCTTGAAGGAGTCGTAAGCCGCCAGTGTGTTGGCTTTCTTGGCTCTTAAACCGATATCAGTGCCCTGCATCAACTTAGAGATCTCGTCGAACATTTCCTTGGCAGTCTGGAAGCTATCTACCTGAATGTAGATTTCATTTGGCATGGCTTGTAGGAGGTAGGTCTTGGCCATGAGGTCTGCCCTAACGCTTTGTCTCTCAAGATCAGTGTAGTCGGTTGGAGACTTGGGTACTATCTGTGGAAGGACGGGAGGAGTCACGGTGTTGTCCCCAGGGAGTGTGGTCGTAAATGTTTCGGGGCCGCTTTGGAGTGATCTGATCATTTCCTCTCCGTTGTCTTTGATCTCCAGGAAGTTAAAGAATCTGTTCTTCCAGATAGAGAACTCGCCTCTTCGCAGCACTGGTGGTCTGACGTCGCTTCCCATGGCGAGTGTGTCCATACTATATTAGATGTGGGTGATCTTTAAACGTGTGTGGAACTTTAAAGTGTTGAAACTTGAAGTTAGTGAGGTTCGCGAACTGTAGCTGGATTCGTGAAGTCGAAGGGTTCGCGAACTTGAGCTGGATTAGTGAAATCGAAGGGTTCGCGAAATGGCTGGTTTGCGAATTGAAGACCGGTTCGTGATCTACTTTGGCGAAGTGAGATCACGGGTTGGCTAATTGATTCGCGAAGCTGAACTGACGGTTGGCGAATCGAAAGATCGCGGATGAAGCGGGGTTCATGAAGTGGCCTGAGCTTCGTGATCCTGGTTCGCGTGTTGAGGTTCGC
Organism: Lindernia subracemosa; assembly: GCA_028392965.1. NCBI lineage: Eukaryota > Viridiplantae > Streptophyta > Magnoliopsida > Lamiales > Linderniaceae > Vandellia > Vandellia subracemosa. Next base: position 860,983 of record JAQPCC010000060.1, read on the forward strand.
GGATGTAGCGGAACACTTCGCGAATTGAAGTTCGCGAGAGTGGCAGTTCGCAAAGCAGAGAGGTTCGCGAATTCTTTTTCTGTTCCGCGAATGATGAACAGGATGAAGATCTTCAAGCTGAAACCCAGAAAAATCCGAAAATCTTGCTGTAAATGCCCAAAATCTGCCCAGAAATGCTGTTTTTGCTGGAAAAAGTTCCCCAATACCAGAAAAAGGCCGAGAAACCCCAAAAACAGCTCAGAAAAGGCAGAAAAACAGCCAAAGTAGCTCAAAAACAGCCAAAACAAATGACGAAAATAGCTCAAAAAACTCCAAAAATGGCTTCAAAGTTCCCTCACGCTTGCTCTGATACCACTTGTAAGTCCCTTTTCATCTAATATAATGCAAGCAACAAAGAAAGCAACCTAGAATGATTTTAGCTTGAGAGTGTTTAGGTTAGCTTGTTCAAGAAGGCACAATACTTGCAAAGAGGAACACTTGAAACTAGGGCTTGGTGGGTCTTTATATACCACATTAGTTGGTATATTAAAGCCCATCAAGCCCAAAACCCAATTAGCCCAAACAACTAATACTTATAATAAAGTAAACTACAAACACAAATAACATCTAAACCAAAGAACTAAATACACCAAAGACGGAAGCATCTAAAATATAAAGAACACAATAAAATGATCCTAACATTTTTGAATACCGAAATCTTTTCTATGTGTGAGTGCCGAGAACTTTTCTCTGTGAAGATCGAAAACTTTTCCTTTCAATATAAGCTTGGTGCCGAAAAGTTTTTAAATACCGAAAACCTTTCAATACCGAAAACTTTATGTATTGTAGCGCCGAAAACCTCAGTGTCGAAAACTTTGGCTGATTGCGAAAACTTTTAGAGACACTGTAGCGGCAAAAACTTCAGTGCCGAAAACGTTTGAGATTGCGAAAACTTTAGAGGGCACTGTAGCGGCGAAACTTCTAATGCCGAGAACTTTTTCCTACAGACTTAAAGATTTCTGGTACCGAAAACACAAGTTCTAGTACCGAAAACGTAAATCTGGGTATGAAAATGGCTTAAAAACTTCCTAAAAATGCTGGAAACAATTTCTTTTGAGTTCAAAAGATCAAAACCAGTTTAGGAACACTCAAAACTCCAGCTTAAACCCAAAAATCGAAGCTAAAAATGCACTTCAAGGTGTTCAACAGTTCGAAAATGAGTTTAAAAAAAAATTGCAGCAAAACCTGTAAAATTCGAACCAAAAATCCATTTAGTTACCATACTCGTTAACACGGTGGCTCTGATACCACTTGTAGGTCACCAAAACCCAGCAACCCTCGGGATTTATATGGATTTAGCTCTTTTTTCTCTCCTTTGGATGGTTTTCGTTGATAGAACAGTGAGAGAGAGAGAGAGAGGTGGGGGCTGCTGCTTTTTCTCAAGTGGGAATTTCTTTCAATGAATGATTATTACAAGTGGAAGCCCTAGCCCACTTTTATGCCAATATTTTGGCATAATTACACTTTTGGTCCCTAGACAAACTAAACATCTAATATAATGAGCCTAAGTCTAAAACAACAATACAAATAAATATTTCAAGTATACAAAGACCCAAAAGACTAAAAGAACACAACTAACAATATTCCTACGATGGTACGTTAAACCTCAACTAACTATCAGATACCTAGAGTTCAAGGTGATTTGGTACGATGGTACGTTAAACCTCAACAAGAAGAACGAGAAAAGGCTACTCAAGATGTCTGAGATTCCAAAATTCTGCGATGGTACGTTAAAACTGATCAGCGAAAGGATCACAAAAATCGAAGACGACTATCGCAAACTTTCTACACAGACAGAGCAGCAAAGCACTCACATGAATCTCCTACAGGTTTCATGAGCTCGTTCTACAGGCAGAGGAGAAGATAGAGCCGTGCCACATCACTCAAAGACTTAAAGATAAAAGATGAAGAACACAAAGGGGGAGAATGTTAGGAATATTTTTAGTTGTGTTCTTTTAGTCTTTTGGGTCTTTGTATACTTGAAATATTTATTTGTATTGTTGTTTTAGACTTAGGCTCATTATATTAGATGTTTAGTTTGTCTAGGGACCAAAAGTGTAATTATGCCAAAATATTGGCATAAAAGTGGGCTAGGGCTTCCACTTGTAATAATCATTCATTGAAAGAAATTCCCACTTGAGAAAAAGCAGCAGCCGCCACCTCTCTCTCTCTCTCATTGTTCTATCAACGAAAACCATCCAAAGGAGAGAAAAGAGCTAAATCCATATAAATCCCGAGGGTTGCTGGGTTTTGGTGACCTACAGGCTTTTTGAAGCTTAAACTGAGTCTTTTTATTGCTCTTTTTTGGGGTTCTTCAGGTTTTCAATTGTGGATGTCGTTTTATTTTTGATACATTATGTGTTTATTTTTGGTACATTTTGTTTACAAATTTAGTACAATATATGCATTATAATGGTACATTATGTTTCTGTAGATTGGTGCTGCATGTTTAAACATGAAGATACGGTATTTTGATGTTTATGCAGTAATGTTACCAACTACAAATTCAACCGAGTGTCATATTTATTTACATATGTGGGTGTATGAGCACATACCATATTTGGTACAGAAGCGAAAGAACTAAATGTTTCCCTATATGTTCAGTTGGGTGGATAAATGGGTTTCGATCGACATCGAATTTGCAGAGGTGCGCATGAGGGGGATGATGAGGTTATTTCAGATGCATACGATGAGGTTTCTGCTGAGGTTCGGGTAGTGATATGGTACGAGAGATTATCTGTATGTTTGAGGGAAAAGATGAGGAGGGTGATGCTACTATTAGTGTGATTTTATGTTTTGAACGTTGTTTATTTGTTTTGGGACTACTTTGTTTGTTGGATGTACTGTAAGAACTAGTTTTTAATTTGTTCAGTGGTTATGTTGATCGTTCCATTCTTTTGTTCATATTGTTAGGATCATTTTATTGTGTTCTTTATATTTTAGATGCTTCCGTCTTTGGTGTATTTAGTTCTTTGGTTTAGATGTTATTTGTGTTTGTAATTTACTTTATTATAAGTATTAGTTGTTTGGGCTAATTGGGTTTTGGGCTTGATGGGCTTTAATATACCAACTAATGTGGTATATAAAGACCCACCAAGCCCTAGTTTCAAAAGTTCCTCTTTGCAAGTATTGTGCCTCCTTGAACAAGCTAACCTAAACACTCTCAAGCTAAAATCATTCTAGGTTGCTTTCTTTGTTGCTTGCATTATATTAGATGAAAAGGGACTTACAAGTGGTATCAGAGCAAGCGTGAGGGAACTTTGAAGCCATTTTTGGAGTTTTTTGAGCTATTTTCGTCACTTTTTTTTGGCTGTTTTTGAGCTACTTTGGCTGTTTTCTGCCTTTTCTGAGCTGTTTTTGAGGTTTCTCGGCCTTTTTCTGGTATTGGGGAACTTTTTCCAGCAAAAACAGCATTTCTGGGCAGATTTTGGGCATTTACAGCAAGATTTTCGGATTTTTCTGGGTTTCAGCTTGAAGATCTTCATCCTGTTCATCATTCGCGGAACAGAAAAAGAATTCGCGAACCTCTCTGCTTTGCGAACCGCCACTCTCGCGAACTTCAATTCGCGAAGTGTTCCGCTACATCCGCGAACCTCAACACGCGAACCAGGATCACGAAGCTCAGGCCACTTCACGAACCCCGCTTCATCCGCGATCTTTCGATTCGCCAACCGTCAGTTCAGCTTCGCGAATCAATTAGCCAACCCGTGATCTCACTTCGCCAAAGTAGATCCCGAACCGGTCTTCAATTCGCGAACCAGCCATTTCGCGAACCCTTCGATTTCACTAATCCAGCTCAAGTTCGCGAACCCTTCGACTTCACGAATCCAGCTACAGTTCGCGAACCTCACTAACTTCAAGTTTCAACACTTCAAAGTTCCACACACGTTTAAAGATCACCCACATCTAATATAGTATGGACACACTCGCCATGGGAAGCGACGTCAGACCACCAGTGCTGTGAAGAGGCGAGTTCTCTATCTGGAAGAACAGATTCTTTAACTTCCTGGAGATCAAAGACAACGGAGAGGAAATGATCAGATCACTCCAAAGTGGCCCCGAAACATTTACGACCACACTCCCCGGGGACAACACCGTGACTCCTCCCGTCCTTCCACAGATAGTACCCAAGTCTCCAGCCGACTACACTGATCTTGAGAGACGAAGCGTTAGGGCAGACCTCATGGCCAAGACCTACCTCCTACAAGCCATGCCAAATGAAATCTACATTCAGGTAGATAGCTTCCAGACTGCCAAGGAAATGTTCGACGAGATCTCTAAGTTGATGCAGGGCACTGATATCGGTTTAAGAGCCAAGAAAGCCAACACACTGGCGGCTTACGACTCCTTCAAGGCTCGACAGGGCGAGGCAATTGGAGAAACCTATCGCAGGTTTATGATCCAAACCAATGAGCTGCGGAAGATCAGCATCATGAAGTCCAACTTGGAGCTAAATGTAAGATTTCTTACATCATTACAGCCTGAGTGGAAGAAGATTGCCACAAATTTCAGGCAGAACAAGGACCTCGATGAAATTGACATCCACAGCATCTACGAAAGCCTCGAACAGCATTCAGATGACATAAGCGAGGCAGTGGAGGAGCAGAAGAATAAGGCTGTGGCCGACTCACTAGCCTTAGTGACGGACAAGAAGAGCGCAAAGCCGAGTAAAGGCAAAGCCGTCAAGATCCCGAGCCCCTCCACCTCCGAAGATGACTCAGGCTCGGACTCCGATCCAGAGATGAAGGAGCTCCAGAAGCACTTGGCTCTGGTAACGAAGATGATGAACAAAAAGTTCTTCAAGAAATCATCATCCTCGTCCAACAAACAAAGGATCTCGTCAGGACCCAATCCTCAGACCCGACCATTTCAGCCAGCTGAAACCAAAGCCCCAGCCGAATCGAGAAAATGCTACAACTGTGGCAAACCAGGGCACTTTGCCAATGACTGTCCCCTTCCAAAGAAAAAGAAGGACGAAGAGTACTATCTCAGGAAGCTGCAGTTGATCAGGCAGAAGAATCATGGCAAAGCACTAGTGGCCGAGCAGGACCACTGGCTCGAGGACTCCACGGAAAGTGAGCCCGAGAACCTTGCCCTGATGGCACGGCTGGAAGGAGACGGATCAGACGAGGAGGAGCAGTCGGAAGCTAGCACCAGCACCAGCACGAACGAGGTAGACAAATCGTGCAACGGCGAGGAGGTATATTCTTTCAACGAAGTATGCTTTTAAATCTACAAAATAAAATAGAGGTCCTAAGTAAAGAACGTAAAAATACTAAGTCTTTAGAAAAGAAATTAGCAAAAACTCAAGCTATTCTAACCATGACCCTAGAAGAAGTAGAAAGATTAGAAAATAGCTTGAGTACGTCAGAACAAGACTTAGGAAAATCAAATGATAAAATTAGTGAATTAATAAATAGGATAGCGACCCTAGAATGCGATAGAAACGAAACTTCTAGCAATAATGATAGAATTAGAGAACTAGAAGCCCAATTAGCTAACAACCGTGCATCCCTCATTAATCGACTAAGCGATATTGGTTCCCTGAATTGTCGATTAGAAGCTGCAAATCTTAGGGTAGCTAGTCGAGATGAGGAAATTGTTAAACTAAATAAAAAACTTGAAGAGTTGACGGCGAATTATAGGAAGAGTGAGAATGAGCGAATAAATAAAACTAGCGAGTATAATCTGATGAATAGCGAATGCGCTGGGCTATATGGTAAGATAAAGAGCCTAGAAGACATTATCACGAAACGAGGGCTATCAGAACTGGTATTAGAACGAACCATGTTTCTTAGTCAGCCCAAAGATACTAGGTTCTACAATCCACGAGGGGGGTTAGGCTTCGTTAAGACCATCATACCTGAAGCCAAGAAAACTCCCACTCGTTACGATAGTAGTTATCTGGATCTATCGCTCATACGCTTCATTCAGTCGTCAAAAAGCGAACCAACGACAGGAGAAGGGAGCGATCGGGCCGAAAAACCGTTCGATTACCCTAGCCTGAACGAAAGTTACAAGACAAAGGAAAAACCCTCGATTGATAACTGTCTCCAGGCTAGTGCACCGCCCTCTCAAAAGGTCGTTGAAGAAGCACCGAAGAATTCGAAGCATATGGGAACGTTGCCTAGAGCTTACATCCCTTTTTCGCATAAAGAAAATTTCAAATTACGAGCATCGATGGAATCACTCGAGCAACTCTCTCAACTAGAGAAAGACATTTTACTCGCAGTAATTTCATCATTTAAGGTCAAATAAGCACTAGACCCCACACGATCCCTACACACACTCCTTTCATTTTGACAACGTCACACACAAAACTCTTCAAGAATAAAGAATTAGATAAGCCGGTTATAGGTCGCACCACGAAGATCACTAACAAGGCCTCTTCTGCATCGACAGGAAAAGCATCTTGGGAAAAGAGCGTGAAGTGGAGGGCAAACCAAGACGAGACAAAAGGAGACGTTGCTGTTCACAAAAAGGAGCAAATGAAAACGAAAACTAAAATGTCTCCCTTTTTGTTTTGTAAGAATCGTCTTGAGTGTGTTAATGTGTTGAAAAATGCTGCTAGTTTTATTTCTAAGTCTAAAAGGATTTCAGACCCGAAACTTAGCAGGCAACTTATTTCGCAAACCCACACACACACACTAGACTCGCAAACTAAAAGGCACACATCAAAGTCGCGAACTTTGATTTCTATACCTAACTCGCGAACTAACCCTCTCTTTGCACACTTCCCCGAAGTAAAAGCCAAGAAGGTTGCAAGCTCAAATCCCCAACCAAAGGGCGAGACCACAAAATGCTTCAAGGCACGAGAAAAAGCCAGATCAAATATCTCGCAAAAACAAGAAGAAAACCGAGCCCAAGCATTACGTGCCCAAAATCAAAACGCAACCGCTCAAAACGAAACAAATTTAGGTCACAAAAAGGGAACTCGAATCCATCACGACCAAATCAGGCACACGCCAGATTTGGGTTCCCAAAACAAGTCCAAGCATAGTAGACTACTTAGCTGATTCTTTATTTCATCTATGCTTGCGTGTCGAAAATAAACAAGGGGAACCCGACCGTTATCGGGTTACTGACCTCTCTTGATTATTTTTGCAGATCTGTCATGTGTGGTATCTCGATTCAGGTTGCTCCACACACATGACAGGGAGAAAAGGGCTGCTGAGCAACTACAAAGCCCGCTTTGGCGGTAACGTGCGCTTCGGAAATAATCACGCGGCTCCGATCATAGGACACGGAGACCTCATCCATGACAACCTCACAATCAGGGATGTCTCGCTCGTCGAAGGACTTGGACACAACCTCTTCAGCATTGGCCAGTTCTGCGATAGAAGGCTGACGGTCACCTTCCAGTCTGACGAATGCACCATCAGCAACGAGCAGGGTAGGGAACTCCTCACAGGCACGAGGAAGACAAATCTCTACACAATCAATCTGAAGACCCTTCGACCTTCATCCGCCATCTGTCTGATGACAAAGGCATCACACCAGCAAAATGACCTTTGGCACAGACGGATGTCCCATATCAACTTCAAAACGCTGAATAAACTATACAAAGATAAGCTAGTCACAGGACTCCCAGCATTGAAGTACCACAAAGAGCATCTATGTTCGGCGTGCGAAATGGGAAAGATGAAGAAGGCATCTCATTCATCAAAACACGTGGCCTCGACCTCTCGCCCACTGGAGCTGCTACACATGGATTTATGCGGGCCAATGAGGATACAAAGCATAAATGAAAGAAAATACGTATTAGTCATTGTAGATGACTACTCAAGGTACACATGGACGAGATATCTTAAAACGAAGGACGAGACCCCTGAAATCATCATCTCTTTTGTGAAGACGACTCAGAACCTGCTTGAGAGCAACATCCAAGTGATCCGCACAGACAATGGCACTGAGTTCAAGAACAAGGTCCTCAGTGACTTCTACACCTAGTTAGGAATCTCTCAGCAGTTCTCGGCCGCAAAAACCCCTCAACAAAATGGAGTAGTGGAAAGGAAGAACCGGACCCTTATCGAAGCAGCCCGGACAATGCTAATTCAATCAGGACTTCCACACTTTCTATGGGCCGAGGCAGTAAACACGGCGTGTTATACGAAAAACCGAACGAGCATTCACAAGAGATTTGGGAAGACTCCGTACGAGCTAATCAACCAAAGGGTCCCAAACATCAAATATCTACGGATTTTCGGCTGCAAGTGCTTTGTAGCAAATGACCGAGTTGATCGAGGGAAGCTCGACCCGAAGGCCATCGAAGGAGTGTTCATTGGATATTCGGCTACTTCGAAGGCCTATAGAGTCTATCTCAAAGATAGAAGGACTGTTATGGAAAGCATAAACGTTACTTTCGACGAAGCGCCAGTGGCTTCTGAATACATCAGTTCAGGACCCGTACTACAACCGAACGCTTCTGTCCAAATCAGGCCAGAACCGGGACTAATTAGAGTGCTGACAGACGATCAGCCCAGTCCTACATTCGAGGAGGTAGCATCGACATCCCACAAGAGCGACGATGCATGGGAGCTGCTTTTCGAAGATCTAGCCATCCACGATCGTCGATCAGCTCAACCTCCTCACCAACCCCAAAATAGTGACGCACCAGCTTCTCCCGTAGACCAACACGAAACTGATGCATCTCCCTCAACGTCACATATAGAAGTCACTATTTCCCCTGAAGCCTCAATTGAAGAAGACGATGAAGACATTTCCCTAGACATAGAGCCTCACTCCCCGATCGAAATTTCCAGCACTCCCGAGACAACAGGTGAAGAACCCGCACAGGACGAGCAAGAACAACCTCTCCCTCATCAAAGGAAGTGGACTCGAGCCCATCCGACGTCTCAAATTATTGGAAATCCAGACCAAGGAGTTAGTACAAGATCATCAACAATAAATGAAAATCTATATGCCTGCTTTCTCAGCCAGGCTGAGCCGAGCAAAGTTGGAGACGCGCTAAAAGACCCAGACTGGGTAAACGCAATGCAAGAGAAAATCCATCAGTTCGAAAGACTGAAAGTGTGGAAACTCGTACCGAGACCTCAAGGAAAGACGATTATCGGTACGAAGTGGGTATTCAAGAATAAGAAAGATGAAGACGGTGTCGTAATTCTCAACAAGGCAAGGCTAGACGCGAAGGGCTACAACCAGCAAGAGGGAATCGACTACGACGAGACCTTCGCACCCGTAGCGCGAATCGAAGCAATTCGGATTTTCCTAGCCTTCGCAGCCCACAAAGACTTCACGGTGTATCAGATGGACGTCAAGACAGCCTTCCTCAACGGCGTCTTGAAAGAAGAAGTCTACGTGGCACAACCTGAAGGATTCGTAAGCCAAGCCCACCCTGACTATGTGTACTTCCTCGAGAAGGCACTTTACGGACTTAAGCAAGCACCCCGAGCATGGTACGAGGTGCTATCTGACTTTCTGATCGAGTCAGGCTTCACTAAAGGGCAAATCGACACCACCCTCTTCATCAAGCGACGCAAGTCTGAAATTCTACTTGTTCAGATTTACGTCGACGACATTATTTTTGGATCCACAAACCCCATATTGTGCGCGGAGTTCGGGGAACTGATGAAGACAAAGTTTGAAATTAGCATGATGGGAGAGCTCAGCTTCTTCCTTGGACTGCAAGTCAAGCAACTCCTAGAAGGAATCTTCATCAGTCAATCGAAGTACATTCAAGACATACTTAAGAAGTACAACATGGAAAATTCCCCATCTAAAAGTACCCCGATGTCGACTTCGTGCAAATTAGCCGCAGATCCATCGGGCAAATCAGTCAACCCGTCTACATACAGAGGAATGATAGGATCGCTTCTGTATCTGACAGCAAGTCGGCCGGATATTGTCTTCTCCACTTGCCTGTGCGCGCGCTTTCAAGCCGATCCGAAGGAGTCGCACATGCTTGCAGTGAAGAGGATCTTACGCTATCTCAAGGGAACACCGACACTCGGACTCTGGTATCCCAAGAACTCTAACTTTCAATTACTTGGCTTTACGGATGCCGATTTTGCAGGTTGTAGGATGGACAGGAAGAGCACCTCGGGTGGAATACAGTTCTTAGGTGACAAACTAGTAAGTTGGTCATCTAAGAAACAAAACTGTGTGTCCACGTCAACCGCCGAAGCAGAGTACGTTGCTGCGGCCAGTTGCTGCTCTCAAATCCTGTGGTTGCGAACGCAACTGCAGGATTACGGGTTTGTTTTCAATAACATTCCAATTTCAGCGACTCGAAGAGCGCTATTGCCATTACCTGTAATCCCGTCCATCATTCCCGCACTAAACATATAGACCTTCGATATCACTTTATAAAAGATCATGTCGAAAAAGGCACAATCACAATGTACTTCGTCAACACCGAAGTTCAACTTGCCGATCTTTTCACAAAGGCTTTGGATGAAAAACGTTTCATGTTTCTCGTTTCAAAGTTAGGCATGTTGAATCGGGAAGCATAACGTGATTTTTGCCTATTTCAACCTTTTATAAAGTTTAAAAGATGATCACCATTCCAAAAATTTAGGGGGAGTAATTTTTAGTCTTCTTGTTATATTTTAACTTGAAATGTATTTTCTAAGAGTGCACATTTTGAGGGGGAGTTAAGTTAAAAATTGAGCCCACAATCACTAATGCATTTGAGCCAATTCGCGAAATTCAAAAACCAGTATTGGGCCTTCTTTTCTCACTTTTCGGCCCAGTTCTTCAACTTCACTTTTGATTCGCGAATCATCAGAATGGGCTTCTTTCATCTTTCTGGCCCAGTTTGCATCAACCCTACTTCGCGAATTCATCGCACGATTCGCGAACTCTCGAACGGGCCTAATGTTCTCTTGCAGCCCAAAATCTTTCAGGCCCGCGAAGTTCCAACTGCTTTAAACCCTAAATTTCTCGAAGCTACAGTCGCCGTCACATTTCAAAATTAGGGTTAACAAACTTCACGAATTCTCTCTCGATCTACTGTTCATCCGCGAGATAAAACCACTCAAATCACGACGAAACCCGCCTTTTAGCTTTCAAATCCTCTTCTCTCGTGCGTTGCTGTGGTAAGACTACTCTTAAATACTCGTTTTTCTGCAGATCTTTACTTTGCTGATGATGATTTTGGCGAATCTGGAACTTTCTGCACTTCGCGGTTGATGAACACGATGCATCTTCATGATTCGCGAACTCGGCTTCTTTTTTATCCTTCTAGCGCGGCTTTCGAAGTCTCCAACATGTTTTTCGCGCATTCCACTTAAGCCCGCGAAGTTCTCCATGTTCGCGAACTCTCAATAGTTCGCGAACTCGTTCCGCATTCGAGAAACTAAGAACCGCTCTTTCCTCAATTCGCCAACTTTCATATCGCGAACCTCGCTCAAAATTCGCCAAGTCCTCAAGTTCGCGAACCGCTCTCAATTCGAAATCATCTTTAAATCGCGAACTTATTTCTCAATTCGCAAACTTCAAGATCGCGAACCAAATGTACTTTCCCGAATCCCTACATTTTTCGCGAACGCACTTTCACCTCAATTCGAGAACAAAATCCCAATTCGCAAATCGTTCAGTTCTCGAACCTATTCTAATATTCGCGAAAATAGGATTCGCAAAAACTTTCATATCGCGAATCTCTCTCAAACTTCGCCAACTCCTCAAGTTCGCGAACAGCTCCCAATTCGAAATCATTTTTATATCGCGAACTTATTTCTCAATTCCCAAACTTTTAGATTGCGAATCTAACATTCCTTTCCAAATCCTTACAAATTTCGCGAACTCATTTACACTTCAATTCGAGAACACAATCTCAATTCGCAAAGTCTTTCAGTTCTCGAACCTATTCTCACATTCGCGAAACAGGATTCGTAAAGCTTTTAGCGAACTAACCAAACTCTCATATCGCGATCCACACTTAATTGTTTTTATCATCTGTTTCGCGAACTATACTTAGAATTTTCTTCAAGAACTTTCATTTTTCAATTCGCGACATAAAGACCTTGAAAAACTTTCTAACACATTTACATTAATGCGCGAACTTTCAACTTAAAAATTTTCTAAGTTTTTTTTCAAATCCATGATTTAAATGGGCTGAAACTGTTTTTGGGCCCAAAATTAAAACATCAAATTTTCATAGCCCAAAACACTTAAACACTTTTTGATCTCTACTTGTTTTCACCTATTCAAATCATGTTACCTTCTGCTTCATATTACTGTATAAACTAATGGTTACTCTATCATCGCAGGTTTAACGAATCCCGGTGTTCGGAACAACAAAAAAGAAGAGGGCAAACAAAACAAAAAAAAAACAAAACAAAAAAAAGAGTCGCCCCAATCAAAAAAAAAAAAAATGAGTACGACACCAACAGATCTGATATACCCAACGTCTAAATGGGTCATTCCGAAGGACAATAACTTCCAACTTGACTTGGAAGTCTTCAAAGGGAAGGAACCCATTATGCCGGCGATTCTGAGACACCATCACCTCTGGTACGCCTTCTCGGCCGCTGTACCCGTCCCCTCCGTTTACCTTCAACAATTTTGGGGGACGCTGAAGACGAAGGTGGCACCAGACAATAGTCTATACTACGAAGCAAAACTCGCAGGCCAGACGGTCGAGGTCACCCGCGAGTTAATCCGCCATGTTCTCCGCCTGCCCAGCCGACCGGAGAATGAGTATGAGGCTTCTGAGGACGAGCTTCTCGAGGACATCCACAGATTGGGCTACTTCACGCCCGTGAAGTTCCTCTCTCAGATCCAACAGTCCATGCTCCCGCATCCATGGCGGACACTTTTTGCGCTTGTCAATAAGTGCTTCTCACCAAAGCACTCAGGGCACGACAGGTGCAATATCACAATACTGCGGATCTTCCACGGCATTGCCTTCAACAAAAACATCGATTATGCCAAGCTCGTCATGTTGGACCTTGACGACCAAATGATGCAGCGAACGAAGGGCAAGAAGACGCAGTATCTTCCATATCCCAGGTGGTTCGGGCTAATGATCCACCACTTTATGCAATCACTGCCTGAGATACCAACCCGGCCTGCCGACGAATATGTCACCCCGCCAAAGCTCAAGTACCTTCAGAAGGGGAAGGTCGATGAGAAATACGCGCGGCGGCCGATGCCCATCCCTTCATCCCTCTTGTCACTGGCGGAGCAGCACATGATAGAAGACTACTGCCGCCAGTACAATGAATACGCCCCCATGGTTCGAGAAAACCCCCTCGAACCTAACCCCGGGGCCTCCCACTCTGCCGATGAAGGTCCTAGAACCGGGCCGGAGGCAGCTTCTTCATCCATTCCTCAGTCATACACTCACCAACCAGCCATTCCATCAATTACCCAATCATCCACACCACCAACACCTGTCGAACAACAAATACCCGTTCGACAGCTCTCACCACCACTTATCACACCCATCCCACCACCATCTCCTGTCAGCCGCACATCGCAGATCCCGCCGACGTCGCGTGCTCTTCAACGACAAATGTTGAGCGACGTCTCCGACTCGGACGGCGAAGACGGGATGCCCATACTCCGCCCACCGTCACCACCACCCTCCACGAGGCAGCCGTCGCCCGCTCCTCAACGCCAACACATGAGCGACGACTCCTCTGACGACGACGATGACAGCACGCTTATCCATAGACGTCGTCGCATTCCTCCAATCCCCACTCCACTACAAGCCGGGTCACCCCTTAGGATAGAAGCCGCCGACATCGACCCAACGGCGCATACCACGAGCCTTAGCCATTCGGCCGGTTCCCAACAACCGGTCGTCTCAAAAAGCCCCGACCCTCAACCATCACGTCCTCCGCCTGTCACCGAACAGGCCTCAACGTCCATAGAGGCGCCCATGATTGAGGCACTTCTAGGATTGGACGGAAGTCCCGATGACGACGACCTCACATCGTCTTCGTCAGAGGGCCACCGTCCGAACATCACGATCGGACGCGTGCCAACGGGACGCCTAAGTGGCCCCGGTGAGAGCTCCGCCTTCGCCCGTCTGTGTGACGTGGCCCTAACGACCGGAGCGGTCCTTCCTCGTGAGGAACCGCAAGGACAGGTCGGAAGTCCAGTGCCGCCCGAAGTCCCATCGATTTCCCGCGAAACTGGCCACCCCACCACTTCGGGGGTGCAAACGGAAGGCCTTCGTGGCTCCGGCGGTGATTCCCCGTACGTGACGGCGACATACCTAGAACAGAGACTTGCCGAATTTCTCGAGCAAGTGGCTGTCCCGCGCATGCAGTCACTCATTACGGCTGCTGCGCAGGACAGAGGCAAAGCCCTGTCGTCGACGAAACCCCGTCACGTTCCCCACTACCCCCACCTCCTCATCCGAACCCCCACACCATGCCACTGCTCGACCTATGGGACATCCTCACTGCCCGTCTCATAGGAGAGGACCCGAAGCACCCCGAGCTCATGACGGTCCGAAAGATGCTGATCGCGCAACAAAACATACCGTCAACAGAGACGTGCCGAGACGACACATCAACAATCCGACGACGGCACGACGATCCTGACGACCAGGATCGCCGTGAGGGGGAGAAGCGTCAACGCCTATCCTCCTCCGGAGCATCTGTACGACGAAGCACACCATCACAGGGCAGATCAGCAGCAGGCCCTACAACACAAACCCAACAACCCACACGAAGAGGTTCTCGAGGAAGACAAGCGGCGCCAGGGCCGAACCAGACACTCTTCCTTGGCGAAGCAACGTCGACCTCGGAAATCCATACACATACAGTCCAAAGAACCACCACCCCAAATCCTCCTTCTACCACCCACGAAGCCAGAAAAAGCAGAAGCCCACCTTTTCGCCCTACATTGCTACACAACCGGACGTAGAGCCATTCAACCTCGAAGATTACCTCCAACCACACACTGAAGTGGAGGCGTACATTATGAACGAAGGATGGCTCAAAAGACCGGTTACAGAACAGTTCTCAAAGGCTATGTTTGATAACGCTCGACAGCTCCTAAGGAATGCAGAGGTTGAACTTGTCAGAATAGAAGACAAGGAGCTGGAAGAAGGGGAGGACTACGAAGCAGAAATCCCCGAACTTCCTGCTCTCTTGGAGCACGCCAACCGATGGTACGACATGTACAACCCTCCGCCAAGAGAGACCCCGAAGATTCCGGAGCTCCCGTGGGAAAATGCCAAAATCGTGGCACCTTACCAGGAAGAGTTTCGGAAACGAATATGGAGGAAACCCGAGCGTATCACCAAGCCTGACGAACTGGAGCTGAGTGGGATGACTCATCTGACGGGACGAAGGGCAAGATTCTATGTCCTAAGTCTGCGAATGATGATGAGTTTCAGAGGACGCGGCGACAATCTGGATCGCCTTCGAAAAGACGAATCAAGGAAGAAAATGATCAAAAGGGTGACGGGAGTCAGAGTCGAGTACTTCAACCAAATTCCCTATCCAGTTTACAAAGTTGAAAGGGAGGACGGGAAGGTTGAAGACATCAGCGAAGCGGACCTAATCATTAGACACCCTGATGTCGAGAGAATATTCTCGACGTACAGGTATCTAGGACAGCTGAAAAATGACCCTGCATTGAAGATAGGCCTTGTTACACTCAAAAGGTTCATGTTGCGCCAGATCAATTATAATGCTTCCCACGACCTTCAGATGGCACTGGAAAGCAATATGAAGAAAGTGAACCTCACAAAGCCTAACTTCGAAGTCCCGGATGACCCCAACATCTCTGAAGGAAACGTCTTTGAAGGTGAGGACCCCTCGATAGTCTACGTCAACTACAAAGGTGAGAAGAGATTGATGAAGACCTCGGAGATCCCAAAGTTCTCCGACGGGACTCTCCAAATTATTTCAAGAAAGTTGACAAGGATTATCCAGGAGATGGAAGGAGAAGACCTCGATAGCCAGATGAAGTTCAGATTACTTCGAGGGAAGATCGATGAAAGACTGGCTTTTCGTAGGTGGCTACGTAACTACGAAGTCAAGCTTGGACTTCGAAGCTCTACGTACAAAACGGTGGACCCCAAGGTCAGAGCATCCAAGCAGAAGATTTAAAAAGAACACAAAGGGGGAGATTGTTAGGATCATTTTATTGTGTTCTTTATATTTTAGATGCTTCCATCTTTGGTGTATTTAGTTCTTTGGTTTAGATGTTATTTGTGTTTGTAATTTACTTTATTATAAGTATTAGTTGTTTGGGCTAATTGGGTTTTGGGCTTGATGGGCTTTAATATACCAACTAATGTGGTATATAAAGACCCACCAAGCCCTAGTTTCAAAAGTTCCTCTTTGCAAGTATTGTGCCTCCTTGAACAAGCTAACCTAAACACTCTCAAGCTAAAATCATTCTAGGTTGCTTTCTTTGTTGCTTGCATTATATTAGATGAAAAGGGACTTACACATATGTTGCATATAGGTTATGTCATTATTGTTTTTGCCAAATGTTGCATATATGTTGATTCGTTTGTGGATATTTTGATTACGACATGTTTTTTGTGTTGCTGTAATGTTGGATGTATTCTGTCAACACATAGTGTTATGGCTAAAATATTTGTTATACCTGGAATTTTGGGTACGCTAACAATGCAAAAAAGGTACGGTAACCGTGTTTCCAAAGTACTGTATACGCTAACTAAATGATACGCTAAACGCATTAAAATGATACGCTATATTAATAACTATAAAAATGTGATGAAAAATATAAAAAGTCAACATTATCAGTATCTGACATTTTTTAACGGTATATGGACCAAATTCTGACACTCACAGAAGTTCTGACGCGCACTGAAAATTGTAATAAACTTGGTACGCTTTGAGTACTTATCTTGGTACGAAAAACTACTTAAATGTGGTACAATATATGTCCACTATCGGGTACAGTCACAAGTTTCTCAATGGTACAATATACATGCTATACTTGGTGAAGTTTATGAGGGTAAGCATTTTTCGTCGCGTTCGAAATAGTTTTTCATGCAAAGCTATTTTACTATACGTATAAATATTATATGTTTCACTTGGAATTAAATTTGATGGTTTAACTCTTACACGCATGGTTTTATATTTCAAATCCCAAGTTTCATAATAAGAGAATGATCCTTGTAAGAATATATTACTATTGGGAGCTTGAGTTTAAACTACAAATCCACGATTTTGAGGGTTAATTCATTAAATATGATACATAATGAAACTTTTCACATGTTAACATATATTTAAGTGCTTTTGCATCGAAAGTAATGTAAAATGCGGCGAAAAATGCTTATCCTAATAAGCTGTACCAAATACAGCGTGTATATTGTACCATTAAGCAGTCCGTGACCGTACCTTCAACTTATACCGTACCACATCTAAGTAGTTTGACGTACCTAGATAAGTAACGATATTGTACCAAGTTTTATCGATGCACATAATACCTAGATAAGTAACGATATTTTACTTATTTATTATTTTTAAGGATTCACATTATTAGTTGACGTTTTATACTCGTAATTTTAGATATTATGTAGATCGATAAAACTTAGTACGGTATCAAGACTTATCTTGGTACTACAAACTACTAAAATGTGGTACAATATATCTCCACCATGAGGAAAAGTCACAGGCTGCTCAATGGTACATTGTACACGCTATATTTGGTACAACTTATTAAGGTAATCGTTTTTCATCGCCCCTCGAATTTGTTTTTTGTGAAACCATATTTCTATATATATACATTTGTTATATGTTTCATTTTCTATCATATTTAATGGATTAGCCCCTACACACATGGTTTTATATTATAAATGTTTCAAAAATTTCAAACTATATAGTGAAATGTTCATATAAGGAATCATCTCTTACATTGGAGATTGGATTTTAAACTACAAATTCGTGATTTTAAGGATTAACTCATTAAATTTGATGTAAATGGAACATATAAGATATTTACGTATACTGAAGTAGTTTTGCATCGAAAGTAATGTAAAATGCGACGAAAAAATGCTTACCCTAATATGTAGTACCATATTTGTGAACGATATAGTACTATATTTAACCATGTTAGCGTACCTTACTACACTTATATATAGTACCACACATAAGTATGTTAGAGTACCAAAAATATTAAGTTTTCACAAAGATTTACTAACAGACATGTTACTGACACGTCCGACATTCTCTGACACGTCGAACTTTTTCTGACATATCAGGATTTTTTCCAGAAATTTCAATTTTTTTTTTTTATTTTATACTACTTTTAGTTTGGTGTACCTTTTTAGTGCATTTGTAGTACCATTTTACTGCTTTTATAGTACCATTTTAAGTTGGTTGTAGTATCTTTTATAAATATGTAGTACTCAACAATGTAAGAAGTATTTCAGTTCAAAACCGAAAATAACAACTGTGCAGCCAAAAAATATGTCGTAACCATTCAAAAAAGTGTTAAAAATCAAAATACATCCAACATGTATAAACATAGACATATATCAAAGTGAAACAAATCAAACATATAGAATAGAGAATTACCACAATCGAGTCTGATCAACCTACCTGAAATCTCTAATCATCACGTATCGAACCAAAACTAGCTTTAATTGAATCTCTGCA
The DNA here is from genome assembly GCA_028392965.1 of Lindernia subracemosa. Lineage (NCBI taxonomy): Eukaryota > Viridiplantae > Streptophyta > Magnoliopsida > Lamiales > Linderniaceae > Vandellia > Vandellia subracemosa. Next base: position 879,582 of record JAQPCC010000060.1, read on the forward strand.
CTTAATCTTGTTCGTTACTTACTTATTCATATTCACCTCGATCAAGAAAATGTCCAAATAAACGAATCTACAACAATCAATCTTTATATTATCTATTGCCCAAAATATACCCAAAACAGTAAGTGCACATTCGTGTATTATCACACAATTCAAACAAGGTACCCCATAATTAAATGATACGACAACCAATTAAAAAATAATGCAGTTAGAATCTCATATAAAGGTACCATATATTAAACAATTAAGTACTATAACAGTATGTTTAATGGTATACGATATAGTAAAAATTGGTACGACATAACGTTCGTATACGTTATCAGGATTTTCAGAAAAGTAACCCCATCTACTAGCAAAAACAAATTATTCACACTTATAGTTGAATGCCTAGTTATCTTTACCTATGTAGAAACCGGAAGACGTCCATTCTTCAATCGTTTTTAGCCTCCTTGAGCTAACCGGGGTCCATGTTTCCCATTTTCTTCAGGTCACCGCCATTGTTTTTTGTAGTCGCCGGAAGTTTTATTTATGAGGGAGGCCACACTGAGCTGAGCAAAAACCCACGATTTCAAGCAAACCCACGAGCTCGACCTACATCGAGCAAACCACAAATGAATTAAGAGAACTTAAATTTTATTTTCGGGCAATCCACGGTAAATTGAAAAGACCCACGTTGTACTGCCCTGAATTGAGCAAAATTGCGCAGGATTGAATCGTGAAAACCCACAATTTCTTCCACACTTCTCTTTTTTTTTTCCTTCCCCATTTTTGATTTCTTCTTTTTCTTCTTTCATGGGAACCCTACATCGAACTGAGAAACTCACGGCGTGCTGGTCTGGCCGAAGAGACACGCTTGCTTTTTTCCCATTTCTCTTCTTTCCATTTTCATCCCATTTCTCTTCTTTCAATTTTCATCTTCTTCTTCCACGTTTTCTTCTTTTTTCTTGTTTCTGCTTTTTCTTTTTTTCTTTTTTATTCTATTTTTCGGTTATTCAATCGATTGTCTCATTAAACAAAAGAAAAAGTAAAATAAAAATCATAAAGTAAGGGTAAAATCGTCTTTTTAGAGAAACTGGCCTTAAGTGTAATATATGTTTCAACTTGGTCCTTATATGAAAAATATTCTGACAGGGAAGTTAAGTGATAGCTTTTTAGACTGATAGGTATTTATGTGTAGTTACCCCTTCATTATATATGTTAATCTCGTATTATTTGAATATATACCTAGCCGATTTAGGGTCGGTTCCGGTTACCGGACCGGCAGACTTATAGTATGTGGTTCCGGTTTTCCAGGTTGGGGCCGGTTCCAGGTCGAACCACCCGGTTAGCCCACGTCTAGGTTTGAAATTCTTAAACTCGGATTTAAATTGAAATGACAGAGCCCAACCCAGATAAACCTCAAAACGACATCGTTTTTAGAAACGTCGATTGAACAGTACAAGCTCTTTCGCTACTTGTTTATACATGCGTTGCGGGCGTCTAATAAGGTTCTCTTCGGGAAACTAAAGGAAAGGAGACCAGAGATTCACATATCAATGGACTCATCGAGAATTATAGCACTTGAAGGGCGCGTCGAAGATCCTCTTCGATATGGAATTCACGGAGTCAAGAGCGATATCATCGAACCTCACCCTCTCGAATCATCTCACCGCACTGTAGTTTAAACAAATATCTGAATTTCTTTTTTGAGAATTGCTATCTTTATTGTTTGTGTCGCACCGTTTTTCGTTGTTATCATTAAGTTTTGTCAATTTAGGAGAAGGCCAAGCTTGAAACGATGAAGAATCCGTGGTGGCGGCTCAGTATGGCGCTGCATTTCCGATGAAGATGGAGCTCGATCGGCAGATTCTGTCCAAGTATGTGTTAAATTCGAGCTATTTCCCTCCCGTTTCATTATTATTATTATTATTATTATTATTATTATTATTATTATTATTATTATTATTATTATTATTATTATTATTATTTTAATTTAAGCTTTATGCTCTATTGTTTTTAGGGTTGTTAGATTGGATTTTCCTAGCTAGGGCTTGAATATACCGCTAAAAGTACTGTTGTGGGAATGTGTTGCTGTTGTTTTTTGACGAATTCATATAGATAATTTTTGAGGAAAGTGTCTTGATAACATAACTGTCCTCGTGATAACACTGTCTGTAGATTTCAAAGGCCACCTGGGGCAATACCCTCTTCCTTTTTGGGTTTAGAGGCCATGACTGGAGATCTGGAAGGTTTTGCCTTTGAAGATTATCTCAATGGTAATCACTTATCATTTTTAGATGCTGTCGTGTCTTCTATTGTTTTTTCCTCACTATTTATGTGATTGTTAGTTACTACTAGTAAGAGTTTGCCAAATAGTTATCTGCAATGCTGCAATCTGTTTCATTCATATATGGGGGGTGCTAATCGTCCTGTTTCGTACACCAAATTGATTAAGCATATGTCAGTATAGTAGAGGATGGTTCAGTATTATTTGCATATCATCTCTGAGATGAGTAAGGCTTCTTCAACAGACTGTAGGAACTATCTAGTCTCAGGCTACCCTTCATTTCACATTCATATCTGGACGATTGATAGTGGTGTGCTGTGGTGGTTCAGTTGTTTCTTTCTTACTGGTCTATGGCTATGGCAAATGTGTTGTACTGATGATCTACCATATGTATGTATGTATTCATACTCTGGTATGTCAGATCCCAGGGAATCTGAATCATTCCGTCCAGTTGACATGCATCACGGAATGGAAGTGCGCCTCGGCCTATCGAAAGGACCGCCACATCCCAGCTTCATGTAAGGCATCGATCCAAGAACACTCAGGGGTCATTGTACTAGGTCTCATAGATTGAGCTTTGTTCTGTCTTTGTGTCCTTTATTTGATATTCGAACAGACCCTTCCTTCCTTCAGTTCAGTTGTTGGTTCTTCGACATGGGTTTATCAATGTTAATTTTATTATTCATACATCTATCTATCTATAAATGTTTTTTCAAGTAATTTCATCAGACATCCCATTCCCAACCATCAAACCTAAAACAATAATTAGGTTAGGTTTAATGGGAGAGATAATAGACATAGACGCATGCTGGAAGAATAAAATGAGAAAATTGAAACTGTAATCTCCAAGTAATAAAATACAAAGGGGGTGGGTAAATCTTGTTAGTCGTAGTAATTTGATCCTCAACTAATTTAAGGACATATCATCATCATCATCATCATCATCTCATCAACTTAATTTCCTTTTGCAACATCACCTTTCACAGAAGCTCATACCTTTGCCATTCAAAACCACGAGTCCGTCTGAACAATGAGTAGTCAACAATCTATCGAATACAAGTGTAAGAAAATTTTAGGATCTAATAGAAATTTTGTGTGATGAGACGACTATTTTTTTTTCCTCCTAGCGAAGAGAAATTAAGCCTCCATAGTGAACATTACATTACATTTCGTATCAAGCATAGATCGATAGATGATACCTTGTTAGATAACACGCGCGGAAGCTCGGGATTAATTCATCAACCAAATCTTCATTAAGCTCAAATTGTCTCTATAGTGGAAGTTCACACTCTCTCTACACTTCAACCCTAATTTAGAATGATATGGGAGAGCTAATCTAGAAAGAGAATTTCTAACTCTGAGTTAGATGATAATCACGCATACTCTAGCTATATTATATATATATCAATCACATATTGGTATATTTACAACTAAGTCCATAATTTATACAATATTACAATCAAGTCCCTAGATAAAGATAATTATATTGTTGAACAAAATTGAATACAATAAAATTCTCCAACATCATCGCCTAAGCTAGGCCTCAAAATATCATGTCGATATGATCTTCGACGTTCAATCATCCTGATTTTCTAATATAATGGCATTGATCGTCATCAACATATCAATGAGACATCGGCCTTGCAGATTTTGTGGTGGTTCCGACTCGGATTGCGAAAAAACGATAATAGGCTTACTTGGTATTAGAAGAGAGGTTTATATATGAGAAATATTATGTTGCCTTTGAAAACGACTGTCTGTCGTATTTTGTAAGTATCGTAAGCGGGCAATATCGTTTTACGAACATAGCATCTCACATTAACTTGGACAATAAAATCCGTTCTGTGTCCCGCATATACAATCAATACATTATATATTATTTTGTATATAAATATATGTAGACGGAAAATTACCAGACAACTTGTTGCGCATGTTTTTTTTTTTTAGTTCGATAAATGACGCTGTCAGTATAAGCAGGGGCTTCAGTTGAGGTTTGTCGATACTGTTGATCATTATCTAAATGTATATATTATTGCTTATTAATTATCATCGAGTTTTATTAAGAATACCAATGAATGTAGAGTAGCATCAGCCGAGAGAGAACAATATCATCATAGTCGTCCAAATCGTTGAAAACAAAAGTGGGACATCATCAATATCATTGACGCAAACGGGAAGGAACGAATGTGATTCGAAAACTATCTATATACATATAGTTTTGCGTCCAAAAACTTGTAAGAATATATTTTTATGCGATTATTTATTTGAGTATTTTGATTTTGTATTGAGTAATTTGATTTTGTATTAATTTAATCAGCAATATGCATGGAATCGACGTCGTCGTCTCTATATATCATTGAAAACCAAAAATTGGCTTTAAACAACTGCTATGTTATTATTATAGTTTTACTACATCTCCTCTCCATCAACGGCTGCTGCTACTCTGTCGAAAGAAAGACATGCCCACCAGAATTAAACACACTTCCTAGATGATAAATAAGTTGATACAATAATATAATAGTTTCTTTCTTTCTAACATAAAAACTATATCACCAATAGAAGGAACAACAAGGAAGTACCTACCAATCCTCAGCATAAAAAAAAATAACAACCACGCACTAAACAATCATCTAATCAATTACATATACTCTCTTGAGCAACTCTTGCAGAAGATCGTTCCACGCATCAATGGGACCAGGCAAGCACCAATGCACGCAATCGTTGACAAACGTCTGGTTCGCAACGGGCCAACGCCCGAACCTACTCGGGTGCCCGTCGGACCTCAACATCATAGCCTTTGTAGCATCGAACAATTCGAACCTAAACCTCCCTCCACTATCACCATTACCACCCCTCCTTGCAATCTCCAACTCCTCCAATTGGATCATATACATCTCCGAGCTATAATCCTCCAACCTCGTCTCATTCCTCTTATAAGGCCTCGTCCTTACACAGTCACCTCCTTTGTCCAACTGAGCCCCCTCGAAATGAGACGGGGCGAAGCTTCTTAAGAAAACGACCCCGTCTGAATCCGAGCTGCCCTTCAGAGCCTGGAACGACGTTCGGAAGGCCCGCCTGTAGCTGAAGTACGAGGTCAGGTGGGTCACGTTCGGTTCGGGGCAGTAGAGGCATCCGGCTAGGGTTTTGTTGAGGTAGAAGTATGTGGGTCGGAAGAACCAATGGCCCGCGGATATTACCACGTAGTCGAATTTTGGGACTTGGGTTGTCCAGTGCGTGTCGAACTCGTCTAGGAAGAGCTTGAACGGGCGTTTCTCGTCGTCCGGGTCGACCCTTTCGGTTCGGACAAGGTAGGGCGACCAGAACATGGATATGTTGAAGTCGTACTCCCGATATTCGTAGCGTCTGTTCTGATCTAGCGGATCTGATAGGTCCATTGGGTATGTGACCTAAAAGCAAATCAAACAAACAAACAGATTCTTCAATCATATCATGGCCAAAAGTTCCATTGTCAAATTTATTATTATTATTATTTTTTAAGGTGAAAAAAAAAAAAAAAAAAAAGCTTACCTTGGAGAGAAGGCACACCAAAGATTGCATGTGATTTCTTGCAACAGAATCTCCAACAAAAGCCAAAGATTTACCCCTAACGAGCTCCAAGAACTCGCTAGCATCGAACAAAGGAAGCTCGCAATCGTCGGGCTTCCATCTCCATTTTAAGAATCCGAGGTCAGGCCTTCCAAATTTCAAGCAGTTCTGATGCTCTTGAATGGCATTACACGTATCGTTCGTGTAATAAGGGCCATAAGGATCTGAAACCCATTCCCCGGAAAATAGGTCACATTTATCTTCGTCCAATAGCTTCGAACGCAAAATCTCCGCACGATCAGTAGGAGTCCCGCCTGTTCGTATCTTCCCCGGTTTTTTCTTTGGAGATGTGTTTTCGTTATCGGTCTTTTGTGGGCGTCGAGGCTCTTTTCTTCCGCCCTTTTCGTGTCTGATCTTTCTCGCACTACTTGGTGGTCGTCCATGCTGGTCCGCGGCCCGATCACCACCATTGCTGTCGGGCGGTTTTTTTGGGTTGGGTGAAGAAGGAAGCAGCGATGTGTTGCTCCTGTTGTTAGGGTTTTCATCTATTTGAATTGGAAGGTCTGAACGATCCACTGTTTGTTCTTTCGAATCATCGGACTGGTCGAACGCTTCAACATCTGCGATTTTCTTGGACGACGACGACGACGATGAGTATTCTCTTATAGAAGGGTAATACAAAGGGATTGTTAAGAGTATGGTTAGGGCAACGAGTGGGGCGAGTTTTGACGTTCTTCTCCTCGTTTGGGATTTAATTGCTCCTATGGGAAGTTCAGAGGCTTGAAGCTTCGTCGTCATATGATAACTGGAAAAAAAAAATAATAATTGATTGAGAAATAAAAAAAGAAGAATTTCACGAAATGTAAATTAGAAGAAGAGAGCTGAAGTGAAAAGAGGTACAAAATCCTCGATCATACGGATATTACGGTGACTTCGTAAACTAAATTGGGTGGTGGTGATTATCTAAAATGTAGTCAATCAGTCACCCACTAGATGAAAAATAAAGATGACTAGGAAAAAAAGATCATACATATATTTACTATATTTATTCGTAGTCTAAATGCTGATAATCATACGGAATTAATTTGATTGGCTAATCGGTATTTTGGAGTAATTAAAGATTTTAATGAATGTGTGATTTTAGTGAAATCTGCGAAAGAGAGAGATATTAAATGAAACAACACGCTTATGATTTGTGAACATTGAATTGAAAGTCTGCCATTAATATTATTTCCATATCTTATTTTTGTAGGTAGGGTGAGCAAATGCGGATATTTTTCGAATATCCGAATGAAAACCGCATTTAATCGGGTTTATTCGTCGGATATCCGATTTATTCGGATATTTAAAACCATATATCCGCATCTATTTTTTCAATTTAGACTTGAACTTTGCTTTTTTTTTTTTTATAGTTCATTATTTTTTTTTTAATTTGCTTCTTTTCCTATTTCTTACAACAATAATGCCATCTAAAAATTCCTACAAATAATTATTCATACAATACATAAACACAATTAAAATATATATGATCTAAAAATTGCATCATCTATAATAAACACAAGACACAATAGTCTAGTACCGACACGTAAAATATGTTCATAAATCAAGTCGTCGAATCAAAATTATATTTAAAGTTAGAAACTGAAATACAAATAAAATAAATAGATTAAAAAAAAAACCAAACTAATCATGTTGAGTGCATGAAATGTCTTCCAAAGCAATAAAGACATTAAGTATTCCATCGATGATGATTGTTGGCTGCGACTTAAGCACATTTTTCATGCCTGCACTTTGAAAAAACATATTTTTATATCTAATATGAAAAATTACATAAAACTTAAAAATAAGTTCACTTAAATAAATTGTAGTAATAAATATAACACTCTCTCCTCTCTTCCTTTTCTCTGGTTTTTCTTTTTTTTTTTTCAATTTTCTATTCACGTCTTTTTGCATTAATAATATAAAATCTATATATTTTATTTTGCGCCACAATCTATTAATAGATGTAAGGATCATTCTATTGTGTTCAAGAGATGTAGATGACTGAAGATTCAAGAGATAAAGAATAACCCGCGCTTCAATGATGATTGAACACAAATGGAGAAATTGTTAGGACTATTTTATTATGTTCAGTAATCTAGGTATCTTTGTCTAGGGACTTAATTGTATTATTATGTAAAGATAGAGACTTAGTTGTAAATATAACAATATGTGATTGGTATATATAGGTAGAATATGTGTGATTAACACAAAAACAACTTGAGTAGGAGTTTCTCTCACTAGAATAACTCTCTTATCACTATCAGTTTAATTGTAGAGAGAAAAAGTGTCTAATTATAGAGAGAAATTTTGGAATTAATGAATATTTGATTGAAAAATTTACCGCGAAGCTTTCGCGCGTTTATCGATAAGGTAATTTTCATCGAATCTATGCTCGAGTTTAATATGTTAGATGAAAATGTGACCTAAAAATTCGTATTAGAGCCGAATTTGCTTGATTTGTGGTTCGATTTTTTTTTTTTTTTCTGTTTTTCGTGAACTGAAGTTTTTCGTGCGATACAATTTTTGATCGATTTAGATTTTGTATGAAGATTGCTTGATGATTTCGTACGATACTGGGCTGAATTCGTTTCGCAATATTGATTATGTGATTAATTGATTGATCTGAAAAATTGATCAAATATTGTTCATCGATATTCACATTGTTCATCGTACGAAATATGAAAATCCGATTTATTTTGCAGTGTTTTAACGAAAACCAAGTGTTTAAGCAGATTTGATTTACATATCGTTCGATTTTGTGTTTAATTGTGATAATCACACATACTCTACCTATATATTATATATATATATATATATATATATATATATATATATATCAATCACATATTGATATATTTACAATTAAGTTCCTATATTTACACAATAGTACATTCATGTCCCTAGACAAGAACACAATAAAATAATTGAACACAAGAAAATAATATCCAACAAAGCTGCAATCACAGAGCATACTCAGAATATCACTAGGCTCTGATACCACTTGTTAGGAAGGGTAGTGGGCCCTGCGGTGGTCAGTGGACCCCACAGTAGAATTCGGTTCCGAATTGGCTCGGTACGATGGACGGGACAAGTGGGACCCACGGGATAACTTTGGTGGGACACACACAGTAACTACCACGTTAAAAATAAAATTATCGTAAAGTAAGAAAGACATCAGAATTTTTACATGAAAAACTCTCTGTTAACAAAGAGAGAAAAACCACGGTCGAGTCGGCAAAACTTTCACTAAGTAAGAAATTACAACTTTGAATTTTTTACTACCTCAAAATTTTACCACTCGTATGTTACCTCACACATCTGCGTAGATGTGGAACCTATCAGTTTATACAGAGGCTAGATCTCATTAGACCTGACCACAGTCCATCCATTCACCTTCGCAGAATATAGTAAGCTAACATAGCGAAGAAACCAAATGAAAGTACTACTTCATTGATGAGAATTAAAGTGGTTGTTCTCCTTATGGCCTGAAATATTTGGTGTTCATAAGATTATAATGCCCAATGCATGTGGTCTTTCGTTGGTGTATACAATGGTTTGTTTGTAATTGACGATTTAGTTTGCTGGAGAACCGAGCAGACTGAATAACAAAGCCCGTTATATTCTACTTACAGGAAAAAATGCACACATGGAACGAAGTGGTTCTCTTCGTTTAGCTGACTGACGATGACAATATCCATCAAAGTATGTATATGCGTTAGTTATTATCCTTGGATGGAATGCAGGAGAAAAAGCAAGGGCGACAAGATTACGCCTTTGCCTCTTGTGCTTCATGACCCATCAAGGAATAGAGGTGAAAGTTTGGTCTTGAGTTCGTGGGCCGGTCAGCCCGGCCCGAAAAAAAAAAACGGGCTTGCGCCTAAATTTTTTAAGCCTGAAATATGAGTGGTTGTTTGGCCTGGCCTGGCCTTCGGGGTGCGCGCAAAATTAGGCTCTCGTTTTTCTTTTCTTTTATTTATTTATATATGAAATGTTTTATAAAATTCAATTTTAAAAGAAAAAATATATTTTATATGTATATGAATATAATTTTTTTTCGAAATTATGTATTTGTATTATTGTGTATAATACATAGTATAAATTATAATTAATAATTAAGTAATTTTTAAAAGTTAACTTTACAAAAAAAAAAAGGCCCGGTGGACTCGGGCCGGGCCAGCCCGACTCGTCTCTCCATGGGCTATGGTCTAGAATTCTTCGGCCCGTAAAAGCATCGGCCCGGCACGGCCCAAATTTAAGCTCTATGAAGGAAGTCGCCGACATCGTGAGTCCAGGTCTACTCATAGTATTGTGTGATGATCCATTCTGAAAAACAAAAGCGTTACTATTCTGATTATATAGGAGAATGAAGGCTATATGTAATTACTTCACTATCATATCTATTACTATATTAAAAGAGGGAGTCTACCGATTATCAACCAGTTTGCAATAAGTAGTAGGTAATAATTAGATTAAAAAATTTATTACAATTGAATATTCACAGTCCCAATGAGCAGTTCACTTTCTAATGCCAGTTTGCAATAAGCATTTGGTAATAATTAGATTAAATAATTTATTACAATTGAATATTGGACAACCAAACGGTCATAGTTGATCACACATAAAATTTCAGTTTCTCATCTCTTCTAGCAAGGGTGTTCATTTTTTAGTTAACCGACGGAACGGAATCGAAATCGAAGTTTCGGTTCGGTATTCGGTTTTCATTTTTTATAACTGAAAATATTTCAGTTCGGTTTATTATCTCGGTAAACCGAACCGAACCGAAAACTGACTTTTATTTTTATTATTTTTTATTTATATATATTATATATATAATAATATATATTTATATTATATATTTAATTATTAAATATTTATCTCGGTTATGATATTATATATTTAATTTATTTATTAAAAAATCTGTTTTCGGTAGGTTAACCGAACCGAACCAAAAAAATTTTTGTATAACCGAAACCGAACGAAACATTTTGGTTTTGTATTCGGTTTCTTAAATAATAGACGGTTAACTGAATTTTCGGTTGTAAGCCAACGGTGGAACCATACCAGCCAATCAACCCACTGGTCCCGCCTCTTATCCCTCCCCTAGCTCTAACTCATATGGAGGTTGAACTGCAAGAATCCAATGATCCTATGAGGGAAGAAGGTGGGGATGAACTTCTGGAAATATCGGGGACACAAGAAGATGAACGGGTGCCTCTCAGGGATATCAATGGGAAGTTGTCCAGACCTAAGATTATAATCCAAAAGAAGATGCTTGTGGATAGAGCTCCATGTCCCTATGAGGAAAAAGATAATGCCGGCAGACTACTTAGGGGGGTTTCAGGTCATCAAAAGAGAGCGAGAGATGATAAAGAGAATGTGTATGATGAGGAGGAACAAACATTTCACAACATGAAAAAGCAGAGGAATTCAAAGGATGCAGATCAATCAGATAAGGTGGGGAGTCCCAGTCAAGGCTTGCCCCACCCGAATCAATGAGAATTTGCATGTGGAATTGTAGAGGGTTGGGCGGGCCCTTTACAATTTCACATTTGAAGGAGTCTATGTGGCTCCATCGCCGCTCACTAGTGTTCCTTAGTGAGACTAAGAAAAAAAGAGAGTTTCTGGAAACAGTTTGCAAACAGCTGAATTTACAGGAAAGGTGGTATTATGTGGACCCTATGGGCTTCAAAGGAGGTCTTTTTGTGGGATGGGATCAGTGCATAGAGATTATTAATATAATATCTACTAATTTCTGTGTTGAAGTGTGTTGTAAACAAGAATCTGCTCGGGAGGTCTTCTGGGTTATATTTGTTCATAACAGCGTGTGCCATAAGGAGAGAAGAGATCAGTTCGATTATCTCATTCAAGCCAGGGGTAGATGGGGAGATCAGTGGTGTTTAGGGGGGGATTTCAACGAGATCAGGTCGGCAGATGAGAAATGGGGGGGCAAGTCTAGAGGGGTGAGCAGCTTCAAAGTGTTCAACTCCTTTATCAGTACTATGCAAATGGGAGAAGTGTCCTTTGAAGGTAGAAGGTTTACTTGGGCTAACAACAGGGCTATGGAAGGGTACGTGGAGGAGAGGATTGATAGAATATTTTGTTCCCCTGATTGGCTACTGAAATTTCCAGACTCTAAGGTCCTACATGAAGAGAGACACAGTTCAGATCATTGCATGATGGTGCTGGTTATTTCGCAGGGGGAGAAAAGGAGGAAAAGATTCCAATTCGATGCCCGATGGCTGTCCAAGCCAGGAATCTTGGAAACAATTGAGAAAGCATGGTCCAGTACCTTCTTGGGTAATCCACATTTCAAGCTGGTAAGCAAGATTAAAAAATGCAGAGTCGCATTGCTTAAGTGGAAATCCACCATGAAGACAAACTCTGCAGCCAATATTGAGAAGCTGAATAATCTCCTGACTGAACTTAAAACTGAGAAGGGTACGAGGGACTGGAATCTGTGGAGGAAACTTCAAAAGGAACTTTGCCAAGCGTACAAGGAGGAGGAAAGATACTGGAAAATGAAATCAAGAGTGCTTTGGCTCAAAGAAGGAGACAAAAATACCAAGTTCTTCCATGCCTCGACTTTGCAAAGGAGGAAGTATAATTCTTTTGGGAGCCTGCTTAGGGGGGATGGAGGTAGATGTGAATCACATGAGGAGATTGTGAAAGAGGTATTGGACTTCTACAAGGAGCTTTTTACATCTTCTTGCCCACTTGTCTCAGATGATGCTCTGTATGGGATGCCACGGACCATTTCTGCAGCCATGAACCAAAAGCTCACAGACCTTGTTTCTTCCTTGGATAAAGGCAGCTTGACAAGGGGAGATGACATTATCAAGACATGGTTTCAATCTTTCTGTAAGGATCTTTGAAATGATCTTATAAATGACGTTACATAAACTAATAGGTCTAAAGTGGCTGATGAGTGTAGGGTTCTTAGTCTTAGGAATGAGGGTAATGGTTGTATGGTTCATGCTTTTTAAGATCTTGCCATTCTTGAAAAAGTTTTGCACTGAGAGAGAAAGGTCATGCTTAATAATATGCCAAAACTTTTGGAAAAACAATGGGCTCATACCATCAGGGCCCGGGGCCTTTGTGAAAGAGACAGCTGTGGAAGACCATTTGGCGCATGAAGATTAAAAACAAAATGAAACACTTCATGTGGAAATGCCTCCATAACATTCTCCCTACGAAGGTAAACCTGAGTAAGAAGGGCGTCAAGATTGATACTGTTTGCTCTAGGTGTGGCTTGGAGAAGGAAACGGTGGATCATCTTCTTTTTTTCTGCAATGAGGCCTGCCAAGTTTGGAAAGTAGCACCATTATCCTGGAATCACATGCAGGATAACGTTGGTACCTTTGGGGACTGGTGGGGTGTTATCTGTAGAGGTGCTAACTTCAAGAGTATCCAAGAGCGGGCTCAACTTTCAGTTTATATTCTCTGGATGCTTTGGAAATCAAGAAACCTTTGGATTTTCGAAGGCAAATGGAGAGATGCCAAGACAGTGGTAGACCTGGCAGTGGCTGAGTGGAAAGAGTTTGCTGAAGTTTGATCTGAGTGACTGAGTAGATCATCTTCGTTTTGCTTTTTCTGTGAGTGTTGTGATTGTTTGGTGCTCTGTGTGAGCATGCCTTCTGTTGTGGATTGTACACAGATGGTCCCTCTCGGTTATTCAACCGATTGTAAATGTTTTTTTGTGATGAAATGAAAAATCGATCGTTTCGAAAAAAAAAAAAAAAAAAAAACTGAATTTTCGGTTCGATTCGGTACGATTTGTACCGAATGAGCACCCTTGTAGCAGAAATCGTTGGACGCCTCTTCCCCAAAGTAAATCCAGGTATTTTTTTGTTTACCTGTTCATGCTGCTGTTGTTCCTCATATGCTTGTACTCTTTTTACTCGTTGGTTTGTTGAGTTTCGGTTTTCTTCATGATTTTTTGTTCCTCGGTTCTGTTTGCCTGTCCTGTCCCTGTAATAAGCCAATGGCCCAACCTTGGACTGCCATGTCACTGAGCTGGAGACATACAGAGAAGTGAAACAGCCCTGCATGTTCATCGCCCTCTCCGAAAATTTCAGTGCGAGGAGATATTGGCTGAAGACGAGGAGCTTCTCCTCGGTCGATTCGCATAGGTGGAGAAGATTGAGGAGCTTCAGTCCTTCCCTCACGTCCATCTTAACCATGCGTGCGTCGATTTTCTCTTCGTCGGCCCTGTTTTTAGCCTCCAAATTCTTCGCCAGAGCCTTCAATGATGGGTGAACGTAGATAGTAGCACTTCCGTCAGCGTTCACTAAGAATTTTTGGGCCTCATATGCCTTCAACTATTTAATGGCAGACTTTTGCCTTTTTATTGAGCTGAAGAAGAAACACGGAGAAGTCGACCTGCCCGGGAGGTTCGTCAATATCGTCACCTCGCAGAGATCTTAAATGGTTGTGATCTTTCAGTTATAGGTCGACCTGCCCATGTGCTCGATCATCTCTTAGAAATCCTTTTCTCTGTTGCCCACTTTCAAGTTATTTCTCCTGCTGTCGGAAATCTCCACCTTCCTCAGGATGCACCTATTATCGATTTAGAAGTCTCAGTCTTCAAGAATTTGGGACGAACCAAGTTTAGTATGTCGAAAACTTCCTCGACGTGGAAGGGTTCCCGATAAACCACCCACCTTTCTCAAAGTTTTGACCCTTGAAAGAAACGCCAGCATGTTACTCTCTGGGTTTATTGAATTATGGCACCTCTAGAATAAGAATTGAAGGAACTTTTAGCAGAAGATGTTTGCATGCCACAACAAAGTTATTCGAATGATAGATACCACCTCCTTCGATCATAAATCTTTTGATCTCTTCGCCACGGACGATATTCTTCAACACCCCACAAAGTCAATTCTCCAGCACAGTCGTTGTTGTTATTACCGTAGATCTTTAGCAACACGGTTACTCCATCATGGGCAGGAATAGACCACAAGTTGTCTCATTTATCAGTTAATTTCAGCAAATAACTGCGGGATGATTCCTTCTCCGGCTTGTTTTCTGACACGATGCCTCTAACCAAAGGACCAATTATGGCCGATGCCATCATAATGTTCTTGGAAGACTCCAAATTCTCAATTAACTACAGAAACTTTTCACCTTTTTCTCCAATATCGTGCTCTTGGGGATCGATAAAATTCAGTAGAAAACTGTTCCAACCACGAACTTTCATTGTAACTCTTGCGTACCTTTCGCCTCCTTCAATGGCTTTGTTCAATAGTGTCATCACTTGTTCCTTCATTTCACTGCTCCCTATTCTAAACCTTCTCAATAAATCACTGATGTAAAACCCTTACATAATCTTTTGAAGCGGATAGATTCGGCCTTGAAACTATTAAGGTGTACCCCTGTTTCAGCAGCACCGAAGAATAAAATATTACAGTCGCTAAATGAACAGTCGAACTACGACTTGGTAAGGTAATCGCACTTCTCGAGTGTTTCTCAGATTGACCCGCAAGAGCTTTCAAATTGACACTGAATTATCGCTCGAGGATGACAATAATACCTCGCAGTTTACGATGCCAGTTACGTTTCTGTAAAGCTCTTCGAGATTGGCCCTTATATAGTGCAATTCCCTCGAAAAAATCTTGACTGAATTAGAGACGGAAATCCATGAAGAAATCAACACAATTAGATGATTCAGTTCTCTGTTGATTGTGTCTATATGTACACTGTACAATTTTGTAGCACTATTCATGCATCAGAAAACGTCTTTGCAAACAAAATTACTCTCCACTGTTGTTAGTTCTTGCTTATCAGATTACATGAAAAAAAAAAAAAAAAAAAAAAAGAGTTCAATTTCATACCACACACGAATATAACCTATTCCGCTTCTATTAATGACATTTTCCCCTATTACTGTGATTTTTATTTTACGATTTTATTTCTTGTATGTTTCAGGTGGGGATAGTTGAAAACCACTGTTGGGACTATTTTATAGTGTTCAATAATCAAGTTATCATTGTCCAGGGACTTGAATGTAATATACGTAAAGTTATGGACTTACTTGTAAATATACCAATATGTGATTGGTATATATAGGGCAAGTATGTGTGATTAACACACAACTTGAGGTTTAACATTTTCTCACTAGAATATCTCTCTCACCATTATCTTAGCTAGGGTTTAATTGTAGAGAGAGAAATAGGTTAATTGTAGAGAAAACTTTGTGATTAATGAAGGTTGATTATGAATTATCCAAAAGGCTTCCGCGTGTGTATGATCAAGGTAATTCTCGATCGATCTATGCCCGAGTTCATCGTTGGATGTTAAAAACGGACCTAACAATTAGTATCAGAGCAGAATCGTGATTTGAATTGATCAAATTGTTGCTGAATTTTTTATCGCATGAGTGTTCTTCATGCTATTGTAATTGGATTATTTGATAATGGAATTACTTTATTATTGTCGATTTAAGTTTTGACAAATAATTAAAAGGAATATTATTAGGTCGTCTAAATAAATTAACCTTGCAATCGGGTAAATAAGACGAATTAATAAAATCCCTGTTGAAGTTTATGCCCTAGATGCCGTACGAGGATTAGATAGTACGAGGGCATTAGTGTAATTTTGTCGTGTTTAACTTTTGTAATTGGATTATTTGATAATGGAATTACTTTTTATTCTTCTCGATTTGAGTATGACAAAATTACATAGGCATATTACTATTTCGTCTAAATAAATTAACCTTGCAGTCGGGTAAATTGGACGAATGAATAAAACCCCAATATTTACAGTTCAGTTACTGATTCTGTGGGGACAGAGAAGGGGCGCCAGTAAGCTGAAACACTGTAATATTAAATTAAGTCCACAAGTCTTAGTCTCCAGTAGGGTGACTGGATATGACGAGTATGACTTGTTTGTCGACGGGTCCCAAACGGTTGTGTCAATCGTTCACTTGGAAAGTGGGAGCTCGTGACATTGATACAAGACGAATCAGAGAATTGTCTGTATTTGGACACTGACTCGTAATCGAACGATCACACGCTGGTAAAGTCGCTAATCGATCGATTGACTGTAGTAGTCTACGTGGACCTTAGACCGAAAGGGTTAACTCGTGGTTGGTCGTAAGGTCTTGATTAGTTACTAGTTTGCTAGACCCGAATTGCCATTATCATGGGTCAGCGGCGAAATGCGGTCTTGACTTTTCGACGTGATTGCCGGTTATACCGCTGAGTGGGAATTACGGCCTTGATTAAATTCGAGGTTAACATCCTATGGAGTTTCGATGTGCGGAAATTTCCCTAAGTCTCTGGCCAGAGCTCAAAACTAACTCACGATAGTCGTGGAGGGCAGTTTGGTAATTGTCACCGACACGAACATCATAGAGTCGAGTTCTGTAAGTTCGACGATGCGTGACTTTCAGTCGACCGGGACAGACGTAAAGGGTTTATACGTAGGACGATAATCTATGGTCGGTTCGTGAAGTATATCATATTCGTACTCAACTCGGGATCGGTTCGGTACGACGGGGCTGGCTAGGTGAATACCGAACTCCTGGATTCCTCCCAGAGCCGGTTGAGACGAACCAAGAGAGTCGGGCTTAAAAAGGGCAACCGACACGTCGTCTATATGAGAATAGAGCAGGCTGGGGCCTGGATTGAGAGATTAGGGTTTGGGGTGTGGCCAAAACCCTAAATGGTCGAAAGATTAGATTGACTGTGGTTAAATCAAGGGAGGGGCAAAATGGTCTTTTCACCTCACGAAATATTTTTGAAATATAATATTGGATATTTAATATTTAGTATATGATTTAAATTTGATTTAAATCTTTATTATTGTTTTAGAAAAAATAATAGTATTTAATTTGGAATTAAATAATATATATTAGATATATATATGGTTTTCGATTTTTTTTATTTGATAAATTTCGAAAATTATATAAATATATATTGGATATATTTAAATATACTAAAGATAGAAAATATATTAATTTATATTAATATTATTTCAAATTTGAATTTGAGTTTGAATTTGAAAGAGAAGACCAAGTCAACCATGACCAAGTAAAAGAGACTTGATATGACTTGGATGGGTGAGAAACTTCCTCCCCACTCCACTCAAAAATTCGGCCATGACTTATTAGTATAAATAGGGTTTTTCATTTTGAAAAATCCTAAGGCATTGTGGCTAAAAGAAAAATAGGGTTTTTATTTTCTTTCCTCTCTCTCATCTCGAGCTCTCTCTCACTCTCTCTATCGGTGGTGGCCGCGCATGAAGGAGACAACGACGTGTCCTTGGTCTAGTCGCATATAGCAAGGAACGACCGTGACGTTTGTGTGGTGCCGGCGTGACGATCTTGCTCCGTTCGTGCGCTTGTGGTGCTAGGAAAGGGGTACTATATCCAGGGGATTCGAAGGGTTCGTAGCTAGCCATCTTCATTGATTTTCGTCAAGGTATAATGACTGAAACCCTTTTTATTCGTGTATTATATTCTCGTGGAAACACCGAGCGGTCCAAGGGAAAGGTCGGAATCCCGAAAATGTTAAAATTCCACCGTTCAAGGAACGAGGGCCCGGGGATCCTACCGGGATTCCCAACAATCCCAATACTTACAGTTCAGTTACTGATTCTGTGGGACAGAGAAGAGGCACCAGTAAGCTGAAACACTGTAATATTAAATTAAGTCCACAAGTCTTAGTCTCCAATAGGGTGACTGGATATGACGAGTATGACTTGTTTGTCGACGGGTCCAAAACGGTTGTGCCAATCGTTCACTTGGAAAGTGGGAGCTCGTGACATTGATACAAGACGAATCAGGGGATTGTCTGTATTTGGACACTGACTCGTAATCGAACGATCACACGCTGGTAAAGTCGCTGATCAATCGATTGATTGTAGTAGTCTACGTGAACCTTAGATCGAAAGGGTTAACTCGGGGTTGGTCTTAAGGTCTTGATTAGTCACTAGTTTGCTAGACCCGAATTTCCAGTTGCATGGGTCAGCGGCAAAATGCGGTCTTGACTTTTCGACGTGATTGCCGGTTATACCGCTGAGCGGGATTTATGGCCTTGATTAAATTCGAGGGTAACATCCTATGGAGTTTCGATGTGCGAGAATTTACCTAAGTCTCTGGCCAGAGCTCAAAACTGACTCACGATAGTAGTGGAGGGCAGTTTGATAAATGTCACTGTTGGTCACCAAAACCACAACAACCCTCGATTATGTTATGGATTTTGTACTCTTCTCCCTTAATAGATGTTTTCGATAATAGAACAATGAGAGAGAAGAGAGAGTGGCGGCTGCCCTTTCATGTTCACCGACACGAACATCATAGAGTCGAGTTCTGTAAGTTCGACTACGCGTGACTTTCACTCGACCGGGAAAAACGTAAAGGGTTTTGATGCATCGGAAATTCGATGATCTTTCGATGCGTATTCCGGGTCAATTACGAGAGATAACGGCATCATACGGGCTTATTATGAATAAATTAAGATATAAGGATGATTTTGTGTCTTTGAGGACTTTTGTGCAATTTTTACCAAGAATTGAAGCAGCTGTGCGATTATAATTTTGAAGATCAAAGGAGGATATCAACGTGGAATTAGAAGGATTTAAAAAAGGAATGTGAGATCTTTTTTCCACAAGAGATACACACACCTAAGGAGGCAGGGGACAATTGGAGAAAAAAGAGGAGAAAAACAGGCAAGCACACACCCACTTACCTTGTGAAGCACACAACTCTCCCACACAAAAGGACAGCCATACACGATCAAGGAAAAGGGAAGGCAGAGAAGCACTCATCATCTCATCAGCCAAGACTCCATCAAGCACAGAGATCACCAAGGACAGCAACATACGAACGAGAGAAGACATGGGACATAACCTATTTTGGAGACAAATAAAAGATGGCTGCGGAGATACGGGACGTGCAAGACACAGTCCGATTGCGGATTCTATTCTTTTTCCCGCTCTTCGTTTATCCTTTATCATGAACATGTTTATTTTGATGCTTTTATTTAAATATACTATGTTCTAATTCCGTTTTCTAGGATTACGATTTAATCGGACATGATTGCTATTGATTTTCGGTTTATATGCTATTAAGACTTTTTCATATGTTGAGTATTATAATCCATGATTAATGCTTGCAAATTTCTGATCAACTTTCGCATGATTAGGCGTTTAGATATGAGACTGAGAAGTGATTATCTGAATGTATCTATTGATTATTTTACCATTCGAACATTCGTAAGATAGAGATAGTTGCGTGACGAGTGTGATGATTCATGATTTTCTGTTTTTAATGTGTTCTACATGTAGAAATCTTGACAAAGATGTATGATTCACATGTTAGAATAAGTTATTGATGCAAGAGATAGATTAATAATTATACTAGAAAAATCCATCGTCAACAAATGATTGAGAAATTCTTTGAGAACTGAAATCAATAGCATGATTGCTCTCGGTGAAGTCGGAGTCCCTAGATTTGTATTTGATTGATTTTATCTCGACTACCTTCAGCAATTTTGGGGCACGATGAAAAGAAAGATAGCCAATGATCAATCCATCTTCTATGAAGCTCAAGTACAAAATTCAACAATAACAATTAACAAATGAGCTTCTTCAACAAGTGCTACATCTTCCAATCCTTCCCGCCTACGAGGACCTCGCTGACGACGATGAAATCAAGGAAGGACTATTAAAGCTGGGATACCGTCCTCCTTTGAATCTTATATCAGGCTTCGTTCAAGGGATGATGCCCTATCCATGGAGGACATTGTTCAGCATCATCAACAAATGTCTCTCACCAAAGCATGCGGGTTTCGACAGAGGAAACATCAACATCCTCCGCATGCAACACAACATCATCTACAACAAAATATACGACTACGCAGCAATAATCATGGCGGACCTGGATGGCCAACTACGTCACCGAGACAGCCGCACCGTCAAGAATCGAGTCGTACCCTACTTAAGGTGGTTCTCCCTTATCATTCAACGAACGATGACAACAAATCCGGAGATCCCACCTCGAAATGGAGCCGAGAACTTCACACCGCCAAAACTGAAGTATCTCGTGAAAAATAAGGCGGAGCCGAAATGGGAGAAATGCCCAATGATGATCCCGCTCCATCTTCTACAAAATGCCGATCCCGATGTCGTCCAAGACTACTGCGACCAGTACCGCCACACCAACTCCATGGTTCGGGAAGACCCCCCCGAACCTAGCCAAGGGGCTCAGCCGAGTGAAAGTGAGGGTCCTGAGAGTGAGCCGGCCTCACCACCACCGTCTCCGCCCCCGTCAATTCAACCTCAAGCACAAGACAGTGATGACGGGGACTCGGACGACGACACTGGCACACTGGGCAGATTTGGGCACCGTCGAGAAATACGCGCAAAAAGCCAACAAGATCTTCAAGTCTCGGCACCCATCTCTACAGCAGCCGTCTCCCAACAACCAGAACAAGTTCGGACCATAACCTCTATAGGAACAGGGACTGATACGCTCAGTCCCCGAGTAGAAGCCGCCGCATCAGGTCCAACGGTGCACGCACCTACCCCACCCAGCCACTCATCTGTCTCCCAACAGACAGATGTTTCATATACGCACGGGGAACCTCGTCCACCATCACCACCTCGCTCGGAGGCTGGGGATGTTGAAATAAGTGGTCCACCGCCCCAGACCACGACTTTCATTCAAAGCACATCGAGTCTAGGTCCTAGAATGCCAATATTTTTCCCATCATTTACTAGGATACATACACATCTTTCAGACAGCTCTCTGAAGCTGTCCACAACGGTCGTCGATGCCTCTATTGCTGAGGTTCTTCGAAAAATGGCCGGAAGACCCGATGAAGGAACCTCCTCCTTTCCTTCCTCGTCGGGCCATCAAGCCACTCCCACCACAGGCCTGATGACAACAGGAAGTCTAAGTGGCCCTGGTACTTCGGTACGTCTGAGTGACGTATCCTTAACGACCGCAACTTCGTCTTTTCTCGACGAGTTGCTAGCAACGGTCGAAAGTCCCAAACTCGTCGAAGTACCCCTCACTTCGGCAAGTGCGGGCCAGAGTGACTCAGTCATTGTGTCAACGGAGCACCTTAGTGGCCCCGGTGGTGATTTCCCGTTCGTGACAAAGGCCAAGCTGAACTCACTCCTGGAGTCATTTGCCAAAGCTCTCAAAGACGACATTCTGGCGACAGTTCGTGACACCTACAGGCTCAACGAACGCGACAAAGGGAAGGCCCCCGCCACAGCTGACACGTCCTCATCATCCCAACCCACACCTCCACAATATACCATACCACCACCACCACCACCATTCTCACCACCACCACAAGGCCCCTCCTACAATATCCCTCTCCCCTCTCCCAACACACTAGCTTGCATGATCGACCCCGACACAATACCCATTGACGAGCTACAAACCTACTACCTCAAGCTGCTCATGACGGCAGATCACCTCACGCCTGATCAACAGTCTATCCTAGACTTCCTCTGCCATCTGTCCGCTCCCCAAGGACCTCCACTGCCCGAAACGTGCCGAGATGCTGAACCCTCTTCGAAGAGGCGTCGTGACGATCCTTACGAAAGCGATCGTCATGAGGGGGAGAAAAGACAGCGAACCTCGGCAACAACAACAATGAGGGGAAGAGGTAGAGAAACCCAAGCCCACACAACCCGAACCCCAACCAGAAAACAATACCAATCCAAGACCCAAAAGAAGAAACAAGCCTCATACGTCAATTTCCCCAGCTTCGAAGCCGCTTATCAGGATGATCCAACAACAGATCCTCATCAAGTGCTCGACGAATACGTCACGACAAAACCGTGGTCAAAGAAGGACGAGTTTGAAGCAGAAGCCGTGGCAAGAATAACAAAATATAGAGAAGTATTCAAGAGAGCCATGGCCAACATCTACTCCTTCGACCCGATCGAGCTTGAAGAGGGCGAACATCTCGAGAAGCTGTTAGACAACAATATGGACTATGGGATCTACAGAGCACCCGAAGTTTGAGTCCCAAGAAGCATATAAAAAATGGAGACAGAATGGGACAATGTGAGACTAACAGCACCCTTTCTCGAAGAAACATCCAAGCGCATCTGGGGACACCTGACAAAATCAAGAAGCTGGATGAACTCAACCTGAGGGGGCTATCATATATCAAAGGCAGGGACGCAACGGGTTATCTATGGATCCTCGCTGATCGAGGAAGCATGCCGACAAGGACGGCCAAAGATCAGCGTGCCCACTTCCAGTCAAAATTGCCTTTGATCAACATCATACAGATGAACGACAAGAACCTGGGAAGAACACACTACCCAGAGTTCAAGGTGATGTGGAATGACGGCTCTATCTCAACCATCACCGAGGCCAATCTACAATTTCTGAAAAGATCCGACGTCAACCAAATGTACTACCTTTGCCGGAATTTTGGAGCTACAAAGCACGAGTATAGGCAAGGGTACTACGCGATCAAGGGGTTCATGCTCAGAGATGTCAAATTTCATGTTGCCCAAGATCTTCAGATGGCGTTGGAAAACGGAATGAAGAAGGTCAACCTCACACGACCAACAAGCAGTGACTACAATCTGGATAAATGCGTTGAAGCTTAAGTATTTCAGAATCCAGAATTAGCCATCGTCTATCTCAATCCCAAGAAAGAAAAAAGAGCTCTGTTGGTGTCAGAGATTCCAAAGTTCAGTGATGGAACGTTGAAGCTGATCAAAGAAAGAGTAGAATTCTGGATCAACGAATATCACAAACCAAGATCGCCAACAGAGAAAGAGATCGAGTATAGGAACCTCCTAGATGACATCAGAGAAGCCATTGATGAGAGGATCCAGCTCCGCAACGATCTCAGACAATTTGAAGTTAACTTGGGGTTGAGGAAGTCCTTCTTCAGACGAAAAAGATGATCGAGCCTTGTCGAAGAAGATGAACACTAAGGGGGAGAATGTTAGGATCGCTTTCTAGTGTTCATCATATAATTTGTATTGATGTATTCTTTATTGGGTCATTAGCTTTATTAGTTTGCTAGTTGGGGGCACTCTTGTAATTATACCAAAGTATGTTAGGTATAAATAGTGGGCTAGGACTTATTTTAATGTAACACTTCCCATTTTAATAGAAAAGTCTATTTTGAGCTAAACCTAGAAAATTGTGAATTCTCTCTCCACTAAAATCAGCCGCCACCTTCACATGAAAAACACGCACACACACACTCGAAGGTGTGCACTATTCCATTGATTTTGAGAGTTCTAGCTTGATTTAGGGACCAACAAGATAGTTGAAGCTTCTTAGCATAGTAAGTCGTGTTTTTCTTCTTTGGCTGACGACATTCATTTGCAAAGTGACCTACTTTTCCACAATTGTAGCATTTTTGAGGCTCGGGGGCAGTCCTTATTTCTGAGGATTCGGGCACACTTCCTTTATTTTTTGAAGTCGAAGTTCTTTGCCCATTAGAGGATGAAGAGGACTTCTTCTTATAGAATTTCTTCTTCATCATTTGAGTGATGAGAGCTAGCTGTTTTTTCATATCCTTGATTTCTTGGTCCGTATCAGTGTCATCGTCATCTTGATCGGAAGAAGAGGTTAGGATGACCTTTTTGCTGGACTTAAAGACTTTCTTTAGCTTCTTGTCAGTGATAAGGGCGACTGACTCTTGACCTTCCTTGCTTTTGCTTTCATGCACATCTTCAATGTGTTGAGCAAGGTTGTCAAATACGGCATGAATATTCATGTCGTCCAAATCCTTACTTTGCCTTATTTGCGTAGCTAGCTTCTTCCACTCAGGCAGAAGGGAGGATAGAAACCTTATATTGATTTCCATATTGGTCTTATGGATATTGATTTTCCGTATCTCATTGATTAGGGTGAGGAAGCGTTGATAAGTATCTTGTAATTCTTCACTGGTTTTTGCCTTCTTAGCTTTGACGCCCACCTCCGTGCCTTGCATCATTCTGCTGATTTCATCCCACATGTCCTTTGCAGTTGACATGCTATCTATTTGAATATAGATGTCGTTTGGGATGGCTTGAAGCAGGTAAGTCTTTGCTTGGATATCAGCCCTAGCTCTTATTTTTTCTTCTTCAGTATATTCACTAGAGGATTTCCTTATTCTTGAGCCTTGGATGGGAGAATCATTGTTGGGATCGCCAGCTGTAATTTTCCAATATATAGCCGGTCCTTCTTGTATGGAAGATAGCATTCTGATTGTTAGGTCCTTTCCTTCGAGAAAGTTTAGGAATCTATTTCTCCATACTGTATATTCTCCTCTATTCAGAATTGGTGGCCTCATGTCATTTCCTAGTGAGTAAGCATCCATCATTGTTCAGTTGAAATTCTTGATCGTCTTGCTTTGATTGATTTGACTTAGAAATTGAAAGAAAGGTCAAGTATTAATATACGGGTTTTAATTTGTATATGTTTACGAATTGACACGCACTTATGTTTCCAAGTTGATTCGTAAGTTGTTACTTGTATTGTTAGTTTGCGAATAAATGATATTCGTAAACTGTCTCTGTTGGAAACAAATTCGTAAACCTTGTACTCTGTGAGTTTACGTGTGAGAAATATTCGTAATCCTAGCTTATGGATAGTTTACGAATAGAATTTATTCGTAAACTGTAGACAAAAGTTAAGATTTACGATCAAAATGGATTCTTAGAAGGGTCTGCCAATCTTAGAAGGGTAGTTTTGGAAATCGGTAGTTTTGGCAGTATTCCTCGACTTTCTCCGGGTCTGCCAATCTTAGAAGGGCGATTGGTATCATCATTGCCCGTCTTTCCCATTTTCCTTCAGCTTTTCCCTTCTGGAAGTATTTGAGTCGTGGAGGTACGTAAAGCTCGTCATCAGGTCTCGCTGGGATTGCTGGAATGTTGGTCAGGAAATGGTGGATCAGCAACGGAAACCATCTGAGGTAGGGAAGATACTTGGTCTTTTTCGTGTGATCCCTTGTATAGAGTTGATCATCTAGGTCGGTCAGCACAAGTTGAGCGTAGTCGTATTTCTTTCCAAAGATGATGCCATGGAAGAAACAAAGGATTGCCACGTTGCATCTGTTGTGTCCGGCATGCTTTGGCGAAAGGCACTTGTTTACGAGTCCGAACAGGGTTCGCCAAGGATGAGGGATCATCCCCTGTTGATAGTGGGAGATCAGTACGAGAGGAGTGTTGAGGTTTATGCCCTAGATGCCGTACGAGGATTAGATAGTACGAGGGCATTAGTGTAATTTTGATGTGTTTAACATTTGTAATTGAATTATTTGATAATGAAATTATTATTGTTTGTTTATTGTCGAAATTAGCATGACAAACAATACAAAGGCAGATTATTATTTCATCTAAATAAATTAACCTTGCAGTCGGGTAATAAGACGAATTAATAAAACCCCAATATTTACAGTTCAGTTACTGATTCTGTGGGGACAGAGAGGGGGCACCAGTAAGCTGACATACTGTAATATTAAATTAAGTCCACAAGTCTTAGTCTCCAGTAGGGTGACTGGATTGACGAGTACGACTTGTTTGTCGACGGATCCAAAGTGGTTGTGCCAATCATTCACTTGGGAAGTGGGAGCTCGTGACATTGATACAAGACGAATCAGGGGATTGTCTGTATTTGGACACTGACTCGTAATCGAACGATCACACGCTGGTAAAGTCGCTGATCGATCGATTGACTATAGTAGTCTACGTGAACCTTAGATCGAAAGGGTTTAACCCGGGGTTGGTCTTAAGGTCTTGATTTGTCACTAGTTTGCTAGGCCCAAATTGCATGAAGCATGGGTCAGCGGCGAAATGCGGTCTTGACTTTTCGACGTGATTGCCGGTTATACCGCTGAGCGGAATTTACGGCCTTGATTAAATTCAGGGTTAACGTCCTATGCAGTTTCGATGTGCGGGAATTTACCTAAGCTTCTGGCCAGAGCATATAACTGACTCACGAGTGTCGTGGAGGGCAGTTTTGGTAAATGTCACCGACACGAACATCATAGAGTCGAGTCCTGTAAGTTCGACTACGCGTGACTTTCACTCGACCGGGACAAACGTAAAGGGTTTATACGTAGTACGATAATCTATAGTTGGTTCGTGAATAATACCTATTCGTACTCAACTCGGGATCGGTTCGATACCACGGGGCTGGCTAGGTGAATACCGAACTCCTGGATTCCTCCCAGAGCCGGTTGAGACGAATCAAGAGGGTTAGGCTTAAAAAGAGCAACCGACACAACGTCAATATGAGAATAGAGCAGGCTGGGGCCTGGATTGAGAGATTAGGGTTTGGGGCTTGGCCGAAACCCTAAATGGCTGAAAACTTGGCAAAATCGCGTGAGGGGCAAAATGGTCTTTTCACCTCACGAAATATTTTGGAAATATTATATTGGATATTAAATGTTTAGTATATGATTTAAATGTGATTTAAATCTTTATTATTGTTTTAGAAAAATAATAATATTTAATTTGGAATTAAATAGAATATATATATTATATATATATATATATATATGTATTTCGTTTTTAATATAGTATTAATTTCGAAAATTATAATTAAATATATATATTGGATATTATATTTAAATATACTAAATATAGAATAAATATTAATTTAATATTTAATTTAAATTTGAATTTTGAATTTGAATTTAAAAGAGAAAAACCAAGTAAGCAAATGAGACTTGGTATGAAAAGTGGGTGAGAATTTTTCTCCACCCAACTTACTATTTTCGGCCAACCCTAGTGGGTATAAATAGGTTTTTGATTTTTGAAATCAAAACTAAGTCATTTTGGAAAAAGAGAAAACCCTAGAGCCGTCAAATCTCTCTCGTCTCTCATCTCTCTCGCGCACTCTCTCCCTCTCTCTCTCGAGGCGCGCGCTGCCGCGTGTGAAGAGGAGACCCTGCTGCCCGAGCCTTGGCCTAGCCGTCTCAAGCAACGTTCGGTCATGACGTTGTGAAGGTGCCGGCGTGACGCTCTTGCCCAGTTCGTGCGCGTAAAGGTGCTAGGAGAGGGATACTACATCCCGGGGATTTGAAGGGTTCGAAGCTCGCCATCTTCTTGTCTTCGTCAAGGTATAATGGCTAAAACCCTTTCTTTCGTGTTCTTACGTTCTCGTGTTATTACCGAGCGGTCCAAAGGAAGGCGGGAATCCCTTAAAGTTTTAAAATTCCGCCGTTCAAGGAACGAGGGCCTCGGGCCCCTACGGGGATTCCCAACAAGGAGGTGTGTATCCAAGCTTGAACATATCCTTTATTAACTCTTCTTCAGTGGTCATGTCCTCATACTCAGGTTGGGAAGGAAATTTGAGGACGTGGCGTATGAGCTCGCGAGTGATCTGGACAGTATTAGTGTGGATCTGAGCCTCATAGTGGATACTTTGGTCTGGACCGATTTTCCTCTTTATTGTTCCCCAGAATTGTTGGAGATATACCATTGGTACTTTTGATGTTGCTGTGAAGGCCGGCCATAGATGATGGTTCTTCAGAACGTCCCCCATTATCTCATCAGGGCATTTGAAGGTATCCAGATCCACTTGGAAGTTGTTATCATTCATTGCCATCCATTTGTGCATTGGGTAGATTTGGTCGACATCTAGGTTCGCCATTTTTTTTTTAATCTGTTGATGGTAAATCATTAGTATATAAGTAGAGAAAGATGGTGTAATGGGGTGAAACCAGCATTCGGGTAGAACTTAGAAATATTTCAAAATACTTGTGTAGGTTTGTAGTGCAAAAATAGTATAAGTCCAGTTTTCGATAAATGCGTGGGAAGATTTGTGAACATTTTGCTAAGTTAAAGTTCTCGATGTAGTATGAGTTCGCGATGCGCTGGAAATAAAAATTCTAAGTTGAAGTTCGCGATGCGCTGACAGTTTTCGATAACCCGGAGTATTCGGTATTAGACATGATTAATCAGTTGGTTGTAGCCCGAACCCAGTATCGCAGCGATAGGGGTCCTAAGGGCAAGGAGGTGACGCTTGTTGCGACTACTCGGTCTAAGGGATCGAAAAAGAAGGCGAACAAGCACAGCGGGCCTAGGGGTAGAATCGCCAAGAAGGCGAAATCCAAGAAGGCTGTGTAGTCGGGCACGAAGCCGACGGACAAGTGCCTCCATTGCCAGTTGCTGGGTCACTGGAAGCACAACTGTCCTAAGCTGAAGGCGTCTTCTGACGCTTCAGGTAAGCAATTAGTTTTCGAAGCTAATTGTTCTGTGTATTCTACTTCATGGATACTAGACTCAGGGGCTAGCTTCCCATATTTGTGTTTTGAACCAGGGTCTGGAACGAAGTAGGAAGCTTCGAGCTGGTGAGGTCTCGATCAACGTTGGCAGCGGACATAGTGTTGCAGCGACGAACATTGGATCGAAGACTTTGCTTTTATCATCTTTGCATAATTTAGTACTTTCTGATGTTTTGGTTTTGCCCAAGGGGCTTAAGAACATTATTTCGATTCCTGTTTTGAGCAGACTTGGTTATGAATTTCGATTTATTGATAATGTTTGCCATATTTATTTTAGAAATGAAAACGTTGGAAATGCGACGTTAATAAATGGTTTATATTACGTCAACCTAAGAGATAAGGTGGAAACTGTAAATGCAATAACCAACTCGTCGACGGGGTCGAACGAACGATACATCTGGCACCTTCGACTAGGTCACGCTGGGGAAGCAAAGATTGACAAGATGGGAAAGGACGGCCTGATTCGCATAGCTAAGTCAGGTCCGATCCCAACTTGTCAGTCTTGCATCCTAGGCAAAATGACCAAATCACCCTTCACAGGGACTTTTACTAGGGCCGCAGAAGTGTTGGGTTTGATCCACACTGATGTATGTGGACCGTTCAGGGTGACGGCCCGAGGTAATTGCCGCTACTTCATTACGTTTACGGACGATCAGTCCCGCTACGGGACTGTCTATTTGATGAGACAAAAGTCTGAAGCTCTTGAAATGTTCAAAGAATATAAGGCGTTAGTGGAGAAGCAAACTGGCAAGGTCATTAAAGCCGTTCGATCAGATCGAGGCGGCGAGTATATGAGCCTTGAGTTCGATGCATTTTTCAGAGAAAATGGCATCGTTATACAGTTCTCACCTCCCGGTACGCCACAATTAAATGGCGTAGCCGAGCGAAGAAACCGAACACTTTTGGATATGATTCGGTCGATGATGAGTTACACAGATCTCCCCATTTCGTTATGGGGTTATGCTTTAGAAACATCAGCCTATATCCTTAACAGGATACCTACCCGCTCTGCCGACAGGATCCCTTACGAAGCTTGGCATAATCGTAAGGCAAGCCTGAATCACACTAGGATTTGGGGTTGCCCCGCCTTTGTGAAAAAGTTACAGGCAGACAAGTTAGAATCAAGGTCGATTATGGCCAGATTCGTCGGATAGCCCGAGGACTCAATGGGGTACTACTTTTACGTTCCAGACGAACACAGGGTGTTTGTCGCTTTACGCGCAACTTCAATGGAAGAAGAGTTCATTAGCGAAGGCGGTAAAGGACGTGAAATAACTCTTGGAGAGTTAAACGACGAATCAACTCCAGTTGTTACAGAGTCGTTAGACGACGTTCCAGAAAACCCGGCTCAGCCGCAATTGCGCAGGTCTAGTAGGATATCTCAAATGCCTGAGAGATATGGTATGGTACACGTCGAGCATGGAGATGCTGCGATTCAGGGATGCGTCGGGGACGATCCCGTCACCTACGACCAGGCAATTACCGGTACAGACTCCCTCAAGTGGCTTGAGGTTAGCAGGCCGAAATGGACTCTATGTATTCAAACCAGGTTTGAACACTTGTAGACCTACCCAATGGTTTCAGACCGATTGGGAACAAATGGATCTACAAGAAGAAGATTGGATCTGACGGACAGGTGGAAACGTACAAAGCTAGGCTTGTAGCGAAAGGGTATAGTCAAAAAGAGGGTATTGACTATGAGGAGACCTTTTCACCAGTCGCGATGATTAAGTCCATTCGCATGATGCTTGCGATAGCAGCATACTATGACTACGAGATCTGGCAGATGGACGTAAAGACCGCGTTCCTGAATGGATTCCTCCAGGAGGAGATCTATATGGAACAACCCAAAGGTTTTGCGTCAGATGCAGATGATCAGAAGGTATGCAAGCTGAATCGGTCCATTTATGGACTGAAACAAGCTTCAAGGAGTTGGAATCTTCGATTCGATGAAGTAGTTAAGAACTACGGATTCATAAAGAACGAAGATGAGCCGTGTGTTTACAAGAAGGCCAGTGGGAGCAAGGTGTCGTTTCTAGTATTGTACGTAGATGATATCCTTTTGATAGGAAACGACATTGGGATGCTTTCAGAGGTCAAAGCTTGGCTTTCGACCGAATTCTCTATGAAAGACCTGGGAGAAGCGACCTATATTCTAGGAATACGCCTTTTTAGAGATAGGGTGAAACGGTCAATTGGCTTATCTCAGGCCCTTTACTTAGATAAAGTCCTTAAAAGGTTTAAGATGGACGACTCTAAGAAAGGGTTCCTACCTATGAGGCATGGGATTCATCTCTCAAAGGCTATGTCTCCTCGCAACGAGGTACAAAGACAAGAGATGATTGGAGTCCCCTATGCTTCAGCTGTGGGTAGCCTGATGTACGCGATGCTTTGCACGCGACCAGACATAGCGTACGCTGTGAGCGTAGTGAGTAGGTTTCAGGTCAACCCTGGTAAGGAACACTGGGCGGCGGTAACGACAGTCCTGAAGTACCTTAGACGGACTAAGGACTTGATACGGATTTACGGCCCAGGAGAATTAGAGGTAGATGGTTATACGGATTCGGACTTCCAATCAGATGAGGATGACCGAAAGTCTACTGAGGCGGAGTATATAGCGGCTTCAGAAGCTGCCAAGGAGGGTGTTTGGATACGCAAGTTCTTAGAAGAACTGCAGGTGGTACCTAGCATAGTGGATCGCCCGTTACCATTGTGGTGCGACAATAGCGGAGCGATCGCACAAGCTAAGGAACCCCGTGCTCACAGTAAGTCCAAGCACATAGAGAGAAAATACCACGTGTTACGTGGGTTCGTTGAGAATGGCTCTATAGCCGTGCAGAAGATCGCCTCAGCAGAAAATGTGGCGGACCCGTTCACGAAGCCACTGTTTCAGGCAGTGCTAGATCGTCACCTCGATAAAATGGGGTTGAGATACTATAGCGCGTGGCATTACTGCAAGTGGGAGATTGTTGAGGTTTATGCCCTAGATGCCGTACGAGGATTAGATAGTACGAGGGCATTAGTGTAATTTTGATGTGTTTAACATTTGTAATTGAATTATTTGATAATGAAATTATTATTGTTTGTTTATTGTCGAAATTAGCATGACAAACAATACAAAGGCAGATTATTATTTCATCTAAATAAATTAACCTTGCAGTCGGGTAATAAGACGAATTAATAAAACCCCAATATTTACAGTTCAGTTACTGATTCTGTGGGGACAGAGAGGGGGCACCAGTAAGCTGACATACTGTAATATTAAATTAAGTCCACAAGTCTTAGTCTCCAGTAGGGTGACTGGATTGACGAGTACGACTTGTTTGTCGACGGATCCAAAGTGGTTGTGCCAATCATTCACTTGGGAAGTGGGAGCTCGTGACATTGATACAAGACGAATCAGGGGATTGTCTGTATTTGGACACTGACTCGTAATCGAACGATCACACGCTGGTAAAGTCGCTGATCGATCGATTGACTATAGTAGTCTACGTGAACCTTAGATCGAAAGGGTTTAACCCGGGGTTGGTCTTAAGGTCTTGATTTGTCACTAGTTTGCTAGGCCCAAATTGCATGAAGCATGGGTCAGCGGCGAAATGCGGTCTTGACTTTTCGACGTGATTGCCGGTTATACCGCTGAGCGGAATTTTCGGCCTTGATTAAATTCAGGGTTAACGTCCTATGCAGTTTCGATGTGCGGGAATTTACCTAAGCCTCTGGCCAGAGCATATAACTGACTCACGAGTGTCGTGGAGGGCAGTTTTGGTAAATGTCACCGACACGAACATCATAGAGTCGAGTCCTGTAAGTTCGACTACGCGTGACTTTCACTCGACCGGGACAAACGTAAAGGGTTTGTAAATCCCTTTTCATCTAATATAATGCAAGCAACAAAGAAAGCAACCTAAAATGATTTTAGCTTGAGAGTGTTTAGGTTAGCTTATTCAAGGAGGCACAATACTTGCAAAAGGAACTATTTGAAACTAGGGCTTGGTGGGTCTTTATATACCACATTAGTTGGTATATTAAAGCCCATCAAGCCCAAAACCCATTTAGCCCAAACAACTAATACTTATAATAAAGTAAATTACAAACCCAAATAACATCTAAACCAAAGACCTAAATACACTAAAGACGGAAGCATCTAAGATATAAAGAACACAATAAATGATCCTAACAATCTCCCCCTTTGTGTTCTTTTTAAGTCTTCTGCTTGGATGCTCCGACCTTGGGGTCCACCGTCTTGTACGTAGAGCTTCGAAGTCCGAGCTTGACTTCGTAGTTACGTAACCACCTTCGAAGAGCCAGTCTTTCATCGATCTTCCCTCGAAGTAATCTGAACTTCATCTGGCTATCGAGGTCTTCTTCTTCCATCTCCTGGATAATCCTTGTCAACTTTCTTGAAATAATTAGAAGAGTCCCGTCGGAGAACTTTGGGATCTCCGAGGTCTTCATCAATCTCTTCTCACCTTTGTAGTTGACGTAGACTATCGAGGGGTCCTCACCTTCAAAGACGTTTCCTTCAGAGATGTTGGGGTCATCCGGGACTTCGAAGTTAGGCTTTGTGAGGTTCACTTTCTTCATATTGCTTTCCAGTGCCATCTGAAGGTCGTGGGAAGCATTATAGTTGATCTGGCGCAACATGAACCTTTTGAGTGTAGCAAGGCCTATCTTCAAAGCAGGGTCCTTTTTCAGCTGTCCTA
The DNA here is from genome assembly GCA_028392965.1 of Lindernia subracemosa. Taxonomy (NCBI): domain Eukaryota; kingdom Viridiplantae; phylum Streptophyta; class Magnoliopsida; order Lamiales; family Linderniaceae; genus Vandellia; species Vandellia subracemosa. The sequence continues at coordinate 913,343 of JAQPCC010000060.1, forward strand.
GATACCTGTACGTCGAGAATATTCTCTCGACATCAGGGTGTCTAATGTAGATTAGGTCCGCTTCGCTGATGTCTTCAACCTTCCCGTCCTCCCTTTCAACTTTGTAAACTGGATAGGGAATTTGGTTGAAGTACTCGACTCTGACTCCCGTCACCCTTTTGATCAGTTTCTTCCTTGATTCGTCTTTTCGAAGGCGATCCAGATTGTCGCCTCGTCCTCTGAAACTCATCATCATTCGCAGACTTAGGACATAGAATCTTGCCCTTCGTCCCGTCAGATGAGTCATCCCACTCAGCTCCAGTTCATCAGGCTTGGTGATACGCTCGGGTTTCCTCCATATTCGTTTCCGAAACTCTTCCTGGTAAGGTGCCACGATTTTGGCATTTTCCCACGGGAGCTCCGGAATCTTCGGGGTTTCTCTTGGCGGAGGGTTGTACATGTCGTACCATCGGTTGGCGTGCTCCAAGAGAACAGGAAGTTCGGGGATTTCTGCTTCGTAGTCCTCCCCTTCTTCCAGCTCCTTGTCTTCTATTCTGACAAGTTCAACCTCTGCATTCCTTAGGAGCTGTCGAGCGTTATCAAACATAGCCTTTGAGAACTGTTCTGTAACCGGTCTTTTGAGCCATCCTTCGTTCATAATGTACGCCTCCACTTCAGTGTGTGGTTGGAGGTAATCTTCGAGGTTGAATGGCTCTAAGTCCGGTTGTGTAGCAATGTAGGGCGAAAGAGGTGGGCTTCGGCTTTTTCTGGCTTCGTGGGTGGTGGAAGGAGGATTTGGGGTGGTGGTTCTTTGGACTGTATGTGTAGGGATTTCCGAGGTCGACGTTGCTTCGCCAAGGAAGAGTGTCTGGTTCGGCCCTGGCGCCGCTTGTCTTCCTCGAGAACCTCTTCGTGTTGGTTGTTGGGTTTGTGTTGTAGGGCCTGCTGCTGATCTGCCCTGTGATGGTGTGCTTCGTCGTACAGATGCTCCGGAGGAGGATAGGCGTTGACGCTTCTCCCCCTCACGGCGATCCTGGTCGTCAGGATCGTCGTGCCGTCTTCGGATTGTTGAGGTGTCGTCTCGGCACGTATCTGTCGACGGTATGTTTTGTTGCGCGAGCAGCATTTTTTGGACCGTCACGAGCGCGGGGTGCTTCGGGTCCACTCCTATGAGACGGGCAGTGAAGATGTCCCATAGGTCGAGCAGTGGCATGGTGTGGGGGTTCGGATGAGGAGGTGGGGGTAGTGGGGAACGTGACGGGGTTTCATCGACAACTGGAGCTTTGCCTCTGTCCGGTGCAGCAGTCGTAATGAGTGACTGCATGCGCGGGACAGCCACTTGCTCGAGAAATTCGGCAAGTCTCCGTTCAAGGTATGTCGCCGTCACGTACGGGGAATCACCGCCGGAGCCACGAAGGCCTTCCGTTTGCACCCCCGAAGTGGTGGGGTGGCCAGTTTCGCGGGAAATCAATGGGACTTCGAGCGGCACTGGACTTCCGACCTGTCCTTGCGGTTCCTCACGAAGAAGGACCGCTCCGGTCGTTAGGGCCACGTCACACAGACGGGCGAAGGTGGAGCTCTCACCGGGGCCACTTAGGCGTCCCGTTGGCACGCGTCCGATCGTGATGTTCGGACGGTGGCCCTCTGACGAGGACGATGTGGGGTCGTCGTCATCGGGACTTCCGTCCAATCCTAGAAGCGCCTCAATCATGTGCGCATCTATGGACGTTGTGGCCTGTTCGGTGACAGGCGGAGGACGTGATGGTTGAGGGTCGGGGATTTTTGAGACGACCGGTTGTTGGGAACCGGCCGAATGGCTAAGGCTCGTGGTGTGCGCCGTTGGGTCGATGTCGGCGTCTTCTATCCTAAGGGGTGACCCGGCTTGTAGTGGAGTGGGGATTGGAGGAATACGACGACGTCTATGGATAAGCGTGCTGTCATCGTCGTCGTCAGAGGAGTCGTCGCTCATTTGTTGGCGTTGAGGAGCGGGCGACGGCTGCCTCGTGGAGGGTGGTGGTGACGGTGGGCGGAGTATGGGCATCCCGTCTTCGCCGTCCGAGTCGGAGACGTCGCTCAACATTTGTCGTTGAAGAGCACGCGACGTCGGCGGGATCGGCGATGTGCGGCTGACAGGAGATGGTGGTGGGATGGGTGTGATAAGTGGTGGTGAGGGCTGTCGAACGGGTATTTGTTGTTCGACAGGTGTTGGTAGTGTGGATGATTGGGTAATTGATGGAATGGCTGGTTGGTGAGTGTATGACTGAGGAATGGATGAGGAAGCTGCCTCCGGCCCGGTTCTAGGACCTTCATCGGCAGAGTGGGAGGCCCCGGGGTTAGGTTCGAGGGGGTTTTCTCGAACCATGGGGGCGTATACATTGTACTGGCGGCAGTAGTCTTCTATCATGTGCTGCTCCGCCAGTGACAAGAGGGATGAAGGGATGGGCATCGGCCGCCGTGCGTATTTCTCATCGACCTTCCCCTTCTGAAGGTACCTGAGCTTTGGCGGGGTGACATATTCGTCGGCGGGCCGGGTTGGTATCCCAGGCAGTGATTGCATAAAGTGGTGGATCATTAGCCCGAACCACCTGGAATATGGCAGGTACTGCGTCTTCTTGCCCTTCGTTCGCTGCATCATTTGGTCGTCGAGGTCCATCATGATGAGCTTGGCATAATCTACGTTTTTGTTGAAGGCAATGCCGTGGAAGATCCGCAGTATTGTGATGTTGCACCTGTCGTGCCCTGAGTGCTTTGGTGAGAAGCACTTATTGACAAGCGCAAAAAGTGTCCGCCATGGATGCGGGATCATGGATTGTTGGATCTGAGAGAGGACTTTGACGGGCGTGAAGTAGCCCATTCTTTGAATGTCCTCGAGAAGCTCATCCTCAGAAGCCTCATACTCATTCTCCGGTCGGCTGGGCAGGCGGAGAACATGGCGGATTAATTCGCGGGTGACCTCGACCGTCTGGCCCGCGAGTTTTGCTTCGTAGTAAAAGCTATTGTCTGGTGCCACCTTCGTCTGCAGCGTCCCCCAAAATTGTTGAAGGTAAACGGAGGGGACTGGTACAGCGGCCGAGAAGGCGTACCAGAGGTGATGGTGTCTCAATATCGCAGGAATAATGGGTTCCTTCCCTTTGAAGACTTCCAAGTCGAGTTGGAAGTTATTGTCCTTCGGAATGACCCATTTGGACGTTGGGTAAATCAGATCTGTTGGTGTCGTATTCATATTTTTTTGAGTGGGGCGACTCTTTTTTTTTGTTTTTTTTTTTTTGTTTGCCCTCTTCTTTTTTTTTTGTTCCGAACACCTGGATTCGTTAAACCTGCGATGATAGAGTAACCATTAGTTTATACAGTAATAAGAAGCAGAAGGTAACATGATTTGAATAGCTGAAAACAAGTTAGAGTTCAAAATTGTTCAAGTGTTTTGGGCTTTAAAAATTTAATGTTTGATTTTGGGCCCAAAAACAGTTTCAGCCCATTTAAATCATGAGTTTGATACTTAGAAAATTTCTTAAGTGGAGAGTTCGCGCATTAGTTAAAAATTTTCTAAGTCTTTATGTCGCGAAGTGAAAAGTGAGAGTGCGTTAAGAAAATTCTAAGTAAAGGTTCGCGAAACAGATGATAAAAACAATTAAGTGTGGATCGCGATATGAGAGTTTGGTAAGTTCGCTAAAAGCTTTACGAATCCTAGTTTCGCGAATGTTAGAAAGGGTTCGAGAACTGAAATACTTTGCGAATTGAGATTGTGTTCTCGAATTGAAGTGAAATTGAGTTCGCGAAACATGAAGGGATTCGCGAAAGACCATGGGGTTCGCGATCTGGAAGTTTGCGAATTGAGAAAAAGTTCGCGATTTTAAAATGATTACGAATTTAGAGTGGTTCGCGAACTTGAGAGTTTGGCGAATTTGAAAGAGGTTCGCGATTTTGAGTTTTGCGAATGCGGAACAAGTTCGCGAACTTTGAAGAGTTCGCGAATCATGGAGAACTTCGTGGGCTAAGACAAATGTGCGAAAAACAGGTTGGAGACTTCGAAAGTCGCGCTTTAAAGATCAAAAAGGGCTGAGTTCGCGAATCATGAAGATTCATCGTGTTCATCATCCGCGAAGTGCAGAAAGTTCCAGATTCGCCAAAATCATCATCAGATAGGTATAGAACTGCTTGAAAATGAAGATTCAACGTTATTCTTACCACAGCAACGCACGAGAGAAGAAGATTTGGAAGCTAAGGAGCAGGTTTCGTCGTGATTTGAGTGGCTTTATCTTGCGGATGAACAGTAGATCGAGAGAATTTTGAACAGTGTAAACCCTAATTTTGAATTGACGGCGACTGTTTCTTCGTGAAACTTAGGGTTTTAAGAGGGAAGAAGTTCGCGGGCTCAAAAAGGTTTGGGCCTCGTAAGAAAGATGGGCCCGTTTGAGGTTCGCGAAGCGTGCGTGAGTTCGCGAAGTAGCATTGAGTACGCGAAACATTGATAATTCGCGAATCACCCTAAATTCACGAATCAAAATGAAGTGGAAAAAACTGGGCCGAAAAATGAGAAAAGAAGGCCCAATACTGGTTTTTGAATTTTGCGAATTGGCTCAAATGCTTTAGTGATTGTGGGCTCAATTTTTAACTTAGACTCCCCCTCAAAATATGCACTCTTAGAAAATACATTTCAAGTTAAGATATAACAAGAAGACTAAAAATTACTCCCCCTAAATTTTTGGAATGGTGATCATCTTTTAAACTTTATAAAAGGTTGAAATAGGCAAAAATCACGTTATGCTTCCCGATTCAACATGCCTAACTTTGAAACGAGAAACATGAAACGTTTTTCATCCAAAGCCTTTGTGAAAAGATCGGCAAGTTGAACTTCGGTGTTGACGAAGTACATTGTGATTGTGCCTTTTTCGACATGATCTTTTATAAAGTGATATCGAAGGTCTATATGTTTAGTGCGGGAATGATGGACGGGATTACAGGTAATGGCAATAGCGCTCTTCGAGTCGCTGTAAATTGGAATGTTATTGAAAACAAACCCGTAATCCTGCAATTGCGTTCGCAACCACAGGATTTGAGAGCAGCAACTGGCCGCAGCAACGTACTCTGCTTCGGCGGTTGACGTGGACACACAGTTTTGTTTCTTAGACGACCAACTTACTAGTTTGTCACCTAGGAACTGTATTCCACCCGAGGTGCTCTTCCTGTCCATCCTACAACCTGCAAAATCGGCATCCGTAAAGCCAAGTAATTGAAAGTTAGAGTTCTTGGGATACCAGAGTCCGAGTGTCGGTGTTCCCTTGAGATAGCGTAAGATCCTCTTCACTGCAAGCATGTGCGACTCCTTCGGATCGGCTTGAAAGCGCGCACACAGGCAGGTGGAGAAGACTATATCAGGCCGACTTGCTGTCAGATACAGAAGCGATCCTATCATTCCTCTGTATGTAGACGGGTTGACTGATTTGCCCGATGGATCTGAGGCTAATTTGCATGAAGTCGACATCGGGGTGCTTTTAGATGGGGAATTTTCCATGTTGTACTTCTTAAGTATGTCTTGAATATACTTCGATTGACTGATGAAGATTCCTTCTGGGAGTTGCTTGACTTGCAGTCCAAGGAAGAAGTTGAGCTCTCCCATCATGCTCATTTCGAACTTTGTCTTCATCAGTTCCCCGAACTCCTTGCACAACATGGGGTTTGTGGATCCAAAAATAATGTCGTCAACGTAAATCTGAATAAGTAGAATTTCAGACTTGCGTCGCTTGATGAAGAGGGTGGTGTCGATTTGCCCTTTAGTGAAGCCTGACTCGATCAGAAAGTCAGATAGCACCTCGTACCATGCTCGGGGTGCTTGCTTAAGTCCGTAAAGTGCCTTCTCGAGGAAGTACACATAGTCAGGGTGGACTTGGCTTACGAATCCTTCAGGCTGTGCCACGTAGACTTCTTCTTTCAAGACGCCGTTGAGGAAGGCTGTCTTGACGTCCATCTGATACACCGTGAAGTCTTTGTGGGCTGCGAAGGCTAGGAAAATCCGAATTGCTTCGATTCGCGCTACGGGTGCGAAGGTCTCGTCGTAGTCGATTCCCTCTTGCTGGTTGTAGCCCTTCGCGACTAGCCTTGCCTTGTTGCGAATTACGACACCGTCTTCATCTTTCTTATTCTTGAATACCCACTTCGTACCGATAATCGTCTTTCCTTGAGGTCTCGGTACGAGTTTCCACACTTTCAGTCTTTCGAACTGATGGATTTCCTCTTGCATTGCGTTTACCCAGTCTGGGTCTTTTAGCGCGTCTCCAACTTTGCTCGGCTCAGCCTGGCTGAGAAAGCAGGCATATAGATTTTCATTTATTGTTGATGATCTTGTACTAACTCCTTGGTCTGGATTTCCAATAATTTGAGACATCGGATGGGCTCGAGTCCACTTCCTTTGATGAGGGAGAGGTTGTTCTTGCTCGTCCTGTGCGGGTTCTTCACCTGTTGTCTCGGGAGTGCTGGAAATTTCGATCGGGGAGTGAGGCTCTATGTCTGGGGAAATGTCTTCATCGTCTTCTTCAGTTGAGGCTTCAGGGGAAATAGTGACTTCTATATGTGACGTTGAGGGAGATGCATCAGCTTCGTGTTGGCCTACGGGAGAGGCTGGTGCGTCACTATTTTGGGGTTGGTGAGGAGGTTGAGCTGATCGACGATCGTGGATGGCTAGATCTTCGAAAAGCAGCTCCCATGCGTCGTCGCTCTTGTGGGATGTCGATGCTACCTCCTCGAATGTAGGACTGGGCTGATCGTCTGTCAGCACTCTAATTAGTCCCGGTTCTGGCCTGATTTGGACAGAAGCGTTCGGTTGTAGTACGGGTCCTGAACTGATGTATTCAGAAGCCACAAGCGCTTCGTCGAAAGTAACATTTATGCTTTCCATAACAGTCCTTCTATCTTTGAGATAGACTCTATAGGCCTTCGAAGTAGCCGAATATCCAATGAACACTCCTTCGATGGCCTTCGGGTCGAGCTTCCCTCGATCAACTCGGTCATTAGCTACAAAGCACTTGCAGCCGAAAATCCGTAGATATTTGATGTTTGGGACCCTTTGGTTGATTAGCTCGTACGGAGTCTTCCCAAATCTCTTGTGAATGCTCGTTCGGTTTTGCGTGTAACACGCCGTGTTTACTGCCTCGGCCCATAGAAAGTGTGGAAGTCCTGATTGAATTAGCATTGTCCGGGCTGCTTCGATAAGGGTCCGGTTCTTCCTTTCCACTACTCCATTTTGTTGAGGGGTTTTTGCGGCCGAGAACTGCTGAGAGATTCCTAACGAGGTGTAGAAGTCACTGAGGACCTTGTTCTTGAACTCAGTGCCATTATCTGTGCGGACCACTTGGATGTTGCTCTCAAGCAGGTTCTGAGTCGTCTTCACAAAAGAGATGATGATTTCAGGGGTCTCGTCCTTCGTTTTAAGATATCTCGTCCATGTGTACCTCGAGTAGTCATCTACAATGACTAATACGTATTTTCTTCCATTTATGCTTTGTATCCTCATTGGCCCGCATAAATCCATGTGTAGCAGCTCCAGTGGGCGAGAGGTCGAGGCCACGTGTTTTGATGAATGAGATGCCTTCTTCATCTTTCCCATTTCGCACGCCGAACATAGATGCTCTTTGTGGTACTTCAATGCTGGGAGTCCTGTGACTAGCTTATCTTTGTAAAGTTTATTCAGCGTTTTGAAGTTGATATGGGACATCCGTCTGTGCCAAAGGTCATTTTGCTGGTGTGATGCCTTTGTCATCAGACAGATGGCGGATGAAGGTCGAAGGGTCTTCAGATTGATTGTGTAGAGATTTGTCTTCCTCGTGCCTGTGAGGAGTTCCCTACCCTGCTCGTTGCTGATGGTGCAGTCGTCAGACTGGAAGGTGACCGTCAGCCTTCTATCGCAGAACTGGCCAATGCTGAAGAGGTTGTGTCCAAGTCCTTCGACGAGCGAGACATCCCTGATTGTGAGGTTGTCATGGATGAGGTCTCCGTGTCCTATGATCGGAGCCGCGTGATTATTTCCGAAGCGCACGTTACCGCCAAAGCGGGCTTTGTAGTTGCTCAGCAGCTCTTTTCTCCCTGTCATGTGTGTGGAGCAACCTGAATCGAGATACCACACATGACAGATCTGCAAAAATAATCAAGAGAGGTCAGTAACCCGATAACGGTCGGGTTCCCCTTGGTTATTTTCGACACGCAAGCATAGATGAAATAGAGAATCAGCTAAGTAGTCTACTATGCTTGGACTTGTTTTGGGAACCCAAATCTGGCGTGTGCCTGATTTGGTCGTGATGGATTCGAGTTCCCTTTTTGTGACCCAAATTTGTTTCGTTTTGAGCGGTTGCGTTTTGATTTTGGGCACGTAATGCTTGGGCTTGGTTTTCTTCTCGTTTTTGCGAGATACTTGATCTGGCTTTTTCTCGAGCCTTGAAGCATTTTGTGGTCTCGCCTTTGGTTGGGGATTTGAGCTTGCGACCTTCTTGGCTTTTACTTCGGGGAAGTGTGCAAAGAGAGGGTTAGTTCGCGAGTTAGGTATAGAAATCAGAGTTCGCGACTTTGATGTGTGCCTTTTAGTTTGCGAGTCTAGTGTGTGTGTGTGGGTTTGCGAAATAAGTTGCCTGCTAAGTTTCGGGTCAGAAATCCTTTTAGACTTAGAAATAAAACTAGCAGCATTTTTCAACACATTAACACACTCAAGACGATTCTTACAAAACAAAAAGGGAGACATTTTAGTTTTCGTTTTCATTTGCTCCTTTTTGTGAACAGCAACGTCTCCTTTTGTCTCGTCTTGTCTTGCCCTCCACTTCACGCTCTTTTCCCAAGATGCTTTTCCTGTCGATGCAGAAGAGGTCTTGTTAGTGATCTTCGTTGTGCGACCTATAACCGGCTTATTTAATTCTTTATTCTTGAAGAGTTTTGTGTGTGACGTTGTCAAAATGAAAGGAGTATGTGTAGGGATCGTGTGGGGTCTAGTGCTTATTTGATCCTTAAATGATGAAATTACTGCGAGTAAAATATCTTTCTCTAGTTGAGAGAGTTGCTCGAGTGATTCCATCGATGCTCGTAATTTGAAATTTTCTTTATGCGAAAAAGGGATGTAAGCTCTAGGCAACGTTCCCATATGCTTCGAATTCTTCGGTGCTTCTTCAACGACCTTTTGAGAGGGCGGTGCACTAGCCTGGAGACAGTTATCAATCGAGGGTTTTTCCTTTGTCTTGTAACTTTCGTTCAGGCTAAGGTAATCGAACGGTTTTTCGGCCCGATCGCTCCCTTCTCCTGTCGTTGGTTCGCTTTTTGACGACTGAAAGAAGCGTATGAGCGATAGATCCAGATAACTATCATCGTAGCGAATGGGAGTTTTCTTGGCTTCAGGTATGATGGTCTTAACGAAGCCTAACCCCCCTCGTGGATTGTAGAACCTAGTATCTTTGGGCTGACTAAGAAACATGGTTCGTTCTAATACCAGTTCTGATAGCCCTCGTTTCGTGATAATGTCTTCTAGGCTCTTTATCTTCGCATATAGCCCAGCGCGTTCGCTATTCATCAGATTATACTCGCTAGTTTTATTTATTCGCTCATTCTCACTCTTCCTATAATTCGCCGTCAACTCTTCAAGTCTTTTATTTAGTTTAATAATTTCCTCATCTCGACTAGCTACCCTAAGATTTGCAGCTTCTAATCGACAATTCAGGGAACCAATATCGCTTAGTCGATTAATGAGGGATGCACGGTTGTTAGCTAATTGGGCTTCTAGTTCTGTAATTCTAGAATTATTGCTAGAAGCTTCGTTTTTATTGCATTCTAAGATCGCTATCCTATTTGTCAGTTCACTAACTTTATCCTTAGATTTTCCTAAGTCTTGTTCTGTCATACTTAAGCTATTTTCTAACCTTTCTACCTCTTCTAGTGTCATGGTTAGGATAGCTTGAGTTTTTACTAATTTCTTTTCTAAAGACCTAGTATTTTTACGTTCTTTACTTAGGACCTCTATTTTATTTTGTAATTTTAAAAGCATACTATCGTTGAAAGAGTATACCTCCTCGCCGTTGCACGGTTCATCTACTTCATTCGTGCTGGTACTGGTGCTAGCTTCCGGCTGCTCCTCCTCGTCTGATCCGTCTCCATCCAGCCGTGCCATCAGGGCAAGGTTCTCGGGCTCACTTTCCGTGGAGTCCTCGAGCCAGTGGTCCTGCTCGGCCACTAGTGCTTTGCCTTGATTCTTCTGCCTGATCAACTGCAGCTTCCTGAGATAATACTCTTCGTCCTTCTTTTTCTTCGGAAGGGGACAGTCATTGGCAAAGTGCCCTGGTTTGCCACAGTTGTAGCATTTTCTTGGTTCGGCTGGGGCCTTGGTTTCAGCTGGCTGAAATGGTCGGGTCTGAGGATTGGGTCCTGACGAGATCCTTTGTCTGTTGGACGAGGATGATGATTTCTTGAAGAACTTTTTGTTCATCATCTTCGTTACCAGAGCCAAGTGCTTCTGGAGCTCCTTCATCTCCGGATCGGAGTCCGAGCCTGAGTCATCTTCGGAGGTGGAGGGGCTCGGGATCTTGACGGTTTTGCCTTTACTCAGCTTTGCGCTCTTCTTATCCGTCACTAAGGCTAGTGAGTCGGCCACAGCCTTATTCTTCTGCTCCTCCACCCCCTCGTTTACGTCATCTGAATGCTGTTCGAGGCTCTCGTAGATGCTGTGGATGTCAATTTCATCGAGGTCCTTGTTCTGCCTGAAATTTGTGGCAATCTTCTTCCACTCAGGCTGTAATGATGTAAGGAATCTTACATTTAGCTCCAAGTTGGACTTCATGATGCTGATCTTCCGCAGTTCATTGGTTTGGATCATAAACCTACGATAGGTTTCACCAATTGGCTCGCCCTGTCGAGCCTTGAAGGAGTCGTAAGCCGCCAATGTGTTGGCTTTCTTGGCTCTTAAGCCGATATCAGTGCCCTGCATCAACTTAGAGATCTCGTCGAACATTTCCTTGGCAGTCTGGAAGCTATCTACCTGAATGTAGATTTCATTTGGCATGGCTTGTAGGAGGTAGGTCTTGGCCATGAGGTCTGCCCTAATGCTTCGTCTTTCCAGATCAGTGTAGTCGGCTGGAGACTTGGGTACTATCTGTGGAAGGACGGGAGGAGTCACGGTGTTGTCCCCGGGGAGTGTGGTCGTAAATGTTTCGGGGCCGCTTTGGAGTGATCTGATCATTTCCTCTCCGTTTTCTTTGATCTCCAGGAAGTTAAGGAATCTGTTCTTCCAGATAGAGAACTCGCCTCTTCGCAGCACTGGTGGTCTGACGTCGCTTCCCATGGCGAGTGTGTCCATTCTATATTAGATGTGGGTGATCTTTAAACGTGTGTGGAACTTTGAAGTGTTGAAACTTGAAGTTAGTGAGGTTCGCGAACTGGAGCTGGATTCGTGAAATCGAAGGGTTCGCGAACTTGAGCTGGATTCGTGAAATCGAAGGGTTCGCGAAATGGCTGGTTCGCGAATTGAAGATCGGTTCGTGATCTACTTTGGCGAAGTGAGATCACGGGTTGGCAAATTGATTCGCGAAGCTGAACTGACGGTTGGCGAATCGAAAGATCGCGGATGAAGCGGGGTTCGTGAAGTGGCCTGAGCTTCGTGATCCTTGTTCGCGTGTTGAGGTTCGCGGATGTAGCGGAACACTTCGCGAATTGAAGTTCGCGAGAGTGGCGGTTCGCAAAGCAGGGAGGTTCGCGAATTCTTTGTCTGTTCCGCGAATGATGAACAGGATGAAGATCTTCAAGCTGAAACCCAGAAAAATCCGAAAATCTTGCTGTAAATGCCCAAAATCTGCCCAGAAATGCTGTTTTTGCTGGAATAAGTTCCCCAATACCAGAAAATGGCCGAGAAACCCCAAAACCAGCTCAGAAAAGGCAGAAAAACAGCCAAAGTAGTTCAAAAACAGCCCAAGAAAAGTGACGAAAAAAGCTCAAAAACTCCAAAAATGGCTTCAAGTTCCCTCACGCTTGCTCTGATACCACTTGTAAATCCCTTTTCATCTAATATAATGCAAGCAACAAAGAAAGCAACCTAGAATGATTTTAGCTTGAGAGTGTTTAGGTTAGCTTGTTCAAGGAGGCACAATACTTGCAAAAGGAACTATTTGAAACTAGGGCTTGGTGGGTCTTTATATACCACATTAGTTGGTATATTAAAGCCCATCAAGCCCAAAACCCATTTAGCCCAAACAACTAATACTTATAATAAAGTAAATTACAAACCCAAATAACATCTAAACCAAAGACCTAAATACACTAAAGACGGAAGCATCTAAGATATAAAGAACACAATAAATGATCCTAACAGGGTTTATACGTAGTACGATAATCTATAGTCGGTTCGTGAATAATACCTATTCGTACTCAACTCGGGATCGGTTCGGTACCACGGGGCTGGCTAGGTGAATACCAAACTCCTGAATTCCTCCCAGAGCCGGTTGAGACGAACCAAGAGGGTTGGGCTTAAAAAGGGCAACCAACACAACGTCAATATGAGAATAGAGAAGGCTGGGGCCTGGATTGAGAGATTAGGGTTTGGGGCTTGGCCGAAACCCTAAATGGCTGAAAACTTGGTAAAATCGCGTGAGGGGAAAAATGGTCTTTTCACCTCACGAAATATTTTGGAAATATTATATTGGATATTAAATGTTTAGTATATGATTTAAATGTGATTTAAATCTTTATTATTGTTTTAGAAAAATAATAATATTTAATTTGGAATTAAATAGAATATATATATTATATATATATATATATGTATTTCGTTTTTAATATAGTATTAATTTCGAAAATTATAATTAAATATATATATTGGATATTATATTTAAATATACTAAATATAGAATAAATATTAATTTAATATTTAATTTAAATTTGAATTTTGAATTTGAATTTAAAAGACAAAAACCAAGTAAGCAAATGAGACTTGGTATGAAAAGTGGGTGAGAATTTTTCTCCACCCAACTTACTATTTTCGGGCAACCCTAGTGGGTATAAATAGGTTTTTGATTTTTGAAATCAAAACTAAGTCATTTTGGAAAAAGAGAAAACCCTAGAGCCGTCAAATCTCTCTCGTCTCTCATCTCTCTCGCGCACTCTCTCCCTCTCTCTCTCGAGGCGCGCGCTGCCGCGTGTGAAGAGGAGACCCTGCTGCCCGAGCCTTGGCCTAGCCGTCTCAAGCAACGTTCGGTCATGACGTTGTGAAGGTGCCGGCGTGACGCTCTTGCCCAGTTCGTGCGCGTAAAGGTGCTAGGAGAGGGATACTACATCCCGGGGATTTGAAGGGTTCGAAGCTCGCCATCTTCTTGTCTTCGTCAAGGTATAATGGCTAAAACCCTTTCTTTCGTGTTCTTACGTTCTCGTGTTATTACCGAGCGGTCCAAAGGAAGGCGGGAATCCCTTAAAGTTTTAAAATTCCGCCGTTCAAGGAACGAGGGCCTCGGGCCCCTACGGGGATTCCCAACAAGGAGGTGTGTATCCAAGCTTGAACATATCCTTTATTAACTCTTCTTCAGTGGTCATGTCCTCATACTCAGGTTGGGAAGGAAATTTGAGGACGTGGCGTATGAGCTCGCGAGTGATCTGGACAGTATTAGTGTGGATCTGAGCCTCATAGTGGATACTTTGGTCTGGACCGATTTTCCTCTTTATTGTTCCCCAGAATTGTTGGAGATATACCATTGGTACTTTTGATGTTGCTGTGAAGGCCGGCCATAGATGATGGTTCTTCAGAACGTCCCCCATTATCTCATCAGGGCATTTGAAGGTATCCAGATCCACTTGGAAGTTGTTATCATTCATTGCCATCCATTTGTGCATTGGGTAGATTTGGTCGACATCTAGGTTCGCCATTTTTTTTTAATCTGTTGATGGTAAATCATTAGTATATAAGTAGAGAAAGATGGTGTAATGGGGTGAAACCAGCATTCGGGTAGAACTTAGAAATATTTCAAAATACTTGTGTAGGTTTGTAGTGCAAAAATAGTATAAGTCCAGTTTTCGATAAATGCATGGGAAGATTTGTGAACATTTTGCTAAGTTAAAGTTCTCGATGTAGTATGAGTTCGCGATGCGCTGGAAATAAAAATTCTAAGTTGAAGTTCGCGATGCGCTGACAGTTTTCGATAACCCGGAGTATTCGGTATTAGACATGATTAATCAGTTGGTTGTAGCCCGAACCCAGTATCGCAGCGATAGGGGTCCTAAGGGCAAGGAGGTGACGCTTGTTGCGACTACTCGGTCTAAGGGATCGAAAAAGAAGGCGAACAAGCACAGCGGGCCTAGGGGTAGAATCGCCAAGAAGGCGAAATCCAAGAAGGCTGTGTAGTCGGGCACGAAGCCGACGGACAAGTGCCTCCATTGCCAGTTGCTGGGTCACTGGAAGCACAACTGTCCTAAGCTGAAGGCGTCTTCTGACGCTTCAGGTAAGCAATTAGTTTTCGAAGCTAATTGTTCTGTGTATTCTACTTCATGGATACTAGACTCAGGGGCTAGCTTCCCATATTTGTGTTTTGAACCAGGGTCTGGAACGAAGTAGGAAGCTTCGAGCTGGTGAGGTCTCGATCAACGTTGGCAGCGGACATAGTGTTGCAGCGACGAACATTGGATCGAAGACTTTGCTTTTATCATCTTTGCATAATTTAGTACTTTCTGATGTTTTGGTTTTGCCCAAGGGGCTTAAGAACATTATTTCGATTCCTGTTTTGAGCAGACTTGGTTATGAATTTCGATTTATTGATAATGTTTGCCATATTTATTTTAGAAATGAAAACGTTGGAAATGCGACGTTAATAAATGGTTTATATTACGTCAACCTAAGAGATAAGGTGGAAACTGTAAATGCAATAACCAACTCGTCGACGGGGTCGAACGAACGATACATCTGGCACCTTCGACTAGGTCATGCTGGGGAAGCAAAGATTGACAAGATGGGAAAGGACGGCCTGATTCGCATAGCTAAGTCAGGTCCGATCCCAACTTGTCAGTCTTGCATCCTAGGCAAAATGACCAAATCACCCTTCACAGGGACTTTTACTAGGGCCGCAGAAGTGTTAGGTTTGATCCACACTGATGTATGTGGACCGTTCAGGGTGACGGCCCGAGGTAATTGCCGCTACTTCATTACGTTTACGGACGATCAGTCCCGCTACGGGACTGTCTATTTGATGAGACAAAAGTCTGAAGCTCTTGAAATGTTCAAAGAATATAAGGCGTTAGTGGAGAAGCAAACTGGCAAGGTCATTAAAGCCGTTCGATCAGATCGAGGCGGCGAGTATATGAGCCTTGAGTTCGATGCATTTTTCAGAGAAAATGGCATCGTTATACAGTTCTCACCTCCCGGTACGCCACAATTAAATGGCGTAGCCGAGCGAAGAAACCGAACACTTTTGGATATGATTCGGTCGATGATGAGTTACACAGATCTCCCCATTTCGTTATGGGGTTATGCTTTAGAAACATCAGCCTATATCCTTAACAGGATACCTACCCGCTCTGCCGACAGGATCCCTTACGAAGCTTGGCATAATCATAAGGCAAGCCTGAATCACACTAGGATTTGGGGTTGCCCCGCCTTTGTGAAAAAGTTATAGGCAGACAAGTTAGAATCAAGGTCGATTATGGCCAGATTCGTCGGATAGCCCGAGGACTCAATGGGGTACTACTTTTACGTTCCAGACGAACACATGGTGTTTGTCGCTTTACGCGCAACTTTAATGGAAGAAGAGTTCATTAGCGAAGGCGGTAAAGGACGTGAAATAACTCTTGGAGAGTTAAACGACGAATCAACTCCAGTTGTTACAGAGTCGTTAGACGACGTTCCAGAAAACCCGGCTCAGCCGCAATTGCGCAGGTCTAGTAGGATATCTCAAATGCCTGAGAGATATGGTATGGTACACGTCGAGCATGGAGATGCTGCGATTCAGGGATGCGTCGGGGACGATCCCGTCACCTACGACCAGGCAATTACCGGTACAGACTCCCTCAAGTGGCTTGAGGTTAGCAGGCCGAAATGGACTCTATGTATTCAAACCAGGTTTGAACACTTGTAGACCTACCCAATGGTTTCAGACCGATTGGGAACAAATGGATCTACAAGAAGAAGATTGGATCTGACGGACAGGTGGAAACGTACAAAGCTAGGCTTGTAGCGAAAGGGTATAGTCAAAAAGAGGGTATTGACTATGAGGAGACCTTTTCACCAGTCGCGATGATTAAGTCCATCCGCATTATGCTTGCGATAGCAGCATACTATGACTACGAGATCTGGCAGATGGACGTAAAGACCGCGTTCCTGAATGGATTCCTCCAGGAGGAGATCTATATGGAACAACCCAAAGGTTTTGCGTCAGATGCAGATGATCAGAAGGTATGCAAGCTGAATCGGTCCATTTATGAACTGAAACAAGCTTCAAGGAGTTGGAATCTTCGATTCGATGAAGTAGTTAAGAACTACGGATTCATAAAGAACGAAGATGAGCCGTGTGTTTACAAGAAGGCCAGTGGGAGCAAGGTGTCGTTTCTAGTATTGTACGTAGATGATATCCTTTTTGATAGGAAACGACATTGGGATGCTTTCAGAGGTCAAAGCTTGGCTTTCGACCGAATTCTCTATGAAAGACCTGGGAGAAGCGACCTATATTCTAGGAATACGCCTTTTTAGAGATAGGGTGAAACGGTCAATTGGCTTATCTCAGGCCCTTTACTTAGATAAAGTCCTTAAAAGGTTTAAGATGGACGACTCTAAGAAAGGGTTCCTACCTATGAGGCATGGGATTCATCTCTCAAAGGCTATGTCTCCTCGCAACGAGGTACAAAGACAAGAGATGATTGAAGTCCCCTATGCTTCAGCTGTGGGTAGCCTGATGTACGCGATGCTTTGCACGCGACCAGACATAGCGTACGCTGTGAGCGTAGTGAGTAGGTTTCAGGTCAACCCTGGTAAGGAACACTGGGCGGCGGTAACGACAGTCCTGAAGTACCTTAGACGGACTAAGGACTTGATACGGATTTACGGCCCAGGAGAATTAGAGGTAGATGGTTATACGGATTCGGACTTCCAATCAGATGAGGATGACCGAAAGTCTACTGAGGCGGAGTATATAGCGGCTTCAGAAGCTGCCAAGGAGGGTGTTTGGATACGCAAGTTCTTAGAAGAACTGCAGGTGGTACCTAGCATAGTGGATCGCCCGTTACCATTGTGGTGCGACAATAGCGGAGCGATCGCACAAGCTAAGGAACCCCGTGCTCACAGTAAGTCCAAGCACATAGAGAGAAAATACCACGTGTTACGTGGGTTCGTTGAGAATGGCTCTATAGCCGTGCAGAAGATCGCCTCAGCAGAAAATGTGGCGGACCCGTTCACGAAGCCACTGTTTCAGGCAGTGCTAGATCGTCACCTCGATAAAATGGGGTTGAGATACTATAGCGCGTGGCATTACTGCAAGTGGGAGATTGTTGAGGTTTATGCCCTAGATGCCGTACGAGGATTAGATAGTACGAGGGCATTAGTGTAATTTTGATGTGTTTAACATTTGTAATTGAATTATTTGATAATGAAATTATTATTGTTTGTTTATTGTCGAAATTAGCATGACAAACAATACAAAGGCAGATTATAATTTCGTCTAAATAAATTAACCTTGCAGTCGGGTAATAAGACGAATTAATAAAACCCCAATATTTACAGTTCAGTTACTGATTCTGTGGGGACAGAGAGGGGGCACCAGTAAGCTGACATACTGTAATATTAACTTAAGTCCACAAGTCTTAGTCTCCAGTAGGGTGACTGGATTGACGAGTACGACTTGTTTGTCGACGGGTCCAAAGTGGTTGTGCCAACCATTCACTTGGGAAGTGGGAGCTCGTGACATTGATACAAGACGAATCAGGGGATTGTCTGTATTTGGACACTAACTCGTAATCGAACGATCACACGCTGGTAAAGACGCTGATCGATCGATTGACTATAGTAGTCTACGTGAACCTTAGACCGAAAGGGTTTAACCCGGGGTTGGTCTTAAGGTCTTGATTTGTCACTAGTTTGCTAGGCCCAAATTGCATGAAGCATGGGTCAGCGGCGAAATGCGGTCTTGACTTTTCGACGTGATTGCCGGTTATACCGCTGAGCGGAATTTACGGCCTTGATTAAATTCAGGGTTAACGTCCTATGCAGTTTCGATGTGCGGGAATTTACCTAAGCCTCTGGCCAGAGCATATAACTGACTCACGAGTGTCGTGGAGGGCAGTTTTGGTAAATGTCACCGACACGAACATCATAGAGTCGAGTCCTGTAAGTTCGACTACGCGTGACTTTCACTCGACCGGGACAAACGTAAAGGGTTTATACGTAGTACGATAATCTATAGTCGGTTCGTGAATAATACCTATTCGTACTCAACTCGGGATCGGTTCGGTACCACGGGGCTGGCTAGGTGAATACCGAACTCCTGAATTCCTCCCAGAGCCGGTTGAGACGAACCAAGAGGGTTGGGCTTAAAAAGGGCAACCAACACAACGTCAATATGAGAATAGAGAAGGTTGGGGCCTGGATTGAGAGATTAGGGTTTGGGGCTTGGCCGAAACCCTAAATGGCTGAAAACTTGGTAAAATCGCGTGAGGGGAAAAATGGTCTTTTCACCTCACGAAATATTTTGGAAATATTATATTGGATATTAAATGTTTAGTATATGATTTAAATGTGATTTAAATCTTTATTATTGTTTTAGAAAAATAATAATATTTAATTTGGAATTAAATAGAATATATATATTATATATATATATATATGTATTTCGTTTTTAATATAGTATTAATTTCGAAAATTATAATTAAATATATATATTGGATATTATATTTAAATATACTAAATATAGAATAAATATTAATTTAATATTTAATTTAAATTTGAATTTTGAATTTGAATTTAAAAGACAAAAACCAAGTAAGCAAATGAGACTTGGAATGAAAAGTGGGTGAGAATTTTTCTCCACCCAACTTACTATTTTCGGCCAACCCTAGTGGGTATAAATAGGTTTTTGATTTTTGAAATCAAAACTAAGTCATTTTGGAAAAAGAGAAAACCCTAGAGCCGTCAAATCTCTCTCGTCTCTCATCTCTCTCGCGCACTCTCTCCCTCTCTCTCTCGAGGCGCGCGCTGCCGCGTGTGAAGAGGAGACCCTGCTGCCCGAGCCTTGGCCTAGCCGTCTCAAGCAACGTTCGGTCATGACGTTGTGAAGGTGCCGGCGTGACGCTCTTGCCCAGTTCGTGCGCGTAAAGGTGCTAGGAGAGGGATACTACATCCCGGGGATTTGAAGGGTTCGAAGCTCGCCATCTTCTTGTCTTCGTCAAGGTATAATGGCTAAAACCCTTTCTTTCGTGTTCTTACATTCTCGTGTTATTACCGAGCGGTCCAAAGGAAGGCGGGAATCCCTTAAAGTTTTAAAATTCCGCCGTTCAAGGAACGAGGGCCTCGGGCCCCTACGGGGATTCCCAACAAGGAGGTGTGTATCCAAGCTTGAACATATCCTTTATTAACTCTTCTTCAGTGGTCATGTCCTCATACTCAGGTTGGGAAGGAAATTTGAGGACGTGGCGTATGAGCTCGCGAGTGATCTGGACAGTATTAGTGTGGATCTGAGCCTCATAGTGGATACTTTGGTCTGGACCGATTTTCCTCTTTATTGTTCCCCAGAATTGTTGGAGATATACCATTGGTACTTTTGATGTTGCTGTGAAGGCCGGCCATAGATGATGGTTCTTCAGAACGTCCCCCATTATCTCATCAGGGCATTTGAAGGTATCCAGATCCACTTGGAAGTTGTTATCATTCATTGCCATCCATTTGTGCATTGGGTAGATTTGGTCGACATCTAGGTTCGCCATTTTTTTTTTAATCTGTTGATGGTAAATCATTAGTATATAAGTAGAGAAAGATGGTGTAATGGGGTGAAACCAGCATTCGGGTAGAACTTAGAAATATTTCAAAATACTTGTGTAGGTTTGTAGTGCAAAAATAGTATAAGTCCAGTTTTCGATAAATGCATGGGAAGATTTGTGAACATTTTGCTAAGTTAAAGTTCTCGATGTAGTATGAGTTCGCGATGCGCTGGAAATAAAAATTCTAAGTTGAAGTTCGCGATGCGCTGACAGTTTTCGATAACCCTTTTTTGAATTAATCTTTTTTTGCGCAAAGTGAAATAGTTAAATGATTGACCCGAGAAACGCCGAATACTCGAAAAGTTGACCCTGATTCGAAAAGTTTGACTGACTCAAAAAGTTTATCAGAGCCGAGAACTGTTGAGATTCGAAAACTTTTAACGGATCTTTGCGAGGTGTCGTGATAGGCCCGTCGACAAACAAGTCATACTCGTCAATCCGGTCACCCTACTGGAGACTAAAACTTGTGGACTTAATTTAATTTTACAGTGTTTCAGCTTACTGGTGCCCCCTCTCTGTCCCACAGAATCAGTAACTGAACTGTAAGTATTAGGGTTCGTCTTATTTATCCGACTGCAAGGTTAATATATTTAGACGAAGTAATAATATGCCTTTGTTCTTTTATCATAACTTAAATAGACAAAAATAAAGTAATTCCATTATCAAATAATCCAATTACAATAGTAAAAACTACAAAATTACACTAATGCACTCGTACTATCTAATCCTCGTACGGCATTTAGGGCATAAACCTCAACAATACTGTTGGAAATGTGCCCTCAAAATGTCATTTCGAGGATTGAACAATTTAGGGTTACGACCTATCAGATTCTTATTACTGTAATCAAAATATTTATTATGAATCATTTTATTATTGAATTTTATGGTTTGTTCGTTATATAAAAAAGACGTGATTTATTTATCATAAATTCTTATAAGGCATTCAATAAAAAGATAAATAAATAAAACTCATACACATAGTTTAGTCATCGACTGTGTGAAGTAGAGAGGGGGCACCGATGAGATATTATAATCTAGTGTTAAATTAATCTGCAAGTCTGAATCTCCGGTAGTGTGACCAGATTGATGATTATGACTTGTTTTGTCGAAGTGTAAAAAGTGATTGTGCCAGTCATTTACTTGGAAAGTGGGAGCTCATGACATTGATACAAAATGAATCAAAGATTGACTGTATTTGGAGTATGACTCGTGGTGGAATCGATCACATGTTGGAGACGTCAATGATCGAATCGAGTGACTATAGTAGTGTACGTAAACCTTAGACTGAAGAGGTCAACACCGGAGTTGGCTTTGGGGCCTTGACTAGTCAGTAGCTTCGCTAGACCCAATTCGCCGAGTGCATGGGTCGGGAGCGAAATGCAGTCTTAACAATGGAGCGTGATTGTCGGCTTGAGCCGTCGAGCGGAATTCACGGCCTCGAGTAAAATGGGGTATATATCCTTAGAGAATTTCGGGCGGAAAATTATAAAGTCTTCGGTCGAAGCATTAAACTAACTCATGTGAGACGTGGAATGTAGTTTGGTAATTTAACCTGTCATGATCTATCATAGAGTCGAGTTCGTGAGTATGACATTGCATGACTCTCACTCGACCGGGACATCCGTGAAAGGTTTATACGTAGTACCATAATCTATGTTATGTTCATGAATTAAGATTGGATCAATTCCGTACTTAACTCGGGATCGATTCAGTAACCACAAGATGGCTAGGTGAATATCGAACTCATGGATTCTTTCCAGCGCCGGTTAAGACGACTAAGAGAGTCGGGCTTAAAAATGATCACTAGTGTCAGTTAAAGAGAGATCGGACTTAGCGTCGGGAAAATCGAAATTAGGCTTGACCGAATTTTTCTATCTAATTAAGTGGTCGAATATTTATTTTATTATTTGATAATAAGTTTAAATATTACGAAAATAAAATTAGTATTGCACCATGACTTATTGAAAAGAGTAAATTGGGTATTTATTTTATTATATATTTCGAAAATATTAATATTGGATATTATATATATTTCAAAATTCACATATTAATAAAACATATAATTTTCGAAATATATCTTTATATTGTTTTTGAAAGATTTAATAAGTCAAAAAATTTGATTCCTGAATTTAAATATGAACATAATATCTCAAGGAGATAAAAATCTCAACTATATTACTTAGGAAGTAAGTTTCGAAAATCTATAAATACAAAGGGTGGTATTTTTGAAACTTAAGTAATTCTTAGAAGGAAAAATTCAAAAAAACACAAAGCTTGGAGCTCAATCGTCAGAGTAGGTAAATGGCTCGATCATTTTACATACGGTTATCTAACGTTATCCATGTTAAGTGTACATCCGAGCGATTCTAGGAAAAAGAAACTTGCTGGAAAAATTTTAGGGTGTATTTGATAGGCGGAATTCATGTGTGGAACGCACGACGAAAAACCAAGATCATCAAATAATTATACTTCACGCTTCGATCGTTGTACCTCAAAACCGTTCATTTTTATTTTTCTTTAACGAATTTTGCATACTAAACGCAGCCTTAAACTCCCGGGGAACCAGGATTTCGGGAATCCGCCAGACCAATCCCAACAGCTACACCATAGCCCTTAATCACCTCTTCCCACACTTTACGAGTTGCGGCTACGCGTACTGTTCAGACACACTTCACGGCATTTCTCATTCAAAAGATGGTTAGGCAGCTCGAAGAAGAATTGGCTTTGATCGAGTCGAAGCTCGAAGAATTTGCAAATTAAACCATAAAGATACATCATCGTTGATTACCATAACAACAGTGCATAACTTCGATCCAACAATTATATATACAAATGTAACTACACGAACTCCTTATTCAATTTACTATTCCATGTAGTCCAAGACATCGTCATCGTCAGGTTCGTTCAAACCTTGACAAGGAGGGGGGCTACTGAGCAGCATGTCGCAGAGCATTTTCCTAAGCTCGCCAGCTTCTTCTCTGAGCTGAGCATTTTCTTGCATAACTCTGTCCCGATCCTCCGTAACACCGTTGAGCTTATCGATGAGCTGGCAGTTTTCGGTTCGGAGCAAAACCACTCGGGACCATAGCTCGTCCAAGTGCTGCTTCTTCCTCAAACGAGCCCTTCTGGCCGATTCTCTGTTGGAAATCATTCTCCTACGTTTTCTTTCGTTTACTTCGCTAATTGCAGTCTGTTGATGATGATCGTCTGCTTGATCATCAGAATAAGCTGAGTTGGTGCTGAGATAAAGCGGTTGAGGATTAGCTTCTTGGGATTGGGTGGTAGTGATCATTTGATCGAAAGGACTTGAAAACCAGCTGAATATTTGATGGTACGTACTGATGAGTGCGTTATCGTGGGGAAAGTGATTTGTTTGTGTAGGAAAAAGGTCAGTTAGTTCACTGCTGGGGGGCTGCATTGTCACTCAATTGTTTATGCAGAGACAAGTTTGGGTAGGTTTGATGTGAGTTTTTTGAAGTGAGTATTTATAGCTGAAAGGCCTTTTTTTTTTTCTTTTGCCTTTTGGACACAAGGTTTTCTCGGACGATGCCAATGTACTCTTCACATTCAGACTGAGTTCGATTTGAAAACAAAATCAAACCTCATAATCAGTTATTGATGGGACTAATCCTTTTGATCTATGTGGCCCCGTCTCAAACTACTGATAATTAAGGGATCAAGTGGAATCGAATCCACAACGTCCTAGTCGAGAGACATGTGCTTGATCATTTGGCTAGGGACGTGTGTGTGAACTTATTGCATGGAGAAAAAAAAAAGGGTAAACATTTATATTTTACCCAATTGATTTAAAATTAAATAATAAAGGTAAGCTTTATTTGAAAACCCTAATATCAAAGCTATTTCAAGACTTTTTCATATTATATTCAAAGGAAATTCTTTTAGAGTCGACAAAGTTTTGGAGGCTAACTCAATTTGATTGTATTATTGCTGAAAAGTGGCGAAATAATTGTAGGATGAAGATTGGCTAGTCAAAGATCACTTTTTTTTTTTAATAGAAAAACCTTTTAAATGAAATATACATAATATACATGTCACGTCCTTTTTTTTTTCTCTTTTCCTTTTTAATCTTGATCTCATTTAATAATCAAGAACCGAAGGCATTGCTCGTGTGCCCAATATTTAATAATAACTGAGATAGCCTTATTGTTTATTTGCACGAAGAAATGATAGTAAGTTGTAAAGCTGCAGCACGATTGCATGAATTATTTGGTCAATATTTATTATTTCTTCTCAAAAGTGAGTGCTTAAAAGTTGAAGTTAGCTGATGCAATTGATAAAGCTATAAACTTACTTTTGACCAACCCATAACGAATGAAGGTGTTGCTTTGAAGGAATTAATGCATGTAGAAATAACAAGAGATGAGATGAATCATGCATTTTCATGCAACCTCTCTTCTGTATTAAAGTGCCCTATTCTTGTTGTAACTACTACATCGTACGTAGTTCAAGAGTTGTTTCTAAAGATCACTTTACTTCTACAACACAATGTGATCTTTTCGATATGTGCACGTTGGTTGTTTCTCAGTTTCTGATGATCACTCAACTTAGGACAACTCTAATTCTCACTTCATTAAAGTTTTCGAGAGGTCTACTTCTTGTTAATGTTAGATATTTTAGTGTAATTAGGAAATAAAACACATACGAGTAAGGAGGTGCGGAGTGTACGCTCGTACATCGTTTTATTTCGGAACCCTAAAACATGCAGGGTTCAAGGGGGTCGCGGCCCCTTGTGGGATCCTAAGGGCAGCGCCCCGGGTCAAGGGGCAACGCCTCTACGGGGTGCGGGGCAGCGCCCCGACACATCGCCACCCGAAAACCCCAAACACCCGAAGAGGCATAACACTCGAAGAGGCATAACACCCAAAGAGGTATAACACCAAAAGAGGTATCATCTTTGAATGGATGTGTGTATTTCAAAAGGGCACCACCTTTGAAGGAACGTGCATGCTTATGAATGGACACAACCAGTCATATTTTGGGTTATACATAAGCATCTAAACACTCAACACAGAATTAATAAAAACACAAGTTACTCTAGTCTTATCTCGGGACAGATTTGGTGTAATTCAAGCAAAGGGTCCAACTATTGTGCTTGAAAAGTGAATCCAATACACGATTCTAGAGAGTATCCGGCCAAACCCTACTTTTGCTAACAATCAAAGACAATACTTGGTTGATTTCGATGGCTGACATAGTGAGCAACATGACTACAAAAATATGCAAACTTGACAAGTTCGAGGGGGTGGATTTCCGTCGTTGGCAGAAGAAGATTCACTTCCTTCTAACGACCATCAAGGTGGTGTACGTGCTGAGTACGCCCATGCCAGAGTATGAAGAGAATGAAACGCTAGAGGCCGCACGGAGGAGGAACAAATGGGAGAACGATGACTACATCTGTCGTGGCCATATTCTGAACGGCATGTCAGATTCATTATTCGATATATATAAGAATTTTGAGTCTGCTAAAGCCTTATGGGATGATCTCGAAGCCAAATATATGGCAGAAGATGCTTCAAGAAAGAAGTTCCTGGTTAGTAATTTTAATAGTTATAAAATGATCGATACAAGACCGGTTATGGAACAGTACAACGAACTACTTCCTATCCTTGGCCAATTCGCTCAACACCAACTTGTGATGGATGAGTCAATATCAGCTTCTAGGATAATTGATAAGTTGCCACCATCATGGAAAGATTTCAAGCACACTCTTAAACATAAGAAAGAGGAATTGTCTCTAGTACAATTGGGTAGTCATTTGCGTATAGAGGAATCTCTTAGAGCGCACGAAAATGACCAACCGAAGGGCAGAAACACTGCTGGAACATCCAGTGTTAATATGGTGGAGGATCGTGCCAAAAATAATAAAAAATGCAAGGGTCATGGTAATAACCATGGTGGTTCCAACAAGAAGCCTAAAGTGGCTTGTTGAAAATGTGGAAAACCTGGTCATTTCAAAAAGGATTGTCGGGTTGGAAAAGGTGGTGGTCAGACAAGAAACACCAATGGAGCAATCACTTCGGGTGAAGGGTCTAAAAACCCTAACCCTAAACAAGGTCAGAATTTAAACATTTGTTATAATTCTTGTATACCTTATGTATCTTTTAGTCCTGAGGCATTTTATGTGCAGGATAAGGATGAAGAAGCATGGTGGATTGACTCGGGTGCCACAACTCATGCATGAAAAGACCGAGGCTGGTTTAAAGATTTTCAACCAGTCGAAGATGGATCTGCTTTACATATGGGCAACGAGTCAAGTGCTCCAATAGTTGGTGTAGGAAATGTAGTTTTAGAATTTACTTCCGGAAAAACTATTACTTTAAGTAATGTATTGTTTGTACCGGGATTGCGTAAGAATTTAGTGCCTGGTCCTGTCTTGAACAAATGTGGTTACAAGCAGGTGTTTGAATCAGACAAATTTATATTGACAAAGTCTGGTAATTTTATCAGCTTTGGTTATTATAATAATGGTATGTTTATATTGAATTTAAATGAAAGGCATTCTTACGAGCAGTCTGCATTTATGACGTGTACTAAAGTTAATAATTTTGTACTTTGGCATGCTAGATTAGGACATGTTCATTATAGAAGGATATATGAAATGTCTAAAGAAGGTTTAATACTAGCTTTTGATATTAATTCTGAAAAATACAAGACTTGCATGCTAACTAAGATTACTAGGCAACCTTTTCATAAAGTGATGCGTTCCTCGGTAGTACTAGAACTTATTCATAGTGATTAATGTGATATGCATGCTACTCCTTCCTTAGGTAATAAAAGATATTTTGCTACGTTTATAGATGATGCTTCTAGATTTTGTTATGTTTATTTGCTACATGCTAAAGATGAAGCCTTAGATAAATTTAAGATTTATAAGAATGAAGTTGAATTGCAACAAAATGCCATGATCAAAAGACTCAGGACGGATAGAGGTGGTGAATACTTTAATCCAACCTACTTTCAATCAGTAGGGATTATTCATGAGACTACTGATCCATATACACCCCAACAAAATGGTGTGTCTGAGAGAAAGAACAGAATCCTAAAAGAGATGCTTAATTTCATGTTATCCTATTCTGGATTATGTGATGGATTCTGGAGTGAAGCTATGTTGACAGCTTGTTATTTGCTTAATAGAGTTCCAAATAAAAGGAACAAATTGACTCCTTATGAACTTTGGTTCAAAAAGAAGCCAAACTTAAATTATCTCCGTGTCTGGGGTTGTCGTGCTGTTGTAAGACTTCCCGAACCCAAAAGGAAAAGTTTGGGTGAAAGAGGTATAGATTGTATCTTTACTGGTTATGCTGAGCATTCCAAGGCTTATAGGTTCTATGTAATTGAACCTAATGACTCTATTTCGGTTAACTCCGTAGTTGAGCCGAGAGATACAATTTTTGATAAGAATCGTTTCTCTACTATACCTAGACCCAAGGACAAGATTTCAATCACAAGTGTTAAGGAGGAAAGTTCTGGATTGACTAGTAACAAGTCAATTGAACTTAGGAAAAGCAAAAGGGAAAGGAAACAAAATTCATATGGACCAGATTTTCAGTTATATCTAATTGATGGTTCTAGGGATGAAGTTTCAACCCAATACCTGTATTGTTTTAATATTGAGGATGACCCTAAAACATTTGATGATGCAATGAAGTCTCAAGATGTTTCTTTTTGAAAGAAAGCAATTAATGATGAGATGGATTCTATCATGGGAAATAACACTTGGGTGTTGTCCGATTTGCCACCAGGTTGCAAACCTTTGGGTTGTAAGTGGATCTTTAAAAGAAAATGAGAGTTGATGGAACTATTGAAAAGTTCAAGGCTAGATTAGTCATTCAAGGCTTTCGACAAAAACCTGGAATTGACTATTTTGATATGTATGCACATGTTCCTCGTATCACAACAATTAGATTGCTGATTGCATTGGCAGCTATTCACAATCTTGTAATTCACCAAATGGATGTGAAAACTGCATTCTTGAATGGTGATTTAGATGAGGAAGTTTATATGATACAACCTGAAGGCTTTATTATGCCGGGAAATGAAAATAAGGTGTGTAAACTTGTTAAATCCTTGTATGGATTGAAACAAGCACCTAAGCAATGGCATCAAAAGTTTGATGACGTGGTCTTGTCCATCGATTACAGTTTGAACCAAGCAGACAAGTGCGTATACAGCAAGTTTGATAACTTTGGTAATGGAGTAATCATTTATTTGTATGTCGATGACATGCTGATCTTTGGCACGGATCAGAAACAAGTCGACATGACTAAGGAGTTCTTGTCATCTAGATTCTTCATGAAAGATATGGGGGAGGCTGATGTGATCTTAGGCATTAGGTCAAACGCGAAAACAAAGGAATTGCCATTACACAATCTCATTATATTGAGAAAGTGTTGAGGAAATTTAATTGTTTTGACTGTACTCCTGTGAGTACTCCTTTGGATACAAGTATGAAACTTTTGCCTAATAAAGGTAAGCCAGTTTCACAGCTTGAGTATTCTAAGGTGATTGGATGCTTAATGTATGACATGACAAGCACAAGACCGGACATCGCTTATGCTGTAGGAAAACTTAGTAGGTTTACTAGTAATCCGAGTACACATCATTGGCAAGATGTAAGGCGGGTGCTTAATGTTGGTATGCATTCTATCCTAACAATCTAACATAGGGACGATTTAACCACGTTAAGATGGGAAGTATTGAATCGAACGTGGGGTGTTGTGTGTTCTTGAGAAGTTGGGGGCTCTCTCTCTCTCTAGATGATTTTCACATAATGCACACTTTATTATATGTTAGGGTTTTAGTATTTATACCACAAGTTGGTATATAATACTTGAGCCCCTAACAAAGCCCAATTACACTAAGCCTCTTATAAAGAGAATCTTTATAAATAAACTACAAAGATAATTCTAATTAATTGAACACAATAAAATAATCCTAACAATCTCCCCATTTGTGTTCAATCTTCAATTTGGCCTGGATTATCTTTGCGGGGCTTAGTGCGTTTGCCTGAGTCCTAAAGAATTTGCTCCTTGTCTTGTCTTTTGACCTCTTCGTCTGGAGATCTTCAAGCTCACCGTGTCTTGATCTTCGCTTCCCGGTACCAGATCTTCTTAATCTTATTTTGAAGCTCGAATCGTAAATGCCGGAAGGTGTTTGAAGTTGCTTGCCGGATCTTGAAGAATTTTCTCTTTTTGTGTGTTCCAATTCTCTCTCTGATATCGCGAAACTCCCCCTACTTTTGTTCAACCTTGAGTTGGGATTGGGGAATTTTCTCTTCGAAAATCGGAGAGGTGCACACGAGGTGGTTGCCGGATTTCTTCTTTTTGTGTTCGATTTCTCCTTTCGATAGTGACACAACTCCCCCTACTTTTGGTCAACCTTGTGTTGGGATTGGGAAGTTCTCTTTGAAATTTGGAGAGACACACACGAGGCGGCAACTTCGTCTTTGAAGGTCGGCAGTGTTCGCTTGATTTGACGATGCTTGATGATTTCAGCATTTATGATCAATCTTGCCATTTTGTTGACGTATTGGCCCCACTTTTTTTTATTTAGTACTACTCCGCCTCATAATGATCGAGTTGGGGAGACTATCATGGCGATTATATAAAATGGGGCGGTGATTTGACATGTTGATCACGTCGTCGGAACAAGAAGATGGCGTTGGTAGGCACAGTAGGAGCTCAGGTTTGGTAATAATCCGACGGAGCCACAAAGGCAATCCGTCGTATAAGAAATTGGGGTCACGAAGACTTCTAGTTAACATCTTGAGTCCAAACAATCTCCCCCTACAAGGGCTATCTCCTCTTTTTGCGGAGGCTTTGAATGCTCTTTCGGCTAGGACTCTCTTGTCTTGACGCTATATTCTTTAGACCGGATATAGATAGTGATCCACGACCTGATATTCGAATTTGATGATGTTGCGGATCTTGGACTTTGTTCGCATGTTGTCCTGATCTTACTCCGTAGTTTGAAGTCGTCAAGTCTCTTCCAATCTTCTTCTTCTCGGCGTCGGATTCGTCTTCTTCGAAGGAAGTTGTCTGGTTCGGCCTCGATGAAGCTTGTCTGGCTCCGAAAGAAGGTACGCGTAGGGTGTAGTAAAATGTGCCAAGGCACCTTTGGAAATACTTTCGTCAGATCAAGTGTAGGGGAGCTCGGCTTCAGAGTGGTAAGCGCGGCGGAAATTGGAAATTGGTGGGTGGTCCGACCTGTTTGTTTTTGCGTGTCCCCTTCTCCCCCTCATGGCGATTCGTGTTAACGAGATCAGCATGCTTGTATAGGAAGACACAAACGACAGGTCGGTGATGGTAATAACCAGACGGAGCCACAAAGGCAATCCGTCGACATGACTTCAGAGACAAACTCCGAGACGTGGCCTGTGAGGACTGGGCTTGAAGAACCGGTGCCACATAGGCGTCCCGTTTACATCGTTCTAGAGACTAGCTCGAGGCGATGGCCTGATGCCGTTGTATTGATTTTGCAACGGCATGACTTCCTTCCAATCCTGGAATCACATCTACAGGAGATATGTCTATGAAAGTTCTAGCTTGATCACAAAGATCAGGTGTTAGAAAAGTATATGTGTCCTAGAAAATTTAAAAATATATGGAAAGTGAGGACACACTAGACTCGAGTGCTCAAGAAAGTGTGGTGGTGGGGCTGTGTACCACATAATTCAATATCTCTCGCTTCCGAGTGAAGCTGTGATAGTAGACGTAGTTCCCCGTGATTTCTGAAACACCTATCTTTTGTGAGATAGACGAGTGGGTGAGGCTCGGTTGTGCACGCGCCGTTGGACCTATTGTGGCGACTTCTACTCGGGAGCTAATAAAATTAGCACCTGTACCTATGGGGTTGGTCCGAATAATTTGTGAGGTAAGGGAATTATATATCGTCGGTCTTTTCAAAAGGTTTTAGTAGATGTGGCTGTTTCTTCGTGATTCGACTGACTCTCTGTGATGTTCCGGGGTTAGATTCAGTTGGGTTTGACTGAATCGTAGGAACGAAGTATCCATGCATCCGGTAGGAAGTTGTGAGTGGTGCTTTGTTTGTCAGCAAGCCGGAGCAGGTCGATTGAAGCGAGCACCGAGATTTGCATTTGTAGCCACCGTCGCCTTTTGAAAAGAGTTGACCGTTGTAGGCTCGAGATTCTTCTTTTGAAGTCCATCTTCGGAGGTCGGAGGTAATCTCCATCAAGCTTGATGATGAGGAGAAAAGAGATTGTTTTTGTTTTTTGGTATATATATATATATATTAATCGTTATTAGTAAAATATATTTTTATACTATATATTATATGGATATAATACATATATATATATATATTGTATTAGTAATATATATTAGTATGCTATATATTAGTATATGTATATTATATATATATATATATATTATTATTCCTCCCCCTCAAAACATGCTTCCTAAGATGAAATTGCTCCCCCTCAAAAGATGCGTGGTAATTTTGAAAAATTTGTGAATCTCTTTCCCTAAATTCACGTATTTGAAGTTCGCTCTCCCTCAAAAATGTAATTATTGCTCCCTTCTGAAGATATAGGGTCACTTCTCTTTTAAAAATAAAATAGTAGCTTCCCCTCAAATTAAGCTTATTCTATAGAAAAAAAAATGGTATCTATCATTTTCGTGCGTAATATGCATTTTAATTTTTAAAGTTTTGAAAATGCATATTTAAAATGTACCATTTTGAAAAATAGGTATTTTTTGCGATTCAGCTTATATGCATGCTTGAAAGTTTAAGCTCGAAAATCTTAAAATTGTATGCATAATGAAAACGTACCTATAAAATAGAGTATTTTGCATTTCGGCTCATGTAAGCATGCATGCAAAAATTTGAAAGTAAAAGCCCTATTTTAAGCATGCATAGCTATATTATACCCTAATATTTTTCAAAGTAGGTATATTGTCTTTTCAGCTCGATATGCAAGCCAAAATTTACTATGGAATGCATATATAGAATTTACCTACGGTGTAGTTGCTCACAGTGCTACCCTTTATAACGTATGTGGAGCAACTTCAAAGTACCATACGTGAGGGATGCGGTTGCTCGCGTCTCTTACAAGTCACGCGTGTGGAGCAACCATCGTCGAATTATCACATGTGATTGGGCTCCTGCAAAACATTAGCGGGACTTTGGTACCTATTTTTGTATGGGTCCTCCCTTATTAGCAGAAAACAATTTACGCATATAAGGTGTCAAATCAGATTTTAGTCCTAAATCATTCGTTAACATGCTTTTAGGTACCCGACTATGTTTGGGATTACCTAACTTAATTATTGACTTAGGAGCCCATTTAGAAGCAATTTGACACGGAAAGAACATTTCAGCGCAGGTGAATGTGTGTCCCGGAGAAGATTTAAATATTTTCTCCGAAGCCAGTCGCATGAGATGTTTCTCAAACTTAACATCGACTGGATATTTCAGGTAGGGATAAGAACATATAGAATTATAAGCATCGTTAGTACATGAGATGTTCTTCCTACTTGGAGAATTCACACGATTCACTTCATAATGATGGGGAATAAGCGTGGAAGTTCGTTTGCTTATGCTTGGAACTTCTTCTTTGCACGCTTTCCTTTGAAGATGAATAGGAGTGGGAAAATCTTGAACATGTTCGACCTTAATTTTTAAAGATAATGGCGATTTTCCTTTCTCCTTCCTAATTTTCTCTTGTTCCTTAGCATTTTTAAGCGTTTTGCTTTTACTTAACGTTTCAGCTTTGTAATACCCGAGCCTTCAAACATATTTGGTTGGCCAATATATTTCACGCATTATGCTTACTGACTGATATGAATTATGTGTTTGTTTATATATGCATAATTCATGAGTCTTAGGTATTGCATATGAGGTGCATTTTTATATTTTGCATACTTTATGTGATTTATTTGGCTAACGTAAGACTTTAATATTTGACATCATTCTAGGAATAAATAAAATAAATAAATTACATAAATAATAATAATAGTAATAAATAAATTATTTAGAAGTCCTTATCCAAATTAGTTGAGTCGGTTTTCTTATAAGACACGTGTTAATCGGTGGATGCGGATAATTACACGTGTAGTAAGTATTTCGTGTGAATAATTATTCATAAGTTTTATTGAAATTACATTAGAATTCTGTAATTACTTATTTAGTAGGGTG
This sequence comes from Lindernia subracemosa, assembly GCA_028392965.1. Lineage (NCBI taxonomy): Eukaryota > Viridiplantae > Streptophyta > Magnoliopsida > Lamiales > Linderniaceae > Vandellia > Vandellia subracemosa. The sequence continues at coordinate 946,451 of JAQPCC010000060.1, forward strand.
TTAAATGTAATTTTACAATATAACTATTATCGATTACTTAATCCAAAGGGTAAATATTAGTATCCACCGCCTTAATCTTGGTTGCTTGATATATTTATTCAGTTCAGCACTTAGAATGCCATTTTAATCTTGCAAAGGAAGAAAAAAAAAAAGAGAGAAAAGAAAAAAAAAATAGGAATGAGACAAACATAGATACATGCTTTAGATTTTTACTTTTGCTGGTTTCCTCTTCACGCCAGCAACAAGGAAGCTTGTAAGTCAATCTTGGGATTTTCTTTGTATAATTTTGGTGCATTAACAAGAAACAAGTCCGATAACAGTACTCGCTTTTTGGAGGTACAAGGATTATTAACTTGGCATCTAAATACATAGTTGAAGTAGGAGAATCCGAAGTAACTTCGTGAAATTAAAGTCATATTACAGGTAAGTGAAAATCCAACTACGACGCATGGACATATTATTCGGTGTTTATACTCTACGTGCTTCGATGTTTCGATGATTATTCTGTGGCGTTGTTATTACCTGATGATTGATATTTGCATATGAGCTACGTGAATTCATGAGCATACCATTCACGACGCATGAATATTATCGGGTACTGTGAGTGTTTGCATGCATAGTCGTGATCACCGTGGAGCGATGTATATGTGCCGATTATTGGCATGCAGTTGAGGTGTAGGTGGTTATTACTAGTGCACCATCGACGGAAGGGGCGACCTAGGGTATGGAACCCTAGTGTAGGCTACCCAGAGTAGGCTACCGTCATATGTTGAGGCAGAAGGGGCGACCTGGGAAGGAGCGACCTAGGGAGACCTAGCGTAGGCTACCTGGAGTGGGTCACTGCCATATTATTGATGCGGTAGGAGCGACCTGGATGGGCCGACCTAGGGAAACCTAGCGTAGGCTACCAGCGTGGGCTACCAGCGTAGGCGACCGCGACAGAAGGGGCGACCTGGGAAGGAGCGACCTAGGTAGACCTAGTGTTGGCTACCCAGAGTGGGTCACTGTCAGATGATTTATTGAGCTCTTGGTGGTGCATAGTATTTTAGCCACAGGCCCAGACAGAGGATGAGAGAGATGATGCATTTTGAGATGTCGAGTCACACGTAGATTATGCATATGATGAGGATTTGCATATTCACGAGCATGCATGATTTTTACTTACTGAGCTTCTAGCTCATATAGTTCATGCGTTGTAGGTGATCGTGATTTCACTGGGTGAGTGACGTAGATGGCGAGGCTGGCTGTTCGAGCTTCCACGGGCTTTTGAGTAGGACTGTACATGGATGACGACCTGTGTGGCGGGCTAGTCTCTTTTGCTGCGTCTTATGTGTGTTTGTCGTCGAACATGTTTGTATATATATATATATATATATATATATATCGTGTTTGGTCGAGTCGAGCTGAATTGTTATGTCATTTTGATTAAGGTTCGTACTTGATGGGTTGTTTTACGTATGTCTGTAATTATGTTGTGACTTGTTGAGTTTGGGTCGTTGACATTGTTTTGTGATGTTGTGGACTTGGTTGAAATGTTTCTGGCTTTAAAAATGTTCGGTTTGCCTTTGTTTTGTTGATATGTTATTTTGGTTTCATAATATTCGTGGTTTGAGTCATTTTGACATTGTACAGGGTATTTCGACAAGTTTTAAACAGAACTCACGTTATTTATTTTCTCGAGGTAGCGTCGTTAGAGTCGTTTTGGTTGTGTGTGGGGTGGTCGTCACAAGCTTCAGTCAAAATTGACTTAGAATTACTAGTAAAAGCTTTCTCAGTTTTAGGAACAAGGATGCTTTTCTTTGTTTTCTTTACATATTTTGAGGAAGATGTATCTTTTGAAAGATCATTGGAAACAGGTAAAGACGGAGAATTTTTTAGATTTGAAATCTCCTCTAAGAGTTTTTTCTTTTCAGCTCGAAAACCTACTCTTTCCGATTCCAATGTTGCGTTCAATTCTGCAATTTTACTAGCAACCTCCGGAATTTCCCAACAAGAAGTAGGTTTATTAGAATGCAAATTATTTTCCCCGAAAGACACTAAGTTAGAAGAGAAATTTTTATCTGCTTGACTTCTTTTTGCAATAGCGTTCTCTAAAAGTTCAATCTTAGAGCAAAGCATACGCCGTTCCTCTAAGATTATCTCATATTTTGATGAGACACGATTTCGCTCATCTTCACAAGAACGTAATCTTTTCGTCATATCGCAGACATTCTTTTCACTAATCTCTAACTTAGTTTCTAAGCTAATGACCATTGACTTTGTGTTAGCCAAATCTTCATTAGCGAAAGCTAGACATTCCTGTTGCTTAAGCAATATAGAGTAATTATTAGCAAATCTTGCTTCTAATTCCTCAATTTTTCTAGCTTGAGCATCCATTTTTTTTTAAATTTAAAAATAAAAAATTTGGCTTTTTGAAATTCAGTTCCGAAAATTTTGGATTATCAAAAAGTATAGTGAAGTATCGAAGATAGTAAGTGTCGAAAATTTTTGGTATGTACCTAAAAATTTTAGAATGATTTCGAAAACTTCGGAAAAATTACCAAAACTTTTTCTATAATGTGCCCAAAACGACCTAAGTTGATTGTTGGATACGTGATCGTTGACGCGTATAGTAGATTTGCCTTAAAAAATTGACGAAAAAGTTTTCTATACCGAAAATTTTGGGCCACGAAAATTTATTTTGAAAAATTTCGAAAAAAGTGTAAAATAGACTATGTCCGTTGGACTCGGAAAATTTTTCTCTATCAAATGATGTATAATTTTTTTTTTTGTTTGCTACTTCAAGCCTTTTTATTCCGTGGGGTGGCCGAAAAATTTAGGGCGATCGAAAACGTTTAAGTGTAAATTTTTTTTTGAAGAGTGAGCGATCGAGAATTGGAAGTCACTGTTTTCGATTGAGAACAATGAATTCTTGGGTGAAGACTTTGACCAAAAATATAAAAGTATGATTGAAAATTCGGGTACTAGGAATTTTCGGATATGTAGAATCTCGGGTAAACTGATTTGGATGATTTGCCCGAATTCGGATAATTCAGTCCGAAAATCGGACAATCGCCGAGAATGGGCAAATTCGGGTTATTCTGCATTCGGGTCTGCCCGAGAACTTGAAAATTGCCGATAATTTTAAGCGAAAATTCGGGTGATGGAAATCGGGTAAGTACTAATTTTCGCCGAGAAAGAAATTCGGGTAAAATTAAAAATTCTGTCCAAAAACCTTAAAATTCGGGTGTTCTCAGACAGAGATTTTCGCCGAAAACAGGAATTTCGGGTACAATTCGGGTAGAATTAAAATTCGCCGAGTTTTAAGAAATTCGGGTAAAATTCGGGTGAAAACTATTCGAATTTCAAGGTACTGTTGCATTCATCTACCCGAAAATCATCTCTGGAAAAAAATGACGAGTTTCCTATGCGATTTCTACCTAAAACTCACTCAAATCTACTGAAAAATGTTGGGTAAACACTGAAAATCACTCGAAAACAACCTATTTAGCTCTTGAGCTTGCAAAATCAGTACAATAAACCCAAAAACTCAAGATCAAGAGCAAAAAGTTTTCGAACTCAAAAGTATGAAAAATTCCAAAAATTTCCAAAAAATCGCTCAAATCCTAACGCGTTTGGCTCTGATACTACTTGTTGGTACGCATTCTATCCTAACAATCTAACATAGGGACGATTTAACCACGTTAAGATGGAAAGTATTGAATCGAACGTGGAGTGTTGTGTGTTCTTGAGAAGTTGGGGGCTCTCTCTCTCTCTCTAGATGATTTTCGCACAATGCACACTTTATTATGTGTTAGTGTTCTAGTATTTATACCACAAGTTGGTATATAATACTTGGGCCTCTAACAAAGTCCAATTACACTAAGCCTCTTATTAAGAGAATCTTTATAAATAAACTACAAAGATAATTCTAATTAATTGAACACAATAAAATAATCCTAACACTTAAGTACCTAAAGAAAACTATAAATTATAGTTTGTTATATGTTGGATCTCCTTCTATTCTAGAAGGATATTGTGATGCCAGTTCGATCATCAATCAAGAAAATCATTCTTCTACTAGCATATGAGTACTCTTGCTTGGAGGAGGTGCAATCTCATGGGCTTCCAAGAAGCAAACTTGTATCACCAACTCGACAATGGAATCTGAATTTGTTGCCCTAGCAGCAGCGAGTAAAGAAGCAGAATGGCTAAGAAACTTAGTCTATGAGATTCCATTGTGGCCTAAACCAATATCACCTACCTCTATCCATTGTGATAGCTCTGCCACTTTGGCAAAAGCTTATAGTCATATGTACAATGGGAAATTAAGACACTTGGGTGTTAGACATAGCATGATTCGTGAATTAATCACGAATGGGGTGATATTTGTTGACTATGTTAGATCACAACAAAACTTATCGGGCCACTTGCCGAAGGGGTTGGCTAGAGATCTAGTTATAAATCTGCAATAGGGATGTGATTAAAGTCCGTATAATTTCTAATGGTAAGATACCCAATTCCCTTCTAATTTGAAATTAGAACAATTCAACGTGGAAAGCTTACTCTTGGAACTTGGAGTACATAATGTTTTACATATCATCTCAGAGATATGTGCTCGGATCTGCATGACAGTAGGTTGAAGTATAATCTTAATAGCTCCTTTGAAAAAGTGCAGGTGCAGATGCATGATAAAAGAAGCTACCTAAGTGAATGTGAAGTTTTGCCGCTTCAAGAAACTTTGGACGTAGTTTTGTATACATTCATGAATGGATATGGACACATAGCTTATAAATAGTGTCAGGTTTAGTTTTGTTTATTCTGAAAACTTGTGTGTACGTTACCTTCATGTATTCAAATGGGTCGAATGGTTCAATTCTTAGAACACCCTATCTTCTCGAGTATTTAGAATGTATAGTGTACTAATATGAAAATTCAATCTTTTATGACATTTTCGTTTATGCATAAGTTTTGTTTTTGAGTTGTTTGTTTTAAAGGAATTGCACTAAAATGGAGGAGGAATGTTAGATATTTTAGTGTAATTAGGAAATAAAACACATATGAGTAAGGAGGTGCGGAGTGCACGCTCGTACATCGTTTTATTTTGGAACCCTAAAGCATGCGGGGGTCAAGGGGTCGCGGCCCCTTGCGGGATCCTAAGGGCAGCGCCCCGGGTCAAGGGGTAACGCCCCTGCGGGGTGTGGGGCTGCGCCCCGACACATCGCGACCTGAAAACCCTAAACACCCGAAGAGGCATAACACCCAAAGAGGTATCACCTTTGAATGCATGTGTATATTTCAAAAGGACACCACCTTTGAAGGAACATGCATGCTTATGAATGGACACAACCAATCATATTTTGGGTTATAAATAAGCATCTAAACACTCAACACAATTAATAAAAACACAAGTTTCTCTAGTCTTATCTCGGGACAGATTTGGTGTAACTCAAGGAAAGGGTCCAAATATTATCTTTGAAAAGTAAATCCAAATACACAATTCTAGAAAGTATCCGACCATACAAATCAAAACCCTACTTTTGCTAACAGTTAAAGCTATGATAGTCTTTGCATAGGGTTTCTTTTTCCTTTTTTTTTTTGTTGGTTGCGTTTGACATCTTTGTCTTTCTGGTTGAAAAGGAGCATACTCGGACGAAAAAATCATAATCATCACTCGATTATATTTAAAAGAAAAACCAAACGTTTTCAAGGAAAGACTACTACGGTAGCTTAAAACATATTATATATATATATATATATATTTACAATTCACTTCGATGACCAGAACAGTAATATAAGGGAATAATGATACTGGCATATAATCGACAAGACGACAAAATCACACCCTATTAAAACTACTGAATAATAGGTTACAGATGTTATATTTCACAAAAACTACTGGCAAAACATATGGAAGCGAAGAACATCAATCTACCATCTTTTAATTTAAAATAAAAAAACACACAAGCACATCAACAAATAATAATAATAATAATCCATCTAAATCCTATTTACGTTTGTTACCACAAACTTTCCATTGTAATGTATGTATTAAGAAAACCATGGATTTTCAAGGGTTACCTATCGTGGTCACAAAAGGAACCAACCTTCTGTAATCTCTCCTCTTACCAAGAGAACAGCTATCAAGAACTCGCCCAAGCATCAACCGTGTGTTCTGCAATGCCAAATCTTTAGGCGATACGCCAGACTCGCTTGTATTGCCTTGCCCAGGAGTTGAGCCCATTCCAAATCCAAATCCCGATGTGAATTGCAACGGCCCACTTCGAGCTTTAAATGAAGTTTGAGGAGCAAGAATCTTATCTTCGTTTCCACCATATCCATTCTCAAGTGATCCTTGTTCTTGTGGATGGGACCCAGGTAATGAGCTACAGCTTTGCACAAGGGCTTCGAGAACGCTAAGAGCTTCCCAGCTAAGAGTACTTTCCACGAGCTGGGACACGATAGCATACATGTGGGGGCTTTGAGCAGCATCCACAGGAGTGTGCTGAAGCAAAGCCTTAAGCATGAGGAGTATAACACGTTGGAATTCAACCGGGCCTTTCTCTAGAAGACGAAGGATGTGACCGAACGCAAGAGGAGAATGTTTTGGAAACCACTCGTTGCACAACAATGGAGAGACACAAGCGAGGAGATTTTCTATGCTCTTGATCTCGCCAGAGGCATAAGCCATGAACACAGTTGCTAGCCCATCCATTGACTTCGCCCCGCACCAGATTGCTATGTTCGTTGCGACACTGCGAGCCTTCTCGTTTGGCTCTAATGGTGATGTAGGTCCCACCATGAGATCCTGACATAACTGTAAGCAAAGCCAGGGAAGCAAGCCCATGATGTGCATCAAGAGACGTGTTTCCGGGTCCCCGAATATCGAATCGCAAGAAGGGACCGTTATTTTTGAGATAACCTCAATCGATGCATCATGACTCACAGGGGAGATCAGTCCTTTAAGCACAAGAGGTTGTACTCCTTCGAATGCTGGAACTTTAGAGTTCGGCGGTGATGGTTCAGAAACATTTCTGGAAGCTATGCGTTGGAATTCTGCACTGTCTGATGCATTTGTGTCAAGTTCGTCGCGGGGCATGCTTGAAAGCAGCACATTTTCTGTTGTTGTGTCCCAGAATGACAAACGGTCAATTACCCGTGAGAACAGCTCGAGCACCTGACAGTATACATGAATAAAGTCTGTGTGCATCATGGCGACACAGCCCCAGAAAAGCTGGGGGTAGAGAATTACTTTTTCTGGTTCCATATTTTCCACCATTACCTGCAAAGTCAACAAGATTTCCATCACAAAGCCTAAAACTGCTGGCACTGGATTACCAAGGCATCTGTGCAAGCAGCGAAGCAACGATACACATGCATCATTGGTAACTCGTGGTCGTAGAGCACGGTATATTTGGTGAGAGCGGCAAGCAAGGTGTCTTGATGTGCATTCCATCGCCCATTTCAGTGCCTCTGCTCCCCAGGTTTCTCTAAGATCACCTTGGAAAAATATAGCATCTACCATGCTCTGCACAAGAGCAGATAAAAGTGCTGCACTAGGAAGCTCAGTCTTGATAACTGTGGGGTCCTCATTCTCCCACATCATGCTACCTCGTTTAGACTGAACATACTTGATCAGGCTTACAACCTGCTGTTTGTTCTCTCCATCACTATTCTCAACATCATAGAGTTCTAGATGTCGTCCAGCAAGAGAATAGAGCAGATTAACAAGTAGGTGTTGGCAGTGTTCTAACACAATATCCTCAGAACTGTCCATTGAGACGAACGTAACGTGAAAGAGAAGAGGTAAGTGCTCGCGGAAATCCTCATCGTTCTCATAGGCAATTTCAGCAAGTAGAATCAGTGCAATATCTGCCTGTGTCAGTGTGTGCTGCTGATGGCCCTGTAATGCTGATTGAAGTTCTTTAGCATTAATTCCATGAGTTCCGATTCCCGAGTGTAATCCATCTTCCCCAGAATTTGGGGTATCAATTAGGTAATCTCCACTGTCTCGAGATACATGGCGACTTCGCAAGCTTCCTGTAGAACTTCGTACACCCATTAGGGGTCCCGACATGTTAACTAATCCCGGTAGCAATTGCCCAGACCGACCAGCATTTACAGGTATGATGTTTAGCTCCGGGGCCATTGGAGTGAGAGGACCAGAAGCACTTCTACCGCCAACAGCAGCTGTTCGCCAGCTCAAGCTTCCACTAGTGTTCCTAAGTGGTCCATCAAGAGATCCACGGACAAGTAAAGGAGACATATGTGGCTGGCTTTCGACAACAGAGGCAATTTGAGCCACAGCAGGCGCCTGAGAGAATTCCAGAACGATGCCACCATCACCTTTACTAGCGGTGGGTCTTAATGGTTCCACTATCTCTTCAAGCATTCGCTGTGCCAATTGGTAGACCAAGTGATCAATGGTACGTTGTGGGCAAATTCGAGCTAGATATAAACTTACTCTCTTGGCAACAGAGAAGTATGTTGCGAAGGCTCCACTAATTTCTGCAGATGCATTCGAATCACAATCTTCAATTCCTTTTGTGATCAAGAAGTCCAGAACTGGACTTATGTTCCGGGGCTTACTGGCAATTGTGCTCCATAACTTCTCGATTTCATCGGGAAACTGATCACCATGACGCCATGTCACATAGTAAAGGCTTTTCAACAATCTCTCACTCCATCCTGAATCCTTTAGCTTCCAGAAATTGAGATTCTCAATCCATGGGGCCATGCAGGTCAAAACTTGATGCTGTGCAATTATATCAACCGCATCAAGTTGTCTCTGCATGATCTCTTCGCACAGTAGCTGGCTCAGTTCGGGATGATCCTTAGCGAGTTTGCAAGAGAGCTTGTATTGGAATTGTTGATAAGAATCGGGAAGGTTTCCAACAACAGCAGCTCGATAGCCTCCTGAGCAATCAACGCCATCCTCCGCCCATTCACGGACTGAAAGTGTCTCAAGCATTTGAAGAGCATCATCGCGTATTTGTCTCGATGGATCCACTACTTTGTACAGGATAAGGCTCAGTAGCCTTTGAATTTCACATTTTGGTATCTCTTGACGCATATAAACTTCAGCCAGCACGCTGAAGTATCCATCAGCTATTGCAGCGTCAGAATAATAGCACTGTACCAAATGTTAGAGCATTAGTATATCTTATGATGAGGTGAAGATGTTGGTGATTGTGGTACTGCAGCTGGTGCTGGTGATAACTAGCTATAAGAAGATGATCGTGAAAGTAATTAATTCAAATACAGCAAGAAAAGAAAGTTATGTAGGCCTTATCTTATTATGTAACACTATCATGGTGATGAACCTCAAGTTTAGCTTAGGAAGTCGTCAGTAGAAAAAATTGGACACAGCATGCGCACATGACGAATAGTATATAACTCGAGTTTCTTAATGAAGTGATCCTACTGAAAATACATCTAAAAGCTGATTTTAATTATTCTGCTCAGAACATGGCGCAACAGGATACCATACTTTGTAACTACAGCTATATTAAGTATGGCAACCGACTCTGCATCACAAAATCTAGTGATTACCTGATCAATGCAGGCCGGAAATAGATCCAAATTCGTGAGGAGAAGATTCTTTAGAGCCAGTTTGGCCAAAGAAACTCTGTGGTGACCACCTTTATGCCTATCATGGTTGAAGGCTCCTCTGGCACCATCTCCAGCGTATTTGGAGTACGATGGAGTTCTTGGATCAGCGGGTGAATAGCCAAAAGGTGCCCTTGGAGCAGGCTCAATAAATAAGCTGTTGATCCAAGAGATTACACGGCCACTCATCTTTCTAGCATTGTCATCAAAGCAAGGCCCGTATAATAAAGAAGCCATAGCATTCATGGAGGCCCATTGTATCGCTTCAACCTGTTCGGCCAATTCTTTGTCGAATGAGATTTTATCAATAGAATCCTTTGATCGTGAATGCTGACTAGATTTATAACGTTCGACTTCTCGACGATAATCACTGACACCATCCTGATTCCAAGTGCTGCCTGTGTCATCAGCCCAGGTAAGGAGGAGATCAAAGAGTCTTTTCCTAGTCCTGACATCGAATTTCTCTGACTTTGAATCAACAAACTCAGGAGCCAAAGATCTCAAAACAGAAGCAAGTCCATATCGAAGGGATTGCATCTCTGCAAAACTATCTGTGGGCGCTGTCAAAATCTGTCTGGTTATTTCCTCAATATATCTCACATAATGAACCCGAAAAATTGGCTTACGGCCTAGCAGGCCTGGCCATATTTTTTCAGCAACAGTCCGGTGTATATTTGCAACATGAATGCGGAGTTCTTCACGGCGAGACTTTTGACTCTGCATAAGTAAAAGAGTGCTGAGTTAGTGGATATGGAATTAATATCCGCAGACACTGAGCAAAAAAATCTTAGCTTCTAAAAGCTTGATCAGGGAATATTTCTCCTTTCTTGCACCAAGAAGGTCACAAGGTGAATTCTCTTGGACAAACGTGAATTTGAAAACAAACTTCAGAGAGGGCATCAGAATAAAACTGAAGAGGTTCCTTTCTAGAATTTGTTCAGCAGATGAAATACTATAATTAAATTTGGAATGCAAGAGTTAGAAGTTCCCCTCATTGTAGATATGCATATATATATGAAACTATATGATTGTGAACACATATTCAACTTGCAAGAAAAAGTAATAAATACAGAGAAGATGGAGAAGGGAGAAAAGAGCAAGACAACAAGAAAATCCGCTATTCGTTTAGTGTTTATAATGAAAATACCTTCCACTTCGGTTTCCCTTCTGTTTCCAGAGAAAGTTCATCTATAAATGACGAAAGCTCACTGAACATAATCTCACATATATCCAGGTGAGAGTGACCAAGAGCCATTGTGGCTGCATGCTGCATAAAGAAAATAGCCCTTGTTAGAAGCACTTATCGGCATCATTACGAGGCAAGAATATCGATTCCAAGAGTGCTGCATTCATCCTCAGATTCCACAGATGAGATGTTCAATTTCTAGACACAACCTCGAAATCGAGAAGTCTTGCAAGGAGTTCACTCTGGGCACTCGTGACAGTATCTGCCTTGGTTTCAAATTGCTTAATATAATTTGCCTCATTCATTAAGATGGAATAAACCATCTATCTAATGTTAGCCATTTTCCTCCATGTTAACTTTCACACTATCATCAAGCGTAAGGAGATAAAGACATGAGAACCTAAAATTCAAGGTATATGAGGGTAAAAACAAACTGGGTTTAAGAGATACTTACTACATGTGATTCAGAACCAGATTTGAGGGAAAGGAAAATCAGATGGAACAGATCTTTCATCGCTGCTGAACCTCCACCTTCCTTATTATCAAGAGGACATGAGCATGCAAACATTGCATACATCAGCCATTGGTCCAGCTTGTTGTCTGTGTCCTGTGACTGATGAGCTTTTCCACCCAACTCAGCAGATGTGATATGATTAAGACGCCGAACAACTTCCTTTCTGGATATCAATGTTGAACTTAACTATTCATTTCTTCTATTTTGATACGAAAAAACCATAAAATTTGCTACTATACATGCAAAGCATCTCAATGATTGATTTGCTGACTCAATCCAAGTTTTAGATAATATTTCTTTTCTGATATTAAAAATTAGTTGAAGCATGTGTTAATAAACAAGTTTACTACGTCAACAATTGCTCCTACGAGGACTTATCACATGGTATGGAGACAACAAGTAGCAGGTAATTATGTGAAAGAAAAAGTTACACTACAGGATTACATACTTCGCTTCCTGAACAGCGCTCGGGCATAGCTCAGCAGCATATTTGACGATCTCACTTAGACATCTGGCCAATCTGTTTTTATCGGGACTCTCAAATAGAATAGATTGGAGAGTCACATCAGCGGGGATGGCATCAGATTCTCTTTTCAAATCAAAGGGACGCCCAGAATCCCAATAGCAGCTCTGGACAATATCATCCTGTAAAACAGCAAACAGTAATCAGACAGGAGCCTCAAAAAAGATGAGAACCACGAGAAGTGGAAGAATCTAACAAGACATCCATATTAGGACATGATCTGATACCCACCCCATTTTCTTCTAGAACATCAATTATGAATATTGGTTCTGGTTCATTTTTCAGGACATGATCTGGTCGATCTTGCATAGAAAGTTCCCTTAAATCATGTCGTAAAGCACGCACACAGCGCATTAATTCCAGGGCAGTGTGCCTGATCTGACTATCAACAGAAGCAAGAAACAGAAGGCCAATGGAATCAATCTCTGAAGCACGAAACTCAACTGCCTCTTGGGAATGATGAAATGAAGACCTCTTCAATCCCTCATTTCTCTGCAAACGTTTGGGGTCATGAGCGTCATTTTCTATCTTATCATCAGAGAGGCAAGCTCTCCAAAATCGCATGAGATCAAGGAGGCGGCCCAATGATGTCTGAATGAGAAGAGGGAATTCGTCGGGAAGTCGGGTGATGAACTTTGTCATCCCTTTCATTACTGCAAAACGGCGATGAGGAAGATATCTCACGATCCGATTCAAAACCTGCACAGCTTCCTCACGGACCCCAGGATCAATACTGATACCATGCTGAGGTATTATATCCGTGATCTTCTCGCTTCGGGTGACTTCATCAATCAGATAGGGTATGCACTTCAATACAGAGCGGAAGAGATACCCTTGGGACTTCTCTTTTGTAACAGCATCTGGAAAATAAAATCTCAGTCGCAAGTCCAACTTGCACAAAAACATCATGCAAATTTCAAGATCTTTACAAACAAAATAAAGGAAATGTCCCAAAATCAAACGGTGTACTCCGAAGTATAGGTTAGTCGGATATAGATGTCATACACACCAAAACTTATGTTTAGCAAAAAAAAATGATAACAATTTTGATGCAACTGCTGAGATAATACAGCTATCTAAAATATAAGTTTCCGCAAGAATAGAACTCACATTGCAGCTGAAATCGGCAGCTTGTAGCCTTATCTCAGAAAACAAGCTTAAAAAAAATATGATAACGCCTGTATTTGTTGAAACTACACTTTGTATCATATTCACTTTTGCATAGATGTGGAAAATCAAACAGTTCAAGATTAAACTTCCAATGTGCAATGTGACTGAAAGTTTACAAACCAAAAGATATACATTTAAGAGATGATTTCACAACAGTTATAGAATAATTCAAAATATTGCTGCCCTACCCCAAATGGGGAAAACTATAAATATTGTAAATATTACCTAATGATGTCCTTTAAGAAGTAAGAAGAGGCTGACATTGCCCTACACTGAATGTGGAAAACCATAAATGTTGTAAGACATTACCTATAGTTGTCCTTGAAGAAGTAAGAAGAGCCTGGCAGTAAGTTTTATGGCATGATCTCAGTATTGCTTCAATAGCATTCTTTACTTTTGGAATGTAATGACCAACATTGTGAACTGTCAACACAAAACTTGTTAGGTCAAGGAATGCAGCACACAAAACTTAGACAACCCAGAGAAAACCAATAGTTACCGTGAAGAATTTCGAGGCCAACATGTTGGCTATTAGGAGACATGACGATGGCAAGCAATGCTCTCAGGCCAATAACCTTTGCTTCAGGACTATCTTGTTTCAGCAATTCCAGTATTGTATGATTCATCGCAAAGTCGAGATTATGTTCTGCAATGGTCACACAGAATTCCACGAGCTTATCATGTTGAACATCCTGAGTCAGCAGTCCTTTCCTAAGGATTGTTAGAAGTTGAGAGGTGACACTATCTAGGTAATCCCAAACACGATTTGGAGGCTGGTTATCACCATGAACACTCAAGTAGAACCTAAACACACGATGAAGGCAATCTAAGGCCATGAAACGATGGTTTTTGTCCTGCGTAGATGAATAATTAATAATGCATTAGCGGCGAATGCAATGTAACAAAGTTTCCATTCGTAAAACAGAATAAAATAAACTAATATCATAATTAGGTAATATAAATTGCTAGAATTAAGGATATGTTATTCAACTTACCCTTAAGTGTTTGTATAGTTGTTCCATGTGAGGACCAAAATTATTAAGGAAAATACTGGGATCACCAAGGCATAAGAGCAGAGTCACCAAAGGATAACCAACCTGAAAATTAAACTTGATCGGATCAGTTTAAGTATCCCGCAGGGGCATAGATAAACAGAGTAAGCTTGATAACCTAATTTGAAAGAACAAAATCAGAGACATCTTTACTGAAGAAAATATATCTCAATAGAAAAACAGTAAACCAATTGGGAAGCAGAATCCTCTCAGGATATTCCGGGAAAAATCAAGCATACAGGAACCACATTACTTGGATTCATGGAACTTCTAGAACATGTTAAGATTCGTAGAAAGCCATATAGTTTTAGAGCCAGAAATATTGACAACAGTATAAAATGATATCAAAAAGTTATTACTTGCCCTTCAATGTCTACTAGACTTTTCCAAATAAGTTTTTTTTTGTTTTAATTTTGGAAACCCATACCCAAGAGACGAGAATATGATTTTATCTAATACCAGGATAGATCTATGAAAAATAGAAAAATAAACTCATGAGAAAAATGACAATACAAAAACTATAAAAACTATAAAGGAGGGGGGGGGTGTCGATATAGAAGCGGAAAAAAACACGTTTGATTGACATCAACATAATAAACGTGAAAAAGGAGACGCGCATTTTTTCAACCAACAAGATATTTCGCAAATTCTGCTTTCCATCTCACGTTCACAGTTATAAGACCCAATACAGTTGTCTCATCTTATGTCAGACTCTGATGACATGTTACATTCCACACTAATGTTCATGTTTCAATACTCTTTGCAGCCTATGACCAATAAAAGAATTAAGTTGGAAAATTCATTGACTTCAATTCTGAGAAATTTGTATCTCGCAGGCTACAATATAAACATAATCCACTAAATTGTACTTACAGCAATATGTTTACTTTGTTTGTCCATCCAGTGCATGAGCTGCCCCCTTATTCGTGCAACAGCTTCGTACCAAAAGGTAAGTGCAGGTTCAACACCAGCAGGAGGCCAATGACCTTTCCCACCATCAGCTAATGGTGCAAGTATGTTTGAAAGCATATTGCACAATGCATGGTGAAGTTCACTCTTACGTTTATGAGGAGCACGATTAAGAGGGTTGGCTTTTGCAATAAAAGAGGCTGATGCATTCAGGCTGCCCTCCGTTTTAACCTGAAACCAAACCCATTATGCAAATATATTACTAAACAAGCTAACCAGCAACCGCGATCTACTCATACCCCAAGTTTAAGGTATCTCATTCCATTGATAATACTAAGTGTCTCGCTCCGTGCAATGCTTGTATCAATACGGCGGGTATTGAGCTCCATGAAGAAGCGCTCCGTCACAGAACTAAATCTGCAGAGATCAGAGAGGTGGAAAAAAATTATTTCTTAGCACGTCTGAATAACAGCTTGGGATTCATGAACCTTTAATCCGATAACAAAATACAAAGTGCAATAAAAAGAGCACAAACCAAGACCTCTTATCTCAGAGAACTTTCCAATCAATCAGTGTAAGCCTAATTTGAGACTAAAATAGGAGCAAATATAGAGATGTAGGAGACCAAGCCAGGTAAAAAGACGTGCATTGGATTGGATGTCAAGGAAGGCAATTCTATCACTTAAATTGTAGTTACCACCCATCTTTCGCAAATATTGCAATATTAAAATATATCAATTTCGGAAAAATAAAAGTGGCAATCACTTTTTCAGCAACAGGGAGTCGGGCCAGTACCCATTAATCAAATTGTAAGGTGTCATGCTCATATCAACAATTTGGGAACACGGAATTTGTTCTTGCCTGATACGTGATAAAGCACCAAGGAGTTGGGCAACCAGGTCCAGAAGAAGGCCTCTTAAGTCAACCAATGAAGGGTATTCAACTTGGCTCACAACCCTGCCATTGGTAGATGTTAGATCGGTTTAAAAAATAAAATAAAATAAAAATAAAATTTGATGTTATCAAACTACAATTGCCATCATGAGATACTGCACAGCACTAAAAACTTAAGTTCAAGAATGACATGATAGGATAGTCAAGTGCCCCATGAAATACAGAAATAATTCTTCATTAAGTTTCACATCTCATACAAAGAAAACAAAAGTTAAGCGTGATTATATGCATGTTCCAATTAGCAAAATTATTTTACAAATTTCTTTTTTTTTTAATGGAAAGAACGTTATCTCGGATATCAGGGTCGAAAGTGGGAGAAATACAAAAAACTCATTCTGGAACTTCACACACAAGTTCATCTTTAACAGAGGAGAAAAAGTTGATTATATTGGAAGTTGCAAATAGTTGCATAGCCTACACAACACCAGAGAAAAAATAATCCTCGATAAATTTCTAATTCAGCTCTGATGGTTTACCTGTCTGCATTTATAAGCCAGTCGAAGACAAAATTTTCGAGGCCAATCCAAAGTTTATCTGTCAATGAAAGAGAAAGGTCAGACTTGTAGGGTTTATTCCAAGATGATTTATGGGATACCCTTCCATAGGAAACACGAAAGAAAACAAGTTATTTAAGGTAACGCCACTTAAGCCCGATGATGATTTAAGAACTGAATCAAGATGAAACCTGTAAGTCCTTCTTGAGGGCAGCACTCAACAAATCGAATACAAGCTGAGCAAAAAATGCACTCCACTGCCAGCTATACAATGTAACATCAAAACAAAACTAAAGTTAGTTTGGATTGCATGTTTTCCCAAAGTTGAATCTATTCCTAAGCCGATGGAGAATAAAATACCGATTCGACAACTCACGCTTTGATATACTATAAACCCCCAGCTTTTTGCACACTTTAACTAAATCCTAGCTTAAAGGGAAAGATAAAAGTTTTTTCTCGGCTTTTAATATCTCATTAACGTTGCATTTTCAATTTTTTTTACAAATATTATAATTGATATAGACATCTGCAGTTGATACTGAAGCTAAGGAGCTAAATCCTAATATGACTTCCTTTAAGCCTTCAAGTCCATAATGATGTAAATAATTTCAAGTAACTTAAAATATTGAGTTCATTCAACATCTTTTTATTGAGCTAACCTACTCCATCGCATTTGATAAATTTACTTTGTCAAAGACCGCATAAGTTTATGTTAAGTAATAAATAAGACACATAATAACAATATTTTTCAATTTGAATGGAGAGGAGAAGCTATGAACATACTTATATTGTTGCATTTTATCTATCAGGATGAACAGAGACAAACCTTTCTCTGAAATGTAGATGCATCATTTGCACCTTTTGGAGATTCACTGCATAGCAGCCAATAAGGAGAGACGTTAACTGGTGATCATCAAGTAATCATTAAGCAAAAGCGGTGATTGTGCCATGCATATAATCAAGATAAGGCCTTCCCAGATGCTTCAACCAGTATTTCAGCTAGTTATTCTGTGGTCATATTTGCCTTAGTCCATGATTTACTAAGAATAAAACATTAATCTGAATTCATTCCACATGAGAACTTTACCAACACAGAATAAAGATTTTACCATCCCCTACAATTTTTAATCAAGATCTTCCAGTCAAAGTGGAAAAATCTCTAAACAGAGTACTTATTCTACCTATAAATAATTATAGATAGTCACCACTCACCAAAAGTAAGTTTCAGAAAGTTACACAAGGGTGAAGAACAACTAAAAAATGTCCAACGATGGCTAATTATCGTCTCACGTGAAGAAAAATAAACCTTTCTCTCCACCGTAATAACGCTTCTAATAACGGTACAGGTGTGTGACGTGCCACCATTGCTAACGAATCCAATACTTGCTCATAAGCTGGATCTGACGGCCGAAGATACTGTCCATCCTACAGTTCGAATGCAAATAAAAGAGCATTTATAAGTGAAAAAAAACATGAGAACAAATTGAACGTGTAACAAAACTCCGTCAAAATGACGCCACATTAAGATCTGAAATCATCCTACTAATTTAATACTTTCCTCCCACAATTGCAACTGGGGAATTTTAGTTGTTTCACTTTTCGTTATCGTATTACGGATATACCCAACGATTTCCTCACATATATTATTAAATAAAAGATGCAATTCCTTTTCTCTTTTTTCCTTTATCGAGCCTATCCAATAGGTAAAGCCACAAATCCTGAACAATAAAGTAACTCTATATTATCAACCTGATCTCCGATCTAGCAATAAACACTTTTATCCCTTCGTCACAACAAATTCTAACAGAAATATGTTCCACAAATGTAACAATTCCCTGGCTTACATAACTATGATACCTGCCACTTGAATAACATTCACCAAGAAGGCACAGAGAAGTGAAACAACTAATCAACCATGCCTGATCCTTATATCATTTAGAATCATCCATACAAAAGAACCCCAAAATCCCATGTCAAACTTAAAATTATAAATCCTAACTAAGCTGACTCATAAGCAGAATAACGTATGACTGAAATCACAATTTTCCAATTAATAAACTTAGAATAAAAACCAGAAAAGCAAATCTTTACTTGAACTTGAGCAGTTTCTATTCGACGCCTCGCAAGGGGAAGAAAACGCTGCAACAGCGCATCCACGATCAACTTCGCCGCACCCCCGGCCTTCATTTCTGGTTTTTCTACCCTCTCTGTTCTTCAGTCCTCTCTTTTATCCTATAATTTAAAAATTAACAACAGAAATTCACAAAACACAACTTCGGGAATCTCATCTCAGCCCAACGAATTAATCTCTGCGTGATTCCCAAGCTGCCAGATGTATAAATAAACAAACAAACAGTTAAATTCACAGAAAATCAGCCGAAAATTAAACTGTTCAATTGACGCATTTGCAATTGCTGAGAATACCAATCCGAGAGGTAAAAAGGGTTGTCGAAATGTACCTGAGAGATTGAATCGTTTAGCTACACTTAAAGCTGGGAAATGATGGTGATTTCTTCTTCTTCCATTTAGATTTGCTATCTCCGCAACGGCGACATCGATTTTCTCTCTTTTTCGTTTCCTTCTTTCGCCTTATTTTATGGTTTTAGTTTTCACTTTCACGTACAACGTCTGTCAGGCAAAATGTAGAAGACGGGTCAAACAAGGCTGTGTAATTCGGATCGGGTAAGATTGTGGGTTAAAACTAGAAATTTAAGAAAATGGCCTTTTGACTTGGCAAAATAGTCTTTAAATGTAAAATGACTATTATATAATTACTAATTGGGTGCCATAGTCTTTAAATGTAAAATGACTATTCTATAATTACTAATTGGGTGCCATATTGAAACAGATACGATAAACGCGAAGGTTTAAGGGCGGGTTCGATTCCTGATTACAACAATTTTTTTTTTCCAGTGGTAAATTAGTCAATCAGCTAAGTAGTAGGTCACGGATTCAATTCCTGATTACAATAATTTTTTTCTTAATTAGGTCACGGGTTCAATTCCTGATTACAATAATTTTTTTCCTAATACAGGTCACGTGCTATATAAGGACGGGTCCCCTGTTCATGGAACCCGTCATATAGCAGAGCACCCGTGCTATATAGCAGGGGACCCGTGTTATATAAGGGTGGGTCTCTGCTATATAAGGGGTCCGTCATATAGCATGGGATCCGTGCTATATGTTGAGGTTTATGCCCTAAATGTCGTACGATGATTAGATAGTACGAGGGCATTAGTGTAATTTTGTAGTGTTTACTATTCTAATTGGATTATTTGATAATGGAATTACTGATAAGTTAGGATATTACGTGGTTTTTATACTCGTAAATTTGCATATTTGGTCGTTATTTATCTAAATATTCTCGAATATCTTACGTTTGCGTGTTATTTCTTATTTGATAGATATCCGAGCAAAAGAGATCAAAACAGAAAGATATAATCACTTTGAGAATGTTTTTGAAGCTTTGAGGGATCTCTTCGCAATTTTCAGCAATAACTGGGGCAGTCTTGCAATTTACCAGATTTTAGAAGTTGAAAGCTGATATTAACGTGGCTGAAGTTGAGATTTTTATTTCCTAAAGTTGAAAGCAGAGAAGAAAAGATCCTTATTTCCTTGAGTGGGAACAAATGATAGAGGATCAAAGAGGAATATTTCCTTTAAAAAGGACGGCAGCCCCAAGCACAACTCTCACGTACTCTCAACCTCACCTCATCACACGGCAGCCAACAGCCTCTCAAGCAGCCACCTCCCTTGCTTGCAGCTCTCACCACATCACGCTGCCATAAGCCTCTCAAGCAGCCACGTCTCTTGAACAGCCACAAGCAAACGCTGCCATCACTTGCGAAGAACAGAGGGGCAGCGAGAAGATCTAGACGGCTTGCAAGGGCGTTTCTTCTTCCAAATCACGACGGAAAGCGCCGAGCCAACACGTGACAACACGGGCATCGTGAGGGGAAGAATTCTATCTCTTTAATATTTCGTGTTCAACAATGTTTTCTTTTGATTCGTTGTTGATTTCGTTTATTAATATGCTAGGCTAAGTTCTTTTGTGATTAAGGTCGTGTTATGCCAAATTATGACTACGTATTAATGCTATTCGTATTTTATTTAATCACACGACTCATGTTATGTGTTCTTTGCTTGATTTTAATGCTTGTGTGTGCCTGATCAACATATGCATGATCTTTGATTGGTTTATGAGACGGACAAAGTGATTAGACCGATTAGAACAATAAGCATCGAACACCACTGCGTAAAACCGACCAGACATGATCTAAGGGCCTTTCTTCACTATGACAGAGTGGTTTACACGCTCAAGCCTCACCTCTCTATAGTTACAGACCTTAAGCTCAAACGAGAAGATGAAGAAGATGATGACAGGAATTACAGAGTATTTATGTGTGTAACAGTGAATTCTGCCCTTTCTCCTGAATGCCCCTCCCCTTTTATAAGTGTCGCTCGCCCCAAGCCACCTGGATGGATTTTGCCTTCTTGCTGTCGTAGATCACGTGGAACGTTTGTGCGCGCGTTGTTGTGGCAAGGAAGAATTGTTGGTGTCAGAGAATGTTCCCCAGTGAGCTGTTGACACGTGTGCTGGTCCCCTCTTTCCTTCATTCCTTCTTCGTACGGACTCTGACATTCGCAGAGTTTGTCGGCCCCGTTCCTTCACGTTTTATCCCGATCGTCACACCCTGCGGACTATCCTGTGAGGTCCTGCAGTTTCCAGGTCCTTGGAATAGCAGGGAGGGACCTTCCTCTTACAGCTCGCCTCTCATTTTTAGGTCCTTCGGTCTCTTTTCTTTGGCCTCCATATTCTCTGCATATGAATCCCAAGGGTATCACGTCCCTCATTCCGTGTTGCTTGTGGGGATCTGCGTGCTCGAGATTTTCTCCCGCATCAAGTTCGATGCATTTCTCAGAGAAAATGGCATCGTTATACAGTTCTCACCTCCCGGCACGCCACAATTAAATGGCATAGCCGAGCGAAGAAACCGAATGCTTTTGGATATGGTTCTGTCGATGATGAGTTACACAGATCTCCCCATTTCGTTGTGGGGTTATGCTTTAAAGACAGCAGCCTATATCCTTAACAGGATACCTACCCGTTCTGCCGACATGATCCCTTACGAAGCTTGGCATAATCGTAAGGCAAGCCTGAATCACATTAGGGTCTGGGGTTGCCCTGCCTTTGTGAAAAAGTTACAGGCATACAAGTTAGAATCAAGGTCGATTAAGGCAAGATTCGTCAGTTACCCCGAGGACTTAATGGGGTATTACTTTTACGTTCCAGACGAACACAAGGTGTTTGTCGCTTTACGCGCCACCTTCATGTAAGAAGAGTTCGTTAGCGAAGGCGGTAAAGGGCGTGAAATAACTCTTGGTGAGTTAAGCGACGAATCAACTCCAGTTGTTACAGAGTCGTTAGACGACGTTCCAGAAAACCCGGCCCAGCCGCTATTGCGCAGGTCTAGTAGGATATCTCAAATGCCTGAGAGATATAGTATGGTACACGTCGAACATGGGGATGCTGTGATTGAGGGATGCGTCGGGGACGATCC
Source organism: Lindernia subracemosa (assembly GCA_028392965.1). NCBI lineage: Eukaryota > Viridiplantae > Streptophyta > Magnoliopsida > Lamiales > Linderniaceae > Vandellia > Vandellia subracemosa. The sequence continues at coordinate 968,402 of JAQPCC010000060.1, forward strand.
TGTCACCTACGACCAGGCAATTACCGGTACAGACTCCCTCAAGTAGCTTGAGGCTATGCAAGCCGAAATGCACTCTATGTATTCAAACCAAGTTTGGACACTTGTACACCTACCCAATGGTTTTAGACCGATCGGGAACAAATGGATCTACAAGAAGAAGATTGGATCTGACGGACATGTGGAAACGTACAAAGCTAGGCTTGTAGCGAAAGGGTATAGTCAAAAAGAGGGTACTGACTATGAGGAGACCTTTTCACCAGTCGCGATGATAAAGTCCATTCGCATTATGCTTGCGATAGCAGCATACTATTGTAATACCCGTAAAATTTAATACGGGGATTTCGCAAAACTTCGAAATTGGTGAAGATAAGTTTGGGCAGGCTTGAAATTGAGCTCAAATAATAATTGGGCCCAAGCCCGATAAAGAAGGAAAACTTTGAGGGACTGAAAAATAATTAGGCCCAAAAGGACTGAATGGCCCAATGGCCAAAATGGTTTGCGATGAAGAAAGATACAAAAAGGAGGAAAATTACAAAAAAGAACCTTTCTTAGCTTAAGAGGAAAAATACGTCCATGCTTCGTCACCTGCTGAACAAAAGCAGTAAAAACCATCATTAGAGATAAATAAAAGGAGCAAGAGAGAAAGGAGAAGAAGGCGAGAGAGAAAGAAGAAAGAGACAAAGGAAATTTGGCAAAAGCTCCTTCCAATCTTCATCAACAAAAATCTGCTTAAACACACTGTTTAGGACGTGAGGTAGGTGAAACCTACAACCCCAAAAAAAATCGTTCTTAACAGCTTTAATATTCATGGTGAAAGGATCACCAAGTTTCCTTTTCAAAATTCATAAGCTGCTTTGTGTGTTACGTGATGTTTTTGTAGTGTTATGATGCTTGTTCGAGCTCAACATATGAGTTCTATAATCTATTTAGGTGTTTATGTGAGTTGGAAGGATATTTGTGTGATGAAAATTCCCAGAAATTTAGGGTTTATGCATGAAAATTAGTTTTTCGCATGAACAGTAAAGTTTTCGGGCGAATTTTATGTTTTCGGGCCGAAAACCATTTTCGCGGGCCATTTTTAAGTTTTCGCGGGCCAGTTACTTTGCGAGTTGTGAGGAAGAAAAAGTTTTCACGGGCCGAAAAATCAGTTTTCGCGGGCCTAAGGTTTTCGGTATGTGAGAGGAAAAAGTTTTCGCGGGCCAATAATTAGGTTTTCGCGAACCAAGCTTTTCGCCACTTAGTGTTCGCGAACAAAGCTTTTCGCCACTTAAGGTTCGCGAACTAAAGCTTTTCGCCACTTAGTATTCGCGAATTGAGCTTTTCGCTAGTCACTGTTCAAAATAAAAAGGTTCGCGAACTAAAGCTTTTCGCCACTTCTTATAAGGTTTTCGCGAACCAAACTTTTCGCCACTTTTTGTTAGGTTTTCGCGAACCAAAGCTTTTCGCCACTTTTCATTAAGTTTCGCGAACCAAAACTTTTCGCCACTTTTCATGAGGTTAAAAACTTTTCGCCACTTAGAAAACTTTTCGCCAGGTCAACTTTTAGCAGGCTTTTCATGGGCCTGGTGTGACTATTCTGGGCTTTAGTTTGATTTCAGCCCAAATCCTTTAATTTTTATTAAACTAAGTTTTTATAAAATATTTTCGAGCTGGACCCAATTTCTCGGGTCAACTGATAAAGGAGTATTGTGTCTTAAATAATTCACTATTCTCGGGATTTTAAACCAAAAGTACATTTTAAATATTTTAATGATTTTTGAGGTTTTTCGAATATACTTGATATGTTCCGCGATTAATTATTCATGCATCCACGGCATGTCATGACGAGAGTATTGATCGCATTTATGCGATGGGAGAGTGTATGCCTTTCTTTGGCAGAGATTTGTGAGGTTAAGACTCGTAGGTGCACCTGACGGGAGACAGACGTGATCGCTCTGTCTACTCAGGCTTGAGCAACCTGAGGTGCCCACCGTCGTAGGATTGCTCGACTTGACGGGAGATAGACGTGATCGTTCTATCTACCCGGGTACAGCGTGGGAACGCGACTCGGGGTGCCTACCGTCATGAGATGAGATTAGGCGGGAGATAGACGTGATCGCTCTATCTACCCGGGTACAGCGTGAAAACGCGACTCGGGGTGCCCACCGCCATGAAATGTGATTTCCGAGTCTGTGTGACCGGATGATTGATGTGATGTTGCGCGCGAGGTGCCGAGTCTAACCTAGGGCCCTGAGTATTGAGATATGAGAAAAATGAGCGTGCATTTGTCATGTGAGATATTGGGATTTGGGGACATGTGCACGCATGCATCGCATTAATTTGGTGTTCACCTACTGGGCAATTTTGCTCAGGGTTACATGTTTTATAGGTACGGGTGAGTAGCGGCTGGTGGCGGTGACTCCACGGGCTTTTGGGGGCGGATGCAGTACATGGGACGCGACCTGTGGAGGCGTAGGATTAGTTTGATATTTTGGGGCTTCGGCCCGTTGTAAAGACCTTTGTAAAACGACTCTTTTATATAGTGTATAATATACTATTTTGTTTTTGTAAAATGGGCTTTCCGCGGCTTTCGTTGCGAAAACCCGCCAACTATTTATGTTTAAAAAGTGGGGTCGCCACAACTATGACTACGAGATCTGGCAGATGGACGTAAAGACCACGTTCCTGAATGGTTTCCTCCAGGAGGAGATCTATATGGAACAACCCAAAGGTTTTACATCAGATGCAGATGCTCAAAAAGTATGCAAGCTGAATCGGTCCATCTATGGACTGAAACAAGCTTCAAGGAGTTGGAATCTTCGATTCGATGAAGTAGTTAAGAACTACAGATTCATAAAGAACGAAGATGAGCCTTGTGTTTACAAGAAGGCCAGTGGGAGCAAGGTGTCGTTTCTAGTATTGTACGTAGATGATATCATTTTGATAGGAAACGACATTGGGATGCTTTCAGAGGTCAAAGCTGTTGGGAATCCCCATAGGGCCCCGAGGCCCTCGTTCCTTGAACGGCGGAATTTTTAAAACTTTTGGGATTCCCGCCTTTCCCTTGGACCGCTCGGTAATAACACGAGAACATAAGCACGAATTAGAAAGGTTTCAGCCATTATACCTTGATGAAAAATGAAGGAGATGGCTAGCTACGAACCCTTCTATTCCCCGGGATGTTGTATCCCTCTCCTAGCACCTTTGCGCGCACGAACGGGGCAAGAGCGTCACGCCGGCACCACACACGCCACGGCCGAGGTTTGCTTGAGACGGCTAGAGCAAGCTCGGGCAGCAAGGTACGCTCATTTCACACACACGGCGCAGCCACCGAGAGAGAGTGAGAGAGAGAGAGAGGCCGAGAGAGAGATTTTTGTCTTCTAGGGTTTTTCTTTCTTTTCAAGAAAAATGACTTGGGGTTTTGATTCAAAAAATCAAAACCCTTTTATACTTGATGAAGTGGCCGAAATTCTTAAGGTGGGTGGAGAAAAATTCTCACCCACTTTTTCATACCAAGTCTTCTTTGCTTACTTGGTCTTTTTCTTTTGAATTAAAACTCAAATTCAAATTCAAATTAAATATTAAATAAATTAATATTTATTCTATATTTAGTATATTTAAATATATTATATCCAATATAAATATTTAAATTAATTTCGAAATTAATCTAATATAAAATCGAAAACTATATATATATCTAATATATATTTTATTTAATTCCAAATTAAATATTATTATTTTTCTAAAACAATAATAAAGATTTAAATCACATTTAAATCATATACTAAATATTAAATATCCAATATTATATTTCCAAAATATTTCGTGAGGTGAAAAGACCATTTTGCCCCTCACGCGTTTTTACCAAGTTTTCGGCCATTTAGGGTTTCGGCCAAGCCCTAAACCCTAATCTCTCAATCCAGGCCCCAGCCTGCTCTATTCTCATATAGACGTTGTGTCGGTTGCCCTTTTTAAGCTCGACTCTCTTGGTTCGTCTCAACCGGCTGTGGGAGGAATCCAGGAGTTCGGTATTCACCTAGCCTGTTGGGAATCCCCGAAGGGGCCCGAGGCCCTCGTTCCTTGAACGGCGGAATTTTAAAACTTTTGGGATTCCCGCCTTTCCCTTGGACCGCTCGGTAATAACACGAGAACATATATACACGAAAGGAGAAGAGTTTTACAGCCATGATACCTTGACGATCACAGGACGATGGCGAGCTTCTAACCCTTCTATTCCCCGGGATGTAGTATCCCTCTCCTAGCACCTTTACGCGCACGAACGGGGCAAGAGCGTCACGCCGGCACCAACACACGTCACGGCCGTTCCTTGCTAAATGCGGCTAGGCCAAGGACACGACGGCAGCACCTTCTCCTCACGCTGGCAGCACGCGGCTCGAGAGAGCGAGAGAGATATGGCGAGAGAGAGAGATAGAGACGAGAGTGAGAGAGAGAATCACACCGAGAGTGAGAGAGAGAATCACAGCTAACTCAATAATCTATAATTTTTATTCTTTAACGTTTCCCAGATTCGAAGTGTAACCACTTCAAAAATGAACATGAACTCAGAACAGGGGTTGCTGGAAACACAGCTGTAATCACTTGCACCCCCCTCTAGTGATCATCATGTTTTCTCCATGGATAAAATGCATGAACTTCTCAATTTCGACCCTTAACTCCCTTACTAGGTTAAAAATGATGTCAACTTCCTTTTAAACCTAGCATGAATGAGATAAATGAATTATAAATAAGGTATTTCACATGTATACCTCACTTGAGCTTGGTTTACTGCACTTTGAGTGTGTTTTTGGCTAATCTCTTATGATGATGCTTTCACCCTCCTTTCTCCTCAAGTGTTCGTGCTCCTCCTCTCTTTAGGTGTGGACTTTTTGGTTTTCTAAGTGATTAAAGTAATATGATTTGCTAAGAGGTGCTTACTAATCACTCTTAAACATGAGGTGTCAAACTCAAGATAGTCTTGATCTTAACTTTTACTTTATCTCTTGTCAAGGGTTTTCTATATGCATTTTATAGGTGATTTTCGAGCCATACTCCTTATTAAGTAAAGAGGTTTTCGGCACTTATAGGTATTAGAAGTTTTTGATACCTATGTGCATAGACATGAAGTTTTCGGCATGGTCTCTAAGGTTTTCGAATACTGATATCCAGTCAATACCTTTTTCATAATAACTTTTGATTCAAGGCACCAATTACCTTGATTCAACCTCCTATGTACAGCTAACTTGATTATGTACAACTTTGATGTTTTGCACTGTATCGAGTTCGAAGTGTATCTACTTCGAAAATGAGACACAAAGCTTTTCGAATGGGTTTACGAATGGGTTTACGAATGATTTACGAATGTTGATGGCAATCAACACCGTTTCAACCATAACTTTCGATTCAGGCATCAATTACCCTGATTCAAATTCCTATGAATAGATAACTTGATTATCTACAACTTTGATGTTTTGCACTTTATCTAGTTCGAAGTGTATCTACTTCGAAAATGAGACACAAAGTTTTTCGAATGGGTTTACGAATGGGTTTACGAATGGTTTACGAATGTTGATGGCAGTCAACACCTTTTCAACCATAACTTTCGATTCAGGGCATCAATTACCCTGATTCAAACTCCTATGAATAGCTAATTGATTATCTACAACTTTGATGTTTTGCACTTTATCTAGTTCGAAGTGTATCTACTTCGAAAATGAGACACAAAGTTTTTCGAATGGGTTTACGAATGGGTTTACGAATGGTTTACGAATGTTGATGGCAGTCAACACCTTTTCAACCATAACTTTCGATTCAGGGCATCAATTACCCTGATTTAAACTCCTATGAATAGCTAACTTGATTAACTACAACTTTGATGTTTTGCACTTTATCTAGTTCGAAGTGTATCTACTTCGCAAATGAGACACAAAGTTTTTCGAATGGGTTTACGAATGGTTTACGAATGTTGATGGCAGTCAACACCTTTTCAACCATAACTTTCGATTCAAGGCATCAATTACCCTGATTTAAACTCCTATGAATAGCTAACTTGATTATCTACAACTTTGATGTTTTGCACTGTATCTAGTTCGAAGTGTATCTACTTCGAAAATGAGACATAAAGCTTTTCGAATGGGTTTATGAATGAGTTTACGAATGGTTTACGAATGTTGATGGCAGTCAACACCGTTTCAACCATAACGTTCGATTCAGGGCATCAATTACCCTGATTCAAACTCCTGTGAATATCTAACTTGATTATCTACAACTTTAATGTTTTGCACTTTATCTAGTTCGAAGTGTATCTACTTCGAAAATGAGACACAAAGTTTTTCGAATGGGTTTACGAATGGGTTTACGAATGGTTTACGAATGTTGATGGCAGTCAACACTTTTTCAACCATAACTTTCGATTCAGGGCATCAATTACCCTGCTTTAAACTCCTATGAATAGCTAACTTGATTAACTACAACTTTGATGTTTTGCACTTTATCTAGTTCGAAGTGTATCTACTTCGAAAATGAGACACAAAGTTTTTCGAATGGGTTTACGAATGGGTTTACGAATGGGTTTACGAATGGTTTACGAATGTTGATGGCAGTCAACACCTTTTCAACCATAACGTTCGATTAAAGGCATCAATTACCCTGATTTAAACTCCTATGAATAGCTAACTTGATTATCTACAACTTTGATGTTTTGCACTTTATCTAGTTCGAAGTGTATCTACTTCGCAAATGAGACATAAAGCTTTTCGAATGGGTTTACGAATGAGTTTACGAATGGTTTACGAATGTTGATGGCAGTCAACACGTTTTCAACCATAACTTTCGATTCAGGGCATCCATTATCCTGATTCAAACTCCTATGAATAGCTAACATGATTATCTACAACTTTAATGTTTTGAGATTTCTCAGATTCGAAGTGTAACTATTTCAAAAATGGACATGAACACAGGACAGAGATGCTAGACTAAACTGATATGATCATGTATATTTTTACTATAAAAAATCATGCTCTTAGCTTCATGATAAACCTTATACATAATTAAAATTTTCGATCCTATATAATGAAACTTTCAGTATTCATCTAAGAAAGTTTTCGGTTCCTAACAACGTTAACCTTGAATTTAATTAAGGCCATAAATCCCGCTCAGCGGTATAACCGGCAATCACGTCGAAAAGTCAAGACCGCATTTCGCCGCTGACCCATGCTACATGCAATTCGGGCCTAGCAAACTAGTGACTAATCAAGACCTTAAGACCAACCCCGAGTTAACCCTTTCGGTCTAAGGTTCACGTAGACTACTATAGTCAATCGATCGATCAGCGACTTTACCAGCGTGTGATCGTTCGATTACGAGTCAGTGTTCAAATACAGACAATCCTCTGATTCGTCTTGTATCAATGTCACGAGCCCCCACTTCCCAAGTGAATGGTTGGCACAACCATTTTGTACTCATCGACAAACAAGTCGTACTCGTCAATCCAGTCACCCTCTGGAGACTAAGACTTGTGGACTTAGTTTAATATCACAGTATGTCAGCTTACTGGTGCCCCCTCTCTGTCCCCACAGAATCAGTAACTGAACTGTAAATATTGGGGACAGAGAGGGGGGACCAGTAAGCTGACATACTGTAATATTAAATTAAGTCCACAAGTCTTAGTCTCTAGTAGGGTGACTGGATATGACGAGTATGACTTGTTTGTCGACGGGTCCAAAACGGTTGTGCCGACCGTTCACTTGGGAAGTGGGAGCTCGTGACATTGATACAAGACGAATTAGGGGATCGTCTGTATTTGGACACTGACTCGTAATCGAACGATCACACGCTGGTAAAGTCGCTGATCGATCGATTGACTATAGTTGTCTGCGTGAACCTTATACCGAAATGGTTAACTCGGGGTTGGTCTTAAGGTCTTGATTAGTCACTAGTTTGCTAGGCCCGAATTGCATGTAGCATGGGTCAGCGGCGAAATGCGATCTTGACTTTTCGACGTGATTGCCGGTTATACCGCTGAGCGGGATTTACGGCCTTAATTAAATTCGAGGTTAACGTCCTATGCAGTTTCGATGTGCGGGAATTTACCTAACTCTCTGGCCAGAGCACGTAACTGACTCACGAGTGTCGTGGAGGGCAGTTTGGTAAATGTAACCGACACGAACATCATAGAGTCGAGTTCTGTAACTTCGACTACGCGTGACTTTCACTCGACCGGGACAAACGTAAAGGGTTTATACGTAGGACGACAATCTATTGTCGGTTCGTAAATTATATCTATTCGTACTCAACTCAGGATCGGTTCGGTACCATGGGGCTGGCTAGGTGAATACCGAACTCCTGGATTCCTCCCGGAGCCGGTTGAGACGAACCAAGATATCGAGAGAGAGTTGTTGGTCACCAAAACCCAGCAACCCTCGGGATTTATATGGATTTAGCTCTTCTCTTCTCCTTTGTATGTTTTCGTTGATAGAACAGTGAGAGAGAGAGAGAGGTGCCGGCTGCCCCTTTTTCTCAAGTGGGGATTTCTTTCAATTGAAGGATTATTACAAGTGGAAGCCCTAGTCCACTTTTATGCCAATATTTTGGCATAATTACACTTTTGGTCCCTAGACAAACTAAACATCTAATATAATGAGCCTAAGTCTAAAACAACAATACAAATAATTATTTCAAGTATACAAAGACCCAAAAGACTAAAAGAACACAACTAAAAATATTCCTAACATTCTCCCCCTTTGTGTTCTTCATCTTTTGTCTTTAAGTCTTTGAGTGATGTGGCACGGCTCTATCTTCTCCTCTGCCTGTAGAACGAGCTCATGAAACCCGTAGGAGATTCGTGTGAGTGCTTTGCTGCTCTGTCTGTGTAGAAAGTTTGCGATAGTCGTCTTCGATTTTTGTGATCCTTTCGCTGATCAGTTTTAACGTACCATCGCAGAATTTTAGAATCTCAGACATCTTGAGTAGCCTTGTCTCGTTCTTCTTGTTGAGGTTTAACGTACCATCGTACCAAATCACCTTGAACTCTAGGTATCTGATACTACCTAGGTCCTTTTCGTATACTTGTACTCTTGTTGAAAAGGGGGTGACTTTTCTTTGAACAAGTTCTTTTGGTCTTCCGCACGTGCCGGCACACGGAGAATCCATGAGTTACTTGTTTTGTCGCTCCACCTCAACTTTGATAGCCCCCTCATATTTAGTTGATCAAGCATCTTCATTCTATCCGGCTTCCTCCAGATCTTTTGACACGTGTCCTCGATCCATGGTGCTGCTAAGTCCAGTTGTCTATCCACGGCTTCGCCTAACACGTAGATAGTTTTGAGAGACGGTTTGAAGGTCTTGCGATGTTTGAAAATTATGAATTTCGCCTCGGCTTCAAACTCTCTGCGTTTGGTCCATGATTCCTCGAGGATATAGTTGTCGATGATCTGGTGCGGATTTTGATATGAGTGTGCACCGGAAGTAATAGAAGATACGCTTTGTCGTCGTTGTTCGCTCGGGGCTTGTTGTTGTTGTCTAGACTTGGACTAATCTTTGTTTCGCTTGTCTGGGACTGTGTTGGTGGGTTCGGGTGCTTTCCTCTACCCTTTTTTGTGCTCGATGTTCTATGTCTCTCCTCCCCCTCACGACGGTCGTCATCACGGTCGTCGTGTCTTCTTTTGAAGAGGGATGATCACCTTGGCACATGTCTGATAGATTCGGTCTCCTGGGGCCGTTGAGACTGCAGAGGTATTCGAGAATCAGTTGTTGACCCTCCGTTAAAGTGTCGGCAGTCTTCAACCGCATGAGGAAGCAAGTTGTAGCTCGTGAAGAGGTATGGTCGGGATCGATAAAGTGAGCTAATGTTCGGGAATGTGGGATATGTGGAGCAGGTTCCGTTTGAAGTACCAGAGGTGAAATGGTGGTGGTGGAGTGGTTTGGGTAGTTTGTGGATGAGAAAGATCGAGGTGGATAGGGTGGTGGAGATGGTTTGGCGTTTGCTCAGGAACGGAGGAGAGTGTGTCTTCGACTGGGTTCGACCTGTTGTCCCGAACGGCCACCATAATATCTTCTTTGAATTTTGTGGCGACGGACTCCAGGGCTTGGTTGAAGCGCTCCTCCGTCACAAAGCGGGTATCACCTCCGGGGCCACTAAGGCGCTCCGTTTGCACACGAAGTGTGGCTTGAACTTGGTTCAAGACTTCCGACCGGTCCTCGTAATCCACCCATTTGGGTAGACACTCTGGTCGTTGACGGTAAATCACACAGACTTACCGGGGGAGGTGTAAAACCGGGGCCACTTAGGCTTCCCGTTGACATCGTTCTCGAGTCGTGCTCCAGAAGATGGCCTGATACCGTTGTTGTAATTGATGTTGCAAGGGCAGGACTTCCTTCTCATCATAGAAGCACAGCAATAAAAGATGCGTCTACAGAAGTTCTGGCATGGTCGCATAGACCTGCACTGTGTGTATAAAATAATGTATGTGTCCTAGAAAAATGGAAAACATTTAGGCAATGAGGACACACTAGACGTTAAAGTTCTCAAGAAATACGTGGTATGGGGCTGTGGACCACTGAGTTCAATATCTCCCGCCTCCGAATGAAACGGTGATAGCATATGCGGTTCCCCGTGAGATATTGAAACACTTGTCTTTAGGGAGACAAATGAGTAGCAAGGAAAGGTTGTGCATGCGCCTTTGGACCTTATGAGGCGTCTTCTACCCGGGATCTGAACAAATCAGTCATGTTCCTATATTGGTTGTGGTCCGGATAGTTTGTGGTTGAGTTGTAAAGATTTCATCGTGATGCGCTCAAATACCCTCACATACACTCGGGGTTGTTCATGGGATAGGTGCAGTTGGGATTTACTGAACCATGGAACAAGTATGTGAACAACTCATTGTTGTCCATGCACTAATGTTAGGTCCGTTTTTATCATCCAACGAAGAACTCGAGCATAGATTCGATAGATTTACCTCGATGATAATGCGGGCGGAAGCTTTAGAATTAAATCAATCAAATCTTCGTTAATCACAAACTTTCTCTACAAGTATCCTCTTTCTCTCTCTACAATTAACCCTAGCTTAGATAGTGATTAGAGAGAGTGTTTCTAGTGAGAGAAAGCTAAACTCAAGTTGTGTGTATTTTACACACACTTGCCCTATATATACCAATCAATATTGGTATATTTGCATTCTAATCCCTAACTATACATATATTACAATTAAGTCCCTAGACAAAGATAACTTGATTATTGAACACTATAAAATACTTCCAACAATCTCCCCCTTAGTGTTCAATTATAATTGAAGCTTCGGTTGTCTTTGTCTCTCGAATCTTCAGTCTTCATCATCAGTTGAATACAACAGAATAATTCCCAACAATCTCCCCCTTTGTGCTCAACTTTGAATTTGACACGGTCTTTGTTGCTGTTTGAAGAAATATCTGAGAGCGTCTGGAGAATCTTCAGTCTCCCCCTATTTACATGCACCCTCATTTTCTTCTTTGCAACTTGAATATTCGTCACCTTCTTGCATATATCAGAGTCGCGCGGATCATTAGCATTGACTTGTCGTGTATGCTCGAACCATGGAGAGAGGTCTTGTTTGTTGTGGTTCAGCACGTGCGTTGAAAGCTTGGCTTCTTTAATGAGTTCACATGCTCGGCCTCCTTGATATACTTCTCCCCCTCATGGCGATTCATTTGTATCGTCATGCTGTGTGATCAAGGTGATCCTGTGTACGCTGAACGTGTTGGCGTTGAATTCCGGATGATGTACCTGAAAACGGGACAGACGACCGATCATCGTGAAACATCCCTAGATGTCACTCTTGGTCGTTGATGCAAAGTCACACAGACTTGCGTTTGAAGGGACTACGGGGCCACATAGGCAACCCGTTGACATCATTCTAGAGTCGTGCTCCAGAAGATGGCCTGCTACCGTTGTTGTTTTGATGTTGCAACGGCAGGACTTCCTTCTGATCATAGAAGCACATCATTTAATGATGCGTCTACAGAAGTTCTGGCAAGGTCACGTAGACCAGCAATATGTGTGTAAAAGAATGTATGTGTCCTAGAAAAGTGGAAAACATTTAGGCGATGAGGACACACTAGACATTTACGTGTTCAAGAAAGTCGTGGTATGGGGCTGTGGACCACTTAGTTCAATATCTCCCGTTTCCAAATGAAACGGTGATAGCAGATGCGGTTCCCCGTGAGATATTGAAACATATGTCTTTTGGGAGACAAATGAGTAGCGAAGGAAGGTTGTGCATGCGCCTTTGGACCAGATGAGGCGTCTTCTACCCGGGATCTGATAAATCAGTCCCGTACCTATATTGGTTGTAGTCCGGATAGTTTGTGGTTGAGTTGTAAGGATGCCATCGTGATACGCTCAATACCCTCACATACACTCGGGGTTTGTTCCTGGGTTAGGATCAGTTGGGTCGACTGAACCTTTGGAACATGTATGTGAACAACTCTTTTGTGTCCATGCGTTTTATTGACATTTAGGTAGCACTCCCTCTTAAAAGCATGAAGTTTGTATTCAGGGCATTCTTCCCTTAAGCTCTAGCGCCTTTTCATTGTAACACTCCCCCTAAATAGTTGCGCTATTTCTAATATGATGCCCTTGCTCCCCCTAAAGTTGTGCGCTCTTGTAGATTTTTGCCTATTACTTTCCTTCAAGTTATGTGCCTTTTGTGATTGAAGCACACTCCCCTTTTGAACATTTCGCGCCTTTTTGATATTGCGCTTATGAGTATTACTTCCCTAAAACATATGCGCTTTTTACAATAAACTATGGTAATACGCTCTTTTGAAACTCTTGCACCTTTTCTATCCACTCCCCCCCTTTTTTTTATGGCCTTATTTATTTTTTATTTTTTATGGCCTTATTTTTATTATTTTTTTCTTCTTTTTTTTATGGCCTTATTTTTCTTTTTTTTTTAATGGCCTTATTTTTCTTTATTTTTTTTTATGGCCTTATTTTTATTTTTTTCTTTTTTTTTATGGCCTTATTATTCTTTTTTTTTTAATGGCCTTATTTTTCTTTTTCTCCCCTTTTTTTTTATGGCCTCCTTTTTTTTTTTTTTTTTGATGAACAGAAAAATAAAAAGAAAAACAATGTCAAATCAAGAACTTTGGAATAGTCTTGATTTGGTTTGTTTGTTCACGTCACAAACCGATCACGTGTGTGGAGCAAACCGAATACCACACGTGTCGGGGTCTTGTGCGACTGCTCATCATCGCATACCGACCATACGTGTGGAGCAATCATCGTCTATTTACCATGTATGATCGGGATCCTGCAAAACAAATTATCGGGACTTTGGTACCCACTTTTGGACGGGTCCTCCCTTATTAGCAGATAAACATTTAGGCATAATAGAATCAAGTATGAAATCAGCATATAAAGTAGTCTTTAACTTAGGAACCCAAATTCGTTTTGGACTACTTATTGTCATTTGCAATTTTGGAGTCCATACTTGATTATCCCTATATGGTTGAGAGAATGTTGATTCGGTGAATGTGTGCCTATTTGAGAATATTTTCTCTTGCGCCAGTCGCATAAGATGTTTTTCGGATTTGACTTTGACTGGGAATTGTAAGTAAGAATACGAGCTAATAGCATTAATAGAATCATGGATAAAAGAATCGTATTTCCTATATTGAAGAATCACATCATTCACAACACAATTAGGAGCATTCGCATAAGAAAAATTTGGACAATTGTTATTTTTAGAAGGTTCAGTGTGTATAGAGAATGTATAACAATTGTTTTTAGAAATATTTATTGTTGCTTTTTCCAACTTTGGAAGTTTAGGAATGACTCTAATAATTTTCTTGGTAGGAATAGAGGTAGAAACATTTTCGCTTGTTTTAGTAAAGAATGATTTATCTTCCTCTATTCTTTCTTTCTTGACAGCTTTACTCATTCGTGATGTGTTCTTATTCTGTTTTGAAGATATGTCTTTTAATGGTTCGTTTTTAACAGAATAGGAAGCTGAGGTTGCGCCTTTTTCTAAGGAATATTTGAGAATTGAATTCTCCTTTTGAAGTTCGTCTATTTTGGCTCGAAACCCGTTTCGTTCGGAATCTAGAAGAGAATTTAATTCAGCAATTGTGCGAGTACTTTCTAGAGTGTAGCAATCCTTAGGTTTGGGTTTTATCGATAGTATAGAATGTTCCTTGTTTGGCACGGACTCAATTGTTTGAGTCGACTTATTTATAGACAATATAGTTTCTTTTATTTCGCGTTGCTCAGTTTGTCCTCGTTTAGCTAGAACATCTTCTAATTCTTTAATTTTTGAATATAATTGATTTCTTTGTTCAAGAAGACTTTTATTTTGGGCTGCACTATTTATTTTTTCGTCTCTACATGTAGATAATTCTTTTGTAAGTTCGCTTATAGTTGATTCTTGTTGTGCGACCCTTGTCTTTAAGCTCGTCAGCCTTTCTTGTTCTATTGTTAGTTTATTTTTAAGAATAGATTTTTCTTCTAGACTCTTAACTAAGCAGTTGTAATTATTTTCTAGCCTAGCTTCTAATTCTTTGATTTTTATCAAGTAGTTGGCTTCCATATTTACTTTCTGGGTTGGATGTTTTTTATCGTTATCGTGTTTTTGAATTGATATTAAATTTTGGATCAATGTGTTCGAATAGATTTTCGAATGATTAAGTTTTCAGAAGTTTAGGTATAAAAAAAAACTTTTGAAATGATTAGAAAAGAAAAAAAACTTATACCGAGAATAATTTTTGTACCGAAAAATTTTACCAGTCCAAAAAAAATTTTGTTACCCAAAAAATATTTTTCGTATGAACCGGGAACTGAAGCAGGTATACGCAAAAAATCTCCTAGCTAAAAATTTAAAATTTTGGGACTTTTTTTTTTTTTCTTTTTGCTACCTAAAACTATCGAAAGCTTTGCGGTATCGAAAATCTTTTTCCCATCATAAGTTTTCGCATGTGTATATAATATTTTTTCGTATCATAAGAGTTTTTCGTATGAGAGGGGATACGAAAACTTTAAAGAAATAATAAAATATTCATACGAAAATTTTTAGCAAAGGTTTTCGTATGGAACAGTGTTTTCGTATCACAAATATTTTTCGTACGAAAAAATATTTTTCGTATACACGAACGTTTTCGTATTGTAGCAAAAATTGTTTTTCGTACGGGGACTTTTTCGTATGAAAAAAAAATTATTTTTCGTATCTAATGGGTTTTTCGTACCAAAGGATTTCGTACGAAAATCATGTTTTTCGTATCACAGAATTTTTCGTACGAAAGTCAAAGGTTTTCGGGTATAAAATTTTCGTATGTAAAATTTTTTTCCGTACAGACCTTTTACGTATGAGAATAAAAATTTTTCGTATGAAATGCAAAAGTTTTCGTATATGAAGTTTTTGTATCGATATCTTTTTCGTACGAACGGAAAAATAATTTTCGTATTGAAAAAACTTTTTATTTTATTTTTTTTTCGTATAAATTTTTCGTATCGTAGTCTTCGTACGCGGATAATTGTTTTCGTACACAAACGTTTTTCGAACGAAAGTCAGAAGTTTTTCGTATCAAGGAGGATTTCGTACGAACACAGACTTTTTCGTAAGCTACAGTATATGCAAATCTTAAGTCAATGCGAGAAAAACAGGGAATGTGAGTGATACGAAATCTTTGGTCAATGCAAAAAACAGATACGAAAACTAAAGTTTGAACGGTGCGAAAATGCGAATATCAGTTGCGGGGTCTTCAAATAACATTCAAATTAACACTTTAAACATTGATAATCGATCGAAATATTCTGGGTAATCATATAAGAACACTCGATTAACACATTTAAGAGCAAAAGATATAGAATTTTCGAGTATTTTGCAAGAATAGTTTGAAGATCAACAAAAATATTTTCGATCGCAAATTCAATCTCAGACCAAATTAAGCTCAATTAATCGAAGATAATCGCAGCTAGAATATATCAATGGATTCGCAAATAGATTTCGTTCAGAATCATGCGAAAACAGCAAGCGAAAATCATATGAGATCATGCGAAAAAGACAATTTGCGCGAAGAACATCATACGAAAACTGCAATATATCGAACTAAATTCATCAATTCAACAACGATTCGGCTCTGATACCAATTGTTAGGTCTGTTTTTATCATCCAACGAAGAACTCGAGCATAGATTCGATAGATTTACCTCGATGATAATGCGGGCGGAAGCTTTAGGATTAAATCAATCAAATCTTCGTTAATAACAAACTTTCTCTACAAGTATCCTCTTTCCCTCTCTACAATTAACCCTAACTTAGATAGTGATTAGAGAGAGTGTTTCTAGTGAGAGAAAGCTAAATTCAAGTTGTGTGTATTTTACACACACTTGCCCTATATATACCAATCAATATTATTATATTTGCATTCTAGTCCCTAACTATACATATATTACAATTAAGTCCCTAGACAAAGATAACTTGATTATTGAACACTATAAAATACTTCCAACAACTAATTTCCTAAGATGATACTCCCCCTCAAAGCATGAAGTTGTGTAAGACACTCTCTTTGAAGCTTAGGCGCTATTTAGGTATCACTTCCTCTAAACAGTTGCGCTATTCTTAATACCATGTCTTTACTCCCCCCAAATTTATGCGCTTTTTGAGAAATTGCATATTACTACCCTTCAAATCAGACGCCTTATGATTGATGTGATACTCCCCTTTATATGCGCCTATTGCGCTAATAACTATCACTCCCCTGACATGTATGCGCTCTCCTTTTTTTTGAGTAATACGCTCTTTTAATGTGTTTGCGCTCTTTTTCCCTGCCCCTAACTAAAATCACAAAAGAAAAGGAAGACCGACTACCCTTAAATGTATGCGCGAGTGAGAATAAGTCTAACTTCCTGTGAAAAGCAAGACAAACGAATATGAAGTCTGACTCCTTAGAAATTTATGCACTTTGTGAAATTCAAATCGGCCTTCGTTAAAATGGTATCTTTTTCAATTCTGTGTGCAATATGCATTTTGAATTTTAAAGTTTTGAAAAATGCATATTTAAACTGTACCATTGTGAAAAAGTATTTTTTTTTCAATTCAGCTCGTATGCGTATGCAATTTTAAATTTATCAAAATTATTTTGTCATACGCAAAATTAGAATATACCTTTGTGTTGTGAAAATACCGAAAACTTTAAATGTTACAGTTACGAAAACATTTTAAACAAGAAATATGTGTATCTGCGAGATTTGAAGTGCAAAAATTTTCGGTATTAATTTTTGATAGGTGGCAAGACTCAAGATTATTTTAAACATATAGGGAATTTTTTGAAGAAAATAATACACAGTAATTTCGAAAACTCCCCCTGAATAAAAAGTTCGAATTTTAAGTTCAGTCTTGCTCCCCCTCAATATTTTAAAGTTTTCAAAATAATGCTCCCCAACAATATTTTGAAGTTAATTTTACTCCCCCTCGATTAATGTCCCCGAGTTTTAAGAAATATTATTTTAAAACTCTTATAAATTTTCTCGAGGCACACAATCGAGGTTTCTTCCCCTACGTTAAAGCATATTTCGAAAGAGGAAATTCATACCTTCCACTTGAGCTTTATTTTAAAACTTTTATTTATTTAAAATAAAATAAAATATACGTTACCAGACCAGGTTCTGAACTGACATGTTCAGAAGCTTTGCTAGAGTAGGCTCGGGTCCCACACCACTTTCGTGTAGAAGCCTGTATCGTGAACGGACGGGTCCCGAATTGTTGTATCTGGGAGCCTTGCGGTTGCTCTTCATCTCATACCCACCATGCATGCGGAGCAACCTCTGTTACCACACCTGATGGGACTGCAAAACAACTAAGTTTTTGGTACCCAGTTTTGAGTGGGTCCTTTATCGTTGTTAGTAGAAATGCACATTCTAGATGAGGAGGCCAAATCAAATTTGACGTCAACCTTTACGGGAGTCTTTGATTTAGGCATCCACACTTGCCTTTGTGTATTCTTAGGAATCCACGTGTAGTTTAGTTTGGCTGAGTGTGGGGACAATGAATTTGATCTAGGAATGGTGCGTTGCAATGCAGTCTTTTCATCACTTCTTCGTGAGTGATCAAATATGTTAAACGGTGAGAAGGAGGATGAAGAATTTCAAAATTTTCAATATTTTCATCACGACTATTGCTTTCAAATAAAAGTTTTGAACAAGAAGAGTCATGGCAATAGTCGTGTTCTTGTTTAAAAGATGTTCTCCCTGAAAAGAATTTATCACTTTAAAAGTCGCAGGGAGAAGGCGTTGAAAGCTTGGAGTGTTTTTTTTTTTTTTAAAAGATTTTTGAGGTTGTGGACTTAGAAGGCGATGCGTTCTTCTTTAAAAAGGAATTCTCCATCGTCCATTTCCTCCCGTTTTGGAGTTAAAAAAACACTCTATCTAAATGGACTTTGGAGTTTTCTTTAGTTGCTGAAAGATTCTCGATCTCGGAAATCTGATAAAGAAGTTACCTATTTTGTTACATTAAAGCTCTCTTTTCAGCTGCAAAACTTTGTCGTTCAGACTCCAAAGTTATGCTGAGGTCTGCAAATTTCTAAATAACTGCCTGAATATATGGAGCGGAAGCATTTGTCTCGGCAGTTAACGAATTATTAAGCTCATTTGCTCTAACTGAGAGATTGACCTCCAATATATAAATTTTGGAGAGTAAATTCAATCGTTCCTCCTAGAGTCAATTATATTTTGCAGACCACGCACCTCGCTCACACTCAGAGGTTTCTAGGCGTTTGGTTAGATCTCTAATTTGGGCCAATTTTGAGATCCTTGCTTCAGCATTAATCGAACGTTTTATTTCACATCCCTTTTCTATGAGGTTCTGAGTAAGGACACGTTGATTGTTTTCTAGCCTAGATTTTAACTCATTGACTGTTTTATTCCTGTTCAGTTCACTGGTAGACAATTCTTTAGTAAGCTCAATAATTTGTAAATCATATTTTGCTACCTTAGATGATAAACAATCAATGATTTGGTGTGTCTCTTTTAGCTGCATCTTAAGGATTTCCTCCTTTTGATGACTACTTAGATTGTTGAGGTTTATGCCCTAGATGCCGTACGAGGATTAGATAGTACGAGGGCATTTGTGCAATTTTGATGTGTTTAACATTTGTAATTGAATTATTTGATAATGAAATTATTATTGTTTGTTTATTGTCGATTTTAGCATAACAAACAATAAAAGGCCGATTATTATTTCGTCTAAATAAATTAACCTTGCAGTCGGGTAATAAGACGAATTAATAAAACCCCAATATTTACAGTTCAGTTACTGATTCTGTGGGGACAGAGAGGGGGCACCAGTAAGCTGACATACTGTAATATTAAATTAAGTCCACAAGTCTTAGTCTCCAGTAGGGTGACTGGATTGACGAGTACGACTTGTTTGTCGACGGGTCCAAAGTGGTTGTGTCAACCATTCACTTGGAAAGTGGGAGCTCGTGACATTGATACAAGACGAATCAGGGGATTGTCTGTATTTGGACACTGACTCGTAATCGAACGATCACACGCTGGTAAAGTCGCTGATCGATCGATTGACTATAGTAGTCTACGTGAACCTTAGACCGAAAGGGTTTAACCCGGGGTTGGTCTTAAGGTCTTGATTTGTCACTAGTTTGCTAGGCCCAAATTGCATGAAGCATGGGTCAGCGGCGAAATGCGGTCTTGACTTTTCGACGTGATTGCCGGTTATACCGCTGAGCGGAATTTACGGCCTTGATTAAATTCAGGGTTAACGTCCTATGCAGTTTTGATGTGCGGGAATTTACCTAAGCCTCTGGGCAGAGCATATAACTGACTCACGTGTGTCGTGGAGGGCAGTTTTGGTAAATGTCACCGACACGAACATCATAGAGTCGAGTCCTGTAAGTTCGACTACGCGTGACTTTCACTCGATCGGGACAAACGTAAAGGGTTTATACGTAGTACGATAATCTATAGTCGGTTCGTGAATGATACCTATTCGTACTCAACTCGGGATCGGTTCGGTACCACGGGGCTGGCTAGGTGAATACCGAACTCCTGGATTCCTCCCAGAGCCGGTTGAGACGAACCAAGAGGGTCGGGCTTAAAAAGGACAACCGACACAACGTCAATATGAGAATAGAGCAGGCTGGGGCCTGGATTGAGAGATTAGGGTTTGGGGCTTGGCCGAAACCCTAAATGGCTGAAAACTTGGTAAAATCGCGTGAGGGGCAAAATGGTCTTTTCACCTCACGAAATATTTTGGAAATATTATATTGGATATTAAATATTTAGTATATGATTTAAATGTGATTTAAATCTTTATTATTGTTTTAGAAAAATAATAATATTTAATTTGGAATTAAATAGAATATATATATTAGATATATATATGTATTTCGTTTTTAATATAGTATTAATTTCGAAAATTATAATTAAATATATATTGGATATTATATTTAAATATACTAAATATAGAATAAATATTAATTTAATATTTAATTTAAATTTGAATTTTGAATTTGAATTTAAAAGAGAAAAACCAAGTAAGCAAAGGAAACTTGGTATGAAAAGTGGGTGAGAATTTTTCTCCACCCAACTTACTATTTTCGGCCAACCCTAGTGGGTATAAATAGGTTTTTGATTTTTGAAATCGAAACTAAGTCATTTTCGAAATTAACAAGGCCTAAAAAGGAAAACTAGGGTTTTCTCATTCCTCTCATCTCTCTCTCTCGAAATCTCTCTCTGGGGGCAGCAAGTAGCCATTCCTTGATCTAGCCGCAAAAAGCAAGGAAGGGCTGCGACTTTTCAAGGTGCCGGCGTGACGCTCTTGTGCAAAGAAAGGAGCCGTTCGTGTGCTTTTGGCTTAGGAGAGGGGCACTACGCCTCGGGGATTCGAAGGCTTCGAAGCTTGCCATCGTCGAGTGTATCTACGAGGTATCATGGCTGATCCCTTTCTCCTTTTTGTTATATGTTCTCGTGTTTTAATCCGAGCGATCCTTGGGATAGGCGGGAACCCCGAGGTATCATGGCTGCGCGCGCGGGGCTGCGCCTGGTCGTGCGCCGGGCTGCGCGCAGCGCGCAGCCTGCACCTTGCCGCGCACGGTGTGCGGGCCAAGGCTAAGCCAAGCGCAGCGCGCGGCACGCGGGACAGGCCGTGCGCGCCGCGCGGCGCTTTGGGTAAGGCTGCGCGCGGGGCGCATGGCACAAAGGGCACGAGCTGCGCGCGGGGCGCGCATCGCATGGCACCAGCCGCGCGCATGGCGTGCGGCAGCCTTGGGCTGGCAGCGCGCTTGGGTGCGCGCTGCGCTGGGCGAGGGCCGCGCGAGGGTGCGCGGCTCAGGGCTGGCCATGCGCGTGGGGGCGCGCGGCGCGGGGCAGCCCGCGGGCTGCGCACGGGCTGGCTTGGCCGAGCCCGCGATTGCCAGCCCGCGGGCAGCGCACGGGCTGGCTTGGCCGAGCCCGCGAGCACGCGAAGGGCAGCTTAAGGGCTGGCTTGGCCGAGCCCGCGAGCCCACGAGCACGCGCGGCGCGCAGGGCAGCGCACGGGCTTATCTGCCCGAGCCCAATGGGCAGCGCAATGGGCCTGGCCCAACCTGATAAAGGCCCAAATTAAAATACGGGCTTGGCCCGGCCCATTTAAAAGCCCAAATTCGATTTTGGCTCGGAAATGTGTTAAATTTGTCGTGATGCATGTTATTTGAATTACGTGGTGATTGATTGGGGATTAGGTTCTGTTTTTACCGGGTGATATGTTAAGGGTGACAAGGTCCCCCCCGGGTTGTACTTTACAGTTTTTCTAGAAAGGCGGACTTTGTTGCTTTAGGGAAAGATCCCCCCGTCATAGGCTATAGTAGTACATGAATGACGGCCGAACGAGAGACGATCGAGACGAGACGAACGAACAAGACAGTGGCCGAGGTGTCCGTTCGAGACGAGCCCGAAGACTTGGAGTTTTACTTATTGTACAAATAGGATAGAACTAGAAATATCCCCGATCTTTCACATTTACTTTAATAGGTTGAAACTAGGTTTACTATTAAAGTCTATTATGTGCGTGTTGGTTTCGAACGTGATATCGTGCATAATGTGCTCGTTCTTTAACTGTGAGGATTCTCCCGAAGTTAGACTTTAAAATATCAAGTGAGTAAAGGGCGGGGCTCCTGTCTTCTATCAAGTCCAAAAACGTTACGACTTAGGGGTACGGTTTTGGTTGACCGAGTTACGGCGCTAAAACCCTCGCCTTTGACGTGAACGTATTTGGATGCATTTTTTATAATGCCGCTCACCGACCACTCTTCGTCCTCCCGCAAAGTGTTATCCTACGGAGGCGAAGTTCACTCAAAAGTGGAAGGTTAGCAGGACGTTGATAGGTAGCACTTGTACAGTCATTCCCAAGACGTCTGAGTTACAGGCCGAGGGACCCTGACTGAGACAAATTCGTTGAACCTTCTGTGTGACAGAATCGTGTGGGACACGAGCCTGGCTGATCGAATATACCAATAAACTGTTAAGTTGAGGCTAGTTTGATTCAGTGCGGGTAAATCAACGCCACTATGAAACTACTCAACGAGGTTTCCGAAATTCCTAACGGGAGACAGGATTTCGAGAAAAATAGTGGGAGTCAGACGAAAAATTAAAGTCCTATTTTAGTCTGATTAAACACTTCAAATCCTAACTATCTGTTTTCTTTCTGCAGTTTATTTTCTTCTCTATTTATACGATGACAAACCCATTATCCGTACTTTTGGAAAAATATTGTTTGGTGGGACCAAACTATGTTGATTGGCTAAGAAATCTGAGGATCGTCCTCAGATTGGAAAAATTGGAGTATGTCTTGGACATCGAGGAGCCTTTGACTCCCAATGCTGATTCGACAGAGCAAGACCTGCAGTTCCACGATAAGTGGGTTGACGATGCTGGCAAGGTCCACTCCTACATGCTATCGGCTATGAGCCCAGAGCTGCAGCGTCAGCATAAGTTCATGAGTGTTAAAGAGATACAGGTGCATTTAGCTGGGCTTTATGGTGAGTCGTC
Source organism: Lindernia subracemosa (assembly GCA_028392965.1). Classification (NCBI taxonomy): domain Eukaryota; kingdom Viridiplantae; phylum Streptophyta; class Magnoliopsida; order Lamiales; family Linderniaceae; genus Vandellia; species Vandellia subracemosa. The sequence goes on from JAQPCC010000060.1 coordinate 991,394, forward strand.
TAGGAGCGCTCGCTACGCCATCACGCATACTCTCTTCAACACCAAGCTCGCAGAGGGTGGTGATGTCCATGCTCATTTACTTAAGCTGAATGAGCATATGGAGCGATTGGATGCGCTGACATTTGGTTTACCTCACGAGGTAAAGATTGACGTCATACTACAGTCCCTCCCACCGTCCTTCCACCAGTTCGTGGTGAACTGCAACCTGAACAATCGGGAGTATTCGATACCTGGCCTGATCAATCAGTTGGTTGCAGCCAGTACTCAGTATCGCAGCGATAAGGGTAAGGGTAAGGAGGTGGCGCTTGTTGCGACTGCTCGGTCGAAGGGGTCGAAGAAGAAGCCGAGCAAGCACAGCGGGCCAAAGGGTAGAATCGCCAAGAAGGCGAAATCCAAGAAGGCTGTAAAGTCGGGCGCGAAGCCCACTGACAAGTGCCTCCATTGCCAGCAGCTGGGTCACTGGAAGCGAAATTGTCCTAAGCTGAAGGCGTCTTCTGACGCTTCAGGTAAGCAATTAGTTTTCGAAGCTAATTGTTCTGTGTATTCTACTTCATGGATACTTGACTCAGGGGCTAGCTCCCATATTTGTGTTTTGAACCAGGGTCTGGAACGAAGTAGGAAGCTTCGAGCTGGTGAGGTCTCAATCAACGTTGGCAGCGGACATAGTGTTGCAGCGACGAACATTGGATCGAAGACTTTGCTTTTATCATCTTTGCATAGTTTAGTACTTTCTGATGTTTTGGTTTTGCCCAAGGGGCTTAAGAACATTATTTCGATTCCTGTTTTGAGTAGACTTGGTTGTGAATTTCGATTTGTTGATAATGTTTGCCATATTAATTTTAGAAATAAAAACGTTGGAAATGCGACGTTAATAAATGGTTTATATTACGTCAACCTAAGAGATAAGGTGGAAACTATAAATGCAATAACCAACTCGTCGACGGGGTCGAACGAACGATACATCTGGCACCTTCGACTAGGTCACGCTGGGGAAGCAAAGATTGACAAGATGGAAAAGGACGGCCTGATTCGCATAGCTAAGTCAGGCCCGATCCCAACTTGTCAGTCTTGCATCCTAGGCAAAATGACCAAATCACCCTTCACAGGGACTTTTACTAGGGCCGCAGAATTGTTGGGTTTGATCCACACTGATGTATGTGGACCGTTCAGGGTGACGGCCCGAGGTAATTGCCGCTACTTCATTACGTTTACGGACGATCAGCCCCGCTACGGGACTGTCTATTTGATGAGACAAAAGTCCGAAGCTCTTGAAATGTTCAAAGAGTATAAGGCGTTAGTGGAGAAGCAAACTGGCAAGGTCATTAAAGCCGTTCGATCAGATCGAGGCGGCGAGTACATGAGCCTTGAGTTCGATGCATTTCTCAGAGAAAATGGCATCGTTATACAGTTCTCACCTCCCGGTACGCCACAATTAAATGGCGTAGCCGAGCGAAGAAACCGAACACTTTTGGATATGGTTCGGTCGATGATGAGTTACACAGATCTCCCCATTTCGTTATGGGGTTATGCTTTAGAGACAGCAGCCTATATCCTTAACAGGATACCTACCCGTTCTGCCGACAGGATCCCTTACGAAGCTTGGCATAATCGTAAGGCAAGCCTGAATCACACTAGGATTTGGGGTTGCCCCGCCTTTGTGAAAAAGTTACAGGCAGACAAGTTAGAATCAAGGTCGATTATGGCCAGATTCGTCGGATACCCCGAGGACTCAATGGGGTACTACTTTTACGTTCCAGACGAACACAGGGTGTTTGTCGCTTTACGCGCAACCTTCATGGAAGAAGAGTTCATTAGCGAAGGCGGTAAAGGACGTGAAATAACTCTTGGCGAGTTAAGCGACGAATCAACTCCAGTTGTACAGAGTCGTTAGACGACGTTCCAGAAAACCCGGCTCAGCCGCAATTGCGCAGGTCTAGTAGGATATCTCAAATGCCTGAGAGATATGGTATGGTACACGTCGAGCATGGAGATGCTGATTGAGGGATGCGTCGGGGACGATCCCGTCACCTACGACCAGGCAATTACCGGTACAGACTCCCTCAAGTGGCTTGAGGCTATGCAGGCCGAAATGGACTCTATGTATTCAAACCAGGTTTGGACACTTGTAGACCTACCCAATGGTTTCAGACCGATGGGAACAAATGGATCTACAAGAAGAAGATTGGATCTGACGGACAGGTGGAAACGTACAAAGCTAGGCTTGTAGCGAAAGGGTATAGTCAAAAAGAGGGTATTGACTATGAGGAGACCTTTTCACCAGTCGCGATGATTAAGTCCATTCGCATTATGCTTGCGATAGCAGCATACTATGACTACGAGATCTGGCAGATGGACGTAAAGACCGCGTTCCTGAATGGATTCCTCCAGGAGGAGATCTATATGGAACAACCCAAAGGTTTTGCGTCAGATGCAGATGCTCAGAAGGTATGCAAGCTGAATCGGTCCATTTATGGACTGAAACAAGCTTCAAGGAGTTGGAATCTTCGATTCGATGAAGTAGTTAAGAACTACGGATTCATAAAGAACGAAGATGAGCCGTGTGTTTACAAGAAGGCCAGTGGGAGCAAGGTGTCGTTTCTAGTATTGTACGTAGATGATATCCTTTTGATAGGAAACGACATTGGGATGCTTTCAGAGGTCAAAGCTTGGCTTTCGACCGAATTCTCTATGAAAGACCTGGAGAAGCGACCTATATTCTAGGAATACGCCTATTTAGAGATAGGGCGAAACGGTCAATTGGCTTATCTCAGGCCCTTTACTTAGATAAAGTCCTTAAAAGGTTTAAGATGGACGACTCTAAGAAAGGGTTCCTACCTATGAGGCATGGGATTCATCTCTCAAAGGCTATGTCTCCTCGCAACGAGGTACAAAGACAAGAGATGATTGGAGTCCCCTATGCTTCAGCTGTGGGTAGCCTGATGTACGCGATGCTTTGCACGCGACCAGACATAGCGTACGCTGTGAGCGTAGTGAGTAGGTTTCAGGCCAACCCTGGTAAGAACACTGGGCGGCGGTAAAGACAGTCCTGAAGTACCTTAGACGGACTAAGGACTTGATACTGATTTACGGCCCAGGAGAATTAGAGGTAGATGGTTATACGGATTCGGACTTCCAATCAGATGTGGATGACCGAAAGTCTACTTCGGGTTTTGTTTATACGCTCAATGGTGGCGCAGTAACTTGGAAGAGTTCCAAGCAAAGCACGACTGCCGATTCCACCACTGAGGCGGAGTATATAGCGGCTTCAGAAGCTGCCAAGGAGGGTGTTTGGATACGCAAGTTCTTAGAAGAACTGCAGGTGGTACCTAGCATAGTGGATCGCCCGTTACCATTGTGGTGCGACAATAGCGGAGCGATCGCACAAGCTAAGGAACCCCGTGCTCACAGCAAGTCCAAGCACATAGAGAGAAAATACCACGTGTTACGTGGGTTCGTTGAGAATGGCTCTATAGCCGTGCAGAAGATCGCCTCAGCAGAAAATGTGGCGGACCCGTTCACGAAGCCACTGTCTCAGGCAGTGCTAGATCGTCACCTCGATAAAATGGGGTTGAGATACTATAGCGAGTGGCATTAGTGCAAGTGGGAGATTGTTGAGGTTTATGCCCTAGATGCCGTACGAGAATTAGATAGTACGAGGGCATTAGTGTAATTTTGATGTGTTTAACATTTGTAATTGAATTACTTGATAATGAAATTATTATTATTTGTTTATTGTCGAAATTAGCATGACAAACAATACAAAGGCATATTATTATTTCGTCTAAATAAATTAACCTTGCAGTCGGGTAATAAGACGAATTAATAAAACCCCAATATTTACAGTTCAGTTACTGATTCTGTGAGGACAGAGAGGGGGCACCAGTAAGCTGACATACTGTAATATTAAATTAAGTCCACAAGTCTTAGTCTCCAGTAGGGTGACTGGATTGACGAGTACGACTTGTTTGTCGACGGGTCCAAAGTGGTTGTGCCAACCATTCACTTGGGAAGTGGGAGCTCGTGACATTGATACAAGACGAATCAGGGGATTGTCTGTATTTGGACACTGGCTCGTAATCGAACGATCACACGCTGGTAAAGTCGATGATCGATCGATTGACTATAGTAGTCTACGTGAACCTTAGGGATTTAACTCGGGGTTGGTCTTAAGGTCTTGATTTGTCACTAGTTTGCTAGGCCCAAATTGCATGAAGCATGGGTCAGCGGCGAAATTCTTGACTTTTCGACGTGATTGCCGGTTATACCGCTGAGCGGAATTTACGGCCTTGATTAAATTCAGGGTTAACGTCCTATGCAGTTTCGATGTGCGGGAATTTACCTAAGCCTCTGGGCAGAGCATATAACTGACTCACGAGTGTCGTGGAGGGCAGTTTTGGTAAATGTCACCGACACGAACATCATAGAGTCGAGTCCTGTAAGTTCGACTACGCGTGACTTTCACTCGACCGGGACAAACGTAAAGGGTTTATACGTAGTACGATAATCTATAGTCGGTTCGTGAATAATACCTATTCGTACTCAACTCGGGATCGGTTCGGTACCACGGGGCTGGCTACGTGAATACCGAACTCCTGGATTCCTCCCAGAGCTGGTTGAGACGAACCAAGAGGGTCGGGCTTAAAAAGGGCAACCGACACAACGCCAATATGAGAATAGAGCAGGCTGGGGCCTGGATTGAGAGATTAGGGTTTGGGGCTTGGCCGAAACCCTAAATGGCTGAAAACTTGGTAAAATCGCGTGAGGGGCAAAATGGTCTTTTCACCTCACGAAATATTTTGGAAATATTATATTGGATATTAAATATTTAGTATATGATTTAAATGTGATTTAAATCTTTATTATTGTTTTAGAAAAATAATATTTAATTTGGAATTAAATAGAATATTTGATATATATATGTAAATATATATTGGATATTAATTTCGAAATTTATATAATAAATATATATGGAATATTATTATATTATATATACGTAAGTATAATTTCGAATATAATTAAATATATATATTGGATATTATATTTAAATATACTAAATATAGAATGAATTTTGAATTTGAATTTTTAAAAGAGAAAAAACCAAGTAAGCAAAGGAGACTTAGAATGAAAAGTGGGTGAGAATTTTTCTCCACCCAACTTACTATTTTCGGCCAACCCTAGTGGATATAAATAGGTTTTTGATTTTTGAAATCAAAACTAAGTCATTTTCGAAATTAACAAGGCCTAAAAAGGAAAACTAGGGTTTTCTCATTCCTCTCATCTCTCTCTCGGGGCAGCAAGTAGCCATTCCTTGATCTAGCCGCTCAAAGCAAGGAAGGGCTGCGACGTTGTAAGGTGCCGGCGTGACGCTCTTGTGCAAAGAAAGGAGCCGTTCGTGTGCTTTTGGCTTAGGAGAGGGGCACTACGCCTCGGGGATTCGAAGGCTTCGAAGCTTGTCATCGTCGAGTGTATCTACGAGGTATCATGGCTGATCCCTTTCTCCTTTTTGTTATATATTCTCGTGTTTTAATCCGAGCGATCCTTGGGATAGGCGGAAACCCCGTAAAATTTTTAAAATTCCGCCGTTCAAGGAGCGAGGGCCTCGGGCCCCTTCGGGGATTCCCAACATTTTGGATATGGTTCGGTCGATGATGAGTTACACAGATCTCCCCATTTCGTTATGGGGTTATGCTTTAGAGACAGCAGCCTATATCCTTAACAAGATACCTACCCGTTCCGCCGACAGGATCCCTTACGAAGCTTGGCATAATCGTAAGGAAAGTCTGAATCACATTAAGGGCTGGGGTTGCCCCGCCTTTTTGAAAAAGTTACAGGCAGACAAGTTAGAATCAATGTCGATTATGGTCAGATTCGTCGGATACCCCGAGGACTCAATTGGGTACTACTTTTACGTTCCAGACGAACACATGGTGTTTGTCGCTTTACGCGCCACCTTCATGGAAGAAGAGTTCGTTAGCGAAGGCGGTAAAGGGCGTGAAATAACTCTTGGTGAGTTGAGCGACGAATCAACTCCAGTTGTTACAGAGTCGTTAGACGACGTTTCAGAAAACCCGGCTCAGCCGCAATTGCGCAGGTCTAGTAGGATATCTCAAATGCTTGAGAGATATGGTATGGTTCACGTCGAGCATGGGGATGCTGCGATTGAGGGATGCGTCGGGGACGATCCCGTCACCTACGACCAGGCAATTATCGGTACAGACTCCCTCAAGTGGCTTGAGGCTATGCAGGCCGAAATGGACTCTATGTATTCAAACCAGGTTTGGACACTTGTAGACCTACCCTATGGTTTTAGACCGATCGGGAACAAATGGATCTACAAGGAGAAGATTGGATCTGACGGACAGGTGGAAACGTACAAAGCTAGGCTTGTAGCGAAATGGTATAGTGAAAAAGAGGGTATTGACTATGAGGAGACCTTTTCACCAGTCGCGATGATAAAGTCCATTCGCATTATGCTTGCGATAGCAGCATACTATGACTACGAGATCTGGCAGATGGACGTAAAGACCGCGTTCCTGAATGGATTCCTCCAGGAGGAGATCTATATGGAACAACCCAAAGGTTTTACGTCAGATGCAGATGCTCAAAAAGTATGCAAGCTGAATCGGTCCATTTATGGACTGAAACAAGCTTCGAGGAGCTGGAATCTTCGGTTCGATGAAGTAGTTAAGAACTACGGATTCATAAAGAACGAAGATTAGCCCTGTGTTTACAAGAAGGCCAGTTTGAGCAAAGTGTCGTTTCTAGTATTGTACGTAGATGATATCCTTTTGATAGGAAACGACATTGGGATGCCTTCAGAGGTCAAAGCTTGGCTTTCGACCGAATTCTCTATGAAAGACCTAGGAGAAGCGACCTATATTCTAGGAATACGCCTATTTAGAGATAGGGCGAAACGGTCAATTGGCTTATCCCAGGCCCTTTACTTAGATAAAGTCCTTAAAAGGTTTAAGATGGACGACTCTAAGAAAGGGTTCCTACCTATGAGGCATGGGATTCATCTCTCAAAGGCTATGTCTCCTCGCAACAAGGTACAAAGACAAGAGATGATTGGAGTCCCCTATGCTTCAGCTGTGGGTAACCTGATGTACGCGATGCTTTGCACGCGACCAGACATAGCGTACGCTGTGAGCGTAGTGAGTAGGTTTCAGGCCAACCCTGGTAAGGAACACTGGGCGGCGGTAAAGACAGTCCTGAAGTACCTTAGACGGACTAAGGACTTGATACTGATTTACGGCCCAGGAGAATTAGAGGTAGATGGTTATATGGATTCGGACTTCCAATCAGATGTGGAGGACCGAAAGTCTACGTCGGGTTTTGTATATACGCTCAATGGTAGCGCAGTAACTTGGAGGAGTTCCAAGCAAAGTACGACTGCTGATTCCACCACTGAGGCGGAGTATATAGCGGCTTCAGAAGCTGCCAAGAAGGGTGTTTGGATTCGCAAGTTCTTAGAAGAACTGCAGGTGGTACCTAGCATAGTGGATCGCCCGTTACCATTGTGGTGCCACAATAGCGGAGCGATCGCACAAGCTAAGGAACCCCGTGCTCACAGTAAGTCCAAGCACATAGAGAGAAAATACCACGTGTTACGTGGGTTCGTTGAGAATGGCTCGATAGCCGTGCAGAAGATCGCCTCAGCAGAAAATTGGCGGACCCGTTCACGAAGCCACTGTCTCAGGCAGTGCTAGATCGTCACCTCGATAAAATGGAGTTGAGATACTATAGCGCGTGGCATTAGTGCAAGTGGAAGATTGTTGAGGTTTATGCCCTAGATGCCGTACGAGGATTAGATAGTACGAGGGCATTTGTGCAATTTTTATGTGTTTAACATTTGTAATTGAATTAATTGATAATGAAATTATTATTGTTTGTTTATTGTCGATTTTAGCATAACAAACAATAAAAAGGCAGATTATTATTTCGTCTAAATAAATTAACCTTGCAGTCGGGTAATAAGACGAATTAATAAAACCCCAATATTTACAGTTCAGTTACTGATTCTGTGGGGACAGAGAGGGGGCACCAGTAAGCTGACATACTGTAATATTAAATTAAGTCCACAAGTCTTAGTCTCCAGTAGGGTGACTGGATTGACGAGTACGACTTGTCTGTTGACGGGTCCAAAATGGTTGTGCCAACCATTCACTTGGGAAGTGGGAGCTCGTGACATAGATACAAGACGAATCAGGGGATTGTCTGTATTTGGACACTGACTCGTAATCGAACGATCACACGCTGGTAAAGTCGTTGATCGATCGATTGACTATAGTAGTCTACGTGAACCTTAGACCGAAAGGGTTAACTCGGGGTTGGTCTTAAGGTCTTGATTTGTCACTAGTTTGCTAGGCCCGAATTGCATGTAGCATGGGTCAACGGCGAAATGCGGTCTTGACCTTTCGACGTGATTGCCGGTTATACCGCGGAGCGGGATTTACAGCCTTGATTAAATTCAAGGTTAACGTCCTATATAGTTTCGATGTGGGAGAATTTATCTAAGCCTCTGGCCAGAGCATAAAACTGACTCACGAGTGTCGTGGAGGGCAGTTTTGGTAAATGTCACCGACACGAACTTCATAGAGTCGAGTGTTGTAAGTTCGACTACGCGTGACTTTCACTCGACCGGGACAAACGTAAAGGGTTTATACGTAGTACGATAATCTATAGTCGGTTCGTGAATAATACCTATTCGTACTCAACTCGGGATCGGTTCGGTACCACGGGGCTGGCTAGGTGAATACCGAACTCCTGGATTCCTCCCAGAGCCGGTTGAGACGAACCAAGAGAGTCGGGCTTAAAAAGGGCAACCGACACAACGTCAATATGAGAATAGAGCAGGCTGAGACGTGGATTGAGAGATTAGGGTTTTGGGCTTGGCCGAAACCCTAAATGGCCGAAAATGTAGTAAAATCGCGTGAGGGGCAAAATGGTCTTTTCACCTCACGAAATATTTTGGAAATATTATATTGGATATTTAATATTTAGTATATGATTTGAATGTGATTTAAATCTTTATTATTGTTTTAGAAAAATAATAATATTTAATTTGGGATTAAATAAAATATATATATTGGATATATATATAGTTTTCGATTTTAATATAGTATTAATTTCGAAATTATTAAATATATTTATATTGGATATTATATATTTAAATATACTAAATATTGAAAATATATATTAATTAATATTAATATTTAATTTGAATTTGAATTTTGAATTTAAATTCAAAAGAGAAAGACCAAGTCAACAAGTGACTTGGTATGCTTAAGTGGGTGAGAATTTTTCTCCCCACCTTACTTGAAAATTTCGGCCAACACTATAGTATAAATAGGTTTTGATTTTTGAAATAAAACCCTAAGTCATTTTTCGAAAAAGGCAAAAGAAAGAAATAAGGGTTTTCTGCTCCTCTCTCTCGATCTCTCTCTATCTCGTCTCTCTCCCTCTTTCTCTCTCGAGCCGCGCGCTGCCAGCGAGAAGAGGGTGCTGCCCGAGCCTTGGCCTAGCCGTCTCAAGCAAGGTTCGGTCGTGACGTTGTATTGGTGCCGGCGTGACGCTCTTGCCCCGTTCGTGCGCGTAAAGGTGCTAGGAGAGGGATACAACATCCCGGGGAATAGAAGGGTTCGTAGCTAGCCACCTTCATCGATATTCGTCAAGGTATAATGGCTAAAACTCTTCTTTTCGTGCTTATGTTCTCGTGTTATTACCGAGCGGTCCAAGGGAAGGCGGGAATCCCTTAAAGTTTTAAAATTTCGCCGTTCAAGGAACGAGGGCCTCGGGCCCCTACGGGGATTCCCAACAGATCACACTTATTCTTTGCTTGGGATCCTTCAGGCCTTTTGCCCTTTAAAGATCTTTGCTAAGTTCATTCAAAGCAATGATACACTTAATGAGTTCATGTTCCAAGTCGGAAGAAGTTTACCTATGAGTCAGATGAAGCGAAGTCCTCCACTTGTCTTTCGAAGCATCCATATATTTTTTTAATTTATTTTATGAGGGTTGCTAGGCTTGGATCGACGTGTTAGTTGAGTAGGTCTAAACGAATTTTGGTTCGAGCAGTTAAAAGAAAGAATCTAAGTATTGTTGCCGAGAAGTTTTATATCGAAAAGTTCTAACTTTTGCTCATAGAAAATTTTCAAAGTGTATGTTTTCGCAAAGAAGAAAAAAAATTTCGTAAAAAGATAGCTCATCGTAAAAAATTTCGAAACAGCGAAATGCCGAAAAGTTCCTAAGGTGAATACCGAAAACGTTTTCTATACCGAAAAGTTTTAGTGTCTCTAACCCGAAAACTTTTGAGTTTCGAGTGTCACAAAATGCCAGAACTTTTGAAAAAAAATTTCGAAGATTTTTACGAAACTGAAACAGTTAAATACCGAAAACTTTTTATAATCATTTGTGGAAACTTTTAAGAGGAGTAATACCGAAAACTTTTTATGAATTAGTTATTTTCTCAGTTTAAACAGTACTGACCCGAAAAATTTTGTATTGGATTTGTTTTTTTTTTTTTTTTTTCCGAAAACTTTTCGGATGAACAGTAACACCGAAAACTACTGTAACACCGAAAACTTTATTTTTTTTTTTGCGGATGAACAGTAACACCGAAAACTACTGTAGCACCGAAAACTTTATTTTTACCTAAAACTTTTGCGGATGAACAGTAGTACCGAAAACTTCTTTTTTTAAAAAAAAAATATCAATGCCAAAAACCTTTGAGTGCCGAAAAGTTTTAAGTATCGAAAAGTTTTATGGTTACGATAAGTTTTATGGGCTGGGTCGAGAACTTAATTGGGCCGAAAACTACGTGTTGACCGAAAACTTTTCTCAAAACTTAGACCCGAAAACTTTCCTGTGAAGACCGAAAACTTTTGTTGACCAAAATCTTTTCTCAAGGCTTTGACACGAGAACTTTTGAGAGCCGAAAAGTTTTTGAATACCGAAATCTTTTCTATGTGTGAGTGCCGAGAACTTTTCTCTGTGAAGACCGAAAACTTTTCCTTTCAATATAAGCTTGGTGCCGAAAACTTTTTAAATACCGAAAACCTTTCAATACCCAAAACTTTATGTACTGTAGCGCCGAAAAAATCAGTGTCGAAAACTTTGGCTGATTGCAAAAACTTTTAGAGACATTGTAGCGGCAAAAACTTCAGTGCCGAAAACGTTTGAGATTGCGAAAACTTTAGAGGGCTCTGTAGCGGCGAAAACTTCTAATGCCGAGAACTTTTTCCTGCAGACTTAAAGATTTCTGGTACCGAAAACACAAGTTCTAGTACCGAAAACGTAAATCTGGGTACGAAAATGGCTTAAAAACTTCTTAAAAATGCTGGAAACAATTTCTTTTGAGTTCAAAAGATCAAAACCAGTTTAGGAACACTCAAAACTCCAGCTTAAACCCAAAAATCGAAGCTAAAAATGCAGTTCAAGGTGTTCAACGGTTCGAAAATGAAAAACAAAATGGCAGCAAAACCTGTAAAATTCGAACCAAAAATTCGTTTAGTTACCATACTTGTTAACACGGTGGCTCTGATACCACTTGTCGGTCACCAAAACCCAGCAACCCTCGGGATTTATATGGATTTAGCTCTTCTCTTCTCCTTTGTATGTTTTCGTTGATAGAACAGTGAGAGAGAGAGAGAGAGGTGGCGGCTGCCCCTTTTTCTCAAGTGGAGATTTCTTTGAATTGAAGGATTATTACAAGTGGAAGCCATAGTGTAATACCCGTAAAATTTAACACGGGATTTTGATATAATTAATAGTGAAAAGACTTAGAAAATTTGGATATTATGTGAATAAAGGATAGGGTCGAAATTCGGGTGATGGCAAGCTTCAAGGTTAAGCCAAAAAAATTTGGGTAAGGTATTTTCGGGTGAAGCCCGAAAATAAAATTTCGGGTGAGCCAAAATTTCGGGTAAGGAGGAAAATTACAAAAAAGGACCTTTCTTAGCCTAAGAGGAAAATTACATCACCACCTTATCACCTCCTTGTCATCACGTAAGCTATCCCAATTTAAATATACAACTATACTTCAAAAACTTCATTAAGAAGAAAAAGGAACAAGGAGAAGAAAAGGGGAGAAGAAAACCTTCAAACTCAACAACCAACAATCGAGAGCTCGGAAAAATCGTAGCTTAGCTAACTTCGGACGCGAGATAGGTGAAATATTTCATCTACAACACGTTAATAATATATGTTGCATGTGATAACATGTCTTATAATCTTAAATGAATTTTTGGGTGATTACATGAGCTAAAACCCAGATTTTGGGTGACTATGTGATTTTGTGTGGTGTAGGTGAAGATTTCATCTACAACACGTAAATATTTTCGTGGTTATTTGCAGACTTGGTTTTATGTTTAACAATCCAAAATCTGGATTTTTGTATGAATATACATACTTATGTGCTTAGAAAATAGGTCTGATAACTTGAAGAATCGAAGAACTTAGTGTTTTTCGCATACTGTTCTTCATTTTCGGTGTTTACATGTGTTTTCGGATGATTTCATGTTTTCGGGCCGAAAACTAGTTTTCGCGGGCCAGAAGGATTCGCGAATAAGAGATAGGTGTGGTCCGAAAACCAGTTTTCGCGGGCCAGAAGGATTCGCGAATAAGAGATAGGTGTGGTCCGAAAACCAGTTTTCGCGGGCCAGAGAAGTTTTGCGAATAAGAGATAAGTACGGGCCGAAAACTACTTTTCGCGGGCCGAAGACTAGTTTATGCGGGCCAGAGAAGTTTTGCGAATGAAAAATAAGTACAGGTCGAAAACTAGTTCTCGCGGGCCGAAAACTAGTTTACGCGGGCCAGAAGGATTCGCGAATGTGAGATAGGTGCGGGCCGAAAACCAGTTTTCGCGGGCCAGAGAATTCGCGAATAAGAAATAGACGCGGGCCGAAAACCAGTTTGCGCGGGCCGACTTCAGTTTTCGCGACCTGTGAGACAAAATAATTCTTTTTGCGGGCTGGGGACTGTTTTCGCAGGCTCAGTTTCGTGAATTTGAATTCAAATGAACTTTTAAAATATTTGGGTGTTGACCGAATTCCATATAAGCACATTTTCGGGCAAAAATCATTTATTTTACAAGCAAATGCTCTTAATAAAGTTTTGGGGTTTTGACTAAGTTTCCCCTGGTCAACGATTATTTTATTTTCAGGAGTAAGTATTATTTTCGGAAATTAAAGATTTCCGAATCTTCGAGTTTTACGAGATGTGATTGTTATTATGTTCGACTTGTATGACATACATCGCATATCACGACATGTTGAGGTGAGATTGGATGACCGTATTGATACGGTGACACCTTAAGGTGTCGTTGAGCGGGGTAGAATGTGACCGATGCTGGTTGTCGACTCGAAGTCGAGTTGAGGTTGGTACTAGTTGCACCTGACGGTTGGTGCCGTCGAGATGGGTGGTAGGTGCCACCCAGCTTTATTTATATAGACGGTAGGTGCCGTCGTGATTAGTGGTAGGTGCCACTAATGAGTATGGACGGTTGGTGCCGTCGAGATGAGTGGTAGGTGCCGCTCGAACTTTACGGTAGGTGCCGTAGGGTTATTTATGAGGTGCATTAGTCCAACCTAGGGCCCTGTGTTGAGATATGATAAGATGGATTGAGAGGTAAAAGTCGAGCGTGCATTTATGGCGAGATATTTTGGGATGGTAGTTGAGTGCACGCTGCATTCACGCATGTTTTCACCTACTGGGCAATCGCTCAGTTTTCACCTACTGGGCAATAGTTGAGGGCCCCGTGTAAAGATGGTTGTGCTGTAAAAATAATATTTATATATATATATGTATCTTAGTTTGTGCGAAAAAGTTTTTGTAAAATGGGTCTTCCGCGGCTTTCGTTGCGGAAATCCGCCACTAATCGTATTTAGAAAATGAGGGTCGTCACAATAGCCCACTTTTATGCCAATATTTTGGCATAATTACACTTTTGGTCCCTAGACAAACTAAACATCTAATATAATGAGCCTAAGTGTAGGTCCAGTTTTAACGCATCCAACGAATAAGAAACTTGAGAATAGATCGAATGAGAATTACCTTGATAATAAATGCGCGGAAGACTTTGGTATATACTCAATCAATCTCCATTAATACCAAGCTTCTCTCTACAATATACCTCACTTTCCCTCTCTACAATTAAGCCCTAATTACTATAATGGTGAGAGAGAAATCTAACCTAGAGAGAGAAAGCTAAAACTCAAGTTATTGTGTATTTTACACACACTTGCCCTATATATACCAAAGCATACTTTGGTATATTTACACTTTAGTCCCTATATTTACATAAAATATAATTGAGTACCTAGACAAAGATAACATGATTATTGAACACTAGAAAATATTCCTAACAATCTCCCCCTTAGTGTTCAATTGTCATTGAAGCGTCGGTTGTCTTTGTCTTTGATAATCTTCAGTCTTCATCATCATTTGAACACAACAGAAAGATTCCTAACAATCTCCCCCTTTGCAGCAGAAAAGATTCCTAACAATCTCCCCCTTTTAAAATCTTTGCCTTTGTGTTCAACTTTGAATTTGACACGGTCTTCTGTTGCTGTTTGAAGAAAATAGCTGAGAGCATCTGGAGAATCTTCAGTCTCCCCCTATTTACATGCACTCTCTTTTTCTTCTTTGCAACTTTAATATTCATCACCTTCTTGCATATATCAGAGTCGCGCGGATCGTCAGCATTGACTTGTCGTGTATGCTCGAACCATAGAGTGAGGTCCTTTTTGTTGTGGTTCAGCACGTGCGTTGAAAGCTTGGCTTCTTTAATGAGTTCACGTGCTTCGCCTCCTTGATATACTTCTCCCCCTCATGACGATTCATTCGTATCGTCATGCTTGTGATCAAGGTGAACCAGCTTGGGCTGATCGTGTTGTCGTTGAATCATGGATGAAGTACCTGAAAACGGGACAGACGACCGATCATCGTGAGACATCCCTTGATGTCACTCTTGGTCGTTGATGCGAAGTCACACAGACTTGCATTTGAAGGGACTACGGGGCCACATAGGCATCCCGTTGACATCGTTCTAGAGTCGTGCTCCAGAAGATGGCCTGCTACCGTTGTTGTTTTTATGTTGCAACGGCAGGACTTCCTTCTGATCATAGAAGCACATCATTTAATGATGCGTCTACAGAAGTTCTGGCATGGTCACGTAGACCTGCAATATGTGTGTAAAAGAATGTATGTGTCCCAGAAAAATTGAAAAAAAAATATTTAGGCTATGAGGACACACTAGACATTAAAGTGTTCAAGAAAGTCATGGTTTGGGGCTGTGGACCACTTTGTTCAATATCTCCCGCTTCCAAATGAAACGGTGATAGCATATGCGGTTCCCCGTGAGATATTGAAATATCTGTCTTTAGGGAGACAAATGAGTAGCTAGGAAGGGTCGTGCATGCGCCTTTGGACCAGATGAAGCGTCTTCTACCCGGGATCTGATAAATCAGTCCTGTACCTATATGGTTATGGCCCGGATAGTTTGTGGTTGAGTTGTAAGGATGTCATCGTGATACGCTCAATACCCTCACATACACTCGGGGTTTGTTCCTGGGTTAGGATCAGTTAGGTCTACTGAACCTTTGGAACAGGTATGTGAACAACTCTTTTGTGTCCATGCGCTTGTTGGCATTTAGGTAGCTCTCCCTCTTCAAAGCATGAAGGTTGTCTTCAGGGCATTCCCTTTTAAGCTCTAGCGCTGTATTTAGGTAACACTCCCCCTAAATACTTGCGCTAATTCTAATGTGATGCCCGTGCTCCCTCTTTCTTTCTTTTTTATTTATTGGCCTCTTTTTTTTTATGGTTTTTTTTTTTTTTTTTTTTGACGAAAAGATAAAAATAAAAACAATGTCAAATCAAGAGCTTTGGAATAGTTTTGATTTGGTGTGTTTGCTCACATCACATACCGATCACGTGTGTGGAGCAAACCGAATACCACACGTGTCGGGTTCTTGTGCGACTGCTCATCATTGCATACCGACCATACATGTGGAGCAATCGTCGTCTATTTACCATGTATGATCGGGAAACTGCAAAACAAATTATTGGGACTTTGGTACCCATTTTTGGACGGGTCCTCCCTGGTTAGCAGTGAAACAATTATGCATATAAGGTTGAAATTTGGAAGTAAAATTATCACATAAAGCAGTCATAGGAATCCACATTTGTCGAGGACTACTTATTTCCATTTGTAGCTTAGGTTTCCAAATTTGTTGTACCTTTTTGAAATTTAACTTTTCAGCATCGGTGAATGTGTGTCCTTTTGTAGAAGAGAAAAATTTCTCTTTCGCCAGTCTCTTAAGATGCAATTCGGATTTGACTTTGATCGGGTACTTGAGAGAGGAATACGAGCTTATAGAATCAATAGCATTAAGTATAGAAGTGTCGTATTTCCTACCTTCTAGACTCACATCATTCACTTTGTAATGTGTACTAAATGAGCTACTTTTGTTTAGACAATTATTACTTTTGGACGTTTCAGTTTTAATAGAGAATGTGTAATTATTGTCTACTTTAGTTTTAGTAGCTTCTTTCTTTAATTTTGATTTTAGAATGACTTTGGGTATTTTTGGATTAGGAATAGAGGTAGAACCAAATTTAGTCGAGGCAATAGAAGATAATTTGTCTTCCTCTATTCTTTCTTTATTGATATCTTTAGTCATTCTTGCGCCTTTTTGAGAGGAATTTTTGAGAATTAAATTCTCCTTTAAAAGCTTATCTATTTGAGCTCGAAAGCCGTATGGAGTGTAGCAATCCTTAGGTTCGGGTTTTATTGATAGTATAGAATGTTCCTTGGTTGACATTGACTCAATTGTTTGAGTCGACTTGTTTAGAGACAATTTTAGCTCAATTTGTTCTTTCTTTGCAAGAAGAACCTATAGTTCTTTAATTTTACAGTGTAATCTAATGAGTTCTTCAGAAATACATTTATTTTGAGCTTGATAATCTTTATTTTCCTTTAGTTCTGTTGTTTCAGAATTTGATTTAGCAAGATCATTGTTAAGTTTAGCTATTTTCTCATTAGCTAATTGAAGCTTTATTCCTAGATTGGCTTCTTCTAATAGATGTTTTCTTAGGACAACTTCATTATTGGCTAATCTTGCTTCTAATTTCTTGACCATTTCTTTTTCATTATTTGTGGATGAGGATTTTTGCAACATTGAATTGTTTGCTTCATCACAGGCAGACAGACTTATTTTCAACTCACATATTTTTGATTCATGTTCTGTGGTCTTAGTCTTCAACCTTATAATCTCATCCTTTGCATTGGTCAATTGACATTCAAGACTAGCTTCAATTTCTAGATGTTTTCTTAAGACACGCTCGTTATTAGCTAGCCTGGTTTCTAGTGTCTTGATCATTTGTTCGTGAAATAAATCCATTTTAATCTCTTCAGTTCAAATATAGAATTCTGAAAATTTAAGTTCAAATAATGTTGGTAATTAAATTCTATATAGAATGTTGGATTTTAATTTTGATCAAATAAAATTGTTGGATGTATATTGATCGTTGACGTGTTTTAGAATTGATTTAATTTGTGATCAATATTTTCGATTCTGTTTAAAAATTAACTTTTGATATTAACCGCAAACTTTTAATTTCAGTTCAGTTCGGAAACTTTTTAGCACAGCAAAGTTTAGATACCAAATGTTAATTATCGGCTGGGATTGTATCTTAGACTTTGTATATTATTAAAAGAATGTAAGGTTTTACGGTTCTGATTTGACACAATATTAGTTTACGAATGAAAGACAAGCTGTAAACAGTGCTTTTTAGTTTACGAGTAAAGAATGTTTACGAATGAGAATCGTTCGTAAACTTTTAAGAACTGTAAACAGTAACTTTGTAAAGTAAGGTTTACGAGTGAAAAGCTATTCGTAAACAGTTCCTTCGTAAAGTAAAGTTTACGAATGAAATATATTCGTAAACCTCTAACGCGCGCAAAATTTTTTTTTTTTTTTTTTTTTTTTACGAATGAACAGTAATTCGCGAATGAACAGCAACGTGCGCAAAAAAAAATTTTACGAATGAACAGTAACGTGCGCAAAAAAAATTTTACGAATGAACAGCAACGTGCGCAAAAAAAAAATAATTTTTTTTTTTACGAATGAACAGTAAAGTGCCCAAAAAATTTTTTTTTTTTTTTTTTTTTATGAATAAAAAGTAACGTGTGCAAATTTTTTTTTTTTTTTTTTTTTTTTTTTTAAGAATGAACAGTAACATGCGCAAATTAATGTTTACGGAAATGTTTACGGGTCTTTTAGGTTTACGGGCAGTATTTGACCGTAAACTTTTGTGAGTTTACGAATGAAGATGATTCGTAAACTTTTATAGATTCGTAAACAGTGCTTTGAGATAGTTTACGAATGAAGATGATTCGTAAACAGTGCCTTGATATTTACGAATGAAAAGTATTCGTAAACGATTATTTTTACTGGTTTACGAATGAAACTGATTCGTAAATAGTAACTTTACGAATGGAAACTGAATGGATCGTAAACTTAAGTGTTTGACCGTAAACTTTTACACACTGTAAAGGTTTGACCGTAAACTTTAACCGCGTAGACAAGGTTTACGATTGGAAAGCGTTCGTAAACCTTCGTTGACCGTAAAGTTTTCGTTCGCAAAGCTAATCGACAGACTATTGCAAAGTTAATATTCGTAAACCTTCCATTCGTAAACTTTGCAATAAAAGTAAAACTCGATCATAAACACTTAAATTCTCAAATTAAGCTCAGATAATCGATCGAAATCAGCAATTAAACATGTAAAAACACTCGATTAAACCAGATCAAAAGCAAAACATAAACAATTTTCGAGATTTTCACATGAACAATTTGAAGATCAAATGAACAGTTCGATCAAAAATCAAACAATTTGGTCCAAATTCAGCAATAATCAGCTCAATTAATCAACTATTAATCATTGCAAACAGTATCAAACACATCATCGCAAACATCTAAGTAGGGGTGGGATCGGGTCGGGTTTTACGGGTATCTGGTTTTTCGGGTCGGGTACCCGACATGTGCGGGTTTGTATTTCGATACCCGATCCCGACCCGACAAAAGTCGGGTACCCGACAATCGGGTACCCGAAACCCGTCGGTTACCCGACTTGCGGGTTCGGGTTTTAATTTATTTTTTTAACACAAAAAAAAAATAATTTCAAACACCATAATAAAATAATTCAACACTATCGTTAATAAATAAATTCAACACCGTTAACAAATAAAATAAATTAATACCATTCAAAAATAAAATATTAACACATTAACAATCAAATAAATTTAACATCATAAAAAATAAAATAAAATATTTTTTTAATAGAGAATCGGGTACCCGATCGGGTTTTTCGGGTAGCATAATGCTACCCGAAACCCGACCCGATTAATACTATCGGGTATCGGGTTTAAACCCGATACCCGATTTCAACCCGAATTTTCAACCCGATCGGGGGAAACCCGATCGGGTCGGGTCGGGTACCCGAAACCCGACCCCGATTGCCCACCCCTACATCTAAGCAAGCAGGACATATAAGAAAACGATGAACAGTGTAAATCGCGATGAACAGTGCGATGAACAGTAGCTATCGTAAACATCAATTCATCAATCGAACACCATCGTAAACATCAAATTAAGCTTAAAAATCAATTCAGTGGCACACGCATGCTCTGATACCAATTGTAGGTCCAGTTTTAACGCATCCAACGAATAAGAAACTTGAGAATAGATCGAATGAGAATTACCTTGATAATAAATGCGCAGAAGACTTTGGTATAAACTCAATCAATCTCCATTAATACCAAGCTTCTCTCTACAATATACCTCACTTTCCCTCTCTACAATTAAGCCCTAATTACTATAATGGTGAGAGAGAAATATAACCTAGAGAGAGAAAGCTAAAACTCAAGTTATTGTGTATTTTACACACACTTGCCCTATATATACCAAAGCATACTTTGGTATATTTACACTTTAGTCCCTATATTTACATAAAATACAATTGAGTCCCTAGACAAAGATAACATGATTATTGAACACTAGAAAATATTTCTAACACTAAGTCTAAAACAACAATACAAATAAATATTTCAAGTATACAAAGACCCAAAAGACTAAAAGAACACAACTAAAAATATTCCTAACAGAGTCGGGCTTAAAAAGGGCAACCGACACAACGTCTATATGAGAATAGAGCAGGTTGGGGCCTGGATTGGAGATTAGGGTTTGGGGAATGGCCAAAACCCTAAATGGCCGAAAACTTGGTTAAATCAAGTGAGGGGCAAAGTGATCTTTTCACCTCACGCAATATTTTTGAAATATAATATTGGATATTCAATATTTAGTATATGATTTAAATTTGATTTAAATCTTTATTATTGTTTTAGAAAAATAATAATATTTAATTTGGAATTAAATAAAATATATATATTAAATATATATATATATAATTTCGAAAATTATTTTGAATAATTTCGAAAATTATAATTAAATATATATTGGATATTATATTTAAATATACTAAATATAGAATTAAATATTAATTTATTTAATATTAATTTGAATTTGAATTTGATTTGAATTCAAAAAGCAAAACCAAGTAAACCAAGACCAAGTCAAAAGACTTGGTATGGCTTGGAGTGGGTGAGAAAATTTTTCCCCACTCCACTTGACTAATTTTCGGCCACCACCTATAGTATAAATTGAAAAACCCTAAGTCATTTTGAAAAAGAAAAAAGAGAAAACTAGGGTTTTCCTCTTCTCTCTCTCAATCTCTCTCGTCTCTCATCTCTCCTCTTTCTCTCTCGAGGCGCGCGCAGCCCGTGTGACAAGGAGACTTCGGCCGAACCTTGACCTAGCCGTCTTAAGCAAGGAAAGGCCGAGACGTAAGTGTGGTGCCGGCGTGACGATCTTGCTCCGTTCGTGCGCATTTGGTGCTAGGAGAGGGATACTACATCACAGGGATTCGAAGGGTTCGTATCTAGCTATCTTCTTTGGTTTTCGACAAGGTATCATGGCTGGAAAACCCTTCTTACGCGTTTATGTTCTCGTATTAATACCGAACGGTCCAAGGGATAAGGCAGAATCCCGAAAAATTTTAAACTTCCGCCGTTCTAGGAACGAGGGCCCAGGGACCCTACCGGGATTCCCAACAGTGGTATCAGAGTCTTGCCAAATATAGTAGGCATAGATCTGGATCTGAAAACATACCCAGAGAGCTATATATTCGCAGAACCAGAGCTATGCCTCGTGTACCTGAACTTCGAAGGCTCGAAACGGGTGATGTTCCTATCAGAGATTGAAAAATTCTTCGACGGAGCCCTCAAAATCATCCGTGACAAGCTGAAGAACGCCCTCGACGAGATACTAGATACATGACAAGCCGAAGACGACAACGTCTGTAAATCCCTTTTCATCTAATATACTGCAAGCAACAAAGAAAGCAACCTAGAATGATTTTAGCTTGAGAGTGTTTAGGTTAGCTTGTTCAAGGAGGCACAATACTTGCAAAAGGAACTCTATGAAACTAGGGCTTGGTGGGTCTTTATATACCACATTAGTTGGTATATTAAAGCCCATCAAGCCCAAAACCCATTTAGCCCAAACAACTAATACTTATAATAAAGTAAATTACAAACCCAAATAACATCTAAACCAAAGACCTAAATACACTAAAGACGGAAGCATCTAAAATATAAAGAACACAATAAATGATCCTAACAATCTCCCCCTTTGTGTTCTTTTTAAGTCTTCTGCTTGGATGCTCCGACCTTGGGGTCCACCGTCTTGTACGTAGAGCTTCGAAGTCCGAGCTTGACTTCGTAGTTACGTAACCACCTTCGAAGAGCCAGTCTTTCATCGATCTTCCCTCGAAGTAATCTGAACTTCATCTGGCTATCGAGGTCTTCTTCTTCCATCTCCTGGATAATCCTTGTCAACTTTCTTGAAATAATTAGAAGAGTCCCGTCGGAGAACTTTGGGATCTCCGAGGTCTTCATCAATCTCTTCTCACCTTTGTAGTTGACGTAGATTATCGAGTGGTCCTCACCTTCAAAGACGTTTCCTTCAGAGATGTTGGGGTCATCCGGGACTTCGAAGTTAGGCTTTGTGAGGTTCACTTTCTTCATATTGCTTTCCAGTGCCATCTGAAGGTCGTGGGAAGCATTATAGTTGATCTGGCGCAACATGAACCTTTTGAGTGTAGCAAGGCCTATCTTCAAAGCAGGGTCCTTTTTCAGCTGTCCTAGATACCTGTACGTCGAGAATATTCTCTCGACATCAGGGTGTCTAATGTAGATTAGGTCCGCTTCGCTGATGTCTTCAACCTTCCCGTCCTCCCTTTCAACTTTGTAAACTGGATTGGGAATTTGGTTGAAGTACTCGACTCTGACTCCCGTCACCCTTTTTATCAGTTTCTTCCTTGATTCGTCTTTTCGAAGGAGATCCAGATTGTCGCCTCGTCCTCTGAAACTCATCATCATTCGCAGACTTAGGACATAGAATCTTGCCCTTCGTCCCGTCAGATGAGTCATCCCACTCAGCTCCAGTTCATCAGGCTTGGTGATACGCTCGGGTTTCCTCCATATTCGTTTCCGAAACTCTTCCTGGTAAGGTGCCACGATTTTGGCATTTTCCCACGGGAGCTCCGGAATCTTCGGGGTTTCTCTTGGCGGAGGGTTGTACATGTCGTACCATCGGTTGGCGTGCTCCAAGAGAACAGGAAGTTCGGGGATTTCTGCTTCGTGGTCCTCCCCTTCTTCCAGCTCCTTGTCTTCTATTCTGACAAGTTCAACCTCTGCATTCCTTAGGAGCTGTCGAGCGTTATCAAACATAGCCTTTGAGAACTGTTCTGTAACCGGCCTTTTGAGCCATCCTTCGTTCATAATGTACGCCTCCACTTCAGTGTGTGGTTGGAGGTAAACTTCGAGGTTGAATGGCTCTAAGTCCGGTTGTGTAGCAATGTAGGGCGAAAGAGGTGGGCTTCGGCTTTTTCTGGCTTCGTGGGTGGTGGAAGGAGGATTTGGGGTGGTGGTTCTTTGGACTGTATGTGTAGGGATTTCCGAGGTCGACGTTGCTTCGCCAAGGAAGAGTGTCTGGTTCGGCCCTGGCGCCGCTTGTCTTCCTCGAGAACCTCTTCGTGTTGGTTGTTGGGTTTGTGTTGTAGGGCCTGCTGCTGATCTGCCCTGTGATGGTGTGCTTCGTCGTACAGATGCTCCGGAGGAGGATAGGCGTTGACGCTTCTCCCCCTCACGGCGATCCTGGTCGTCAGGATCGTCGTGCCGTCTTCGGATTGTTGAGGTGTCGTCTCGGCACGTATCTGTCGACGGTATGTTTTGTTGCGCGAGCAGCATTTTTTGGACCGTCACGAGCGCGGGGTGCTTCGGGTCCACTCCTATGAGACGGGCAGTGAAGATGTCCCATAGGTCGAGCAGTGGCATGGTGTGGGGGTTCGGATGAGGAGGTGGGGGTAGTGGGGAACGTGACGGGGTTTCATCGACAACTGGAGCTTTGCCTCTGTCCGGTGCAGCAGTCGTAATGAGTGACTGCATGCGCGGGACAGCCACTTGCTCGAGAAATTCGGCAAGTCTCCGTTCAAGGTATGTCGCCGTCACGTACGGGGAATCACCGCCGGAGCCACGAAGGCCTTCCGTTTGCACCCCCGAAGTGGTGGGGTGGCCAGTTTCGCGGGAAATCAATGGGACTTCGAGCGGCACTGGACTTCCGACCTGTCCTTGCGGTTCCTCACGAAGAAGGACCGCTCCGGTCGTTAGGGCCACGTCACACAGACGGGCGAAGGTGGAGCTCTCACCGGGGCCACTTAGGCGTCCCGTTGGCACGCGTCCGATCGTGATGTTCGGACGGTGGCCCTCTGACGAGGACGATGTGGGGTCGTCGTCATCGGGACTTCCGTCCAATCCTAGAAGCGCCTCAATCATGTGCGCATCTATGGACGTTGTGGCCTGTTCGGTGACAGGCGGAGGACGTGATGGTTGAGGGTCGGGGATTTTTGAGACGACCGGTTGTTGGGAACCGGCCGAATGGCTAAGGCTCGTGGTGTGCGCCGTTGGGTCGATGTCGGCGTCTTCTATCCTAAGGGGTGACCCGGCTTGTAGTGGAGTGGGGATTGGAGGAATACGACGACGTCTATGGATAAGCGTGCTGTCATCGTCGTCGTCAGAGGAGTCGTCGCTCATTTGTTGGCGTTGAGGAGCGGGCGACGGCTGCCTCGTGGAGGGTGGTGGTGACGGTGGGCGGAGTATGGGCATCCCGTCTTCGCCGTCCGAGTCGGAGACGTCGCTCAACATTTGTCGTTGAAGAGCACGCGACGTCGGCGGGATCGGCGATGTGCGGCTGACAGGAGATGGTGGTGGGATGGGTGTGATAAGTGGTGGTGAGGGCTGTCGAACGGGTATTTGTTGTTCGACAGGTGTTGGTAGTGTGGATGATTGGGTAATTGATGGAATGGCTGGTTGGTGAGTGTATGACTGAGGAATGGATGAGGAAGCTGCCTCCGGCCCGGTTCTAGGACCTTCATCGGCAGAGTGGGAGGCCCCGGGGTTAGGTTCGAGGGGGTTTTCTCGAACCATGGGGGCGTATACATTGTACTGGCGGCAGTAGTCTTCTATCATGTGCTGCTCCGCCAGTGACAAGAGGGATGAAGGGATGGGCATCGGCCGCCGTGCGTATTTCTCATCGACCTTCCCCTTCTGAAGGTACCTGAGCTTTGGCGGGGTGACATATTCGTCGGCGGGCCGGTTGGTATCCCAGGCAGTGATTGCATAAAGTGGTGGATCATTAGCCCGAACCACCTGGAATATGGCAGGTACTGCGTCTTCTTGCCCTTCGTTCGCTGCATCATTTGGTCGTCGAGGTCCATCATGATGAGCTTGGCATAATCTACGTTTTTGTTGAAGGCAATGCCGTGGAAGATCCGCAGTATTGTGATGTTGCACCTGTCGTGCCCTGAGTGCTTTGGTGAGAAGCACTTATTGACAAGCGCAAAAAGTGTCCGCCATGGATGCGGGATCATGGATTGTTGGATCTGAGAGAGGACTTTGACGGGCGTGAAGTAGCCCATTCTTTGAATGTCCTCGAGAAGCTCATCCTCAGAAGCCTCATACTCATTCTCCGGTCGGCTGGGCAGGCGGAGAACATGGCGGATTAATTCGCGGGTGACCTCGACCGTCTGGCCCGCGAGTTTTGCTTCGTAGTAAAAGCTATTGTCTGGTGCCACCTTCGTCTGCAGCGTTCCCCAAAATTGTTGAAGGTAAACGGAGGGGACTGGTACAGCGGCCGAGAAGGTGTACCAGAGGTGATGGTGTCTCAATATCGCAGGAATAATGGGTTCCTTCCCTTTGAAGACTTCCAAGTCGAGTTGGAAGTTATTGTCCTTCGGAATGACCCATTTGGACGTTGGGTAAATCAGATCTGTTGGTGTCGTATTCATATTTTTTTTTGAGTGGGGCGACTCTTCCTTTTTTTGTTTGCCCTCTTCTTTTTTTTTTGTTGTTCCGAACACCTGGATTCGTTAAACCTGCGATAATAGAGTAACCATTAGTTTATACAGTAATAAGAAGCAGAAGGTAACATGATTTGAATAGCTGAAAACAAGTTAGAGTTCAAAATTGTTCAAGTGTTTTGGGCTTTAAAAATTTAATGTTTGATTTTGGGCCCAAAAACAGTTTCAGCCCATTTAAATCATGAGTTTGATACTTAGAAAATTTCTTAAGTGGAGAGTTCGCGCATTAGTTAAAAATTTTCTAAGTCTTTATGTCGCGAAGTGAAAAGTGAGAGTGCGTTAAGAAAATTCTAAGTAAAGGTTCGCGAAACAGATGATAAAAACAATTAAGTGTGGATCGCGATATGAGAGTTTGGTAAGTTCGCTAAAAGCTTTACGAATCCTAGTTTCGCGAATGTTAGAAAGGGTTCGAGAACTGAAATACTTTGCGAATTGAGATTGTGTTCTCGAATTGAAGTGAAATTGAGTTCGCGAAACATGAAGGGATTCGCGAAAGACCATGGGGTTCGCGATCTGGAAGTTTGCGAATTGAGAAAAAAGTTCGCGATTTTAAAATGATTACGAATTTAGAGTGGTTCGCGAACTTGAGAGTTTGGCGAATTTGAAAGAGGTTCGCGATTTTGAGTTTTGCGAATGCGGAACAAGTTCGCGAACTTTGAAGAGTTCGCGAATCATGGAGAACTTCGTGGGCTAAGACAAATGTGCGAAAAACAGGTTGGAGACTTCGAAAGTCGCGCTTTAAAGATCAAAAAGGGCTGAGTTCGCGAATCATGAAGATTCATCGTGTTCATCATCCGCGAAGTGCAGAAAGTTCCAGATTCGCCAAAATCATCATCAGATAGGTATAGAACTGCTTGAAAATGAAGATTCAACGTTATTCTTACCACAGCAACGCACGAGAGAAGAAGATTTGGAAGCTAAGGAGCAGGTTTCGTCGTGATTTGAGTGGCTTTATCTTGCGGATGAACAGTAGATCGAGAGAATTTTGAACAGTGTAAACCCTAATTTTGAATTGACGGCGACTGTTTCTTCGTGAAACTTAGGGTTTTAAGAGGGAAGAAGTTCGCGGGCTCAAAAAGGTTTGGGCCTCGTAAGAAAGATGGGCCCGTTTGAGGTTCGCGAAGCGTGCGTGAGTTCGCGAAGTAGCATTGAGTACGCGAAACATTGATAATTCGCGAATCACCCTAAATTCACGAATCAAAATGAAGTGGAAAAAACTGGGCCGAAAAATGAGAAAAGAAGGCCCAATACTGGTTTTTGAATTTTGCGAATTGGCTCAAATGCTTTAGTGATTGTGGGCTCAATTTTTAACTTAGACTCCCCCTCAAAATATGCACTCTTAGAAAATACATTTCAAGTTAAGATATAACAAGAAGACTAAAAATTACTCCCCCTAAATTTTTGGAATGGTGATCATCTTTTAAACTTTATAAAAGGTTGAAATAGGCAAAAATCACGTTATGCTTCCCGATTCAACATGCCTAACTTTGAAACGAGAAACATGAAACGTTTTTCATCCAAAGCCTTTGTGAAAAGATCGGCAAGTTGAACTTCGGTGTTGACGAAGTACATTGTGATTGTGCCTTTTTCGACATGATCTTTTATAAAGTGATATCGAAGGTCTATATGTTTAGTGCGGGAATGATGGACGGGATTACAGGTAATGGCAATAGCGCTCTTCGAGTCGCTGTAAATTGGAATGTTATTGAAAACAAACCCGTAATCCTGCAATTGCGTTCGCAACCACAGGATTTGAGAGCAGCAACTGGCCGCAGCAACGTACTCTGCTTCGGCGGTTGACGTGGACACACAGTTTTGTTTCTTAGACGACCAACTTACTAGTTTGTCACCTAGGAACTGTATTCCACCCGAGGTGCTCTTCCTGTCCATCCTACAACCTGCAAAATCGGCATCCGTAAAGCCAAGTAATTGAAAGTTAGAGTTCTTGGGATACCAGAGTCCGAGTGTCGGTGTTCCCTTGAGATAGCGTAAGATCCTCTTCACTGCAAGCATGTGCGACTCCTTCGGATCGGCTTGAAAGCGCGCACAGGCAGGTGGAGAAGACTATATCAGGCCGACTTGCTGTCAGATACAGAAGCGATCCTATCATTCCTCTGTATGTAGACGGGTTGACTGATTTGCCCGATGGATCTGAGGCTAATTTGCATGAAGTCGACATCGGGGTGCTTTTAGATGGGGAATTTTCCATGTTGTACTTCTTAAGTATGTCTTGAATATACTTCGATTGACTGATGAAGATTCCTTCTGGGAGTTGCTTGACTTGCAGTCCAAGGAAGAAGTTGAGCTCTCCCATCATGCTCATTTCGAACTTTGTCTTCATCAGTTCCCCGAACTCCTTGCACAACATGGGGTTTGTGGATCCAAAAATAATGTCGTCAACGTAAATCTGAATAAGTAGAATTTCAGACTTGCGTCGCTTGATGAAGAGGGTGGTGTCGATTTGCCCTTTAGTGAAGCCTGACTCGATCAGAAAGTCAGATAGCACCTCGTACCATGCTCGGGGTGCTTGCTTAAGTCCGTAAAGTGCCTTCTCGAGGAAGTACACATAGTCAGGGTGGACTTGGCTTACGAATCCTTCAGGCTGTGCCACGTAGACTTCTTCTTTCAAGACGCCGTTGAGGAAGGCTGTCTTGACGTCCATCTGATACACCGTGAAGTCTTTGTGGGCTGCGAAGGCTAGGAAAATCCGAATTGCTTCGATTCGCGCTACGGGTGCGAAGGTCTCGTCGTAGTCGATTCCCTCTTGCTGGTTGTAGCCCTTCGCGACTAGCCTTGCCTTGTTGCGAATTACGACACCGTCTTCATCTTTCTTATTCTTGAATACCCACTTCGTACCGATAATCGTCTTTCCTTGAGGTCTCGGTACGAGTTTCCACACTTTCAGTCTTTCGAACTGATGGATTTCCTCTTGCATTGCGTTTACCCAGTCTGGGTCTTTTAGCGCGTCTCCAACTTTGCTCGGCTCAGCCTGGCTGAGAAAGCAGGCATATAGATTTTCATTTATTGTTGATGATCTTGTACTAACTCCTTGGTCTGGATTTCCAATAATTTGAGACATCGGATGGGCTCGAGTCCACTTCCTTTGATGAGGGAGAGGTTGTTCTTGCTCGTCCTGTGCGGGTTCTTCACCTGTTGTCTCGGGAGTGCTGGAAATTTCGATCGGGGAGTGAGGCTCTATGTCTGGGGAAATGTCTTCATCGTCTTCTTCAGTTGAGGCTTCAGGGGAAATAGTGACTTCTATATGTGACGTTGAGGGAGATGCATCAGCTTCGTGTTGGCCTACGGGAGAGGCTGGTGCGTCACTATTTTGGGGTTGGTGAGGAGGTTGAGCTGATCGACGATCGTGGATGGCTAGATCTTCGAAAAGCAGCTCCCATGCGTCGTCGCTCTTGTGGGATGTCGATGCTACCTCCTCGAATGTAGGACTGGGCTGATCGTCTGTCAGCACTCTAATTAGTCCCGGTTCTGGCCTGATTTGGACAGAAGCGTTCGGTTGTAGTACGGGTCCTGAACTGATGTATTCAGAAGCCACAAGCGCTTCGTCGAAAGTAACATTTATGCTTTCCATAACAGTCCTTCTATCTTTGAGATAGACTCTATAGGCCTTCGAAGTAGCCGAATATCCAATGAACACTCCTTCGATGGCCTTCGGGTCGAGCTTCCCTCGATCAACTCGGTCATTAGCTACAAAGCACTTGCAGCCGAAAATCCGTAGATATTTGATGTTTGGGACCCTTTGGTTGATTAGCTCGTACGGAGTCTTCCCAAATCTCTTGTGAATGCTCGTTCGGTTTTGCGTGTAACACGCCGTGTTTACTGCCTCGGCCCATAGAAAGTGTGGAAGTCCTGATTGAATTAGCATTGTCCGGGCTGCTTCGATAAGGGTCCGGTTCTTCCTTTCCACTACTCCATTTTGTTGAGGGGTTTTTGCGGCCGAGAACTGCTGAGAGATTCCTAACGAGGTGTAGAAGTCACTGAGGACCTTGTTCTTGAACTCAGTGCCATTATCTGTGCGGACCACTTGGATGTTGCTCTCAAGCAGGTTCTGAGTCGTCTTCACAAAAGAGATGATGATTTCAGGGGTCTCGTCCTTCGTTTTAAGATATCTCGTCCATGTGTACCTCGAGTAGTCATCTACAATGACTAATACGTATTTTCTTCCATTTATGCTTTGTATCCTCATTGGCCCGCATAAATCCATGTGTAGCAGCTCCAGTGGGCGAGAGGTCGAGGCCACGTGTTTTGATGAATGAGATGCCTTCTTCATCTTTCCCATTTCGCACGCCGAACATAGATGCTCTTTGTGGTACTTCAATGCTGGGAGTCCTGTGACTAGCTTATCTTTGTAAAGTTTATTCAGCGTTTTGAAGTTGATATGGGACATCCGTCTGTGCCAAAGGTCATTTTGCTGGTGTGATGCCTTTGTCATCAGACAGATGGCGGATGAAGGTCGAAGGGTCTTCAGATTGATTGTGTAGAGATTTGTCTTCCTCGTGCCTGTGAGGAGTTCCCTACCCTGCTCGTTGCTGATGGTGCAGTCGTCAGACTGGAAGGTGACCGTCAGCCTTCTATCGCAGAACTGGCCAATGCTGAAGAGGTTGTGTCCAAGTCCTTCGACGAGCGAGACATCCCTGATTGTGAGGTTGTCATGGATGAGGTCTCCGTGTCCTATGATCGGAGCCGCGTGATTATTTCCG
This sequence comes from Lindernia subracemosa, assembly GCA_028392965.1. Taxonomy (NCBI): domain Eukaryota; kingdom Viridiplantae; phylum Streptophyta; class Magnoliopsida; order Lamiales; family Linderniaceae; genus Vandellia; species Vandellia subracemosa. The sequence continues at coordinate 1,021,648 of JAQPCC010000060.1, forward strand.
AAGCGCACGTTACCGCCAAAGCGGGCTTTGTAGTTGCTCAGCAGCTCTTTTCTCCCTGTCATGTGTGTGGAGCAACCTGAATCGAGATACCACACATGACAGATCTGCAAAAATAATCAAGAGAGGTCAGTAACCCGATAACGGTCGGGTTCCCCTTGGTTATTTTCGACACGCAAGCATAGATGAAATAGAGAATCAGCTAAGTAGTCTACTATGCTTGGACTTGTTTTGGGAACCCAAATCTGGCGTGTGCCTGATTTGGTCGTGATGGATTCGAGTTCCCTTTTTGTGACCCAAATTTGTTTCGTTTTGAGCGGTTGCGTTTTGATTTTGGGCACGTAATGCTTGGGCTTGGTTTTCTTCTCGTTTTTGCGAGATACTTGATCTGGCTTTTTCTCGAGCCTTGAAGCATTTTGTGGTCTCGCCTTTGGTTGGGGATTTGAGCTTGCGACCTTCTTGGCTTTTACTTCGGGGAAGTGTGCAAAGAGAGGGTTAGTTCGCGAGTTAGGTATAGAAATCAGAGTTCGCGACTTTGATGTGTGCCTTTTAGTTTGCGAGTCTAGTGTGTGTGTGTGGGTTTGCGAAATAAGTTGCCTGCTAAGTTTCGGGTCAGAAATCCTTTTAGACTTAGAAATAAAACTAGCAGCATTTTTCAACACATTAACACACTCAAGACGATTCTTACAAAACAAAAAGGGAGACATTTTAGTTTTCGTTTTCATTTGCTCCTTTTTGTGAACAGCAACGTCTCCTTTTGTCTCGTCTTGTCTTGCCCTCCACTTCACGCTCTTTTCCCAAGATGCTTTTCCTGTCGATGCAGAAGAGGTCTTGTTAGTGATCTTCGTTGTGCGACCTATAACCGGCTTATTTAATTCTTTATTCTTGAAGAGTTTTGTGTGTGACGTTGTCAAAATGAAAGGAGTATGTGTAGGGATCGTGTGGGGTCTAGTGCTTATTTGATCCTTAAATGATGAAATTACTGCGAGTAAAATATCTTTCTCTAGTTGAGAGAGTTGCTCGAGTGATTCCATCGATGCTCGTAATTTGAAATTTTCTTTATGCGAAAAAGGGATGTAAGCTCTAGGCAACGTTCCCATATGCTTCGAATTCTTCGGTGCTTCTTCAACGACCTTTTGAGAGGGCGGTGCACTAGCCTGGAGACAGTTATCAATCGAGGGTTTTTCCTTTGTCTTGTAACTTTCGTTCAGGCTAAGGTAATCGAACGGTTTTTCGGCCCGATCGCTCCCTTCTCCTGTCGTTGGTTCGCTTTTTGACGACTGAAAGAAGCGTATGAGCGATAGATCCAGATAACTATCATCGTAGCGAATGGGAGTTTTCTTGGCTTCAGGTATGATGGTCTTAACGAAGCCTAACCCCCCTCGTGGATTGTAGAACCTAGTATCTTTGGGCTGACTAAGAAACATGGTTCGTTCTAATACCAGTTCTGATAGCCCTCGTTTCGTGATAATGTCTTCTAGGCTCTTTATCTTCGCATATAGCCCAGCGCGTTCGCTATTCATCAGATTATACTCGCTAGTTTTATTTATTCGCTCATTCTCACTCTTCCTATAATTCGCCGTCAACTCTTCAAGTCTTTTATTTAGTTTAACAATTTCCTCATCTCGACTAGCTACCCTAAGATTTGCAGCTTCTAATCGACAATTCAGGGAACCAATATCGCTTAGTCGATTAATGAGGGATGCACGGTTGTTAGCTAATTGGGCTTCTAGTTCTGTAATTCTAGAATTATTGCTAGAAGCTTCGTTTTTATTGCATTCTAAGATCGCTATCCTATTTGTCAGTTCACTAACTTTATCCTTAGATTTTCCTAAGTCTTGTTCTGTCATACTTAAGCTATTTTCTAACCTTTCTACCTCTTCTAGTGTCATGGTTAGGATAGCTTGAGTTTTTACTAATTTCTTTTCTAAAGACCTAGTATTTTTACGTTCTTTACTTAGGACCTCTATTTTATTTTGTAATTTTAAAAGCATACTATCGTTGAAAGAGTATACCTCCTCGCCGTTGCACGGTTCATCTACTTCATTCGTGCTGGTACTGGTGCTAGCTTCCGGCTGCTCCTCCTCGTCTGATCCGTCTCCATCCAGCCGTGCCATCAGGGCAAGGTTCTCGGGCTCACTTTCCGTGGAGTCCTCGAGCCAGTGGTCCTGCTCGGCCACTAGTGCTTTGCCTTGATTCTTCTGCCTGATCAACTGCAGCTTCCTGAGATAATACTCTTCGTCCTTCTTTTTCTTCGGAAGGGGACAGTCATTGGCAAAGTGCCCTGGTTTGCCACAGTTGTAGCATTTTCTTGGTTCGGCTGGGGCCTTGGTTTCAGCTGGCTGAAATGGTCGGGTCTGAGGATTGGGTCCTGACGAGATCCTTTGTCTGTTGGACGAGGATGATGATTTCTTGAAGAACTTTTTGTTCATCATCTTCGTTACCAGAGCCAAGTGCTTCTGGAGCTCCTTCATCTCCGGATCGGAGTCCGAGCCTGAGTCATCTTCGGAGGTGGAGGGGCTCGGGATCTTGACGGTTTTCCTTTACTCAGCTTTGCGCTCTTCTTATCCGTCACTAAGGCTAGTGAGTCGGCCACAGCCTTATTCTTCTGCTCCTCCACCCCCTCGTTTACGTCATCTGAATGCTGTTCGAGGCTCTCGTAGATGCTGTGGATGTCAATTTCATCGAGGTCCTTGTTCTGCCTGAAATTTGTGGCAATCTTCTTCCACTCAGGCTGTAATGATGTAAGGAATCTTACATTTAGCTCCAAGTTGGACTTCATGATGCTGATCTTCCGCAGTTCATTGGTTTGGATCATAAACCTACGATAGGTTTCACCAATTGGCTCGCCCTGTCGAGCCTTGAAGGAGTCGTAAGCCGCCAATGTGTTGGCTTTCTTGGCTCTTAAGCCGATATCAGTGCCCTGCATCAACTTAGAGATCTCGTCGAACATTTCCTTGGCAGTCTGGAAGCTATCTACCTGAATGTAGATTTCATTTGGCATGGCTTGTAGGAGGTAGGTCTTGGCCATGAGGTCTGCCCTAATGCTTCGTCTTTCCAGATCAGTGTAGTCGGCTGGAGACTTGGGTACTATCTGTGGAAGGACGGGAGGAGTCACGGTGTTGTCCCCGGGGAGTGTGGTCGTAAATGTTTCGGGGCCGCTTTGGAGTGATCTGATCATTTCCTCTCCGTTTTCTTTGATCTCCAGGAAGTTAAGGAATCTGTTCTTCCAGATAGAGAACTCGCCTCTTCGCAGCACTGGTGGTCTGACGTCGCTTCCCATGGCGAGTGTGTCCATTCTATATTAGATGTGGGTGATCTTTAAACGTGTGTGGAACTTTGAAGTGTTGAAACTTGAAGTTAGTGAGGTTCGCGAACTGGAGCTGGATTCGTGAAATCGAAGGGTTCGCGAACTTGAGCTGGATTCGTGAAATCGAAGGGTTCGCGAAATGGCTGGTTCGCGAATTGAAGATCGGTTCGTGATCTACTTTGGCGAAGTGAGATCACGGGTTGGCAAATTGATTCGCGAAGCTGAACTGACGGTTGGCGAATCGAAAGATCGCGGATGAAGCGGGGTTCGTGAAGTGGCCTGAGCTTCGTGATCCTTGTTCGCGTGTTGAGGTTCGCGGATGTAGCGGAACACTTCGCGAATTGAAGTTCGCGAGAGTGGCGGTTCGCAAAGCAGGGAGGTTCGCGAATTCTTTGTCTGTTCCGCGAATGATGAACAGGATGAAGATCTTCAAGCTGAAACCCAGAAAAATCCGAAAATCTTGCTGTAAATGCCCAAAATCTGCCCAGGAATGCTGTTTTTGCTTGAATAAGTTCCCCAATACCAGAAAATGGCCGAGAAACCCCAAAACCAGCTCAGAAAAGGCAGAAAAACAGCCAAAGTAGTTCAAAAACAGCCAAAGTAGTTCAAAAACAGCCCAAGAAAAGTGACGAAAAAAGCTCAAAAACTCCAAAAATGGCTTCAAAGTTCCCTCACGCTTGCTCTGATACCACTTGTAAATCCCTTTTCATCTAATATTCTGCAAGCAACAAAGAAAGCAACCTAGAATGATTTTAGCTTGAGAGTGTTTAGGTTAGCTTGTTCAAGGAGGCACAATACTTGCAAAAGGAACTCTATGAAACTAGGGCTTGGTGGGTCTTTATATACCACATTAGTTGGTATATTAAAGCCCATCAAGCCCAAAACCCATTTAGCCCAAACAACTAATACTTATAATAAAGTAAATTACAAACCCAAATAACATCTAAACCAAAGACCTAAATACACTAAAGACGGAAGCATCTAAAATATAAAGAACACAATAAATGATCCTAACAACGTCGCTGACAGAGAAAGTGGCAAACTTAATACAGGCAAGGCTCGACTTGCGAAATACAATCAGAGGCGATGAAGTAGCACTCGGTTTCAGGAAATCCTTCTATGCCCGACGAAGATACCAAGGTCATCAATGAAGAACACAAAGGGGGAGATTGTAGAAGATACTTTAGTGTGTTCTATTTGTAAGCTATCTTTAGTATTGGGCCAAGTGTGTAAATATATATTAGTATAGGGACCTACTTGTAAATATACCATAAATATGGTATAAATAGCTAGAGTAGCTTGTATAGGTCCATAGATTTTACAATTCCAAGCTTAATGTACACACTTGATATGATATGAAAAACCTCGCTTGGAGAACACTCTACTTTTTCTCTTTCAATTACCTTCAAACCCTAATTTCCAAATTCTTCAAGGTAATTCATCTTGATTGAGTGTTAATCATCCTTAGATTGTTAAGAACGGGCCTAACAGTATGGAAAACTTTTTAGAAAATGATTGGTAAACTTAGATCCGAAAGGTTTTCAAAGTAAAGTAAAACCGTAAACTGCTAAATCTCTTATAAAAACTTCGAATATTATTTTAATTCGAGTTTGGTAAAGTTACTGTGTATTGTAAATTTATGGGTTCAAGAGTGTATGAAAAGATTTTCGTAATGATTTTTTTTAAATGATTTTTACGAGAAAAATTATACCGAGAATAATTTTTGTACCCAAAAATTTTACCGATCAAAAAAAATTTCGTTACCCAAAAATTTTTCGTAAGCCCCGTAAAACCTTTATAAAGTAGGTAAAAAAAATCTCGTAGCAAAAACTGGAAATTTTAGGACTTTTTTTTTGCTACTGAAAACCTTTTATTAGTTTACGGGTCTTTAGGTTTACGAGCAGAATTTGTCCGTAACCTTTGACTCTATTTGAGATCCGTAAAGTATTTGAAAACCAAGCCGTAAACGGTAACTTTGTAAAGTATAAGTTTACGATTGAAAAGTATTCGTAAACAGTTCCTTAATAGTTTACAAGTGAAAAGTATTCGTAAACAGTGTGTTGAGATAGTTTACGATTGAAATTTATTCGTAAACATTCTCTTTACTGGTTTACGAATGAAAAAGATCCGTAAACGGTAACTTCCGGAAAGTAAAGTTTACGATTGGAAAGCTTTCGTAAACCTTTACACACTGTAAAAGTCAAAATTAATTTTGACTTTAGCCTTTGACCGAAAAATAGACTTTGACTCCAACCACTGTTGAGATCGTAAACAAGGTTTACGATTGAAAAGCTTTCGTAAACCTTTCGTTGACTGTAAACTTAAATGTTTTGACTGTAAACTGTAAAGCTTTGACCGTAAAGTTTTCCGTCCGCAAAGCTTAATAATAGAATATTGCGAAGTTAATATCCATAAATCTTAGATCCGTAAACTAATGTTTGATCCGTAAACTTTGCAATTACAGTAAAATTCGATCAAAAACACTTAAATTCTGAAATTAAACTCAGATAATTCATTGAAAATAGCAATTACTCACGTAAAAACACTCGATTAATCCAGTTCAAAGAAAAACATATAGAATTTTCAAGTTTTTCACATGAACATTTTGAAGATAGTGAAGAACATTTCGATCAAAATTAAACAATTTGATCCAAAATCAAGTTCAATTAATACAATTAATCCTCGCAAACAGTAAACAATTGATCATCACAAACATTTCAAGCACACAGCTCGTTCAATTTGATCAAAACAGTACAGATCGTAAACATCAAGTTTGCGATGAACAACAAAAATGCAGATTCGAATTTTCAATTCAGCTCAATCGAAAACAATTCCAGTTCATCAATCGATCAATTCAAACACGCATGCTCTGATACCAATTGTAAATTCCAGATTTGACATCCAACATATATTTCGAGATTGATTCATCACATATTATTGAAGAACTCAAGCATTAGATTGAGGAGATTTACCTTGATGATGATTAAGCGCGCGGAAGCTCTCGACATTAATTTCTCAATCAATCTTCATTCAACACCAAATTCTCTCTACAATTCAAGCTCACTTTTCCTCTCTACAATTTAACCTAGCTATGCTAATGATGAGAGAGAAACCTAATCTAGAGAGAGAATTTCTACCTTGAGTTGTGTGTATTCTACACACACTCTACCTATATATACCAAAGCACGTCTTTGATACACTTTAGTCCCTATATTTACATAAAATACAATTAAGTCCCTAGACAAAGATAACATGATTATTGAACACTATAAAATATTCCTAATAGAGAAGACTTGCACGACAACTACCAACGCTTCCTCACCCTCATAAATGAAATGAGGAAAACAGATGTACACAAAACCAACATGAAAATCGGTTCCTATCATCGCTCTTGTCGGAGTGGAAGAAGTTGGCTACCCACATCCGATAGAACAAGAACTTGGACGAGATGAATATTCATGCCATCTTCGACAATCTTGCTCAACATATTAAAGATGTTGAAGAAATGAAGAGCAAGATGAAAGAAAAAGAAGTAGAATCCGCCGCCTTGATGACTGAAAAGAAGGCAAAGAAAATGACTAAGTCTTCTAAAGCCAAAATGGTTCTACCTTCTTACTCAAATGAAGATGACTCCGACTCTGAATCTAATCAAGAAATGAGGGAGTTTTAGAAACAACTAACTCTCATCACAAAGATGATGAATAAAAAGTTCTTTAAGAAAAAGTCTTCAAATGGACAAAGAACTTCAACCTCAAAAGGTGTAAAGCCCGAAACCTCGGAAGTTAGAGCACCAATAGAACTATCTAGGTGCTTTAACTGCGTCAAGCAAAGACACATGAAAGGAATGCCGTCAGCTGAAAAAGAAAAACATGACGTACTATGCCAAAAAGCTGCAGCTGTCGAAACAAAAGGAAGCCGGCGGAGTTCTCATGGCCGAACAATACCATTGGCTGGACGACACAACAGAAAGCGATTCCGAGAACCTCGCCTTGATGGATAACCTGTAAGAAGAGGACGACATGGACTCATTGCCGGAAGAGGTAAACACAAATAAACTTGACTTAATTGATAAAATTTTAGAATTAAAAGCACAATTTTCTTCCTTGCGCATGAAAGAAAACTGTAAAAGAATTAGAAAGAAGACTAGCTAATAATGAACAAGTCCTAAGAAAACACCTATTAGAAGAAGCAAATCTAAGACTAAGTTTAGAGAACTCAAATGAGAAAATAGCTGATCTTGAAGTAAAATTAGAAAAATCAAATAAAAAGGTATGTGAGCTACAAGATAGCCTTAAAGCTAGTGAAGCCGAAAAGATTGACTATAAAGTCAACTTGAAGCTATATGCTGAAAGAAAGAAGCTCTACTCTACGGTTAAGAGTCTTGAAGACATAATAACCAAACGAGGACAAACTGACTAAACGATAAGTGCGCTCAGATAAGGGGGCTGGTTCAAGACTCTTTTAGTATCCTTAGGCTGGTTCAAACTGACTAAACTCAGATAAGGGGGCGACTTTTCTTTGAACAAGTTCTTTTGGTCTTCCGCACGTGCCGGCACACGGAGAATCCATGAGTTACTTGTTTTGTCGCTCCGCCTCAACTTTGATAGCCCCCTCATATTTAGTTGATCAAGCATCTTCATTCTATCCGGCTTCCTCCAGATCTTTTGACACGTGTCCTCTATCCATTGTGCTGCTAAGTCCAGCTGTCTATCCACGGCTTCGCCTAACACATAGATAGTTTTGAGAGACTGTTTGAAGGTCTTGCGATGTTTGAAAATTGTGATTTGCGCCTCGGCTTCAAACTCTCTACGTTTGGTCCATGATTCCTCAAGGATATAGTTGTCGATGATCTAGTGCGGATCTTGCCATGGGTGTGCACCGGAAATAATAGAAGATACGCTTTGTCGTCGTTGTTCGCTCGGGGCTTGTTGTTGTTGTCTAGACTTGAACTCGAATATCTTTGTTTTCGCTTGTCTGGGGCTGTGTTGGTGGGTTCGGGTGCTTTCCTCTACCCTTTGTTGTGCTCGATGTTCTATGTCTCTTCTTCCCCTCACGACGGTCGTCATCACGGTCGTCGTGTCTTCTTTTGAAGAGGGATGATCATCTTGGCACATGTCTGATAGATTCGTTCTCCTGGGGCCGTTGAGACTGCAGAGGTATTCGAGAATCAGTTGTTGACCCTCCGTTAAAGTGTCTGCAGTCTTCAACCGCATGAGGAAGCAAGTTGTAGCTCGTGAAGAGGTATGGTCGGGATCGATAAAGCGAGCTAATGTTCGGGGATGTGGGATATGTGGAGCATGTTCCGTTTGAAGTACCAGAGGTGAAATGGTGGTGGTGGAGTGGTTTGGGTAGTTTGTGGATGAGAAAGATCGAGGTGGATAGGGTGGTGGAGATGGTTTGGCATTTGCTCAGGAACGGAGGAGAGTGTTTCTTCGACTGGGGTCGTCCTGTTGTCCCGAACGGCCACCATAATATCGGAGGTGATACCCGCTTTATGATGGAGGAGCGCTTCAACCAAGCCCTGGAGTCCGTCGCCACAAAATTCAAAGTTCGTCCTGGAGTCCGTCTCTCACTGCTCCGATACCAATTGTAGGTCCCTAATCAAAGCTAGAGCTGTCAATCTCAATGGAATAGTGCACACCTTCGAGTGTGTGTTTGTGTGTGTTTTATGTGAAGGTGGCGGCTATTTTGTGTGGTGAGAGAGAGTTCACACTTTTCTAGGTTTAGCTCAAAATAGATTCTTTTTCTCAAATGGAAAGTGTTACATTAAAATAAGCCCTAGCCCACTATTTATACCAAACATACTTTGGTATAATTACAAGAGTGCCCCCAACTAGCACACTCATCAAGCTAATAACCCAATAAGAAATACATCAATACAAATTATATGATGAACACTAGAAAATGATCCTAACATTCTCCCCCTTAGTGTTCATCTTCTTCGACATGGCACGATCATCCTTTTCGTCTGAAGAAGGACTTCCTCAACCCCAAGTTGACTTCGAAATTTCTGAGATCATTGCGGAGCTGGACCCTCTCATCAATGGCTTCTTTGATGTTATTCAGGAGGTTCCTATACTCGATCTCTTTCTCTGTTGGTGATCTGGGCTTGTGATATTCGTTGATCCAGAATTCTACTCTTTCTCTGATCAGCTTCAACGTTCCATCACTGAACTTTGGAGTTTCTGACACCAACAGAACTCTTTTATCCTTTTTGGGGTTGAGGTAGACGATGGCTAATTCTGGATTCTGAAATATTTCAGCTTCAACGCATTTATCCAGATTGTAGTCACCGCTTGTTGGTCGTGTGAGGTTGACCTTCTTCATTCCGTTTCCAACGCCATCTGAAGATCTTGGGCAACATGAAATTTGACATCTCTGAGCATGAAACCCTTGATCGCGTAGTACTCTTGCCTATACTCGTGCTTTGTAGCTCCAAAATTCCGGCAAAGGTAGTACATTTGGTTGACGTCGGATCTTTTCAGAAATTGTAGATCGGCCTCGGTGATGGTTGAGATAGAGCCGTCATTCCACATTACCTTGAACTCTGGGTAGTGCGTTCTTCCCACGTTCTTGTCGTTCATCTGTATGATGTTGATCAACGGCGACTTTGACTGGAAGTGGGTACGCTGTTCTTTGGCCGTCCTTGTCGGCATGCTTCCTCGATCAGCGAGGATCCATAGATAGCCCGTAGCGTCCCTGCCTTTGAGATATGATAGCCCCCTCAAGTTTAGTTCATCCAGCTTCTTGATTTTGTCAGGTGTCCTCCAGATGCGCTTGGATGTTTCTTCGAGAAACGGTGCTGTTAGTCTCACATTGTCCCATTCTGTCTCCATTCTTGATATGCTTCTCGGGACTTGGACTTCAGGTGCTCTGTAGATCCCGTAGTCCATATTGTTGTCTAACAGCTTCTCGAGTTGTTCGCCCTCTTCAAGCTCGATCGGGTCGAATGAGTAGATGTTGGCCATGGCTCTCTTGAATACTTCTCTGTATTTAGTAATTCTTGTCACGGCTTCTGCTTCAAACTCATCCTTCTTTGACCATGGTTCTGTCATGACGTATTCGTCGAGCACTTGATGAGGATCTGTCGTTGGATCATCCTTGTACGCATCTTCGAAGCTGGGGATTTTGTCATCTGAGGCTTGTTTTTTCTTTTGGGTTTTGGATTGGTATTGTTTGCTGGTTGGGGTTCGGGTTGTGTGGGCTTGGCTTCCTCTACCTCTTCCCCTCGTTGTTGTTGTTGCCGAGGTTCGCTGTCTTTTCTCCCCCTCATGACGATCGCCTTCGTCAGGATCGTCATGACGCCTCTTCGAAGAGGGTTCAGCATCTCGGCACGTTTCGGGCGGTGGGGGTTGTAATACCCGTAAAAATTTAATACGGGATTTATGATGTAAATGTTTCAATGAGAAATGTTTATGTGTTAGGTAAATAAAAATCTGAAATTTGGAGAAAAAAGGTAAAAGTCGGGCTTGGTAATAAAATTCGGGTAGAGCCCAAATTTCAAAGATTTTCGGGCCAAGCCGAAATTCGGACAAGGGATTTCGGGCCCAGCCAAAAATTCGGGCAAAGTGATGGTGAAATTCGGGTAAACCTTATAAATTTTCGGACAAGGAGATTTCTTAGCCAAAGGGGTAAGCTTTGTCACCTACTTATCACCTCCTTGTCACCTCCTTATCATCAACTATGTGTCCAAAACTTAAACATATATCTATACTTAAAAACACCTCAAAAACTTCATTAAGAAGAAAACAACAAAGGAAAGAAAAAGGGGAGAAAACATTCGAAACAAAGAAGCTCGGGAAAAATCTTACAAGTCGGGAGTTCGGGAAAAAACATAGAACACGCAAACTTCGGACGTGAGGTAGGTGAAGATCACCTACAATACGTAAACGAATTCGTGTTATTCATTTTGATACATGCTTATTTGAATTATGTGAATTTCGTGGATGATATATATATGCTTGACGAGAATTATGTGAACTTTCATGCATGATTCGTTTGCGTGCTCGAAACTCAGATTTTTGGGTTTGTATTTGAAGGTGCATGAAGATTTGTAGGTAAAGTGAAATTTTCGGGTGTTAGAAATATTTTCGGGTGTGTAAATATTTTTTCGGGTATATGAAGAATTTCGGTCATTTGGAGAATTTTTGGGTATTTTCAGATAGATGTTATTCGGGCGTTTGAATAATTTTCGGGCATAGTACTGTAGCCAGGAATTAATATAAATTCGGGTAGGTATAAGTTTTCGGGCTTTAATATTTTCGGATCTTTTAATAAATGTTCGGGTGTGAGAGTTTTCGGTACTTCAAAGATTTTCGGGCATTCACCCTATTTTCGGGCCCTGAAGTTTCGGCGTGTGCATGCTTCTTCGGGTAAAGATTTTCGGGCTTTTAAAAGAGATTCGGGCCCGAAGACTTTGAAATATAAACACACTTTCGGGCAGTAACTTTCGGGTTCGAAAAAAAAGTCTTTTTGAGGAAAATTATTTTTACGTCATTTGATAAGAAAAATATTCCGAGTCCAATGGACATAGTCAATTTTAACGCCCGATTAAAAGTTGTCGAAATATATTTTTACAGTGCATTTTAATAATGCGTCTTCGGGAAAACGTTATTTTCAGTTCAATACTGCATTTTATTTGCACTACACTTGCATTCCATATCAGTGCGAGGGATGTTGACCGTGTTGACACGGTGACACTGTATAGTGTCTACGAGCGGGGTAGAATGTGACCAATATTGGTCGTCGACTCGTAATGGAGTTATGAGGTTAGGACTGAAGCACCAGACGGGAGACGGACGTGATCGATTCGTCTACTCAGTTGCGTTGGAGCGCAGTCTGAGGTGCAAACCGTCGGATGATTAGCGGAAGGAGCGACCTGGTAGGAGGATGCCTGGCGTGATCGTTCAGGTGCACTGCTAGCGTAGGCTACCGCTTGAGCAGGAGGAAACTCGGGAGGGAGCGACCTAGTGGGAGGATGTTTGGCGTGATCGTCCAGATGCACTACTAGCGTGGGCTACCCGAGCGCGGGCCCCTGACTCTGTATTGTATTGTGCGCGCATGGTGCCTAGTCTAGCCTAGGGCCCATGGTATACGATAGGTTGGGACGAGAGGAAAAAGTCGAGCGTGCATATATTGTGAGGTGTTTGAGGAATGGGATCTGAGATCACGCTGCATTCACGCATATTTTCACCTACTGGGCGATAGTTCAGTGTTTACGTGTTGTAGGTACTATCGAGTCCGACGTCGAGGTACGTCGCGACTGAGGTGGGCTTATGGCGGTGACTCCACGGACTTTTGAGGGCAGGGCTGTACATGGATGAAGACCTGTGGAGCGGCGTTAGGGCATTTTGATATTTTGGGACTATGGCCTTTGTAAATTTACGACTTTGTAACCCGTGTTTACTATAATATAATTTTATTTTATGAAAAAGTTTTTGTAAAATGGGTCTTCCGCGGCTTTCGTTGCGGAAATCCTCCACTAATAGTATTTCCAATTGTCCCTTGGTAACCCCAACAATCTTCAGCTCGTTGAGTATGATGACAAATCTTTGATAAGTCTCCAGCAGGGACTCTCCTTTTCGTGCTTTGAATAAGTCATAAGCAGTGTAGGTGTTAGTGATTCTGGTCATCACACTAACATCAGTTCCTTGCATGAGCACGTCAAGAGCATCCCACATTTCCTTTGTCGTTTTGGCACTGTTAATTTGAATGTAGATTTCATTGGGGATGGCCTGCATAAGGTAAGACTTGGCAAGTTGATCGGCCTTTTGGCAGATTCTCTCCTCTTTCGTGAGCTGATCCGGTGTCTTAAGAGTACGCAACTCTTCTATCGGTGGATTGTTGTTTGGGGCAGCTGGGACAATTAACCAGAATTGGGCTGGACCTTGATTGATGGATTCGAGCAGGTTCTCAGCTTGGTCTTTCGTCTCTATGAACGTGATGAACCTGTCTCTCCATATAGAGTATTCGCCCTGTCTAAGAACAGGTGGCCTCATGTCGCTTCCCATGCTATATGCGTCCATTTTCTGTTTTTTTTTTTAATAAAGTGTGAGTGAGATTTGCTTGAAGTGGAACGCGTGATGTATTGGGTGGGTTTTAAAATTGTCTTTGGATCGATAGTGCTTGAATTGAAAGCCTTAGTTGAAGATTGTTGCCGAAAAGTTTCTGAGTCCGAAAAGTTATATGTTTTCGTAAGGGAGTTTTTGTTTTAAAATGAGTTTTCGGGAAAAGACAGGGTATCGAAAAGTTTGATGGTCCGAGAAGTTAGAAGTGCCGAAAACTTTTGGATGCCGAAAACTTTTAGATACCGAAAACTTTGAGATACCGAAAAGTTTTTGAAGACACTATAGTGGCGAAAACCTCAGTGTCGAAAACTTTGGTTGATTGCGAAAACTTTAAGACACTGTAGCGGCGAAAACTTCAGTGCCGAAAACTTTTAAGATTGCGAAACTTTGGAGGGCACTGTAGCGGCGAAAACTTCAGTGCCGAGAACTTTTGGATTGCGAAAACTTCTGAAGGCACTGTAGCTGCGAAAACCTCAGTGCCGAAAACTTTTCCTGCAGAATTAAGCGTGTTCTTGTACCGAAAAGCACAGTTCTGGTACCGAAAACGTAGATTTTGAAGGTCGAAAAGCTTAGAAAATGCGGAAAAGTGCTGGAAACTACTGGGTGATGAGCTAGAATAATAGAATCGACACAGAACTACTCAAAAACACCAGTCAAAACCCAAAACGAAGCAAAAACGCGAAGTTCATGTTGCGAGAAGCTTAAAAATGGGTTTTTGAATCTTCAACAGCAAAAACATGTAAAAATCGATCCAACGAAGTTAGAACACTTCCACCCAAGCCTCACGGTGGCTCTGATACCAATTGTAGGTTCCTAATCCAAGCTAGAGCTCTCAATCTCAATGGAATAGTGCACAAATTCGAGTATGTGTTTGTGTGTGTTTTATGTGAAGGTGGCGGCTGTTTTGTGTGGTGAGAGAGAGTTCACACTTTTCTAGGTTTAGCTCAAAATAGATTCTTTTTCTCAAATGGGAAGTGTTACATTAAAATAAGCCCTAGCCTACTATTTATACCAAACATACTTTGGTATAATTACAAGAGTGCCCCCAACTAGCAAACTCATCAAGCTAATAACCCAATAAGAAATACATCAATACAAATTATATGATGAACACTAGAAAATGATCCTAACAAGAGTATCTCTCGAGGATAAAAGGGGACGTAAAAATATGTAGTATTCAAAGAGTGAGAATGAGATATATTGTCTTGAGACGAAGCTCTATATATATAGGTAACTCGATCTTGTAACCGCTTGGACAAATACCCCTTATTTCGATCCTTTATGACTGTTAAAGCGATGTAACAGTTATCGTCATAAAGCTCGAACATGGGTTATCGTTTGGCGACTGACGGCTTGCCTTCCCGTCTTTTCGTATTCTGTCCGAGTTACTCGCTTCGTATTCGTATTCGGGTAATTCTTATTACGGAAATTAACGAGGACAATAGTTGCGATACTTTGCATCCCATGATTTCCACCAATAACTTTCGTTGTCCCATTATTTGATGTTTTTGTAATTACTAATTTCCGCGTCGCATAATTTTCTTACAACCAACATATATATAATTAAATCAAGTTGTATTATTTACTTAATTCTTCTAGTTGGTACTCGGTTGAAAGTTGAACTTTTGTTACCAGCCGGTCATGAAGAGTAAGTGTGGTTCTTGTTGGGTTTAATTTCTTATCATGAGCTTGAAGTCATTATAGTCTTCCAATGACCTCACTTGAGCGATTATAGTATTTCAATTTTACTTTTGAGTCAATAGATATATTTTTATCGAATAATTTTACATCTTTTTACCTCGGAATACGAATATAAGAGTGTCGGTTGCTCAACAATTCTATTTATAACCAAATACCGATTTTAATTTCTATTCTGAATCTACAATTAATACATTATCACATACATAATTGTATTTTCTTTCTTTTTTAATACTTTTGCAAGTTTTATATTTCATGATTAAAATGTTAATCGATATTCAGAAAATTTTCAATGATTTGGAATGATGAAATGTTGAATTGTAATATAGCTCACTGCTGAATCGATTCCCCCGAGGCCCGATGGTGATGGGATTGTCGCACGATAGGCGTTTAAGTGCTGTTATTTATTAATAGGAGTGGATGGAATTGGCCGGCCAGTCCAAACTAGGGTGGAGTTACCTCAGCTACCGCACATCGATCCTATGCAGAAAGATAGAATTATTTGGAAATCATCTAGTGATGGGCAGTTCTCTACGCGAGCTGCGGGAACCTGTCTGTCTATTGGGCATCGTTATTTGGGGGAATGATGAGGGTACCACGACATGAATTCATACTTTGGTTGGCTATTCGGGAGAGACTTGCCACACGAGATAAACCTTGGATAGCCAATCGGGCAGGTTCTATTGCTTGTCTTCTTTGTGATTCTGGTTCGTCTGAGACTGCATCCCACATGTTCTTTGAATGTTCGTTCTCCGTGCGGTGTGTGCGGCTACTTCGTCGGAAACGAAGTGGCCTTGGCCATATCGGGAGTGGTCGATGGGCTGCGGTTCGCTGGCGATCTCTTCCATTTGGTATTCCGTCACCTTCTTGCTTCGCTTGTGTATCATATTTGGCAGGAGCGGAATCAGAGATGGAGAGAGAACATTAGACATACTCCGAGAAATGTGGTTGCGATGGTGCTTGGACAGGTATTCATGGGCTCTTAGGCGAGTCTGGAGGGTGGCTTGGTAGCTGATTATATCGTTAGTATGTGATGATGTAGTTAGTGTGCATTTGTTGATATTTGATTTACATCGTTTAGAGTCCCAGTTACTGGTTGAAGCAACGGGAATTTTTTCATGTTTTTCTGCTTTGTATTGACTTATCTTTATATATAATATGGGACATTACACCAAAATAAAAATAAAAATATAGCCCTATTGTTTTATAGTTGCTTATCATATCAGGGACCATTATTGTAATTTCATCAAATTCACTGCCTCGGCTCTCGAGTGTTCTTACTCTCTTTACAATTTTTGCGCCGCCGCGCCGCGCGCGCTCCTCCACAACCACGGTGAGTTTTCCCTAATCAACCATCGACCTACATACCTTAGTTTCGTTTAAATATGATCGATTGTGATTGAATTGATTGTATAATGCTCAACTATTGCATCCCTTACATTGTGTTTTTCACTTTGTTAGTGCGTCCTCGTTCGTTACTTCCATCTATCGGCTCCGAGAAACATTATCAATTCTTTGTAAACGATTACTTTGGTATCTCGGAGTCACCTATTTTTTGGGTTGGCTGATGAAACATTATGTTTTTACTTTATTTTAGTGTACAAAAACTGAACTCCTGATATGTGCTTTCAAAGTTCAATTTGTTGACTGATGTGTGTATTGTGTTTAGTGGTGAATGAACTGTTATCGAGTACGGAGCGAAAATGATGGTGTATGAATCAAATTATTTTTTCTTATCTAGGCATGTTACAAATGTTTTTTCAAATCCCAGGTAATGATTGTTGATAGAAATTCTTCACTCTAATTCAGCAAGTCGATAAGTTAGATAAATTTGATGATTTTTTTTTTTTTTTATTCCAACTGACTTTATGCTTGAATTATTTGATGTACAATGGTACTCTTGCTAAAAGTTATCATGTTCTGTGATTAAACTCTTATACGGATTGTCTTTTTCTTTTTATTAATTATGGTCAGTGTCTTAAATATCACGCTATAGCACATTTGGAGATCGAGCCTTACATAGTGCCCGAACCTTCACGATTATTTATCTGAAAATAGGTATTTGATGTGCATGTGAAACTGTTTGCTGGCATACTGTTATGAATTTTATATAACATTACATTGTTTTGGTTGTACGAGTTTTGACACACGCACCAATAAGTTGTGTTATGCTACTTATGCTCTAGGCTATGACTTGATGAAAACTCTGCATGGCCAGGCTGCTATACTTAAAACCCTGTTTATGTTTCAGCTTGAATGGTATACTGCTGATCGAAGAGTATATAAATTTCCAGAAAGAATTGGACTGAGCCGTCAGGAGAATACATCTGTTATGGATGTCCCTTCAACTAAACAACCTGATGGAGATCAGTCATGCAAGAGTGTGAAACAGAGAAGGCGCGGGAAAAACAAGCAAAAGGCTGCTGACAAGATTGAACAATCAGACTATATATTGAATGACAAAGTGCTTGCTAATATATCAACTGGATGCTCTTTTGCTTCAGGGTCAATTACGAAACCTATGGGTGAACTGCAGCCTGAGGCGTCCAGCCTTACAGAAAACATTTCAGTGTCAAAAGCTAGAAAAAAGAAAAAGAGAAAGAAGACTGGTCGAACTTTGAATGATGCAGAGATTTTGTCCGTGGAGAGCAAGGGGCTGAACCAGCTCTTGAACTGTTCAAAAGCTTCAGTGGATATAGTTGATGATAAAGCTGTAACTAATTTACCGAAGGAGAATGTTCTTGAGTTCGAGTCTGTTGTGCAAGCTACTGCACAACAGCAGGGGGCAGCTTCAGTTCCAGCAGAAAATATTTCTGAGTTGAATGAAACCAGAAAGAAGAAAAAGAGGGCAAAAAAGAAAGTTAAGAAGTTGAGTGTTGAAGATGGAGCCAAAAGAAATGACCAGGTTGAAATTGCTTTTGAGTCAACGGATAATCTTTCTCATGCAAATGTATCTCGCACTAGAAAAAGGAAGAGGAAAAGCATCAAGAAATTAAACAGTACTGGTCAACCAGGAAGATCTTCCCAGATTGAATATGGACCATCTTTTGGGCCTAATTCAGAACCGTTGAGTATGAATCTTCATTTGATTCCTACAGTTAGAAGAAAACTTGTTGTGTTTGACGTGAATGGTCTGCTTGTGGATATAGTACAACGAGCACCAAAACATCGTGGAGGGTACACGAAGATAAATGGGCTAGCAAGTAAGGATAGTTCTAATTATGCATTACAATTAGTCAAATGATGATAGAAATAGTTGAACAGAAATGCATTTATGACTGTACTTTTTTCGTTGCCGTCATCTTGCAGTTTTCTGGAGACCATATTGTAAAGAATTTCTGCAGTTTTGCCTTCAGAACTTTGATGTGGGCATATGGTCATCAAGATCTAGGTACTGCTTGCTCGAAACTTGTTTTCTTCTTATTTGGGGATTTTTTTTTTTTTTTTTTTAACCACGTCTTCATTGAGCACTGCACTGCCCAATTGTGAGACACATGCAATGCAAGCATGCACAAAAATGTCAGTGCTACTTTTTGCAGTTCAAAAGTAATCTGCATGTTGAGAACAATTAATCTCGCCATTCTGTACAACATATTAAAAAATTCAGGAAATTCATCACTGGAATTGTGCGTTCGCTGCTGGGAAGCTTGAGAGGGAAGTTGAAAATTGTTTGGGTAAGATTTACAAGATTCATATGTGAGCTCCGAATTTGCTTTAAGTTGATGTGTCATAATTTATGTGATATCGTCCAATTCAGGATAGGTCGCATTGCACAAAAACAAAGTTTAATACTCTTGACAACAAGCACAAACCCATTGTCTGCAAGGAGCTTAGGAAGATCTGGGAAAGTAATGATCCTAAAATGCCGTGGAAGAAGGGTGATTATGACGAATCAAATACATTATTGCTGGATGACTCTCCTTACAAGGCCTTGCTCAATCCAGTAAGTTTTTTCTTTTTTTCTTTTCTTCCATTACGTAGGGGTTCTCATCTAACATTCTTTCTCTGTTAGCCCATTCATGCTGATCCGTGATTTTTCTGTGTTAGTTACATACTGCTGTTTTTCCTCAAACCTACCGATATGTTGACAAAAATGATGATTCTTTAGGTAAAAGGATTCTTTTGCCCTTACTAAATATTTGTATAACAAAAGCAGCAGCTAGTAATTTGTAGAGTGGCAATTCAATTGCAGGTCCCAACGGCGATCTTCGAAATTATCTCAAAGGATTGTTAAGTTCGGACAATGTGCGGAGTTACGTTAAGGAACATCCTTTTGGTCAAGAAGCTATAACAGAAAAGCACGAGTCTTGGGAATCCTATGCTGAAGTTATTCGTTCTAAATCCAACCCGAAAAAGCGGTAAAACTCTCAGTTGATATCTTTGAATACCAACACGTTTTGTTTAATTTCTTGAAATTATGGGGACGATGTCGTAGTGAATTAAATGGCAGTAAAACTCTCAGTTGAACGGCGTTTTTTGAATTAAATCGCAGTAAAACAAAAGGGCATAATAGGACTACATATATATTATAGTACTCCTTGAGCTATATAATTAAAGCAATCATGCATGAATAAGAGCTATGTAAACCGAATTATTGGAGGCAAGGCAAGTCCGCCGGAAGTACCTAATAATGGAGACCAAAAAGCCGTAAATCGCGATAATTAAATTGGACAAATAATTTTTCTTTTTTTGTAGATCACATCTTTTTTATAATGACCATATGGTTCCCTATTATATTATTATTTGTTTTTTTTTTTTATTCATCATCATCATCATCTTTATATTCTAACAACAGACCAACCGCACCCTAGAACCATCTCAGCCTATCGGAGGTGGGTCGGATCCTATCTGGGTTTAGTTTATTTATTTTTGAACATATATAGTTGAGTAAGTTGATTGATGGGATATTTTAATAGATATGTCAAAGTGGTCGGGCACATGACCATGGGCGTAGCCACCCCAAAGGCTGGGGTGGGCTATAGCCCGGTCTTGATTCTGGCCCAGTAGTAGTAATCAACCTTAATTCGTTTCTTCCTCACAAAACAAACGAACCCTAAATAAAAAATTAAAACCCCAATCGCTTCCTCACCACCCGCTCGTTGCCATTCCTCGGCAGTCGCCACCCGTTTGTTGCCGACTTGCCGTTACCCGCCGGTCGCCGTCCAATCTCGCTGCTCATCCCGCGCCCGCGCCGTTGAAGGCTCTCCCAGGAGCGTTCGCTGATCGTCGCTCCGCCTCCGGTCTCGGCGCTCCAGCAAGGCCGCTCCGCCTCCGGTCTCGGCGCTCCAGCAATGTCGCTCCACCTCCGGTCTCGGCGTCGTTCGCCACTGCCACGCAAGCCCGAGGTAAGTACGTTGCTTTGCTTGTTAAGATTTGTTTAGCTTGTGTCGTTTATCTCTCCCGAAGTTGTAGAGAGTCATGTTTTGCTGACAGGTTGTTGCCCGTGGCTCGTTACCCTTTGCTCGCTGCCCCGTTCCGCTGCCAGTGTTGTCCGGTTGCTGCCCCTGTTGCTCAAATAAACGCTCGATGCCTGCTCCCGTTGCTCGCTGATTATTGTCGCTGCCTGTTATCTATCGTTGTTGCTCGGTAAAGATGTTATTATATATTGTGTAGCCCAGGTTCGAATATTTTCTTGGCTACGCCCCTGCACATGACTCTCAAAAAGAACGACGTCGTGAGTTCGTTTCCACTTGATCTCGTTGTGATGACTTGGAAAGCAAGACACATGAGTAAGAAGGATTAAAGACGAAGTCGTATACAGAGGTTCAGATATGATACAATATGGAAGACTTAGTAGAGTATGGAGACTACAAATGGTATTTGGTAGGGTCGAAAAAAAGTTTAATTAATAGGATACATGCAAAGAAGGACCAATAGTATACCAACATCTTACATTATTTTTGGATAACTTCTCATGCAACCTGACACAATTTTTTTTAATCTCATTATTTAATTGAAAAATTATGGATCGTTATTATTAAACAATGACATTATTGCCCGATCAGCTTGGCATGTGCATATAGATTAGATGTGTGACTTATTGATTTCATATATATTCCTAATGATCTGGCAAGCATAAGATCTTTTTTAGGGCACTTTCTATCAATTCTTCCAAAATATCAAATATCAAATTTCATGTTATTGTATATTGAGTAATTATTATTGCCCGTCAAGCAGCTTCGGCCTTTTAAAATTTCTGTTATCAGCCTCAAATAAACCAACTCCTTTGAGCTAAATTTAATATTCCTTTGATTATGACCAACCCATTTGTTTACTTTAAAATAAAGCTTATCTAATTTAAATTTGCAGTATTAGATGAAGGATATCTACAGGTCCCTTAATTTGTTTTCCATAATAACCCAATAATTAAATATATTTAAATTTGTGTGTCATGCATGCACATGGTCGAATATGGTGGGGGATAAGTAGGGTTAAGCTAATGTGGCAATCATAGTGGACTATTGAGGTAGAATTTTCTTGGAACATATCTTAGCACCAAATTGTCCCATAATAGTAAAATAATAATCTTGAGATATATTTATATCATGAATCCGAATGAATGAAAAATATAGTGTTGGGAATCAGGCCTCCTAAGATTCTACACTCAATGTAGTTTAG
Source organism: Lindernia subracemosa (assembly GCA_028392965.1). Classification (NCBI taxonomy): domain Eukaryota; kingdom Viridiplantae; phylum Streptophyta; class Magnoliopsida; order Lamiales; family Linderniaceae; genus Vandellia; species Vandellia subracemosa. Next base: position 1,043,338 of record JAQPCC010000060.1, read on the forward strand.
TGTTTGTGTGTTGGAAAAATTAAAAGATTCGTTCTTCAAGATGATCAAAATGAAAAACAGTAGAAAATGTAAAGTCTGAACACAATTTTAACGTGGTTGGCCTCTAACTTCGAGCCTACGTCCACGACCGAATAGAGAATTATTATTGACTTCACCAATTGGAACTACAAGACTATAACTTCCTCTCAAATTCTTGTGTTTTCACTCAACTCTAATTCTCAATCGTTTTCAAGTTACAAGCTCTACAACTCCACTACATGACCAATGGTAAACTGCCAATATAATGGGTGTTTTTGTAACTTCCCACGTGTAGCTCGAACTTTGGTTGGTCTTTAACATCATGTGGTGATTCTTAAGCCTTTATCCTCAGCCCTCAATGAGTTAATCCTCTAAATCAACGGCTCAAACACAATAACAGAATTTAAAGTCCTTCAGTTATGCAAGCAGACAACTTTCACGGCTTCTAGCAATGCCCTTCACAGCCGTAAGGTGATCGGGCCTTTCAAACCCTTGCTTCGCGCTTTTCAATTCGAGTCCAGCCAAGCTCTACGGCCTCAGCACATGATCTTCATGGCCTTAGAGGTAGCGGACAGTCCGAAAACATCCTGTCAAGGTGACGTCCAAGGCTGTGGAGCCTTCTGCTTCAGGCTGTGGACCATAGCTATAACATGATCTCTGAACTTATTCCGAGCAATTTTTACCTTCGAACTTTCTCTTCACCAAACCTCTGAACTCTCATTTCCAGGTTCATTCCAAGCTAAAACAACTTGCTTCATGTTTCTCCTTCGATCATCATCCGAGTTTGCAGATTTCGATTCAATTTCTGAGAATACTTCATCTTGAATCACCAATTCTTCCCTCGAACCTCTGAATCCTTCACCCTTTTCTTCAAAGAGTGTCCCAGCAACGAGCCAACTTCAAATAATGCAGAATTGTTTTGCTTGAAGTCGACTTGGAACTCACTTCTCCCGAACCATTTTCGGTCTTCACTTTTTCTTCTGAGCCTTTCTCATTCCCAGCTTCATGGTGCTTCTTGCCTAACCATTTGTAGCTGAATAACCTGTTATTCTTTGACTTCATAACAGGTTCGAAGGTTTCAACCAACGAATTCACCTTCTCACGTTCACTTGTAGCAGAAAATTCGCCTTCAAGCTTCACTTCTTGAATTTCTGAACTTTCAGCTGTTTCGCACGGCTGCTCCACCTCAAGACAAAGCTTCTCCGACCTTCCTTGGTCCTTCTTCATGCCTCTGTTCGTCGTTGAGATCCCATAACCGTTCAACCCGTAGATTTCGTTCCTTTTGAACCCTTTGAACATAGCTTTTCGACCCCTTGAAAATCTTGATCTTCCCATCCTCAGTTTTAGTTGAATATCCAAGATCGTCCAAGGTTCCGACTGAGATTAAGTTTCTTTGTTGGGAGTATTTTATAGTGTTCAATAATCAAATTATCTTTGTCTAGGGACTTGCATATAATATATGTATAGTTAGGGACTTACTTGTAAATATACCAATATGTGATTGGTATATATAGGGCAAGTATGTGTGATTAATACATAACTTGAGTAGGAGCTTTCTCTCACTAGAATATCACTCTCACCATTATCTTAGGTAAGGGTTTAATTGTAGAGAGAGAAAGGCTTAATTGTAGACAAAGCTTTGTGATTAATGAAGATTTGATTGATAATTACCCAATTGCTTCCGTTCGATCATCTTCAAGGTAATTTGGATTAGATCTATGCTTGAGTTCATCGTTGGATGTTAAAAACGGACCTAACATTCTTCTCATCTATAGAACGTTCTAACATCTTCGAGCACCTTATCCTTGCCCAAGTGCAGCCTCAAGCTCACCGATCATATCCCAAGAACTAGACACTCCTTGTCGTTGCCTAATCGAACCATTTCATCCTTCACTTCTTTGAAGTTCTTAATCCAAGACCTGTTACACGTAATATGAAAAGTACAACTCGAGTCAAGAATCCATTTGTCACCTGCATCCTTCTTAATCACTGTAAGGATCTCGGATGAATCGAAATCTTCCTCCTCCGCACTCGTTGTTCACCCAGTCTTCGAATTTTCGAGTTTTGGATCACCCAAACTCAATATATAGTAAAATGAATACTTCTATTCAATACAAACCACTTGGTCACGAACAACCCACGCCATTGTAGGAGATATTCGTACTATTTGGCATATATGAGTTAAAAGGAATCCAAATATTTCAATTTCGCAATTTAAAAAAAAAATATATGGAAGGAATGGATGGATTTTAGTTAGGGTTGACTACGATGGTGACTTAGTTGGTCCTGTATAATTCAGACAACCCTCATGGGATGGGATGTCTTCATTTTATCCACGTGAAAGAATGGAATATAGCCACAAACCATCAAAAGTCCATTTATCTATCCATTGTTATAAAATATTATAACTATTAAGTATTTTACTAATGACGATTATATAAATATTAGAGAGATAACTAGAGAGATAAATAACTTCTTTTTCGCTAGGTATAGGTTCCAGATTCAACACATCCAACGAATTAAGATGAAGAACTTGAGAATTAGATCGATTGACTCACCTTTGTAATTAGCGCGCGGAAGCAATAGATAATCATCAATCAATCTTCATTTAATCCAATAGCTTTCTCTACAAGCAATCCATATACCTCTCCACAATTAAGCCTAATCTACTGTGATGAAGAGAGAGATATTAAAATGAGAGAGAGCCTCGCTCAAGGTGTGCTCAAGTTGTGTGTAAAATACACACACTTGCCCTATATATACCAAAGCATACTTTGGTCTATATCACATCAGTCCCTATTTATCATAAACTACAATTTGGTCCCTAGACAAAGATAACATGACATTTGAGCACTAGAAATGGATTCCTAACAATCTCCCCCTTAGTGTTCAAATGTCATTGGAGCGCCAATAGTCTTTGTCTTTAATGATCTTCAGTCTTCATCATCGATTGAACACAAGAAAGGATTCCTAACAATCTCCCCCTTTGTGTTCAATTGTGGATTAGACACGTTCTTCGTTGCTTCTTGAAGAAAAGGTTGAGGGCTTCTGGAGAATCTTCTTTCTCCCCCTATGTACATGCTCCCCGTTTCTTCTTTGCAACTTTGAATTTTTATCACCTTCTTGCATAGATCAGAGTTGTGCAGATCTAAGGACATTGACTCTTCGTTTATGCTTATGCCATGGAGAGAGGTCGTGTTTGTTGTGGTTCAGCACGTGCGGTGTAAGCTCGGCTTCTTTAATGATATCACGTGCTTTGCCTCCTTGATATACTTCTCCCCCTCATGGCGATTCAATTGTATCGTCATGCCTACGGATCAAGGTGATTCCTCGTGTAAGCGCGGAGCGTGTTGATGTTGAAGTCCGGATGAAGTAACCTGAAAACGGGACCGACGACCAATCATCGTGAGACATCCCTAGATGTCACTCTTGGTCGTTGATGCAAAGTCACAAAGACTTGCATTTGAAGGGACTACGGGGCCACATAGGCAACCCGTTGACATCGTTCTAGAGTCGTGCTCCAGAAGATGGCCTGCTACCGTTGTTGTTTTGATGTTGCAACGGCAGGACTTCCTTCTGATCATAGAAGCACATTTGTCAGAAATGTGTCCACAGAAGTTCGGGCTAGGTCACATAGACCTGCATAATATGTGTAAAAATAATGTATGTGTCCTAAAAAAAAATAGAAAACTTTTTAGGGTATGGGACACACTAGACGTTTAAGTGCATAGAATAAAGTCGTGGTGTGGGGCTGTGGACCACTAGATTCAATATCTCCCGCTTCAAAGTGAAACGGTGATAGCATATGCGGTTCCCCGTGAGATATTGAAACACTTGTCTTTAGGGAGACAAATGAGTAGCTAGGAAGGGTTGTGCATGCGCCTTTGGACCCGATGAGGCGTCTTCTACCCGGGATCTGAAAAATCAGTCTTGTACCTATAATGGTTATGGCCCGGATAGTTTGTGGTTGAGGTGTAATGATTATATCGTGATTCGCTCAAAACCCTCACATACACTCGGGGTTGTTCCTGGGATAGGTACAGTTTGGGATTAACTGAACCATGGGAACAGGTATGTGAACACCTCTTTTTGTGTCTTTGCGCTTTTTGGGTTGAGGTAGCACTCCCCGTCAAAGTAGGAAAGTTGTCTTCAGGGCATCCCCCTTTTTTTTTTAAGCTCTTGCGCCGTTTTAGGTAACTCTCCCCCTAAAATGGTGCGCTTGTAACAATATGATGCCCCTGCTCCCCCTAAATAGATGCGCTTTTTGAGGATTGCATATTACAAAGATCAAGCGCCCTTTATACATGGAGTAACACTCCCCCTTAAATGTGCCTTCTGCACTCATAAGTATCACTCCCCCTAAACCATATACGCTTGTTATATGAGAACTATAGTAATGTGCTCTTTTGAAGTTCATGCGCCTTGTCTATCTGTCTATCCACTCCCCATCTAAATATATAAAGAATGTAAAGACGACATAGACAAATTTTTAGGTACTAAGAATGATACATTAGACTTCCTTTGAAACTCAATACTAAAGATGAAGTCTAATATTAGGACAGTAATGTACCTATTTTGACAATGAAATTCAAGTCATCTTCTTTTAGCAATGAAGCTCAGAGTTTTCTTTTTTTTTTTTTTTTTTTTTTTTTTTTTGGGCCTTCTTTTTCTTTTTCTTTTTTTATTTTGATGGCCTTCCTTTTTTTTTTTTTTTTTAAAATGTAAAATCTAAAAAAATATTTATTTATATAGTATGATTGCTCACATTTCATACCGATCACGGGTGTGGAGCAATCTCGAATACCACACGTGTCGGGAATTGGTGGTTGCCTGCAGCTCATATCGATTATGCGTGTGAAGCAACCCGAGGACCTACGCATAATCGGGATCCTGCAAAACAAATTAGCGGGACTTTGGTACCCATTTTTGGACGGGTCCTCCCTGATTAGCAGTAATCTTATAAAGCTCATAAGGTTCAAATTTGGAATTAAAATTAGCAGATAAAGTAGTCATAGGAAGCCACGTTGTTTAGGACTACTTATTTCCATTTCTAGCTTAGGTTTCCAAATTTGTACCGTTCTGAAATTATCATTTTTAGCACGGGTGAATGTGTGTCTATTGTTAGTTGAGAAAATTTTCTCTTTCGCCAGTCGTTGAAGATGTTTTTCAGATTTGACTTTGACTGGGTACTTGAGATAGGAATACGAACTAATAGAATCAATAGCATTCAATATAGAATTGTCGTATTTCCTATTAGGAAGAATCACATCATTCACATAGGTGTTTTCATAAAATGAGTTACTTTTATTTGTCAGACAATTATTATTTTTGGATATTTCAGTTTTAGTAAAAAATGTAGAATTGTCTGTTTAATATTTGTAGCTTCTTTCTTTATTCTTTCTTTCTTTATCTTTTGAATGACTTTAGAAATTACCTTTTTAGAAATAGAGGAGGAAATATTTTCGCTTGTTTTGATAAAAAATGATTTATCTTCCTCAATTCTTTCTTTCTTGATAGCTTTAGTGATTCGTGGTGTTTTCTTATTCTGTTTTGGAGATATGTTTTTTAATGGTTCGCTTTTAACAGAGTAAGAAGTTGAGGTTGCGCCTATTTTGTAGGAATTTTTGAGAAATGTATTCTCCTTTTGAAGTTCATCAATTTTAGCTTGAAACCCTTTTTGCTGCGATTCCAGAAGAGAATTTAACTCGGCAATTTTGCGTTCGGTTTCTGGATTTTCACAATTAAATTCGGGTTTTATAGTTTGTATAGAATGTTCCTTTTTGATAGGCATTGTCTCATTTGTTTGAGTGGATTTATTTTGAGACAATTTTAGCTCAGTTTCTTTCTTTGCAATAAGTATTTCGAGTTCTTTATTTTTAATGCGTAATTTATTGCATTCTTCTGAAAGACATTTATTCTGAGCTTGATGATTTTTAATTCCTTCTTTATAGGCAGCTATGTTTGTTATTAATTCAGATATGTTCGGTTCATTATTTTCTGCCTTAAATTTTAATTTCACAAGCTCATCTTTAGCATTGGTCAATTGACATTCAAGACTAGCTTCAACTTCTAAATGTTTTCTTAGAACACGCTCGTTATTAGCTAGCATTGCTTCTAATTTATTGACCATTTCCTTTTCATTGTTTGTGGATGAGAATTTTTGTAAAAGTCCTTGTTTTTCTTCCTCGCACGCAGACAAAGTAGTTTTTAATTCACATATTTTTGTTTCTTGTGAGTCTGCCTTAGTTGTTAAACTTATTATTTTTTCATTTGCACTATCTAAGCATCTCCTAAGATTATCTTCTTCTAATAAATGATTTCTTAGGATACGCTCATTATTTGCGAGTTTATCTTCTAGCTCTTTTATAATCTTTTGTTCATGAGAATTGTTAGGTTCTATAATTTCAGATTGTATTCTCTTATGTTTTGAGCTTGAAGTTTTTGAGCTTGTTGAGGAAGATGAAGAAGATAAAGACTTTTTCTTATGATGTTTTTTATTTAATAATTTTTCAATTAGATCTAGGTTGTGTTTGATTTCTTTAAGTTCTAGATCATTTTCGCTTAAGTAATTATCCATTTTATCTTTTCAGTTCAGACCAATTAATTTTGCAAATTATAATTGGTATAGAATGTTGGAAATTTTAATTTGACTAATTTCGAATAGTTCTCCAATATTAGCGTTTCAGCTCAAAAACCAATATTAAGTTCACAGATATTGTATTGGTTTTATAGAATGTTGGAAATTTTAATTTTGACACAAAATATGTTGGATGTTATATTGATCGTCTTGTTTTGTTGATTAAAAAAAAATATTGACTTAAAGTCTTAGCTGATTTATTTTGATTTTCAATTTATTTTGACTTTTAGTCAACTTATGCTATGTTTTCGTATTGAAATAATTTTCGGAAGTTTTAGGTATCAAATATTTTTTTTTTAAAATGATTTAAAAAAAAAACTTGTACTGAGAATAATTTTTTTTTTGTACCGAAAAATTTTACCAGTCCAAAAAAAATTTCGTTTACACGAAACTTTTTCGTATGAACCAGGAACCTATATAAAGTACGTACAAAAAAAATCTCAAAGTGAAAAATAAAAATTTTAGGATTTTTTTTTTTTTTTTTTTTTTTTGCTACCTAAAACCGTCGAAAGCTTTGTGAACAGTATGTGGCGAAAACTTTCGAGGTTTTCGCTGAAACAGTATAGTGAAAAGATTTAAGTTTTCGCTGCCCACTGTTTTCGCTAGGTATGAACTTTTCGCTAAGAAATGTAGCGAAAAGTTTAGGTTTTCGCTAAAATGAAGTTTTCGCTGGAACAGTATATAGCGAAAAGCTTTGAGGTTTTCGCGAACTGGTGAAAAGTTCTAGGTTTTCGCTAAGAAGTCTAGCGAAAAGCTTAGGTTTTCGCTGAAACAGTATGTAGCGAAAAGCTTTGAGGTTTTCGCGAAGTGGTGAAAAGTTCTAGGTTTTCGCTAAGAAGTCTAGCGAAAAGCTTAGGTTTTCGCTGAAACAGTATGTATGTAGCTAAAAGCTTTGAGGTTTTCGCTAAGTGGCGAAAAGATTAGGTTTTCGCTAAGTTGTGAACTCTAAAACTTCTCGTGTGAATAGTGTTTGGCGAAAAGTTTTAAGTTTTCGCTGGCCACTGGTTTCCCTAGGAATGAACTTTTCGCTAAGAAATGTAGCGAAAAGTTTAGGTTTTCGCTGAAACAGTATATATAGCGAAAAGTTATAGGTTTTCGCTGAGTGTCTGGCGAAAACTTTTGAGGTTTTCGCTGAAACAGTATATGGCGAAAAGCTTTAAGGTTTTCGCCAATAAATCTAGCGAAAACTGGTTTTCGCTGAAAAGGTTTGGTTTTCGCTAATAAGTCAAATCAGCTAAAAAACACGTAATTAAACAAGTAAACACCGATTTAGCTTATAAAATACTAGTTTATGTAGCGAAAACCGTTGTTCATGTAGCGAAAACAGCTGTTCAACTGGCGAAAACAGTTGTTCAACTGGCGAAAACTGCCATTCATCTGGCGAAAACCAGCAAACTGTCCTATTTTTCACTCAAATCCTAATTTCTGCTTAATCAGAACACAATTATCGAACAATAGGCATCGACGCAGCTTACCTATCACTCGATTAACACAATTAACACTGGATTAACACAGAAATCAGGCGAAAATCAGATAGAACAGTGTCGAACCAAAGTCACTTCAAACATCAGAGATTCAACTCAAATCAGCAAATTAAGCTCAATCAAAGCAGATTTAACACAGAATCAACAAACAAGTTTGCTCTGATACCAATTGTAGGTTCCAGATTTAACATCCAACGAATTAAGATGAACTTGAACTTGAGAATTAAGATCGATTGACTCACCTTTGTAATTAGCGCGCGGAAGCAATAGATAATCATCAATCAATCTTCATTTAATCCAATAGCTTTCTCTACAAGCAATCCATATACCTCTCCACAATTAAGCCTAATCTACTGTGATGAAGAGAGAGATATTAAAATGAGAGAGAGCCTCGCTCAAGGTGTGCTCAAGTTATGTGTAAAATACACACACTTGCCCTATATATACCAAAGCATACTTTGGTATATATCACATCAGTCCCTATTTATCATAAACTACAATTTGGTCCCTAGACAAAGATAACATGACATTTGAGCACTAGAAATGGATTCCTAACACTAACCCCGGAACATCACCGAGATTCAGTCGAATCACGAAGAAACAGTCACGTCTACTAAAACCTTTTGAAAAGACCGACGCTACATGATTCCCTCTCCTCACAAATTATTTGGACCAACCCCCATAGATACAGGTGCAAATTTTATTAGCTCCCGGGTAGAAGTCGCCGCAATAGGTCTAACGGCGCGTGCACAACCGAGCCTTACCCACTCGTCTGTCTCACAAAAGACAGGTGTTTCAGAAATCACGGGGAGCCACGTATGCTATCACCGCTTCACTCGGAAGCGGGAGATATTGAATTATGTGGTACTCAGCCCCACCACCACATTTTCTTGCGCACAATCGAGTCTAGTGTGTCCTCACTTCCCATATTTTTAATATTTTCTAGGACACATACACTTTTATAACACCTGATCTTTGTGATCAAGTTAGAACTTCCGTAGACATGTCTTGCTTCGACATGATTCGAGGATCGGAAGGAAGTCCTGCCGTTGCAACATCAAAGCAACAACGGAATCAGGCCATCGTCTCGAGCTAGTCTCTAGAACGATGTAAACGGGACGCCTATGTGGCCCCGGTTCTTCAAGCCCTGTCCTCACAGGCCACGTCTCGGAGTTTGTCTCTGAAGTCGTGTCGACGGATTGCCTTAGTGGCTCCGTCTTGTTATTACCATCACCGACCTGTAGTTTGTGTCCTTCTAATCTTCCTATACAAGCATGCCGATCTCGTTAACTCGAATCGCCATGAGGGGGAGAAGGGGACACGCATAAACAAACAGGTCGGACCACTCACCAAATTCCGCCGAGCGTACCACTCTGAAGCCGGGCTCTCCTGCACTTGAATGGAACATTCCAAAGGAGCCTCGGCACATTTTACAACACCCCACGCGTACCTTCTTCCGGAGCCAGACAAGCTTCCTCGAGGCCGAAACAGACAACTTCCTTCGAAGAAGACGAATCCGGCGCCGAGAAGAAGAAGATTAGAGGAGACTTGACGCCTTTAAACTACGGAGTAAGACCGGGATAAGATACGAACAAAGTCCAAGATCTGCGACATCATCAAAGTCGAATTTCAAGGCGTGGATCATTATCTACATCCGGTCTACAGAATATAGCGTCAAGTCAAGAGAGTCCTAGTCGAAGAGCATTCAAAGCCTCCGCAAGAAGGGGAGATAGCCCTTGTAGGGGGAGATTGCTAGGACTCAAGATGTAAACGGGAAGTCTACGTGACCCCGGTTTCTTATACGACGGATTGCCTTTGTGGCTCCATCGGGTAATTACCGAACCTGAGCTCCTACAAGCCTACCAATGCCATTTCCTTGTCCCGACGACGTGATCAACATGCCAAATCATCAAGCGTCGTCCAATCAAGCAAACACCGCCGACTTTCAAAGATCGAAGTTGCCGCCTCGTGTATGTCTCTCCAAACTTCAAAGAGAACTTCCCAATTCCAACACAAGGTTGACCAAAAAGTAGGGAAAGTTGCGTCATTATCGAAAGGAGAGATCGAACACAAAAAGAAGACAATTCTTCAAGATCCGGCAAGCAACTTCAAACACCTTCCGGCATTTACGAGTCGAGCTTCGAAAGAAGATTAAGAAGATCTGGTGCCGCGAAGCGAAGAACAAGACACGGTGAGCTTGAAGATCTCCAAAAGAAGAGGTCAAAAGACAAGACAAGGAGGAAATTCGTTTAGGACTCAGGCAAATGCACTAAGCCCCACAAAGATAATCCATGTCGAATTGAAGATTGAACACAAAGGGGGAGATTGTTAGGAATATTTTATTGTGTTCAATTAATTATAATTATCTTTGTTGTGTATTTATAAAGATTCTCTTTATAAGAGGCTTAGTGTAATTGGGCTTTGTTAGGGGCCCAAGTATTATATACCAAAATGTGGTATAAATACTTGAACCCTAACACATAATAATAGTGTATTGTGTGAAAATCAAAGTGAGCCCCCAACCTCTCAAGAACACACAAGCACCCCACGAGCTTTCATTCTTCCGATCATAAAATCGTGGTAAACTCGTGTTAATCTTTGTTTAGTTGGATATTCTAGGACCTACACTAATTGACGTTGATACTCCCTCAAAGCTTGAACTTTGTCTTCAAGGCATTCTCTTTAATCTCTTGCGCCTTTTTAGGTAACGCTCCCCCTAAATTGTTGCGCTATTCCTAATGTGATGCCCTTGCTCCCCCTAAATAGATGCATTTTTTGAGAAATTGCATATTACGAAGAAATCAAGCGCCTTATGTATTTGAAGTGACACTCCCAAATAAATGTGCCTTTTGCACTTATAAGTCTCACTCCCCCTAAAACATATGCGCTTTTTACATTAGAACTATGGTAATACGCTCTTTTGAAGTTCATGCGCCTTGTCTATCTATCTATCCACTCCCCCAAAACAAATATAATGTGAAGACCGACTATTCATAAAACTAAGCGCTATTTATAGTAAGTCGAACTTCCTATGAAAATCAAAAACTGAAAATATAGAGTTTGACTCCCCCGAAATCCAAGCGCTTTTTGAAATTTGAAATCGGCTCGGCCTTCTTTAAACATTGTTGCTCAAAAAGCTTTTCTCCAATTTTTTTTTTTTTTTTTTTTTATGGCCTTTTCCCTTTTTTTTATTTATGGCCTTCTTTTTTTTATGACCCCCTTTTTTTTCTTTTATGGCCTTTTCCCTTTTTTTTTTTTATTTATGGCCTTTTTTTAAAAAAAAAAAAAAATAGAAACAATGTCAAATCAAGAGCTTTGGAATAGTCTTGATTTGGTGTGTTTGCTCACGTCACATACAGATCACGTGTGTGGAGCAAACCGAATACCACACGTGTCGGGTTCTTGTGCGACTGCTCATCATCGCATACCGACCATACATGTGGAGCAATCGTCCTCTATTTACCATGTATGATCGGTAACCTGCAAAACAAATTATCGGGACTTTGGTACCCATTTTTGGACGGGTCCTCCCTGGTTAGCAGTGAAACAATTATGCATATAAGGTTCAAATTTGGAAGCAAAATTATCACATAAAGCAGTCATAGGAATCCACATTTGTCGAGGACTACTTATTTCCATTTGTAGCTTAGGTTTCCAAATTTGTTGTACCTTTTTGAAATTTAACTTTTCAGCATCGGTGAATGTGTGTCTTTTTGTAGAAGAGAAAATTTTCTCTTTCGCCAGTCGCTTAAGATGCAATTCGGATTTGACTTTGACCGGGTACTTAAGAGAGGAATACGAGCTTATAGAATCAATAGCATTAAGTATAGAAGTGTCGTATTTCCTACCTTCTAGACTCACATCATTTACTTTGTAATGTGTACTAAATGAGCTACTTTTGTTTAGACAATTATTACTTTTGGACGTTTCAGTTTTAATAGAGAATGTATAATTATTGTCTACTTTAGTTTTAGTAGCTTCTTTCTTTAATTTTGATTTTAGAATGACTTTGGGTATTTTTGGATTAGGAATAGAGGTAGAACCAAATTTAGTCTTGGCAATAGAAGATAATTTGTCTTCCTCTATTCTTTTTTTCTTGATATCTTTAGTCATTCTTGTGCCTTTTTGAGAGGAATTTTTGAGAATTAAATTCTCCTTTAGAAGCTTATCCATTTGAGCTCGAAACCCGTTTCGTTCGGAATCCAGAAGAGAGTGTAATTCATCAATTTTGCGAGCACTTTCTGGAGTGTAGCAATCCTTAGGTTCGGGTTTTATCGATAGTATAGAATGTTCCTCGGTTGGCACTGACTCAATTGTTTGAGTCGACTTATTTAGAGACAAATTTTGCTCAAGTTGATCTTTCTTTGCAAGTTGAACCTCTAGTTCTTTAATTTTAGAGTGTAATCTAGTGCGTTCTTCAGAAAGACATTTATTTTGAGCTTGATAATTTTTATTTTCCCTTAGTTCTGTTGTTTCAGAATTTGATTTAGCAAGATCATTGTTAAGTTTAGCTATTTTCTCATTAGCTAATTGAAGCTTTATTCGTAGATTGGCTTCTTCTAATAGATGTTTTCTTAGGACAACTTCATTATTGGCTAATCTTGCTTCTAATTTCTTGACCATTTCTTTTTCATTATTTGTGGATGAGAATTTTTGCAACATTGACTTGTTTGATTCATCACAGGCAGACAGACTTGTTTTCAACTCACATATTTTTGATTCATGTTCTGTGGTCTTAGTCTTCAACCTTATAATCTCATCCTTTGCATTGGTCAATTGACATTCAAGACTAGCTTCAATTTCTAGATGTTTTCTTAAGACACGCTCGTTATTAGCTAGCCTCGCTTCTAGTGTCTTGATCATTTGTTCGTGAAATAAATCCATTTTAATCTTTTCAGTTCAAATATAGAATTTTGAAAATTTAAGTTCAAATAATGTTGGTAATTAAATTCTATATAGAATGTTGGATGTATGATCGTTAACGTGTTAGTTGAATTGATTATGAATTGAAAAATATTTGGACTAATATACTTTGACTCAAAAAGTTTTAATTGAAAAAATTTAAGATATCGAAAAGTTTAGTATGTATCGAAAACTTTTATAAGTATCGAAAAGTCTGCGGAAAGAGATTGTCTCGAAAACTTTTTAAGTTGAATACCGAAAACATTTCTCAATGAGTAATGGAAAACGTTTCTTCCATGAGCACCGAAAACTTTTCGATATGTGGATTAAAAAATTGAAAAGTGGGTACCAAAGTCCCGATAATTTGTTTTGCAGGTGTGACGACCACCCAACATACACTACCAAAACGACCCTAACGACGCTAACTCGAGAAAATAACTTGCGTGAGTTCCGTTTAAAACTCATCAAAAACCCCTGAATTAAATCAAAAGATACTCACATCACGAGCATCATAAAACCAAATAACGTCTCAACAAGACAAGCACCAAACTATTCATGAATCCCACATACACATCCTGACTCGACCAACACAAGATATACGTAGACTCACATAAAACCATACGACAAGACAAATTTACACAACCTCACGATCACATACAACAAAAACATACACATCAGATGCAGCAAAAGAGACTAGCCCGCCTCACAGGTCGTCATCCATGTACAGTCCACCTCAAAAGCCCGTGGAAGCTCCAACGACCAGCCTCGCTATCTACGTCAGTCAAACAAGGTCATCTCGCTCACCTACAACACATGAACTATATGAGCTAGAAGCTCAGTAAGTAAAAATCATGCATGCTCATGAATATGCAAATCCTCATCATATGCATAAATTACATGTGACTTGACATCTCAAAATGAATCATCTCTCTCTCATCCTCTGTCTGGGCCCGTGGCTAAAATACTATGCACCACCAAGAGCTCAATAAACCATCTGACAGTGGCCCACTCTGGGTAGCCAATACTAGGTCTCCCTAGGTCGCTCCTTCCCAGGTCGCCCCTTCTGTCGCGGTCGCCTACGCTGGTAGCCCACGCTGGTAGCCTACGCTAGGTTTCCCTAGGTCGCCCCATCCAGGTCGCCTCGTCCAGGTCGCTCCTACCGCATCAATAATATGGCAGTGGCCCACTCCAGGTAGCCTACGCTAGGTCTCCCTAGGTCGCTCCTTCCTAGGTCGCCCCTTCTGCCTCAACATATGACGGTAGCCTACTCTGGGTAGCCTACACTAGGGTCACATACCCTAGGTCGCCCCTTTCGTCGATGGTGCACTAGTAATAACCACATACACCTCAACTGCATGCCAATAATCGGCACATATACATCGCTCCCCGACGATTACGACTACGCATGCCAACACTCAACAGTACCCAATAATATGCATGCATATGTATATGCCGTGAATGGTATGCTCATGAATTCATGTAGCTCATATGCAAATATTAATCAACAAATATAACACCTTCACATAAAATCATCGAAACATCGAAGCATGTATATTATAAAACACCGAATACTATGTCCATGCGTCGTAGTTGGATTTTCACTTTCCTGTAACCTTGAATCTTTGAAAATAGATTTTCCTCAGGTGTTAGACGAAGACTTAGTTTAGTTGTTTACAACCTCAAGCTAACAAACAAGACACAAACATGTTTAAAGTTAAACACAAAGCATATTATCACATAGAAATAAAGAAGATGGCACTAGATTAGTGATTAACCTATCTTCTTGGCTAGTTTTCCTTTTCTCTTCTATTTTTCTTCTTCTCCTTCTTCTTCTTCTTCTTTCTTTCTTGCTGTATTATTTTCTTTCAGTTTAAGAGTGATAATGATGGTGATTTCGTGGCTATGAAGGGTTAAAGGTGGTGATGTCATTTCCTTACTCATTAAGTAAGAAAATTACAACTAAGGACCGTAAAATTGCGCCCTATACCCTAATTCATAAATAATTACATAATTTTATTATGATTTTAATAAAACTTATGGATATCTACCTATACAAATGTTTGGGAAACATACAAGTTATACACGTGTAACTAGTCGCATACTAGGGACAAACACGTGTGTTATTACAATACCGACTCAACTAATCGGATAAGACTTCTAAATAATTGTCCTTATTATAATTCCTACAATTTATTTATCCTATATAATGCCAAAATTAGTCAGTATGACTTTAGCAAAACAAATTGCATAAAATATGCAACATATAAAATGCACCTCATATGCAACACGTAAGACTCATATGAATTATGCGAATATAAACAAATACGTAATTCATATAAGTGAACAAGCATAATGCATGAATTATATTGGCCAAACGATATGTTTGAGGGCTCGGGTATTACATCCTCCCCTCCTTAAAAGAATTTCGTCCTCGAAATTCAACTTACCGAAATAGGTCAGGGTATTTAGCTCGCATATCATTTCTCTTTCCCATGTTGCTTCTTCTATCGATTGATTCCTCCACAAAACTTTCACCAGCGGAATTGTTTTATTCCTAAGTTGCTTCACTTCATGTAATAGAATCTCAACTGGTTTTTCTTCATAGCTCAAATCGGGTTTTAATTCGATCGGTTCACTCTTCAAAACACGGGTAGGATCTGCAATGTATTTCTGCAACATAGAAATATGAAACACGTCATGTATTTGAGACAACGAGGAAGACAAATCGAGTCTGTAAGCAACATCACAAATCTTTTGTGAAATTTGGAAAGGTCCAATGTATCTGGGACTTAACTTTCCTTTCTTTCCAAATCGCATCACACCTTTCATCGGGGAAACTTTCAGGAACACCAGTTCATCAACTTCAAATTCTAACGGCCTTCGTTTTTGGTCAGCATAGCTTTTCTGTCGACTCTGAGCAGTTTGCATACTCTGTCGAATTTTTGCTACAACATCCGTCATTTCTCGCACCATGTCAGGTCCAAGCAATGTTTTCTCGCCAATTTCATCCCAATGAACAGGCGATCTACATTTTCTCCCATACAAGGCCTCATACGGTGCCATTCCAATAGTGGCATGATAGCTGTTATTATACGAGAATTCGATCAATGGTAGAAATTTACTCCAATGACCTTTAAAATCTAATACGCAAGCACGAAGCATGTCTTCCAAGGTCTGAATTGTTCGTTCTGATTGCCCATCTGTTTGAGGATGATAGGCTGTGCTAAAAGATAATTTTGTCCCCATCGCCTTCTGTAAGCTTCTCCAAAAGTTAGACAAGAACCTGGAGTCTCGATCTGAAACTATCGACAGTGGAACACCATGAAGTCGAACTATTTCTTGAATGTAAATTTCCGCATATCGATCCATGGTGTATGACGAATTAATGGGTAGAAAATGAGCAGACTTGGTTAATCTGTCAACGATTACCAGATAGCATCGTGTCCCTTTAAAGTCTTTGGCAAGCCAACGACGAAGTCCATCGTTATTCGTTCCCATTTCCATTCTGGAATTGATAGCGGTTGTAACATTCCCGCTGGCCTTTGATGTTCCGCTTTCACTTGTTGACAGGTCAGACATTGATCCACAAATTGCGCTATGTCTTTCTTCATGCCCGGCCACCAATAATATTTCTGAAGATCTCGATACATCTTTGTTGCTCCAGGATGTACCGAATATAGCGTGGAATGTGCTTCAGATAAAATGTCTCTTCGAATCTCCTCATTCCCGGGTACGTACAGACGATCTCTAAATCGCAGAACACCATCTTCAAATATTTTTAACTCCGAAGATGTATCTTCCCTGGCATCTTTCTTTACCTTCTGATAGTATTCATCAGTCGGTTGTGTTTGTTTGATTCTGTCCAAAATTATGGGTTGAAGCGTCAAAGCTGCTAATTTTACTTCAATCTCACCAACGTTGATGACTTCCACGTTCATCTTTTGTAAGTCAGCGATTGCAGATTTTGAACTGAGATAGAAGCTACAGAACTCTGAATTGTCTTCCGACTTAGAGCATCAGCAACAACATTAGCTTTTCCCGGGTGGTAGTTGATTACGCAGTCGTAATCCTTGACAAGCTCTAACCATCTTCGTTGTCGCATATTCAGTTCCTTCTGAGTGAAAAAGTATTTCAAGCTCTTATGATCTGTATAGATCTCGCATCGTTCACCGTATAAATAGTGTCGCCATATTTTCAATGCAAATACCACAGCCGCAAGCTCCAAGTCATGAGTGGGATAATTCTTCTCATATTCCTTCAGTTGTCTGGAAGCATATGCAACAACCTTCCCATTTTGCATCAGTACACAACCTAAGCCGTTCTTCGATGCATCGCTATATACTAAAAAACCCCCGCTTCCAGTTGGAATTGTCAAGACAGGTGCCGAAGTAAGTCGCTTCTTCAACTCCTGAAAACTCCATTCACACGAATCGGTCCATTGAAATGGAATATTCTTCCGAATCAACTTTGTCAATGACGAAGCGATTTTCGAAAATCCCTCAATGAATCTGCGATAATACCCCGCTAAGCCAAGAAAACTCCGCACCTCTGAAGGATTTGTTGGCTGGGGCCAATTATTGATTGCTTCAACTTTGCTTGGGTCTACTGATATTCCTGCTCCAGAAATAACATGTCCTAAGAACACAACTCTATCTAGCCAAAACTCACATTTCTTGAATTTTGCATAGAGTTGTTTCTTTCTTAATATCTCCAATACGATCTTCAAGTGTATCTCATGTTCCTCCCTTGTCTTGGAATAAATGAGAATATCATCGATAAACACGATAACGAACTTATCAAGAAACTCCTTGAAGACACGATTCATCAAATCCATGAACGCAGCAGGTGCATTAGTCAACCCAAATGGCATCACTAGAAACTCGTAGTGTCCATATCGAGTGCTGAACGCCGTCTTCGGAATGTCCTCCACCTTTATCTTTAACTGATGATAACCTGAACGTAGATCGATCTTCGAGAATACAGCTGCACCTTGGAGTTGATCGAAAAGATCATCAATTCGAGGCAAAGGATATTTATTCTTGATGGTAACCTTGTTCAACTCCCGGTAATCAATGCAGAGTCTCATTGATCCATCCTTCTTTCGTACAAATAGAACTGGTGCGCCCCATGGTGAAAAACTGGGTTGAATAAAACCTTTATCGAGTAGATCTTGTAGCTGTATCTTCAATTCTTTCAGCTCGGTCGGAGCCATTCGATATGGAGCTTTTGAAATTGGAGGTGTACCTGGAGGTAGTTCAATCGAAAATTCTATCTCCCTGTCAGGTGGTAATCCAGAAAGATCATCAGGAAATACGTCTTGATAGTCCTTCACAACAGGTACTTCACTGAGATCGGGTTGAGGTTGTTCCTCTGCTTTTATTGCATAAATGAGATAAGCTTCACAACCAACATCTATCAATCGTTGAGCCTTTAACGCTGATATTTTCGAAATCCTGCTGCCATTTGCAACTCCCGAGAAAGAAAAAGGCTTTGCTCCCGGTAAATGGAAAGTAACAATCTTTTTGTTGCAGTCAATCACCGCTCCATACTTCGATAACCAATCCATACCAAGGATGATATCGTAATCATTCATTGGGATTACGATCAGATTAGCATATAATTTCCTATCTTCAATCGGTACCGCACACACTTGCAGAATCTGATTTGTCTGGGTTGAAGCTCCATGAGGAATCGTCACATTGTAATTGAGCTTGGATAGAAGAGGTGTTATACCGAGCCTCGTTATGTACTTAGATGATGCAAATGAATGCGTGGCTCCCGAATCTATTAGTATGGATGTCGGAACATTGTATATAGAGAGTGTACCTGTCACCACCGATGGATTAGCCTCAGCTTCATCGCTCGTAATGGTGAAAACTCTAGCAGGTACCGTTTGTGGCTTCGCTTGATTTGCGTTGGGATTCTCTGGGCATGTTCTTGCGATGTGGCCCAATTTTCCGCATATGAAGCACTTAATAGTTTGGGTGAAGCAATTGCCCGTATGTTGACGTCCGCACCTTGGACATGTGGGCATAGGGACTTGGTTTCTCTCTTGGTTTGAATTCAGCTTTTGCTTCTGATCCCAGTGCTGAGGTCCTGGCCTTCTTTGGAAATTTGGTTTCTGGCCTACGAACTGCCTCTTTCTGTCGCCTTCGGCCCATTTTTGACCTTGTACAAATTTGCGTTTTGCTTCTTGGACACGAACAATTCTCATCTCAGCTTGCTCCGCAACTAATGCCCTTTCCGCAACTTGAGCGTACGTGATTCCTTGAATACCAGCCATGTTGACATCTCGGTAAAGTTCCGGTTTCAGGCCTTCAAGAAATCGCTCCACTTTCAGGGCGTCAGTACTCACCATATGTGTTGCGAACCTCGATAGCTGCTCAAATTTGCGAATGTACTCTGCAACTGCCATGGCTCCCTGTCGTAAGTTTATGAATTCATTCATCCTCATAGCACGTACAGGGGCTGTGAAGTATTTATTTCTGAAGATCTCCTTGAAGCGTTCCCACGTCATCGTGATATGATCTTCGATAGCTCTCATTGTATCCCACCAATGCCCCGCACTACCACGAAGCATAAAAGCCGCACAAAGGACTTTATCTTGCTCGGGAATTTGGCTATACTGGAACATATTCTCAAGGGTCCTAAGCCAGTCCTCTGCAGCTGTTGGGTCGACAGCGTCTTCGAAAATTGGCGGATTAAGTTTCCGAAATCTTTCACCAACGATCTCTACCCTTTCCGCTTGAGATGGATTATGCTGTCCATTCGAATTCCGTTGTTGGATTAACTCTTGAATTTGCTCGGACTGACGTTGAACAAGTTCAGTAAGTCGGATAATGGCAGTATCTCGCTCATCAGTAAGGTTCACAGTCTCCCTACCCTGACTACTTCCCCTGCTGCTTTCACCTCTAGTACGTACCATGATGCTCACACTTTATCCTGTTAACCCTTTTCGAATAATATGGCCAATAAATTCATGCAACAGAAAATTATTCACGCAATATCATAAAACTTACGAGCAAGGCTGCGCGTGCGCTTCCACACTTTTGAGTTCCTGTACATGGATAGTCTACAGAACCTGTAACCGTAGCTCTGATACCAAACTGTGACGACCACCCAACATACACTACCAAAACGACCCTAACGACGCTAACTCGAGAAAATAACTTGCGTGAGTTCCGTTTAAAACTCGTCAAAAACCCCTGAATTAAATCAAAAGATACTCACATCACGAGCATCATAAAACCAAATAACGTCTCAACAAGACAAGCACCAAACTATTCACGAATCCCACATACACATCCTGACTCGACCAACACAAGATATACGTAGACTCACATAAAACCATACGACAAGACAAATTTACACAACCTCACGATCACATACAACAAAAACATACACATCAGATGCAGCAAAAGAGACTAGCCCGCCTCACAGGTCGTCATCCATGTACAGTCCACCTCAAAAGCCCGTGGAAGCTCCAACGACCAGCCTCGCTATCTACGTCAGTCAAACAAGGTCATCTCGCTCACCTACAACACATGAACTATATGAGCTAGAAGCTCAGTAAGTAAAAATCATGCATGCTCATGAATATGCAAATCCTCATCATATGCATAAACTACATGTGACTTGACATCTCAAAATGAATCATCTCTCTCTCATCCTCTGTCTGGGCCCGTGGCTAAAATACTATGCACCACCAAGAGCTCAATAAACCATCTGACAGTGGCCCACTCTGGGTAGCCAATACTAGGTCTCCCTAGGTCGCTCCTTCCCAGGTCGCCCCTTCTGTCGCGGTCGCCTACGCTGGTAGCCCACGCTGGTAGCCTACGCTAGGTTTCCCTAGGTCGCCCCATCCAGGTCGCCCCGTCCAGGTCGCTCCTACCGCATCAATAATATGGCAGTGGCCCACTCCAGGTAGCCTACGCTAGGTCTCCCTAGGTCGCTCCTTCCTAGGTCGCCCCTTCTGCCTCAACATATGACGGTAGCCTACTCTAGGTAGCCTACACTAGGGTCACATACCCTACGTCGCCCCTTCCGTCGATGGTGCACTAGTAATAACCACATACACCTCAACTGCATGCCAATAATCGGCACATATACATCGCTCCCCGGCGATTACGACTACGCATGCCAACACTCAACAGTACCCAATAATATGCATGCATATGTATATGCCGTGAATGGTATGCTCATGAATTCATGTAGCTCATATGCAAATATTAATCAACAAATATAACACCTTCACATAAAATCATCGAAACATCGAAGCATGTATATTATAAAACACCGAATACTATGTCCATGCGTCGTAGTTGGATTTTCACTTACCTGTAACCTTGAATCTTTGAAAATAGATTTTCCTCAGGTGTTAGACGAAGACTTAGTTTAGTTGTTTACAACCTCAAGCTAACAAACAAGACACAAACATGTTTAAAGTTAAACACAAAGCATATTATCACATAGAAATAAAGAAGATGGCACTAGATTAGTGATTAACCTATCTTCTTGGCTAGTTTTTCCTTTTCTCTTCTATTTTTCTTCTTCTCCTTCTTCTTCTTCTTCTTTCTTTCTTGCTGTATTATTTTCTTTCAGTTTAAGAGTGATAATGATGGTGATTTCGTGGCTATGAAGGGTTAAAGGTGGTGATGTCATTTCCTTACTCATTAAGTAAGAAAATTACAACTAAGGACCGTAAAATTGCGCCCTATACCCTAATTCATAAATAATTACATAATTTTATTATGATTTTAATAAAACTTATGGATATCTACCTATACAAATGTTTGGGAAACATACAAGTTATACACATGTAACTAGTCGCATACTAGGGACAAACACGTGTGTTATTACAATACCGACTCAACTAATCGGATAAGACTTCTAAATAATTGTCCTTATTATAATTCCTACAATTTATTTATCCTATATAATGCCAAAATTAGTCAGTATGACTTTAGAAAAACAAATTGCATAAAATATGCAACATATAAAATGCACCTCATATGCAACACGTAAGACTCATATGAATTATGCGAATATAAACAAATACGTAATTCATATAAGTGAACAAGCATAATGCATGAATTATATTGGCCAAACGATATGTTTGAGGGCTCGGGTATTACAGCAGGTCCCGATCATACATGGTAAATAGACGACGATTGCTCCACATGTATGGTCGGTATGCGATGATGAGCAGTCGCACAAGACCCCGACACGTGTGGTATTCGGTTTGCTCCACACACTTGATCGGTATGTGATGTGAGCAAACAAACCAAATCAAGACTATTCCAAAGCTCTTGATTTGAGATTGTTTTGAATTTTATTTTTCTGTCATAAAAAAAAAAAAAAAAAGAGATAAAGAACTTTTGAGCTACAATGTTCAAAGAAGGCCGAACCGATTTCTAAAGTCAGAAGGCGCTTGAATTTCAGGGGAGTCAAACTCTATATCTTAAGTTTTTGATTTTCATAGGGAGTTCGACTTATTATAAATAGCGCTTATCTTTACAGAACATTCGGTCTTCATATTCTATATTCTTCTTGGGGGGAGTGGATAGATAGACAGGCAAGGCGCATGAATTTCAAAAGAGCATATTACCATAGTTCTAATATAAAAAGCGTATATGTTCGAGGGGGAGTGATACTTATAAGTGCAAAAGGGCACATTTATTGGAGAGTGTCACTTCAAATACAAAAGGCGCTTGATTTCTTCGTAATATGCAATTTCTCAAAAAGCGTATCTATTTAGGGGGAGCACGGGCATTATATTAGAAATAGCGCAAGGATTTAGGGGGAGTGTTACCTAAAAACAACGCTAGAGCTTAAAAGGGAATGCCCTGAAGACAACCTTCATGCTTTGAAGAGCGAGTGCTACCTAAATGCCAACAAGCGCATGGACACAAAAGAGTTGTTCACATACCTGTTCCAAAGATTCAGTAGACCCAACTGATCCTAACCCAGGAACAAACCCCGAGTGTATGTGAGGGTATTGAGCGTATCACGATGACATCCTTACAACTCAACCACAAACTATCCGGGCCATAACCCTATAGGTACATGACTGATTTATCAGATCCCGGGTAGAAGACGCTTCATCTGGTCCAAAGGCGCATGCACGACCCTTCCTAGCTACTCATTTGTCTCCCTAAAGACAGATGTTTTAATATCTCACGGGGAACCGCATATGCTATCACCGTTTCATTTGGAAGCGGGAGATATTGAACAAAGTGGTCCACAGCCCCACACCACGACTTTCTTGAACACGTAAATGTCTAGTGTGTCCTCATAGCCTAAATATTTTATAAAATTTTCTAGGACACATACATTCTTTTACACACATATTGCAGGTCTACGTGACCATGCCAGAACTTCTGTAGACGCATCATTAAATGATGTGCTTCTATGATCAGAAGGAAGTCATGCCGTTGCAACATAAAAACAACAACGGTAGCAGGCCATCTTCTGGAGCACGACTCTAGAACGATGTCAACGGGATGCCTATGTGGCCCCATAGTCCCTTCAAATGCAAGTCTGTGTGACTTTGCATCAACGACAAAGAGTGACATCAAGGGATGTCTCACGATGATCAGTCGTCTGTCCCGTTTTCAGGTACTTCATCCGAAATTCAACGCCAACACGTTCCGCGTACACTCAGGTTCACCTTGATCACACAGCATGACGATACAAATGAATCGCCATGAGGGGGAGAAGTATATCAAGGAGGCGAAGCACGTGAACTCATTAAAGAAGCCAAGCTTTCAACGCACGTGCTGAACCGCAACAAACAAGACCTCTCTCCATGGTTCAAGCATACACGACAAGTCAATGCTGACGATCCGCGCGACTCTGATATATGCAAGAAGGTGACAAAGATTCAAGTTGCAAAGAAGAAAAAGAGGGTGCATGTAAATAGGGGGAGACTGAAGATTCTCCAGATGCTTTCAGCTATTTCTTCAAACAGCAACAAAGACCGTGTCAAATTCAAAGTTGAACACAAAGGGGGAGATTGTTAGGAATCTTTCTGTTGTGTTCAAGTGATGATGAAGACTGAAGATTATCAAAGACAAAGACAACCGGCGCTTCAATGACAATTGAACACTGAGGGGGAGATTGTTAGGAATATTTTCTAGTGTTCAATAATCATGTTATCTTTGTCTTGGGACTCAATTGTATTTTATGTAAATATAGGGACTAAAGTGTAAATATACCAAAGTATGCTTTGGTATATATAGGGCAAGTGTGTGTAAAATACACCCAACTTGAGTTTTAGCTTTCTCTCACTAGAAACATTCTCTCATCATTATCATAATTAGGGTTTAATTGTAGAGAGGGAAAATGAGCTTGAATTGTAGAGAGAATTTGAGGTTTAATGAAGATTGATTGAGAAATTAATCCCGAGAGCTTCCGCGCGCTTAATCATCATCATTTGAACACAATAGACAGATTCCTAACAATCTCCCCCTTTGTGTTCAACTTTTGATTTAATCATTTGAACTATACAATCCACTATAAGCCTTCTTATGGATTCTTTTCTACTGCCTCGAACAAGTACCACAAATGGCTTCAAAATGTCATTCTGGAAAGTAAAGTTGGCAAGTTCATCACGCTCCAAATATTTCATGGCGTGCTGTCGTAGTGAATCTATGGCATACATCGCAACTTTTTCATCAGGATGACTACCAGCAAAGATAAAGTGATGGGCCAAGACAGTCCATATTCTAGCCCAAACCATCCTTATACGAGCCATATTGTAATAGCTAATTTCAACAACCTTCTGCAGGCCAAAAACACGAGCTGGAACCTGTTTTAGTTCCTCCGCAGACACACTACACAAAGCTGTAAAAAATTCCACTATTGTTTCACTGGGCAATTTGCTACTATTCACAAATACTTGCTCAGTCGGCTTTCCTGAGAGCTCTCTGAGAGACTGAATAACTGCATCTCTAGAGATTTGATTGGATCCTTGCATGACTGTTGCAGTCATAGCAGGCCAAGATACTATATACTCAAGGCGGGAAATGCATTCCAGAATGGCAAACCAAGAGTCTTGGAAGGCATAGATGTCAGTATCACATAACGTAAGAAGTGCACGTAATGCTTCTACGTTCTTTCCTCGCATATCTCTTGGTGTGTGTAAGAAGCTATACCTTATCAAGGATGTCAAAAAGGCATAGCGCATGGTATCCATACCAAGAACATGTGTAATGTGTATACCATCTCTAAATCCTTCCATACATAGACCAACCCTAGGTCTATTATCTAGTTCACCCATGGTAACAGCAAATGTAGCAAGTAAGGGCCAGCCTACGACTTCAACCGTAGGACGCACAAGTTCAATCCTTTGTGAAGTGTAGAACACCCCTCTTTTCCCACCTTGCTCCTTTATCAGGGCTTGTATATTCTTGATGATTGCCTCGTTTTCAGGTTTGGATTCACTTGAGGAAGCGCCCTTGGGGAGAGCAAGATTGAGAATATTGACTAGGCGACTTCTTTCCTCCGCTTCTCGCTTTTGCTTACTGCTTTTTAGAACTCCCGAAGGATCATCTTTCATTTTTATCTCATCACTTACAATGGAATCGTATATCTCTTCCAATAATTCCTGTGGAGCAGATTCTTCAGCATCATTCATGGCATTCATGCGTACAAAATCACTTTTCGACATTTTTGGCCACACCATTGGATTATGCGCATCAGTATTCAACATTATAACTGCATAAGCCAGTACGTATGCTGTGTCTGCATTCTTGAACAGACCAGGATTGTTGGCACAATAGCGCTCTGCAAACTTTTCCATTATGCGATCAATCTTCTGAGCTTCTCCTGGAGACGAAACCCCTTCAGGAATCCACGAATTGCGGTATCAAACTTCATTCCAGAAAAGTTCATAGAATCCACATAGGCATGCATCACAGCAAGGGGAAACTCTTCATGCTGGCCTAGGTAATCCCCAATCATAGCCTTGTCCAAATTGGGGGTATTCCGTAGAAACTGAGCAACTGAAGCAGGAGTTTTATCTACCAATCCGCTGGAAACTAGGTGCTCTATGCCATTGAAATTCCCAGATTTTATCCAACGAATATAAACTTGAGCAAAAATCGATGAATATTACCTTTGATTAAACACGCGGAAGACTTTGGGTATAAACTCAATCAACCTCCATTAATCACAAGCTTCTCTCTACAATAAGCTCCTTTCTCTCTCTACAATTAAGCCCTAATTATGATAATGATGAGAGAGTGTTTCTAGTGAGAGAAAGCTAAAACTCAAGTTTTGTGTATTTTACACACACTTGCCCTATATATACCAAAGCATACTTTGGTATATTTACACTTTAGTCCCTATATTTACATAAAATACAATTGAGTCCCAAGACAAAGATAACATGATTATTGAACACTAGAAAATATTCCTAACAAAATTTTAAATGTTCTTAGTTATGTCGAAGAACCGATGGGAATTTTAGAATATGCTGATAAACACCTACGGAATAAAACAATTCCAATGGTGAAGGTGCTATGGAAAAATCACTCTCGAAAAGAAGCAACATGGGAAATCGTAGAAAATATGAAGACGCAGTACCCATGATTATTAGCTGATACAGGTACGAAATTTCGAGGTCGAAATTTTTAAATGGGGGAGAGAATTGTCAGGAACCGAAAAACCTTACCCCATATGTTCATGCATATATATGATTTTATTTTATACGAGGTATATTTATTCTAAGGTTTGGTAAAGATAATAGATGTGTTTTCGGGTATCATAAAGAAAGCATCGAAAATTCAAGTAAATACCGAAAACTATTTGCATACCGAAAAGTTTATTGTACCAAAAACTTAAATACCGAAAACTATTTACCGAAATGTTTATTGTACCGAACACTTAAATACCGAAAACTAATTGCATACCGAAAAGTTTATTATATCGAAAACTAAGATGGTATCGAAAACTTTGATATAAGATAGTATCGAAAACTTTATTTTATAAAAGATAGGTATCGAAGACTTTTCTTTTCTCATACAAAGTGGTATCGAAAACTTTATTTTATACAGGGGTATCGAAAACTTTTCTTTTCTCTCATACATATGAGGTATCGAAAACTTTTCTTATATATAAAGGAGTATAGAAAACCTTGTATGAAAGGAAATAGCAAAAACATATTTTTATACTTAAGAAATTCAAGAAAAAGACACCTCATGCTTAAAGAAAGCTTAGTAAGAACTTTTTAACCAACCATATCATTTTAGCTACTTAGAAATTAAGCAACATCATACCCTAACTAAGAGAAGAACTCGAGAGCTGCAAGTAAGGATCTTTAAAGCATCATTTTAAAGTGCAAATTAAGCAAACAAAGTGAAGAAGCAAATTAGACACAAGTAAGGTATACCTGTGTAATTCTTTACCATAATCCATATTTTCTCAATCTTAGATGATTTATCATGAAGTTAAGATTATAATTAGCTTGATAAGGGTGATAAGGGTCGAACATGAGGAGTTTATATGATTTCATCCATGGAAACATGATTGTTGATAAAAAAAGGTGTAGGTGATCATGTCAGTTTTTCCAGCAGCGCCTGTTCTGTGTTCACGATCATTTTTGAAGTAATTACACTTCGAATATGAAGAATATAGAAGAACAAAAGCTGTAGAGAATTGAGTAAGCTTGTTATAGGACTTCGAATCAGAGTCATTGAAGCTCTGTATCAAACGTTAGGATACAAAAGACACTAACTGCCAAATCAGAACCGCAGCAGCTGAGAAGCATCTTAAGGACTCATTTGGGCGTAAATACACTGCGAATTCAAGAATATGTATGGAATGAAAGTTTTAGACAATTAAGTTGGTTTTTCGGAACAGTTTGAACCAACATTATTAGTATCCTGTATCGAAAGATATGAGTACAAGAGTGCAGACTGCCACTACTGAATAATATTTTCAGAAAGTCAGTTTAGAAGTTATTGTAAGATGATGAAAACTAAGGAATTAAAAACAGGAACTAGTTCCTACATAAAACATGCATATCCTGCATATGTATCATCCCTAAGGGTCTTATATTGATTTATCGAACGTGACGTTTTATAGGTCGTGATCTCGACAAAGGCAAGGACAAAGTCGAGTAAACAAACGGGATTATATAAGCTAAACCTGTGAGTATGATTCGCAACGTGTGCCTTATGTGCTATACGTGCTATTATGTGATTGATGCGTGATTTCGTGATTTACGTAAAAGAATATCATGTCAAGTAATTGACGTATTACATGAATTTGATTTATCGTTGGTACGTGAATTAAGAATCAAGGTGATGTATTTTACATATAACGTATGATTATATGATGTGTATCATGAAAGGCATGAAAGTAAAGAAAAGACTATTATGACCGCTATGACCTCGGAAGATGAGTGTTCCATGGAGTATGTTACCGATATTTATCCCTACAAATCGGGGGATCACAGAGTCCTGTACATGCATCATATGTATATGTTATGTTATAGAGTCCCATGCCTGGGCACACAGACACTCTACGATCGATGTCCTGGGTCTAGCTGGTTCATAACAGAATGATAAAACGAACGAGCATGTAGGCATATATGCTACGGATTACGTGAACGATTATGTGACAATGATATGATATGATTGAGTACATGCTTATGTAGACAGTGTAGAATAATGTATCCTTGTGATAATGGAAATGATTTACATGTTGCGATCATACTCTGAATCGTTATCTTCACAGTTTGTGTTGTAGATCAAAGTGAACTCATTTTGGCAGCATGGAGTCAAGGTCGGCCGGCTCTATTCTCATCCTTCTCCCTTCATTCATCGTTTGCACGTAGTTCATAAAGAAATAGAGTGTGATGGTGTTTACGTGATAAGCAGACTCTGATATGTACATATGATTATATATGATTTATGTTGCGCATTTTGAAAGCGAAAAATTTTATGCGAAAATGCTTTGAAAATTATATGAGTTATGTTTATGAGACGGAGCGCCACATAAATAACGCGTAAATAAAATCTCAGTCCATTGGAATCAATTTTCTTTATTCGGATTTGTACGAAAATATTTAATATCCGATTGAGTATTTTATCAGATCCGACACCAATTTTCTGTAATATTGCAAATATGAGCAAAATTTAATTTCAACGCCACTTCACTTTTAATTGCTCTTTAGAAAGATCAACGGGATCTTCTGGTACGAATAATAACCAACGATAATATTATAATGATCTTTATTTTGCTCAATACATTTTTCTCGTTCGCTTGTTAATCTTCCACTTTGGGGGAAATAATAACCACGGTAAATATAATTTCCACGACCACTTTTATTGTTTGCGAATGCATTCACTTCAGGGAATGCAACATGATCATTCGGTCGAAATTTATGCCTTTTTCTTGATTTTCAAAATATATCATAATATTTTTCGTTTCTTCTTTTTCACGGCATTTGGTCGTATGATGAAACATGACGGATTCATATAACATATGAAAAATTCTCAAGCCAGTGTATCAAAAATCTCGAGAGCCATTTTAGTTTTTCTTTACCGAAATATTAATATCATAAAATATAAAAACATGTTATAACAATTAAAACATTAAAACGTATTTGGAAAAAAAAAATTATAATTAATCTTCTTTGATATCTTCTTTTGAAAAAGTTCTTATGAAAAATGATATCCACATCCAATTAAGTGTCGCCGTAATAATAATCATAAGAAATAGATCAAACATCGGACCTTCAAAATAAATTATATTTCAGTAATTATAATATTAAAGAAATTACAATTAATAACTATATTTTAGAAACATTGGTAAAAACATTATCCACATAGCGGTAACGATCACCGTAAATAAAGTAAGAAGTAAAAGATCAATCTTTGTATAAATGACATATCTTTATAAAATCAAAAGTCGTAATATATTGGTTAAGTAAAATAATATATCATAAAATATATTTAATAATATAAATAAATATTATTTTAATATTTTTCATAAATCTCGTTAGAAAAAAAAACTTTCCACACGCCACCACTGGGGATCGAAATCTGGACCTCTCGTCACTTATAATGAACGATATTCCGCGAAACCACTCGAGCTAAGGCGTTTAGTTATACGCTTATAATATATATATATATATATATATTAACTTAAACACAACTTGGTACGATTAGTATAGATATAAAATAAAAATTACCGAACCTCAACTAAACTTGTATAAGATCTTCGACAGAGGTTGAAATTGATGACGGATAGCGCTCGTGCTGATAACGTGTTATAAAATATTATAACTATTAAGTATTTTACTAATGACGATTATATAAAGATTAGAGAGATAACTAGAGAGATAAATAAGTTCTTTTATTCAATACTTTCAATATATTTTTACACATCCCAAATCACCTATTTATACACAAACCTCTCAAATTACATCCACAAAATAAAATATTACATCAACCACACAAAAATCACATCTACCATTCTAATCAATAAAATAATCAAATCTAACTTTCTCAACCTCCATTCTTAACTTAACAACCAATCATTTTACTTAACCACCATTCTAAATAATATACATCCAGATCTTTATTTTAATATTTATTAATATTTCATAATATCCATTTATTTATTTCGCTTTCCTTATTATCAGTTATGATATTCATCGAGCTGTAGAGTAGCATCTCACCCACGTAAACATCGTTTTCATATATTAAAAATCACATTCCTTTGTGTTTTTTCTATTATAATTGTAGCGCCCCGTTTATCTATCACATTTTATGCACACATTCTATGCATCTATAAAAATATTCACGTAAATGTTTTTTCGCTTTTCATAATCATTCCTGTTAAATAAAAACGGGTGCGCACATCCGGTTGAATCACTTTCACACATAATATACAAATATTCACATATCATGATTATTTATATGTCATACAAAAATCGATAATGTTTCTTAGACTATATGCAAATGATGAACAGAGGGGAGCAGGATGAGAGCGTAGCCAGCCGACCTTGAATCCATGCTTTTATGCGGAAGCTGTGCTTTAAGACGTTCGCTAGCTATCTACAACAACTGTGAAGGCAAATATTCAGAGTATGATCGCAACATGTAAAATCAATATTCGTAACTATTAAGCTGTAAACAGATAACATTCAAATTCCGTCAAGTTCACATAGCCATTCCAGTCATAAATTCAGTCATGTAACCATCATTCATATGATCCTCATAACATATGCAATTCTATATGCTGATACTTCCGTTATGAACCAGCTAGACTCGAACTATCGATCGTATGTGTGCCCATGCATGGGACTCTGTAAGCATTTCTGTATAAGTTGCTTGTACATGACTCTGTCATCCCCCGATTTGTAGGGACGTAACCGTAGCATCTGTATCGCATCATCCGAAGCCGTAGCAGTCATAACGGTTTCTCTTTTCCTTTCATATGTATGCATGTGACATATACAAATAATCTTTCATATTAAATAACATATCAAGTCGATTCATGTTTCACATATATCTCGAAATCATTAATCAATCAATTCACATATAGCACATAAGGTACACGTTGCAGATCATACTCACAAGTTTGGCGTAAACTTCGAATTTTCTTTATTTAGTCTTGTCGTCGCCTTTTTCGGGATTTTGACCTATAACACGTCACTTTCGATAATCAACATGAGAATTACATGAATAATTCATATGCGTGATATGCATGTTGTACGTATAAGCATGTTTCTATCTCAAACTCCTAGCGTTCGGTTTATCCATTTGAATACTTTTGATAAAATTAGTCAAGTGTTTCTGCCCAAAACTGGCAGTGGGTACTGTTTCGAACATAACGTTTGATTCAGAACATCAATTACCCTGATTCAAATTTAATTAGATAGCCAACTTGATTATCTACAACTTTCATGTTTTACACTTTAGTTCGAAGTGTATCTACATCGAAAATGAGACACAAAACTTTTCGAATGGGTTCGCGAACTGGTTTTCGAATGGGTTTTCGAATGCTGATGTCCAGAAATGACAGTCAATACCTTTTCAACAATAACTTTCGATTCAGGGTATGAATTACCCTGATTCGAACTTCTATGAACAGCTAACTTGATTATCTACAACTTTTAGGTTTTGATATTCTTCATATTCGAAGTGTAATTACTTCACAAATGATCGTGAACACAGAACAGGGGCTGCTGGAAAAACTGACATGATCACCTATACCTTTTCTATCAACAATCATGTTTCATCCATGAATGAAAATACATATACTCTTCATGCTCGACCCCTAACCTCCTTGTTTAGCTAACCATAATGTTAACTTCATATTAAACTGTTGGATATTTAAAAGCAATTGGGCTTTAAATATTGTTAGATATTTAAAAGCAATTGAGCTTTAAATATTTGGGCTTGTGAATAAGAATTGTGGAGGGAAATAAAATGGGGGGAATCCCACATTGGAAAAATGAAGTGATTTGACACACCTTATATAGATAGTGGTGTGCATTTTATTGGTTTAAAATAAATAGCCAATATTATGCCACATGTGTGCCGCTCGCGTGCGCGCGCAGGGGGGGTGCAAATCCAGTCGACTCGTGTGCGAGCGCGCGTCCTGCGCACACGAATGCCGGACCAAAATCCAGCGGGCCTGATCAACCCGCCTTTTGCTCCGAGTTATAACTTTTTCTTTCCCGGAAATTCTTTGGTACCGAAGTGACCGACTGTTCGCATACTTGGATGCGGAAAGGTTCCACGACTGAATGCGAAAGGTCGCATGACTGTTCAAGTCGGTTGCACGACTGAATGTGAAAAGTCGCAGGACTGTTCAAGTCAAGAGACCTTTGGGTTATGACTGTTCAGTTCAAGGTACATCTCTCCTACGCGTGTGTATTCCTATAAATATAGGACGAATCTCAGTGGAGGAACACGAAAAAATACAGAGAGATACAAGCAAACAAGCTTCTTTGAGAGTTCAAATCACAAATTGTTCTAGTTCGCCGTTGGAGTCGTTATTTGTGCTTAACGAACACCAAGTTATTCGAAGTATCCTGGGAAATAGACGCTCGATTAAACCTCTAGCACATACGAGAGGGAGCGAATCTATTTTAAGGAAATTGTGCTCGCACAATCTTCGAATTTTCGTTAAGAACTCGCACTCTTACGAATTCCAGGGAGCAGTCGAGCAAGCTCTCAGCCTTGAAGTCTTGTTTCATCTAGACAGCCGCGCAGTCGTGCAAGTTCTCAGCCTTGCAGCACATCAACAACCTGCAGTCGAACAATCCTCAGTCTGACACATATCGAAGGTAATTTTCCCAACAATCTTAAAACAGATCCGCGAAGATGTCAGGCAACCACAGCTCCAACCAAAACGAGGATAACCAAAATGTTCCCCCTGTTGTTATACCTCTTGTGGTGCGACCGACGGTACCCGCAAGTCACTTGGAAAAGCCGGAGAAGTTCACCGGGGTTGGCTCCACGTTCAAGAGATGGCAGCAGAAGATGCTCTTCTATATCACCACGCTCAACCTAGCTACCTATCTGAAGGAGGTCGAGCCAAAGGTGGCCGAAGGAGAGACGAACGCTGAGGTATTGAATGCGGTTGACGCATGGAAACATTCTGATTTCCTTTGTCGTAACTACATATTGAATGCTTTGTGCGATGCTCTGTACAATGTTTATGGGGCGGTTGCGACGGCTAAGGAATTGTGGGAATCGTTAGACCGGAAATATAAAACTGAGGATGCCGGCACAAAGAAATTTGTTGTCGGACGGTTCCTTGATTATATGATGGTCGATTCCAAGACTGTGATCAGTCAAGTGCAAGAGATCCAATTGATCTTGCACGAGATCCATGCGGAACGAATGGTTCTAAGTGAATCTTTCCAAGTGGCGGCTATTATTGAAAAGCTACCACCGGGTTGGAAAGACTTCAAAAACTATCTCAAGCATAAGCGCAAAGAGATGTCTTTGGAGGACTTGATTGTTAGACTTCGAATCGAAGAAGACAACAGAGGGTCCGAACGGAAAGTCTCGAACTATTCTGAACCAAAGGTAAACATGATAGAACATGGCTCTAAAAGGAGCGAATATGCCGAGAAAGGCAAGAAGAAGCTTGGGACGACTGGAGGTGTCTCGAAGCAGAAGCACAAGTTCAAAGGCAAGTGCTTCAACTGTGGAAAGTTAGGCCACAAGTCGTCGGACTGTCGCCTTCCTAAGAAGAGCCACGAGGCCAACGTGGTACGAAATGTCACTGAGGACGTTGACAACATGGACCTTGTTGCGGTTCTCTCGGAGGTGAACTTGGTGGGGTCGAATCCAAAAGAGTGGTGGATCGATACCGGTGCTACAAGACACGTATGCACGAACCGAAGTCTTTTCTCGACTTTCGAGTCAGCTGAAGGAGAAAAGATCTATATGGTCAACTCGGATGCCGCTACTGTCGAAGGGAAAGGGAGCGTGCTGCTCAAGATGACGTCCGCGAAAATATTAACACTGAAAGATGTGTTATATGTGCCGGAAGTGCGCAAGAACCTTATATCGGGATTCTTGTTAAACAAGCATGGTTTTCGCATTGTAATCGAGGCTGATAAAATTATTTTATCGAAGTCTGGTATGTTTGTTGGCAAAGGGTATGTTACTGATGGTTTATTCAAGTTGAATGTAATGACTAAGGTCAACGAGATGAATAAAAATGATTCTTCCGTTTACTTGCTTGAATCTTCAAACCTGTGGCATGGTAGATTAGGTCACGTTAATTTTGATTCGATACGTCGATTAATTAACATGAACCATATTCCAACATTCGAAATCGATTCGAAACGTAAATGCGAAGTTTGCGTTGAAGCAAAACTAACGAGATCGTCGTTCCCGACGGTAGAGAGAAGCACCGAGCCGCTTGAACTAATTCATAGCGATGTTTGTGAGTTCAAACACGAGGTGGCTATAAATATTTTATAACATTTATCGACGATAGCACGAAATACTGCTATGTATATTTGCTTAAGAGCAAAGATGAAGCGTTAGAGAAATTTGTTCTCTACAAAACCGAAGTTGAAAATCAACTCGGGAGAAAGATTAAACGATTGAGAAGTGATAGAGGCGGCGAATATGAATCGCCGATCGGAAACTTCTGTGCAGAACATGGAATTATCCATGAAGTGACTGCACCGTATTCACCCCAATCAAATGGGATCGCTGAACGTAAAAATCGCACATTGAAAGAAATGATGAATGCGATGTTGTTAAGCTCAGGCCTACCACCTAATATGTGGGGCGAAGCTATCTTGTCGAGTAATTACCTTCTGAATAGGGTACCTCGAAAGAAACAAGATAAGACTCCATATGAGTTATGGAAAGGAAAGACACCATCCTATCAACATTTGCAAATGTGGGGGTGCTTGGCAAAGGTAGTCGTACCGACACCTAAAGTGATAACAATCGGTCCTAATACGGTGGACTGTATTTTTATAGGATATGCGCATAATAGTACGGCGTATCGATTTCTTGTATATGATTCGAAAATTTCGGATATACACAAGAACACGATAATGGAATCAAGGAATGCATGTTTCTTTGAAAATGTATTTCCTTGTAAGTCCAACGATGGATCCAGTTCATCTAAACGAACTAATGAAGAAAATGAGGATCCTAGCACGGTTCTTGATGTTGAACTAAGGCGAAGCAAACGAGCAAGAATAGAGAAATCATTTGGCGATGACTTCGTTGTCTATATGCTCGAGAAGGACCCACTGACTTATGATGAAGCAGTGAGCTCCACGGAAGGACCTTTATGGAAAGAAGCCTTAAAGAGCGAAGTTGATTCTATTTTGCAGAATCATACTTGGGAATTGGTTGATCTCCCAGAGGGATGTAAACCATTAGAATCCAAATGGATTTTTAAAAGGAAAATGAAACCGGATGGTTCCATTGATAAGTATAAAGCCAGACTTGTTATCAAAGGATAGAAACAACGAGAAGGCTTAGATTACTTTGATACTTATTCTCCCGTGACGAGAATAAATTCGATAAGGATGATACTTGCTATCGCATCCTTAAGAAATTTGGAAGTACATCAAATGGATGTCAAAACAGCTTTCTTAAACGGTGACTTAGATGAAGAAATCTATATGGAGCAACCTGAGGGTTTTCATGCTCAAGGGACCGAAAAGAAAGTCTGTAGATTAATCAAATCGTTGTATGGTTTGAAACAAGCCCCTAAGAAGTGGCACGAAAAGTTTGATCATGCAATGATTACGAATGGTTTTAAAATCAATGAGTGCGATAAATGTGTCTACTCGAAGGAAACAGATAATGACTATGTCATTTTATGTCTGTATGTAGACGACATTCTCATCGTTGGTAGTAGTGACAAGATAGTCAAGTCTACCAAGAATATGTTGAATTCGAAATTTGACATGAAAGATATGTGACTTGCCGATGTGATTTTAGGAATTAAAATCATAAGAACGGATGACGGTCTTGTTTTGAGTCAAGCTCATTACGTAGACAAAATTTTGGACAAGTTCAATAAAGATGATTCTGGAATCGCTAGAACGCCATTAGATAGAAGCGTTCACTTGACGAAAAATCGCGGTGAGGGTGTTTCTCAAGTAGAATACTCACGGATTATCGGAAGCTTAATGTATCTAATGAGTTGTACTAGGCCAGATATTGCTTATGCTATAAGCAAGCTGAGCTCATATACGAGTAATCCAAGTGCGGAGCATTGGACCGCAATAATAAGAGTCCTGAGAAACTTAAGGTATACTCGTGATTATGGATTGCACTACGGAAGATATCCAGCTGTGTTAGAAGGATACACAGACGCAAAATGGATATCTGATATGAAGGACTCTAAGAGCACAAGCGGCTATGTGTTTACACTATCTGGAGCTGCTGTGTCCTGGAAATCCTCAAAACAAACGGTTATAGCGAGATCCACTATGGAATCCGAGTTCATCGCCTTGGATAAATGTGGAGAAGAAGCTGAATGGCTGCGCCATTTCTTGGAGGATATTCCAAAATGGGAAAAACCTGTGCCGCCTATATGCATACACTGCGATAGCCAATCGGCGATTGGACGGGCACAGAGTACGATGTACAATGGTAAGTCGAGACATATACGTCGTCAACATAATACCATTAGACAACTGCTCTCAACTGGGGTTATCTCGATTGATTACGTAAAATCGAAGGATAACATTGCGGATCCGCTAACCAAAGGGTTAAATAGAGATGCGGTTGAAAGGTTGACAAAAGGAATGGGCTTAAAGCCTTAAAGTATAAAAGTACTTAGAAGGAAAACCCTACCTATGTGACTGGAGATCCCAAGATCTAGGTTCCAAGGGACAACCTAATTTAAGGACTTGGTATTACTGTGGGGGTAACCCCGCTCATTCCTGTCATGAAACAGTGATGACGGAAAAGGCTAGCATGTTGATGCTTTAATAACTATCATAGAGTATTGATAGAAAATACTCGCGACGTGATAAGTCACCTATGTTAGGGAGAAGTTGGGCCGCTTCAAAGGAGAACTGAAAGGCTTAGTTCTTTAGAAACCCTCGCAGAATCAGGACGTGTCCATGGCCGAAATGGACAAAACCGTGAGAACGGAACAAAGAAAATGATCTTTGTGTATTGTACGTCGGTTTGTTTACACAAAAACCGGGACAGTTCAAGGACATCGCGTCTACTGGACTGCAGTAAATCAAACGTACTCTACAGAGAGGAAGTTCAAATGGTAAAACATACTATCCTCTATGCAGAGATCATAATGATGAACGTGAACTCTGAACAAGAAACAATTCTCATTCATGTGGGGGATTGTTGGATATTTAAAAGCAATTGGGCTTTAAATATTGTTAGATATTTAAAAGCAATTGGGCTTTAAATATTTGGGCTTGTGAATAAGAATTGTGGAGGGAAATAAAATGGGGGGAATCCCACATTGGAAAAGTGAAGTGATTTGACACACCTTATATAGTGGTGTGCATTTTATTGGTTTAAAATAAATAGCCAATATTATTCCACATGTGTGCCGCTCGCGTGCGCGCGCAGGGGGGGTGCAAATCCAGTCGACTCGTGTGCGAGCGCGCGTCCTGCGCACACGAATGCCGGACCGAAATCCAGCGGGCCTGATCAACCCTCCTTTTGCTCCGAGTTATAACTTTTTCTTTCCCGGAAATTCTTTGGTACCGAAGTGACCAACTGTTCGCATACTTGGATGCGGAAAGGTTCCACGACTGAATGCGAAAGGTCGCATGACTGTTCAAGTCGGTTGCACGACTGAATGTGAAAAGTCGCAGGACTGTTCAAGTCAAGAGAACTTTGGGTTATGACTGTTCAGTTCAATTGTTGGTCCCTAATCCAGGCTAGAGCTCTCAAACTCAATGGAATAGTGCACACCTTCGGGCGTGTGTTTGTGCGTGTTTTATGTGAAGGTGGCGGCTGTTAAGTGTAGAGAGAGAGTTCACACTTTTCTAGGTTTAGCTCAAAATAGATTTGTTTATCAAAATGGGAAGTGTTACATTAAAATAAGCCATAGCCCACTATTTATACCAAGACATTCTTTGGTATAATTACAAGAGTGCCCCCAACTAGCAAACTCATTAAGATACTAACCCAATAAGAAATACATCACTACAAGTTATATGATGAACACTAGAAAATGATCCTAACATTCTCCCCATTTGTGTTCATCTTCTTCGACACGGCACGATCATCTTTTTCGTCTGAAGAAGGACTTCCTCAACCCCAAGTTGACTTCAAAGTGTCTGAGATCGTTGCGGAGCTGGATCCTCTCATCAATGGCTTCTCTGATGTTGTCTAGGAGGTTCCTATACTCGATCTCTTTCTCTGTTGGTGATCTTGGTTTGTGGTATTCGTTGATCCAGAAATCTACTCTTTCTCTGATCAGCTTCAACGTACCATCACTGAACTTTGGAATCTCTGACACTAGCAGGACTCTTTTTTCTTTCTTGGGGTTTAGATAAACGATGGCTAATTCTGGATTCTGAAATACTTCAGCTTCAATGCATTTATCCAGATTGTAGTCACCGCTCGTTGGTCGTGTGTGGTTGACCTTCTTCATTCCGTTTTCCAACGCCATCTGGAGATCTTGGGCAACATGGAATTTGACATCTCTGAGCATGAACCCCTTGATCGCGTAGTACCCTTGCCTATATTCGTGCTTTGTAGCTCCAAAATTCCGGCAGAGGTAGTACATTTGGTTGACGTCGGATCTTTTCAGGAATTGTAGATCGACCTTGGTGATGGTTGAGATAGAGCCATCATTCCACATCACCTTGAACTCTGGGTAGTGCGTTCTTCCCACGTTCTTGTCGTTCATCTGTATGATGTTGATCAAAGGCGACTTTGACTGGAAGTGGGCGCGCTGTTCTTTGGCCGTCCTTGTCGGCATGCTTCCTCGATCACCGAGGATCCATAGATAGCCCGTAGCATCCCTGCCTTTGAGATATGATAGCCCCCTCAGGTTGAGTTCATCCAGGTTCTTGATTTTTTCCGATGTCCTCCAGATGTGGGCCATGGCTCTCTTGAAAACTTCTCTGTATTTTGTAATTCTTGCCACGACTTCTGCTTCAAACTCGTCCTCCTTTGACCATGGTTCTATCATGACGTATTCGGTGAGCACTTGATGAGGATCTGTCGTTGGATCATCCTTGTACGCATCTTCGAAGCTGGGGATTTTGTTGTCTGAGGCTTGTTTTTTCTTTTGGGTTTTGGATTGGTATTGTTTGCTGGTTGGGGTTCGGGTTGTGTGGGCTTGGCTTCCTCCACCTCTTCCACTTGTTGTTGTTGCCCAGGTTCGCTGTCTTTTCTCCCCCTCATGAAGATCGCCTCCGTCAGGATCGTCATGACGCCTCTTTGAAGAGGGTTCAGCGTCTCGACATGTTTCGGTCGGTGGGGGTCCTTGTGGAGTAGACAGACGGCAGAGAAAGTCTAGGATAGACTGTTGATCGGGCGTGAGGTGATCTCTCGTCATGAGCCGCTTGAGGTAGTGGGTTTGTAGCTCGTCAATGGGTATGGTGTCGGGGTCGATCATACGAGCTAGAGTTTTGGGAGATGGGAGAGGGATGTTATAGGAGGGGCCTTGTGGTGGTGGTGAGAATGGTGGTGGTGGTGGTGGTTGTATTGTATATTGTGGAGGTGTGGGTTGGGATGATGAGGACGGGACAGCTGTTGCGGGGGCCTTCCCTTTGTCGCATTCGTTGAGCCCATAGGTGTCACGAACGGTCGCCAAGATATCTTCTTTGAGTGCTTTGGCGAACGACTCCAGGAGCGAGTTCAGCTTGGCCTTGGTGACGAACGGGAAATCACCACCGGGGCCACTAAGGCGCTCCGTGGACACAATGACAGAGTCACTGTGGCCCGCACTTGCCGAAGTGGGGGGTACTTCGACGCGTTTGGGACTTCCGACCGTTGCAAACAACTCGTCGAGAAACGATGAAGTTGCGGTCGTTAAGGGTACGTCACTTAGACGTACCGAAGTACCAGGGCCACTTAGGCTTCCTGTTGTCATCAGGTGGGAGTGGCCTGACGGCCCGACGAGGAAGGAAGGGAGGAGGTTCCTTCATCGGTTCTTCCGGCCAGTGTTCGAAGAACCTCAGTAATGGAGGCATCGACGGCCGTTGTGGACAGCTTCAGAGAGCTGTCAGAAAGATGTGTATGTGTCCTAGTAAAAGGTTGAAAAAATATGGGCATTCTAGGACCTAGACTCGATGTGCTTTGAATGAAGGTCGTGGTCTGGGGCGGTGGACCACTTATTTCAACATCCCCATCCTCCGAGCGAGGGGGGGATGGTGGACGAGGATCCCGTGAGTGTGTGAAACATCTGTCTGTTGGGAGACAGATGAGTGGCTGGGTGGGGTAGGTGCATGCGCCGTTGGACCTGATGCGGCGGCTTCTACTCGGGGACTGAGCGCATCAGTCCCTGTTCCTATAGTGGCTATGGTCCGGTCTTGTTCTGGTTGTTGGGAGACGGCCGCTGCAGACGTGGGAGCCGAGACTTGAGAATCTTGTTGGCTTTTTGCGCGTATTTCTCAGCGGTGCCCAAGTCTGTCCAGTGTGTCAGTGTCGTCGTCCGAGTCCCCGTCATCACTGTCTTGTGTTTGTGGTTGAATTGACGGGGGCGGAGACGGTGGTGGTGCGGCCGGCTCACTCTCAGGACCCTCACTTCCACTCGGCTGAGCCCCTTGGCTAGGTTCGAGGGGGTCTTCCCGAACCATGGGGTTGGTGTGGTGATACTGGTCGCAATACTCTTGAACGGCATCGGGATTGGCATTTAGTAGAAGATGGAGCGGGATCATCATAGGGCGTTTCTCCCATTTCGGCTCCGCCCTCTTTTTCACGAGATACTTTAATTTTGGCGGCGTGAAGTTCTCGACTTCGTCTCGAGGTGGGATCTCTGGATTGGTTGTCATTGATCTTTGAATAATGAGAGAGAACCACCGCTAGTAGGGAACGACTCGATTCTTGATGGTGCGGCTGTCCCGGTGACGTAGTTGGTCATCCAGGTCCGCCATGATTATAGCTGCGTAGTCGTAGGGTTTGTTGTAGATGATGTTGTGTTGCAAGCGGAGGATGTTGATGTTTCCTCTGTCAAATCCTGCATGCTTTGGTGAGAGACACTTGTTGATGATGCTGAACAGTGTTCTCCATGGATAGGGCATCATCCCTTGAACGAATCCAGATAGAAGGTTCAGCGGTGGACGGTATCCCAGCTTCAGAAGTCCTTTCTTAATTTCGTCGTCGTCGGCGAGATCCTCGTAGACTGGAAGGATGGGAAGATGTAGCACTTGTTGTAGAAGCTCCTTTGTTATTGTTATTGTTGTGTTTTGTACTTGAGCTTCATAGAAGACGGATTCATCATCGGCTATCTTCCTCTTCATCGTGCCCCAGAGTTGTTGAAGGTGGACTTCGGGCACTTTGGTAGTGGCTGTGATGGCATTCCATAAAGGATGTGTTTGAAGCACAACCACTATGATTGGGTCGGGACATTTGAATTTGTCGGGATCAAGTTGGAAGTTATTTTCTGTCGTCCCGATCCATTTGGTTGTGAGATACACCTCGTCAATGGTCAAGTTCGCCATTCTTTAATGATCTGAAGAAAATGTTCGTTAGAATGACCGAACAGATAAAAGATTGTATTTTAAAATAAACATATAGTCAAAATATGAGCTCAACGTTTTGTCTTAAGAAAAGGTTCTAAGTATCTTGAGAAAAGTTGAGGCATATCAAAAGCTTTCAAAGAATTGCTTAAGAATAGTTTTCGGTATAATGTTAAGAAGTTTTGAGAGCCGAAAACAGTGTATTCTCGCGAAAAGTTTCTCCTGCGAAAACCTAATTTATGTCGAAAATTTTCTTAAGTATAGTTTTCGGTATGTGTCGAAAAGTTTTGAAAGCCGAAAACAGTGACCCTCGAAAACTTTTCAATCCGAAAACTTTCTCTTGCGAAAAGCTAGTTTGTGCCGAAAAATTTCTTAATTATAGTTTTCGATATGTGCCGAAAGGTTTTAGAAAGCCGAAAACAGTGATTCTCGAAAACTTGTCAGTCCGAAAACTTTCGTTTGCGAAAAGCTAATTTTTGTCAAAAATGTTCTTAAGTATAGTTTTCGGTATGTGCCGAAAAGTTTTGAAAGCCGAAAACAGTGATCCTCGAAAACTTTTCAGTCCGTAAACTTTCTCTTGCGAAAAGTTAGATAATCCCGAAAACTCCCGAAAACTCTTTTTATACTTTGAGTGCCGAAAAAGTAGAATCTCCGAAAAGTTTGTTTTTGCCGAAAACTTAAGTTTTTGGGGTTTTAACGCAGGTTCTAGCCCCAAAAACTTATGAGCTGCGATTTTGTCGATTTCAACCCCAAATCTCGATTCATTTTCAAGTAATCGAGATTTTTGGGTATAAAGTTGATAAACCCATCCCTAAACAACATCAATCGTGTCGTTAAGCACATCGAATCCTTAGTTCTTCTGCCGAAAACCTGCGATTAGATCAAAACTGGGAGAAAACTGTTAGTTCATGAGGTTCCTTACCAGTTTGTGATGATTTAAGAGAGTTCGAAGAAGGCAGAAGGGCACGAAATGAGCGCGAAATAGAAATAATAGAGATTCGAGTTGGAGAGTAAAGAAAAAGGTTGTGAAAACTTTGGTAGGGAGCGAAAAGGTTTTGACGTTGC
The DNA here is from genome assembly GCA_028392965.1 of Lindernia subracemosa. Taxonomy (NCBI): domain Eukaryota; kingdom Viridiplantae; phylum Streptophyta; class Magnoliopsida; order Lamiales; family Linderniaceae; genus Vandellia; species Vandellia subracemosa. Next base: position 1,086,575 of record JAQPCC010000060.1, read on the forward strand.
GAAAACTTCTCGTGGAAGCTTAAAACGTTTTCGGTAAACTTTGGGCTTGGGCCGGAAATATTTTGAGAAAGGTTAGCGAAAGGGCCCAATAGAAGATGACTTACGAAAACTTTTTGAAATTTGTGAGAGTAGCGAAAACCTAAAACCTTTTCTGACTTAAGACATTGCGAAAACCTTTTTGACTTAATAAATTTCAACAATGCTGATTCTCCCCCTTAACAACATAGCATAGAATTCATCAAATTCTTACTCCCCCTCAATGATGTACATTTAATATTGAAATACTCCCCCTTGACCGATGCGTTCGCAAAATTTTTAAAGAATTTAGTACTTTTCCTCCCCCTTTTTTTGAAATGTTGCGAAGCATAATCAAGGTTTCTCCCCCTAAATTTGAGCATATCTCGTTAAAATAATCATACCCATTTTCGAACTTTATTTTTGAGCTTTTATTCATGAAGTAGAAATGTAACTAAAATAACAAAATAAAAGAAAAAATGCACATATAGGAAATAGTTATGCCACATAGATAAGAATTAATTTTCTAAGGGTCAATTGACTTAATAATTGAGATTCAACATGCCCAATTTAGAGACTAAGAATTGGAATCGTTTTTCATCCAAAGCTTTTGTAAATAAATCAGCAAGTTGTAGCTCTGTGCTTATGAAGTATAGTTCAATTGTACCTTTTTCCACGTGATCTTTTATGAAGTGATATCTTAAATCTATGTGTTTTGTGCGTGAGTGATGAACAGGGTTGCAAGTAATTGCAATGGCACTTTTGGAGTCACTATAAATAGGTATTCGATTTAAATCGAATCCGTAGTCCCTTAGTTGGGTGCGCATCCACAGAATTTGCGAACAACAACTGGCAGCAGCGACATATTCTGCGTCTGCCGTCGATGTTGAAACGCAGTTCTGCTTCTTGGAAGACCAGCACACGAGCTTATCTCCCAAGAACTGAGCGCTTCCCGAAGTGCTTTTTCTGTCCATTCTACAGCCAGCAAAGTCAGCGTCAGAGTACCCTATTAATTTCATATCTGAGCCCTTAGGATACCAGAGGCCGAGATTTGGAGTTCCTTTTAAATATTTAAGGATACGGTTTACTGCATGTAGATGCGACTCCTTTGAATTTGCTTGGAACCTTGCGCAGAGACATGTTGAGAAGACAATATCCGGGCGACTAGCAGTAAGGTAGAGAAGAGACCCGATGATTCCACGATAGTAGGTGACGTCAATTGGTTTGCTAGACGGATCAGAGTCCAACTTGCATGTGGTTGACATCGGAGTACTTATCGGCGTGCTCGACTCCATGCCGTATTTCTTGAGAATGTCGTGGATGTATTTGGACTGATTTATGAATATTCCATCTTGGAGTTGTCTGATTTGCAGTCCAAGGAAGAAGGACATCTCTCCCATCATACTCATTTCGAATTTGGTCTTCATGAGTTTACTAAACTCCATGCAAAGATCTGAGTTAGATGATCCGAAGATGATGTCGTCCACGTATATTTGTACGAGCATTATATCAGAACCATGGTGTTTGATGAACAGTGTGGTATCGATCTTTCCCTTTGTGAAGCCAACATTCGTGAGAAAATCCGACAAGACTTCGTACCAAGCTCTAGGGGCTTGTTTGAGTCCATAAAGTGCTTTATCTAGTCGGTACACAAAGTCTGGGTGTTCTTCACTGGTGAATCCATCTGGCTGAGAGACGTAGACCTCCTCCTTGAGAATACCATTTAAGAAGGCCGTCTTGACGTCCATTTGATGGACAGTGAAGTCTTTGTGTGCTGCATAAGCCAGGAATAGGCGAATTTCCTCGATCCTTGCTACAGGGGCAAATGTCTCGTCATAATCAATCCCTTCTTGTTGGTTATACCCCTTAGCTACGAGTCTTGCCTTATTTCGTACTACGATACCATCCTCATCCTTTTTGTTCTTAAAGATCCACTTGGTTCCAATGACAGTCTTTCCCAATGGTCGAGGAACTAGATTCCAAACTTTGAGATGCTCGAACTGATTGATCTCTTCTTACATGGCAATTATCCAGTCCGGGTCGTTAAGTGCCTCTGAGATCTTTGTGGGTTCGGTTTGACTCAAGAAACATGCATACTGACACTCATTTGATGTAGAGCCCCTGGTTCGAACACCGGCTGAGGGATCGCCAATTATTTGCGATGATGGGTGACTTCGAGTCCATTTTCTTTCGTGAGGGAGAATTGAGTCGTCTGCGTCGGATGGCTCGACGAATTCTTGTGGAATGGTGTAATACCCGTAAAATTTAATACGGGGATTTCGCAAAACTTCGAAATTGGTGAAGATAAGTTTGGGTAGGCTTGAAATTGAGCCCAAATAATAATTGGGCCCAAGCCCGATAAAGAAGGAAAACTTTGAGGGACTGAAAAATAATTAGGCCCAAAAGGACTGAATGGCCCAATGGCCAAAATGGTTTGCGATGAAGAAAGATACAAAAAGGAGGAAAATTACAAAAAAGAACCTTTCTTAGCTTAAGAGGAAAAACACGTCCATGCTTCGTCACCTGCTGAACAAAAGCAGTAAAAACCATCATTAGAGATAAATAAAAGGAGCAAGAGAGAAAGGAGAAGAAGGCGAGAGAGAAAGAAGAAAGAGACAAAGGAAATTTGGCAAAAGCTCCTTCCAATCTTCATCAACAAAATCTGCTTAAACACTGCTTAGGAAGTGAGGTAGGTGAAACCTATAAACCCAAAACTGATATTTTTAAGCTGTTATATTTCTGGTGAAGGGATCACCATCGTTTTTGGTTCGATAAAATGCTATGTGTGATGATTGATGTTTAAAAACCGAAAATATGGGTTTTAATTATGTTATGAGTTTCTGGAATTTGTTGAAGATATGAAGATTTGAAGAACTTAGTGTTTTTAGTATACTGTTCTTTATTTTCGAATGATTTCTTGTTTTCGGGCCGAAAACCATTTTCGCGGGCCATTTTAAGTTTTCGCGGGCCAGATACTTTGCGAACTATGAGAGGAAAAAGTTTTCGCGGGCCGAAAAATCAGTTTTCGCGGGCCTAAGGTTTTCGGTATGTGAGAGGAAAAAGTTTTCGCAGGCCCATAATGAGGTTTTCGCGAACCAAGCTTTTCGCCACTTTTCATTAAGTTTCGCGAACCAAAGCTTTTCGCCACGTAGTATACGCGAATTGAGCTTTTCGCTAGTTACTGTTCAAAATAAAAAGGTTTTCGCGAACCAAGCTTTTCGCCACTTCTTATGAGGTTTTCACGAACCCAGCTTTTCGCCACTTCTTATAAGGTTTTCGCGAACCAAGCTTTTCACCACTTTTTGTTAGGTTTTCGCGAACCAAAGCTTTTCGCCACTTTTCATTAAGTTTCGCGAACCAAAACTTTTCGCCACTTTTCATGAGGTTAAAAACTTTTCGCCACTTAGAAAACATTTCGCCAGGTCAACTTTTAGCAGGCTTTTCATGGGCCTGGTGTGACCATTCTGGGCTTTAGTTTGATTTCAGCCCAAATCCTTTAATTTTTATTAAACTAAGTTTTTATAAAATATTTTCGAGCTGGACCCAATTTCTCGGGTCAACTGATAAAGGAGTATTGGGTCTTAAATAATTCACTATTCTCGGGATTTTAAACCAAAAGTACGTTTTAAATATTTTAATGATTTTTGAGGTTTTTCGAATATACTTGATATGTTCCGCGATTAATTATTCATGCATCCACGGCATGTCATGACGAGAGTATTGATCGCATTTATGCGATGGGAGAGTGTATGCCTTTCTTTGGCAGAGATTTGTGAGGTTAAGACTCGTAGGTGCACCTGACGGGAGACAGACGTGATCGCTCTGTCTACTCAGGCTTGAGCAACCTGAGGTGCCCACCGTCGTAGGATTGCTCGACTTGACGGGAGATAGACGTGATCGTTCTATCTACCCGGGTACAGCGTGGGAACGCGACTCGGGGTGCCTACCGTCATGAGATGAGATTAGGCGGGAGATAGACGTGATCGCTCTATCTACCCGGGTACAGCGTGAAAACGCGACTCGGGGTGCCCACCGCCATGAAATGTGATTTCCGAGTCTGTGTGACCGGATGATTGATGTGATGTTGCGCGCGAGGTGCCGAGTCTAACCTAGGGCCCTGAGTATTGAGATATGAGAAAAAAGAGCGTGCATTTGTCATGTGAGATATTGGGATTTGGGGACATGTGCACGCATGCATCGCATTAATTTGGTGTTCACCTACTGGGCAATTTTGCTCAGGGTTACATGTTTTATAGGTACGGGTGAGTAGCGGCTGGTGGCGGTGACTCCACGGGCTTTTGGGGGCGGATGCAGTACATGGGACGCGACCTGTGGAGGCGTAGGATTAGTTTGATATATTTGGGGCTTCGGCCCGTTGTAAAGACCTTTGTAAAACGACTCTTTTATATAGTGTATAATATACTATTTTGTTTTTGTAAAATGGGCTTTCCGCGGCTTTCGTTGCGAAAACCCGCCAACTATTTATGTTTAAAAAGTGGGGTCGCCTCAAATGGGCTCGGACTCAGCGGGTTGATTACTCGGACCAAGGTCAGTTGTTTCGATGTCAGGTTCCAAGTCAGTTGCTGGTTCTGTATAGTCTGGAATTGGGTCGTATGTCTGTTGGGTTGATGGAGGATGAAAGTATAGATTTTCGAACAGCATGTCCAATTCCAGCTCCTCTTGAGTTTCTTGATTTGTTCTAGGCATCTGTGCATGATCAGTATGAGAAGCGGCTTCTGGCTGGTTGTGAGCCATGACTCAAACTATCATTTCAGGTTCTGAACTGTTATGCTCAGAAGCTATTGTGGTTGATTGTCTGGGTTCTCCACTGTGTTGTGGGGAAGCTACTTCGATTCTTTCATCGAAATTAACATTGATGCTTTCCATGACCGTTCTCTTTTCCTTCAGGTAGACTCGGTACGCCTATGATTGGGTGGAGTATCCCACAAATATTCCTTCAATAGCTTTGGGGTCCAGTTTCGATCTTTCCTCTCGATCATTGGCTATGAAGCATTTGCAACCAAATATCTTGAAGTGGGCGATGCTTGGCGTTCTTTGGTAGAGAAGGTCATATGGTGTTTTTCCGAATCTTTGATGAATAGTTGTTCGGTTTTGAGTGTAGCAAGCAGTGTTCATTGCTTCTGCCCAAAGGAAGTGGGGTAACGATGACTGCAACATCATGGTTCTTGCAGCTTCAACTAGGGTTCGGTTTCGTCGTTCGACCACTCCATTTTGTTGAGGAGTTCGGACAGCAGCAAATTGTTGAGTGATGCCAAGAGTCTCATAGAATTTACTGAGAGTCTGATTCTTGAACTCAGTGCCATTATCTGATCGGATCACTTGGACTGTACATTCGAGTAGGTTCTGCGTTGCTTTTACAAAGATCGGAATTTGAACTGATGTCTCATCTTTTGATCTCAGGAAGTGGACCCATGTAAATCTTGAAAAATCATCTACTATGACCATCATGTACTTTCGTCCGCTTAGGCTCTCTGTTCTCATGGGGCCGCACAAATCAATGTGAAGCAGCTCCAGTGGTCGTGATGACGACGGTACTGGTTTAGTGGAGTGAGACGCTTTCTTCATTTTTCCTCTTTCACAGGCTGAGCAAAGGTGTTCCTTTTGATACTTCAGTGCTGGAAGTCCGAGAACCAGCTTGTTGGGTTGTCTTAGTTTTTGCAGGTTTGTTGTTATTTTTAATGGTTGATCGTTTCCTTTTCTTAGATAGAGCAAATTTAGAAAACATTTTAGAAGAATAATGTAAAGGACGATCGAGTTTGGAATTGCAAGGATGAACATAGCCTAGAGAGTTAAGTACAGACTGATCAAAATAAAACGACTTGTTTCTAGAAGGAAAAACTTTTAAATACAAAACATCATTGAAATCTTGTTTTTCCTTCTTTTTGTCTCCTTTCTTAATCCACGTTTTCTTTAGAGAGCCTGTGGAATTGAAAGGCATTGGGTTAGTAAGGGAAGATTTAAGAGGAAGTTTAGGAAATTTAGGTGCTCTGCTTTCAATAGAGGCAGGAGTGTTCTTTAAATGAGCGATTTCTTTCAAGAGCGTTTGTTTTTCACTCTCAAAAGTTTTTCTTTCGCTATCTAAAGCAGAGTGAAGTTCTGCTATTTTCTTTATACATTCGGGCATGTACCAGGATGAGTCTGGATGCTCTTATGTAGTAGATTCACTCGAGAACTGTCCTAAGGTTTCACCTTCGGGGGGTCGAGGGAGTTCGAACACGAACTCAGTTATTGCTGGACAAAACCTAGTTTTATAACTGTTGTTCAAGCCCGTATAATCATACTCAATTTCAGCTCGTGCCCTTTTTCGTTTTTCCTCTTCTGGCTCTAAGCTAAGTGATTTATAAAGGGCATTAGATGAGTTATGCTTAATTCCATATACCTAATGTCATAAAATTGTAGAACATTACATTTCTTTAGGTTTTGGGGATTGTTGAACCCGATGCCAGAAAGAGGATGGTAGAATTCAGTATCGGCGGGTTGATTTAAAAAGATTGTTTGATCCGTATGTGCCCTCTTGGTTATAATATCCTCCAATTTCTTAATTTTGGAGTATAATCGTAACCTTTCCTTATGTATCATTTCATATCTCCCTATGCTATCCTTGACATCGTTTTCTGAGGACTTGATCTCATGAGTTAGAGTGCTGATCTTGGATTCAAATTGTACAATTTGTTTTTCCAGACCAGTGATCTTCTCATTTGCGATTACTACAGGAGTCATCTCATTTCCCTTTTCTATTAAGGTTTGTTTTAGGACTCGTTGATTATTTGCTAACCTGTCCTCTAGATCTTTAATCCTTCTTTTGTCTACTTTTCTAGACGTATTTAAGGAAGTTAACTCATCTTGCAATTTTATAAGAGATTCAAGTTCTTCTTTGGTTACCTCAACGGTCTCCGTTGCGGCTAGGCATTCTGAGTTTGAATCTCTTCATGAGGCCTCTGTTCCCGAGCTTTCTTCAATGCGTGCCATCAGTGCTACGTTTTCCTCCTCACTGTCCGAAGTATTATCGAGCCAGTGATCTTGCTCAGCCATCAACACCACCCCAGCTTCCTTTTGCTCTGCCAACTTAGCTTTTCTCATGTAATAGTTGGCATCCTTCTTCTTTGGGGCTCGACATTCTCTAGCATAGTGACCAGGCTTGCCGCAGTTGTAGCATTTAGGAGCAGTTTGTGCATTTTTCTGCTCTGAGGTGTCCATGGCTTGGTCTCTTAGCTTAGAGCCAGAAGTAGTCCTTTGGCGATTTGATGAGGACCCTCCCTTTTTGAAGAACCTCTTGGGCATCGAGCTAGTGATCAATGTCATGTGCTTCATAAATTCCTGTCTATCCTCGTCAGAGTCAGATTCCGACTCTCCTTCCTTCTCAGCGGTCGGTTGCACAACTGCCTTATCCTTCGACATTTTCTTGGATGGCACATCGGAAATAAATGCTGCAGACTCCATCCCCATATCTCTAGTCACCTATCTTTCTCCTGGAATGCATCTTGCGTACTGGTTGAGGTTGTCAAAGAGTGTGTGGATGTTGATCTGGGTCAAGTCCTTCATCTGCCTCATAAGAATGGCAGTTTGGTCCCATCCTGGGAGGAGTGAGTTTAGGAACTTGACATTTATTTCCAATTGTCCCTTGGTAACCCCAGCAATCTTCAGCTCGTTGAGAATGATGACAAATCTTTGATAAGTCTCCAGCAGGGACTCTCCTTTTCGTGCTTTGAATAAGTCATAAGCAGTGTAGGTGTTAGTGATCCTGGTCATCACACTAACATCAGTTCCTTGCATGAGCACGTCAAGAGCATCCCACATTTCCGTTGCCGTTTTGGCACTGTTAATTTGAATGTAAATTTCATTGGGGATGGACTGCATAAGGTAAGACTTGGCAAGTTGATCGGCCTTTAGGCGGATTCTCTCCTCTTCCGTGAGCTGATCCGGTGTCTTAAGAGTACGCAACTCTTCTATCGGTGGATTGTTGTATGGGGCAGCTGGGACAATTTGCCAGAATTGGGCTGGACCTTGATTGATGGATTCGAGCAGGTTCTCAGCTTGGTCTTTCGTCTCTATGAACGTGATGAACCTGTCTCTCCATATAGAGTATTCGCCCTGTCTAAGAACAGGTGGCCTCATGTCGCTTCCCATGCTATATGCGTCCATTTTCTGTTTTAATAAAGTGTGAGTGTGATTTGCTTGAAGTGGAACGCGTGATGTATTGGGTGGGTTTTTAAAATTTTCTTTGGATCGAGAGTGCTTGAATTGAAGAATTAAGTTGAAGATTGTTGCCGAAAAGTTTCTGAGTCCGAAAAGTTTTATGTTTTCGTAAGGGAGTTTTCGTTTTAAAATGAGTTTTCGGGAAAAGACAGAGTACCGAAAAGTTTGCTAGTCCGAGAAGTTAGAAGTAAAACTTTTAGATACCGAAAACTTTGTGGCACCGAAAACTTTGAGATACCGAAAAGTTTTTGAAGACACTGTAGCGACGAAAACCTCAGTGTCGAAAACTTTGGTTGATTGCGAAAACTTTTTGAGACACTGTAGCGGCGAAAACTTCAGTGCCGAAAACTTTTAAGATTGCGAAAACTTTGGAGAGCACTGTAGCGGCGAAAACTTCAGTGCCGAGAACTTTTGGATTGCGAAAACTTCTGGAGGCACTGTAGCTGCGAAAACCTCAGTGCCGAAAACTTTTCCTGCAGAAATAAGCGTGTTCTTGTACCGAAAAGCACAGTTCTTGTACCGAAAACGTCGATTTTGAAGGTCGTAGAGGTTAGAAAATGCAGAAAAGAGCTGGAAACTACTGGGTAATGAGCTAGAATGATAGAATCGGCACAGAACTACTCAAAAAACCCCAGTCAAAACCCAAAACGAAGCAAAAAACGCGAAGTTCATGTTGCGAAAAGCTTAAAAATGGGTTTTTGAATCTTCAACAGCAAAAACATGTAAAAATCGATCCAACGAAGTTAGAACACTTCCACCCAAGCCTCACGGTGGCTCTGATATCACTTGTTGGTCCCCAATCCAACCTAGAGCTCTCAAACTCAATGGAATAGTGCACACCTTCGAGTGTGTGTTTGTGCGTGTTTTATGTGAAGGTGGCGGCTGCTTTGTGTAGAGAGAGAGTTCACACTTTTTTAGGTTTAGCTCAAAATAGACTTCATTTCTCAAATGGAAAGTGTTACATTAAAATAAGCCCTAGCCCACTATTTCTACCAAGACATTCTTTGGTATAATTACAAGAGTGCCCCCAACTAGCAAACTCATTAAGATACTAACCCAATAAGAAATACATCAATACAAATTATATGATGAACACTAGAAAATGATCATAACATCAAGGTACATCTCTCCTACGCGTGTGTATTCCTATAAATATACGACGAATCTCAGTGGAGGAACACGAAAAAATACAGATAGATACAAGCAAACAAGCTTCTTTGAGAGTTCAAATCACAAATTGTTCTAGTTCGCCGTTGGAGTCGTTATTTGTGCTTAACGAACACCAAGTTATTCGAAGTATCCTGGGAAATAGACGCTCGATTAAACCTCTAGCACATACGAGAGGGAGTGAATCTGTTTTAAGGAAATTGTGCTCGCACAATCTTCGAATTTTCGTTAAGAACTCGCAGTCTTACGAATTCCAGGGAGCAGTCGAGCAAGCTCTCAGCCTTGAAGTCTTGTTTCATCCAGACAGCCGCGCAGTCGTGCAAGTTCTCAGCCTTGCAGCACATCAACAACCTGCAGTCGAACAATCCTCAGTCTGACACATATCGAAGGTAATTTTCCCAAACATAAACTTGGTAATAATGAATGAAAATTGATTTTTAGGTAAGAAATTATACCTATACTTCACTTCAAGCTTAATTCCTCCTTCACTTGGATACCTCTAGCTGTGGTGCTCGACCTCAACTAAGTCCGTGACTTTTCCTTTGTCCCTGATCCTCATTTGGTCCTGTCTGCGGTCCCTCAATGGGTTTACGAACTTCTGCGCCAGCATATATAGATATGCTCTTGCTTCCGTCCCTTTGAGATGCGTAAGGCCCCGCAGATTTAGTTCGTCAAGCTTCTTTATTTTCTCCTCCCTTCTCCAAATCCGGTGCCGAATATCTTCTAGAAAAGGAACTACAACTCTTCTGTTCTCCCAGGATGTTTCCGATTGTCGAGTCCCTGTTGATAGTCGAGGTTGTGGGTCGACATTTTTGGTCATAGCCTCTTGGAGCTTGGGTGGTTCGGTGTTGTAGTCTTCTCCTTCTTTGATTTCTGACGGCTACATTTGGAAGATGCTGAAGATGGACTGCTTGATTAGATCTCTGATCTTCAGCATTCTTAGTGCAGTCTCATCATCCGTTTCTGCCCCTTTTGATGGTTGATCTTGGAGTACGTACTCTTCGATCACCTCGTGTAGGTCGACGTCAGGCAGGGAGGAGGAGGTTCCAGCAGCTTCTAGATGTGTCTGAGAAGGCCCAAAGTCTGCTGCCGGTGCCTCTTGGTAGGTTTGGACTGGTGGAGAGGAAGGCTGTTGTCTAGTTGTTCGTGGTGTTGACCTTGTACGGCCTTTTGAAGAGGTGGATGGGGTGGTTGATTTAGTGGTTTGGGTTGTGGTGGCTTGCGTGACGCGGGGCCTCTTCTCCCCCGCAGGGCGATCCGGGTCTTCTGGATCATCATGTGGTCGTTTGAAACCCTGAGGTTCGTCACGGCAAGAAGTAGTCGGTGGTGGTTGGGGTGATGGGGATTGGATTCTCTTCAAGAGCGCAATCATGTCAGGGGTAACGTCTTCTGACATGAGCCGGGACATGAGAATATCCCGTAGCTCAGGAAGAGGCATGGTGTATGGATTGGGAAATGATGGTGGAGAAGGGAGGATGGGGATATTTGGTGGTGATGACAATGAAGTTTTGAGGACGGGGGCTTTCCCTTTGTCCTGAACGGCTGCGGTTATAGCAGCACGTACTTCTGGCATCAAGGAATCCTTGAACGATGCCAGAGCGGACGCCAGGCGTTCCTCGAACCGCGACTCTTTCATGTAGGGTAAGTCACCGCCGGGGCCACTTAGGCGCACCGTTGATGTGACAGTGGAGAAAGTATCCACTGCACGGCATGCTGTCACATCTGTCGTGGGGTTGACCGTGGCAGGACTTCTCTCCAATCCTCGAATGACTTCTTGTATAGAAGCATCTATGGAGATTCTGTCTTGGTCACGAAGACCAAGAGGGGTGGTGGCAAAAAGAGGCTGTGTCCTAGAAAGATCAAAAAAATTTGGGAAGGTGGACACTAGACTCGAAGTGGTCAAAGAAGGTGAGGTGGTTTGGGGCTGGGTACCACCTGATTCAATACCCGCTGCTTCAGAATGAGGCAGGGATAGCGTACGTGGCTCCCCGTGCATATCTGAGACAACTATCTGTTGGGAGACAGTTGAATGGTCTAGGGCAGGTTGTGCATGCGCCGTCGGACCTGACGCGACGACTTCTACCCGAGCACTGGTCACAAAGACTTCAGTGCTTGTACCTATAGGGGTGGTCCTAGGTGGTGAAGTAACTATAGGGACGGTCACCACCGTAGTTGGTGGAGTGACGGTGACCGTTTCACTCGCTGACCCCTCACCCTCTCTTTGGCTAGTACTCCCGGGGTTAGGTTCAGAGGGGTTTGTCTGAGCCATGGGAGGAGTGGCAATTCGGTGGCGTTGTCGGTATGCAGCAGCCATTGTGGGGTCCGCCATTTGTAGTAAGTACTCAGGAATGGCCATCGGTTTGAGGGATGGGTTATCCTTTGCCTTCTGGAAGAATTTGATCTTCGGCGGGGTGAAATCCTTACAAGGCTGGGTATTCGGGACGGTTGAGATGGCATCCATGTATCTTCTGATAAGAATGGAGAACCATCTCAGGTATGGGACATACTGTGGCTTCTTTGTACGATCTCGAGTATGGAGTTGATGGTCGAGGTCGTTCCCGATTAGTTGGACGTAGTCGTACTTTTTGTTGTAGACTATTCCATGTAGAATCCGCAGAATGTTGATATTGCATCTGTCGAAGCATGTGTGCTTTGGAGAGAAGCATTTGTTGACCAGGCTGAATAGTGTCTTCCAAGGATGCGGGAGGAGTTGTTGCTGAAAGCCCGCAGTCTTTGTTAGGGGTTCTCCATGGCCTAGAATCTTCATATCTATCAGCAATTCTTCTTCTGAAGCAACATCTTCGTAGGCGTCATGGCATGGTAGCTCCAAAAGTCTTCGGACAAATTCTTTTGTTATTTGAAGACGGACATTCTGAAGATATGTCTCATAGTATATGGTGTTGTCCGAGGAGATTCTTCGTTTCATTTCTGCCCAAAATTGTTGCACGTAAACAATTGGAACCGTTGCAGTTTTGTTGAACGCTGGCCAAAGAGGGTGCCCTTGGAGAATTGACAGAATAATGTCGTCGGGCCCTTTGTATGTGGCCGGGTCTAATTGGAAGTTGTTGTCTTTGATTGGCAACCATGACTCCCTTTCGTGTAGGAGATACTCTGTTGTTTGATGAGCCATGTGATCTGTATAAGACAGACAATTTATTAGTAGTGTTATTGATAATGATTGAATATGTGTATTGTTGCTTTCGTAAACTCTGTTTGCGTGTTCTGTTTTGTTTTTCTCTGTTTTTGTACTCTGTTTTTATACTCTGTTTTTAGCAAAAAGCAGATTTTGAAAAATATTCTAAGTGTCCAGCATCGCAAACTGTTGTATTGAACTTACGAATGAAAGTTTGGCCTTTTGAAAAAGTGTGGGATCGTAAACCTTTTAAAATGAAACGCGCCGTAAACAGTGCTACAGTTTACGATCGTAAGTTATTCGTAAAGTCCAACGCGCTGAAAACAGTAACTATACATTTACGATGAAGCCCTGTTTACGAACGTAAATCATTCGTAAACCGCTAAGCGCTGAAAACAGTACGCTTTAGTTTGCGATTAAGTAATGTTTACGAATGAATTTTGATCGTAAACTACTTAAGACCCGAAACAGTAACATATGGTTTACGATAAAAACTTTTTACGAATGAGTAACGTTCGTAAACTTATGAGACTCGAAGAACAGTAGTTTGAAAGTTTACGATTCGAAAAGTTTATGATTCACATATGGTTTGAAAATCATTCGTAAACCGCTGTTTATCTTGAGACAATGCAAGTTAGTTTACGATAAGACTATGTTTACGAATGAAAATCATACGTAAACCATTTAAAGAGAAGACAGTATAAATACGTTCGTAAACATACACGGTGAACAGTAGCTTTCATCAGTCGTAAACACATTCATCATTCGCAAACATTCATTCATCATTCGTAAACACTAACAGGGTTCGTAATCATGAATTTGGCCTTAATAACACTCAGATTAAGAAACATAGAGATCATTTAAGTATGCAAATACTACATTCGAGCACAAAATCACCAAATACAGTTGTTAAAACCGTCGATTACATCAAAATACGAACGGAATCGAAGCTTAAAAACACTCATTAGATGCGGAAATCAGAAACCTCTACCCAGTGGAGTGAAGATTTCAGGGTAGTAGGCTTTTGTTTTGAGTGATTTTGCGAGAAAATCGAAAGGATTTTGAAGGGATTTGGAGATTTGCGAAAGAGGGGTTTTTCGAAGAGAGAGAAAAGGATTTTTAGAAAGAGAAAAAAATGGAAACAGTAAACACATAGGTATTTAAAGTTTGCGAACGAAAATCGTTCGTAAAGTAAGAAAACGTTAAATTGAAAGTGTTAGGAATATTTTATTGTGTTCAATATTTATTGTTATCTTTGTAATTAGCTACAAATTAGACTAGATTAAGACCTTTGGTCTACTTTGATTTGACTTTAGGTCTAATTTGTAGTTTGGGCAATATGAGGGGTCAAAGTATAATATACCAAAATATGTGGTATATATACCAAAACCCTAATGTAAATTAGGGTGTGTGTTGCAGTTAATTGAAAAAATCCTTTTAAGAAGATAAGAGCCGTCACTCTTCTTCTCCAAGCACACCCCCACGCAAATCTCTAATTTCTTCATCATTTCGTGGGTAAATCGTCCTATAGTTAGATTGTTTGGATAAATCGAAACCAACAAGTGGTATCAGAGCCAAACACGTTCGAATTTGAGCGATTGTTCTGAAATTTTTGGGATTTTTCATAGCTTTGAGTTCGAAACCTTTTTTGCTCTTGATCTTGAGTTTTTGAGCTTATTTTACTGATTTTGCAAGCTTAAGAGCTAAATAAGTTGTTTTCGAGTGATTTTAAGTGTTTACCCAACATTTTTCAGTTGATTTGAGTGAGATTTATGTAGAAATCGCGCAGAAAACTCGTCATTTTTTTTCCAGAGATGATTTTCGGGTGGATGAATGCAACAGTTCCCTGAAATTCGGACTGTTTTCACCCGAATTTCACACGAATTTCTTAAAACTCGGCGAATTTTTAATTCTACCCGAATTTTACCCGAAATTCCTATTTTCGGCGAAAATCACTGTCTGAGAACACCCGAATTTTAAGATTTTTGGACAGAACTATAATTACCCGAAATCTCCTACCCGAATTTTCTTCTCGGCGAATATTAGGACTTGGCCGATTTTGGGACATATCCGAATTTGGGACTTACCCGAATTTGGGACTTACTCGAATTTGGGACTTGCCCGATTTTGGAACTTACCCGAATTTCTACCTACCCGAAAATTTTAAATACCCGAATTTCCAATCATACCTTTAAAATTTTCGGTCAAAGTCTTCACCCGAGATTTCACTGTTCTCAATCGAAAACTGTAGAAGATACTTTAGTTGTGTTCTATTTGTAAGCTATCTTTAGTATTGGGCAAGTGTGTAATATTATTATAGTTTAGGGACCTATTTGTAAATATACCAAATATATGGTATGTTAGGATTATTTTATTGTGTTCAATTAATTAGAATTATCTTTGTGGTTTATTTAAATAGATTTTATTTAAAGAAAGGCTTAGTGTAATTGGGCTTGTTAGGGGCCCAAGTATTATATACCAAAATGTGGTATAAATACCAAAACCCTAACACATAATAAATGTGCATTGTGTGAAACTCATCTAGAGAGAAAGTGAGCCCCCAACCTCTCAAGAACACACAAGCACCCCACGCGAGCTTCATTCTTCCGATCATCAAATCGTGGTAAGATCGTTTAAATCTTTGTTTAGTTGGATATCTAGGCCTAACAAGTGGTATCAGAGCCAAACGCGCTCAGATTTGGTTAAAATCTTCGGAAAAATTTTTGGTGTTCTTCGTGTTCTTCAAAGAATTTTCGAAAATTTTGACATGTTTTGGTGTTTAGATGCTTGATTGAGTGTTTAGGAGTTAGGATATAAGTGTTTCGATTGTTATTAAAAGTGGGTGTCACTTCGCAAACCTCCCCACGAAAAAAAAAAAAAAAACCTCTTGCCACTTCGCAAACCCAAATAATCCAATATAAAAAAAAAAAAAAAAAAAAAAAAAAAAATTTGCGCGAATCACTGTTCATTCGCGAACACTGTTCATTCGCGAACTGTTCATTCGCGAATCACTGTTCATTCGCGAATCGCACGTTACTGTTCATTCGCGAATTTCGCGAATCGCACGTTACTGTTCATTCGCGAATCACTGTTCATTCGCGAACACTGTTCATTCGCGAATCGCACGTTACTGTTCATTCGCGAACACTGTTCATTCGCGAATCCTGTTCATTCGCGAATCGCACGTTACTGTTCATTCGCGAATCACTGTTCATTCGAAATAATTAAAGTTTGCGAATCCAGTTTGCGAATTTAAAAAAAAAAAAATTAAAAAAAAAAAAAATTAGGTTTGCGAATCAGTTTTCAAAAAAAAGGTTTACGCATCAGGTTTTCGCATCCACTATATTTTGAAAATACTTTTCGCATACATATCGAAAATTTAAATTCTCACATCCAAGCACTCCGAAAATTTATTTTCGCATCATATCACATCAAAACATCTTTTGGCAAATTATAGATAAGTTTGATAAATTTCCGAAGTTTTCGAAATCACCTCAAAAGTTTTTCGGTATACACCAAAAATCTTTTCGGTACCCAAAATTTTCGATACTTCACAATATTTCTCGATAAATCAAACTTTCGGTGCAGAAATTTTTAAAAGCCAATTTTTTATTCCAAAACATCGTTGGCACATTAATAGAAAAAGCTTTTGGTAACATTTTCGAAGTTTTTCGACATCACATTAAAACTTTTCGGTACACACCAAAAAGTTTTCGAGACTTAAAATTTTCGAAACTTCACGACTTTTATCGACACACCAAAACTTTTCGGAGCTGAATTTTTCAAAAGCCAAAAATTATCAAATCTACACAACGCGTTAACGATCGCGTATCCAACTAAAAAAAAAAATAAAAAAATATAGTAATATTTTAAAATTTTAAAAATCATGGATTCTACTTCCGCAACTTCTGAGATGAGCTTTGACGAGAGTGATTTATATAAAGCTTTTCTTTCTTTGAAGGAAGATTATAAAACCATGCGTCGTGAGCATAAACATGAACGTAGGACTACCCAAGCGTTAGAAACTAAGTTAGCTAGTGCACTAGAAACTATTTCTAGTCTTGAATCAAAATTAGCTAGCTCAGAAACAAACGTTTGTGAGCTAACCAAGAACCTAAATTCCTCTAAGCTAGGCCAAACTCAACTTATAAGTCACGAAAAGACTATAAGTGAGTTAGAAAGTAGATTAGACAATAATTACAAATGCTTAGTTAGGAGTTTAGAAGAAAGAGCTCGTCTTACTTGCCAGTTAGAAAACGCGCGTGAGAAAATCACTAATCTTGAATCTCAAGAAGTAAAATTAAAAGCTCAAATTAGTGAACTAACAAATAAATTAAACAATTGCGAACTCGAACGCAATAATTATCTGTCTGATTTGAGCAATTCGCGGAGTAGTTTTAAACTTTTATTTGAGGAACGCAGTAAATTGCACTCTAAAGTTCATCACTTAGAGGGCATCCTTGCGAAAAAGGGTCAAACAGACCAAAGTTCCTCTAAAGACTTAGCGTCCAATGGGGAAAATAGTTTACATTCTAATAAACCTATCTCTTGTTGGGAAATTCCGGAGGTTGCTAGTAAAATTGCAGAATTGAACGCAACTCTGGAATCGGAAAGAGTAGGTTTCCGAGCAGAAAAGCAAAAACTTCTAGAGGAGATTTCTAATCTCAAAAATTCCCCGCCCCTACCCGTCTTAAATGAACTCTCTATAGAAAAATCTTCTTTTAAGCAGGATATGGGCACACAAACCGACGCTTTTGTTCCTAAAATTAAAAAGACTTTTACTAATAATTCTAAGTCAACTTTGACTGGCGCAGAAACGAAAAGTAAAAGCAATACATGTAAAAATGCTAAGGAACAAAAGAATATTAGGAAGGAGAAAGGAAAATCGACATTATTTTCCAAAACCAAGGACGACATTGCTAAAGATTCTCCTTCTCCCGCTCCTACCAAAAAGGAAGTTCCTAAAGAAGAAGTTCCAAGCTCAAGCAGGCGAACTTCTCAAACTTCCAAAATCTCTCATTCTTTAAAGAATGATAGAGATGGAATTGCTTACACGCACAAAAATACTTATTATTCTAGTAAGCGAAATTCCATAAAAAATCATCATTATAGAGTGAATGATGTGAATTCTTGTAGGCAATACGACTCATCATCTGATGACGCATATAGTGCGATAAGTTCGTATTCATACTTGAAATACCCGGTCCAGATTAAGTCTGAAAGACACCTTCTGCGACTGGCTAGGGAGAAAATCTTCAGATCTTCTAAACCTAGACACACGTTCACCGGCGCTGAATTGTCATTTCCCTCTAAGGTTCACCAAACTTGGATTCCTAAATCAGAAATCAAATTAAATAGAACTTTAAAGGATGATTTAGGATGTATATCTGAACCAAATGTGCATAAATTGTTTTCTGCTAATATGGGAGGACCCATCCAAAAATGGGTACCAAAGTCCCGATAATGTTTTGCAGGAGCCCAATCACGTGTGGTAATTCGACGATGGTTGCTCCACACGCGTGATTGGTATGGGACGAGAGCAACCACAAAGCCCCGATCATGAGTAGTAATTAGAAGATGGCTGCTCCATACTCATGATCGGTACGAGACGAGGGCAACCACAACTTCCAGCATGCACGGTACTCGGGTTGCTCCACATGCATGACTGGTAAGAGACGCGAGCAACCGCATCCCTCATGTATGGCAATTTGACGTAGTGGTTCCACATACATGATAAAGGGAAACGACGTGAGCAACTACGACTATATGTGGTACATTCTATCTTTTGAACTGAATTGCATAATACCACATTCATACATACTTTTAAGATAGGTAAATTCTATATATGCATTTCATTGCAAATTTTGGCATGCATATCGAGCTGAAAATATTATATACCTACTTTGCAAATAATAGGGTACATTATAGCTATGCATGCTTCAAAAGGGCTTTTACTTTCAAATTCTTGCATGCATGCATACATGAGCCGAAACGCGAAATACCCTATTTTATAGGTACATTTTCATTATGCATACAATTTTAAGATTTTCGAGCTTAAATTTTCAAGTATGCATATAAGCTGAATCGCAAAAATACCTATTTTTCAAAATGGTACATTTCAAATATGCATTTTCAAAACTTTCAAATTTAAAATGCATATTACGCACGGAAATGATAGATACCATTTTTTCTCTAAAATGAGCTTAATTTGAGGGGGAGCTACTATTTTATTTTTAAAAGAGAAGTAACCCTTAATCTCTAGAAGGGAGCAATAATTACATTATTGAGGGGGAGCGAACTTCAAATATGTGAATTTAGGGAAAGAGATTCACAGATTTTTTGAACTTATCACGCATCTTTTGAGGGGGAGCAACCTTATTTTTAGAAGCATGTTTTGAGGGGGAGAAATAATATATATATATATATATACATATACTATATTATATATATACTAATATATATTACTAATACAATATATATATATATATATTATATCCATATAATATATAATATACTAATATACATATTACTAATAACGATTAATAATATATTAAAAAAAAAGGAGGGCCATCAAAATTAAAAATACAAGGCCATAAAAAAAAAAAAAAAGAAAGATATTTTCTCTTCATCATCAAGCTTCGTGGAGTTACCTCCGACCTCCGAAGATGGACTTCAAAAGAAGAATCTCGAGCCTACAACGGTCAACTCTTTTCAAAGGCGACGGTGGCAACAAATGTTAAACTCGGTGCGCGCTTCAATCGACCTACTCCGGATTGCTGACATACAAAGCAGCACTCACTACTTCCTACCGGATGCAAGGACTTCGTTCCCATGATTCAGTCAAACCCAACTGAATCTAACCCCGGAACATCACCGAGAGACAGTCAAATTATGAAAAAATAGCCACATCTACTGGAACCTTTTGAAAAGACCGACGCTACATAATTTCCTCAACTCACAAATTATTCGGACCAACCCCCATAGGTACAGGTGCTAATTTTATTAGCTCCCGGGTAGAAGTCGCCGCAATAGGTCCAACGGCGCGTGCACAACCGAGCCTTACCCACTCGTCTGTCTCACAAAAGACAGGTGTTTCAGAAATCACGGGGAACCACGTCTACTATCACCGCTTCACTCGGAAGTGGGAGATATTGAATTATGTGGTACTCAGCCCCACCACCACACTTCCTTGCGCACTCGAGTCTAGTGTGTCCTCACCTTCCATATATTTTTATATTTTCTAGGACACATACACTTTTAAACACCTGATCTTTGTGATCAAGTTAGAACTTCCGTAGACATGTCTTGCTTCGACATGATTCGAGGATCGGAAGGAAGTCATGCCATTGCAACATCAAAGCAACAACGGTTTCAGGCCATCGTCTACGAGCATAGCTCCTAGATCGATGTTAACGGGAAGTCTTCGTGACCCCGGTTTCTTAACGACGGATTGCCTTTGTGGCTCCGTCTGGTTATTACCATCACCGACCTGTCGTTTGTGTCCTCCTAATCTTCCTACACAAGCATGCCGATCTCATTAACACGAATCGCCATGAGGGGGAGAAGGGGACACGCAGAAACAAACAGGTCGGACCACCCACCAATCTCCGCCGCGCTCACCACTCTGAAGTCGGGCTCCCCTGCACTTGAATGGAACATTCCAAAGGAGCCTAACACCCCACGCGTACCTTCTTCCGGAGCCAGACAAGCTTCCTTCGAGGCCGAACCAGACAACTTCCTTCGAAGAAGACGAATCCGGCGTCGAGAAGAAGAAGATTGGAGAAGACTTGACGACTGCCTTAGTGGCTACGTCAGGTTATTACCTAACCTGAGTTCCTACCAACGCCATCCTCATGTCCCGACGACGTGATCCTCTTGCTGAAGACGATGCTTCATTTTGACCCATCGCATGACGATCTCCCCAACTTGATCTTCATGAGGGTGAGCAGTACTAAAGCAAAATGGGAGCAATACCACGATGAAAGTGCAAGATAGATCAGAAACGTTAAATCCTCAAGCGTCGTCAAAGAATCAAGCGAACACCACAGACTTCAAAGATCGAAGTTGCCGCCTCGTGTGCGTCTCTCCAAATCTCAAAGAGAACTTCCCAATTCCAACATAAGGACCAAAAGTAGGGGGAGTTGCGCTACCATCGAAAGGAGAGATCGAACACAAAAAGTAGAGATCCGGCAAGCAACTTCAAACACCTTCCGGCATTTACGAGTTGAGCTTCAAAAGAAGATTAAGAAGATCTGGTGCCGAGAAGAAAAGATCAAGACACGGTGAGCTTGAAGATCTCCAAAAGAAGAGGTCAAAAGACAAAGGAGGAAATTCCTTTAGGACTCAGGCAAACGCACTAAGCCCCGCAAAGATAATCCATGCCAAATTGAAGATTGAACACAAAGGGGGAGATTGTTAGGATTATTTTATTGTGTTCAATTAATTAGAATTATCTTTGTGGTTTATTTAAATAGATTTTATTTAAAGAAAGGCTTAGTGTAATTGGGCTTGTTAGGGGCCCAAGTATTATATACCAAAATGTGGTATAAATACCAAAACCCTAACACATAATAAATGTGCATTGTGTGAAACTCATCTAGAGAGAAAGTGAGCCCCCAACCTCTCAAGAACACACAAGCACCCCACGCGAGCTTCATTCCTCCGATCATCAAATCGTGGTAAGATCGTTTAAATCTTTGTTTAGTTGGATATCTAGGCCTTACATGGTATATATAGCTAAGTAGCTCGTTTGGTCCATGTACACATTTTCAATTCCAAGCTTAATGATACACACTTGATTACTCTTAGCTTGAAGAACACTCCACACTTTATCTTTCTCAATTACCTTCAAACCCTAACTTCAAAATCCTCAAGGTAATTCAATATTATTGAGTGTTATCATCCTTAGATTGTTAAGAACGGACCTAACAATTGGTATCAGAGCCAATTCTACTTGATTTGTGGATCGAAAATTGAAAAGAAATCGATTTTGGTTGCGCGCGAAAAGTTTTCGCACCATTCGATTGGTTTTCGCATCGAGCAATCTTCTGTTTATGTGTTGAAATTCATGCTTGATGTTGATCTGAAAGGTGTTCGAATATCATTTTCGCATGCTAATTGTTAGCTTTTTCGCTTAATTGATTCAAATCAGAGATTGTCTGTCAAATTTGTGCTTCGATATATTTTTCAATCGTCAAAATGTTCTTGCAAAATCTCGAAAATTGCTACGTGATTTGCTCTTTATTGTGTTAATCGAGTGTTTTTGCATGATTACCCAGGGTATTTCGATTGAATATCTGTGATCTGTGTGTCAATTGAAGCAATCTGCATAATTGATTTTCGACAGATTGATGTCTGTGTTCCGTGCGTAAAAGCTATTTTTCGTACCAAGTTTTTTTTTCTCGCATTGACCTAGATTTTTCGTATCTCTCACAGTCATAAGTGTTTTCGCATTGACTACTAAATTTTCGTATACTGTAGCAATCGATAAGTTAAGGCTTTCTTCGTATCAGTGCGAAAAACCTCTATTAAGTACGCAAAACCTCATTACGAAAAACTAGTGTCATCTACTTTTTGTCGTACGAGAAAATTTCCATACGAAAAAGTTTGTGTATACCAAAATATTTTTTCCATACGAAAAACATCCTTGATACGAAAAACAATCTTTTGAACGAAAAAGGGTCAATACGAAAACTTTTAGGTTTGATTTTTTTTACGCAAAATAGTTTGATACGAAAAACAATTTTTGTTTGTTTCTATACGCAAAACTTTACGCAAAAATAGTTCTTATACGAAAAAAAAAAAACTCTCCCATACAAAAAATTTCGTGTATACGAAAACTCTTTTTTTCGTACGACAAATTTTTGTGAGAAATTTTTTTCTCTGAAACGAAAAAGAGTCAATACGAAAACTATTAGCTTTGACTTTCGTACGAAAACAGTTTTGCTACATTTTTTCTAGAAATTTTTTTCTCAATACGAAAATTTTTAAACAAGAAATTTGTCGTTTTCGCACGAAAGTTTTCTCAGTACGAAAATTATATACCTAAAAAAAATTTCTCGTATACACTTGTTATACGAAAATTAATTACATTTCTCGTACGAAAATCTGTGCAGATACAAAAAAAAAAAAAAATATATATATATTCTTGACACGAAAATCTTTTTGTGGTACGAAAATCTTTTTGATACAATTGCATTTTCATATACTTTAAGTATTTCTCATACGAAAAACAAAAATTATCAAAAAAAATTTTTTTTTCAGCGCAACTATTTCTCATAAACAGTCTCTATTGTGACACCTTTTCACATACAAAGACATTTACAAAAAATTCTATACTTGTGTTAACTAACCCGTTGCGTGTGAAATTCTCAAGTTTTCAATCTTCAAAATCAAGTAGAAAGAATCCAACAAATCTAAGGAAGAATCATGGATGCTTACTCAATGGGTAACGATGTCCGACCGCCGATACTACGACGCGGAGAATACACGGCATGGAGGAGCAGATTCTTGACATTTTTAGAAACCAAAGAACAAGCAACATCAATACTTTCTTCTCTATTTGAAGGACCCGCTCAATTCTGGATTCACATTGAAGGATTTCCAGAAAATGATCCGCCCATTCCGGCATCCAAAAGGCTCAAAACTCCCGATGAATACTCTGATCTCGAGAAAATAAGAGCTAGAGCAGACTTAGTAGCCAAAACCTATCTTCTGCAAGCAATACCTAATGATATCTACATCCTGATAGACAGCATGACTACGGCTAAGGATATGTGGGACGAAATATACAAAATGATGCAACGAACAGAAGTCGGCATCAAGGCCAAGAAAGCTAACATACTAACGGCCTATGACTCATTCAAAGCCAAACAAGATGAAGATCTCCACAACACCTATCAAAGATTTCTAACCCTCATAAACGAGATGAGGAAGATAAACATATCAAAAACAAATATGGAGATAAATATCTGATTTCTTTCATCTCTACTGCCAGAATGGAAAAGGGTGACAACTCAAATACGGCAGAATAAAGATCTAGAGGAAATGGACATCCACACAATCTTTGACAACCTAGCACAACACATTGACGACATCAATGAATTAGTCAAAGAAAATTCACAAAAAGTATCTGAAGAATCAGTAGCTCTAGTGACTGAACGAAAACAAAAAACGTCAAAGTCAAAAATAAGCAAAATCTCAAGCTCTTCTGAAGCCGAGAGTGACTCAAGTTCAGATTCGGATATGGAGATGAAAGATGTTAGGAAGCAATTGGCATTACTCACCAAGATGGTCAACAAGAAATATTTCAGAAAGAAGGGATCATCCTCATCCAATAAACAAAGGTTTACAAGCTCTCGAAATAAAGAAAAGCAGGGAGAAACATCTCAGCCAAAACCAATTGACAAACAATCAAAGTGTTTCAATTGTGGAAAGCCAGGACATTTTGCTAAGGACTGCATGCAACCTAAGACAAAAGACAGCAACTACTACGGTAAAAAGCTTCAACTTTCTAAACAAAAGGAAGCAGGCATTGCACTAATGGCAGAACAAGACTACTGGCTAGAGAACTCTTCTGACAGTGAACCAGAGAATTGTGCACTCATGGCAAAACTTGACGATGACTCCGATGCAGAAAATCCAAGCGCTTCCGACACTGCGTATGCATCATCGGACGAATCGCAGGTAAATTCTCACACACCTTATTTACTTGAACAGATAAAAACATTAAAGAACAAATCAAAATCGTCAAAACCAAAGAAAATTAGACAAAGAACAAAACCCAAAAGGTCAGCAAAATGACAACATACTAAAAATTCTCGAACAAAACGCCATTATATCCAATAAATGGAAAATTGAACAAGAGAGAACAACAGCCTTAAACTCCAAAATAGAGCAACAGGAACAAAAATTAAAAGAACTGACAAAAGAATTATCAACTTACCGAGATGAAAATATAAATGTTAAAGCTCAAAATAAAATTCTCCTCGAACAACGATGTGCCTTATACACAAAAATCAAAGTAATAGAGGATCAATTAATAAAACGCGAACAGTGTGAGTTACTTGTAAAATTTAATAAACCCAAAGATAAAAGATTCTATGATCCAAGAGCAGGATTAGGATTTCAACAGCATGAAAATCAAGATGAAAAAACAAGTGACTCCAAATCTATGAATACTGAACTACTAAAACCAATATTATTCACTAGGAAAACTGAGACTGAAGAAAAAGGAGAAGACATGAAAAAGGCAGAAATCCATATAGACTATTCAGCATTAAATGAAAGTCAATTAAAAAATCATCAGTTAATAACCCCCAAGAAGGAAGTCGAAAGCCCTCAAAAGAAAGAGAATGAAGTCACAATAAAAAACATATATATACCAGAAAAAGTATTGGGAACTGATAATATACAACAAATTCTAAATACTGAAAGACTAAGGTTTAAAATAGAAAAAGAATTACTTCTTAAAGAAATATCCTCTCTTAAGAATAGTAATATGTCTTCTTCATCTAATACTCCTACTTTATCTACAGATCCTCATCTAAAGAATCAAAAGAAAAAACTTGAAGAAAAGACGTATCCAAAGATAGAAAAGAAAGACATATCTTACTGTGAGAATTCTCTTATGAAAAATTCTAGCCGGTCTACAAAGCAGCCTGTACGGAAATATTCCTTTCAATATAATTCAAAGTTTCTCAAAAGGGAAGGAAAGCATTCCAAAACATCAAAAGATGACCCCAAAAGAATAAAACTATGTTGGAAACAAAATATTATATCTTCACAATCCAAATTAAAAACTACTAACATTTGGATACCCAAAAAAACTCATAAGATTCATAAACAAAAACAAGAATGGCGTCCTAAGAACTATTCCAAAAGGGAAAATCCAAACCTAAAACAAATCCCTAGGTCTAGGACGAATCAAAACATTTGGATACCTAAAAGCCTCCCAAAAATAACAAAAACAAAATGGGTACCAAAAATTCGTTCATCTAGCAAAAGCCAAAGTCATCAAAGCTTTACATTTCACAAAGAAGGACCCATTCAAATACGGGTACCTAAAAGAAATTAATCTTTTCTTCTTCATGCAGCTCCATCATGTGTGGTATTTGGACTCGGGTTGCTCCACACACATGACAGGAAAGAAAGAACTGTTGAGCAACTACATCGAACAGTACGGAGGTAAAGTACGATTCGGCAACAATAATCTAGCATATATTCGAGGCTACGGCGACATCCATCACAAAAATTGAGACGACCCCAATTTTTAATAAAGGATAATTGGCGGATTTTCGCAACGAAAGCCGCGGAAAGCCCATTTTACAAAAACAACATAGTATATTATACAATATATAAAAGAGTTGTTTTACAAAAGCCGTGCTAGTCTTTACAGCGGGCCGAAGCCCCAAAATACCAAAACAATCCTACGCCTCCACAGGTCGCGTCCCATGTACTGCATCCGCCCCCAAAAGCCCGTGGAGTCACCGCCACCAGCCGCTACTCACCCGTACCTATAAAACATGTAACCCTGAGCAAAATTGCCCAGTAGGTGAACACCAAAATAATGCGATGCATGCGTGCACATGTCCCCAAATCCCAATATCTCACATGACAAATGCACACTCATTTTTCTCATATCTCAATACTCAGGGCCCTAGGTTAGACTCGGCACCTCGCGCGCAACATCACATCAATCATCCGGTCACACAGACTCGGAAATCACATTTCATGGCGGTGGGCACCCCGAGTCGCGTTTTCACGCTGTACCCGGGTAGATAGAGCGATCACGTCTATCTCCCGCCTAATCTCATCTCATGACGGTAGGCACCCCGAGTCGCGCTCCCACGCTGTACCCGGGTAGATAGAACGATCACGTCTATCTCCCGTCAAGTCGAGCAATCCTACGACGGTGGGCACCTCAGGTTGCTCAAGCCTGAGTAGACAGAGCGATCACGTCTGTCTCCCGTCAGGTGCACCTACGAGTCTTAACCTCACAAATCTCTGCCAAAGAAAGGCATACACTCTCCCATCGCACAAATGCGATCAATACTCTCGTCATGACATGCCGTGGATGCATGAACAATTAATCGCAGAACATATCAAGTATATTCGAAAAACCCTAAAAAATCATTAGAATATATAAAACGTACTTTTGGTTCAAATACTTAAAATCCCGAGAATAGTAAATTATTTAAGACCCAATACTCCTTTATCAGTTGATCCGAGAAATTGGGTCCAAGCTCGAAAATATTTTATAAAAACTTAGTTCAACAAAAATTAAAAGATTTGGGCTGAAATCAAACTAAAGCCCAGAATGGTCACACCAGGCCCATGAAAAGCCTACTAAAAGTTGACCTGGCGAAAACCTTTCTATGTCGCGAAAAGTTTTGGCATTACGAAAAGCTGGCGAAAACTTTAACAGGCGAAAACCATTTCTTTTAAGTGGCGAAAAGCTTAGGCTAGCGAAAAGTAGCGAACAGCTCAAACTTGGCGAAAACTTTGTAAGTGGCGAAAAGCTTTTTCATTTTGAACAGTAGCTAGCGAAAACTTGTATTAAGTAGCGAAAAGTTTTGGTTCACGAAAAACTCACAAAAAGTGGCGAAAAGCTTGGTTCGCGAAACCTCACAAAAAGTGGCGAAAAGCTTGGTTCGCGAAACCTCACAAAAAGTGGCGAAAAGCTTTTTCATTTTGAACAGTAGCTAGCGAAAACTTATATTAAGTAGCGAAAAGTTTTGGTTCGCGAAAAACTCACAAAAAGTGGCGAAAAGCTTGGTTCGCGAAACCTCACAAAAAGTGGCGAAAAGCTTGGTTCGCGAAACCTCACAAAAAGTGGCGAAAAGCTTGGTTCGCGAAAACCTCATAAAAATGGCGAAAAGCTTGGTTCGCGAAAACTTCATTATTGGCCCGCGAAAACTTTTTCCTCTCACATACCGAAAACCTTAGGCCCGCGAAAACTGATTTTTCGGCCGCGAAAACTTTTTCTTCCTCACAATTCGCAAAGTGACTGGCCCGCGAAAACTTAAAATGGCCCGCGAAAATGGTTTTCGGCCCGAAAACAAGAAATCATCCGAAAGTGAAGAACAGTATACGAAAAACACTAAGTTCTTCAAATCTTCATGTCTTCAACAAATTTCAGAAACTCATAACATAATTAAAACCCATATTTTGGGTTTTTAAACATCAATCATCACACATAGCATTTTATCGAACCAAAAACGATGGTGATCCTTTCACCATAAATATAACAGCTTAAAAATATCAGTTTTGGGTTTGTAAGTTTCACCTACCTCACTTCCTAAGCAGTGTTTAAGCAGATTCTTGTTGATGAAGATTGGAAGGAGCTTTTGCCAAATTTCCTTTGTCTCGTTCTTCTTTCTCTCTCGCCTTCTTCTCCTTTCTCTCTTGTTGCTCTTATTTATCTCTAATGATGGTTTTTTTTTACTGCTTTTGTTCAGCAGGTGATGAGGCATGGACGTGTTTTTCCTCATGTCCTAAGCAACCCATAATTTAGCCTTCAGCCCATCAAAGTTTTCCTCCTTTATCGGGCTTGGGCCCAATTATTATTTGGGCTCAATTTCAAGCCTGCCCAAACTTATCTTCACCAATTTTGAAGTTTTGCGAAATCCCCGTATTAAATTTTACAGGTATTACATCCTCCCCCCCTTCAAGAAATTTCGTCCTCGAAATTTAGGCAGTCGGAAATAATTCGGGGTACTTCTGCCGCATTTCGTCTTCTCGTTCCCACGTTGCTTCCTCAATTGCCTGATTACGCCACAGAACTTTGACCAACGGAATATTTTTATTCCGAAGTTGCTTTACTTCATACATCAAGATTTCTACCGGCTTCTCCTCGTAACTTAAGTCCGGTTTCAACCGTTGATGAAGGGTTTCATTTTGTAGCACATGGCTTGGGTCGGCGACGTATTTTCGCAATGTTGACACGTGAAAGACGTCGTGAACCTGATCTAAAGACGCCGGTAATTCAAGTTGATAAGCGACCTCGCCGATTCGTTTCAGGATTCTGAAAGGGCCTATATACCTCGGACTAAACTTCCCTTTGCGTCCGAACCGCTTCACGCCCTTTATTGGCGATATCTTCAAGAATACCCAATCATCCTCCGCGAATTCTAACGGCCTTCGTCGTTTATCAGCGTAGCTTTTCTGACGACTTTGGGCTGTTTGCATTCTCTCTCGAATCTTTGCAACAGCTTCCGTCATTTCTCGAACCATTTCGGGACCTAGTAGCGCTCGTTCACCGATCTCGTCCCAATGAACTGGGGATCGACATTTACGCCCGTACAAAGCTTCATACGGTGCCATTCCGATCGTAGCCTGAAAGCTGTTGTTGTACGAGAATTCGATCAGCGGAAGGTATTTGCTCCAATTTTCTTTAAAATCTAGCACGCATGCTCGTAACATATCTTCCAGTGTTTGGATCGTCCGTTCAGATTGTCCGTCTGTCTGGGGATGATAAGCTGAACTGAAAGATAACTTGGTTCCCATAGCCTTTTGTAAACTTCCCCAGAAGTTAGACAGAAACCTCGAGTCCCGATCTGAAATGATCGAAATTGGGATTCCATGGAGTCGAACAATCTCTTGAATATATAATTCCGCATACTTCTCCATGGAATATGTTTTATTGATTGGCAGGAAATGGGCAGATTTTGTCAATCTATCGACAATTACCCAAATTACGTCGTGGCCTTTCACAGTCTTTGGCAGTCCAACGACGAAATCCATTGTTATATGGTCCCACTTCCATTCAGGAATCGTTAACGGTTGTAACATTCCTGCCGGCCTTTGGTGTTCCGCCTTAATCTGTTGGCAAGTCAGGCATTGATTTACATAGGCGGCAACATCTTTCTTTATTCCCGGCCACCAATAGTTAACTCGTAAATCCTGATACATTTTCGTCGTACCAGGATGTACAGAGTATGGTGTAGTATGTGCCTCCGTCAATACTTTAAATCGGAGTTCTTCCTTATTTGGCACATACAGACGGCCGTTGTATCGTAAGCTCCCGACTCCTCGGATTTCAAAATCCGCCGTAGTGCTTTTGTTTTGTTCCCCTTTAATCTTCACATAAAGATCATCTTCCTTTTGGGCCTTAGTGATTTGTTTCAACAATGTTGGTTTGAGCGTTAGTGCTTCCATTCTCGCTTCGACTTCACCGAAGTTGATCACCTCTACTCCAATCTGGCACAGCTCCGCACTCACGGCTTTACGACTCAAAGCATCTGCGACTACGTTGGCTTTACCCGGATGATAATTGATCACGCATTCGTAATCGTTCACCAACTCAAGCCATCGTCGTTGCCTCATATTTAACTCCTTTTGGGTGAAGAAGTACTTCAAGCTCTTGTGATCCGTAAAAATCTCGCATCTTTCTCCGTAGAGGTAATGTCGCCAGATCTTCAGGGCGAATACCACGGCTGCGAGTTCCAGATCGTGCGTGGGGTAGTTTTTCTCGTACTCCTTTAGTTGTCGGGAGGCATAGGCAATTACCTTCCCGTTCTGCATTAGCACGCATCCCAAGCCACTCTTCGAGGCATCCGTATACACCGAAAATCCTTTAGTTCCTGACGGTATTTCTAAAACCGGAGCGGTCGTTAGTCTCTTTTTCAGTTCTTGGAAGCTTTGCTCACACGATTCCGTCCATTTAAACGGAACATTCTTCTTCGTCAAATTGGTGAGTGTTGAGGTAATGCTGGAAAAATCTTTGATGAACTTCCGATAATATCCAGCAAGCCCGAGAAAACTTCTAATTTCCGTGGGAGTGGTTGGTCGTGGCCAATTCTTAATTGCTTCAATCTTACTAGGATCCACCGAAATCCCGTCTCCAGAAATAATGTGTCCCAGAAAGGCCACTTCCGTCAACCAAAATTTGCATTTCTTGAATTTTGCGAATAACTGCTTCTCCCGTAAAATTCCTAGAATTGTTTTTAGGTGTTCTTCATGTTCATCTTTCGTCTTTGAATAAATAAGGATATCATCTATAAAGACGATCACGAAGCAGTCTAGGAAATTCTTGAATACCCGATTCATCAGATCCATGAAAGCAGCTGGTGCATTTGTCAACCCGAAAGGCATGACCAGAAACTCGTAATGGCCGTACCTCGTGCTGAATGCGGTTTTGGGAACGTCTGCCTCACGGATCTTTAACTGATGATACCCAGAGCGCAGGTCGATCTTAGAGAATACCGTTTCTCCTTGCAATTGGTCAAACAAGTCATCAATCCTCGGTAACGGATACTTATTCTTTATCGTGATCTTATTTAGCTCACGATAATCGATGCACAATCTCATCGACCCGTCTTTCTTTCGAACGAAAAGAACCGGTGCTCCCCATGGAGAGAAGCTCGGTTGGATGAATCCCTTTTGCAACAATTCTTCCAACTGTTCTTTTAGTTCCCGTAGCTCGTTCGGCGCTAATCGATATGGGGCTTTCGATATCGGGGCAGCCCCAGGCACAAGATCGATTTTGAATTCGATCTCTCTATCAGGAGGTAAACCTGGAAGGTCGTCGGGAAACACGTCGGGGTATTCATTCACAATCGGAACCTCCTCGAGTCTCAAAAGAGGAGATTCCTCGGCCTTCATGGCAGAACAAAGATAGAATTCGCAACCCGAGTTAACAAGTCGTCGGGCCTTCAGGGCAGATATTTGAGGAATTCTATCCTTGCTCGCCTTTCCCCAAAAGACGAACTCTCCTCCCTCGGGTGATTGGAACCTCACGATTTTCTTAGAACAGTCAATCATGGCTCCGTATTTCGAAAGCCAATCCATCCCGAATATGATGTCGTAATCATTCATCGAGATTACAATTAGATCGACTAACAATTCCCTACCCTCCATATTTACTGGGTACTTTTCTATCACTAAATTGGTTCGGGTCGGGTTCCCATGTGGCAAACTAACTAAATAATCATTTTTAAATTTGGTAGGATATATTCCCACCTTTTTCACAAACTCAGCCGACACAAAAGAATGTGTGGCTCCTGAGTCAATTAAGATAGATGTAGACACGTGAAAGATATTCATCGTACCCGTCACTACATCTGGGTTTGTCTCCGCCTCCTCTTTTGTTAATGTGAAGACTTGTGCTGGTACCGGTGGAGGTCGGATCAACTGTTGGGGTTGATTCTGCACCAGGGGTTGTCTCTCTGGGCATGCCCTAGCGAAATGCCCAATCTTTCCGCATTGGTAGCACTGTGGAGGTTGCCTCACTCCGTAGCAGACCCCAAAGTGATAGCGCCCGCATTGCTGGCATTGGGGCGTAACATTCTGAGCTCGATTGGAGATATTTGTCGGCCCTTGATTCGGCCTCAGCGCCAGTTTTGTTGGCCCGGTCGGTTTCCTTGGCTAGACTGCCCTTTGCCAAAGAATTGGCGCTTCTTGTTTCCCCCTCCGCCTTGTTGATTCTCTCTCCTTTTCCTCGCTTCCTGGGCTTCCACAACTACCCGCTCTGCTTGCTCGGCAATTAAGGCACGTTCGGTAACTTGCATGAACTCCAGCTGTCGCGCGCCGGCTATGCTCAAATCCCAATAGATTTCGGGCTTGAGTCCCTGAATGAATCGAGTCACCTTCAAGGTGTTAGTTGCCACGAGAAACGGGGCAAAACGGGACAATTCTTCAAAACGACGGATGTATTCCGCCACCGGCATGCTTCCTTGTCGTAAATTCATGAATTGGAGCATACGCTGCTCCTGTTCATGAGCGGTGAAATATTTGGTGAAGAACAGCTCCTTGAATCTACCCCACGACATGGTGATTGGGTCTTCCAATACTTTTACTGTGTTCCACCAATAGCGCGCATTCTCTCGTAGGAGGGAAACGGCGCACAGTACCTTCTCATTATCAGGCACTCTGCTATAGATGAACATGTCTTCTATAGTGCCTATCCAGTCTTCAGCCATTGCAGGGTTGGCGGCCTCGGTAAAGATGGGAGGATTCAATTTTTGGAAGTGCTCCCCGATTATTTGTACACGATCGGGCTGTGGGGAAGGACGATGCTCCGACGAGCTCCGATGGTGTATAAAGTCACTAATTTGCTCCGACTGACGCTGAATTAGTTCGGTCAGTCTATCGATGGTATTATGTTCGTGCGTTGGAGATTCGGGCTCGCCTCTTCGGCTCGACTCCCCAACGTGTTTACGTCCCCCTCTCGGTATTTTGTAACTATTCTTCATTCACAGACACATACAAGCACATAGTCATGTACCACATACTATCGTTAAAAATTAAAACTTACAGGCGCGGCTGGTTCTCCCGCTTTTGGGCAGCAGTACATGGACAGTCTTCAGAATCTAAAGCCTATGCTCTGATACCACCTGAGACGACCCCACTTTTTAATAAAGGATAATTGGCGGATTTTCGCAACGAAAGCCGCGGAAAGCCCATTTTACAAAAACAACATAGTATATTATACAATATATAAAAGAGTTGTTTTACAAAAGCCATGCTAGTCTTTACAGCGGGCCGAAGCCCCAAAATACCAAAACAATCCTACGCCTCCACAGGTCGCGTCCCATGTACTGCATCCGCCCCCAAAAGCCCGTGGAGTCACCGCCACCAGCCGCTACTCACCCGTACCTATAAAACATGTAACCCTGAGCAAAATTGCCCAGTAGGTGAACACCAAAATAATGCGATGCATGCGTGCACATGTCCCCAAATCCCAATATCTCACATGACAAATGCACACTCATTTTTCTCATATCTCAATACTCAGGGCCCTAGGTTAGACTCGGCACCTCGCGCGCAACATCACGTCAATCATCCGATCACACAGACTCGGAAATCACATTTCATGGCGGTGGGCACCCCGAGTCGCGTTTTCACGCTGTACCCGGGTAGATAGAGCGATCACGTCTATCTCCCGCCTAATCTCATCTCATGACGGTAGGCACCCCGTGTCGCGCTCCCACGCTGTACCCGGGTAGATAAAACGATCACGTCTATCTCCCGTCAAGTCGAGCAATCCTACGACGGTGGGCACCTCAGGTTGCTCAAGCCTGAGTAGACAGAGCGATCACGTCTGTCCCCCGTCAGGTGCACCTACGAGTCTTAACCTCACAAATCTCTGCCAAAGAAAGGCATACACTCTCCCATCGCACAAATGCGATCAATACTCTCGTCATGACATGCCGTGGATGCATGAACAATTAATCGCAGAACATATCAAGTATATTCGAAAAACCCTAAAAAATCATTAGAATATATAAAACGTACTTTTGGTTCAAATACTTAAAATCCCGAGAATAGTAAATTATTTAAGACCCAATACTCCTTTATCAGTTGATCCGAGAAATTGGGTCCAAGCTCGAAAATATTTTATAAAAACTTAGTTCAACAAAATTAAAAGATTTGGGCTGAAATCAAACTAAAGCCCAGAATGGTCACA
The DNA here is from genome assembly GCA_028392965.1 of Lindernia subracemosa. Lineage (NCBI taxonomy): Eukaryota > Viridiplantae > Streptophyta > Magnoliopsida > Lamiales > Linderniaceae > Vandellia > Vandellia subracemosa. The sequence continues at coordinate 1,120,513 of JAQPCC010000060.1, forward strand.
CCAGGCCCATGAAAAGCCTACTAAAAGTTGACCTGGCGAAAACCTTTCTATGTCGCGAAAAGTTTTGGCATTACGAAAAGCTGGCGAAAACTTTAACAGGCGAAAACCATTTCTTTTAAGTGGCGAAAAGCTTAGGCTAGCGAAAAGTAGCGAACAGCTCAAACTTGGCGAAAACTTTGTAAGTGGCGAAAAGCTTTTTCATTTTGAACAGTAGCTAGCGAAAACTTATATTAAGTAGCGAAAAGTTTTGGTTCGCGAAAAACTCACAAAAAGTGGCGAAAAGCTTGGTTCGCGAAAACTCACAAAAAGTGGCGAAAAGCTTGGTTCGCGAAACCTCACAAAAAGTGGCGAAAAGCTTTTTCATTTTGAACAGTAGCTAGCGAAAACTTATATTAAGTAGCGAAAAGTTTTGGTTCGCGAAAAACTCACAAAAAGTGGCGAAAAGCTTGGTTCGCGAAACCTCACAAAAAGTGGCGAAAAGCTTGGTTCGCGAAACCTCACAAAACGTGGCGAAAAGCTTGGTTCGCGAAAACCTCATAAAAATGGCGAAAAGCTTGGTTCGCGAAAACTTCATTATTGGCCCGCGAAAACTTTTTCCTCTCACATACCGAAAACCTTAGGCCCGCGAAAACTTTTTCTTCCTCACAATTCGCAAAGTGACTGGCCCGCGAAAACTTAAAATGGCCCGCGAAAATGGTTCTCGGCCCGAAAACAAGAAATCATCCGAAAGTGAAGAACAGTATACGAAAAACACTAAGTTCTTCAAATCTTCATATCTTCAACAAATTTCAGAAACTCATAACATAATTAAAACCCATATTTTGGGTTTTTAAACATCAATCATCACACATAGCATTTTATCGAACCAAAAACGATGGTGATCCTTTCACCATAAATATAACAGCTTAAAAATATCAGTTTTGGGTTTGTAAGTTTCACCTACCTCACTTCCTAAGCAGTGTTTAAGCAGATTCTTGTTGATGAAGATTGGAAGGAGCTTTTGCCAAATTTCCTTTGTCTCTTTCTTCTTTCTCTCTCGCCTTCTTCTCCTTTCTCTCTTGCTGCTCTTATTTATCTCTAATGATGGTTTTTTTTTACTGCTTTTGTTCAGCAGGTGATGAGGCATGGACGTGTTTTTCCTCATGTCCTAAGCAACCCATAATTTAGCCTTCAGCCCATCAAAGTTTTCCTCCTTTATCGGGCTTGGGCCCAATTATTATTTGGGCTCAATTTTAAGCTTGCCCAAACTTATCTTCACCAATTTCGAAGTTTTGCGAAATCCCCGTATTAAATTTTACAGGTATTACAAAAATCTCACGATAAAGGATGTCTGCTACGTTGAAGGATTAAGCCACAACCTATTTAGTATCGGAAAATTCTGCGACAAAGAACTCCAAGTGCTCTTCAGAGCTAACGTATGCAGCATTAGGAACCAAAAGGAGGAAGAGCTCTTAGTAGGATCAAGAAAATCCAATCTATATACGATCAACCTACGAACAACTAAACCATCCTCAACAGTCTGCCTGTTTTCCGACAATGTCCAACATCAAAACCATGTGTGGCATCAACGGTTTTCTCATCTAAACTACAGAGATCTCCGAAAATTAGCATCCAAAAACTTGGTAAAAGGATTGCCAAAATTGAAATTTAAAAAGGAGCATATGTGTCCTGCGTGTGAGTTGGGCAAAATAAGAAAAGCACCCCACAAGAGCAAACCAGTTCCATCAACTACTCAACCACTAGAATTACTACATATCGATCTATGTGGGCCCATGAGAGTTGAAAGCATAAGCCGAAAGCGGTATGTGCTCGTAATAGTAGATGACTATTCAAAATACACATGGACCAGGTTTCTAAAAACAAAAGATGAGACCGTTGAAATACTAATAAACTTTGTGAAAACAACACAGAATATGATGCAGAAGTCCATACAAATAATTCGCTCAGACAACGGCACTGAATTCAAAAACAAAGCTCTAAAGGAATTCTATGACTTCTTAGGAATTTCACAACAATTTTCAGCAGCACGAACTCCTCAACAAAATGGCGTAGTGGAGAGAACGAACAGAACACTTGTCGAAGCAGCACGAACAATGCTGATCAACTCAAACCTTCCCTATTTTCTTTGGGCTGAAGCTGTCAATACCGCATGTTTTACACAAAATAGGACAAGCATCAACAAACGGTTTGACAAAACACCATACGAGCTGATCAACAAAAGAATACCAAACGTCAAATTTCTCCGAATTTTTGGATGCAAATGTTTCTTTATCGACGATAAGGTTAATCGCGGAAAATTTGCCCCAAAAGGAATTGAGGCTATTTTCATCGGATACTCCTCCGTCTCCAAGGCATATCGAGTATACATCAAAACAGACCGACGCGTACAAGAAAGTATAAATGTCACGTTCGATGAATCAACATTGGCTTTTGTATACAACAGTACAAGACCCGTGCTTACACCAGAAATGACTTCGGATCACAACAGATCAGGACTCGCACATCCACCAGAAAAGGCTTCTGAACACCCAACTTCAGAACCCGTACAAGAAAATGATTTCCAGATTTCTCCTACTTTAACAATGGATTGGGATTACTTATTTGAGGAACAATTTTTCCAAACAATAGAACCAATACTCGAAGATCCTCAAATAGTCCAAGAAAACACAGAAGATATCCCACAAATAACAGAAGAAACTCAAAATTCTGAGACTTCACCTGTGACCGACAATAATCTGACAGAAGACATACCACTAGGTGAACTTTCGTCATCTCAAATAAATAACTCTCCAAATGAAGGTGAAGAATCCCCCTAGAATACTGATGAACAACAAACAAATCAAATTGAAGAAGAACAACAACATCCATCTACATCAGAATCACCTGAAGCACCGTTATCCAATACAAGAAAATGGACCCGTGCTCATCCAACAGATCTCATCTTAGGAGATATTTCCACCGGAGTACGCACTCGATCATCTACAGCAAATGAGTGTCTGTACTCATGCTTCATAAGTCAGAGCGAACCAAGAAAAGTATCCGAAGCATTACAAGACCCTGATTGGATAAACGCGATGCAAGACGAACTCAACCAATTTGAAAGACTGCAAGTATGGCGTCTGGTGCCTCGACCCGATCACAAAACTATAATAGGCACCAAATGGATATTCAAAAATAAACGAGATGAAAATGGCGTTATAATCAGGAATAAGGCGCGACTAGTTGCAAAGGGTTACAATCAACAGGAAGGAATCGATTACGATGAAACATTCGCTCATGTTGCACGCATAGAAGCCATTAGAATATTTCTAGCCTATGCAGCTCACCAAAACTTCTTAGTATACCAAATGGATGTCAAAACTGCCTTTCTCAACGGCGTTTTAAAAGATGAAGTTTTGTCGCTCAACCTGAAGGGTTTCAAAACAGTAAATTCCCTGATCACGTCTACCAACTCCAAAAGGCACTATACGGACTCAAACAAGCCCCACGAGCGTGGTACGACGTACTTACTGAATTTCTACTATGTTCAGGATTTACCAAAGGAACCATCGATACAACTCTTTTCATAAAAAGACACAGACAAGAGATCTTAGTCGTCCAAATTTACGTCGACGATATAATTTTTGGTTCGACAGACGAACGACTATGCAAAAAGTTTGGCAAACTCATGACCACAAAATTTGAAATGAGCATGGTTGGCGAAATGTCATTCTTCTTAGGATTACAAGTCCGCCAAATGCAAGATGGGATATTCATCAGTCAATCAAAGTACATTCAAGACATCCTGAAACGATATGGAATGGACTCGAGCTCATCAATGCCAACTCCGATGTCTCCAAGTTGTAAACTCGATGCGGATATTACGGGAAAATCAGTAAACGAAACAGAATATAGAGGCATCATAGGGTCACTTTTGTATCTCACCTCAAGTCGACCAGACATAGTCTTCTCCACGTGTCTCTGTGCTCGTTTTCAAGCCAAACCAAAGGAGTCGCATTTGCTCGCAGTGAAGCGTATCCTTCGATATCTCAAAGGTACACAAAATTTAGGATTGTGGTATCCAAAAAATGCCAATTTTAACCTAATTGGATACACTGACTCTGACTATGCAGGATGCAAATTAGACAGAAAAAGCACTTCAGGAAGCGCTCAATACTTAGGCGATAAGTTGGTCTGCTGGTCATCCAAAAAATAGAATTGCGTGTCCAAATCTACAGCTGAAGCAGAATACGTTGCTGCTGCTAGCTGTTGCTCACAGATACTATGGATGCGGACTCAACTTCGCGACTATGGGTTTGATTTAAATAATATTCCCATTTATAGTGATTCTAAAAGTGCTATAGCCATTACATGCAATCCTGTGCACCACTCACGTACGAAACACATAGATATTCGCTATCATTTCATTAAAGATTGTGTTGAAAAAGGAATCATTGATATGCATTTTGTGAAAACTGAGCTACAGCTTGCCGATTTATTTACCAAGGCTTTGGATGAAAAACGTTTCCAATTCCTTGTCTCTAAAATCGGCATGCTAAACCTCAGTTAGATTACCTTCATGATTTTTTTTCATAAATCTTTTTTTCCTAAAAACTATGCTTTAATTGAGGGGGAGAATTTTTCATAGTATCTTATATAAATAAGTGTAACGAATTAAGGGGGAGAATATTTTTTTTGAAAAATTTATAATGCTGAAATTGAGGGGGAGAAAGTTTAACAACAATATGTGCATTTGTACCTATTTGCAGAATAAAAATATGATTTAAAGTCAAAACGAAAATATTTCTTTTTCGGTGCCTATTCTGCGATTTACCATAATTACTGTGCATACGAAAAAAAAATATAAAGGGATCAGTTTTCGCATCAGTCGATACGAAAACCCAAATCTCTATCTTTCTATCTTCGCACAATAAACTTTTTCGCACAATTCATCGTCGATTTCTCGAACCCAAGCCTCAGAAAATCCACAAATCGTCATCACTTGGTAAGAAGATTAAATGTTTTCTTCAAATTTTACTTGATTTGATACTCGGATTTTCGATTTCAAGATTAAAACCTAGATTTCGATTTCAAAATTGCGTTTTGATTTAGCTTTCAAATGATTTCAATATATGTTTTAATCAATGCGAATCTATTGAAAATGCTGTGATTCTATGCGAATCTCATCGTCTCTGAGTTTGAACTTTAATCGAAAGATAAATCGAAAATAAGTTTTCGCATCGCAGGTTCTTCGTGAAATTGTTTTTCGTACGAAGTTTTCGTATCAAAGCTTTAAGAAGTTTTCGTATGTTAGGAATATTTTATTGTGTTCAATTAATTATAATTATCTTTGTTGTGTATTTATAAAGATTCTCTTTATAAGAGGCTTAGTGTAATTGGGCTTGTTAGGGGCCCAAGTATTATATACCAAAATGTGGTATAAATACCAAAACCCTAACACATAATAATAGTGTATTGTGTGAAAATTCTCTGAAGAGAGTGAGAGAGAGCCGCCTCCCAACCGAGCTCAAGAACACGCACACAATCACCCCACGAGCTTCGATTCTTCCCATCCAAATCGTGGTAAACTCTTTAAATACTTGTTTAGTTGGATAATCTAGGCTTTACAAGTGGTATCAGAGCCAAACGCGCTCAGATTTGAGTAAAAATCTTCGAAATATTTTTTGGTGTTCTTCGTGTTCTTCAAAAAATTTCGAAAATTTTGATATGTTTTGGTGTTTTTTTGTGCTTGATTGAGTGTTTAGGAGTTAGGATATAGGTGTTTCGATCTTTACCCAGGGCTAATTTGATTAATTTTGTGTTTGGGGATCGAAAAATAGGTTCAGTGTTTCGCAGAAAAGTTTTCGGACCGAAAACCCACTGCGAAAACCTATTGCGAAAACCCACTTCGAAAACTCACGCTGCGAAAACCAGTGAGAAAACTTTTAGTGTGTGAGAAGTGTGTGAGAAAACTCACTTCGCAAACCTCCACTGCGAAAACCTTTTTTTTCCACTTCGCAAACCTTTTTTGTTGGCTTCGCAAACTTTTTTTTGGCTTCGCAAACCTCCTGCGAAAACCACTTGCCTCTCCCCCACTTCGCAAACCTCCCACTTCGCAAACCCAAGTAATTAATATATTTATATATATATATATATTAATTAATTTATCTCTTAGAGTTTTCGCACCCATCCAAAAAAAAAATAAATAAATAAATAAATCAAAGTTTTCGCATCCGTTTTCGAATTAAAAAAAAAAAAAAAAATCAATCAAAGTTTTCGCATCCGTTTTCGAATTAAGATAAAAAAAAAAATAAAATAAAAAAAAAATAAAAAAATAAAAAATAAAAAGTTTGCGAATCCAGTTTGCGAATTAAAAAAAAAAAAAAAAAAAAAAAAAACTTAGGTTTGCGAATCAGTTTTCGCACCCAAGTAAAATAAAAAAAAAAATAAAAAAAATAAAAAAAAAAATTTTTTTTAGTTTGCAAATCAGCTTTCGCACCCGAATTAAAAAAAAAAAACTTTTCGGAATAAGGTTTTCGCATCCAACTTTTCGCACTGTTCAGGTTTTCGCATCATTAAAAAAAAAAAGAGTTTTCGCATCGTTCAGGTTTTCGCACTGAGCACTTCGAAAACTCCACTGCGAAAACTTTTTAGGGCATTTTCGTAATTTTCCAGTTTTCGAACCCAAAAGTTTTCGAACCCACTTCGAAAATTTTTTTTCGTACTCCTAACAAGAAATCTATTTTCGCAACAGCTCACTTCGAAAACCTAAGATTTTCGAAACAACACTTCGAAAATAAGTTTTCGCACTATATTTCGAAAATATTTTTCGCACTCATATCGAAAATTTAAATTTTCGCACCCAAGCACTCCGAAAATTTATTTTCGCATCTTATCACTTCGAAAAGTTGATTTTCCTAACACACATATCGAAAATCAAATTTTCACATATCTCTTATCGAAAATAAATTTTTGCATATCATACAACATCAAAACATTTCTGGCAAATTATAGATAAGTTTGATAAATTTCCGAAGTTTTCGAAATCACCTCAAAAGTTTTTCGGTATACACCAAAAATCTTTTCGGTACCCAAAATTTTCGATACTTCACAATATTTCTCGATAAATCAAACTTTCGGTGCAGAAATTTTTAAAAGCCAATTTTTTATTCCAAAACATCATTGGCACATTATAGAAAAAGCTTTGGGTAACATTTTCGAAGTTTTTCAACATCACTTTAAAACTTTTCGGTACACACCAAAAAGTTTTCGAGACTTAAAATTTTCGAAACTTCACGACGTTTATCGATACACCAAAACTTTTCGGAGCTGAATTTTTCAAAAGCCAAAAATTATCAAATCTACACAACGCGTTAACGATCGCGTATCCAACTAAATTAAAAAAAAAATTGTAATATTTTAAAATTTTAAAAATCATGGATTCTACTTCCGCAACTTCTGAGATGAGCTTTGACGAGAGTGATTTATATAAAGCTTTTCTTTCTTTGAAGGAAGATTATAAAACCATGCGTCGTGAGCATAAATATGAACGTAGGACTACCCAAGCGTTAGAAACTAAGTTAGCTAGTGCACTAGAAACTATTTCTAGTCTTGAATCAAAATTAGCTAGCTCAGAAACAAACGTTTGTGAGCTAACCAAGAACCTAAATTCCTCTAAGCTAGGCCAAACTCAACTTATAAGTCACGAAAAGACTATAAGTGAGTTAGAAAGTAGACTAGACAATAATTACAAATGCTTAGTTAGGAGTTTAGAAGAAAGAGGTCGTCTTACTTGCCATTTAGAAAACGCGCGTGAGAAAATCACTAATCTTGAATCTCATGAAGTAAAATTAAAAGCTCAAATTAGTGAACTAACAAATAAATTAAACAATTGCGAACTCGAACGCAATAATTATCTGTCTGATTTGAGCAATTCGCGGAGTAGTTTTAAACTTTTATTTGAGGAACGCAGTAAATTGCACTCTAAAGTTCATCACTTAGAGTGCATCCTTGCGAAAAAGGGTCAAACAGACCAAAGTTCCTCTAAAGACTTAGCGTCCAACGGGGAAAATAGTTTACATTCTAATAAACCTATCTCTTGTTGGGAAATTCCAGAGGTTGCTAGTAAAATTGTAGAATTGAACGCAACCCTGGAATCGGAAAGAGTAGGTTTCCGAGCAGAAAAGCAAAAACTTCTAGAGGAGATTTCTAATCTAAAAATTCCCCGTCCCTACCCGTCTTAAATGAACTCTATACAGAAAAATCTTCTTTTAAGCAGGATATGGGCACACAAACCGACGCCTTTGTTCCTAAAATTAAAAAGACTTTTACTAATAATTCTAAGTCAACTTTGACTGGCGCAGAAACGAAAAGTAAAAGCAATACATGTAAAAATGCTAAGGAACAAAAGAATATTAGGAAGGAGAAAGGAAAATCGCCATTATTTTCAAAAATCATGGACGACATTGCTAAAGATTCTCCTTCTCCCGCTCACATAAAAAAGGAAGTTCCTAAAGAAGAAGTCCCAAGCTCAAGCAGGCGAACTTCTCAAACTTCCAAAATCTATCATTCTTTAAAGAATGATAGAGATGGAATTGCTTACACACACAAAAATACTTATCATTCTAGTAAGCAAAATTCCATCAAAAATCATCATTATAGAGTGAATGATGTGAATTCTTGTAGGCAATACGACTCATCATCTGATGACGCATATAGTGCGATAAGTTCGTAATCATACTTGAAATACCCGGTCCAGATTAAGTCTAAAAGACACCTTCTGCGACTGGCTAGGGAGAAAATCTTCAGATCTTCAAAACCTAGACACACGTTCACCGGCGCTGAATTGTTATTTCCCTCTAAGGTTCACCAAACTTGGATTCCTAAATCAGAAATCAAATTAAATAGAACTTTAAAGGATGATTTAGGATGTATATCTGAACCAAATGTGCATAAATTGTTTTCTGCTAATATGGGAGGACCCATCCAAAAATGGGTACCAAAGTCCCGATAATGTTTTGCAGGAGCCCAATCACGTGTGGTAATTCGACGATGGTTGCTCCACACGCGTGATTGGTATGAGATGAGAGCAACCACAAAGCCCCGGTTATGAGTAGTAATTAGAAGATGGTTGCTCCATACTCATGATCGGTACGAGACGAGGGCAACCACAACTCCCAGCATGGTTGGTATTCCGGTAGTTGCTCCACAACCATGACTGGTATGCAGCGTGAGCAACTACACCGTAGGTAAATTCTATATATGCATTCCATAGAAAATTTTGGCATGCATATCGAGCTGAAAATATAATATACCTACTTTGCAAATAATAGGGTACATTATAGCTATGCATGCTTCAAAAGGGCTTTTACTTTCAAATTTTTGCATGCGTGCATACATGAGCCGAAATGCAAAATACTCTATTTTATAGGTACATTATCATCATGCATACAATTTTAAGATTTTCGAGCTTAAACTTTCAAGCATGCATATATACTGAATTGCAAAAATTACCTATTTTTCAAAATGGTACATTTTGAATATGCGTTTTCAAAACTTTAAAATTTAAAATGCATATTACGCACGGAAATGATAGATACCATTTTTTCTATAAAATGAGCTTAATTTGAGGGGGAGCTACTATTTTATTTTTAAAAGAGAAGTAACCCTTAATCTTTAGAAGGGAGCAATAATTACATTATTGAGGGGGAGCGAACCTTAAATGCGTGAATTTTGGGAAAGAGATTCATAGATTTTTCGATCTTACTTGGCATCTGTTGAGGGGGAGCAAGTTTTTTTAGGAAGCACATTTTGGGAAGGAGAAATAAAATATATCTATATGTATAAATAAAATAAATATAATACATATAACAATAGTAATAATAAATAATACTATTATCATATAATATATAATATAGAAATATGTATTACTAATAACGATTAATATATATTATATCAATATAATATAATATACTAATATACATATTACTAATAACGATTAATATTATATTAAAAAAAAAAGAGGGCCATCAAAATTAAAAATACAAGGCCGAAAAAAAAAAAAAAAAAACATTTATTTTCTCCTCATCAAGCTTCATGGAGATTACCTCCGACCTCCGAAGATGGACCTCAAAAGAAGAATCTCGAGCCTACAATGGTCAACTCTTTTCAAAAGGCGACGGTGGCTACAAATGCAAATCTCGGTGCTCGCTTAAATCGACCTGCTCCGGATTGCTGACAAACAAAGCAGCACTCACCACTTCCTACCGGATGCAAGGACTTCGTTCCCATGATTCAGTCAAACCCAACTGAATCTAACCCCAGAACATCACCGAGAGACAGTCAAAATTATAGCCATGTCTATTAAAACCTTTTGAAAAGACCGACGCTACATGATTTCCTCATCTCACAAATTATTCGGACCAACCCCCATAGGTACAGGTGCTAATTTTATTAGCTCCCGGGTAGAAGTCGCCGCAATAGGTCCAACGGCGCATGCACAACCGAGCCTTACCCACTCGTCTGTCTCACAAAAGACAGGTGTTTCAGAAATCACGGGGAACCACGTCTACTATCACCGCTTCACTCGGAAGTGGGAGATATTGAATTATGTGGTACTCAGCCCCGCCACCACACTTCCTTGCGCACTCGAGTCTAGTGTGTCCTCACTTTCCATATATTTTTATATTTTCTAGGACACATACACTTTTAAACACCTGATCTTTGTGATCAAGTTAGAACTTCCGTAGACATGTCTTGCTTCGACATGATTCGAGGATCGGAAGGAAGTCCTGCCGTTGCAACATCAAAGCAACAACGGTTTCAGGCCATCGTCTACGAGCATAGCTCCTAGATCGATGTTAACGGGAAGTCTTCGTGACCCCGGTTTCTTACACGACGGATTGCCTTTGTGGCTCCGTCTAGTTATTACCATCACCGACCTATCGTTTGTGTCCTCCTAATCTTCCTACACAAGCATGCCGATCTCGTTAACACGAATCGCCATGAGGGGGAGAAGGGGACACGCATAAACAAACAGGTCGGACCACCCACCAATCTCCGCCGCGCTCACCACTCTGAAGTCGGGCTCCCCTGCACTTGAATGGAACATTCCAAAGGAGCCTAACACCCCACGCGTACCTTCTTCCGGAGCCAGACAAGCTTCCTCGAGGTCGAACCAGACAACTTCCTTCGAAGAAGACGAATCCGGCGCCGAGAAGAAGAAGACTGGAGAAGACTTGACGACTGCCTTAGTGGCTACGTCAGGTTATTACCTAACCTGAGTTCCTACCAACGGCATCCTCATGTCCCGACGACGTGATCTTCTTGCCAAAGATAATGCCTCATTTTGACCCATCGCATGGCGATCTCCCCAAGTCGATCTTCATGAGGGGGAGTAGTACTAAAGCAAAATGGGAGCAACACCACGACAAAAGTGCAAGATAGATCAGAAACGCTAAATCCTCAAGCGTCGGCAAAGAATCAAGCGAACACCATGGACTACAAAGATCCAAGTTGCTGCCTCGTGTGCGTCTCTCCAAATTTCAAAGAGAACTTCCCAATCCCAACATAAGGTTGACCAAAAGTAGGGGGAGTTGCGCTATTATCGAAAGGAGAGATCGAACACAAAAAGAAGAAATCCGGCAAGCGACTTCAAATCCCTTCCGGCATTTACGAGTCGATCTTACAAAGAAGATTAAGAAGATCTGGTGCCGAGAAGCGAAGAACAAGACACGGTGAGCTTGAAGATCTCCAAAAGAAGAGGTCAAAAGACAAGACAATGAGGAAATTCGTTTAGGACTCAGGCAAATGCACTAAGCCCCACAAAGATAATCCATACCGAATTGAAGATTGAACACAAAGGGGGAGATTGTTAGGAATATTTTATTGTGTTCAATTAATTATAATTATCTTTGTTGTGTATTTATAAAGATTCTCTTTATAAGAGGCTTAGTGTAATTGGGCTTGTTAGGGGCCCAAGTATTATATACCAAAATGTGGTATAAATACCAAAACCCTAACACATAATAATAGTGTATTGTGTGAAAATTCTCTGAAGAGAGTGAGAGAGAGCCGCCTCCCAACCGAGCTCAAGAACACGCACACAATCACCCCACGAGCTTCGATTCTTCCCATCCAAATCGTGGTAAACTCTTTAAATACTTGTTTAGTTGGATAATCTAGGCTTTACACGTTTTACTCTTTTTACTCTGTTTTGCTCTGTTTTTTCGATCAAAATCATCGCTTTTAGTACGAAAATATCTTGCCTCGAAGATTTCGTATGCGAACTTTGAAGGAGCGATTTCGTACGCAAAGTCAAACACGACAAACGACTTTCGTACAAAAATGTTTAACACTTTTCGTATGAATATTTTAATATTTGTCGTATATTCTTTTCGAATGAAACGGCGGATACGACAAAATTTATGAATGTTTCCGAACAACAACGTTTTTATCGGACGCTACAGTAACTTTACACGAAAACTTCTGCATTTAAATTTTCGGACGCTACATTGTCTTAATGATACGAAAACATTTATAAACAGATTTTCGAACGATAACTATTTTTCGAATGCTACAGTTCTACACGAAAACATTTATAAACAGATTTTCGAACGATAACTATTTTTCGAATGCTACAGTTCTACACGAAAACATTTATAAACAGATTTTCGAACGATAACTATTTTTCGAATGCTACAGTTCTACACGAAAACATTTATAAACAGATTTTCGAACAACTATTTTTCGAATGCTACAGTTCTACACGAAAACATTTATAAAGTTTTTCGAAAGAACTTTTCGAATGCTAGTCCTACACGAAAAAGTTTGTGAAAAAATATTTTCGAACGCTATAGTATTTCCAAAAAAAAAAAAAAAAAAAAAAAAGTCTCTTAGGAAATACTTTTATCGAATGGTTGTGTTCGATACGAAAACACTTTTAAACCAATTTTCGAACGCTACAGAACATTAATACTTAGGAAATATTTTTTCGGACTTAACATTTTCATAAATCAAAAAGGTGTACTAAAATTCTACTTTTGTTTGACAGATTCAAAATGGCTTCCATCGACGATACATATCCAACACACACATGGCTGGATATTCGGGACAACAATTTTCAATTAGATCCCGACACACTCAAATGTCCTGATCCCATCATCATATCAATTCTCCGAGGACATCCCTTATGGCCGGCGTTCACCATGACGGCACATGTCCCCATGGTGTACCTACAACAATTTTGGGCCACCATCCAACGAAGAATTGAACAGGACAATACTATTTTCTTCGAAGCCCAACTTGCCAACACAACAGTGGTGATAACTCAAGATCTGATTCAACGGGTACTTCAACTTCCAATCTATGAAGAATATCAGAGGTTCCCACTGAGCAGAGCTTCTACGAGACATGTTGCTGATGGGCCATGCACCTCCACTAGCCAGCCTTTCAGCATTTCAATTGGGAAAAATCCCATATCCCTGGAAGACTCTTTTCGGGCTGGTCAACAAGTGCTTATCAGCAAAACACACCGGCTTTGACAAAGGGAATCTCACGATACTGCGCATCTTCCACGGCCTGGTCTTCCACAAACGCTACAACTTCACGAATCTTCTATGGAGCGATCTAGACGACCAAGTCCACACGAAGGGGCAAGCCAAACGCACCAAATGCGTTCCATACCTCCGATGGTTTCCCCTCCTCATCAAGCACTTCATGGCGCTCCATCCAGAGATCCCAACACGATCGAGCGAAGAAGATTACATCTCACCAAAGCTCAAATTTCTCCAGAAAGCAAAGGCGGAGCCAAAATGGATGAGTCGCCCAATGCCCATCCCCGAGTCGCTTCTTCAACTGGCCTCGAGGGACGCAATTTTGTTCTACTGCGCTGCAAATCAGCGCTCACTCCCTACATTTCTGGACAACCCCCCAGAAACCAACCCGGGACAAGCCTACGAGTGAGTGAGGGTCCTGAGAGAACATCTGACCCGGCCCCACATCCTTCGACACCCTCTTCAGAACATACCCAATCTGAAGAGTTGGTGACTCAAACGGCCGTGGTCATCACTCCTTCCTCACAAAACATCCTGTCCCCAAACCCTATAGGAACAGAGGCTGATACGTTCAGCCTCCGGGTAGAAGTCGCCGCATCTGGGGCAACGGCGCAAGCACAACCGAACCTTGCCCATTCGATCGTCTCCCAACAGACGATCGTCTTAGAAACTCACGGGGACCCACGTACGCTATCTATTCTTCCTTCTGAAGCAGCAGATATTGAAGAAGGTGGAACGCAGCCCCCATCCACCACCATTCCTTCGCTCACATCGAGTATAGTGTCCACCATCCAAACATTTTCAGATTTTTCTAGGACACCGACACTTTTGACCCCGTCCACACTTGGTCTTCGTGATCAAGTCAGAACTTCTGTAGCCACATTCACTGAGGATGTGCCGCGAGGATCGGAAGGAAGCCCCGACACGGTCAACATCGAAACAGCCGTGCCATCGGGCCATTTGCAAGAGATATTATCTCGGCGAATGTCAACGGGAAGCCTAGGTGGCCCCGTCTTCAAAATTCCTCTTGTCACCTTGGTGACAACAGGCCACACATCCGACATCTTTTCTGATGTTGTGACGACAGAACGCCTTGGTGGCTCTGTCAGGTTACCTTTTGTAACACAGGACTATCTTCACCAGTGCCTGGAGTCCGCCTTTTCCAAATTTTCCGAAAAACTAGACGAAACCATTTCAGAAAAGGTCCAAAGCGCCGTTCTGGCTGCTACAAGGGACAAAGGGAAAGCCCCACTGGTCGAAGACCCTGTGTTACCCCTCCCCATATCTCCGATAGAACAACCTGCCGAAACACCACCAAACCCATACACCATGCCCATAAGAGAGCTCTATGACCTGTTTCTGTCCCGACTTCTTTCCGGGACAGAAACCCTAGATGAAGAAATGCAAGAGTTACTCCACCTTCTGACCCACCGACCAACCGGTTGCCGTGAGGACCCCCCTGCTCGGAGACGAAGACATGACGATCCTGATGATCGCCCTGAGGGGGAGAGCAGCACACGAGCCAGGGTCACACCCCAACCTACCCCACCAATCACAAGGTCGAGACGAGGACGATCATCAGCAACTACCTTGTCGTCTCGACCTTCCTCATCATCACAACCGCCACCATCTCAATCACTACCGCCACTTCCCTCGTCTCAACCTCCATCACTGCCTTCACTTCCATCACCACCCATCATTCCATCATCATCCACTCTACCACCTCCACCGACAGAAAATCTACCACCACCGATTCCTTCAACAACCAATCCAAAGGAGTTTGTCGACGAATACATACTAAGAGATTGGATTGCGTTGACTGAAGATGAAGAAGCTGCCTTCCACCGAATCTACAATGCAAGAACCTTCCTACGGCAGTCTTCAGTACAGATGTTCAGGATCTCGAATGACGAATTGAATAATAGCGAAGTCTACAACTGGAACTCAGCCGAACTTACACAGGCAATGAATATGCTTCACAAAGACACGACACCAGAAACTAAAAAGAAAACAGTCCCGTGGGAGAATAAGAAAGTCATGGCTCCGTTTCAGGAAGAGATTCGCAAAAGGATATGGCGTCACGAGAAGAACATCAAGAAACTTGACGAACTGGACCTAAGAGGCTTGAGTCATCTCAAGGGGACCGAAGCAATTGGACATATATACATGCTCACCAAGACCAAGGTCGGCCCTCCGAGAGACAAGAGCAACAGGATAATTATGAGGTCTAAATCCAGAATCGAAGACATTGTGGAAGTCGAGCACCACAATGTTGGAAAGACAATTATCCAATATATAATGTGGTTCGTCAAGACAGCACCCAGGAAAGAATCTCCGAAGCAGATCTAGCAGATATCGAACCAAACGACATTCTCCAAATGTTTGGAGTTTACAGGAAATTCACCCTAAAAGAGTTCAGATACCGTTTGGGATTCGACACCATCAAAAGATATATGCTGCGTCAGATCAAGTACTACATCGCTCAAGACCTTCAGATTGCTCTTGAGAGCAACATGAAGAAGGTAAATCTCGTCAAACCACGCATCCTAGGCTCAGATCAGGATCTAGAAAGTTATCCAGACTACCACATCTTTGAAGAACCTGAGCTCAGCCTAGTGTATAAAAGTCTCGATGGTTCAAAGAGGTTGATGTTTCTTTCAGAAGTTGATAAATTTTCTGATGGAACGCTGAAGATCATCCTCAAGAACCTGAGAAAGATCATTGACGAGATTACAGAGACCGGAGAAATTTCCATGCCAGAGGTAGCTGAACATGTTAGAACGATTAAGACTCTGACCGAGACGGTGATATCCAAGATTGTCGAAAGGCTCGACCTTCGAAACACGCTGAGAGGATATGAAGTTGCCCTCGGATTCAGAAAGTCGTTCTATTCCCGACAAAGATAGCGAAGCTCATCTGAGAAGAACACAAAGGGGGAGATTGTAGAAGATACTTTAGTTGTGTTCTATTTGTAAGCTATCTTTAGTATTGGGCAAGTGTGTAATATTATTATAGTTTAGGGACCTATTTGTAAATATATCAAATATATGGTATATATAGCTAAGTAGCTCGTTTGGTCCATGTACACATTTTCAATTCCAAGCTTAATGATACATACTTGATTACTCTTAGCTTGAAGAACACTCCACACTTTATCTTTCTCAATTACCTTCAAACCCTAACTTCAAAATCCTCAAGGTAATTCAATATTATTGAGTGTTATCATCCTTAGATTGTTAAGAACGGACCTAACAAAAACAGTCACACAATTCTCGATCACTCACTCTTCAAAAAATTACACTTAGAGGTTTTCGATCACCCAAAGTTTTTCGGCCCCCCCCCCCCCCCCTCGAACTAAAATTTTCGATTACACTTGGAGGAAAATTTTTTATACATCATTTGATAGAGAAAAATTTTCTGAGTCCAATAGGCATAGTCTATTTTACACTTTTTCGAAATTTTTCAAAATAAATTTTCCGGGCCCAAAATTTTCGGTATAGAAAACTTTTTTCGTCAATTTTTGAAGGGAAATCCACTATACGCGTCAATGATCACGTGTCCAACAATCAACTTAGGTCGTATTTGGCATATTATAGAAAACGTTTTGGTAATTTTCCCGAAGTTTTCGAAATCATTCCAAAATGTTTAGGTGCAAACCAAAAATTTTCGACACTTACTATCTTCGATACTTCACTATACTTTTTGATAAAACCAAACTTTTCGGAACTGAATTTCCAAAAGCAAAATTTTAAATTTATAAATTAAAAAAAAATAATTATTATTATGGATGCTAAAGCTAGAAAAATCGAGGAATTAGAAGCAAGATTTGCTAATAATTACTCTGTGTTGCTTAAGCAACAAGAATGTATAGCTTTCGCTAATGAGGATTTGGCTAACATGAGGTCAAAGGTCATTAGCTTAGGAACTAAGTTAGAAATTAGTGAAAAGAATGTCTGTGATATGACTAAAAGATTACGTTCTTGCGAAGATGAGCGAAATCGTGTCTCATCAAAATATGAGATAATCTTAGAGGAACGGTGTATGCTTTCCTCTAAGATTGAACTTTTAGAGGACGCTTGTGGTAAAAGAAGTCAAGCAGATAAAAATTCACCTTCTAACTTAGTGTCTTTCGGGGAAAATAATTTACATTCTAATAAACCTACTTCTTGTTGGGAAATTCCTGAGGTTGCTAGTAAAATTGCAGAATTGAACACAACCTTGGAATCAGAAAGAGTAGGTTTTCGAGCTGAAAAGGAAAAACTTTTAGAGGAGATTTCAAATCTCAAAAATTCCCCGCCCTTACCTGTCCTAAATAATCTTTCCATAGAAATATCTTCTGTTAAGCAGGATAAGGGAATCCAAACCAAAAGCATCCTTGTTCCTAAAACTGAGAAAGCTTTTACTGATAATTCTAAGTCAACTTTGACTGGCGCAGAAACGAAAAGTAAAAGCAATACGCGTAAAAATGCTAAGGAACAAAAGAATATTAGGAAGGAGAAAAGAAAATCGACATTATTTCCCAAAATCAAGCACGACATTGCTAAAGATTCTCCTTCTCCCGCTCCTATCAAAAAGGAAGTTCCTAAAGAAGAAGTTCCAAGCTCAAGCAGACGAACTTCTCAAACTTCCAAAATCTCTCATTCTTTAAAGAATGATAGAGATGGAATTGCTTACACGCACAAAAATAATTATTCTTCTAGTAAGCGAAATTCCATCAAGAACCATCATTATGATGTGAATCGTGTGCATTCTCCAAGTAGGAAGAACATCTCATGTACTAACGATGCTTATAATTCTTTATGTTCTTATCCATACCTGAAATATCCAGTCGATGTTAAGTCTGAGAAACATCTCATGCGACTGGCTTCGGAGAAAATATTTAAATCTTCTCCGAAACACACATTCACCTGCGCTGAAACGTCCTTTCCGTGTCAAATTGCTCCTAAATGGGTCCCTAAGTCAACGATTAAGTTAGGTAATCCCAAATATAGTCGGGTACCTAAAAGTACGTTAATGAATGATTTAGGACTAAAATCTGATTTGACACCTTATATGCTTAACTTGTTTTCTGCTAATCAGGGAGGACCCATCCAAAAATGGGTACCAAAGTCCCGTTAAAGTTTTGCAGGAGCCCAATCACGTGTGGTAATTTGACGATGGTTGCTCCACACGCGTGATTGGTATAAGACGAGAGGAACCACAAATCTCCGATCATGAGTAGTAATTAGAAGATGATTGCTCCATACTTATGATCGGTACGAGACGAGGGCAACCACGACGTCCCAGCAGGGTTGGTATTCCGGGAGTTGCTCCACAACCATGACTGGTATGCAGCATGAGCTGAAAAGACTATAGCTACATTAAAAACAATAGGGTACAATATAGCTATGCATGTTTCAAAAGGACTTTCACTTTCAAATTTTTTGCATGTATGCATACATGAGCCGAAATGCAAAATACCCTATTTTATAGGTACATTATCATTATGCATACAATTTTAAGATTTTCGAGCTTAAACTTTCAAGCATGCATACGAGCTGAATTGAAAAATACCTATTTTTCAAAATGGTACATTTTAAATATGCATTTTCAAATCTTTAAAATTTAAAATGCATATTACGCACGAAAATGATAAATACCATTTTTTCTATAGAATGAGGTTAATTTGAAGGGGAGCTACTATTTTATTTTTTAAAAGAGAAGTGACCCTTATTTATTTAGAAGGGAGCAATAATTATATTTTTGAGGGGGAGCGAACTTCAAATATGTGAATTTAGGGAAAGAGATTCACAGATTTTTCGAACTTACCACGCATCTTTTAAGGTGGAGCAATTTTATTTTTGGAAGTATGTTTTGAGGGGGAGGAATAAAAAAAATATAGTATATTATATATACTAATATATATTACTAATACAATATATATAGTATAGAAATATATATTATTAGTAATATATATTAGTATATATAATATAGTATATGTATATTATATATATTTTTTTTATTCCTCCCCCTCAAAACATACTTCCAAAAATAAAATTGCTCCACCTTAAATTCCAAAAATAAAATTGCTCCACCTTAAAAGATGCGTGGTAAGTTCGAAAAATCTGTGAATCTCTTTTCCTAAATTCACATATTTGAAGTTCGCTCCCCCTCAAAAATATAATTATTGCTCCCTTCTAAATAAATAAGGGTCATTTCCCTTTTAAAAAATAAAATAGTAGCTCCCCCTCAAATTAACCTCATTCTATTCGGCATGGATTATCTTTGTGGGGCTTAGTGCATTTGCCTGAGTCCTAAAGGAATTTCCTCCTTGTCTTGTCTTTTGACCTCTTCTTTTGGAGATCTTCAAGCTCACCGTGTCTTGATATTCGCTTCTCGGCACTAGATCTTCTTAATCTTCTTTTGAAGCTC
Source organism: Lindernia subracemosa (assembly GCA_028392965.1). Taxonomy (NCBI): domain Eukaryota; kingdom Viridiplantae; phylum Streptophyta; class Magnoliopsida; order Lamiales; family Linderniaceae; genus Vandellia; species Vandellia subracemosa. The sequence goes on from JAQPCC010000060.1 coordinate 1,140,456, forward strand.
GATTCGTAAATGCCGGAAGTGTTTGAAGTTGCTTGCCGGATCTTGAAGAATTTTCTTCTTTTTGTGTTCGATCTCTCCTTTCGATAATGACGCAACTTCCCCTACTTTTTGGTCAACCTTGTGTTGTTATTGGGAAGTTCTCTTTGAAGTTTGGAGAGACATACACGAGGCGGCAACTTCAGTCTTTGAAAGTCGGCGGTGCTTGCTTGATTTGACGACGCTTGATGATTTGGCATGTTGATCACGTCGTCGGGACAAGGAAATGGTGTTGGTAGGCACAGTAGGAGCTCAGGTTTGGTAAAAACCCGACGGAGCCACAAAGGCAATCCATCGTATAAGAAACCGGGGTCACGAAGACTTCCCGTTAACATCTTGAGTCCTAGCAATCTCCCCCTACAAGGTCTATCTCCCCTTCTTGCGGAGGCTTTGAATGCTCTTCGGCTAGGACTCTCTTGACTTGACGCTATATTCTGTAGACCGGACATAGATAGTGATCCACGCCTTAAAATTCGACTTTGATGATGTCGCGGATCTTGGACTTTGTTTGCATCTTATCCTGGTCTTTCTCCGTAGTTTTAAGCGTCAAGTCTCTTTTAATCTTCTTCTTCTCGGCGCCGAATTCGTCTTCTTCGAAGGAAGTTGTCTGGTTCGGCCTCGAGGAAGCTTGTCTGGCTCCGGAAAAAGATACACGTGGGGTGTTGTAAAATGTGCCAAGTCTCCTTTGGAAATACATTCGTCAGATTGAGCGTAGGGGAGCCCGGCTTGAGAGTGGTACGCTCGGCGGAAATTGGTGGATGGTCCGACCTGTTTGTTTATGCGTGTCCCCTTCTCCCCCTCATGGCGATTCATGTTAATGAGATCGGCATGCTTATATAGGAAGATTAGAAAGACACAAACGACAGGTCGGTGATGGTAAGAACCAGACGGAGCCACTAAGGCAATCCGTCGACACGACTTCAGAGACAAACTCCGAGACGTGGCCTGTGAGGACAGGGCTTGAAGAACTGGGGCCACATAGGCGTCCCGTTTACATCATTCTAGAGACTAGCTCGAGACGATGGTCTGATTCCGTTGTTGTATTGATGTTGCAACGGCAGGACTTCCTTCCAATCCTGGAATCACATCTACAGGAGATGTGTCTATGGAAGTTCTGATCTGGTCATGAAGTCCAGATTAGAAAAGGTGTATGTGTCCTAGAAAATTATAAAACATTTAGATAGTGAGGACACCTAGACTCGATGTGTTCAAGAAAGTTCAGTGGTGTGGGGCTGACTACCACTTAGTTCAATATCTCCCGCTCACAAGTGAAGCGGTGATAGCTTACATGGCTCCCCGTGATTTAATGAAACATCGGTCTATTGGGAGATCGATGAGTGGGTAAGGCTCGGTTGTGCATGCGCCATTGGACCAAATGAGGCGACTTCTACCCGGAAGCTGATAAAAATCAGCACCTGCACCTATGTGGGATGGTCCGAATGTTGTGTGAGGTAAGGGATTTGTGTATCATCGGCTTTGTGGTCTTGTCAAGAATTGTCAAATAGGGGCGGCTTTTATGCGCATGAATCGTCACTAACACTCGGTTGCGTTCCGGGGTTAGGTTCAATTTGGTCTGACTGAACCATAGGAACTAGGATTCCTGCATTCGACAATTTTGATGAGTGCTGCTTGATCAGCAAGTTGGAGCAGGTCGGTAGAGTGCATCGTAATATGAGCGCAATGAAGTCACCTTTTGAGGATTCTTGGACTCTTGAGGGTTGAGTTTTTTGTTAAAGTCCGTCTTGGGAAGTGGAATAGCTTAATGATGAGAGGATTTTTCCTTCCTTTTTTTTTTTTTTTTTTTACTGTTTTTTTTTTTGTAGATATATATATATATATTTATTGTAATAATAATAGAATAATATACTATATATTATATTATATTATATTATATTATATTATATTATATAGCTATATTGTTGAGGTTTATGCCCTAGATGCCGTACGAGGATTAGATAGTACGAGGGCATTAGTGTAATTTTGATGTGTTTAACATTTGTAATTGAATTATTTGATAATGAAATTATTATTGTTTGTTTATTGTCGAAATTAGCATGACAAACAATACAAAGGCAGATTATTATTTCGTCTAAATAAATTAACCTTGCAGTCGGGTAATAAGACGAATTAATAAAACTCCAATATTTACAGTTCAGTTACTGATTCTGTGGGGACAGAGAGGGGGCACCAGTAAGCTGACATACTGTAATATTAAATTAAGTCAACAAGTCTTAGTCTCCAGTAGGGTGACTGGATTGACGAGTACGACTTGTTTGTCGACGGGTCCAAAGTGGTTGTGCCAACCATTCACTTGGAAAGTGGGAGCTCGTGACATTGATACAAGACGAATCAGGGGATTGTCTGCATTTGGACACTGACTCGTAATCGAACGATCACACGCTGGTAAAGTGGCTGATCGATCGATTGACTATAGTAGTCTACGTGAACCTTAGACCGAAAGGGTTTAACCCGGGGTTGGTCTTAAGGTCTTGATTTGTCACTAGTTTGCTAGGCCCAAATTGCATGAAGCAAGGGTCAGCGGCGAAATGCGGTCTAGACTTTTCGACGTGATTGCCGGTTATACCGCTGAGCGGGATTTACGGCCTTGATTAAATTCAAGGTTAACGTCCTATGCAGTTTCGATGTGCGGGAATTTACCTAAGCCTCTGGCCAGAGCATATAACTGACTCACGAGTGTCGTGGAGGGCAGTTCTGGTAAATGTCACCGACACGAACATCATAGCGTCGAGTCTTGTAAGTTCGACTACGCGTGACTTTCACTCGACCGGGACAAACGTAAAGGGTTTATACATAGTACGATAATCTATAGTCGGTTCGTGAATAATACCTATTCATACTCAACTCGGGATTGGTTCGGTATCACGGGGCCGGCTAGGTGAATACCGAACTCCTGGATTCCTCCCAGAGCCGGTTGAGACGAACCAAGAGGGTCGGGCTTAAAAAGGGCAACCGACACAACGTCAATATGAGAATAGAGCAGGCTGGGGCCTGGATTGAGAGATTAGGGTTTAGGGCTTGGCCAAAACCCTAAATGGCTGAAAAATTGGTAAAATCGCGTGAGGGGCAAAATGGTCTTTTCACCTCACAAAATATTTTGGAAATATTATATTGGATATTAAATATTAAGTATATGATTTAAATATGATTTAAATCTTTATTATTATTTTAGAAAAATAATAATATTTAATTTAGAATTAAATAAAATATATATATTAGATATATATAATAATCAATTTTTTATTTGATAAAAATTTCGAATATTAATTAAATATATATATTGGATATTATATTTAAATATACTAAATATAGAATAAATATTTATTTATTTATTTAATTTGAATTTGAATTTTGAATTTAAAATTCAAAAGAGAAAGACCAAGTCAACAAGTGACTTGGTATGCTTTTCTCACCCACCTTACTTGAATTTTCGGCCATCTTAAAAATATAAAAGGGTTTTGATTTTTGAATCAAAACCCTAAGTCATTCTAAGTCATTTGGTGGCTAAAACGAAAACCCTAGAAGACAAAATCTCTCTCTCGGTCTCATCTCTCTCGCGCACTCTCTCCCTCTCTCTCTCTCGAGGCGCGCGCTGCCGCGTTTGAAGAGGAGACCCTGCTGCCCGAGCCTTGGCCTAGCCGTCTCAAGCAAGGTTCGGTCGTGACGTTGTAAAGGTGCCGGCGTGACGCTCTTGCCCCGTTGTACTCGTCAAGGTATCATGGCTGTAAAACCCTTTCTATTTCGTGTTTATCTTCTCGTGTTATTACCGAGCGGTCCAAGGGAAAGGCGGGAATCCCAAAAAGGTTTAAAATTCCGCCGTTCAAGGAACGAGGGCCTCGGGCCCCTTCGGGGATTCCCAATAATATATAACTATATATATATATATATATACTTTTTTTTTTGTTCCTCACCCTCAAATCGTGCACCACCGTAAGAGTTTTTCTCCCCTTAAAAATGTACTCCACTCGAAAATATGGAATGATACTCCCCCTTAATTCATGCACGCCTAAAATGTAGAATTTCTCCCAAAAAAAATGCGCGTGATGAAAATAACGTCTTTTTCTTTTCAGTTCAGTTGCATACTTAAAGAATTAATTTTCTTTAAACTAAGCATATTAAAGTGTACGTTTTCTACCTTTGACGCTCCTACAGAAGATAGGTAATTTTTGCGATTCAGCTTATATGCATACTTGAAAGTTTAAGCTCGAAGATTTTAAAATTGTATGCATAATGAAAATGTACCTATAAAATAGGGTATTTTGCGTTTCGGCTCATGTATGCATGCATGCAAAAATTTGAAAGTAAAAGCTCTTTTGAAGCATGCATAGCTATATTGTACCCTATTATCTTCAAAGTAAGTATATTGTCTTTTCAGCTCGATATGCATGCCAAAATTTACTATGGAATGCATATATAGAATTTACCTATTTAAAAATATGTATGAATGTGGTATTATGCAATTCAGTTCAACAGATAGAATGTACCACATATAGTCGTAGTTGCTCACGTCGTTTCCCTTTATCATGTATGTGGAGCCACTACGTCAAATTGCCATACATGAGGATGCGGTTGCTCGCGTCTCTTACCAGTCATGCATGTGGAGCAACCCGAGTACCGTGCATGCTGGAATTGTTGTGGTTGCCCTCGTCTCGTACCGATCATGAGTATGGAGCAACCATCTTCTCATTACTACTCATGACCGGGGTTTGTGGTTGCTCTCGTCTCATACCAATCACGCGTGTGGAGCAACCATCGTCGAATTACCACACGTGATTGGGGTCCTGCAAAATATTAGCGGGACTTTGGTACCCATTTTTGGATGGGTCCTCCCTGATTAGCAGAAAACAATTTATGCACATTTGGTTCAGATATACATCCTAAATCATCCTTTAAAGTCCTATTTAATTTGATTTCTGATTTAGGAATCCAAGTTTGGTGAACCTTAGAGGGAAATGACAATTCAGCGCCGGTGAATGTGTGTCTAGGTTTAGGAGATCTGAAGATTTTCTCCCTAGCCAGTCGTAGAAGGTGTCTTTCAGACTTAATCTGGACCGGGTATTTCAAGTTTGAATACGAGCTTATCGCACTATATGCGTCATCAGATGATGAGTCGTATTGCCTACAAGAATTCACATCATTCACTCTATAATGATGGTTCTTGATGGAATTTCGCTTACTAGAAGAATAAGTATTTTTGTGCGTGTAAGCAATTCCATCTCTATCATTCTTTAAAGAATGGGAGATTTTGGAAGTTTGATAAGTTCGTCTGCTTGAGCTTGGAACTTCTTCTTTAGGAAATTCCTTTTTGATAGGAGCGGGAGAAGGAGAATCTTTAGCAATGTCGTGCTTGATTTTGGGAAATAATGTCGATTTTCCTTTCTCCTTCCTAATATTCTTTTGTTCCATAGCATTTTTACGCGTATTGCTTTTACTTTTCGTTTCTGCGCCAGTCAAAGTTGACTTAGAATTATTAGTAAAAGCTTTCTCAGTTTTAGGAACAATGATGCTTTTCTTTGTTTCCTTCACCTAATTCGAGGAAGATGCATCTTTTGAAAGATCATTGGAAACAGGTAAAGATGGGGAATTTTTTAGATATAAAATCTCCTCTAAAAGCTTTTTCTTTTCCACTCGGAAACCTACTCTTTCTGATTCCAAGGTTGCGTTCAATTCTGCAATTTTACTAGCAACCTCAGGAATTTCCCAACAAGAAGTAGGTTTATTAGAATGTAAATTATTTTCCCCTAAAGACACTAAGTTAGAAGATGAATTTGTATCTGCTTGACTTCTTTTTGCAACAGCGTTCTCTAAAAGTTCAATCTTAGAGTAAAGCATATGCTGTTCCTCTAAGATTATCTCATATTTAGTTGAGACACGATTTCGCTCATCTTCGCAAAACGTAATCTTTTAGTCATATCGCAGACATTCTTTTCACTAGTATCTAACTTAGTTTCTAAACTAATGACCTTTGACCTTGCGTTAGCCAAATCTTCATTAGCGAAAGCTAGATCTTCCTGTTGCTTAATCAACACAGAGTAATTATTAACAAATCTTGCTTCTAATTCCTCAATTTTTCTAGCTTGAGCATCCATTTTTTTTAATTTAAAAATTAAAATTTTGGCTTTTGGAAATTCAGTTCCGAAAAATTTTGGTTTTATCAAAAAGTATAGTGAAGTATCGAAGATAATAACTGTCGAAAATTTTTGGTGTACCTAAAAATTTTAGAATGATTTCGAAAACTTCGGGAAAATTACCAAAACTTTTAGATATCCATATAACATATAGTATAGAAATATATATTATTAATAACGATTAATATATATATATATATATCAAAAAAAAAAAATTCTTCTCTCCTCATTAGCAAGCTTCATGAAGATTACCTCCAACCTTCAAAGATGGACTTCAAAAGAAGAATCTCGTGCCTACAATGGTCAACTCTTCTCAAAAGGCGACGGTGGCTACAAATGCAAATCTCGGTGCTCGCTTCAACCGATCTGCTCCGGATTGCTGACAAACAAAGCAGCACTCACTACTTCCTACCGGATGCATGGATACTCCGTTCCTACGATTCAGTGAAAACCAACTGAATCTAACCCCGGAACATCACCGAGAGTCAGTCGGATCACGAAGAAACAGCCACATCTACTAAAACCTTTTTGAAAAGACCGACGCTACATGATTCCCTTACCTCACAAATTATTCGGACCAACCCCCATAGGTACAGGTGCTAATTTTATTAGCTCCCGGGTAGAAGTCGCCGCAATAGATCCAACGGCGCGTGCACAACCGAGCCTTACCCACTTGTTTGTCTCATAAAAGACAGTTGTTTCAGAAATCACGGGGAGCCACGTATGCTATCACCGCTTCACTCGGAAGCGGGAGATATTGAATTATGTGGTACTCAGCCCCACCACCACATTTTCTTGCGCACAATCGAGTCTAGTGTGTCCTCACTTCCCATATTTTTAATATTTTCTAGGACACATACACTTTTATAACACCTGATCTTTGTGATCAAGTTAGAACTTCCGTAGACATGTCTTGCTTCGACATGATTCGAGGATCGGAAGGAAGTCATGCCGTTGCAACATCAAAGCAACAACGGAATCAGGCCATCGTCTCGAGCTAGTCTCTAGAACGATGTAAACGGGACGCCTATGAGGCCCCGGTTCTTCAAGCCCTGTCCTCACAGGCCACGTCTTGGAGTTTGTCTCTGAAGTCGTGTCGACGGATTGCCTTAGTGGCTCCGTCTTGTTATTATCATCACCGACATGTAGTTTGTGTTCTTCTAATCTTCCTATACAAGCATGCCGATCTCGTTAACTCGAATCGCCATGAGGGGGAGAAGGGGACACGCATAAACAAACAGGTCGGACCACCCACCAAATTCCGCCGAGCGTACCACTCTGAAGCCAGGCTCTCCTGCACTTGAATGGAACACTCCAAAGGAGCCTCGGCACATTTTACAACACCCACCAAATTTCGCCGAGCGTACCACTCTGAAGCCGGGCTCCGCTACACTTGAACTGACGAATGTATTTCCAATGGAGCCTTGGCACAACTCAAGACACCCCACGCATACATTCTTCTGGTTGCCAGAAAAGCTTCCTTCGAAGCCGAACCAGACATTCTTTCTTCGGAGAAGACGAATCTGGCGACGAGAAGAAGAAGAATAAAGAAAATGACCCCGTCGAGCCTAAAAAGCGAGTCATAGCTGAAAGTGCAATCAAAGTCTTCCGCAAGAAGAGGAGATAGCCATCGTAGGGGGAGATTGTTAGAACTCAAGACATCTTTCGTTTGCCCGACAAAGATAACCCGCGCTGAATTGAAGATTGAACACAAAGGGGGAGATTGTTAGGAATATTTTATTGTGTTCAATATTTATTGTTATCTTTGTAATTAGCTACAAATTAGACTAGATTAAGACCTTTGGTCTACTTTGATTTGACTTTAGGTCTAATTTGTAGTTTGGGCAATATGAGGGGTCAAAGTATAATATACCAAAATATGTGGTATATATACCAAAACCCTAATGTAAATTAGGGTGTGTCTTGCAGTTAATTGAAAAAATCCTTTTAAGAAGATAAGAGCCGTCACTCTTCTTCTCCAAGCACACCCCTACGCAAATCTCAAATTTCTTCATCATTTCGTGGGTAAATCGTCATATAGTTAGACTGTTTGGATAAATCAAAACCAACAGAAAGTTTACTAATGAGAATAAACGTAAAGTAAAAGCCGTAAACAATTTTTTTTTTTTTAATCTCTCTTGCTAAGAACTCTTTCGTACTCTACATCATCATTCACTCCCCCTCAATAGTAGAATGTGATATTTAAAAAATTTTATAGCTCCCTGTTGAAATATAAGTACTCCCCCCCTCAATTAGTGAGGGCAGTTTTCAAATGTTAATATTTTGATCTATATAAAAAATTGCATACTTTCCCCAACTTTTGTACTAAATTTAGGCATCACATAAGAAAACAAAGACTCAAAAAAATATAAAGATCACGCATTTTATCAAGTAGAGAAATTAAGCATGCCTAACTTAGAGACTAGGAATTGGAATCGTTTTTCATCCAATGCCTTCGTAAATAAGTCGGCAAGCTGTAATTCCGTGCACACAAAGTGTAATTCTATATGTCCTTTTTCTACATGATCCTTAATAAAGTGATAACGTAAGTCAATGTGCTTTGTACGTGAATGATGCACAGGATTGCAAGTAATGGCAATAGCAGTTTTAGAATCACAGTAAATGGGAACACTATTTAGATCAAACCCATAGTCGTGTAGTTGTGTACGCATCCACAGTATTTGTGAGCAGCAGCTGACAGCAGCAACATATTCTGCTTCAGCTGTTGATGTAGAAACACAATTTTGTTTCTTGGAGGATCAACTTACCAGTTTGTCCCCAAGAAACTGTGCTCCTCCTGAAGTGCTTTTCCTGTCCATTCTACATCCTGCAAAATCAGCGTCAGTGTAGCCAACAAGGTTAAACGCAGAATTTTTCGGATACCATAGACCTAGTGTGGGTGTTCCTTTGAGGTATCGGAGGATTCTTTTAACAGCGGCAAGATGAGATTCTTTCGGATTAGCCTGAAATCTTGCACAAAGACATGTAGCAAACATAATATCTGGTCTACTAGATGTCAGATAAAGCAATGAGCCAATTATACCTCGATAGTTTGTATTATCTACCGACTTCCCAGATGGGTCGGAATCTAATTTGCATGTGGTACTTATCGGGGTAGGAATTGATGAGCAATTATCCATACCATATTTTTTCAATAGGTCATGGATATACTTAGTCTGACATATAAAAATTCCATTTGGTAATTGTTTGATTTGCAATCGTAGAAAGAAATTCATCTCTCCTATCATGCTCATTTCAAACTTTTTAGTCATCAGCTTACCAAATTTCTCACATAATTTTGGATTCGTAGAACCAAAAATAATGTCGTCTACATAAATTTGAATTAGCATAATATCCGAACCGTGATTTTTAAAGAATAAGGTTGTATCTATATGTCCTTTAGTGAACCCTGATTCAACTAAAAATTGGGACAGGACATCATACCAAGCACGAGGGGCTTGTTTGAGTCCGTATAGGGCCTTGTCTAACCTATAGACATAATCAGGATTTTCCTTATCTAGGAATCCTTCGGGCTGAGAGACATAGACTTCTTCCTTAAGAATTCCGTTTAGAAAGGCTGTTTTAACGTCCATGTGAAAGACGGTGAAATTCTTATGAGCTGCATATGCTAGGAACAGTCGTATAGATTGGCGACTGGTGCATATGTTTCGTCATAGTCAATGCCTTCTTGTTGGTTGTAACCTTTGGCTACCAACCTTGACTTGTTTCTTATTATTATTCCGTCTTCATCTCGCTTGTTCTTAAAAATCCATTTTGTACCTATGATAGTTTTACCCTTAGGTCTTGGTACTAATGTCCACACATTTAAGCTCTCAAATTGGTTTATCTCCTCTTGCATGGCTATTATCCAATTTGAGTCGGATAAGGCTTCTGACACTTTGGTAGGTTCTATTTGACTAAGATAACAAGAATATAAGCAGTCATTTGAAGTTGAAGCTCGAGTTCTAACACCGTGAGTCACGTTTCCTATAACTTGGGAGATAGGGTGAGCTCTTGTCCATTTATGTTGTTGAGGTGTGGAGCTTTCCTCATTTTGGAGTTCAGAGGTTATAGGTGGACTTTCTATTGCTTGAGACGTTTCCAAATTTGGATTGAAAGTTGTTAGGATTATTTTATTGTGTTCAATTAATTAGAATTATCTTTGTAGTTTATTTATAAAGATTATCATTATAAGAGGCTTAGTATAATTGGGCTTTGTTAGGGGCCCAAGTATTATATACCAAAATGTGGTATAAATACTTGAACCCTAACACATAATAAAATGTGTTTTGTGTGAAACTCATCTAGAGAGAGAGAGACCCACCCAACCTCTCAAGAACACAACACCCCACGCCAAGCTTCGATTCTTCCCATCCAAATCGTGGTAAACTCGTTTTAATAATGTTTAGTTGGATATTCTAGGCCTTACAAGTGGTATCAGAGCCACCGTGTTAACGAGTATGGTAACTAAACGGATTTTTGGTTCGAGTTTTACAGGTTTTGCTGCCATTTTTTTTAAACTCATTTTCGAACTGTTGAACACCTTGAACTGTATTTTTAGCTTCGATTTTTGGGTTTGAGCTGGAGTTTTGAGTGTTCCTAAACTGGTCTTGATCTTCTGAACTCAAAAGAAGTTGTTTCCAGCAGTTTTAAGAAGTTTTTAAGCCATTTTCATACCCAGATTTACGTTTTCGGTACTAGAACTCGAGTTTTCGGTACTACTGTTCATCCGAAAAGTTTTCGATAAAAAAAAAAAAAAAAAAAACCTTTTCGGTACTGTTTTCGGCGCTACAATACCTTTTCGCGGATACAGTAGTTTTCGTTACTACTGTTCACCCGAAAACTTTCGAAAAAATAAAAAAAAAAAATTTCGGTGATACAGTAGTTTTCGGTACTACTGTTCATGCGCAAAAGTTTTCGGTACTACTGTTCACCCGAAAACTTACGATACGAGAAAAAAAAAAAAAAAAAAAAAGAGTTTTCGGTGCTACAGTAGTTTTCGGTACTACAGTTCATGCGCAAAAGTTTTCGGTGCTACAGTAGTTTTCGGTACTACTGTTCATCCGAAAACTTAAAAAAAAAAAAAATATATATATATATATATATATTTCTTTTCGGTACTGTTCAACCGAAAAGTTTTCGGTATAAGACTTTTCGGTACTGTTCATGTACTGTTCATCCGAAAAGTTTTCAAAAAAATAATAATAAAAAAAATAATAATAATAATAAAAAAAAAATCGGGTACAAACTTTTCGGGTCAGTACTGTTTAACCGAGGGTTATCTACTTCATAGAAAGTTTTCGGTATTACTCTTACTAGTTTTCACAAATGATTTTAAAAAGTTTTCGGTATTGAACTGTTTCAGTTTCATAAAAGTTTTCGATATTCTTACAGGAGTTCTCGGCATACATGTGACACTCGAAACTCAAAAGTTCTCGGGTCAGGCTATAAAACTTATTGGTACAAAAAGGTTTTCGGAATTCACCTTAGGAACTTTTCGGCATTTCACTGTTTCGAAATTTTTAAGAAGTGCTATCTCTTTACGAAATTTTTTTTCTTCTTTGCGAAAACTTACACTTTGAAAATTTTCTCTGAGCAAAAGTTAGTACTTTTCGGTATAAAACTTCTCGGCAACAATAGTTAGATTCTTTATTTTAACTGCTCGAACCAAAATAATTTTAAACCTACTCAACTAACACGTTGATCCAAGCCTAGCAACCCTCATGAACTAGAAAATTAAAAAAAATATGGATGCTTCAAGAAAACAAGTGGAGAACTTCGCTTCATCTGACTCAGAGGTAAACTCTACAGACTTGGAAAATGAACTCATTTAGTGTATCTTTGCTTTGAAAGAACATAACAAAGATATTGATAAGGGCAAAAAGGCCTGAAGGATCCCAAGCAAAGAGTGAGTGTGATCTAAGTAGCCATCAAAAGGAGGAAATCCTTAAGATGCTGCTAAAATAGGCACACGAAATCATTGATTGTTTATCATCTAGGGTAGCAAAATATGATTTTTAAATTATTGAGCTTACTAAAGAATTGTCTACAAGTGAACTGAACAAGAGTAAAACAGTCAATGAGTTAAAGTCTAAGCTAGAAAACAATCAACGTGTCCTTACTCAAAACCTCATAGAAAAGGGGTGTGAAATGACACGTTCGATTAATACTGAAGAAAAGGTCTCGAAATTGGAATCTCAAGGTGTACATCTTGAGACCCAAATTAGAGATCTAATCAAAAGCCTAGATACCTCTGAGTGTGAGCGAAGTGCGTGGTCTGCAAAATATAATTGGCTCTATGAGGAACGAGTGAAATTACTCTCCAAAATTCAATTATTGGAGGACAATCTCTCATATAGAGCAAATGAGTTTAATAATTCTCTAACTGCCGAGACAGGTGCTTCCGCTCCATATATTCCGGCAATTACTGAGAAATTTGCAGACCGCAGCATAACTTTGGAGTCTGAACGACAAAGTTTTGCAGCTGAAAGGAGAGCTTTAATAGAACAAAATAGGCAACTTCTTCATCAGATTTCCGAGATGAAGAATCTTTCAGCAACTAAGAAAACTCCAAAGTCCATTTAGATAGAGTGTTTTTAACTCCAAAACGGGAGGAAATGGACGAGGAATAATTCCTTTTAAAGAAGAACGCGTTGTCTTCTAAGTCCACTACTTCAAATTTTTTTTGAAAAACACTCCGAGCTTTCAACGCCTTCTCCCTGCGACTTTCAAGTGATTAATTCTTTTCAGGGAGAAGATCTTTTAAACAAGAACACGACTATTGCCATGACTCTTCTTTTTCAAAACTTTTATTTGAAAGCAATAGTCGTGATGAAAATATTGAAAATTTTGAAATTCTTCATCCTCCTTCTCACTCGTTTAACAAATTTGATCACTCACGAAGAAGTGATGAAAAGACTGCATTACAACGCATCGTTCCTAGATCAAACTCACTGTCTTCACACTCGGCCAAACAAAACGACATGTGGATTCCTATGAATACACAAAGGCAAGTGTGGATGCCTAAATCAAAGACTCCCGTAAAGGTTGACGTCAAATTTGATTTGGTCTCCTCATCTAGAATGTGCATTTATACTAACAACGATAAAGGACCCACTCAAAAATGGGTACCAAAAACTTAGTTGTTTTGCAGTCCCATCATGTGTGGTAACAGAGGTTGCTCCACATGCATGGTGGGTATGAGATGACGAGCAACCGCAAGGCTCCCGGATACAACAGTTCGGGACCCGTCCGTTCACGATGAAGGCTTCTACACGAAAGCGGTGTAGGACCCGAGCCTACTCTAGCAAAGCTTCTGAACATGTCAGTTCAGAACCTGGTCTGGTAACGTATATTTTATTTTATTTTAAATAAATAAAAGTTTTAAAATAAAGCTCAAGTGGAGGGTATGAATTTCCTTTTTCGAGATATGCTTTAACGTAGGGGAGAAACCTCGATTATGTGCCTCTAGAAAATTTATAAGAGTTTTAAAATAATATTTCTTAAAACTCGGGGACATTAATCGAGGGGGAGTAAAATTAACTGCAAAATATTGTTGGAGAGCATTATTTTGAAAATTTTTAATATATTGAGGGGGAGCAAGACCGAACTTAAAATTCGAACTTTTCATTCAGGGGGAGTTTTCGAAATTATCGTGAATTATTTTTTAAAAAAAAATTCCCTATATGTTTTAAATAATTTTGAGTCTTGCCACCTTTCAAAAATTAATACTGAAAAATTTTGCACTTCAAATCTCGTAGTTACACATATTTCATGTTTAAAATGTTTTCGTAACTGTAACATTTAAAGTTTTCGTTATTTTCACAACACAAAGGTATATTCTAATTTTGCGTATGAAAAAAAATATTTCCGATAAATTTAAAATTGCATACGCATACGAGCTGAATTGAAAAATAACTTTTTCACAGTGGTACATTTTAAATATGCATTTTTCAAAACCTTAAAATTCAAAATGCATATTGCACACGGAATTGAAAAAGATACCATTTTAACGAAGGCCGATTTGAATTTCACAAAGCGCATAAATTTCTAAGTAGTCAGACTTCATATTCTTTACTCTTGCTTTTCACAGGAAGTAAGACTTATTCTCACTCGCGCTTACATTTAAGGGTAGTCGGTCTTTCTATTCTTTTCTGATTTTAGTTAGGGGAGTGGAAAAAGAGCACAAACAGTTTAAAAGAGCGTATTACTTAAAAAAAGGGAGAGAGAGCGCATACACTTCAGGGGGAGTGATAGTCATTAGCGCAATAGGCGCATATAAAGGGGAGTATCACATCCATCATAAGACGCCTGATTTGAAGGGTAGTAATATGAAATTTCTCAAAAAGCGCATAAATTTGGGGAGAGTAAAGACATGGTATTAAGAATAGCGCAAATGTATAGAGGGAGTGATACCTAAATAGCGCCTAAGCTTCAAAGAGAGTGTCTTACACAACTTCATGCTTTGAGGGGGAGTGTCATCTTAGGAAATTAGTGCATGGACAACAATGAGTTGTTCACATACTTATTCCATGGTTCAGTAAATCCCAACTGCACCTATCCCAGGAACAACCCCAAGTGTATGTGAGGGTATTTGAGCGCATCACGATGAAATCTTTACAACTCAACCACAAACTATCCGAACCACAACCAATATAGGTACATGACTGATTTTTTCAGATCCCGGGTAGAAGACGCCTCATAAGGTCCAAAGGCGCATGCACAACCCTTCCTAGCTACTCATTTGTCTCCCTAAAGACAAGTGTTTCAATATCTCACGGGGAACCGCATATGCTATCACCGTTTCATTCGGAGGCGGGAGATATTGAACTCAGTGGTCCACAGCCCCATACCACGTATTTTTTGAGCACTTTAACGTCTAGTGTGTCCTCATTGCCTAAATGTTTTCCATTTTTCTGGGAAAGAGATTCGTAGATTTTTCGATCTTACTTAGCATCTTTTGAGGGGGAGCAAGTTCTTTTAGGAAGCACATTTTGAGAAGGAGAAATAAAATATATCTATATGTATAAATAATATAAATATAATACATATAACAATAGTAATAATAAATAATACTATTATCATATAATATATAATATAGAAATACGTATTACTAATAACGATTAATATATATTATATCCATATATACTAATATATATATTACTAATAACGATTAATATTATATTAAAAAAAAAGAGGGCCATCAAAATTAAAAATACAAGGCCATAAAAAAAAAAACTTATTTTCTCCTCATCAAGCTTCATGGAGATTACCTCCGACCTCCGAAGATGGACCTCAAAAGAAGAATCTCGAGCCTACAACGGTCAACTCTTTTCAAAGGCGACGGTGGCTACAAATGCAAATCTCGATGCTCGCTTCAATCGACCTGCTCCGGATTGCTGACAAACAAAGCAGCACTCACCACTTCCTACCGGATGCAAGGACTTCGTTCCCATGATTCAGTCAAACCCAACTGAATCTAACCCCGGAACATCACCGAGAGACAGTCAAAATTATAGCCATGGCTATTAAAACCTTTTGAAAAGACCGACGCTACATGATTCCCTCATCTCACAAATTATTCGGACCAACCCCCATAGGTACAGGTGCTAATTTTATTAGCTCCCGGGTAGAAGTCGCCGCAATAGGTCCAACGGCGCGTGCACAACCGAGGCTTACCCACTCGTCTGTCTCATAAAAGACAGGTGTTTCAGAAATCACGGGGAACCACGTCTTCTATCACCGCTTCACTCGGAAGCGGGAGATATTGAATTATGTGGTACTCAGCCCCACCACCACACTTCCTTGCGCACTCAAGTCTAGTGTGTCCTCACTTTCCATATATTTTTATATTTTCTAGGACACATACACTTTTAAACACCTGATCTTTGTGATCAAGTAAGAACTTTCGTAGACATGTCTTGCTTCGACATGATTCGAGGATCGGAAGGAAGTCCTGCCGTTGCAACATCAAAGCAACAACGGTTTCAGGCCATCGTCTACGAGCATAGCTGCTAGATCGATGTTAACGGGAAGTCTTCGTGACCCCGGTTTCTTACACGACGGATTGCCTTTGTGGCTCCGTCTGGTTATTACCATCACCAACCTGTCGTTTGTGTCCTCCTAATCTTCCTACACAAGCATGCCGATCTCGTTAACACGAATCGCCATGAGGGGGAGAAGGGGACACGCATAAACAAACAGGTCGGACCACCCACCAATCTCCTCCGCGCTCACCACTCTGAAGTCGGGCTCCCCTGCACTTGAATGGAACATTCCAAAGGAGCCTAACACCCCACGCGTACCTTCTTCCGGAGCCAGACAAGCTTCCTCGAGGCCGAACCAGACAACTTCCTTCGAAGAAGACGAATCCGGCGCCGAGAAGAAGAAGATTGGAGAAGACTTGACGACTGCCTTAGTGGCTAAGTCAGGTTATTACCTAACCTGAGTTCCTACCAACGCCATCCTCATGTCCCGACGACGTGATCTTCTTGCCAAAGATAATGCCTCATTTTGACCCATCGCATGGCGACCTCCCCAACTCGATCTTCATGAGGGGGAGTAGTACTAAAGCAAAATGGGAGCAATACCACGACGAAAGTGCAAGATAGATCAGAAACGCTAAATCCTCAAGCGTCGTAAAAGAATCAAGCGAACACCATGGACTACAAAGATCGAAGTTGCTGCCTCTTGTGCGTCTCTCCAAATTTCAAAGAGAACTTCCCAATCCCAACATAAGGTTGACCAAAAGTAGGGGGAGTTGCGCTATTATCGAAAGGAGAGATCGAACACAAAAAGAAAAAATCCGGCAAGCGACTTCAAATCCCTTCCGGCATTTACGAGTCGAGCTTACAAAGAAGATTAAGAAGACCCGGTGCCGAGAAGCGAAGATCAAGACACGGTAAGCTTGAAGATCTCCAAAAGAAGAGGTCAAAAGACAAGACAAGGAGGAAATTCTCGTAGGACTCAGGCAACTGCACTAAGCCCCGCAAAGATAATCCATGCCAAATTGAAGATTGAACACAAAGGGGGAGATTGTTAGGATTATTTTATTGTGTTCAATTAATTAGAATTATCTTTGTAGTTTATTTATAAAGATTATCATTATAAGAGGCTTAGTATAATTGGGCTTTGTTAGGGGCCCAAGTATTATATACCAAAATGTGGTATAAATACTTGAACCCTAACACATAATAAAATGTGTTTTGTGTGAAACTCATCTAGAGAGAGAGAGACCCACCCAACCTCTCAAGAACACAACACCCCACGCCAAGCTTCGATTCTTCCCATCCAAATCGTGGTAAACTCGTTTTAATAATGTTTAGTTGGATATTCTAGGCCTTATAAAAGTCTCATCGGTCAGAGGGGGATTTGGTGAAGGAACATGAGTTTCGTTTACTGATGTAGAACCTATAGGGGAGGTATTGTCAAATGATTCAGTAATGTCATCATTTGAAGTATTAGATTCAGTGGGGATGGGAATGTCTTCATCTAGAGTTTGGACATCGGGTATGTTGGTATTATTCCTATAGACAGTTTCGAATAGTGAATCTAATTCAATTAAGTCTTGTAACTCAGATTCAGAAAGAACTTCTGAGTTATTAGGTTGTTGACTTTTTGTCAACTTTCCAGTAGGAACAGGTTCTGATTGGTCTTGATCAGAAGCTACTGGTGGAGGCGCGGGTCTTGAACTGTGTTGTTCAAGAGCCAATTGTGGTGGATCAGGTCTTGAACTGTTTTGTCCAAGAACCATCGAGGTAGGTTCGTCAAATGTTACATCTATGCTTTCTATAATAGTTCTATTTTCTTTGAGATAAACTCGGTAGGCTTTAGAGCTAGAAGAATATCCTACAAATATACCTTGAATGGCTTTGGGATCTAGTTTACTCCTATTGTCTCTACCGTCTTTGATAAAACAAATACACCCAAAGACTTTAAGAAAGGAAAGGCTTGGAATTCTTTGGTTTATCAATTCATAAGGAGTTTTACCAAACCGCTTATGAATTATCGTGCGGTTTTATGTAAAACATGCTGTGTTTACAGCTTCAGCCCATAAGAAATGTGGAAGTTTAGCAAATATAAGCATCGTGCGAGCAGCTTCCACTAGAGTTCTATTTCTGCGCTCAACCACACCGTTTTGTTGAGGAGTTCTAGGGGCAGAAAACTGTTGGGTGATTCCGAGAGACTCATAATATTGACTTAAGTCATTATTTTTTAATTCTGTTCCATTGTCAGTGCGGATAATTAGAATTTTGCTTTGAAGTAAATTCTGAGTTGTGCTGACAAATGTTTTGATCACCTCTGGTGTTTCATCCTTGGTCCTTCAGAATTTTACCCATGTATAGCGAGAATAGTCGTCAACAATAACTAGGATATACTTCCGACCGTTTATACTTTGTATACGCATAGGTCCACATAGATCCATATGTATCATTTCTAAAGGTCGTGAAGTAGAAGGAAACATTTTTGTTCTATGTGATGTTCTTTTCATCTTTCCTAACTCACAAGCTGCACATAAGTGTTCTTTTAGAAATCGAAGAGTTGGTAAGCTCTTTACCAACTGTTCAGCTTGCAGCTTATTTAATGTCTTAAAGTTTAAATGGGAGAGGCGTTGATGCCACAGATTGCTTTGTTGGAAAGAAGTCTTTGACAACAAGCAAACAGTTGTTGAGGGTTTGACTGTTTTCAAATCTATTGTATATAGATTTGATTTTCTGGACCCGACAAGTAATGTCTGTTCAGTTGAGTCAATTATACTGCACTGTTTAGCTCTAAAATTGACCTCAAGGCCTTTATCACAAAATTGTCCTATGCTAAACAGATTATGACTCAAACCCTTAACATATGACACATCTTGTATGGAGAAGTTTTCTAGAACTAAGCTACCATAGCCTAATATAGAGGCAGAGTTATTGTTACCAAAAGGAACCTTACCACCGAACCGTTCGGTGTAGTTGCTCAGCAGTGCTTTGTGTCCGGTCATGTGTGTGGAGCAACCCGAGTCTAGGTACCACACATGATGGTTCTGCAAATGAAGAATCTAAGGTGATTCAGTGTCCCATGTAAACATGGGATTTGTAACAATGTTAGAGAATAAGTCTAATTTTGGTGCAAGCTTAGTTTTTGGTACCCATTTCTTAATTAATTGGGTTTGTTGTCTCTTATCTCTTTTGATCACCCAAGTTTCTTTTATTTCACTAGAAGCTTTTGATTTAGCTACCCTCTTTGGTGTGTATTCTTTAGCAATTTTCGGGTTAGCTATCTTCTTTGTTTTACTTCTAGTTTGACTGTCTGATTTTGTTTTGCGCTGTTCATTCTTGGCGGGTTCCTTTTCTTTGGAGATCTCCTTAATTCTATATTGTTATATTTTTCGTTGGGAATTAAGGCTTTGAGAATCAGTATTCTTGATAGTATTTAGCTTTAGTATCGAAGAAGAAACAACATTACATGACTGGACTAAGGTACTTTTCTTATCTAAAGAAGAAGAGTTAGAGGGCTCTTTTATTTTCCACTTAGGCTCTAATTTGACTTCCTTTTCTCTTTTCTTCTTTACGGATTTTGCCTTTGCCTTTGCCTTCAGCTTTAATTTCGTCATTTCCCCTGCTAGTTCATTTGGAGACGAATTAGAAGAAGGTAACTCCTTTTTAATATGAATCCTTTTGGAAGGAGTATTGAGATTTCTAAGATCTTCAATTTGTTTTAGTAGACGTATTTTCTCGTTATAGAATGTCTTCCTTTCCTTTTCAAGAGTAGATTCTAAGTCTACAATCTTTTTGATTTGAGCAGGTATGTATGTATTTGACTTTTTATCTTCTATCTTGTTCTCTTCTTTTACCAAGTCATCTTTGTTTATGGGATAAGTAGTTACATTCTCATTACTTGAAGATATTACTCGTGTTTTGTAACTTTCGTTTAATTCCTTATAATCGTAGGAGATTTCAGTCTTAGCTTTCTTATTTCTCTTTTCTTCTTCGATGGCATTAATTTCTCCCGCACTCGTGAAAAGCATAAGGTCCATCAACCCTATGTCTACATGTCCAAACTGGTATAATTGTTTTCTTTGTGCTTTTTGTAGGTTGCATGGGTGTGGCGACCCTCATTTTCTAAATACGATTAGTGGCGGATTTCCGCAACGAAAGCCGCGGAAGACCCATTTTACAAAAACTTTTAAAACAAACTAAGATACATACATATATAAAAATATCATTTTTACAACACAACCATCTTTACACGGGCCTCGGCCCCCTAAACAAAATCCAAAAGTTCCTACGCGCTCCACAGGTCTTCATCCATGTACAACCTCGCTCTCAAAAGTCCGTGGAGTCACCGCCATCAGCCCACCTCAGTCGCGACGTACCTTGACGTCGGACTCGATAGTACCTACAACACATAAAACTGAGTGATTGCCCAGTAGGTGAAAACATGCATGAATGCAGCGTGCGCTCAACCATCATCCCCAAAATATCTCACCCTAAATGCACGCTCGACTTTTACCTCTCAATTCATCTTATCATATCTCAACACAGGGCCCTAGGTTAGACTCGACACCTCGCGCGCCCATAACCATCACGGTAGCCTACACTGATAGCGTTTAGACGTTCACGCTACTGCCCTACCAGGTCGCTCCTTCCGCGATAATAACATAAAAGACGGTTTTGCACCTCGGGACGTTCACGCCCGAGTAGACAGATCGATCACGCCTGTCTGCCGTCAGGTGTCATATATGAGTACTAACCTCGATTCTTCTACGAATCATCAATGCGATCACGATCTACCCCGCTTATCACTATATCAAAGCGTTACCGTATCAACACGGTACTCATCTCTCATAATGGTATGAAATGCATGTGTGTTATGCAAATGAAATGTCACAGTACCCATTAAAATTACCTTCCCCGAAAATATTATTTTGAAGACTTTTAATCGGGCGTTAGAATAGACTATGCCCGTTGGACTCAGAATATTTTTCTCAACCAATGATGTAAAAATAATTTTCCTCCAAAAGACTTTTTTTTTTTTTTACAAAGACCCGAATTTTATTCGAGCCCGAAAGTTGCTGCCCGAAAATGAGTCTGACGCCGAAAATGTTTTGACCCGAAAGTTCCACCCGAAAAATCTTAATTTTAAATGCCGAAAACTTGAGCCCGAATATCTTTCGAAGGCCCGAAACTCTTTACCCGAAAATAAACACAATTCGCCGAATTTCCTTTCTGACTCAGAATATTTAAAAGACCCAAAATTTATATTTTATTCTGCGAAAACCTTGTTACCCGAAAATACTTTGTCCGAAAATATTAAAGACCTGGAAACGTATACCTATCCGAATTTATATAAATTCCAGACTACAGTACAAAGTATTATGCCCAAAAACTATTCAAACACCCGAAAACATTCAAGTGCCCGAATAACATCTACGCGAAAACATTTCTAACTCATTCAACTTCCATGTAATTACAACTATAACATGTAACATAGATTCAAACCCAAAAATCTGGGTTTTTAACGCATATAGCCACCCGAAAATTCACCTAATCATCATGTAAGTCACGTAAGATCATAACAAAATACGTTATCAAATAAAGCACATAATATTTACGTGTTTGTAGATGAACGATTTCACCTACCTCACATCCGAAAATTCGATTGTTAATGCCTTCTTAAGCTGGCCGAATTTTTCTTTGCTCTTGGAGAAGTTTTTCCTTCCTTTTTCTTTCGTGAGGTTTATCCCTTCTCTTTGTTTATGATGTTTTCTCTAAATGAAATGATTATACATAAAAGGGGCTTGGAACTTGTGATTGATAAGATGGCAGGCAGGTGACATTATTTCCTCTTGGATTAAGTAAGGTTCTACCCGAAAATTGCTTCACCCGAATTTATTTGGGCTTCACCTTAATGCTGCCATCACCCGAATTTTAGCCCTCTTTTGTCCAAACATAACATTTTCGGGTGTTCCTTCTATTTAGTTGTCTATGTTTACCCGAATGTTTTGAGATTCTTCACCTAAATAAAATTTCTAAGTCACATAATCATATAGTTAATTACATCAAAATCCCGTATTAAATTTTACGGGTATTACATCCTCCCCCCCTTAAAAGAATTTCGTCCCCGAAATTATGCCAACTGGAATAATTCGGGATAGCGATTCCTCATATCGTCCTCTCGCTCTCAAGTGGCTTCTTCCATTGATTGATTCCGCCACAGTATTTTAACTAATGGAATACTTTTATTCCGAAGTCGCTTTACTTCTTGCATCAAAATCTCTACTGGTCTTTCTTCGTAACTTAAGTCCGGCCTCAACTGTTGATAAAGAAATTCATTCTTGATCACATGACTCGGGTCCGCGACGTATTTTCGTAGCGTTGATATGTGAAAAACATCGTGGACTTGTGATAATGAAGTTGGTAATTCCAGTTGGTAAGCGACCTCGCCGACTCGCCTGAGTATTCTGAAAGGGCCAATGTATCTTGGACTCAGCTTGCCCTTTCGTCCGAATCGCTTTACGCCTTTCATCGGGGATATCTTCAAAAATACCCAGTCGTCTTCTGAGAATTCCAATGGTCGTCGTCTTTGGTCCGCATAACTCTTTTGTCGACTCTGGGCCGTCCGCATCCTTTCCCGAATCTTCTCTATGGCTTCCGTTATTTCACGCACCATGTCGGGGCCTAGCAATGTTCTTTCGCCGATCTCGTCCCAATGTACCGGGGATCGGCATTTACGCCCTTATAAAGCCTCGTATGGTGCCATTCCAATCGTCGCATGATAGCTATTATTGTATGAGAACTCGATCAATGGAAGGTATTTGCTCCAATTTCCCTTGAAATCTAGCACGCACGCCCGTAACATATCTTCAAGGGTTTGGATAGTCCGTTCAGATTGCCCATCAGTCTGAGGATGGTATGCGGTACTAAATGATAGCTTAGTCCCCATCGCCTTCTGCAAGCTCTTCCAGAAATTGGATAGAAATCTTGAATCTCGATCCGAAACGATTGATGTCGGAATCCCGTGGAGTCGAATTATCTCCTGAATGTATAACTCCGCGTAACGTTTCAGAGAGAAAGTCGAACCAATTGGTAGGAAGTGAGCTGACTTGGTGAGACGGTCGACAATCACCCATATGGCGTCGTGACCTTTTACAGTCTTCGGTAAGCCGACGATAAAATCCATCGTAATGTGGTCCCACTTCCATTCGGGAATTGGTAGGGGTTGTAAGGTCCCTGCCGGTCGTTGGTGTTCTGCCTTAATTTGCTGACAAGTTAGACATTGGCTTACGAAGGTTGCAATGTCGTTCTTCATCCCCGGCCACCAGTAGGTCGTTCGCAAATCTTGATACATCTTTGTGGCGCCTGGATGTACTGAGTACGTTGTGGCATGTGCCTCCGTCATTATAGTTTGTCGTAGTTCCGCATCCTTGGGTACATACAAACGGTTCTGGTATTGTAGACTCCCGTCTTCGCGTATTTTAACGTCGGATGATGTTTCTTCTGGTTGCGCGCCTTTCGCTTTCAATACAGCTCGTCTCTCTCTTGGGCCTTCTTGATTCTCTCTAATAATGTGGGTTGAAGGGTCAGTGTAGCCAGTTTTGTTTCGACTTCGCCCATATTAACTACTTCCACCCCGAGTCGATGAAACTCTGTGTTCACAGCTTTTCGGCTCAATGCGTCAGCAACTACGTTTGCTTTGCCTGGATGGTAGTTGATTACGCAGTCGTAGTCCTTAACAAGTTCTAGCCAACGCCGTTGCCTCATATTCAACTCCTTTTGAGTGAAGAAGTACTTTAGGCTCTTATGGTCCGTATATATTTCGCATCTTTCTCCATAAAGGTAGTGCCGCCAAATCTTCAGGGCGAAAACTACCGCTGCAAGTTCTAGATCGTGGGTTGGGTAATTCTTTTCGTACTCTTTCAGTTGCCGAGAAGCATAAGCAATTACCTTCCCATTTTGCATCAGCACGCATCTCAAGCCATTCTTCGATGCGTCACTATAGACCGAAAATCCCCCAATTCCTGATGATATTGTCAAAATTGGGGCTGAAGTAAGCCGTCTCTTCAGTTCCTGGAAGCTCTGCTCACATGACTCTGTCCATACGAACGGCACATTCTTCCTTGTCAAATTCGTCAATGTTGAGGCAATGCTGGAGAAATCGGCTATGAACTTACGATAATATCCCGCAAGTCCTAAGAAACTCCGAACTTCAGTAGGAGTGGTTGGACGTGGCCAGTTGTTAACGGCTTCAATCTTACTGGGATCCACTGAAATTCCATTCCCAGAAATCACGTGTCCCAAGAAGGCCACTTGTTCGAGCCAAAATTCACATTTCTTGAACTTGGCGTAGAGTTGTTTCTCTCGCAGAATTTCTAAGACAATTCGTAAATGAGCGGCATGTTCTTCTTTTGTCTTAGAATAGATAAGAATATCGTCGATGAAGACGATAACGAAGCGATCAAGAAAGTCCTTGAAAACCCGATTCATCAGGTCCATAAAGGCGGCTGGCGCGTTTGTCAGCCCGAAAGGCATGACCAAAAACTCGTAATGGCCGTACCTTGTGCTAAACGCGGTTTTCGAAACATCTGACTCCCTAATTTTCAGTTGATGGTATCCCGAACGAAGGTCGATTTTTGAGAATACCGTAGCACCTTGCAGTTGATCGAATAAATCGTCAATCCTCGGCAATGGATATTTATTCTTGATTGTGATTTTATTCAATTCTCTGTAGTCGATGCACAGCCTCATCGACCCATCCTTCTTTCGCACAAAAAGGACTGGTGCTCCCCACGGTGAGAAGCTAGGCTGAATGAATCCCTTCTGCAACAGTTCCTCCAACTGTTCTTTCAATTCTCGTAGTTCATTTGGTGCTAGACGGTAAGGGGTTTTAGAGATTGGGGCTGCTCCTGGCACCAAATCTATTGTAAACTGTATTTCTCGATCAGGGGGTAACCCTGGGAGATCATCGGGAAATACATCGGCGTATTCGTTAACTATAGGTACATGTTTTAGTTCTAGAGGAGATAACTCCTCTGCTTTCACCGCATATACTAGAAAAGACTCACGACCTGACCCCAAAAGTCGTTGAGCCTTTAAAGCAGAAATTCGAGGCATGCTACGTCGGTTCGCCTTACCCGAAAAAGTGAACACCTCTTCTCCGGGTAATTGAAATCTTACTATCTTTCTATTACAGTCAATGATGGCTCCATATCTTGAAAGCCAATCCATCCCGAAGATAACGTCATAGTCGTTCATCGGGATTATGATCAAATCGACTCTCAACTTTCTACCCTCTATGATTATGGAGCATCCTTCCAACACTTGATTAGTGCATGTCGGATCACCGTGTGGTAAACTTACTACATAGTTATACTTAGATAAGGTAGGAGATATTCCCACCTTCGCCACATATTTAGCCGACACAAATGAATGTGTGGCTCCTGAATCAATGAGCACAGATGTAGGTACGTTATAGATAGTTAACATACCCGTCACTACCGAGGGGTTTGCTTCTGCCTCCTCGTTCGTCAAGGTGAAAAATCGAGCTGGAACGGGTAGAGGTCGGACCGGTGGTTGGGTCGAGTTCTGCGGAAAATTTTCTTGACAATTTCTGGCATAATGGCCTAATCTCCCACATCGGAAGCACTGGGGATTTGGATTTGGCCCCGTTCTGACACAAGCTCCAATATGATAGCGCCCGCATTTTGGGCATTGGGGCGTAAAGTTTGGGGGTTTATTCGGGAAGCTAGTCAGTCCTTGATTAGGCATTGATTTTGGACGCCAGTTTTGTTGACCCTGGCGGTTTCCCTGATTACTAGGGCCTCTGCCAAAGAATTGGCGTTTACGATCACCCCCTGCTCCTTGCTGATTCTCTCTTCTTCTTTTCGCCTCTTGAGCCTCGACAATCTGCGCCTCCGCTTGCTCAGCAATCATCGCCCGCTCTGCCACTTGTGTGAATTCCATCTGTCGGGCTCCCGCTATACTTAAGTCTCGATAGATTTCGGGTTTGAGGCCCATTATAAACCTCGTCACCTTCAAGAGATTAGTTGCCACCATATGAGGGGCAAAACGAGACAACTCCTCAAATTTGCGGATATACTCCGCAACTGTCATCCTTCCTTGTTTTAAGCACATGAACTCGTGCATCCTTCTTTCTTGTTCGTGGGCTGTGAAGTATTTGCTGTGGAACAATTCTCTGAATCGTTCCCACAACATTGTCATTGGATTCTCCAAGACCTTGACTGTGTCCCACCAGAACCTAGCGTTTCCCCTTAGTATGGAAACGGCACAAAGGACCTTTTCACCCTCCGGCACCCGACTATAGATAAACATATCTTCAATCGTACGCAGTCAATCTTCTGTCACTGCAGGGTCAGTAGCATCCGCAAACGTTGGGGGGTTTAGTTTTCTGAACCTCTCTCCTATAATCTCTATATGCTCCGGTTGTGGAGACTGACGATGTACAGACGAGTTCCTAGTATGGATAAGTTCATTGATCTGGTCCGATTGTCGTTGGACCAGTTCAGTAAGTCGTAAGATGGTAGAGTCCCGCTCATTAGTAGGGAACTCGGTTTCAGCCCTACGACTAGATTCACCTGCGTCTCCTTTTCTTCCTCTCAGCATTCTTAACTATTATCTACAATTATTCATACAAGTAAGCATATCACTTCTACATTCAGTTATATTTAAAACATAAAAGCTTACAGGCAAAGGCTGATTCTCCAGGCTTTTGAGTGGCAGTACATGGACAGTCTTCAGAATCTAAAGCCTATGCTCTGATACCACCTGTGGCGACCCTCATTTTCTAAATACGATTAGTGGCGGATTTCCGCAACGAAAGCCGCGGAAGACCCATTTTACAAAAACTTTTAAAACAAACTAAGATACAGACATATATAAAAATATCATTTTTACAACACAACCATCTTTACACGGGCCTCGGCCCCCTAAACAAAATCCAAAAGTTCCTACGCGCTCCACAGGTCTTCATCCATGTATAACCTCGCTCTCAAAAGTCTGTGGAGTCACCGCCATCAGCCCACCTCAGTCGCGACGTACCTTGACGTCGGACTCGATAGTACCTACAACACATAAAACTGAGCGATTGCCCAGTAGGTGAAAACATGCATGAATGCAGCGTGCGCTCAACCATCATCCCCAAAATATCTCACCCTAAATGCACGCTCGACTTTTACCTCTCAATTCATCTTATCATATCTCAACACAGGGCTCTAGGTTAGACTCGACACCTCGCGCGCCCATAACAATCACGGTAGCCTACACTGATAGCGTTTAGACGTTCACGCTACTGCCCTACCAGGTCGCTCCTTCCGCGATAATAACATAAAAGACGGTTTTGCACCTCGGGACGTTCACGCCCGAGTAGACAGATCGATCACGCCTGTCTGCCGTCAGGTGTCATATATGAGTACTAACCTCGATTCTTCTACGAATCATCAACGCGATCACGATCTACCCCGCTTATCACTATATCAAAGCGTTACCGTATCAACACGGTACTCATCTCTCATACTGGTATGAAATGCATGTGTGTTATGCAAATGAAATGTCACAGTACCCATTAAAATTACCTTCCCCGAAAATATTATTTTGAAGACTTTTAATCGGGCGTTAGAATAGACTATGCCCGTTGGACTCAGAATATTTTTCTCAACCAATGATGTAAAAATAATTTTCCTCCAAAAGACTTTTTTTTTTTTTTTTACAAAGACCCGAATTTTATTCGAGCCCGAAAGTTGCTGCCCGAAAATGAGTCTGACGCCGTGTAAGGCCTAGATAATCCAACTAAACATACATTTAAACGATCTTACCACGATTTGAAGGTCGGAAGAATTCGAGCTCGCGTGGGGTGTTGTGTTCTTGAGAGGTTGGGGGCTCACTTTGATTTTCACACAATACACTATATTATGTGTTAGGGTTTTGGTATTTATACCACAAGTTGGTATATAATACTTGGGCCCCTAACAAAGCCCAATTACACTAAGCCTCTTATAAAGAGAATCTTTATAAATACACAACAAAGATAATTATAATTAATTGAACACAATAAAATATTCCTAACAATCTCCCCCTTTGTGTTCAATCGTCAATTCGGCATGGATTATCTTTGTGGGGCTTAGTGCATTTGCCTGAGTCCTAAAGGAATTTCCTCCTTGTCTTGTCTTTTGACCTCTTCTTTTTGGAGATCTTCAAGCTCACCGTGTCTTGATCTTCGCTTCTCGGCACCGCGTCTTCTTAATCTTCTTTGTAAGCTCGACTCGTAAATGCCGGAAGGGATTTGAAGTCGCTTGCCGGATTTCTTCTTTTTGTGTTTGATCTCTCCTTTCAATAATAGCGCAACTTCCCCCTACTTTTGGTCAACCTTATGTTGGGATTGGGAAGTTCTCTTTGAAATTTTGAGAGACGCACACGAGGCAGCAACTTCGATCTTTGTAGTCCATGGTGTTCGCTTGATTATTTGACGACGCTTGAGGATTTAGCGTTTCTGATCTATCTTGCACTTTCGTCGTGGTGTTGCTCCCATTTTGCTTTAGTACTACTCCCCCTCATGAAGATCGAGTTGGGGAGATCGCCATGTGATGGGTCAAAATGAGGCATTATCTTTGGCGAGAAGATCACGTCGTCGGGACATGAGGATGGCGTTGGTAGGAACTCAGGTTAGGTAATAACCTGACGTAGCCACTAAGGCAGTCGTCAAGTCTTCTCCAATCTTCTTCTTCTCGGCGCCGGATTCGTCTTCTTCGAAGGAAGTTGTCTGGTTCGGCCTCGAGGAAGCTTGTCTGGCTCCGGAAGAAGGTACGCGTGGAGTGTTAGGCTCCTTTGGAATGTTCCATTCAAGTGCAGGGGAGCCCGACTTCAGAGTGGTGAGCGCGGCAGAGATTGGTGGGTGGTCCGACCTGTTTGTTTATGCGTGTCCCCTTCTCCCCCTCATGGCGATTCGTGTTAACGAGATCGGCATGCTTGTGTAGGAAGATTAGGAGGACACAAACGACAGGTCGGTGATGGTAATAACTAGACGGAGCCACAAAGGCAATCCGTCGTGTAAGAAACCGGGGTCACGAAGACTTCCCGTTAACATCGATCTATGAGCTATGCTCGTAGACGATGGCCTGAAACCGTTGTTGCTTTGATGTTGCAACGGCAGGACTTCCTTCCGATCCTCGAATCATGTTGAAGCAAGACATGTCTACGGAAGTTCTAACTTGATCACAAAGATCAGGTGTTTAAAAGTGTATGTGTCCTAGAAAATATAAAAATATATGGAAAGTGAGGACACACTAGACTCGAGTGCGCAAGGAAGTGTGGTGGTGGGGCTGAGTACCACATAATTCAATATCTCCCACTTCCGAGTGAAGCGGTGATAGTAGATGTGGTTCCCCGTGATTTCTGAAACACCTGTCTTTTGTGAGACAGACGAGTGGGTAAGGCTCGGTTGTGCACGCGCCGTTGGACCTATTGCGGTGACTTCTACCCGGGAGCTAATAAAATTAGCACCTGTACCTATTGGGGTTGGTCCGAATAATTTGTGAGGAGAGGGAATCATGTAGCGTCGGTTTTAGTAGACGTGACTGTTTCTTCGTGATTCGACTGAATCTCGGTGATGTTCCGGGGTTAGATTCAGTTGGGTTTGACGGAATCGTAGGAACGAAGTATCCATGCATCCGGTAGGAAGTGGTGAGTGCTGCTTTATTTGTCAGCAAGCCAGAGCATGTCGGTTGAAGCGAGCACTGAGATTTGCATTTTTAACCACCGTCGCCTTTTAAAAAGAGTTGACCGTTGTAGGCTCGAGATTCTTCTTTCGAGGTCCATCTTCGGAGGTCGGAGGTAATCTCCATGAAGCTTGATGAAGAGGAGAGAACATTCTTTTTTTTTTTTTTAAATATTGATGGCCTTTTTTTTATATATATATATATTAATCGTTATTAGTAAAATATATTTTATATAATATATATATTAATCGTTATTAGTAAAATATATTTTTATACTATATATTATATTGATATAATATATATTGTATTAGTAATATATATTAGTATATATATAATATAGTATATGCATATTATATATATTATTCCTCCCCCTCAAAACATGCTTCCAAAAATAAAATTGCTCCACCTCAAAAGATGCGTGGAAAGTTCGATGTGAATCTCTTTCCCTAAATTCACATATTTGAAGTTTGCTCCCCCTCAAAAATATAATTATAGCTCCCTTCTAAAGAAATAAGGGTCACTCCTCTTTTTAAAAAAAGAGTAGCTCCCCCTCAAATTAAGCTCATTTTACAAAATGGTATTTTTCATTTCCGTGTAATATGCATTTAGAATTTAAAGTTTTGAAAAATGCATATTTAAAATGTACCATTTTGAAAAATAGGTAATTTTTGCAATTCAGCGTATATGCATTCTTGAAAGTTTAAGCTCGAAAATCTTAAAATTGTATGCATGATGATAATGTACCTATAAAATAGAGTATTTTGCATTTCGGCTCATGTATGCACGCATGCAAAAATTTGGAAGTTAAAGTCCTTTTGAAGCATGCATAGCTATATTGTACCCTATTATTTTCAAAGTAGGTATATTGTCTTTTCAGCTCGATATGCATGCCAAAATTTACTATGGAATGCTTATATAGAATTTACCTACTTTAAAAATATGTATGAATGTGGTATTATGCAATTCAGTTCAAAACATAGAATGTACCACATATAGTCGTAGTTGCTCACGTCGTTTCTCTTTATCATGTATGTGGAGCCACTACGTCAAATTGCCATACATGAGGGATGTGGTTGCTAGCGTCTCTTACCAGTCATGCATGTGGAGCAACCCGAGTACCGTGCATGCTGGAAGTTGTGGTTGCCGTCGTCTCGTACCGATCATGAGTATGGAGCAACCATCTTCTAATTACTACTCATGACCGGGGTTTTGTGGTTGCTCTCATCTCATACCAATCACGCGTGTGGAGCAACCATCATCGAATTACCACACGTGATTGGGCTCCTGCAAAACATTATCGGGACTTTGGTACCCATTTTTGGATGGGTCCTCCCTGATTAGCAGAAAACAATTTATGCACATTTGGTTCAGATATACATCCTAAATCATCCTTTAAAGTTCTATTTGATTTTATTTCTGATTTAGGAATCCAAGTTTGGTGAACCTTAGAGGGAAATGACAATTCAGCGCCGGTGAACGTGTGTCTAGGTTTAGAAGATCTGAAGATTTTCTCCCTAGCCAGTCGCAGAAGGTGTCTTTCAGACTTAATCTGGACCGGGTATTTCAAGTATGAATACGAACTTATCGCACTATATGCGTCATCAGATGATGAGTCGTATTGCCTACAAGAATTCACATCATTCACTCTATAATGATGGAGTATAAGCGTGGAAGTTCGCTTGCTTAAGCTTCGAACTTCTTTGCACGCTTTCATTTTAAGAGGAATAGGAGAGGAAAAATTTTGAGCATGTTCGACCTTAATTTTAGAAAATAATGTTGATTTTCCTTTCTCCTTCCTAATTTTCTGTTCCTTGAAAGTATTAAGCTTAAGGCTTTTACCTATCTTTTCTGTGCCAGTCAAAGTTGACTTAGAATTACTAGCAAAAGTCTTTTCAGTTTTAGGAACAAAGGCGTCAGTTTGTGTTGCCTTATCCTGCTTAATGGAAGATATTTCTTTATAAGGATAATTTAAGACAGGTAGGGACGGGGAATTTTTGAGATTTGAGATCTCCTCTAGAAGTTTTTGCTTTTCTGCTCCGAAACCTACTCTTTCCGATTCCAGAGTTGCGTTCAATTCTGCAATTTTACTAGCAACATCTGGAATTTCCCAACAAGAGATAGGTTTATTAGAATGTAAACTATTTTCCCCGTTGGACGCTAAGTCTTTAGAGGAACTTTGGTCTGTTTGACCCTTTTTCGCAAGGATGCCCTCTAAGTGATGAACTTTAGAGTGCAATTTACTGCGTTCCTCAAATAAAAGTTTAAAACTACTCCGCGAATTGCTCAAATCAGACAGATAATTATTGCGTTCGAGTTCGCAATTGTTTAATTTATTTGTTAGTTCACTAATTTGAGCTTTTAATTTTACTTCTTGAGATTCAAGATTAGTGATTTTCTCACGCGCGTTTCCTAAATGGCAAGTAAGACTACCTCTTTCTTCTAAACTCTTGACTAAGCATTTGTAATTATTATCTAGTCTACTCTCTAACTCATTTATAGTCTTTTCGTGACTTATAAGTTGAGTTTGGCCTAGCTTAGAGGAATTTAGGTTCTTGGTTAGCTCACAAACGTTAGTTTCTGAGCTAGCTAATTTTGATTCAAGATAGAAATAGTTTCTAGTGCACTAGCTAACTTAGTTTCTAACGCTTGGGTAGTCCTACGTTCGTGTTTATGTTCACGACGCATGGTTTTATAATCTTCCTTCAAAGAAAGAAAAGCTTTATATAAATCACTCTCGTCAAAGCTCATCTCAGAAGTTGCGGAAGTAGAATCCATAATTTTTAAAATTTTAAAATATTACCAAAATTTTTTTTTAATTTAGTTAGATACGCGATCGTTAACGCGTTGTGTAAATTTGATAATTTTTGGCTTTTGAAAAATTCAGTTCCGAAAAGTATTGGTGTGTTGATAAAAGTCGTGAAGTTTCGAAAATTTTAAGTGTCGAAAACTTTTTGGGGTGTACCGAAAAGTTTTGAAGAAATGTCGAAGAACTTCAAAAATGTTACCAAGAACTTTTTCTACAATATGCCAAAGATGCTTTGGAATAAAAAAAATTGGCTTTTAAAAATTTCTGCACCGAAAGTTTGATTTATCGAGAAATATTGTGAAGTATCGAAAATTTTGGGTACCGAAAAGATTTTTGGTGTATACCGAAAAACTTTTGAGGTGATTTCGAAAACTTCGGAATTTATCAAACTTATCTATAATTTGCCAAAAATGTTTTGATGTGCTATGATATGCAAAAATTTATTTTCGATATGTGTGTTAGGAAAATCAAGTTTTCGAAGTGATAAGATGCGAAAATTTACATTTTCGATATGAGTGCGAAAAGTATTTTCGAAATATAGTGCGAAAACTGATTTTTGAAGTATTGTTTCGAAAATCTGAGGTTTTCGAAGTGAGCTGTTGCGAAAATAGATTTCTGGTTAGGAGTGCGAAAATCAAGATTTTCGAAGTGGGTTCGAAAACTTTTGGATTCGAAAACTGGAAAAATTATGAAAATGCCTTCAAAAGTTTTCGAAGTGGGGGTTTTTGAAGTGTTCAGTGCGAAAACATGGCTGCGAAAACCTGGTCAGTGCGAAAACCTGATGGGCAAACCTTTTTTTTTTTTTTACTTGGGTCCGAAAACTGATCCGCAAACCAGAGATTTTTTTTTTTTTTTTTTTTTTTTTAGCTTGGGTGCGAAAACTGATTCGCAAACCAATTTTTTTTTTTTTTTTTTTTTAAGGGTGCGAAAACCTCATTTTTTTTTAATTATTTACTTTTTTTTTTTTCACATTGATGCGAAAACCTTTTTCTTAAGGGTGCGAAAACCAATTTTTTTTTTTTTTTTTTTTTTACTGAATGCGAAAACTGGATGTAAATTTTTATTTTATTTTTTATTTTATTTTTAACCTAATGATTACCTAATCATTACTAGTGTTAGTTTTAGTTTTTTTTTTTATTATTATTATTATTTTATTTGATTAGGATGCGAAAACCTGAGATTTTTTATTTTTTATTTTTTTATAAAAAATAGGATGCGAAAACTGAGTATTAAATAGGATGCGAAAACTTAAATAGGATGCGAAAACTGAGTATTATGTTTTTTTTTTTTTTTTTTTTGGAATGCGAAAACCTGGTTTCAAGGATGCGAAAACTGTGTTAATTTTTTTTTTTAAAGGGTGCGAAAACCTGAACTAACAATAATTAAATAATATATATATTTTTTTTAATTGGGTTTGCGAACCAGGTTTGCGAAGCCAAGCTTTGCGAAGTTGGTTTTCGCACTGGGTTTGCGAACCAAGTTTGCGAAGCCAAACTTTGCGAAGTTAGTTTTCGCAGTGGGTTTTCGCAGTGAGGGGTTTTCGGTCCGAAAACTTTTTTGCGAAAATGCTGAACCCACTTTTCGATCTCCAAACACAAAATTAATCAAATTAGCCCTGGGTAAAGATCAAAATACTTATATCCTAACTCCTGAACACTCAATCAAGCATCTAAACACCAAAACATGTCAAATTTTTCGAAAATGTTTTGAAGAACACGAAGAACACCAAAAAATATTTCGAAAATTTTTACTCAAATCTGAGCGCGCTTGGCTCTGATACCACTTGTAAGGCCTAGATAATCCAACTAAACATACATTTAAACGATCTTACCACGATTTGAAGGTCGGAAGAATTCGAGCTCGCGTGGGGTGTTGTGTTCTTGAGAGGTTGGGGGCTCACTTTGATTTTCACACAATACACTATATTATGTGTTAGGGTTTTGGTATTTATACCACAAGTTGGTATATAATACTTGGGCCCCTAACAAAGCCCAATTACACTAAGCCTCTTATAAAGAGAATCTTTATAAATACACAACAAAGATAATTATAATTAATTGAACACAATAAAATATTCCTAACACGCCGAACATGTTTTGACCCGAAAATGTGGCCCGAAAGTTCCACCCGAAAAATCTTAATTTTAAACGCCGAAAACTTGAGCCCGAATATCTTTCGAAGGCCCGAAACTCTTTACCCGAAAATAAACACAATTCGCCGAATTTCCTTTCTGACTCAGAATATTTAAAAGACCCAAAATTTATATTTTATTCTGCGAAAACCTTGTTACCCGAAAATACTTTGTCCGAAAATATTAAAGACCCGGAAACGTATACCTATCCGAATTTATATAAATTCCAGACTACAGTACAAAGTATTATGCCCAAAAACTATTCAAACACCCGAAAACATTCAAATGCCCGAATAAAATATACCCGAAAACATTTCTAACTCATTCAACTTCCACGTAATTACAACTATAACACGTAACATAGATTCAAACCCAAAAATCTGGGTTTTTAACGCATATAGCCACCCGAAAATTCACCTAATCATCATGTAAGTCACGTAAGATCATAACAAAATACGTTATCACATAAAACACATAATATTTACGTGTTTGTAGATGAACGATTTCACCTACCTCACATCCGAAAATTCGATTGTTAATGCCTTCTTAAGCTGGCCGAATTTTTCTTTGCTCTTGGAGAAGTTTTTCCTTCCTTTTTCTTTCGTGAGGTTTATCCCTTCTCTTTGTTTATGATGTTTTCTCTAAATGAAATGATTATACATAAAAGGGGCTTGGAACTTGTGATTGATAAGATGACAGGCAGGTGACATTATTTCCTCTTGGATTAAGTAAGGTTCTACCCGAAAATTGCTTCACCCGAATTTATTTGGGCTTCACCTTAATGCTGCCATCACCCGAATTTTAGCCCTCTTTTGTCCAAACATAACATTTTCGGGTGTTCCTTCTATTTAGTTGTCTATGTTTACCCGAATTTTTTTGAGATTCTTCACCTAAATAAAATTTCTAAGTCACATAACCATATAGTTAATTACATCAAAATCCCGTATTAAATTTTACGGGTATTACAATGGGTTAGTAAATCCTAACCCTTTGTAAGGATTATAAAAATCAACTAGTCTTGGTTTATTTAAGTATATTGTTTGCTCAGTATGTCCATATTTGATAATAATATCATCTAGTTCTTTAATTCTGGCATATAATTGTTTTCGCTCGTCTGTAAGAAATTTAATTTGTGATAAGTGACTTTGATTTTCAGCATCACTAGCATTAAGGCTTTTTGTTAATTCTTGTATTTTGTTTTCATTGTATTTAGCCTTTCGATTCAGTATTAGATATTTTTTCATTTGCTATTTGAAGTTGTATTCTAAGATCAGCTTCTGCTAGTAAATGTTTTCTTAAGACGGCTTCATTATTGGATAATCTTTCCTCTAAAGTTTTAATTGTTTTTCTCTCTTTAGTTATTTATTTTAGTTTTAGTTTAAAGTCGGAGATATTCAAGGAAAGAGCAGAGCTAGAAGAATTTACCTCAGAGTTTGCGTCTGATGCGACTGTGTTTGAGTCAGGGTATTGTTCATCCTCGAGGTCCTCGTCTTCAACTTTGACCATCAAGGCAAAGTTCTCGGTGTCGCTTTCTGTGGTATCTTCAAGCCAATGGTCTTGCTCAGCCATTAATGCCACTCCAGCTTCCTTTTGTTTGGAAAGTTGGAGCTTCTTGGCATAGTAATTTGTGTTCTACTTCTTTGGCTGGCGACATTCGTTTGCAAAGTGACCCACTTTGCCGCAGTTATAGCATTTTTGAGGCTCGGGGGCAGTCCTAGCTTCTGAGGTTTCAGGCACACTTCCTTTATTTTTGGAAGTTGAGGTTCTTTGCCCATTTGACGATGAAGAAGATTTCTTTCTATAAAACTTTTTCTTCATCATTTGAGTGATGAGGGCTAGCTGTTTTTTCATGTCTTTAATTTCTTGGTCCGAATCCGAGTCATCGTCATCTTGATCAGAAGAGGAGGTTAGGATGACCTTCTTGTTGGACTTAGAGACTTTCTTCAGCTTCTTGTCAGTAATAAGGGCAACTTATTCTTGAGCTTCCTTGCTTTTGCTTTCATGCACATCTTCAATGTGTTGAGCAAGGTTGTCAAATACGGCGTGAATGTTCATGTCGTCCAAATCCTTGTTTTGCCTTATTTGAGTAGCTAGCTTCTTCCACTCGGGCAGTAGGGAGGATAAGAACCTTATATTAATCTCCATATTTGTCTTATGGATATTAATTTTCCCCATCTCATTGATAAGTGTGAGGAAGCATTGATAAGTGTCTTGAAGTTCTTCACCGGTTCTTGCCTTGAATGAGTCATATGCGGTTAATGTATTTGCTTTCTTAGCTTTGACACCCACCTCTGTGCCTTGCATCATTCGGCTGATTTCATCCCACATGTCCTTAGCAGACGACATGCTATCTATTTGCATATAGATGTCATTCGGGATGGCTTGAAGTAGGTAAGTTTTAGCTTGTATGTCAGACCTAGCTCTTATTTTCTCTGCTTCAGTGTATTAACTAGGAGTTTTTCTTATTCGAGATTCTTGGATTGGAGGGTCATTATCGGGGTCTCCAGCTATGATCTTCCAGAACGTAGCTGGTCCTTCTTGAATGGAAGTTAGCATTCCAATTGCTAGATCTTTTCCTTCAAGGAAATTTAGGAATCGATTCTTCCATACATTGTATTCTCCTCTCTTAAGGATTGGTGGCCTCATGTCGTTTCCTAGTGCGTATGCATCCATTTGTGTTGTGTTGAGATTCTTGATCGTCTTGCTTTGATTGAGTTGGCTTAATTAAGAGAAATATCAAGTATTAATATACGGGTTTTACTATGAATATATGCTTGCAAGCTGATACTTTAGTTTGCGAATAACTGATATTCGTAAACTGTTTCGTTTGACAACAGATTCGTAAACCTTTAAATCTGTGAGTTTACGAGTGAGAGATGGATTCGTAAACTCTAAGGATTCGTAAATGATAGTTACGAACGAAATTTATTCGTAAACTATAGACAAGATAAGGTTTACGAATGGATTTGATTCGTAAACGCTAAGGTTTCGTAAATGATAGTTACGAACGAAATTTATTCGCAAACTATGGACAAGATAAGGTTTACGAATGGATTTGATTCGTAAACGCTGTGCTTTGAGTAGTTTACGAACGTAAATGATTCGTAAACGTGAGCGGATGAGGTTTACGATTGAAATAGTTCTCGAAAACTAATTCTAGAATGGTTTAAGATTGACAGGGATTCGCAAACTTAAGGGTTCGTAAATTGGAAGGTTTACGATTACAAATGGTTCGTAAAATCTTTTTAGAAAGATTTACGATCGAATATTATTCGTAAACCCAAACATTATACTTTTACGAATGAAAACTATTCGTAAACAGGGATTTAAAAGTTTACGATCACCACAGATTCGTAAACGTCAATTTGACACTTTACGATTGGAGAGGACACGTAAACTAGATTTCAGGTGTTTACGATCGAAATTCGTTCGTAAACACTGATACTCTAAGATTCAGTGAATCGTAAACACAGTTTAGCTAGGTTTACGATAGAAAATCGTTCGTAAACTCTGAGATGAGCAAACTTATACCCGTAAACTATACTTTGACCGTAAAGTTACTTCGTTGACTTAGCTGTATAAGCAGATCATCAACGCTCGTAAACAGCTCAAAATGACAGTTATTTATGATTTTAATCGCTGTTCTACGCTCGTAAACCTAGTTCATCATTCGCAAACCAAGTTCATCATGCGTAAACTATCAGAAACAGTCAATTTGATCAATCTATGCCTCGTTTAAGCTAATTGACATCAAAATATCGAACGTAATGTTACGAAACTCAATGCCTAACACTCAATTAAGAGTATCCAACACAGATTAACAGTGAATTAGCTAAAACAGTGTCGGCTTAGTTTTCGAACGTCGAATAGTTTCCGATCAAAATCACAGCAAATCCAAGCAAATTAATCTCAATTAGCTAATCATCAATCACACAAGTATGCTCTGATACCAATTGTAGGTCCAGAAATCGATCAACACAAGTAATTAACACACAATCTAGGTTTGAATTTTTACAGAGAACGCGGAAGCTAATTACAAACCTTATAAAATGCAGAGCAGCTTGATCGATGCAGTGTGGATCCAAACTCTGATTGATTATCGAGTAGCAAATCCGATGATAATCAATCAGTCTTCAATAAAGTTTTCGATCGAAGATTGGTTGTGTGTGAGGTTTTCGCGCGCGTAAAGTATAAACGAAGGAGAGAGAATTTTGCAAAATGAATTTTCGATTAAAC
The DNA here is from genome assembly GCA_028392965.1 of Lindernia subracemosa. NCBI lineage: Eukaryota > Viridiplantae > Streptophyta > Magnoliopsida > Lamiales > Linderniaceae > Vandellia > Vandellia subracemosa. Next base: position 1,179,521 of record JAQPCC010000060.1, read on the forward strand.
GTCAACTTTACGTGCGTAAAATAATTTTCCAAAAACCTACCTGAAAAGAAATGAGGACCGAGACTATATATACCTTTCAGCTTTCGGTATATATTTACAATTTGGTCCTCGGACTAACTAGTATTTACAAACTAACCAATTACAAGAGGAATACAATGATGAACACAATAAATATTCCTAACACTTTCTGTTCGCTTTAGCCATGTTTCCGCCTCAGCGGGATTAGTCGTACCCATAAAGTCCATGGCACCCATCTTTCTTAATTTATCATATCATCGTTCACGGGGAATTGTCAGGGGGTTTTCATGCTCATATTGCATAAGCGTATGAGATGAATGTGATTCTGGTACGACCGATCCTCCTCCTCCCTCTATCGTAGGTTCATCGTGTTCTATTTGCATTGGTTCATTCGTTGCCCTTTGCCTAAATATGCAAAAAGATTTTCAGGGCAACACATAAAACACACATATCATGCAAGTGTCTACAGAACCTAAAACCTAGGCTCTGATACCATAACACTGTAGCGCCCCGTTTATCTATCATATTTTATGCACACATTCTATGCATCTATAAAAATATTAACGTAAAATTTTTTTCGCTTTTCATAATCATTCCTGTTAAATAAAAACGGGTGCGCACATCCGGTCGAATCACTTTCACACATAATATACATATATTCACATATCATGATTATTTATATGTCATACAAAATTCGATAATGTTTCTTAGACTATACGCAAACGATGAACAGAGGGGAGCAGGATGAGAGCGTAGCCAGCCGACCTTGGATCCATGCTTTTATGCGGAAGCTGTGCTTTAAGACGTTCGCTAGCTATCTACAACAACTGTGAAGGCAAATATTCATATTTCGTAACTATTAAGCTGTAAACAGATAACATTCAAATTCCGTCAAGTTCACATAGCCATTCCAGTCATAAATTCAGTCACGTAACCATCATTCATATGATCCTCATAACATATGCAATTCTATATGATGATACTTCCGTTATGAACCAACTAGACTCGAACTATCGATCGTATGTGTGCCCATGCATGGGACTCTGTAAGCATTTCTGTATAAGTTGCATGTACAGGACTCTGTCATCCCCCGATTTGTAGGGACGTAACCGTAGTATCTGTATCGCATCATCCGAAGTCGTAGCAGTCATAACGGTTTCTCTTTTCCTTTCATATGTATGCATGTGACATATACAAATAATCTTTCATATTAAATAACATATCAAGTCGATTCATGTTTCACATATATCACGAAATCATCAATCAATCAATTCACATATAGCACATAAGGTACACGTTGCAGATCATACTCACAAGTTTGGCGTAAACTTCGAATTTTCTTTATTTAGTCTTGTCGTCGCCTTTTTCTGGATTTTGACCTATAACACGTCACTTTCGATAATCAACATGAGAATTACATGAATAATTCATATGCGTGATATGCATGTTGTACGTATAAGCATGTTTCTATCTCAAACTCCTAGCATGTTGTACATAAAATTTTCGATCCTTCCTATAATTTTCGATGTCTATTCCATATGGGATGAAAATTTTCTTTACCTGTGTTAGAAGTTTTCGATACTTTTTTTTTTATATGGGAAAAGTTTTCAGTCTTTACATAAGTTTTCGGCTAAAAAATATTTTCGATACTCACTCATAAAGTTTTCGATATAAGGTTTTCGGCACACCTAAGTCTTCGATGCCAAGCAAAACAAAGTTTTTGATATTCAGCTTATACCGAAAATTATTTTCAACATGCTTTAGACTGCGAAAATTTCAATTTTCGCACCCAAGGGTTTTTCGGCACACTTATACTAACTTTGACTTTATACTTCAAATCTATCACCTCAACCAAATCTTAGGATGAACATGCATGACACAAAATCATATAGATGCATGAACTTATGAAGTAAGGTTTTGGTTTCGGTTCCTCACAATTATTATTATTATTATTATTATTATTATTATTATTATTATTATTATTATTATTTGATTTTTCTATTTCCTCTTGTGATCGCGCATTAACAAAACTTTTCGACTTCGATGAATAACATGTAAAAAATAGCATTGTTGTGAGTATTAATGAAGGATGATACTCCTCCAATTAGACATCGACGTTATTAAATATCACGATGGCAGTTTAATTGTATTTAAATCAATGCATGTGCAACTACAAATATATTTAAGAAGACTCGTTAGTATTGCTTTTATATTTTTTGATGTAATAAATTAATACAATATTAAATTATTAGCTGGTGAAAAGCTGGGTTTTTTTTTTATTTGATAAAATGCATTTAAAAAACAACGAAAGGATCTCACTTTCGAAGCCATAACACATGTTTCCATGTTAGTACATCTTCTGGTTAAGCGGTCAAACGCAACATCAATATTCAAAAAATTTATGGGCAACAAAGATAACAATGCAATTCTCATTGCGAAAGAGCTGATAACGGGACAACAAAAACATTGTAGTACAAAATTAGGACTTGTCCAAAGACTGCATCTCATACATATTTAGCTGTGATTATAACAACCCTCTTTCTTTATGTAGTATGAAAGTATTAGAGGATACCCAAGGTTCTGTTGTGTATCTTAATCTTTGAACTTTCCATCATCAATTCAATTATAAGTTTAAGCTATAATGGAATAAATTATATTTTTAATTTTATATTCATATCCATAATTTCTTAGTACGAAGACTACTTCACATAAAAAGCTAAGCTAGTAAGTTATATTTTTAATTTTACACATTAAGTTTATAGAGATTTGCTATGGTGCATACCCTATCGTGAGCACCCCGTGAGCACCATACACGTACTTTACCTCTTTTCGATCCAAAACGAAATTTTTAGCCCAATGTTAATCATATCCCCCTTACACAACAACATGATGATGTTGTAAAACAGATTCATCTTCATAAAAACACGAAGAAGATCGATAAGAAGAATTTATTTAATATCACATCCGTGTGATGCTTCTTCGTGTTTTTATGAAGATGAATCTGTTTTGCAACATCATCATGTTGTTGTGTAAGGGGGATATGATTAACATTGGGCTAAAAATTTCGTTTTGGATCGAAAAGAGGCAAAGTACGTGTGTGGTGCTCACGGGGTGCTCACGATAGGGTATGCACCATAGCAAATCTCTAAGTTTATATATATATATATATATAGAAAAAAAAGGACCAAAGACATTTTATCTAAAAAGAGAAGAAACTAGCCATTACAAGCTTGATGTAATCACATATATATTGAGGGGGGCATAAAACCAAGACAAGCACACAAGAGAATTAATTAGTGAAGGGAAAGTTGGAGACAGTTCTTGTCATTGCGGGTGGGAACACTCAGATTAAAAAAAAAAACACTGTTATTACATTGTTATTTACAAGAGTTTGGATTTTTAGTGTAATAGTTCGGGGGCGATGGTTAAATGAAAGTCTTTACAGAACAGATTGAACTGTTTACCTAAACAGTTGGACCACAGTTACAGCTTTCAATCCAAAGAAAATCTCAGTCTTGGTAACGTATCCCAAGCCATAATAATATTTATTACATCAGAAGTTGAAAAGCCAGAAAATAAATGGCGACGACCCAATATTTAAGTATTTGCAACCAATTTGCAGAGGAAGCTATAGAAGGATTTATCATAGGTCTGCATACCTCGCCATGACTTTATTCTCTGGTTAGCTATTCGTGAGCGGTTAGCTACTAGGGATAAACCATGGATTGCAGCTACGGCGGGATCATAGGCATGTCTCTTGTGTGACACATCTAGTTCAGAGACGGTTTCTCATTTATTTTTTGAGTGCACCTTTTCTAGAAGGTGTCTGTCTATTGTACGTTCACGTTTGAAGTTCTCATGGCCATGTAGAGACTGGAAGGCTGGAGTCGTTTGGGCCGCTCGTCGCTGGAGAGGACGGCACCTTGCTTCGATGGCTTACCGACATTTATTGGCTTCGCTGGTTTATCACATTTGGATGGAGCGTAATCGGCGGTGGCGGGAGGGGAGTAGGAGGCTTCCTGAGAGCATTGTTGCAGATATCATATGTATTTTTAGTTTACGCCTTAGTACGATATCTGGGAAGTATGAGTTTCAGGCCAATGCTATGCGCAGTGTTTGGCGTATTTCATGGTAGCTTGCATGAGTTATATCATGCTTCTTTTGTACCTTTTTACATTTGGTAGCCTCCATGTTTGAGTATTTATATCAGTTCTTCTATCATCTACTTATATATATATATATATAACACAAAGATACATACATGTACAGAAGAGATGAAATTTAACATAAACGGATTCACGGGTGGGTCTTTTTAATTTCACGGTCTATTATTACAGATGTACTTCATCCATCCAATGAAAAACATACCATGATCCAACTTGTAATAGTTTTATAATTACAATCAATGCTGACTGCTCTTGACAAAATCCTACTTCTTCTTCTTTAACTGACAGACCACATCACATACATTACATTGGTCCAAACATAGAATTCCAAAAACAAAGGAAAAGAAAAACAAAACACTACGTCCCACACCCAATCATTTCCTTCCTAAATAGAAGATCTGACCCGCGCGTTTATTCTCTTCTTAAAAAACATAAAATTGTTGGAACTGATGGATCTCAGTCACGGTAGCCATTACGTAATCTCGATCCCATACTCGAGTTACTACCGTAACCGTTAGATCCCTAAGCACGACGTCGTTATGTAATCTCGTTTTCGTAAGCGAGATTACACCCGTGTGTGCTAAAGCGTACGGTGACCGTAATGTGATCTCGATGTCGTAAGCGAGATCACCACCGTGAAGCAAATCTTTTTGAATACATGAATCGAAATGAGTTTAAAACTAATGAATTACCTGTGTTGATCGCAGACATCGTTGAGGCCTTCGGGACTCGATCTTCGCCTCTTTCGCTCTACGGAGGGTGATGGATCCCCGTGTACTTCTTATGAGGGCTCTCCCATAAGAGTCATTCAGCGTACCGTTCGATCGCTAGGAACGTTTATTATATACGCTATAATTATGAGTTTGTACGTGATCGTAATGTACGAAACTCTAATAGTTCGAACCTTATGAACTTTTTCTTTTCAAGTGATGTATGAAAGGCTTAACGTAATAGCCTGTTGGTTCGCATTCTATCCTAACAATCTAACCTATGGACAATTTAACCACGAAAAGGATGGGAATAATTAGTGTACGTGGGGTGTTGTGTGTTCTTGAGAAGGGTTGTGTCAGGAATCGAAAAACCTTACCCCATATGTTCATGCATATATGATTTTATTTTATACGAGGTATATTTATTTTATGGTTTGGTAAAGATAATAGATGTATTTTCGGGTATCATAAAGAAAGCATTCGAAAACCAGCCCGAAAATCACTTCGAAAGGTTTCGTGTCTCATTTTCGAAGTAGATACACTTCGAACTAGATAGAGTTCAAAACATAAAAGTTGTAGATAATCATGTTAGCTGTCTTTGAGAGTTTGAATCAGGGTAATTGATGCCCTGAATCGAAAGTTATGCTTGAAAAAGTGTTGACTGCCATTTCTAGACAGCAGCATTCGAAAACTTTAGAGATCATGTCGAAACTCTCATAGTAAGGGAGTATAGGGATCGAAAATATTTCCTCCAATAAGCAAAGAAGTATAGAAAACCATTGGTGGGAGGTAAAGTGAGATTAAGATCAAACTTCTTCTAAGTTTGACACCTCGTGCTTAAAAGTGATTAGTAAGCACCTCATAGCCAATCATACTACCTTAAGTACTTAGAAAACAAGCATCTTCATACCAAAAGAGAAGAAGAGCACGAAAACTTGGAGAAAAGAAAAGAAAAAGAAGCTTAAGGCATCATCTTAAAGGATTAGCAAAAACACTTACAAAATAAAGTTCAAGTGAGGTATACATGTGAAATTCCTTATCTATAATTTGTTTATCTCATTCATGTTAGGTTTAAAATGAAGTTAACATCATGGTAAACCTAATAAGGGAGTTAAGGGTCGAATTTGGAAGGTTCATGCATTTTATTTATGGAGGAAAAATGATTACTACTAGGAAGGAGTACAAGTGATTACAGCAATGGTTCCAGCAACCTCTGTCCTGTGTTCATGTCCATCTTTGAAGTGTTTACACTTCGAACCTGAGAAATGTCAAAGAATAAAAGTTGTAGAGCATTGAGTTAGCTATCCATAGGACTTAGAATCAGAGTCATAAATGCCCTGTGTCGAAAATTATGATACAAAAGAGGTTGACTGCCAATTATGAACAACAGCAGTGAAGAAGCACCTTCATGACTCATTTAAACATTGTTGTACTGCGAATTCGAGAGTATGTACAGAATGAAAGTTTTAGATCATTAAGTTATCTGTTTAGATTAGTTGGAATCAACATCATTTGTGTCGTATATCAAAAGTTAGATTATAAAAGGCATTGACTGCCAGTTCCGGAACAGCAGCAGCCAAGAAGTAAGTTGATGGCTCATTTTGACTTCGATGCACTTAGAATCGAAAAAGGCAAAACGAACTAAAATTTTATATAATTGAGTTGGCTTTCCAGAACAGTTTGAACTAATCTTATTGATGCCCTGAATTGAAAATTATGAATGAAAAAGTGCAGACTGTCATTTCGGGACAACATGGCTATGTTAAAGTAGACATAATAAATGTTATGTATGGAAGGACTACTCATGCATAAGAACATGCATATCATGCATATATGTTATTCATAGGATCTTATATTGATGTATTGAATGTGACATGTTTATAGGTCGTGATCTCGACAAAGGCAAGGACAAAGTCGAGTAAAGAAACGGGATTATATAAGCTAAATCTGTGAGTATGATTGCAACGTGTGCTTTATGTGCTATACGTGACATTATGTGCTATTATGTGATCGAATTGTGAATACGTGATTGGACAGTATGTCAAATGTGTTGAGTACATTATATGATTCGATTTAATGTTGATACCTGCAAGGTGAATCGACGTTATGTATTTTACGTGCGACAAATGAGTATATGATATGCATCATGAAAGACATGAAAGTAAAGAAAAGACTGTTATGACCGCTATGACCTCGGAAGATGAGTGTTCCACGGAGGATGCTACCGATGTTTATCCCTACAAATCGGGGGATCACAGAGTCCTGTACAGGCACCATATGTATATGTTATGTTACAAAGTCCCATGCATGGGCACACAGACACTCTATGATCGATGTCCTGGGTCTAGTTGTTTCATAACAGAATGATAAAATGAATAAGCATGTAGGCATATTTGCTTCGGATTACGTGAACGATTATGTGACAACGATATGATATGTTGATAGTCAAGTGTGAGTACATGCTTATGTTTATTTGTGAATGTTACATGATAGTATAGAATAATATATCCATGTGATAATGAAAATAATTTACATGTTGCGATCATACTCTGAATCGTTATCTTCACAGTTTGTGTTGTAGATCAAGGTGAGCTCATTTTGGTAGCATGGAGTCAAGGTCGGCCGGCTCTATTCTCATCCTTCTCCCTCCGCTCATCGGTTGCACGTAGTTCATAAAGTAATAGAGTGTGATGGTGTTTCCGTTATAAGCAGATTCTGATATGTACATATGATTATATATGACTTACGTTGCGCATTTTGGAAGCGAAAAAAAAAAATTTATGTGAAAATGTATTGAAAATTATATGATTTATATTTATGAGACGGAGCGCCACAGTTTGGTTGGTATCAGAGCCTAGGTTTTAGGTTCTGTAGACTCATGCATGATATGTTTATGTTTTGTTGCCGTAAGAAAAGTCATGCATCTTTTGGGCAAATGGCAGCAAATCAACCATCACACGTAGAACACGATGAGCCTATTGTTCAGGGAGGGGAAGAAACGGCCGTGCCAGAGTCACATTCATCTCATTCACTTATGCATGTTACGCATGAAACCCCCCTGACTATTCCCCGTGAGCCTCGTGAGAGGCGATACGATAGATTGAGGAAAATGGGTGCTGTTGATTTCATGGGTACCACTGATCCTGCCGAGGCAGAGACATGGTTGAAACGCACAGAAAGGATCTTAAGTATGATGAAATGTACACCAGATGAAAAGTTCGATTATGCAATATCTCTCCTTCAGGGAAATGCTTACGATTGGTGGGAAACTATACCAAACAGCACTGTGCAGCCACCAGTGTTAACGTGGGATGATTTTCTTAAGGAGTTCAACGACGCTTATCTGCCCGAAGTCTATAAAGATCAGAAGGAGAAAGAATTCCTTGAACTTAGGCAAGGGAATAAATCTGTTGCTGAATACGAAGTACTATTTAATCAGCTCTCTCATTATGCTCCTCATATGGTTGCAACGGAAAAGAAGAAATGTGATAGATTTGAGGCCGGTCTTCGATATACGATTCGAAATCGTATTACACCGTCTGATATGGAGTCGTACGGAAAATTGAAAGCAGCCGTTGTACGAGCTGAAAAGCTTGAAATGGAGTCACGAAATTTTCAAAGTGGAAAAAGAACACCGGGTATGGAATTGACCGGTGGAAAGATGAAGAAAACGTTTAATGTACCTCAACAGACGGATTTCCCAAGTGGCTCAACGAGAAGTAATACGGACAATATGAGATCAATGGGAAGAGGCGAACAACCTTCTCGTCAAGTAAGTGCTTGCATACACTGTGGGAAAAATCACGGAGGCAAGTGTAGACTGTTTACGGGAGAATGTTTCAGATGTGGTCAACCTGGTCACATTGCAAGAAATTGTCCAATACAACATGAAGAACATATAGTTGAACAGTCGAGGTTTAGCGGAACCTCTTCAGGTGGTCGCGGCAGAGGCAGAGGCCGTGGACAATATAGTATGGGTGCAGGAAGGATGGAAATGGAGAGTCAAGCTTATAGACCGCCGGCCCAAGCTCGAGTTTTTACTATGACTCGAGAAGAAGCTAGAGTTGAGCCACGTATAATTACGGGTACGCTATCTATCTCTAATGTGGATGCATATGTTTTATTTGACCCTGGAGCAACACATTCATTCATATCACGAACATTTGCATCATTGCTACCTGATAGACCTGAGCCCTTAGGATACGACCTATATGTTCGAATTCCAGTGGGAGAAGTGGTTATAGTGAATACTATTTACCGCGAGCGAAAAATCGTTATCGAGGAGATGGAAATGAGTGTGACCTTATTGGTTATACCGTTACTCGATTTTGATGTAATACTCGGCATGGACTGGTTAGCAAAACATCGTGCAAAACTCGATTGTTTTGCAAAGGAAATTGAATTTTCTCTTCCAGATCAACCGCCAGTAATATTTAAGGGAGAAAGGAATGTTCGAACGGCATATCAGATATAAAATATAATGGCGTCCAAAATGATAGAAAAGGGGTGTAAAGCTTATTTGGCTTATGTCATTGACACCCAATTGTGTGAGATGATATTAGAAGACATTCCGGTGGTTAGAGAATATTCAGATGTTTTTCCAGATGAACTGCCAGGACTACCTCCAGACAGAGATACGGAGTTTACGATAGAATTACAACAGGGAACCGCACCGATTTCTAGTCCTCCGTTCCGAATGGCGCCTATTGAATTGAATGAGTTAAAAGTTCAGTTGAAAGAACTATTAGACAAAGGTTATATACGCCCAAGTGTATCGCCTTGGGGAGCCCCTGTACTTTTTGTGAAAAAGAAAGACGGTACTTTACGACTCTGTATCGATTACTAACAGCTGAATAAGGTGACAGTGAAAAATAAATACCCGCTACCTCGAATTGATGATTTGTTTGATCAACTGCAAGGTTCAAAAGTGTTCTCAAAGATCGATTTAAGGCCGGGATATCATCAATTAAAAATTGCAGATGGTGATATTCCGAAGACGGCTTTTAGAACAAGGTATGGACATTATGAGTTTTTAGTTATGCCTTTTGGACTGACGAATGCACCTGCAGTTTTTATGGCATTAATGAATGATGTTTTTCGATCGTATCTTGATCAGTTTGTTATCGTCTTTATTGACGACATTTTGGTATATTCTAAGTCAAAAGAGGAGCACGAACAACATTTAAGAATTGTACTTCAGACCTTGCAAGAAAGGAAGTTATATGCAAAACTTTCGAAGTGCGAATTCTGGTTAGATCAAGTGGTATTTTTGGGCCATGTAGTTTCTGGAAAAGGTATCCAAGTCGATCCTCAAAAGATCGAAGTGGTGATTAAATGGAAAAGTCCTAAAAACATCGCGGAAGTTCGTAGCTTCTTGGGATTGGCAGGGTATTATCGACGGTTCGTCGAAATTTTTTCTCTTATTGCTGCCCCCAGTGACGAAGTTATTGCGTAAAGGTGTTGCCTTTAAATGGAATGAAGAATGTCAGAAAAGCTTCGACGAGCTAAAAGAACGATTAACTACGGCCCCGGTGTTGACTATTCCATCGGGCACAGATGGTTTTGTTATCTACAGTGATGCATCCTATCAAGGTTTGGGATGTGTCCTAATGCAACATGGCAAGGTAGTGGCATATGCGTCTCGGCAATTAAAACCATACGAGACATCTTATCCTACACATGACCTGGAATTAGCTGCAGTGGTGTTTGCGCTAAAAATATGGCGACACTACTTGTATGGAGCGACTTTTTCAAATATTTACGGACCACAAAAGTCTGAAATATTTGTTAAGTCAAAAGGAGTTGAATATGCGACAAAGACGATGGATAGAATTACTAAAAGATTACGACTGCACCATTGAATACCATCCAGGAAAGGCGAATGTGGTAGCAGACGCTTTAAGTCGAAAATCATATGGTGGTATTTCTTATTTATCACCACACTCATCATCAGATTTGATCGATTTATGGAAGTTGAATATTGAAATGAACGTCAGCGAACTTGGCGTTATATTTGCTTCAATGTCAATTCGTCCCGTCATGATCGATCGAATTAAGCAAGCTCAATTTAAAGATGATAAGCTTGTCAGTATTGCTAATAAAGTGAAGCAGGGAAAGACAACGTCTTTTTCTATAAGAGAAGATGGCAGTTTGGTTATCAACAGTCGATTATGTGTCCTAGATATCGACAACTTACGAAGGGAAATAATGGAGGAAGCACATACTTCTCCTTATGCTATGCATCCGGGTAGTACGAAAATGTATAGAACGTTAAAAGTTCATTATTGGTGGCCGAGAATGAAGAAAGATGTAGCTGAGTACGTTCTGAAGTGTTTAACGTGCCAACAAATTAAAGCCGAGCATCAAGCGCCAGCAGGAAAGTTACATCCTTTACCCATTCCAGTCTGGAAATGGGAACGTATTACGATGGATTTTCTTTATGGCCTTCCTCCTACGTCGAAAAGAAATGATGATGTTTGGGTAATAGTGGACCGACTTACAAAATCCGCTCACTTTTTACCTTTCAGATGGGGTTCTACATTAGAGTATCTTGCCAAACGATATGTGAACGAAATAGTACGACTACATGGGGTACCAGAATCCATTGTTTCAGATCGGGATCCCCGATTTACCTCGAGATTTTGGGGAAGTTTGCAAGAAGCATTAGGAACCAAGTTACATTTTAGTACAGCATTTCATCCCCAACCCGACGGACAATCTGAAAGAACGATACAAACGCTGGAGGCTATGCTTCGAGCATGTGTAATTGAATTCAAAGGTTCATGGGATGATTACATTGCTTTGATGGAATTCGCTTACAATAATCAGTAGCATTCGAGTATTGGCATGGCGCCGTACGAAGCCTTATATGGCAGAAAATGTAGAAATCCAATATGTTGGGATATTGAAGGAGTACAAGTATTAGAGGGGCCAGATTTGATTCAAGATATGACAGAAAAGATAAATATAGTTAAAAGTCGGCTTAAAGCGGCACAAGATAGACAAAAGAGTTATATCAATCACACCGACGTGAAATGGTGTGATTAGATTTGGAAAAAGGGGTAAACTAAGTCCTCGTTATATTGGACCTTACGAGATACTTGAACGAATCGGACCATTGGCGTATCGACTGGCATTGCCACCTGAGTTATCACAGATACACAATTTTTTTCACGTCAGTATGCTACGGCGACATAGATCGGACCCTTCTCATATTCTACGTGACGAACCAGTTCAGATTTCCGAAAATCTCAGTTACGTAGAAGAACCAGTAGAAATCCTCGAATATGCCGACAAACAATTACGGAATAAAACAATTCCGATGGTAAAAGTGCTATGGATAAATCACTCAATCCGTGAAGCCACCTGGGAAACAAAAGAAAACATAAAGACACGATATCCATGGTTATTAACAGATACATGTACGAAATTTCGAGGTCGAAATTTTTAAAAAGGGGGGGGGGGGGGGGGGGGGAGAATTGTCAGGAACCGAAAAACCTTACCCCATATGTTCATGCATATATGATTTTATTTTATACGAGGTATATTTATTTTAAGGTTTGGTAAAGATAATAGATGTATTTTCGGGTATCATAAAGAAAGCATTCGAAAACCAGCCCGAAAATCACTTCGAAAGGTATCGTGTCTCATTTTCGAAGTAGATATACTTCGAACTAGATAGAGTTAAAAACATAAAAGTTGTAGATAATCAAGTTAACTGTCTTTGAGAGTTCGAATCAGGGTAATTGATGCCTCGAATCTAAAGTTATGCTTGAAAAAGTGTTGACTGCCATTTCTAGACAGCAACATTCGAAAATCAGCCCGAAAATCACTTCGAAAGGATTCGTGTCTCATTTTCGAAGTAATACACTTCGAACTAGATAGAGTTCAAAACATAAAAGTTGTAGATAATCATGTTAGCTGTCTTTGAGAGTTCGAATCAGGGTAATTGATGCCCTGAATTGAATGTTATGCTTGAAAAAGTGATGACTGCCATTTCTAGACAGCAGCATTCGAAAACTTTAGAGATCATGTCGAAAATCTCATAGTAAGGGAGTATAGGGATCGAAAATATTTCCTCCAATAAGCAAAGAAGTATAGAAAACCCTTGGTGGGAGGTAAAGTGAGATTAAGATCAAACTTCTTCTAAGTTTGACACCTCATGCTTAAAAGTGATTAGTAAGCACCTCAGAGCCAATCATACTACCTTAAGTACTTAGAAAACAAGAATCTTCATACCAAAAGAGAAGAAGAGCACGAAAACTTGGAGAAAAGAAAAGAAAAAGAAGCTTAAGGCATCATCTTAAAGGATTAGCAAAAACACTTGCAAAGTAAAGTTCAAGTGAGGTATACATGTGAAATTCCTTATCTATAATTTGTTTATCTCATTCATGTTAGGTTTAAAATGAAGTTAACATCATGGTAAACCTAATAAGGGAGTTAAGGGTCGAATTTGGAAGGTTCATGCATTTTATTTATGGAGGAAACATGATTACTACTAGGAAGGAGTACAAGTGATTACAGCAATGGTTCCAGCAACCTCTGTCCTGTGTTCATGTCCATCTTTGAAGTGTTTACACTTCGAACCTGAGAAATGTCAAAGAACAAAAGTTTTAGAGCATTGAGTTAGCTATCCATAGGACTTAGAATCAGAGTCATAAATGCCCTGTGTCGAAAATTATGATACAAAAGAGGTTGACTGCCAATTATGAACAGCAGCAGTGAAGAAGCACCTTCATGACTCATTTAAACATTGTTGTACTGCGAATTCGAGAGTATGTACAGAATGAAAGTTTTAGATCATTAAGTTATCTGTTTAGATTAGTTAGAATCAACATCATTTGTGTCGTATATCAAAAGTTAGATTATAAAAGGCATTGACTGCCAATTCTGGAACAGCAGCAGCCAAGAAGTAAGTTGATGGATCATTTTGACTTCGATGCACTTAGAATCCAAGAAGACAAAAAGAACTAAAGTTTTAGATAATTGAGTTGGCTTTCCAGAACAGTTTGAACTAATCTCATTGATGCCCTGAATTGAAAATTATGAATGAAAAAGTGCAGACTGTCATTTCGGGACAACATGGCTACGTTAAAGTGGACATAATAAAGGTTATGTATGGAAGGACTACTCATGCATAAGAACATGCATATCATGCATATATGTTATTCATAGGATCTTATATTGATATATTGAATGTGACATGTTTATAGGTCGTGATCTCGACAAAGGCAAGGACAAAGTCGAGTAAAGAAACGGGATTATATAAGCTAAATCTGTGAGTATGATTGCAACGTGTGCTTTATGTGCTATACGTGACATTATGTGCTATTATGTGATCAAATTGTGAATACGTGATTTACGTGATTGGACAGTATGTCAATTGTGTTGAGTACATTATATGATTCGATTTAATGTTGATACGTGCACGGTGAATCGACGTTATGTATTTTACGTGCAACAAATGAGTATATTATATGCATCATGAAAGACATGAAAGTAAAGAAAAGACTGTTATGACCGCAATGACCTCGGAAGATGAGTGTTCCACGGAGGATGCTACCGATGTTTAGCCCTACAAATCGGGGGATCACAGAGTCCTGTACAGGCACCATATGTATATGTTATATTACAAAGTCCCATGCATGGGCACACAGACACTCTATGATCGATGTCCTGGGTCTAGTTGTTTCATAACAGAATGATAAAATGAATAAGCATGTAGGCATATATGCTTCGGATTACGTGAACGATTATGTGACAACGATATGATATGTTGATACTCAAGAGTGAGTACATGCTTATGTTTATTTGTGAATGTTACATGATAGTATAGAATAATATATCCATGTGATTATGAAAATAATTTACATGTTGCGATCATACTCTGAATCGTTATCTTCACAGTTTGTGTTGTAGATCAAGGTGAGCTCATTTTGGTAGCATGGAGTCAAGGTCGGCCGGCTCTATTCTCATCCTTCTCCCTCCGCTCATCGTTTGCACCTAGTTCATAAAGTAATAGAGTGTGATGGTGTGACGACCACCCAACATACACAACCAAAACGACCCTAACGACGCTAACTCGAGAAAATAACTTGCGTGAGTTCCGTTTAAAACTCGTCAAAAACCCCTGAATTAAATCAAAAGATACTCACATCACGAGCATCATAAAACCAAATAACGTCTCAACAAGACAAGCACCAAACTATTCACGAATCCCACATACACATCCTGACTCGACCAACACAAGATATACGTAGACTCACATAAAACCATACGACAAGACAAATTTATACAACCTCACAACCACATACAACAAAAACATACACATCAGATGCAGCAAAAGAGACTAGCCCGCCTCACAGGTCGTCATCCATGTACAGTCCACCTCAAAAGCCCGTGGAAGCTCCAACGACCAGCCTCGCTATCTACGTCTGTCAAACAAGGTCATCTCGCTCACCTACAACGCATGAACTATATGAGCTAGAAGCTCAGTAAGTAAAAATCATGCATGCTCGTGAATATGCAAATCCTCATCATATGCATAAACTACATGTGACTCGACATCTCAAAATGAATCATCTCTCTCATCCTCTGTCTGGGCCCGTGGCTAAAATACTATGCACCACCAAGAGCTCAATAAACCATCTGACAGTGGCCCACTCTGGGTAGCCAACACTAGGTCTCCCTAGGTCGCTCCTTCCCAGGTCGCCCCTTCTGTCGCGGTCGCCTACGCTGGTAGCCCACGCTGGTAGCCTACGCTAGGTTTCCCTAGGTCGCCCCATCCAGGTCGCCCCGTCCAGGTCGCTCCTACCGCATCAATAATATGGCAGTGGCCCACTCCAGGTAGCCTACGCTAGCTCTCCCTAGGTCGCTCCTTCCTAGGTCGCCCCTTCTGCCTCAACATATGACGGTAGCCTACTCTGGGTAGCCTACACTAGGGTCACATACCCTAGGTCGCCCCTGCCCAGGTCGCCCCTTCCGTCGATGGTGCACTAGTAATAACCACACACACCTCACTGCATGCCAACATCGGCACATATCCATCGTTCCTCGACGATCACACCTATGCATGCCAACACTCAACAATACCCGATAATATGCATGCACATGTATATGTCGTGAATGGTATGCTTATGAATTCAGGTAGCTCATATACAAATATCAATCAAACAAATATAACACCTTCACATAAAATCATCGAAACATCGAAGCATGTATATTATAAAACACCGAATACTATGTCCATGCGTCGTAGTTGGATTTTCGCTTACCTGTAACCTTGGACTTTATTCAATAAAACACCCCCTGACTTGAATAAACACAGCGTTGTGTGATTTTCCTACTTAATCTTTGCTGCAAACCACAATCCCTTCCATGTATTATGATGAAAAGTACTTCCTCTTCCCAGCAATATGATGGAGGAATGAATGATGACTCAAAAACCTAAGCTTTTATGCTTTCCTCCCTCTCTTGGTTTCTCTCTTCCTTTTTTTTTTCTTTTGTTTGCTGCCCACAATTTTCGTTACTTGCAGGTGAAGTTATGAGATGCGTATGTTGTGATGTTTAATAAATCAAGTGGTCTAAGGCGGTTAAGAGATTACCCTATGTGTTAAGTAATTAAATTGATAATTACACTCTATACCCTATTGAAGGAATATTTGCATAATTCTAATATAATTTTAATAAAACTTTCGGATAGCTACCTACACAAATGATCGGGAAACATACAAGTTACAGACATGTAACTAGTCGTATACTAGTGATGAACATGTGTGTTATTACAATACCGACTCAACTAATCGGATAAAGATTCCTAAATAATCTATTATTATTATTATTATTATTATTATTATTATTATTATTATTATTATTATTATTATTCATGTAATTTATTTATTTTATTTTATTCCTAGATTAATGTCAAATATTAAAGTCTTACGTTAGCTAAATAAATCACATCAAGTATGCAACATATAAAAATGCACCTCATATGCAACACCTAAGACTCAATGACTTATGCACATATATCGTTAGCAAGTATAATGCATGAAATATATTGGCCAATCGAGATATTTGAGGGCTCGGGTATTACATCCTCCCCTCCTTAAAAGAATTTCGTCCTCGAAATTCAACTTACCGAAATAGGTCAGGGTATCGAGTTCTCATATCGTCCTCTCTTTCCCATGTGGCTTCCTCGACTGTCTGATTCCTCCACAACACTTTAACCAAGGGAATTTTTTTTATTCCTGAGTTGTTTGACTTCGCGTAGCAAAATCTCTACTGGCTTCTCTTCATAACTCAAGTCAGCTTTTAAGTCGACCGGTTTACTTTTCAAAACATGGCTAGGATCTGCAACGTACCTCCGTAGCATAGATACGTGAAAAACGCCATGAATCTGAGACAACGATGAGGGTAAATCGAGTTTGTATGCAACATCGCCAATCCTTTCCGTAATCTTGAAAGGTCCAATGTATCTGGGACTTAACTTTCCTTTCTTTCCAAATCGCATCACACCTTTCATTGGGGAAACTTTCAGAAACACCAATTCATCAATTTCAAATTCTAACGGCCTTCGTTTTTGGTCAGCATAGCTTTTCTGTCGACTCTGAGCAGTTTGCATACTCTGTCGAATTTTTGCTACAACATCCGTCATTTCTCGCACCATGTCAGGTCCAAGCAATGTTTTCTCGCCAATTTCATCCCAATGAACATGCGATCTACATTTTCTCCCATACAAGGCCTCATACGGTGCCATTCCAATAGTGGCATGATAGCTGTTATTATACGAGAATTCGATCAATGGTAGAAATTTACTCCAATGACCTTTAAAATCTAATACGCAAGCACGAAGCATGTCTTCCAAGGTCTGAATCGTTCGTTCTGATTGCCCATCTGTTTGAGGATGATAGGCTGTGCTAAAAGATAATTTTGTCCCCATCGCCTTCTGTAAGCTTCTCCAAAAGTTAGATAAGAACCTAGAGTCTCGATCTGAAACTATCGACAGTGGAACACCATGAAGTCGAACTATTTCTTGAATGTAAATTTCCGCATATCGATCCATGGTGTATGACGAATTAATGGGTAGAAAATGAGCAGACTTGGTTAATCTGTCAACGATTACCCAGATAGCATCGTGTCCCTTTAAAGTCTTTGGCAAGCCAACGACGAAGTCCATCGTTATTCGTTCCCATTTCCATTCTGGAATTGATAGCAGTTGTAACATTCCCGCTGGCCTTTGATGTTCCGCTTTCACTTGTTGACAGGTCAGACATTGATCCACAAATTGCGCTATGTCTTTCTTCATGCCCGGCCACCAATAATATTTCTGAAGATCTCGATACATCTTTGTTGCTCCAGGATGTACCGAATATAGCGTGGAATGTGCTTCAGATAAAATGTCTCTTCGAATCTCCTCATTCCCGGGTACGTACAGACGATCTCTAAATCGCAGAACACCATCTTCAAATATTTTTAACTCCGAAGATGTATCTTCCCTGGCATCTTTCTTTACCTTCTGATAGTATTCATCAGTCGGTTGTGTTTGTTTGATTCTGTCCAAAATTGTGGGTTGAAGCGTCAAAGCTGCTAATTTTACTTCAATCTCACCAACGTTGATGACTTTCACGTTCATCTTTTGTAAGTCAGCGAGTTCTGATTTCTGAACTGAGATAGAAGCTACAGAACTCTGAATTCTCTTCCGACTTAGAGCATCAGCAGCAACATTAGCTTTTCCCGGGTGGTAGTTGATTACGCAGTCGTAATCCTTGACAAGCTCTAACCATCTTCGTTGCCGCATATTCAGTTCCTTCTGAGTGAAAAAGTATTTCAAGCTCTTATGATCTGTATAGATCTCGCATCGTTCACCGTATAAATAGTGTCGCCATATTTTCAATGCAAATACCACAGCCGCAAGCTCCAAGTCATGAGTGGGATAATTCTTCTCATATTCCTTCAGTTGTCTGGAAGCATATGCAACAACCTTCTCATTTTGCATCAGTACACAACCTAAGCCGTTCTTCGATGCATCGCTGTATACTGAAAAACCCCCGCTTCCAGTTGGAATTGTCAAGACAGGTGCCGAAGTAAGTCGCTTCTTCAACTCCTGAAAACTCCATTCACACGGGTAGCCTACACTAGGGTTACATACCCTAGGTCGCCCCTTCCGTCGATGGTGCACTAGTAATAACCACACACACCTCACTGCATGCCAACATCGGCACATATCCATCGCTCCTCGACGATCACACCTATGCATGCCAACACTCAACAATACCCGATAATATGCATGCACATGTATATGTCGTGAATGGTATGCTTATGAATTCAGGTAGCTCATATACAAATATCAATCAAACAAATATAACACCTTCACATAAAATCATCGAAACATCGAAGCATGTATATTATAAAACACCGAATACTATGTCCATACGTCGTAGTTGGATTTTCGCTTACCTGTAACCTTGGACTTTATTCAATAAAACACCCCCTGACTTGAATAAACACAGCGTTGTGTGATTTTCCTACTTAATCTTTGCTGCAAGCCACAATCCCTTCCATGTATTATGATGAAAAGTACTTCCTCTTCCCAGCAATATGATGGAGGAACGAATGATGACTCAAAAACCTAAGCTTTTATGCTTTCCTCCCTCTCTTGGTTTCTCTCTTCCTTTTTTTTTTCTTTTGTTTGCTGCCCACAATTTTCGTTACTTGCAAGTGAAGTTATGAGATGCGTATGTTGTGATGTTTAATAAATCAAGTGGTCTAAGGCGGTTAAGAGATTACCCTATGTGTTAAGTAATTAAATTGATAATTACACTCTATACCCTATTGAAGGAATATTTGCATAATTCTAATATAATTTTAATAAAACTTTCGGATAGCTACCTACACAAATGATCGGGAAACATACAAGTTACAGACATGTAACTAGTCGTATACTAGTGATGAACATGTGTGTTATTACAATACCGACTCAACTAATCGGATAAAGATTCCTAAATAATCTATTATTATTATTATTATTATTATTATTATTATTCATGTAATTTATTTATTTTATTTTATTCCTAGATTAGTGTCAAATATTAAAGTCTTACGTTAGCCAAATAAATCACATCAAGTATGCAACATATAAAAATGCACCTCATATGCAACACCTAAGACTCGATGACTTATGCACATATATCGTTAGCAAGTATAATGCATGAAATATATTGGCCAATCGAGATATTTGAGGGCTCGGGTATTACAGATGGTGTTTACGTTATAAGCAGATTCTGATATGTACATATGATTATATATGACTTACGTTGCGCATTTTGGAAGCGAAAAAATTTTTTTTATGTGAAAATGTATTGAAAATTATATGATTTATATTTATGAGACGGAGCGCCACAGGTTGGGTGCTCTCTCTCTCTCTAGATAGAATTTCACACAAAACACACATTATTATATGTTAGGGTTTTAGTATTTATACCACAAGTTGGTATATAATACTTGGGCCCCTAACAAAGCCCAATTACACTAAGCCCTCGTATAATGATAATCTTTATAAATAAGCTACAAAGATAATTTTAATTGATTGAACACAATAAAATATTCCTAACAATCTCCCCCTTTGTGTTCAATCTTCAATTTGGCATGTATTATCTTTGTGGGGCTTAGTGTGTTTACCTGAGTCCTAAAGGAATTTCCTCCTTGTCTTGTATTTTGACCTCTTCTTTTGGAGATCTTCAAGCTCACCGTATCTTGATCTTTGTTTCTCGGCACCAGATCTTCTTAATCTTCTTTTGAAGCTCGACTCGTAAATGTCGGAAGGTGTTTGAAGTTGCTTGCCGTATCTTGAAGAATTTTCTCTTTTTATGTGTTCCATTTCTCCCACTGATCGCGCAAAACTCCCCCTACTTTTGTTAAACCTTGAGTTGGGATTGGGGAATTTTCTCTTTGGAAATCGGAGAGGTGCACACGAGGCGGTTGCCAGATTTCTTCTTTTTGTGTTCGATCTCTCCTTTCGATAGTAGCGCAACTCCCCCTACTTTTGGTCAGCCTTATGTTGGAATTGGGAAGTTCTTTTTGAAATTTGGAGAGACGCACACGAGGCGGCAATTTTGATCTTTGAAGTCCGTGGTGTTCGCTAGATTCTTTGACGACGCTTGAGGATTTAGCATTTCTGATCTATCTTGCACTTTCGTCGCGGTATTGCTCCCATTTTGCTTTAGTACTACTCCCCCTCATGAAGATCGAGTTGGGGAGATCGTCATGCGATGGGTCAAAATGAAGCATCGTCTTTGGCAAGAAGATCAGGTCGTCGAGACAAGGATGGCGTTGGTAGGCACAGTAGGAGCTCAGGTTTGGTAATAACCCGACGGAGCCACAAAGGCAATCCGTCTATTAAGAAACCGGGGTCACGAAGACTTCCCGTTAACATCTTGAGTCCTAACACTCTCCCCCTAGAAGGGCTATCTCCTCTTCTTGTGGAGGCTTTGAATGCTCTTCGGCTAGAACTCTCTTGACTTGACGCTATATTCTGTAGACCGGATGTAGATAGTGATCCACGCCCTGATATTCGACTTTGATGATGTCGCGGATCTTGGACTTTGTTCGCATCTTGTCCTGGTCTTTCTCCGTAGTTTGAAGTCGTCAAGTCTCCTCTAATCTTCTTCTTCTCGGCGCCGGATTCGTCTTCTTCGAAGGAAGTTGTCTGGCTCCGGAAGAAGGTACGCGTGGGATGTAGTGAAATATGCCAAGGCTCCTTTGGACGTACATTCGTCAGATCAAGTGGAGGGGAGCCCGGCTTCAGAGTGGTAAGCTCGGCGGAAATTGGTGGGTGGTCCGACCTGTTTGTTTATGCATGTCCCCTTCTCCCCCTCATGGCGATTCGTGTTAACGAGATCGGCATGCTTGTATAGGAAGATAAGAACGACACAAACGACAGGTCGGTAATAGAAATAACCAGACGGAGCCACTAAGGAAATCCGTCGACACGACTTCAGAGACAAACTCCGAGACGTGGCCTGTGAGGACATGGCTTGAAGAACCGGGGCCACATAGGCATCCCGTTGACATCGTTCTAGAGACTAGCTCGAGGCGATGGCCTGAAACCGTTGTTGTATTGATGTTGCAACGGCATGACTTCCTTCCAATCTTGGAATCACATCTACGAGAGATGTGTCTATGGAAGTTCTAGCTTGATCACAAAGATCAGGCGTTAGAAAAGTGTATGTGTCCTAGAAAATATAAAAATATATGGGAAGTGAGGACACACTAGACTCGAGTGCTCAAGGAAGTGTGGTGGTGGGGCTGAGTACCACATAATTCAATATCTCCCGCTTCCGAGTGAGGCGGTGATAGTAGACGTGGTTCCCCGTGATTTCTTGAAACACATGTCTTTTGTGAGACAGACGAGTGGGTAAGGCTCGGTTGTGCTTGCGCCGTTGGACCTAATGCGGCGACTTCTACCCGGGAGCTAATAAAATTAGCACCTGTACCTATGGGGGTTGGTCCGAATAATTTGTGAGGTGAGGGAATCATGTAGCGTCGGTCTTTTCAAAATGTTACAGTAGACATGGCTATAATTTTGGCTGTCTCTCGGTGATGTTCCGGGGTTAGATTCAGTTGGGTTTGACTGAATCATGGGAACGAAGTCCTTGCATCCGGTAGGAAGTAGTGAGTGTTGCTTTGTTTGTCAGCAATCCGGAGCAGGTCGGTTGAAGCGAGCACCGAGATTTGCATTTGTAGCCACCGTCACCTTTTGAAAAGAGTTGACCGTTGTAGGCTCGAGATTCTTCTTTTAAAGTCCATCCTCAGAGGTCGGAGGTAATCTCCATGAAGGTTGATGATGAGGAGAGAAGATTTTCCTTTTTTTTATGGCCTTGTATTTTTAATTTTGATGCCCCCCCCCCCCTTTTTTTTGATATAAATATATATATTAATCGTTAATAGTAATATATATTTCTATACTATATATTATATGGATATAATATATATATACTGTATTAGTAGTATATATTAGTATATATATAATATAATATATTAGTAATACATATTAGTATATATATAATATAGTATATGCATATTATATATATATTGTTATTCCTCCCCCTCAAAACATGCTTCCAAAAATAAAATTGCTCCCCCTCAAAAGATGCGTGGTAAGTTTGAAAAATCTGTGAATCTCTTTCCCTAAATTCACATATTTGAAGTTCGCTCCCCCTAAAAAATGTAATTATTTCTCCCTTCTAAAGGAATAAGGGTCATTGCTCTTTTAAAAATAAAATAGTAGCTCCCCCTCAAATTAAGCTCATTCAATAGAAAAAGTGGTATCTATCATTTCCGTGCGTAATATGCATTTTAAAATGTACCATTTAGAAAAATAGGTATTTTTGCGATTCAGCTTATATGCATGCTTGAAAGTTTAAGCTCGAAAATCTTAAAATTGTATGCATAATGAAAATGTACCTATAAAATAGAGTATTTTGCATTTCGGCTCATGTATGCATGCATGCAAAAATTTGAGAGTAAAAGTCCTTTTGAAGCATGAATAGCTATATTGTACCCTATTGTTTTCAAAGTAGGTATATTGTCTTTTCAGCTCGATATGCATGCCAAAATTTATTATGGAATGCATATATAGAATTTACCTATCTTAAAAATATGTATGAATGTGGTATTATTCAATTCACTTCAATAGATAGAATGTACCACATATAGTCGTAGTTGCTCACGTCGTTTCCCTTTATCATGTATGTGGAGCCACTACCTCAAATTGCCATTGTTAGGCCCGTTTTAACAATCTAAGGATGATCAACACTCAATTAGGATGAATTACCTTGATGGATTTGAGAAATTAGGGTTAAAGGTAATTGAGAGAGAAAGTGGAGTGTTCTTCAAGCTAGGTTTTCTATTCAAAATATCAAGTGTATACAAGCTAGGTTGGGAAATGAAAGCATATGGACCTAAACAAGCTACACAAGCTATATATACAATACTAGTGTCATATTTACAAATAGGTCCCTAAACTATTATATAATTACACACTTGGCCCAATACTAAAGATAGCTTACAAATAGAACACAACAAAAGTATCTTCTACAATCTCCCCCTTTGTGTTCTTCGTTGAAGAGTATGGCTATCTTCGTCGGGCGAAGAAGGATTTCCTGAAGCCGAGTGCTACTTCATAGTCTCTGATTGAATTTTGCAAGTCGAGCCTTGCCTGTATTAAGCTTGCCGCTTTCTCGGCCAGGATCCTTGTGTCGTTGATTATTTCAGCGACGTTATCATCTTCAGCTTGTCCTGGATCTAGTATCTCGTCGAGGACCTTCTGTTGGTAGCCTTTTGATCCTAACAATCTAACATAGGGGCGATTTAACCACGTTTGAGATGGGAAGAAAAAGATCGAACGTGGGGTGTGTGTGCTTGAGAGATGTTGGGGGCTCTCTCTCTCTCTAGATGATTTTCACACAAAACACACTTTATTATGTGTTAGGGTTTTAGTATTTATACCACAAGTTGGTATATAATACTTGGGCCCCTAACAAAGCTCAATTACACTAAGCCTCTTATAAAGAGAATCTTTATAAATAAACAACAAAGATAATTATAATTAATTGAACACAATAAAATATTCCTAACAATCTCCCCCTTTGTGTTCAATCTTTAATTTGGCATGGATTATCTTTGCGGGGCTTAGTGCGTTTGCCTGAGTCCTAAAAGAATTTCCTCCTTGTCTTATCTTTTCATCTCTTCTTTTGGAGATCTTCAAGCTCACCGTGTCTTGATCTTTGCTTCTCGGCACCAGATCTTCTTAATCTTCTTTTGAAGCTCAACTCGTAAATGCCGGAAGGTGTTTGAAGTTGCTTGCCGGATCTCTTCTTTTTGTGTTCGGTCTCTCCTTTCGATAGTGACGCAACTCCCCCTACTTTTGGTCAACCTTGTGTTGGAATTGGGAAGTTCTCTTTGAAATTTGGAGAGACGCACACGAGGCGGCAACTTCGATCTGTGAAGTCCTTGGTGTTCGCTTGATTCTTTGACGACGCTTGATGATTTCAGCATTTCTGATCAATCTTGCCCTTTCGTTGACGTATTGGCCCCATTTTTTATTTAGTACAACTCCCCCTCATGATGATCGAGTTGCGGAGACCATCATGGCGATTATATAAAATGGGGCGGTGATTTGGCATGTTGATCACGTCGTCGGGACAAGAGGATGGCGTTGGTAGGCACATTAGGAGCTCAGGATTAGTAATAACCCGGCGGAGCCACAAAGGCAATCCGTCGTATAAGAAACCGGGGTCACGAAGACTTCCCGTTAACATCTTGAGTCCTAACAATCTCCCCCTACAAGGGCTATCTCCTCTTCTTACGGAGGCTTTGAATTCTCTCTCGGCTAGGACTCTCTTGTCTTGACGCTGTATTATGTAGACCGGATGTATATAGTGATCCACGCCCTGATATTCGACTTTGATGATGTCGCGGATCTTGGACTTTGTTCGCATCTTTTCCTGGTCTTTCTTCGTAGTTTGAAGTCGTCAAGTCTCCTCTAATCTTTTTCTTCTCGGCGCCGGATTTGTCTTCTTCGAAGGAAGTTGTCTGGTTCGGCCTCAAGGAAGCTTGTCTAGCTCCGGAAGAAGGTATGCGTGGGGTGTTGTAAAATGTGCTGAGGCTCCTTTGGAATGTTCCATTCGAGTGTAGGGGAGCCCGACTTCAGAGTGGTAAGCTCGGCGGAAGTTGGTGGATGGTCCGACCTGTTTGTTTATGTGTGTCCCCTTCTCCCCCTCATGGCGATTCGTGTTAACGAGATCGGCATGCTTGTATAGGAAGATTAGAAGGACACAAACGATAGGTCGGTGATGGTAATAACCAGACGGAGCCACTAAGGCGATGGCCTGATTCCGTTGTTGTATTGATGTTGCAACGGCAGGACTTCCTTCCAATCTTGGAATCACATCTACAGGAGATGTGTCTATGGAAGTTCTAGCGTGATCACAAAGATCAAGCGTTAGAAAAGTGTATGTGTCCTAGAAAATATAAAAATATATGGGGTGTGAGGACACCCTAGACTCGAGTGCTCAAGGAAGTGTGGTGGTGGGGCTGAGTACCACATAATTCAATATATCTCGCTTCCGAGTGAAGCGGCGATAGTAGACGTGGTTCCCCGTGATTTCTTGAAACATCGGTCTATTGGGAGATCGATGAGTGGGTTAGGCTCGGTTGTGCATGCGCCATTGGACCAAATGAAGCGACTTCTACCCGGGAGCTGATAAAAATCAGCACCTGCACCTATGTGGGATGGTCCGAATGTTGTGTGAGGTAAGGGATTTCTGTATCATCGGCTTTGTGGTCTTGTCAAGAATTGCCAAATAAGGGCGGCTTTTATGCGCATGAATCGTCACTAACACTCGGTTGCGTTCCGGGGTTAGGTTCAGTTTGGTCTGACTGAACCATAGAAACTAGGATTTCTGCATCCGTCAATTTTGATGAGTGCTGCTTGATCAGCAAGTTGGAGCAGGTCGGTAGAGTGCATCGTAATATGAGCGCAATGAAGTCACCTTTGCCTTTTGAGGATTCTTGAACTCTTGAGGGTTGAGTTTTTTGTTAAAGTCCGTCTTGGGAGGTGGAATAGCTTCATGAGGAGAGGATTTTTCTTTTCTTTTTTTTTTGTAGATACGTATATATATTTATTATAATAATAATAGAATAATATACTTTATATTATATTATATTATATAGCTATATATCTATATATATATATATATATTTTTGTTCCTCCCCCTCAAATCGTGCACCACCGTAAGAGTTTTTCTCCCCTTTAAAATGTACTCCCCTCGAAAATATGGAATGATACTCCCCCTTAATGCATGCACGCCTAAAATATAGATTTTCTCCCCAAAAAAAATGAGCGTGATGAAAATAACGTCTTGTTCTTTTCAGTTCAGATGCATACTTAAAGAAATAATTTTCTTTAAACTTAGCATATTAAAATGTACGTTTTCTACCTTTGACGCTCTTACAGAAAATAGGTAATTTTTGCGATTCAGCTTATATGCATACTTGAAAGTTTAAGCTCGAAAATCTTAAAATTGTATGCATAATGAAAATGTACCTATAAAATAGGGTGTTTTACATTTTGGCTCATGTATGCATGTATGCAAAAATTTGAAAGTAAAAGTCCTTTTGAAGCATGCATAGCTATATTGTACCCTATTGTTTTCAAAGTACGTATATTGTCTTTTCAGCTCGATATGCATGCCAAAATTTACTATGGAATGCATATATAGAATTTACCTACGGTGTAGTTGCTCACGCTGCATACCAGTCATGGTTGTGGAGCAACTTCCGGAATACCAACCATGCTGGGAAGTTGTGGTTGCCCTCGTCTCGAACCGATCATGAGTATGGAGCAGCCATCTTCTAATTACTACTCATGATCGGGGCTTTGTGGTTGCTCTCGTCTCATACCAATCACGCGTGTGGAGCAACCATCGTCGAATTACCACACGTGATTGGGCTCCTGCAAAATGTTAGCGGGACTTTGGTACCCATTTTTGGATGGGTCCTCCCTGATTAGCAGAAAACAAGTTAAGCATATAAGGTGTCAAATCAGATTTTAGTCCTAAATCATTCATTTACGTACTTTGAGGTACCCGACTATATTTGGGATTACCTAACTTAATCGTTGACTTAGGAACCC
Organism: Lindernia subracemosa; assembly: GCA_028392965.1. Classification (NCBI taxonomy): domain Eukaryota; kingdom Viridiplantae; phylum Streptophyta; class Magnoliopsida; order Lamiales; family Linderniaceae; genus Vandellia; species Vandellia subracemosa. Next base: position 1,207,108 of record JAQPCC010000060.1, read on the forward strand.
ATTTAGGAGCAATTTGACACGGAAAGGACGTTTCAGCGCAGGTGAATGTGTGTCTCGGAGAAGATTTAAATATTTTCTCCGAAGCCAGTCGCATGAGATGTTTCTCAGACTTAACATCGACTGGATATTTTAGGTAGGGATAAGAACATAAAGAATTATAAGCATCGTTATTACATGAGATGTTCTTCCTACTTGGAGAATTCACACGATTCACATCATAATGATGGGGTATAAGCGTGAAAGTTCGCTTACTTAAGCTTCAAACTTCTTTGCACGCTTTCATTTTAAGAGGAATAGGAGAGGGAAAATCTTGAGCATGTTCGACCTTAATTTTGGAAAATAATGTTGATTTTCTTTTCTCCTTCCTAATCTTCTGTTCCTTGGAAGTATTAAGCTTAAGGCTTTTACTTATCTTTTCAGCTTCAGTCAAAACTGACTTAGAATTACTAGTAAAAGCTTTCTCAATTTTAGGAACAAGGATGCTTTTCTTTGTTTCCTTCACCTGTTTCGAGGAAGATGTATCTTTTGAAAGATCATTGGAGCAGGTAAATACGGGGAATTTTTGAGATATAAAATCTCTTCTAAAAGCTTTTTCTTTTCTGCTCGGGAACCTACTCTTTCTGATTCCAAGGTTGCGTTCAATTCTGCAATTTTACTAGCAACCTCAGGAATTTCCCAACAAGAAGTAGGTTTATTAGAATGTAAATTATTTTCCCTTAAAGACACTAAGTTAGAAGAGGGATTTTTATCTGCTTGACTTCTTTTTGCACTGGCGTTCTCTAAAATTTCAATCTGAGAGTAAAACATACGCCGTTCCTCTATGATTATCTGATATTTTGATGAGACACTATGTCGTTCATCTTTGCAAGAGCGTAATCTTTTCGTTATATCGCAGACATTCTTTTCATTAATCTCTAACTTAGATTCTAAGCTAATGATCTTTGACTTTGTGTTAGCCAAATTTTCATTAGCGAAAGCTAGATCTTCCTGTTGCTTAAGCAACTGTAGGTCCCTAATCCAGGCTAGAGCTCTCAAACTCAATGGAATAGTGCACACCTTCGAGTGTGTGTTTGTGCATGTTTTATGTGAAGGTGGCGGCTGTTAAGTGTAGAGAGAGAGTTCACACTTTTCTAGGTTTAGCTCAAAATAGACTTGTTTATCAAAATGGGAAGTGTTACATTAAAATAAGCCATAGCCCACTATTTATACCAAGACATTCTTTGGTATAATTACAAGAGTGCCCCCAACTAGCAAACTCATTAAGATACTAACCCAATAAGAAATACATCACTACAAGTTATATGATGAACACTAGAAAATGATCCTAACATTCTCCCCCTTAGTGTTCATCTTCTTCGACACGGCACGATCATCTTTTTCGTCTGAAGAAGGACTTCCTCAACCCCAAGTTGCCTTCAAAGTGTCTGAGATCGTTGCGGAGCTGGATCCTCTCATCAATGGCTTCTCTGATGTTGTCTAGGAGGTTCCTATACTCGATCTCTTTCTCTGTTGGTGATCTTGGTTTGTGGTATTCGTTGATCCAGAAATCTACTCTTTCTCTGATCAGCTTCAACGTACCATCACTGAACTTTGGAATCTCTGACACCAACATGACTCTTTTTTCTTTCTTGGGGTTTAGATAGACGATGGCTAATTCTGGATTCTAAAATACTTCAGCTTCAATGCATTTATCCAGATTGTAGTCACCGCTCGTTGGTCGTGTGAGGTTGACCTTCTTCATTCCGTTTTCCAACGCCATCTGGAGATCTTGGGCAACATGGAATTTGACATCTCTGAGCATGAACCCTTTGATCGCGTAGTACCCTTGCCTATATTCGTGCTTTGTAGCTCCAAAATTCCGGCAGAGGTAGTACATTTGGTTGACGTCGGATCTTTTCAGGAATTGTAGATCGGCCTCGGTGATGGTTGAGATAGAGCCATCATTCCACATCACCTTGAACTCTGGGTAGTGCGTTCTTCCCACGTTCTTGTCGTTCATCTGTATGATGTTGATCAAAGGCGACTTTGACTGGAAGTGGGCACGCTGTTCTTTGGCCGTCCTTGTTGGCATGCTTCCTCGATCACCGAGGATCCATAGATAGCCCGTAGCGTCCCTGCCTTTGAGATATGATAGCCCCCTCAGGTTGAGTTCATCCAGCTTCTTGATTTTGTCTGATGTCCTCCAGATGCGCTTGGATGATTCTTCGAGAAATGGTGTTGTTTGTCTCACATTGTCCCATTCAGTCTCCATTCTTGATATGCTTCTTGGGACTTGGACTTCGGGTGCTCTGTAGATCCCGTAGTCCATGTTGTTGTCTAACAGCTTCTCGAGATGTTCGCCCTCTTCAAGCTCGATCGGGTCGAAGGAGTAGATGTTGGCCATGGCTCTCTTGAAAACTTCTCTGTATTTTGTAATTCTTGCCACGGCTTCTGCTTCAAACTCGTCCTTCTTTGACCACGGTTCCGTCATGACGTATTCGTCGAGCACTTGATGAGGATCTGTCGTTGGATCATCCTTGTGCGCATCTTCGAAGCTGGGGATTTTGTCGTCTGAGGCTTGTTTTTTCTTTTGGGTTTTGGATTGGTATTGTTTGCTGGTTGGGGTTCGGGTTGTGTGCGCTTGGTTTCCTCTACCTCTTCCCCTCGTTGTTGTTGTTGCCGAGGTTCGCTGTCTTTTCACCCCCTCATGACGATAGCCTTCGTCAGGATCGTCATGACGCCTCTTCGAAGAGGGTTCAGCATCTCGGCACATTTTGGGCGGTGGGGGTCCTTGGGGAGCGGACAGACGGCAGAGAAAGTCTAAGATAGACTGTTGATTTGGCGTGAGGTTATCTGCCGTCATGAGTCGCTTGAGGTAGTAGGTTTGTAGCTCGTAAATGGGTATGGTGTCAGGGTCGATCATACGAGCTAGTGTGTTGGGAGAGGGGAGATTATAGGAGGGGCCTTGTGGTGGTGGTGCGAATGGTGGAGGTGGTGGTGGTATGGTATATTGTGGAGGTGTGGGTTGAGATGATGAGGACGGGCCAGCTGTGGCGGGGGCCTTCCCTTTGTCACGTTCGTTGAGCCCGTAGGTGTCACGAACGGTCGCCAAGATGTCTTCTTTGAGTGCTTTAGCGAACGACTCCAGGAGTGAGTTCAGCTTGGCCTTGGTTACGAACGGGAAATCACCACCGGGGCCACTAAGGCGCTCCGTTGACACAATGATTGAGTCACTGTGGCCCACACTTGCCGAAGTGGGGGGTACTTCGACGCGTTTGGGACTTCCGACCGTTGCAAGCAACTCGTCAAGAAATGACGAAGTTGCGGTCGTTAAGGCTACGTCACTTAGATGTACCGAAGTACCAGGGCCACTTAGGCTTCCTGTTGTCATCAGGCCTGAGGTGGAAGTGGCCTGATGGCTCGACGAGGAAGGAGGGGAGGAGGTTCCTTCATCGGGTCTTCCGGTCAGTGTTCGAAGAACCTCAGTAATGGAGGCATCGACGGCCGTTGTGGACAGCTTCAGAGAGCTGGCAGAAAGATGTATATGTGTCCTAGTAAAAGGTGGAAAAAATATGGGTATTCTAGGACCTAGACTCGATGTGCTTTGAATGAAGGTCGTGGTCTGGGGCGGTGGACCACTTATTTCAACATCCCCAGCCTCCGAGCGAGGGGGGGATGGTGGACGAGGATCCCCGTGAGTGTGTGAAACATCTGTCTGTTGGGAGACAGATGAGTGGCTGGGTGGGGTAGGTGCATGCGCCGTTGGACCTGATGCGGCGGCTTCTACTCGGGGACTAAGCGCATCAGTCCCTGTTCCTATAGTGGCTATGGTCTGGTCTTATTCTGGTTGTTGGGAGACGGCTGTTGCAGACGTGGGAGCCGAGACTTGAGAATCTTGTTGGCGTTTTGCGCGTATTTATCGGCGGTGCCCAAATCTGTCCAGTGTGCCAGTGTCGTCGTCCGAGTCCCCGTCATCACTGTCTTGTGTTTGTGGTTGAATTGACGGGGGCGGAGACGTTGGTGGTGCGGCCGGCTCACTCTCAGGACCCTCACTTCCACTCGGCTGAGCCCCTTGGCTAGGTTAGGGGGGTCTTCCCGAACCATGGGGTTGGTGTGGCGATACTGGTCGCAGTATTCTTGAACGGCATCGGGATCGGCATTTTGTAGAAGATGGAGTGGGATCATCATAGGGTGTTTCTCCCATTTTGGCTCCGTCTTCTTTTTCACGAGATACTTCAATTTTGGCGGAGTGAAGTTCTCGGCTTCGTCTCGAGGTGGGATCTTTGGATTGGTTGTCATCGTCTGATGGATTAGGATGGAGAACCACCTGAGGTAAGGTAAGGTACGACTAGGTTTTTGATCATCCAGGTCCGCCATGATGATGGATGCAAAGTCGTAGTTCTTGTTGTAGATAATTCCGTGGAACATGCGTAGTATGTTGATGTTTGCTTTGTCGAATCCAGCATGTTTGGGCGAGAGACACTTGTTGACGATGGCAAAAAGTGTCCTCCAGGGATAAGGCAACATCCCTTGTATGAAGCCGGATAGAAGGTTGAGCGGTGGTCGGTATCCAAGCTTCAACAACCCATCACGGAGTTCTTCTTCATTGGCAGAGTCCTCATAGTTTGGAAGGATAGGTAGATGCAGCATTTGTTGAAGAAGCTCTTTAGTAAGGTTGACCGTTGTGTTGATGATTTGAGCTTCGTAATAGATAGATTGGTCTGCAGCTATCGTCCGTTTCATCGTGCCCCAGAATTGTTGAAGATAAACTTCGGGCACTTGGGCGGTGGCTGAGAAGGCATTCCACAGTGGATGTGATTGTAAGATGGCCACCATGATTGGATCGGGACATTTGAATTTGGTATGATCGAGTTGAATGTTATTAACCGTCGTCCCGATCCATTTGGTTGTGGGATACACCTCGTCAATGGTCAGGTTAGCCATTCTTTAATGATCTGAAAAAAATGTTCGTTAGAATGACTGAACAGATAATAGGTTGTATTTTATAACAAACATATGGTCAATATGAGGTCAACGTTTGTCAAAAAAAATTTAAGTTTTCGGTGATTTTGTCATTTTGTGAGGATGATGTGAAAATTTTGGAATTTCTAAATTTCTTGCGAAGAGTTGAGGCATATCGAAAACTTTCAACAAAAATATTTAAGTATAGTTTTCGGTATAATGTCGAGAAGCTTTGAGAGCTGAAACCAGTGTATTTTTGCGAAAACTCTCTTGCGAAAAATTTTTGCTAAAAATTTTCTTAAGTATAGTTTTCGGTATGTGCCGAAAAAGTTTTGAAAGCCGAAAACAGTGATTCTCGAAAACTTGTCAGTCCGAAAACTTTCTTTTGCGAAAAGCTAATTTTTGTCAAAAAGTTTCTTAAGTATAGTTTTCGGTATGTGCTGAAATGTTTTAAAAGCCGAAAAGAGTGATTCTCGAAAACTTGTCAGTCCGAAAAGTTTTTGTTGACTTTGACTTGCCGAAAAGTTTGTAAACAACCTTTATATCGAAAACAGTGAAATTTTCGAAAAGTTAGTTTATGCCGAAAAGGTTGATTTTGCCGAAAACTCTTTTTATACTTTGAGTGCCGAAAACAGTAGAATCTCCGAAAAGTTTGTTTTTTCCGAAAACTTAAGTTTTGGGGTTTTAACGCAGGTTCTAGCCCCGAAAACTTTCTATGAGCTGCGATTTTGTCGATTTCAACCCTAAATCTCGATTCATTTACATGTCATCGAGATTTTTGGGTATAAACTCGATAAACCCATCCCTAAACAACATAAATCGTATCGTTAAGCACATCGAATTCTCAGTTCTTCTGCCGAAAACCTGCGATTAGATCAAAACTGGGAGAAAACTGTTAGTTCATGAGGTTCCTTACCAGTTTGTGATGATTTAAGAGAGTTCGAAGAAGGCAGAAGAACACGAAATGAGCGCAAAATAGAAATAATAGAGATTCGAGTTGGAGAGTAAAGAAAAAGGTTGCGAAAACTTTGACAGGGAGCGAAAAGGTTTTGACGTTGCGAAAACTTCTCGTGGAAGCTTAGAAAGTTTTCGGTAAACATTGGGCTTGGGCCGGAATATTTTGAGAAAGGTTAGCGAAAGGGCCCAATAGTAGATGACTTGCGAAAACCTTTTGAAATTTGCGAGAGTAGCGAAAACCTAAAACCTTTTCTGACTTAAGATATTACGAAAGTTTTTTTTTTTTTTCTTTTTTTTTTTTTTTGCGAAAACCTTAACAATGCTGATTCTCCCCCTTAACACCATAGCATAGAATTCATCAAATTCTTACTCCCCCTCAATGATGTACATTTAATATTTATAGACAGTATGAAATACTCCCTCTTCACCGATGCGTTCGCAATTTTTTTTTAAAAGAATTAGAACTTTTCCTCCCCCTTTTTTTTGAAATGTTGCGAAACATAATCAAGGTTTCTCCCCCTAAATTTGAGCATATATTGTTAAAATAATCATACCCATTTTCGAACTTTATTATTTTTGAGCTTTTATTCATGAAGTAGATATGTAACTAAAGTAACAAAATAAAAAAATGCACATATAGGAAATAGTTATGCCACATAGATAAGAATTAATTTTCTAAGGGTCAATTGACTTAATAATTGAGATTCAACATGCCCAATTTAGAGACTAAGAATTGGAATCGTTTTTCATCCAAAGATTTTGTAAAAAAATCAGCAAGTTGTAGCTCTGTGCTTATGAAGTATAGTTCAATTGTACCTTTTTCCACGTGATTTTTTATGAAGTGATATCTTAAATCTATGTGTTTTGTGCGCGAGTGATGAACAAGGTTGCATATAATTGCAATGGCACTTTTGGAGTCACTATAAATAGGTATTCGATTTAGATCGAATCCGTAGTCCCTTAGTTGGGTCTGCATCCACAGAATTTGCGAACAACAACTGGCAGCAGCGATATATTCTGCCTCTGCCGTCGATGTTGAAACGCAGTTCTGCTTCTTGGAAGACCAGCACACGAGCTTATCTCCCAAGAACTGAGCGCTTCCCGAAGTGCTTTTTCTGTCCATTCTACAGCCAGCGAAGTCAGCATCAGAGTACCCTATTAATTTCATACCTGAGCCCTTAGGATACCAGAGGCCGAGATTAGGAGTTCCTTTTAAATACTTAAGGATACGCTTGACTGCATGTAGATGCGACTCCTTTGGATTTGCTTGGAACCTTGTTCAGAGACATGTTGAGAAGACAATATCCGGGCGACTAGCAGTAAGGTAGAGAAGAGACCCGATGATTCCACGATAGTAGGTGACGTCAATTGGTTTGCCAGACGGATCAGAGTCCAACTTGCATGTGGTTGACATCGGAGTACTTATCGGTGTGCTCGACTCCATGCCGTATTTCTTGAGAATGTCGTGGATGTATTTGGACTGATTTATGAATAATCCATCTTGGAGTTGTCTGATTTGCAGTCCAAGGAAGAAGGACATCTCTCCCATCATACTCATTTCGAATTTGGTCTTCATGAGTTTACTAAACTCCATGCAAAGATCTGAGTTAGATGATTCGAAGATGATGTCGTCCGCGTATATTTGTACAAGCATTATATCAGAACCATGGTGTTTGATGAATAGTGTGGTATCGATCTTTCCCTTTGTGAAGCCAGCATTCGTGAGAAAATCCGACAAGACTTCGTACCAAGCTCTAGGGGCTTGTTTGAGTCCATAAAGTGCTTTATCTAGTCGGTACACAAAGTCTGGGTGTTCTTCACTGGTGAATCCATCTGGCTGAGAGACGTAGACCTCCTCCTTGAGAATACCATTTAAGAAGGCCGTTTTGACGTCCATTTGATAGACAATGAAGTCTTTGTGTGCTGCATAAGCCAGGAATAGGCGAATTGCCTCGATCCTTGCTACAGGGGCAAATGTCTCGACATAATCAATCCCTTCTTGTTGGTTATACCCCTTAGCTACGAGTCTTGCCTTATTTCGTATTACGATACCATCCTCATCCTTTTTGTTCTTAAAGATCCACTTGGTTCCAATGACAGTCTTTCCCAATGGTCGAGGAACTAGATTCCAAACTTTGAGACGCTCGAACTGATTGATCTCTTCTTACATGGCAATTATCCAGTCCGGGTCGTTAAGTGCCTCTGAGATCTTTGTGGGTTCGGTTTGACTCAAGAAACATGCATACTGACACTCATTTGATGTAGAGACCCTGGTTCGAACACCGGCTGAGGGATCGCCAATTATTTGCGATGATGGGTGACTTCGAGTCCATTTTCTTTCGTGAGGGAGAATTTAGTCGTCTGCGTCGGATGGCTCGACGAATTCTTGTGGAATGGGCTCGGACTCAGCGGGTTCATTACTCGGACCAAGGTCAGTTGTTTCGATGTCAGGTTCCAAGTCAGTTGCTGGTTCTGTATAGTCTGGAATTGGGTCGTATGTCTGTTGGGTTGATGGAGGATGAAAGTACAAATTTTCGAACAGCATGTCCAATTCCAGCTCCTCTTGAGTTTCTTGATTTGTTCTAGGCATCTGTGCATGATCAGTATGAGAAGCGGCTTCTGGCTGGTTGTGAGCCATGACTCAAACTATCATTTCAGGTTCTGAACTGTTGTGCTTAGAAGCTATTGTGGTTGATTGTCCGGGTTCTCCACTGTGTTGTGGGGAAGCTACTTCGATTCTTTCATCGAAATTAACATTGATGCTTTCCATGACCGTTCTCTTTTCCTTCAGGTAGACTCGGTACACCTTTGATTGGGTGGAGTATCCCACAAATATTCCTTCAATAGCTTTGGGGTCCAGTTTCGATCTTTCCTCTCGATCATTGGCTATGAAGCATTTGCAACCAAATATCTTGAAGTGGGCGATGCTTGGCGTTCTTTGGTAGAGAAGGTCATATGGTGTTTTTCCGAATCTTTGATGAATAGTTGTTCGGTTTTGAGTGTAGCAAGCAGTGTTCATTGCTTCTGCCCAAAGGAAGTGGGGTAACGATGACTGCAACAACATGGTTCTTGCAGCTTCAACTAGGGTTCGGTTTCGTCGTTCGACCACTCCATTTTGTTGAGGGGTTCGGACAGCAACAAATTGTTGAGTGATGCCAAGAGTCTCATAGAATTTACTGAGAGTCTGATTCTTGAACTCAGTGCCATTATCTGATCGGATCACTTGGACTGTGCATTCGAGTAGGTTCTACGTTGCTTTTACAAAGATCGGAATTTGAATTGACGTCTCATCCTTTGATTTTAGGAAGTGGACCCATGTGAATCTTGAAAAGTCATCTACGATGACCATCATGTACTTCCGTCCGCTTAGGCTTTCTGTCCTCATGGGGCCGCATAAGTCAATGTGGAGCAGCTCCAGTGGTCGTGATGACGAAGGTATTGGTTTGGTGGAGTGAGACGCTTTCTTCATTTTTCCTCTTTCACAGGCTGAGCATAAGTGTTCTTTTTGATATTTTAGTGCTGGAAGTCCGAGAACCAGCTTGTTGGTTGCCAGCTTGTTGATGGTTTTGAGGTTTACATGAGACAGTCGACGATGCCAGAGCTCATTTTGTGAGGATGACGCTTTGCTAATGAGGCATAACGTTGTAGAAGGCTTGATTGATCGCACATCAATTGTATAGAGATTTGTCCTTCGAGTGCCCACTAGGAGTTCTTCACCCATCTCATTCACAATTGTGCACCTCTTTTGACGAAACAGTACTTGTAGACCTCGATCGCAGAATTGCCCGATCGAAAAGAGGTTGTGCGTTAATCCTTCTACGTGGGAGACTCCTTTGATGGTTAGCCGATTGCAAATTAGATCTCCATAACCTCGGATCGTGGCACCATCACTGTTCCCGAAACGGACTATTCCTCCGTATTTTTCCGTGTAGTTGCTCAGCAGCTCTTTGTTTCCCGTCATGTGTGTGGAGCAACCGGAATCTAAATACCACACATGAGAGACCTGCAAAACAGGAACTAGAGGGTTTTAGGTACCCATTTGAAAATGGGTCCGCCTCCTCTATCATTGTTAGTTTTAAAAGACGCTTTTCCTAGCCTAGTTTTCATTTGAGCTACAGCGGAAGGATTTTGTTTAGGCTTGGGTACCCATTTTCTTGTCGTGTTTTGGCTCATGGTTCCCTTAGGTTCTACCTTGGGCATCCAATGTTGGGTTGTCTTAGTTTTTGCAGGTTTGTTGTTATTTTTAATGGTTGATCGTTTCCTTTTCTTAGATAGAGCAGATTTAGAAAACATTTTAGAGGAATAATGTAAAGGACGATCGAGTTTGGAATTGCAAGGATGAACATAGTCTAGAGAGTTAAGTACAGACTGATCAAAATAAAACGACTTGTTTCTAGAAGGAAAACTTTTAAATACAAAACATCATTGAAATCTTGTTTTTCCTTCTTTTTGTCTCCTTTCTTAATCCACGTTTTCTTTAGAGAGCCTGTGGAATTGAAAGGCATTGGGTTAGTAAGGGAAGATTTAAGAGGAAGCTTAGGAAATTTAGGTGCTTTGCTTTCAATAGAGGCAGGAGTGTTCTTTAAATGAGCGATTTCTTTCAAGAGCGTTTGTTTTTCACTCTCAAAAGTTTTTCTTTCGCTATCTAAAGCATAGTGAAGTTCTGCTATTTTCTTTATACATTCGGGCATGTACCAGGATGAGTCTGGTTGCTCTGATGTAGTAGATTCAGTCGAAGATTGCCCTAAGGTTTCACCTTCGGGGGGTCGAGGGATTTCGAACTCGAACTCAGTTATTGCTGGACAAAACCTAGTTTTATAACTGTTGTTCAAGTCCGTATAATCATACTCGATTTCAGCACGTGCATTTTTTCGTTTTTCCTCTTCTAATCTTAAGATTTCAGAGTGATTTATAAAGGGCATTAGATGAGTTATGCTTAATTCCATATACCTAATGTCATAAAATTGTAGAACATTACATTTCTTTAGGTTTTGGGGATTGTTGAACCTGATGCCAGAAAGAGGATGGTAGAATTCAGTATCGGCGGGTTGATTTAAAAAGATTGTTTGATCCGTATGTCCCCTCTTGGTTATAATATCCTCTAATTTCTTAATTTTGGAGTATAATCGTAATCTTTCCTTATGTATCATTTCATATCTCCCTATGCTATACTTGACATTGTTTTCAGAGGACTTGATCTCATGAGTCAGAGTGTTGATCTTGGATTCAAATTGTACAATTTGTTTTTCCAGACCAGTGATCTTCTCATTCGCGATTACTACACGAGTCATCTCATTTCCTTGGTTTGTTCTAGGACTCGTTGATTATTTGCTAACCTGTCCTCTAGATATTTAATCCTTCTTTTGTCTACTTTTCTAGACGAATTTAAGGAAGTTAACTCATCTTGCAATTTTATAAGAGATTCAAGTTCTTCTTTGGTTACCTCAACGGTCTCCGTTGCGGCTAGGCATTCTGTGTTTGAATCTCTTCCTGAGGCCTCTGCTCCCGAGCTTTCTTCAATGCGTGCCATCAGTGCTACGTTCTCCTCCTCACTGTCCGAAGTATTTTCGAGCCAGTGATCTTGCTCAGCCATCAGCACCACCCCAGCTTCCTTTTGTTCTGCCAACTTAGCTTTTCTCATGTAATAGTTGGCATCCTTCTTCTTTGGGGTTCGGCATTCTCTGGCATAGTGACCGGGCTTGCCGCAGTTGTACCATTTAGGAGCCGTTTGTGCATTTTTCTGCTCAGAGGTGTCCATGGTTTGGTCTCTTAGCTTAGAGCCAGAAGTGGTCCTTTGGCGATTTGATGAGGACCCTCCCTTTTTGAAGAACCTCTTGGCCATCGAGCTAGTGATCAATGCCATGTGCTTCATAAATTCCTGTCTATCCTCGTCAGAGTCAGATTCCAACTCTCCTTCCTTCTCAGCGGTCGGTTGCCCAACTACCTTGTCCTTCGACATTTTCATGGATGGCCCATCGGAAATAAATGCTGCAGACTCCATCCCCATGTCTCTAGTCACCACTCTTTCTCCTGGAATGCATCTTGCGTACTGGTTGAGGTTGTCAAAGAGTGTGTGGATGTTGATCTGGGTCAAGTCCTTCATCTGCCTCATAAGAATGGCAGTTTGGTCCCATCCTGGGAGAAGTGAGTTCAGGAACTTGACATTTATTTCCAATTGTCCCTTGGTAACCCCAGCAATCTTCAGCTCGTTGAGTATGATGACAAATCTTTGATAAGTCTCCAGCAGGGACTCTCCTTTTCGTGCTTTGAATAAGTCATAAGCAGTGTAGGTGTTAGTGATTCTGGTCATCACACTAACATCAGTTCCTTGCATGAGTACGTCAAGAGCTTCCCTTTTTGTCTTTGCCGTTTTGGCACTGTTAATTTGAATGTAGATTTCATTGGGGATGGCCTGCATAAGGTAAGACTTGGCAAGTTGATCGGCCTTTTGGCGGATTCTCTCCTCTTCCGTGAGCTGATCCGGTGTCTTAAGAGTACGCAACTCTTCTATTGGTGGATTGTTGTTTGGGGCAGCTGGGACAATTAACCAGAATTGGGCTGGACCTTGATTGATGGATTCGAGCAGGTACTCAGCTTGGTCTTTCGTCTCTATGAACGTGATGAACCTGTCTCTCCATATAGAGTATTCGCCCTGTCTAAGAACAGGTGGCCTCATGTCGCTTCCCATGCTATATGCGTCCATTTTCTGTTGTTGTTTTTTTTTTTTAATGAAGTGTGAGTGAGATTTGCTTGAAGTGGAACGCGTGATGTATTGGGTGGGTTTTAAAATTGTCTTTGGATCGAGAGTGCTTGAATTGAAAGCCTTAGTTGAAGATTGTTGCCAAAAAGTTTCTGAGTCCGAAAAGTTATATGTTTTCGAAAGGGAGTTTTCGTTTTAAAATGAGTTTTCGGGAAAAGACAGGGTATCGAAAAGTTTGCTGGTCCGAGAAGTTAGAAGTGCCGTAAACTTTTGGATGCCGAAAACTTTTAGATACCGAAAGCTTTGGGATACCGAAAAGTTTTTAAAGACACTGTAGTGGCGAAAACCTCAGTGTCGAAAACTTTGGTTGATTGCGAAAACCTTTTAAGACACTGTAGCGGCGAAAACTTCAGTGCCGAAAACTTTTAAGATTGCGAAAACTTTGGAGGGCACTGTAGCGGCGAAAACTTCAGTGCCGAGAACTTTTGGATTGCGAAAACTTCTGGAGGCACTGTATCTGCGAAAACCTCAGTGCCGAAAACTTTTCCTGCAGAATTAAGCGCGTTCTTGTACCGAAAAGCACAGTTTTGGTACCGAAAAAGTAGATTTTGAGAGTCGAAAAGCTTAGAGAATGCGGAAAAGTGCTGGAAACTACTGGGTGATGAGCTAGAATAATAGAATAGACACAGGATTACTCAAAAACACCAGTCAAAACCGAAAATGAAGCAAAAACGCAAAGTTCATGTTGCGAAAAGCTTAAAAATGGGTTTTTGAATCTTCAACAGCAAAAACATGTAAAAATCGATCCAACGAAGTTAGAACACTTCCACCCAAACCTCACGGTGGCTCTGATACCACTTGTAGGTCCCTAATCCAGGCTAGAGCTCTCAAACTCAATGGAATAGTGCACACCTTCGAGTGTGTGTTTGTGCGTGTTTTATGTGAAGGTGGCGGCTGTTAAATGTAGAGAGAGAGTTCACACTTTTCTAGGTTTAGCTCAAAATAGACTTGTTTATCAAAATGGGAAATGTTACATTACAATAAGTCATAGCTCACTATTTATACCAAGACATTCTTTGGTATAATTACAAGAGTGCCCCCAACTAGCAAACTCATTAAGATACTAACCCAATAAGAAATACATCACTACAAGTTATATGATGAACACTAGAAAATGATCCTAACAGCAACACAGAGTAATTATTAGCAAATCTTGCTTCTAATTCATCAATTTTTCTAGCTTGAGCATCCATTTTTTCTTTAAATTTAAAAATTAAAAATTTGGATTTTGAAAATTCAGTTCCGAAAAGTTTTGTTTATCAAAAAGTATAGTGAAGTATCGAAGAAAATAAGTGTCGAAAAGTTTTGGTGTGTACCTAAAAATTTTAGAATGATTTCGAAAACTTCGAGAAAATTACCAAAACGTTTTCTATAATATGCCAAAAACAACCTAAGTTGATTGTTGGATACGTGATCGTTGACGCGTATAGTGGATTTGCCTTCAAAAGTTGACGAGAAAAAGTTTTCTATACCGAAAATTTCGGGCCCGGAAAATTTATTTTGAAAATTTTCCAAAAAGTGTAAAAGAGACTATGTCCGTTGGACTTGGAAAATTTTTCGCTATCCAATGATGTATCTCAAAAAGACTTTTTTTGCTAAAAGCCTTCTTATTCCGAAAGGGGGCCGAAAATATTTTGGTGATCGAAAACGTTTAAGTGTAATTTTTTTAAGAGTGAGTGATCGAGAACAGTGAATTCTCGGGTGAAGACTTTGACCGAAAATCTAAAGGTATGCTTGGAAATTCGGGTACTAAGAATTTTCGGATAGGTAGAAATTCTGGTAGAAATATACATTGAGCTACATGAGAAATTCGGGTAGACTGATTTGGATGATTTGTCCCAAAATCAGACAATCACTGAGAATGGGCAAAATCGGGTAATTCTGTCCGAATTCGGGTCTGCCCGAAAACCTGAAAATCGCCAAAAATTCTGTGAATAAAAATCGGGTAAGTACTAATTTTTGCCGTGCAGGAAATTCGGGTGATGAAAGAAGCGCAATAGTTCGAAAATCGGGTTAAAAACACGTCGAATTTCGAACAGATTCACCCGAAAATCAATGAAAATTGGGTAGAATCAGCCGAAAATCTGGGCACTGTTACATTCATCCACCCGAAACTCAAATCTGCAGAAAACATGACGAGTTTCCTATGCGATTTCTACCTAAATCTCACTCAAATCAATTGAAAATCATTGGGTAAACACTTAAAATCACTCGAAAACAACTTATTTAGCTCTTGAGCTTGCAAAATCAGTAAAATAAGCGTCGTAGTCCTTAACGAGTTCTAACCAACGTCGTTGCCTCATATTCAACTCCTTCTGGGTGAAGAAATACTTCAGGCTCTTATGGTCCGTATAGATTTCGCATCTTTCTCCGTAAAGGTAGTGCCGCCAAATCTTCAGAGCGAAAACTACCGCTGCGAGTTCCAGATCATGTGTTGGGTAATTCTTCTCGTACTCTTTCAATTGTCGAGAAGCATATGCGATAACCTTCCCATTTTGCATCAACACGCATCCCAAGCCATTCTTCGATGCGTCGCTATAGACCGAAAATCCTCCGGTTCCCGATGGTATCGTCAAAATTGGGGCTGAAGTAAGCCGTCTCTTCAGTTCCTGGAAGCTCTGCTCACATGATTCCGTCCATACGAACGGCACATTCTTCCTTGTCAGATTCGTCAGGGTTGAGGCAATACTAGAGAAGTCAGCAATGAACTTACGATAGTATCCTGCAAGTCCTAGAAAACTCCTTACTTCAGTAGGAGTAGTGGGTCGTGGCCAGTTATTCACTGCTTCGATCTTACTGGGATCCACCGAAATTCCATTTCCAGAAATGACGTGTCCCAGAAAGGCTACTTGCTCCAACCAGAATTCACACTTCTTGAATTTGGCGTAGAGCTGTTTCTCCCGCATAATTCCTAAGGCAATGCGTACATGGGTTGCGTGTTCTTCTTTCGTCTTAGAATATATGAGAATATCGTCGATGAAGACGATAACAAAGTGATCAAGAAAGTCTTTGAAAACCCGATTCATCAGGTCCATAAAAGCGGCTGGTGCATTTGTCAGCCCGAAAGGCAGGACCAAAAACTCGTAATGGTCGTACCTCGTGCTGAACGCGGTTTTCGGAATATCTGACTCCCTGATCTTCAGTTGATGGTATCCCGAACGGAGGTCGATTTTCGAGAATACCGTAGCACCTTGCAATTGGTCGAATAAATCGTCGATCCTCGGCAATGGATATTTATTCTTGATCGTGATTTTATTCAGCTCTCTGTAGTCGATGCACAGCCTCATCGACCCATCCTTCTTTCGCACAAAAAGAACTGGTGCTCCCCATGGTGAGAAGCTGGGCTGAATGAACCCCTTTTGCAACAGTTCCTCCAACTGTTCTTTCAACTCTCGTAGTTCATTAGGCGCTAGACGGTAAGGGGCTTTAGAGATTGGGGTTGTTCCTGGCACCAGATCTATCGTGAACTGTATTTCTTGATCAGGGGGTAACCCCGGGAGATCATCGGGAAATACATCGGCGTATTCGTTGACTATAGGTACATGTTTTAGTTCTGGAGGAGATAATTCATCTGCTTTCACCGCGTATACTAGAAAAGACTCACAACCTGACCTCAGAAGTCGTTGAGCCTTTAAAGCAGAAATTCGAGGGATACTGTTCTGATTTACCTTACCCGAAAAAGTGAACACCTCTTCCTCGGGTAATTGGAATCTTACTATCTTTCTATTACAGTCAATGATGGCTCCATATCTTGAAAGCCAATCCATCCCGAAGATAACATCGTAGTCGTTCATTGGGATTACGATCAAATCGACTCTCAACTTTCTACCCTCTATGATCACGGAGCATCCTTCCAACACTTGATTAGTGTGTGTTGGATCACCGTGTGGTAAGCTTACTACATAGTTACACTCAGATAAGGTAGGAGATATTCCCACCTTTGCCACATATTTAGCCGACACAAACGAATGTGTGGCTCCTGAATCGATGAGCACAGACGTAGGTATGTTATAGATAGTTAACGTACCCGTCACTACCGAGGGGTTTGCTTCTGCCTCCTCGTTCGTCAAGGTGAAAACTCGAGCTGGAACGGGTAGAGGTCGGACCGGTGGTTGGGTCGAGTTCTGAGGAAAATTTGCTTGACAATTCCTGGCATAATGGCCTAATCTCCCGCATCGGAAGCACTGGGGATTTGGATTTGGCCCTGTTCTGACATAAACTCCAACATGATAGCGCCCGCATTTTGGGCATTGGGGCACAGAGTTTGGGGGTTTATTCGGGAAGCTAGTCGGTCCTTGATTAGGCATTGATTTTGGACGCCAGTTTTGTTGACCCTGGCGGTTTCCTTGATTACTAGGGTCTCTGCCAAAGAATTGGCGTTTACGATTACCCCCTGCTCCTTGCTGATTCTCTCTTCTTCTTTTCGCCTCTTGAGCCTCGACAATCTGCGCCTCCGCTTGCTCAGCAATCATCGCCCGTTCTGCCACTTGTGTGAATTCCATCTGTCGGGCTCCTGCTATACTTAAGTCTCGAAAGATTTCGGGTTTGAGGCTCATTATAAACCTCGTCACCTTCAAGAGATTAGTTGCCACCATATGAGGGGCAAAACGAGACAGTTCCTCAAATTTGCGGATATACTCTGCGACAGTCATCCCTCCTTGTTTTAAGCACACAAACTCGTGCATCCTTCTTTCTTGTTCGTTGGGCTGTGAAGTATTTGCTGTGGAACAATTCTCTGAATCGTTCCCACAACATTGTCATTGGATTCTCCAAGACCTTAACTGTGTCCCACCAGAACCTAGCGTTTCCCCTTAGCATGGAAACGACACAAAGGACCTTTTCATCCTCCGGCACCCGACTATAGATAAACATATCTTCAATTGTACGCAGCCAATCTTCTGCCACTGCAGGGTCAGTGGCATCCGCAAACGTTGGGGGGTTTAGTTTTCTGAATCTCTCTCCTATAATCTCTATACGCTCCGGTTGTGGAGACTGACGATGTTCAGACGAGTTCCTATTATGGATAAGTTCATTGATCTGGTCCGATTGTCGTTGGACCAGTTCAGTAAGTCGTAAGATGGTAGAGTCCCGCTCATTAGTAGGGGACTCGGTTTCAGCCCTACGACTAGATTCACCCGCGTCTCCTTTTCTTCCTCTCGGCATTCTTACTATTATCTACAATTATTCATACAAGTAGGCATATTACTTCTACATTCAATTATACTTAAAACATAAAAGCTTACAGGCAAAGGCTGATCCTCCAGGCTTTTGAGCGGCCGTACATGGATAGTCTTCAGAATCTATAACCTAGGCTCTGATACCACCTGTGACGACCCTCATTTTCCAAATACAATTAGTGGCGGATTTACGCAACGAAAGCCGCGGAAGACCCATTTTACAAAAACTTTTAAAACAAACTAAGATACACATATATAAAAATATCATTTTTACAGCACAACCATCTTTACACGGGTCTCGGCCCCAAAACAAAATCCAAAAGTTCCTACGCGCTCCACTGGTATTCATCCATGTACAGCCTCGCCCTCAAAAGTCCGTGGAGTCACCGCCATCAGTCTGCCTCAGTCGCGACGTACCTTGACGTCGGACTCGGTCGTACCTACAACACATAAAACTGAGCGATTGCCCAGTAGGTGAAAACATGTATGAATGCAGCGTGCGCTCAACTATCATCCCAAAATATCTCACCATAAATGCACGCTCGACTTTTACCTCTCAATCCATCTTATCATATCTCAACACAGGGCCCTAGGTTAGACTCGACACCTCGCGCGCCCATAACAATCACGGTAGCCTACACTGATAGCGTTTAGACGTTCACGCTACTGCCCTACCAGGTCGCTCCTTCCGCGAAAATAACATAAAGGACGGTTTTGCACCTCGGGACGTTCACGCCCGAGTAGACAGATCGATCACGCCTGTCTGCCGTCAGGTGTCATATATGAGTACTAACCTCGATTCCTCTACGAATGTGGCGACCCTCATTTTCTAAATATTATTATTGGCGGATTTCCGCAACGAAGGTCGCGGAAGACCCATTTTACAAAAACGTTTTCGCAAAATAACATAATTTACAAAGTTGTATATTTACAAAGGCCGTAGCCCCAAAATATTCAAAATATTAAAACGCCCTAATGCTGCTCCACAGGTCTTCATCCATGTACAACCTCGCTCTCAAAAGTCCGTGGAGTCACCGCCATCAGCCTGCCTCAGTCGCGACGTACCTCGACGTCGGACTCGGTCGTACCTACAACACATAAAACTGAGCGATTGCCCAGTAGGTGAAAACATGCATGAATGCAGCGTGCGCTCACCCATCATCCCAAAATATCTCACCATAAATGCACGCTCGACTTTTACCTCTCAATCCATCTTATCATATCTCAACACAGGGCCCTAGGTTAGACTCGACACCTCGCGCGCCCATAACAATCACGGTAGCCTACACTGATAGCGTTTAGACGTTCACGCTACTGCCCTACCAGGTCGCTCCTTCCGCGAAAATAACATAAAAGACGGTTTTGCACCTCGCGACGTTCACGCCCGAGTAGACAGATCGATCACGCCTGTCTGCCGTCAGGTGTCATATATGAGTACTAACCTCGATTCCTCTACGAATGTGGCGACCCTCATTTTCTAAATATTATTATTGGCGGATTTCCGCAACGAAGGTCGCGGAAGACCCATTTTACAAAAACATTTTCGCAAAATAACATAATTTACAAAGTTGTATATTTACAAAGGCCGTAGCCCCAAAATATTCAAAATATTAAAACGCCCTAATGCCGCTCCACAGGTCTTCATCCATGTACAACCTCGCTCTCAAAAGTCCGTGGAGTCACCGCCATCAGCCTGCCTCAGTCGCGACGTACCTCGACGTCGGACTCGGTCGTACCTACAACACATAAAACTGAGCGATTGCCCAGTAGGTGAAAACATGCATGAATGCAGCGTGCGCTCACCCATCATCCCAAAATATCTCACCATAAATGCACGCTCGACTTTTACCTCTCAATCCATCTTATCATATCTCAACACAGGGCCCTAGGTTAGACTCGACACCTCGCGCGCCCATAACAATCACGGTAGCCTACACTGATATCGTTTAGACGTTCACGCTACTGCCCTACCAGGTCGCTCCTTCCGTGAAAATAATATAAAAGACGGTAGCCTACACTGATAGCGTTTAGACGTTCACGCTACTGCCCTACCAGGTCGCTCCTTCCGCGAAAATAACATAAAAGACGGTTTTGCACCTCGGGACGTTCACGCCCGAGTAGACAGATCGATCACGTCTGTCTGCCGTCAGGTGTCATATATGAGTACTAACCTCGATTCTTCTACGAATCATCAACGCGATCACGATCTACCCCGCTCGTTGACACTATAAAGTGTCACCGTGTCCACACGGTCATCACTCACTCGTACTGATATGAAATGCATGTGTGATATACAAATGAAATGCCACAGTACCCATTAAAATTACCTTCCCCGAAAATATTATTTTGAAGACTTTTATTCGGGCGTTAGAATAGACTATGTCCGTTGGACTCGGAACATTTTTCTAATTCAATGACAAAAAAATAATTTTCCTTCAAAAGGCTTTTTTTTTTTTTTTGGACAAAGACCCGAATTTTATTCGAGCCCGAAAGTTGCTGTCCGAAAATGAGTCTGACGCCGAAAATGTTTTGACCCGAGAATGTGGCCCGACAGTTCCACCCGAAAATCTTAGTTTTAAACGCCAAAAACTTGAGCCCGAATATCTTTCGAAGGCCCGAAACTCTTTACCCGAAAATAAACACAATTCGCCGAATTTCCTTTCTGACTCAGAATATTTAAAAGACCCGAAAATTATATTTTATACTGCGAAAACCTTGTTACCCGAAAATACTTTGTCCGAAAATATTAAAGACCCAGAAACGTATACCTATCCGAATTTATATAAATTCCAGACTACAGTACAAAGTACTATGCCCAAAAACTATTCAAACACCCGAAAACATTCAAGTGCCCGAATAACATCTACCCGAAAACATTCCTAACTCATTCAACTTCCATGTAAATACAACTATAACACGTAACATAGATTCAAACCCAAAAATCTGAGTTTTTAACGCATATAGCCACCCGAAAATTCACCTAATCATCATGTAAGTC
Organism: Lindernia subracemosa; assembly: GCA_028392965.1. Lineage (NCBI taxonomy): Eukaryota > Viridiplantae > Streptophyta > Magnoliopsida > Lamiales > Linderniaceae > Vandellia > Vandellia subracemosa. The sequence continues at coordinate 1,227,941 of JAQPCC010000060.1, forward strand.
ACGTAAGATCATAACAAAATACGTTATCACATAAAACACATAATATTTTCGTGTTTGTAGATGAAAGATTTCACCTACCTCACGTCCGAAGCTTTGAAGTTTTAGGATTTTCTCGAGCTCCCTAATCTTTTGTTAGCCAAGTTCTTTGTGCGATTCTTTCCTTCTCTTTTCTTGGTTTCGAAAATGTTCTCTGTTTTTCACTTAATGGGGTGTAGATATACTTTGAGGTAAATGATGATAAGTAGGTGACAAGGAGGTGACGAGTTTTTCCTCTTAGGTTAAGAAATGCCTTGCCCGAAAATTATTTACACTTCACCCGAATTTCACTTTGTCTTTACCCGAATTCTTCCCTTTGTTCTTACCCGAAAATTGCTTCACCCGAATTTATTTGGGCTTCACCTTAATGCTGTCATCATCCAAATTTTAGCCATCTTTTGTCCAAACATAACATTTTCGGGTGTTCCTTCTATTTAGTTGTCTATGTTTACCCGAATTTTTGAGATTCTTCACCTAAATAAAATTTCTAAGTCACATAATCATATAGTTAATTACATCAAAATCCCGTATTAAATTTTACGGGTATTACAACGAATCATCAACACGATCACGATCTGCCCCGCTCATCAATACATCAGAGTATCGCCGTATCGACACGGTACCCATTTCTCACAATGTCGTGATATGCGATGCGTGTCATACAAGTCGTACAAAATAACAACCACATCTCGTAAAACCCGAAGATTCGGAAATCTTTTTAATTTCCAAAAATAATATTTACTGCTGAAAATAAAATAATCGTTGACCAAGGGAAACTTAGTCAAAACCCGAAACTTTATTAAAAGAATTTGATTGTAAATAAAATAAATGATTTTTCCCGAAAATGTGTTTGTATGAAATTAGGTCAACACCTAACATTAACACAGCAAATTTATAAGCACCCAAAAGTCATTTTGCTCAAAAAATAAGATTCGGCATTTATTTGAATTCGAATGTCATTTGAATTCAAATTCACGAAACTGAGCCTGCGAAACTAGTCCCCAGCCCGCGAAAAGCCTGTTTTGTCTCACAGGAATCACCTCGCGAAAACTGAAGTCGTCCCGCGCAAACTGGTTTTCGGCCCGCGTCTATTTCTTATTCGCGAATTCTATCTGGCCCGCGAAAACAAGTTTTCGGCCCTCATCTGTTTCTTATTCGCGAATTCTCTCTGGCCCGCGAAAACTGGTTTTCGGCCCGCGAAAACAGGTTTTCGGCCCACACCTATCTCACATTCGCGAATCCTTCTGGCCCGCGTAAACTAGTTTTCGGCCCGCGAAAACAAGTTTTCGGCCTGTACTTATCTCTTATTCGCAAAACTTCTCTGGCCCGCGAAAACTGGTTTTCGGCCCGCACCTATCTCACATTCGCGAATCCTTCTGGCCCGCGTAAACTAGTTTTCGGCCCGCGAAAACAGGTTTTCGGCCCGTACTTATCTCTTATTCGCAAAACTTCTCTGGCCCGTGAAAACAAGTTTTCGGACCGCACTTATCTCTCATTCGCGAATCCTTCTGGCCTGCGTAAACTAGTTTTCGGCCCGAAAACATGAAATCATCCGAAAATACATGCAAACACCGAAAATGAAGAACAGTATGTGAAAAACACTAAGTTCTTCAATTCTTCAAGTTATCAGACCTACTTTCTAAGCACATAAGTATGTATATTCATACCAAAAATCCAGATATTGGGTTTGAAACACATCATAGAACATTAGACAAATCAAAAACATCAAAACAACATACCCGAAAATTTGATAAATCGAGCTAAAGTAACCTTTCACCCGAGTTTTCAAATTCTTTAACGAGTTGTAAAAAGAATTTCACCTACCTTAAGTTCAAGCTATGTTCAGGAATTTGCACTGCTTTGTTTTTCCTTCTCTCCTTCTTCCTTGCGTTTTTCCTCCCCAGAAAAATATTTTTATCCCCCCGTTTTAGGTATTTTAAGTTATAGATATACTTTGTAGATATACTTTGAGGTAAATGATGATAAGTAGGTGACAAGGAGGTGACGAGTTTTTTCTCTTAGGTTAAGAAATGTCTTGCCTGAAAATTATTTACACTTCACCCGAATTTCACTTTGTCCTTACCCGAATTCTTCCCTTTGTTCTTACCCGAATTTTGGCCTCTTTTGTTTTCAAATACTTATCAAAATTCGGGTGTTCCTATTATTATTCATACTCTTCACCCGAACTTTCGAATCCTTCATCTAAATAATATATCAAAATTTCTAATTATAATTGTAATTACATTATAAAACCCACGGGTATTACACCCTAGGATACTGTTTTGAAGTTGTAATGGTGGAAGAAAGAATGAATTTCGTGCTTGATTAGATAGAAGAATGATAGGTTGGACCAAAATGTGCTTAGTAAGCACTTCATGAAGCATGAGGTGTAATTTTCTCAAAAATCCTCATTTTCCCCTTCATAAAATTGTTGATATTAGATAAATCAACACCTATTTAATATATCTATATATATTTATTTTATTTTCTAGGTCTTCGAAACAAAAACGTCTCATAATCGTCATGCTTGCTAGTTTTGATCGCATGACGTTTAAAACTACAATAACCTATCAAACAAGCCATAGAATAAATCTAATAACACAAGACTTCCTATACTCGATAAACGTCTCATGAAAATGAAAACAAATTCGACAACTCTATCTCCTTAGCACCCTAATTTTCTACTTCATTATCTTAAGGCTCAATGCTTTTCTTATGTTAGAAAAATTCTATTATGTATGTGACATGAATGAGATGATGCTAATGAATGATCTTATGATGAAAAGTTTCGGTTCATGACAATTCTCCCCCCGTTTTAAAATTTCGGCCTCGAAATTTCGTACCCGTATTGGCTTGCAACCATGGATACTGCTTCTTTACGTGCTCTATTGTTTCCCATGTAGCTTCTTGTCTAGAATGATTCTTCCACAACACTTTCACCATTGGAATTGTCCGATTTCGAAGATCTTTATCCTTGTACTCTAGAATTTCAACTGGTTCTTCAACATAACTGAGATTATCAGAAATTTTAACTGGCTCATCATGAAGAACATGGGATGGATCTGATCTATATCGTCGAAGCATACAGACACATGGAAGACATTATGTATCTGTGATAGTTCCGGTGGCAATGCTAATCGATATGCTAATGGTCCAATTCTCTCGAGTATCTCGTAAGGTCCAATATAACGAGGGCTCAATTTACCTTTTCTTCCAAATCTAAGAATACCTTTCCATGGAGATACACGAAGGAAAACTTTCTCGCCAACTTCATATTCCATTTCACGCCTGTGCTGGTCGATATAACTTTTCTGCCTATCTTGGGCTGCTTTAAGCCGGCTTTTGACTGTTTTTATCTTTTCCGTTGTATCTTGGATTAAATCTGGCCCCTCTAATAGCTGCATCCCTTCAACATTCCTGTAGGTTCCAGATTCAACACCCAACGAATTAAGATGAACTTGAACTTGAGAATTAGATCGATTGACTCACCTTGTTGATACGCGCGGAAGCAATAGGCGAATAATCATCAATCAATCTTCATTTAATCCAATAGCTTTCTCTACAAGCAATTCATATACCTCTCCACAATTAAACCTAATCTACTGTGATGAAGAGAGAGATATTAAAATGAGAGAAAGCCTCGCTCAAGGTATCTCAAGTTCTGTGTAAAATACACACACTTGCCCTATATATACCAAAGCATACTTTGGTATATATCACATCAGTCCCTATATTATCATAAACTACAATTTGGTCCCTAGACAAAGATAACATGACATTTGAGCACTAGAAATGGATTCCTAACAATCTCCCCCTTAGTGTTCAAATGTCATTGGAGCGCCAATAGTCTTTGTCTCTAATAATCTTCAGTCTTCATCATCGATTGAACACAAGAATGGATTCCTAACAATCTCCCCCTTTGTGTTCAATTGTGGATTAGACACGTTCTTCGTTGCTGCTTGAAGAAAAGGTTGAGGGCTTCTGGAGAATCTTCTTTCTCCCCCTATGTACATGCTCCCCCTTTCTTCTTTGCAACTTTGAATTTTTATCACCTTCTTGCATAGATCAGAGTTGTGCAGATCTAAGGACATTGACTCTTCGTTTATGCTTATGCCATGGAGAGAGGTCGTGTTTGTTGTGGTTCAGCACGTGCGGTGTAAGCTCGGCTTCTTTAATAATATCACGTGCTTTGCCTCCTTGATATACTTCTCCCCCTCATGGCGATTCAATTGTATCGTCATGCCTACGGATCAAGGTGATTCCTCGTGTAAGCGCGGAGCGTGTTGATGTTGAAGTCCGGATGAAGTAACCTGAAAACGGGACCGACGACCAATCATCGTGAGACATCCCTAGATGTCACTCTTGGTCGTTGATGCAAAGTCACAAAGACTTGCATTTGAAGGGACTACGGGGCCACATAGGCAACCCGTTGACATCGTTCTAGAGTCGTGCTCCAGAAGATGGCCTGCTACCGTTGTTGTTTTAATATTGCAACGGCAGGACTTCCTTCTGATCATAGAATCACATTTGTAAAAAAATGTGTCTACAGAAGTTCTGGCAAGGTCACATAGACCTGCTTTGTGTGTGTAAAATAATGTATGTGTCCTAAAAAAATAGAAAACTTTTTAGGCTATGGGACACACTAGACGTTAAGTGCATAGAATGAAGTCAGTGGTGTGGGGCTGTGGACCACTTAGTTCAATATCTCCCGCTTCCAAGTGAAACGGTGATAGCATATGCGGTTCCCCGTGAGATATTGAAACACTTGTCTTTAGGGAGACAAATGAGTAGCTAGGAAGGGTTGTGCATGCGCCTTTGGACCCGATGAGGCGTCTTCTACCCGGGATCTGAAAAATCAGTCATGTACCTATAATGGTTATGGCCCGGATAGTTTGTGGTTGAGGTGTAATGATTATATCGTGATTCGCTCAAAACCCTCACATACACTCGGGGTTGTTCCTGGGATAGGTACAGTTTGGGATTAACTGAACCATGGGAACAGGTATGTGAACACCTCTTTTTGTGTCTTTGCGCTTTTTGGGTTGAGGTAGCACTCCCGGTCAAAGTACGAAAGTTGTCTTCAGGGCATTCTCTCTTTGAAGCTCTTGCGCCTTTTTAGGTAACTCTCCCCCTAAAATGGTGCACTATTTCTAATATGATGCCCTTGCTCCCCTAAATAGATGCGCTCTTTGAGGATTGCATATTACAAAAATCAAGCGTCTTTTATACATGAAGTAACACTCCCCCTTAAATGTGCCTTCTGCACTCATAAGTGTTACTCCCCCGAAACGATATACGCTTGTTATATGAGAACCATGGTAATACGCTCTTTTTGACGTTCAGGTACCTTGTCTATCTATCTATCCACTCCCCATCTAAATATATAAAGAATGTAAAGATGACATCGACTTTAGGTACTAAGAATGATACATTAGACTTCCTTTGAAACTCAATACTAAAGATGAAGCCTAATATCTATGAAAGAAGTGTACCTATTTGTACAATGAAATTCAAGTCATCTTCTTTTAGAAATGAAGCTCAGAGTTTTTTTGTTTTTTTTTTTTTTTTTTTTTTTTTTATATCTTTCTCTGGCCTATATATATATATATATATTTAAAAAAGAAAATGTAGCAAAAACAAAAAAACTTTTCATGTGGCGAAAAGTATAACGTTTTCGCTGAAACAGTTGAAAAGTAAAGACAGTTTTCGCAAAAAAAAAAAAATTCGCTAATAAAGGTAGCGAAAAGTCTAAGGTTTTCGCTGAAACAGTTAGCGAAAAGTAAAGACAGTTTTCGCAAAAAAAAAAAATTTCGCTAATAAAGGTAGCGAAAAGTCTAAGGTTTTCGCTGAAACAGTTAGCGAAAAGTTTCTTTTCGGTAGACTTTTCAGCGAAAAGTTTTATTTATTATTATTATTATTTATTTTTTTTTTTTTAAATGGTGCAAAATCTAAAAATATACTTATTTATATAGTATAATTGCTCACATTTCATACCGATCACGAGTGTGGAGCAATCTCGAATACCACACGTGTCGGGGTTTGGTGGTTGCTTGCAGCTCATACCGATTATGCGTGTGAAGCAACCCGAGGACCTACGCATAATCGGGATCCTGCAAAACAAATTAGCGGGACTTTGGTACCCATTGTTGGACGGGTCCTCCCTGATTAGCAGTAATCTTATAAAGCTCATAAGGTTCAAATTTGGAATTAAAATTAGCAGATAAAGTAGTCATAGGAAGCCACGTTTGTTTAGGACTACTTATTTCCATTTCTAGCTTAGGTTTCCAAATTTGTACCGTTCTGAAATTATCATTTTTAGCACGGGTGAATGTGTGTCTATTGTTAGTTGAGAAAATTTTCTCTTTCGCCAGTCGTTGAAGATGTTTTTCAGATTTGACTTTGACTGGGTACTTGAGATAGGAATACGAACTAATAGAATCAATAGCATTCAATATAGAATTGCCGTATTTCCTATTAGGAAGAATCACATCATTCACATAGGTGTTTTCATAAAATGAACTACTTTTATTTTTCAGACAATTATTATTTTTAGACATTTCAGTTTTAGGAGAGAATGTATAATAATTGCCTTTCAAATCTTTAGTAGCTTTCTTGACCTTTGGAATGACCTTAGAGATGTTTGTAGTAGGAACAGAGGTAGAACCATTTTCGTTCATTTTAAAATATAATGATTTTTCTTCCTCTATTCTTTCTTTCTTGATAGCTTTAGTCATTCGTGGTGTTTTCTTATTCTGTTTTGGAGATATGTTTTTTAACGGTTCGCTTTTAACAGAGTAAGAAGTTGAGGTTGCGCCTATTTTGTAGGAATTTTTGAGAAATGTATTCTCCTTTTGAAGTTCATCAATTTTAGCTTGAAACCCTTTTTGCTGCGATTCCAGAAGAGAATTTAACTTGGAAATTTTGCGTTCGGTTTCTGGATTATCACAATTAAATTCGGGTATTATAGTTTGTATAGAATGTTCCTTTTTGATAGGCATTGTCTCATTTGTTTGAGTGGATTTATTTTGAGACAATTTTAGCTCAGTTTCTTTCTTTGCAATAAGTATTTCGAGTTCTTTATTTTTAATGCGTAATTTATTGCATTCTTCTGAAAGACATTTATTCTGAGCTTGATGATTTTTAATTTCTTCTTTATAGGCAGCTATGTTTGTTATTAATTCAGATATGTTCGGTTCATTATTTTCTGCCTTAAATTTTAATTTCACAAGCTCATCTTTTGCATTGGTCAATTGACATTCAAGACTAGCTTCAACTTCTAAATGTTTTCTTAGAACACGCTCGTTATTAGCTAGCCTTGCTTCTAATTTATTGACCATTTCCTTTTCATTGTTTGTGGATGAGAATTTTTGTAAAAGTCCTTGTTTTTCTTCCTCGCACGCAGACAAAGTAGTTTTTAATTCACATATTTTTGTTTCTTGTGAGTCTGCCTTAGTTGTTAAACTTATTATTTTTTCATTTGCACTATCTAAGCATCTCCTAAGATTATCTTCTTCTAATAAATGATTTCTTAGGATACGCTCATTATTTGCGAGTTTATCTTCTAGCTCTTTTATAATCTTTTGTTCATGAGAATTGTTAGGTTCTATAATTTCAGATTGTATTCTCTTATGTTTTGAGCTTGAAGTTTTTGAGCTTGTTGAGGAAGATGAAGAAGATAAAGACTTTTTCTTATGATGTTTTTTATTTAATAATTTTTCAATTAGATCTAGGTTGTGTTTGATTTCTTTAAGTTCTAGATCATTTTCGCTTAAGTAATTATCCATTTTATCTTTTCAGTTCAGACCAATTAATTTTGCAAATTATAATTGGTATAGAATGTTGGAAATTTTAATTTTGACTAATTTCGAATAGTTCTCCAATATTAGCGTTTCAGCTAAAAAACCAATATTAAGTTCACAGATATTGTATTGGTTTTATAGAATGATGGAAATTTTAATTTTGATTCAAAATATGTTGGATGTTATATTGATCGTCTTGTTTCGTTGATTTAAAAAGATATTGAGTCAACTTATTTTGTTTTATTTTGACTTTAGTATTAGGTTTTCGCTAGGTGTCTGGCGAAAAATATTAAGTTTTCGCTGAACACAGTGGCGAAAAGTATTAGGTTTTCGCTATGTGGCGAAAAAGTTTAGGTTTTCGCTATGTGAAGTGGCGAAAAGTTCTTTACTTTTCGCTGAAACAGTATTCTTAGCGAACAGTTTTGAGGTTTTCGCTAAAGGAAGTGGCGAAAAGTTTCAGGTTTTCGCTCAAACAGTAAATTGCGAAAAGATTTAAGTTTTCGCTAGGTATGAACTTTTCGCTAAGAAATGTAGCGAAAAGTTTAGGTTTTCGCTAAAATGAAGTTTTCGCTGGAAAGATTAGCGAAAAGTCCTAAGTTTTCGCTGAAACAGTATGTAGGGAAAAGCTTTGAGGTTTTCGCTAAGTGGCGAAAAGATTAGGTTTTCGCTAAGTTGTGAACTCTAAAACTTCTCGTGTGAACAGTGTTTGGCGAAAAGTTTTAAGTTTTCGCTGGCCACTGGTTTCCCTAGGAATGAACTTTTCGCTAAGAAATGTAGCAAAAAGTTTAGGTTTTCGCTGAGTGTCTGGCGAAAACTTTTGAGGTTTTCGCTGAAAACAGTATATGGCGAAAAGCTTTAAGGTTTTCGCCAATAAATCTAGCGAAAACTGGTTTTCGCTGAAAAGGTTTGGTTTTCGCTAATAAGTCAAATCAGCTAAAAAACACGTAATTAAACAAGTAAACACCGATTTAACTAAAAAAACTCTAGTTTATGCAGCGAAAACCGCTGTTCATATAGCGAAAACCGCTGTTCTAGTAGCGAAAACAGCTGTTCTAGTAGCGAAAACCGCTGTTCAACTGGCGAAAACCACTGTTCTTGTGGCGAAAACCACTGAACTGTTCTGATTTTTCACTCAAATCCTAATTTCTGCTTAATCAGAACATAATTATCGAACAATAGGCATCGACACAGCTTACCTATCACTCGATTAACACAATTAACACTGGATTAACACAGAAATCAGGCGAAAATCAGAATGCAACAGTGACAAACCCAAAGTCATTCAAAATCAGCAATTCAACTCAAATCAGCAAATTAAGCTCAATCAAAGCAGATTTAACACAGAATCAACAAACAAGTTTGCTCTGATACCAATTGTAGGTTCCAGATTCAACACCCAACGAATTAAGATGAACTTGAACTTGAGAATTAGATCGATTGACTCACCTTATTGATACGCGCGGAAGCAATAGGCGAATAATCATCAATCAATCTTCATTTAATCCAATAGCTTTCTCTACAAGCAATCTATATACCTCTCCACAATTAAGCCTAATCTACTGTGATGAAGAGAGAGATATTAAAATGAGAGAAAGCCTCGCTCAAGGTATCTCAAGTTCTGTGTAAAATACACACACTTGCCCTATATATACCAAAGCATACTTTGGTATATATCACATCAGTCCCTATATTATCATAAACTACAATTTGGTCCCTAGACAAAGATAACATGACATTTCAGCACTAGAAATGGATTCCTAACAATCTCCCCCTTAGTGTTCAAATGTCATTGGAGCGCCAATAGTCTTTGTCTCTAATGATCTTCAGTCTTCATCATCGATTGAACACAAGAATGGATTCCTAACAATTCCAACACACCGGACTTCTACATTTTCTACCATATAATGCTTCATAGGGTGCCATGCTGATACTAGAATGGTGTTGATTATTATAAGCAAATTCCATCAAAGCAATATAATCATCCCAAGAACCTTTGAATTCAAGAACACATGCCCGAAGCATATCTTCCAAAGTTTGAATAGTCCTTTCTGATTGTCCGTCCGTTTGTGGATGAAATGACGTACTAAAATGTAATTTAGTTCCTAAAGCTTCTTGCAAACTTTCCCAAAATCTCGATGTAAACCGAGGATCACGATCAGAAACAATGGACAAAGGTACTCCATGTAATCTAACGATTTCATTCACATACCTTTTTGCAAGATATTCAAGTGTGGAACCCTATCTAAACGGCAAAAAGTGAGCTGACTTGGTGAGCCGATCAACTATTACCCAAACTGCATCATTTTTCTTTAGCGTGGGAGGAAGACCATAAAGAAAATCCATGGTTATACGTTCCCATTTCCAAACTGGTATGGGTAAAGGATGTAAGTTACCCACAGGTGCTTGATGCTCTGCCTTAATTTGTTGGCAGGTTAGACATTTCGAAACATATTCAACCACATCTTTCTTCATTCTTGGCCACCAATAATGACTCTTTAGAGATTGATACATCTTCGTACTACCTGGATGCATAGCATATGGAGCAGTATGTGCTTCTTCCATTATCTCACGCCGTAGATTATCAACATCAGGGACACATAGTCGGTTATTCTTCGTCAAACTACCATCATCGCCTATAGAAAAAGAAACCCCTTTTTCTTGTTTTACTTTTTCTGCAATGTTGGCTATCTTTTCATCCCTGAACTGAGCTTGTTTAATTCTATCAACCATAATAAGGCGAATCGAAATCGAAGCACATATAACGCCGATATCATTCACATTCATGTCAACATTCATCTTCCTTAGATCAATCAAATCCGACAAAGAATGTGGTGATAGATAAGAGATGGTACCATATGATTTTTGACTCAAAGCATCAGCAACAACATTTGCTTTCCCTGGATGGTACTCAATTGTGCAGTCATAATCCTTCAGTAACTCGATCCATCGTCTTTGCCGCATATTCAACTCCTTTTGACTCAATAAATATTTCAAGCTTTTGTGATCAGTGAATATTTGAAATGTAGTGTCGTATAAATAATGTCGCCTCGTATAAATAATGTCGCCATATTTTCAAAGCAAATACAACAGCAGCAAGTTCAAGATCATGAGTAGGGTAAGACGTCTCATACGGCTTTAATTGTCGAGAAGCATAAGCCACAACCTTGCCATGTTGCATTAGAACACATCCCAAACCTTGATAAGATGCATCGCTATAAATAACAAAACCATCGGTACCTGTTGGAATTGTCAACACCGGTGCTGTGGTTAGCCGTTTCTTTAGTTCTTAAAAGCTTCTCTGACAGTCGTCAGTCCATTCAAATGTAGCACCCTTTCGCAATAATTTCGTCATTGGGGCAGCAATAAGAGAAAAGTTCTCAACAAATCGGCGATAATATCCAGCCAAACCAAGAAAACTACGAACTTCTGCAATATTTTTAGGACTCTCCCACTTGATCACTGCTTCGATCTTTTGAGGATCAACTTGGATGCCATTACCAGAAACCACATGCCCCAAAAATACCACTTGATCTAGCCAGAATTAACATTTAGAAAGTTTTGCATATAACTTCTTCTCTCGCAAGGTTTGAAGAACGGTTCTCAAATGTTGTTCATGTTCTTCAACCGATTTGGAGTACACCAGAATATCATCGATAAAAACAATTACGAATTTATCAAGGTAAGGTCGAAAGACGTCATTCATCAATGCCATAAAGACTGCAGGTGCATTTGTCAATTCAAAAGGCATTACCAAAAATTCGTAATGACCGTACCTTGTTCTGAAAGCTGTTTTTGGAATGTCGCTTTCTAAAATCTTCAATTGATGATATCCCGATCGCAAATCAATCTTCGAGAAAACACTGGATCCTTGCAATTGGTCAAACAAGTCATCTATTCGAGGCAATGGATATTTATTTTTCACTGTCACTTTATTCAGCTGTCGGTAGTCGATACATAATCGCAATGTAACCGTGTTGATACGGCGATACTCTGATGTATTGATGAGCGGGGCAGATCGTGATCGTGTTGATGATTCGTAGAGGAATCGAGGTTAGTACTCATATATGACACCTGACGGCAGACAGGCGTGATCGATCTGTCTACTCGGGCGTGAACGTCCCGAGGTGCAAAACCGTCTTTTATGGTTATTTTCGCGGAAGGAGCGACCTGGTAGGGCAGTAGCGTGAACGTCTAAACGCTATCAGTGTAGGCTACCGTGATTGTTATGGGCGCGCGGGGTGTCGAGTCTAACCTAGGGCCCTGTGTTGAGATATGATAAGATGGATTGAGAGGTAAAAGTCGAGCGTGCATTTATGGTGAGATATTTTGGGATGATAGTTGAGCGCACGCTGCATTCATGCATGTTTTCACCTACTGGGCAATCGCTCAGTTTTATGTGTTGTAGGTACGACCGAGTCCGACGTCAAGGTACGTCGCGACTGAGGCATGCTGATGGCGGTGACTCCACGGACTTTTGAGGGCGAGGCTGTACATGGATGAAGACCTGTGGAGCGCGTAGGAACGTTTGGATTTTGTTTTGGGGCCGAGACCCGTGTAAAGATGGTTGTGCTGTAAAAATGATATTTTTATATATATGTATCTTAGTTTGTTTTAAAAGTTTTTGTAAAATGGGTCTTCCGCGGCTTTCGTTGCATAAATCCGCCACTAATTGTATTTGGAAAATGAGGGTCGTCACACTTTACGTCCATCTGCCAGATCTCGTAGTCATAGTATGCTTCTATCGCAAGCATAATGCGAATGGACTTAATCATCGCGACTGGTGAAAAGGTCTCCTCATAGTCAATACCCTCTTTCTGACTATACCCTTTCGCTACAAGCCTAGCTTTGTACGTTTCCACCTGTCCGTCAGATCCAATCTTCTTCTTGTAGATCATTTGTTCCCGATCGGTCTAAAACCATTGGGTAGGTCTGCAAGTGTCCAAACCTGGTTTGAATACATAGAGTCCATTTCGGCTTGCATAGCCTCAAGCCACTTGAGGGAGTCTGTACCGGTAATTGCCTGGTCGTAGGTGACGGGATCGTCCCCGACGCATCCCTCAATCGCAGCATCTCCATGCTCGACGTGTACCATACCATATCTCTCAGGAATTTGAGATATCCTACTAGACCTGCGCAATTGCGGCTGAGCCGGGTTTTCTGGAACGTCGTCTAACGACTCTGTAACAACTGGAGTTGATTCGTCGCTTAACTCTCCAAGAGTTATTTCACGTCCTTTACCGCCTTCGCTAATGAACTCTTCTTCCATGAAGGTTGCGCGTAAAGCGACAAACACACCCTGTGTTCGTCTGGAACGTAAAAGTAGTACCCCATTGAGTCCTCGGGGTATCCGACGAATCTGGCCATAATCGACCTTGATTCTAACTTGTCTGCCTGTAACTTTTTCATAAAGGCGGGGCAACCCCAAATCCTAGTGTGATTCAGGCTTGCCTTACGATTATGCTAAGCTTCGTAAGGGATCCTATCGGCAGAACGGGTAGTTATCCTGTTAAGGATATAGGCTGTTGTCTCTAAAGCATAACCCCATAACGAAATGGGGAGATCTGTGTAACTCATCATCGACCGAACCATATCCAAAAGTGTTCGGTTTCTTCGCTCGGCTACGCCATTTAATTGTGGCGTACCGGGAGGTGAGAACTGTATAACGATGCCATTTTCTCTGAGAAATGTATCGAACTCAAGGCTCATGTACTCGCCGCCACGATCTGATCGAACGGCTTTAATGACCTTGCCAGTTTGCTTCTCCACTAACGCCTTATACTCTTTGAACATTTCAAGAGCTTCGGACTTTTGTCTCATCAAATAGACAGTCCCGTAGCGGGATCTGATCGTCCGTAGCGGAACATTTCAAGAGCTTCGGACTTTTACCTCGGGCCGTCACCCTGAACGGTCCACATACATCAGTGTGGATCAAACCGAACACTTCTGCGGCCCTAGTAAAATTCCCTGTGAAGGGTGATTTGGTCATTTTGCCTAGGATGCAAGACTGACAAGTTGGGATCGGGCCTGACTTAGCTATGCGAATCAGGCCGTCCTTTTCCATCTTGTCAATCTTTGCTTCCCCAGCTTGACCTAGTCGAAGGTGCCCGATGTATCGTTCGTTCGACCCCATCGACGAGTTGGTTATTGCAATTACAGTTTCCACCTTATCTCTTAGGTTGACGTAATATAAACCATTTATCAACGTCGCATTTCCAACGTTTTCATTTCTAAAATAAATATGGCAAACATTATCAATAAATCGAAATTCATAACCAAGTCTGCTCAAAACAGGAATCGAAATAATGTTCTTAAGCCCCTTGGGCAAAACCAAAACATCAGAAAGTACTAAACTATACAAAGATGATAAAAGCAAAGTCTTCGATCCAATGTTCGTCGCTGCAACACTATGTCCGCTGCCAACGTTGATCGAGACCTCACCAGCTCGAAGCTTCCTACTTCGTTCCAGACCCTGGTTCAAAACACAAATATGGGAGCTAGCCCCTGAGTCAAGTATCCATGAAGTAGAATACACAGAACAATTAGCTTCGAAAACTAATTGCTTTCCTGAAGCGTCAGAAGACGCCTTCAGCTTAGGACAACCGCGCTTCCAGTGACCCAGCTGCTGGCAATGGAGGCACTTGTCAGTGGGCTTCGCGCCAAACTTCACAGCCTTCTTGGATTTCGCCTTCTTGGCGATTCTACCCTTTGGCACGCTGTGCTTGCTCGGCTTCTTCTTCGACCCCTTGGACCGAGTAGTCGCAACAAGTGCCACCTCCTTGCCCTTACCCTTATCGCCGCGATTCTGAGTACTGGCTGCAATCAACTGATTGATCAGGTCAGGTATCGAATACTCCCGATTGTTCAGGTTGCAGTTCACCACGAACTGGTGGAAGGACGGTGGGAGGGACTGTAGTATGACGTCAATCTTTACCTCGTGAGGTAAACCAAATGCCAGCGCATCCAATCGCTCCATATGCTCATTCAGCTTAAGTAAATGAGCATGGACATCACCACCCTCTGCGAGCTTGGTGTTGAAGAGAGTATGCGTGATGGCGTAGCGAGCGCTCCTAGACGACTCACCATAAAGCCCAGCTAAATGCACCTGTATCTCTTTAACACTCATGAACTCATGCTGACGCTGCAGCTCTGGGCTCATAGCCGATAGCATGTAGGAGTGGACCTTGCCAGCATCGTCAATCCACTTATCGTGGAACTGCAGGTCTTGCTCTGTCGAATCAGCATTGGGAGTCAAAGGCTCCTCGATGTCCAAGACATACTCCAATTTTTCCAATCTGAGGACGATCCTCAGATTTCTTAGCCAATCAACATAGTTTGGTCCCACCAAACAATGTTTTTCCAAAAGTACGGATAATGGGTTTGTCATCGTAAAAATAGAGAAGAAAATAAACTGCAGAAAGAAAACAGATAGTTAGGATTTGAAGTGTTTAATCAGACTAAAATAGGACTTTAATTTTTCGTCTGACTCCCACTATTTTTCTCGAAATCCTGTCTCCCGTTAGGAATTTCGAAAACCTCGTTGAGTAGTTTCATAGTGGCGTGATTTACCGGCACTGAATCAAACTAGCCTCAACTTAACAGTTTATTGGTATATTCGATCAGCCAGGCTCGTGTCCCACACGATTCTGTCACACAGAAGGTTCAACCAATTTGTCTCCGTCAGGGTCCCTCGGCCTGTAACTCAGACGTCTTGGGAATGACTGTACAAGTGCTACCTATCAACGTCCTGCTAACCTTCCACTTTTGAGTGAACTTCGCCTCCGTAGGATAACACTTTGCGGGAGGACGAAGAGTGGTCGGTGAGCGGCATTATCAAAGATGCATCCAAATACGTTCACGTCAAAGGCGAGGGTTTTAGCGCCGTAACTCGGTCAACCAAAACCGTACCCCTAAGTCGTAACGTTTTTGGACTTGATAGAAGACAGGAGCCCCGCCCTTTACTCACTTGATATTTTAAAGTCTAACTTCGGGAGAATCCTCACAGATAAGAACGAGCACATTATGCACGATATCACGTTCGAAACCAACACGCACATAATAGACTTTAATAGTAAACCTAGTTTCAACCTATTAAAGTAAATGTGAAAGATCGGGGATATTTCTAGTTCTATCCTATTTGTACAACAAGTAAAACTCCAAGTCTTCGGGCTCGTCTCGAACGGACACCTCGGCCACCGTCTTGTTCGTTCGTCTCGTCTCGATCGTCTCTCGTTCGGCCGTCATTCCTGTACTACTATAGCCTATGACGGGGGGATCTTTCTCTAAAACAACAAAGCACGTCTTTCTAGAAAAACTGTAAAGTACAACCCGGGGGGGGACCTTGTCACCCTTAACATATCACCCGGTAAAAACAGAACCTAATCCCCAATCAATCACCACGTAATTCAAATATTACATGCATCACGAAAATTTTACACAGATCCGAGCCTAAATCCACATTTGGGCTTTTATCAGATTTGGGCCAAGCCCATTGGGCTTCGAGGCTTAACCACGCAACCCTAGTTGCGACCGAGCCGGCACCGCCCACGCAGCCCGACCAAGTGCCGCGCGCGGCCAGACCAGCGCCGTGCGCTGTGTGCACGGCCAGGCCTGTGTGCCACGCGCCTGCGCGCGCGGCCTGCCTTGCATGCCGCACGCTGAGCGCGCGGCCAGCCAGCCCCGCGCGCTGCGCGCGGCCAGGTCTGGCCAGACCAATGCCTACGCGTGGCCGGACCAATGCCTTCGTGGTCATAGTCTCGTGACTTAACCGAGCCTAAGGCTCTGATACCACTGTTGGGAATCCCCGAAGGAGCCCGAGGCCCTCGTTCCTTGAACGGCGGAATTTTAAAACTTTTGGAATTCCCGCCTTTCCCTTGGACCGCTCGGTAATAACATGAGAATGTAAACACGAATAGAAAAGGGTTTTACAGCCATTATACCTTGACGAATACAAGAAGATGGCGAGCTTCGAACCCTTCAAATCCCCGGGATGTAGTATCCCTCTCCTAGCACCTTTACGCGCACGAACGGGGCAAGAGCGTCACGCCGGCACCACACTCACGTCGCAGCCGTACCTTGCTTGAGACGGCTAGGCCAAGGTTCGGTAGCACCTCCTTATCACGTGCACGTCACACGCCGAGAGAGAAAGAGGGAGAGAGACGAGAACGAGAGAGATGAGAGAGGGAGGAGAAAAAGCGTTTAGGGTTTTCTCTTTTTGCCTTCCAAATGACTTCTATTTATACCCCTTAGGGTTGGCCGAAATTCTCCTTGGAGTGGGGAGGAAGTTTCTCACCCACTCCAAGCATACCAAGTCACTTGTTGACTTGATCTTTCCCTTTTGAATTCAAATTCAAAATTCAAATTCAAATTAAAATTAAATAAATTAATATTTAATTCTATATTTAGTATATTTAAATATATAATATCTAACATATATATTTAAATTAATTTTGACATTAATCTAATATAAAATCGAAAACTATATATATATCTAATATATATATTTTATTTAATTCCAAATTAAATATTATTATTTTCTAAAACAATAATAAAGATTTAAATCACATTTAAATCATATACTAAATATTAAATATCCAATATAATATTTCCAAAATATTTCGTGAGGTGAAAAGACCATTTTGCCCCTCACGCGATTTTACTACATTTCCGGCCATTTAGGGTTTCGGCCAAGCCTCAAACCCTAATCTCTCAATCCAGGCCCCAGCCTGCTCTATTCTCATATTGACGTTGTGTCGGTTGCCCTTTTGAAGCCCGACCCTCTTGGTTCGTCTCAACCGGCTCTGGGAGGAATCAAGGAGTTCGGTATTCACCTAGCCAGCCCCGTGGTACCGAACCGATCCCGAGTTGAGTACGAATAGGTATTATTCACGAACCGACTATAGATTATCGTACTACGTATAAACCCTTTACGTTTGTCCCGGTCGAGTGAAAGTCACGCGTAGTCGAACTTACAGGACTCGACGCTATGATGTTCGTGTCGGTGACATTTACCAAAACTGCCCTCCACGACACTCGTGAGTCAGTTATATGCTCTGGCCAGAGGCTTAGGTAAATTCCCGCACATCGAAACTGCATAGGACGTTAACCTTGAATTTAATCAAGGCCGTAAATCCCGCTCAGCGGTATAACCGGCAATCACGTCGAAAAGTCAAGACCGCATTTCGCCGCTGACCCTTGCTTCATGCAATTTGGGCCTAGCAAACTAGTGACAAATCAAGACCTTAAGACCAACCCCGGGTTAAACCCTTTCTGTCTAAGGTTCACGTAGACTACTGTTGGAAGTATTTTATAATGTTCAATAATCAAGTTATCTTTGTCTAGGGACTTAATTGTATTATATGTATAGTTAGGGACTAGAATGCAAATATACCAATATTGATTGGTATATATAGGGCAAGTGTGTGTAAAATACACACAACTTGATTTAGCTTTCTCTCACTAGAAACACTCTCTCTAATCACTATCTAAGCTAGGGTTAATTGTAGAGAGAGAAAGAGGTTAATTGGAGAGAAAGTTTGTGATTAATGAAGATTTGATTGATTTAATCCTTAAGCTTCCGCTCGCATTATCATCGAGGTAAATCTATCGAATCTATGCTCGAGTTCTTCGTTGGATGTTAAAAACGGACCTAACAACTACTATAGTCAATCGATCGATCAGCGACTTTACCAGTGTGTGATCGTTCGATTACGAGTCAGTGTCCAAATACAGACAATCCCCTGATTCGTCTTGTATCAATGTCACGAGCTCCCACTTCCCAAGTGAATGGTTGGCACAACCACCTTGGACCCGTCGACAAACAAGTCGTACTCGTCAATCCAGTCACCCTACTGGAGACTAAGACTTGTGGACTTAATTTAATATTACAGTATGTCAGCTTACTGGTGCCCCCTCTCTGTCCCCACAGAATCAGTAACTGAACTGTAAATATTGGGGTTTTATTAATTCGTCTTATTACCCGACTGCAATGTTAATTTATTTAGACGAAATAATAATCTGCCTTTGTATTGTTTGTCATGCTAATTTCGACAATAAACAAACAATAATAATTTCATTATCAAATAATTCAATTACAAATGTTAAACACATCAAAATTACACTAATGCCCTCGTACTATCTAATCCTCGTACGGCATCTAGGGCATAAACCTCAACAGTAGCGTCGGTCTTTTCAAAAGGTTTTAGTAGATGTGGCTGTTTCTTCGTGATTCGACTGATTCTCGGTGATGTTCCGGGGTTAGATTCAGTTGGGTTTGACTGAATCGTAGGAACGAAGTATCCATGCATCCGGTAGGAAGTAGTGAGTGATGCCTTGTTTGTCAACAAGCCGGAGCAGGTCGGTTGAAGCGAGCACCGAAATTTGCATTTGTAGCCACCGTCGCCTTTTGAAAGGAGTTGACCGTTGTAGGCACGAGATTCTTCTTTTGAAGTCCATCTTCTAAGGTTGGAGGTAGTTTCCACGAGGCTTGATTATGAGAAGACAATTTGTTTTTTTTTTATGGCCTTGTATTTTTAATATTGATGGCCCTTCTCTTTTTTTTTTATATATATATTAATCGTTATTAATAAAATATATTTTTTTTATACTATATATTATATGGATATAATATATATATATATATTAATCGTTATTAGTAATATATATATTAGTATATTATTATAAATGTATAGATATATTTTATTTCTCCCCCTCAAAACGTGCTTCCTAAAAGAACTTGCTCCCCCTCAAAAGATGCGTGGTAAGTTCAAAAAATCTGTAAATCTCTTTCCCTAAATTCACGTATTTGAAGTTCGCTCCCCCTCAAAAATATAATTATTGCTCCCTTCTAAACAAATAAGTGTCACAACTGTTTTAAAAATAAAATAGTAGCTCCCCCTCAAATTAAGCTCATTCAATGGGAAAAAATGGTGTCTATCATTTCCGTGCGTAATATGCATTTTAAATTTTAAAGTTTTGAGAATGCATATTTAAAATGTACCATTTTGAAAAATAGGTAATTTTTGCGATTCGGCTTATATGCATGCTTGAAAGTTTAAGCTTGAAGATCTTAAAATTGTATGCATAATGAAAATGTACCTATAGAATATAGAATAGGGTATTTCGCATTTCAGCTCATGTATGCATGCATGCAAAAATTTGAAAGTAAAAGCCCTTCTGAAGCATGCATAGCTATATTGTACCATATTGTTTTTAAAGTAGGTATATTGTCTTTTCAGCTAGATATGCATGCCAAAATTTACTATGGAATGCATATATAGAATTTACCTATCTTAAAAATATGTATGAATGTGGTATTATGCAATTCAGTTCAAAAGATAGAATGTACCACAAATAGTCGTAGTTGCTCACGTCGTTTCCCTTTATCATGTATGTGGAGCCACTACGTCAAAGTTCCATACATGAGGGATGTTTGAAGTCCCTCACGCTGCATACCAGTCATGGTTGTGGAGCAACTTCCGGAATACCAACCATGCTGGGATTTGTGGTTGCCCTCGTCTCGTACCGATCATGAGTATGGATCAACCATCTTCTAACTACTACTTATGATCGGGGCTTTGTGGTTGCTCTCGTCTCATACCAATCACAAGTGTGGAGCAACCTTCTTCGAATTACCACACGTGATTGGGCTTCTGCAAAACTTTAACGGGACTTTGGTACCCATTTTTGGATGGGTCCTCCCATATTAGGAGAAAACAATTTATGCACATTTGGTTCAGATATACATCCTAAATCATCCTTTAAAGTCCTATTTAATTTGATTTCTGATTTAGGAATCCAATTTTGGTGAACCTTAGAGGGAAATGACAATTCAGCGCCGGTGAATGTGTGTCTAGGTTTAGAAGATGTGAAGATTTTCTCCCTACCCAGTCGCAGACGGTGTCTTTCAGACTTAATCTGGACCGGGTATTTCAAGTATGAATACGAACTTATCGCACTATATGCTTCATCAGATGATGAGTCGTATTGCCTACAAGAATTCACATCATTCACTCTATAATGATGGGGTATAAGCGTGGAAGTTCGCTTGCTTAAGCTTCGAACTTCTTTGCACGCTTTCATTTTAAGAGGAATAGGAGAGGGAAAATCTTGAGCATGTTCGACCTTAATTTTGGAAAATAGTGTTTATTTTCTTTTCTCCTTCCTAATCTTCTGTTCCTTGGAAGTATTAAGCTTAAGGCTTTTACTTATCTGTTAGGAATATTTTATTGTGTTCAATTAATTATAATTATCTTTGTAGTTTATTTATAAAGATTCTCTTTATAAGAGGCTTAGTGTAATTGGGCTTTGTTAGGGGGCCCAAGTATTATATACCAACTTGTGGTATAAATACTAAAACCCTAACACATAATAAAGTGTGTTTTGTGTGAAATTCGATCTAGAGAGAGTATTTTAGAGAGAGAAGCTCCCAACACCTCTCAAGAACACACACACCCCACGTTCGATCCGATTCTTCCCATCTCAAACGTGGTTTAATCGTCCCTAGTTAGATTGTTAGGATAGAAAGGCTACTAACAAGTGGTATCAGAGCCAAACACGTTAGGATTTGAGCGATTTCTCTGAAAATTTTGGGATTTTTATTGTTCTTGAGCTGGAAAATTTTTGCCATTGTTCTTGAGTTTTTTGGTTTATTTTACTGATTTTACAAGCTCAAGAGCTAAATAGGTTGTTTTCGAGTGATTTTTAGTGTTTACCAACATTTTTCAATTGATTTGAGTGAGATTTAGGTAGAAATCGCGCAGAAAACTTGTCATTTTTTTTCCCAGAGATGATATTCGGGTAGATGAATATAACAGTGCCCAGAATGCCCGATTTTCGCTGATTTTCGGGTGAATCTGTTTGAAATTCGGTGTGTTTTTACCCGAAATTCGAACTATTGTGCGATTTTCATCACTCGAATTTCCTGCACGGCGAAAATTAGTACTTACCCGATTTCCATCACCCGAAATTCGTTTAAAATTCTCGGCGATTTTCTAGTTTTCGGGCAGACCCGAATTCGGGCATACGTACCCGAATTTGCTCACTCTCGGCGATTGTCTGATTTTCGAACTGAATTAAGTTACCCGAATTTCTACCTACCCGAAAATTCTTAGTACCCGAATTTCCAATCATACTTCTTAAGATTTTCGGGCAAAGTCTTCACCCGAGATTTCACTGTTCTCATTCGAAAATAGTGACTTCAAATTCACTTACTCACTCTTCAAAAATTACACTTAAACATTTTCGATCACCCAAAATTTTTCGGCCCCCCCTCGAAAAAGGCTTTAAGTAGCAAAAAAAAAAAAAAGTTTTGGAGGAAAATTTTTTATACATCATTTGATAGAGAAAAATTTTCTGAGTCCAATAGGCATAGTCTATTTTACACTTTTTCGAAAATTTTCAAAATAAATTTTCCGGGCCCAAAATTTTCGGTATAGAAAACTTTTTTCGTCAGTTTTTGAAGGCAAATCCACTATACGCGTCAACGATCACGTATCCAACAATCAACTTAGGTCGTAATTGGCATATTATAGAAAAAGTTTTGGTAATTTTCCCGAAGTTTTCGAAATCATTCTAAAATTTTTAGGTACACCAAAAATTTTCGACACTTATTATCTTCGATACTTCACTATACTTTTTGATAAAACCAAAATTTTTCGGAACTGAATTTCCAAAAGCCAAAATTTTAATTTTTAAATTAAAAAAAAAAGGATGCTCAAGCTAGAAAAATTGAGGAATTAGAAGCAAGATTTGCTAATAATTACTCTGTGTTTGGAAGATCTAGCTTTCGCTAATGAAGATTTGGCTAACGCAAGGTCAAAGGTCATTAGCTTAGAAACTAAGTTAGATACTAGTGAAAAGAATGTCTGCGATATGACTAAAAGATTACGTTCTTGCGAAGATGAGCGAAATCGTGTCTCAACTAAATATGAGATAATCTTAGAGGAACATCGTATGCTTTACTCTAAGATTGAACTTTTAGAGAACGCTGTTGCGAAAAGAAGTCAAACAGATAAAAATTCATCTTCTAACTTAGTGTCTTTAAGGGAAAATAATTTACATTTTAATAAATCTACTTCTTGTTGGAAAACTCCGGAGGTTGCTAGTAAAATTGCAGAATTGAACGCAACCTTGAAATCAGAAAGAATAGGTTTCCGAGCTGAAAAGAAAAAGCTTTTAGAGGAGATTTTATATCTCAAAAATTCCCCGTCTTTACCTGTTTTCAATGATCTTTCAAAAGATACATCTTCCTCGAAACAGGTGAAGGAAACAAAGAAAAGCATCCTTGTTCCTAAAACTGAGAAAGCCTTTACTAGTAATTCTAAGTCAATTTTGACTAAAGCTGAAAAGATAAGTAAAAGCCTTAAGCTTAATACTTCCAAGGAACAAAAGAAAATTAGGAAGGAGAAAGGAAAATCGACATTATTTTCCAAAACTAAGGTCGAACATTTTCAAGATTTTCCCTCTCCTATTCCTCTTAAAATGAAAGCGTGCAAAGAAGAAGTTCGAAGCTTAAGCAAGCGAACTGCCACGCTTATTCCCCATCATTATGATGTGAATCGTATGAACCCTCCAAGTAGGAAGAACATCTCATGTACTAACGATGCTTATAATTCTTTATGTTCTTATCCCTACCTGAAATATCCAGTCGATGTTAAGTCTGAGAAACATCTCATGCGACTGGCCTCGGAGAAAATATTTAAATCTTCTCCTAGACACACATTCACCTACGCTGAAACGTCCTTTCCGTGTCAAATTGCTCCTAAATGGGTTCCTAAGTCAACGATTAAGCTAGGTAATCCCAAATATAGTCGAGTACCTAAAAGTACGTTAATGAATAATTTAGGACTAAAATCTGATTTGACACCTTATATGCTTAATGTAGAAGACATTTTAATTGTGTTCTTAATTGTAAGCTATCTTTAGTATTGGGCCAAGTGTATAATTTTATTATAGAATAGGGACCTATTCGTAAATATACCACAAGTATGGTATATATAGCTAGCTTAGCTCACTTAGGTCCATACGCTGTCATTTTCCCAAGCTTAATGAAACACACTTGATTTTATTTAACTTGAAGAACACTCCACTTTCTCTCTCAATTACCTTTAATCTTAATTTCTCAAATCCATCAAGGTAATTCATCATTATAGAGTGTTAATCATCCTTAGATTGTTAAGAACGGGCCTAACAATTGGTATCAGAGCCGAATCGTTGATTGAATTGATGATATTTTGTGGCTGAATTTTTTTTTGAGTGTTCTTCGACCAAAAGCTTTTCGCATGATCAAATTGATTTTCGCATGATGTTTTGATTGTTGTTTTTCGCTTGATGCTGAACGAAAACTACTTGCGAATCATTTGATATATGTTAATTACGATTATCTTCGATTAATTGAGCTTAATTTTCAAATTGCGATCGAAACTATTTTTCTCATCTTCAAAGTGTTCTTCGCTGAAAATGCAAAATTGGACTATATTTTGGTTTCGAGTGTGTTAATCGAGTGTTTTAAGTGATTGCCCAACATATTTCGATCGATTAACTGTGTTTAAAGTGAAAATTTGAGTGTTATTTGAAGATTTCACATATAAAATCGCGTTTTCGTACCATACATAAACTTTTTCGCACTACTGTTCATTTTTTCGCACGAAGTTACTGTTCATTTTTCGCACGAAGTTACTGTTCATCACGAAAGTACTGTTCATTCGCAAAAGTTTTGCGAACTGTCTATAAAAAGTTTGTCGAACCCAACATGTTTCTCGAACTGTCTGTAAAACAAAA
Source organism: Lindernia subracemosa (assembly GCA_028392965.1). Taxonomy (NCBI): domain Eukaryota; kingdom Viridiplantae; phylum Streptophyta; class Magnoliopsida; order Lamiales; family Linderniaceae; genus Vandellia; species Vandellia subracemosa. Next base: position 1,252,552 of record JAQPCC010000060.1, read on the forward strand.
AAAAAAATATTATTATAATATAAGTTTGTCGAATCAGAGATAGAGTAAAAAAAAACAAAAAAACAAAATTAAAAAAAAATTAAAAAAATATTATTCTAATAATGAAGTTTGTCGAATCAGTTACTAAAAAAAATTATAATAAAAAAAAAAATTGAAGTTTGTCGAATCAGCATAAAACTAAAAAATATATAAATAAAAAAAAAATCGCAAAAGTGTGTAGGTCGCAGTTTTCATCCAACATATGATTAAACTTGAGCATCGATCGATTGAGACATACCTTGAATATTAGCGCGCGGAAGCTTTGGTAAATATCAATCAATCTTCCATTAAACCTCAAGCTTTCTCAACAAGTAATCCCTTTCTCTCTCTACAATTAAGCCCTAATTATGATAATGATGAGAGAGTGTTTCTAGTGAGAGAAAGCTAAAACTCAAGTTCTGTGTATTTTACACACACTTGCCCTATATATACCAAAACATACTTTGATATATTTACACTTTAGTCCCTATATTTACATAAAATACAATTGAGTCCCTAGACAAAGATAACATGATTATTGAACACTAGAAAATATTCCTAACAATCTCCCCCTTAGTGTTCAATTGTCATTGAAGCGTCGGTTGTCTTTGTTTTTGATAATCTTCAGTCTTCATCATCATTTGAACACAACAGAAAGATTCCTAACAATCTCCCCCTTTGCAGCAGAAAAGATTCCTAACAATCTCCCCCTTTTAAAATCTTTGCCTTTGTGTTCAACTTTGAATTTGACACGGTCTTCTGTTGCTGTTTGAAGAAAATAGCTGAGAGCATCTGGAGAATCTTCAGTCTCCCCCTATTTACATGCACTCTCTTTTTCTTCTTTGCAACTTGAATATTCGTCACCTTCTTGCATATATCAGAGTCGTGCGGATCGTCAGCATTGACTTGTCGTGTACGCTCGAACCATGGAGAGAGGTCTTGTTTGTTGTGGTTCAGCACGTGCGTTGAAAGCTTGGCTTCCTTAATGAGTTCACGTGCTTCGCCTCCTTGATATACTTCTCCCCCTCATGGCGATTCATTTGTATCGTCATGCTGTGTGATCAAGGTGATCCTGTGTACGCTGAACGTGTTGGCGTTGAATTCCGGATGAAGTACCTGAAAACGGGACAGACGACCGATCATCGTGAGACATCCCTTGATGTCACTCTTGGTCGTTGATGCGAAGTTACACAGACTTGCATTTGAAGGGACTACGGGGCCACATAGGCATCCCGTTGACATCGTTCTAGAGCCGTGCTCCAGAAGATGGCCTGCTACCGTTGTTGTTTTTATGTTGCAACGGCAGGACTTCCTTCTGATCATAGAAGCACATCATTTAATGATGCGTCTACAGAAGTTCTGGCATGGTCACGTAGACCTGCAATATGTGTGTAAAATAATGTATGTGTCCTAGAAAATGTAAAAAAATTTAGGCTATGAGGACACACTAGACATTTACGTGTTCAAGAAAAATCGTGGTGTGGGGCTGTGGACCACTTTGTTCAATATCTCCCGCTTCCAAATGAAACGGTGATAGCATATGCGGTTCCCCGTGAGATATTGAAACATCTGTCTTTAGGGAGACAAATGAGTAGCTAGGAAGGGTCGTGCATGCGCCTTTGGACCAAATGGAGCGTCTTCTACCCGGGATCTGATAAATCAGTCATGTACCTATGTGGTTATGGCCCGGATAGTTTGTGGTTGAGTTGTAAGGATGTCATCGTGATACGCTCAATACCCTCACATACACTCGGGGTTTGTTCCTGGGTTAGGATCAGTTAGGTCTACTGAACCTTTGGAACAGGTATGTGAACAACTCTTTTGTGTCCATGCGCTTGTTGGCATTTAGGTAGCTCTCCCTCTTCAAAGCATGAAGGTTGTCTTCAAGGCATTCCCTTTTAAGCTCTAGCGCTGTTTTTAGGTAACACTCGCCCTAAATACTTGCGCTAATTCTAATGTGATGCCCGTGCTCCCCCTAAATAGATGCGCCTTTTGAGAAATTGCATATTACGAAGAAATCAAGCGCCTTTTGTATTTGAAGTGACACTCCCCAATAAATGTGACTTTTGCACTTATAAGTCTCACTCCCCCTAAAACATATGCGCTTTTTACATTAGAACTATGGTAATACGCTCTTTTGAAGGTCATGCACCTTGTCCATCTATTTATCCACTCCCCCAAAATAAAAACAATATAGAATATGAAGACCGACTATTCTATAAAATTAAGCGCTATTTATACTAAGTCGAACTCCCTATGATAGTCAAAAACTGAAAATATAGAGTTTAACTCCACAAAAATTCAAGCGCTTTTCGAATTTTGAAATCGGCTCGGCCTTCTTTAAACATTGTAGCTCAAAAGTTTTTCTCCCCTTTTTTTTTTTTTTTTTTTGTTTGTTTTTTTTTTTGTTTTGTTTTTTTTTTTTTTTTTTTTTTTTTTTTTTTTTAAGGCCTCTTTTATTATTATTATTTTTTTTATGGCCCCTTTTTTTTTCATGGACCTTTTTTTTTTATTTTTTTATTTTTTTTTATTTTTTTTTTTTAAGGCCCCTTTTTTTTTTTTTTTAACGAAAAAAAATAAAAATAAAAACAATATTAAATCAAGAGCTGTGGAATAGTCTTGATTTGATGTGTTTGCTCACGTCGCAGACCGATCACGTGTGTGGAGCAAACCGAATACCACACGTGTCGGGGTCTTGTGCGACTGCTCATCATTGCATACCGACCATACATGTGGAGCAATCGTCGTCTATATACCATGTACGATCGGGAACCTGTAAAACAAATTATCGGGACTTTGGTACCCATTTTTGGACGGGTCCTCCCTGGTTAGCAGTGAAACAATTATGCATATAAGGTTCAAATTTGGAAGCAAAATTATCACATAAAGCAGTCATAGGAATCCACATTTGTCGAGGACTACTTATTTCCATTTGTAGCTTAGGTTTCCAAATTTGTTGTACTTTTTTGAAATTTAACTTTTCAGCATCGGTGAATGTGTGTCTTTTTGTAGAAGAGAAAATTTTCTCTTTCGCCAGTCGCTTAAGATGCAATTCGGATTTGACTTTGACCGGGTACTTGAGAGAGGAATACGAGCTTATAGAATCAATAGCATTAAGTATAGAAGTGTCGTATTTCCTACCTTCTGGACTCACATCATTCACTTTGTAATGTGTACTAAATGAGCTACTTTTGTTTAGACAATTATTACTTTTGGACGTTTCAGTTTTAATAGAGAATGTGTAACTATTGTCTACTTTAGTTTTAGTAGCTTCTTTCTTTAATTTTGATTTTAGAATGACTTTGGGTATTTTTGGATTAGGAATAGAGGTAGAACCAAATTTAGTCGAGGCAATAGAAGATAATTTGTCTTCCTCTATTCTTTCTTTATTGATATCTTTAGTCATTCTTGAGGCTTTTTTAGAGGAATTTTTGAGAATTAAATTCTCCTTTAAAAGTTTATCTATTTGAGCTCAAAACCCGTCTGGAGTGTAGCAATCCTTAGGTTCGGGTTTTATTGATAGTATAGAATGTTCCTCAGTTGGCACTGACTCAATTGTTTGAGTCGACTTATTTAGAGACAAATTTTTCTCAAGTTTATCTTTCTTTACCAGAAGAAGCTCTAGTTCTTTAATTTTAGAGTGTAATCTTGTGCATTCTTCAGAAAGATCTTTATTTTGAGCTTGATAATCTTTATTTTCCTTTAGTTCTATTATTTCAGAATTTGATTTAGCAAGATCATTGTTAAGTTTAGCTATTTTCTCATTAGCTAATTGAAGTTTTATTCCTAGATTGGCTTCTTCTAATAGATGTTTTCTTAGGACAACTTCATTATTGGCTAATCTTGCTTCTAATTTCTTGACCATTTCTTTTTCATTATTTGTGGATGAGAATTTTTGCAACATTGACTTGTTTGCTTCATCACAGGCAGACAGACTTATTTTCAACTCACATATTTTTTATTCATGTTCTGTAGTCTTAGTCTTCAACCTTATAATCTCATCCTTTGCATTGGTCAATTGACATGACTAGCTTCAATTTCTAGATGTTTTCTTAAGACACGCTCGTTATTAGCTAGCCTGGTTTCTAGTGTCTTGATCATTTGTTCGTGAAATAAATCCATTTTAATCTTTTCAGTTCAAATATAGAATTTTGAAAATTTAAGTTCAAATAATGTTGGTAATTAATTTCTATATAGAATGTTGGAATTTAAATTTTGTTCAAATAAAATTGTTGGATGTATATGATCGTTGACGTGTTTTAGAATTGATTTTAAATTTGATTAATGTTTTCTATTCTGTTTAGAAAATTTTAGATATTGATATTAATCGCAAACTTTTAATTTCAGTTCAGTTCATAAGCTTTTCAGCACAGCAAAGGTTAGATACAAAATATTAATTATCGACTTAGATTGTATCTTAGACTTTGTATATTATTAAAAGAATGTAAGGTTTACGGTTCTGATTTTGACACTGTATTAGTTTACGAATGATCTAAAGCTATGAACAGTAACTTTTGGAAAGTATCAGTTTACGGGTCTATGTTTCTGTGAAAAGGTTTTCGTAAATTTTTTTAAAATGATTTACAAAAAAAAAATTATACCGAAAATAGTTTTTGTACTGAAAAAAAATTTATCGAAAAAAATTTTTTTTGTGTAAAAAAAATTTTTCCTAAGCCTCGGAAAACCTTTGAAATGTAGGTAAAAAAATCTCGTGGTAGCAAAAAAAATTTTAAGGACTTTAGGTTTACGGGCAGAATTTGCTACTGAAAATTTTTTTTGCTACTGAAATTTTTTTTTTTTTTTTTTTTTTGCTACTGAAAACCTTTTCAAATGTTTACGGGTCTTTAGGTTTACGAGCAGAATTTGTTCGTAAACCTTGTTCGTAAACGAGTTTACGAATGAAGATGATTCGTAAACAGTGCCTTTATAGTTTACGAACGAAATGTATTCGTAAACAGTTCACTTAGATAGTTTACGAATGAGATATGTTCGTAAATAGTGCCTTGACCTGGTTTACGATTGAACAGCTTTCGTAAACAGTAACTTCCGCAAAGTAAAGTTTACGATTGAAAAGTATTCGTAAACAATGTCTTTCGTAAAGTAAAGTTTACGATTCAAAAGTGTTCGTAAACAGTACCTTCGTAAAGTAAAGTTTACGATTGAAAAGTGTTCGTAAACAGTGACTTTCGTAAAATAAAGTTTACGATTAAAAAGTGTTCGTAAACAGTGACTTTCGTAAAATAAAGTTTACGATTGAAAATTATTCGTAAACAGTACCTTCGTAAAGTAAAGTTTACGATTGAAAAGCTTTCGTAAACAGTTCCTTCGTAAAGTAAAGTTTACGATTGAAAAGTATTCGTACACCTTTACACACTGTTGAGATCGTAAACAAGGTTTACGATTGAAAATCTTTCGTAAACCTCTGGTTGACCGTAAACTTAAATGCTTTGACCGTAAACTATAAAGTTTCGATCGTAAAGTTTTCTGTTCGTAAAGCTTAAATAACAGACTATTGCATAGTTAATATTCGTAAACCTAAGCGTTTACGAATGAAAAGTATTCGTAAACCTTTCTTAAAGATAGTTTACGAATGAAATATATTCGTAAACAGTAGAAATGTGAAGGTTTACGATGAATGTGGATTCGTAAACAGATAATCAAGAGGTTTACGATCGATATCCGATTCGTAAACTTTGCAATTCGATTCAATTCGATCAAAAACACTTAAGTTCTCGAATTAAGCTCAGATAATCGATCGAAAACAGCAATTAAACATGTAAAAACACTCGATTAAACCAGATCAATGCAAAACATATAGAATTTTCGAGTTTTTCACATGAACATTTTGAAGATATTGAAGAACAGTTCGATCAAAATTAACACAATTAGTCCAAATTCAGCTGTAATTAGCTCAATTAATCATGATTACTCATCGCAAACAGTGTCCCATAGATCATCGCAAACATCTAAGCAAGCAGCACACTCAAAAATGCAATGAACAGTGATGATCGCGATGAACAGTAGCAATCGTAAACAAGTTTGTGATGAACAGTAAAACGATCGTAAACTATATTTCAACAAAATCAAGCATTGTAAACATCAAATTCAGCTCGAAATCTATCAATTCTTAACACGCATGCTCTGATACCACTTGTAGGTCGCAGTTTTCATCCAACATATGATTAAACTTGAGCATCGATCGATTGAGACATACCTTGAATATTAGCGCGCGGAAGCTTTGGTAAATATCAATCAATCTTCCATTAAACCTCAAGCTTTCTCAACAAGTAATCCCTTTCTCTCTCTACAATTAAGCCCTAATTATGATAATGATGAGAGAGTGTTTCTAGTGAGAGAAAGCTAAAACTCAAGTTCTGTGTATTTTACACACACTTGCCCTATATATACCAAAGCATACTTTGATATATTTACACTTTAGTCCCTATATTTACATAAAATACAATTGAGTCCCTAGACAAAGATAACATGATTATTGAACACTAGAAAATATTCCTAACAAAGTGAGATAGAATAGTTTGTCGCAATAGAGAGAGAGAAGAGTTTGTCGCAACAAAACAAAATAATAAAAAATAAATCTCTCGAAGACTTTCTCGAACCCAAAGAGTTTGTCGAACCGAAAAAAAAAATAATAATAAAAAATAAATAAAAAAAAAAGTTTGCGTACGAAAATTTCTATTTGTGATACGAAAAAGTTTTTTTCAATACGAAAATTATTTTTTCTTTCGTACGAAAAAGATTTCAATACGAAAACATTCTACCCGAAAAAGTTTTTCGCATAATATTTCATCCGAAAAAGTACTGTTCATCCGAAAAATAATTTTTTTTTTCGCACGCACTGTTCATACGAAAACACTGTTCATCCAAAAAAAATCACTTCATTCGGGAAAAAAAAAAAATTTCGCACGCACTGTTCATCCGAAAAACAAAATTTTTTTCGCACGCACTGTTCATCTGGAAAAAAAATCACTGTTCATCCGAAAAAATACTGTTCATTCGAGAAAAAAAAAACATTTTTCATCCGAAAAACAAATTTTCTGATACGAAAAGCAAATTTCTGATCCGAAAAAAAATTCATCCGGAAAATTTTTCGCATACTATTCATCAAAAAAAAAAAATTAATTTCGCACATACTCTTCATTTGAAATCGTTTTTCGCAAGCTACCATTCGAAAAATTAATTTTTTTTCGCAAGCTACAGTAGCATCTGAAAAATTAAGTTTTTCACAGCTACTGTTCGTTAAAAAAAAAAATAAAAAAAAATATAAACATTTTTCGAATTCCATTCATACAAAAAAACGTTTTGCCAAAACTTTCACTGCGAAAACTTATACATTGCGAAAACCTTTTATTAAAATTCTCTAGCTGGTTTTTTTTTTTTCAACTTAAACTAAAATTTTTCGAACACAAATTTTTCTCGAACGAAAATTTCTCAAACTGAAATTCTTTTCGAATACGAAAATTCTCTAATTCAATACGAAAACTTTTCTCGAACTCAAAATTTCTCGACATTTTTAACGAAAATATTTTCCCGAACTGAAATTTCTTGAAATAAATCTTGTCGAATTCGAAAAGTTTTAATCAAAATTTAATATCAATTCAAAAACACGATAACGATAAAAACATCCAACCCAGAAAGTAAATATGGAAGCCAACTACTTGATAAAAATCAAAGAATTAGGAGCTAGGCTAGAACATAATTACAACTGCTTAGTTAAGAGTTTAGAAGAAAAAGCTACTCTTAAAAATAGACTAACAATAGAACAAGAAATGTTGACTAGCTTAAAGACAAGGGTCGCACAACAAGAATCAACTATAAACGAACTTACAAAAGAATTATCTACATGTAAAGACAAAAAAATAAATAGTGCAACCCAAAACAAAAGTCTCATTGAACAAAGAAATCAATTATATTCAAAAATTAGAAGATGTTCTAGCTAAACGAGGACAAACTGAGCAACGCCAAATAAAAGAAACTATATTGCTAAATAAATCAACTCAAATAATTGAGTCCGTGCCACACAAGGAACATTTTATACAAACTATAAAACCCGAACCTAAGGATTGCTACATTCCAGAAAATACTTGCAAAATTGCTGAATTACATTCTCTTCTGGATTCCGAACGAAATGGGTTTCGAGCTCAAATGGATAAGCTTTTAAAGGAGAATTCAATTCTCAAACATTCCTTAGAAAATGGCGCAACCTCAACTTCCTATTCTGTTAAAAACGAACCATTAAAAGACATATCCCCAAAACAGAATAAGAACACATCACGAATGAGTAAAGCTGTCAAGAAAGAAAGAATAGAAGAAGATAAATCATTCTTTACTAAAACAAGCGAAAATGTTTCTACCTCTATTCCTACAAAGAAAATTATTAGAGTCATTCCTAAACTTCCAAAGTTGGAAAAAGCAACAACAAATATTTCTAAAAACAATTGTTATACATTCTCTATACACACTGAACCTTCTAAAAATAACAATTGTCCAAATCTTTCTTATGTGAATGCTCCTAATTGTGCTGTGAATGATGTGATTCTTCAAAATAGGAAATACGATTCTTTTATCCATGATTCTATTAATGCTATTAGCTCGTATTCTTACTTACAATACCCAGTCAAAGACAAATCCGAAAAACATCTTATGCGACGGGCGCAAGAGAAAATATTCTCAAATAGACACACATTCACCGAATCAACTTTGTCTCAACCATATAGGGATAATCAAGTATGGACTCCAAAATGGCAAATGACAATAAGTAGTCCAAAACGGATTTGGGTTCCTAAGTTAAAGACTACTTTACATGCTGATTTCATACTTGATTCTATTATGCCTAAATGTTTATCTGCTAATTGTGACGACCACCCAACATACACTACCAAAACGACCCTAACGACGCTAACTCGAGAAAATAACTTGCGTGAGTTCCGTTTAAAACTCGTCAAAACCCCCTGAATTAAATCAAAAGATACTCACATCACGAGCATCATAAAACCAAATAACGTCTCAACAAGACAAGCACCAAACTATTCACGAATCCCACATACACATCCTGACTCGACCAACACAAGATATACGTAGACTCACATAAAACCATACGACAAGACAAATTTACACAACCTCACGATCACATACAACAAAAACATACACATCAGATGCAGCAAAAGAGACTAGCCCGCCTCACAGGTCGTCATCCATGTACAGTCCACCTCAAAAGCCCGTGGAAGCTCCAACGACCAGCCTCGCTATCTACGTCAGTCAAACAAGGTCATCTCGCTCACCTACAACACATGAACTATATGAGCTAGAAGCTCAGTAAGTAAAAATCATGCATGCTCATGAATATGCAAATCCTCATCATATGCATAAACTACATGTGACTTGACATCTCAAAATGAATCATCTCTCTCTCATCCTCTGTCTGGGTCCGTGGCTAAAATACTATGCACCACCAAGAGCTCAATAAACCATCAGACAGTGGCCCACTCTGGGTAGCCAATACTAGGTCTCCCTAGGTCGCTCCTTCCCAGGTCGCCCCTTCTGTCGCGGTCGCCTACGCTGGTAGCCCACGCTGGTAGCCTACGCTAGGTTTCCCTAGGTCGCCCCATCCAGGTCGCCCCGCCAGGTCGCTCCTACCGCATCAATAATATGGCAGTGGCCCACTCCAGGTAGCCTACGCTAGGTCTCCCTAGGTCGCTCCTTCCTAGGTCGCCCCTTCTGCCTCAACATATGACGGTAGCCTACTCTGGGTAGCCTACACTAGGGTCACATACCCTAGGTCGCCCCTGCCCAGGTCGCCCCTTCCGTCGATGGTGCACTAGTAATAACCACATACACCTCAACTGCATGCCAATAATCGGCACATATACATCGCTCCCCGGCGATTACGACTATGCATGCCAACACTCAACAGTACCCAATAATATGCATGCATATGTATATGCCGTGAATGGTATGCTCATGAATTCATGTAGCTCATATGCAAATATTAATCAACAAATATAACACCTTCACATAAAATCATCGAAACATCGAAGCATGTATATTATAAAACACCGAATACTATGTCCATGCGTCGTAGTTGGATTTTCACTTACCTGTAACCTTGAATCTTTGAAAATAGATTTTCCTCAGGTGTTAGACGAAGACTTAGTTTAGTTGTTTACAACCTCAAGCTAACAAACAAGACACAAACATGTTTAAAGTTAAACACAAAGCATATTATCACATAGAAATAAAGAAGATGGCACTAGATTAGTGATTAACCTATCTTCTTGGCTAGTTTTTCCTTTTCTCTTCTATTTTTCTTCTTCTCCTTCTTCTTCTTCTTCTTTCTTTCTTGCTGTATTATTTTCTTTCAGTTTAAGAGTGATAATGATGGTGATTTCGTGGCTATGAAGGGTTAAAGGTGGTGATGACATTTCCTTACTCATTAAGTAAGAAAATTACAACTAAGGACCGTAAAATTGCGCCCTATACCCTAATTCATAAATAATTACATAATTTTATTATGATTTTAATAAAACTTATGGATATCTACCTATACAAATGTTTGGGAAACATACAAGTTATACACATGTAACTAGTCGCATACTAGGGACAAACACGTGTGTTATTACAATACCGACACAACTAATCGGATAAGACTTCTAAATAATTGTCCTTATTATAATTCCTACAATTTATTTATCCTATATAATGCCAAAATTAGTCAGTATGACTTTAGCAAAACAAATTGCATAAAATATGCAACATCTAAAATGCACCTCATATGCAACACGTAAGACTCATATGAATTATGCGAATATAAACAAATACGTAATTCATATAAGTGAACAAGCATAATGCATGAATTATATTGGCCAAACGATATGTTTGAGGGCTCGGGTATTACACTAATAAGGGAGGACCCGTCCAAAAATGGGTACCAAAGTCCCGATAATTTGTTTTGCAGGATCCCGATCATACATGGTAACTTGGCGATGACTGCTCCACATGTATGGTCGGTATGCGACGATGAGCAGTCACACACATCCCCGACACGTGTGGTATTCTGGTTGCTCCACACACGTGATCGGTATGTGACGTGAGCAAACAAACCAAATCAAGACTATTCCAACGTTCTTGATTTGACATTATTTTTAGTTTTATTTTTCTGTTCATAAAAAAAAAAGGCCATAAAAAAAGAGAAGAGGCAATAAAAAAAAAAGGGCCATAAAAAAAAAAGGAGGACAAAAAAAAAAGGGGAGAAAAAGAAAAATAAGGCCATAAAAAAAAAGGACAAAAAAAAAAGAAAAATAAGGCCATAAAAAAAAAGAAAGAGGCGAGTGGATAGAAAAGGTGCAAGAGTTTCAAAAGAGCGTATTACCATAGTTTATTGTAAAAAGCGCATATGTTTTAGGGGAAGTAATACTCATAAGCGCAATATCAAAAAGGCGCGCAATGTTCAAAAGGGGAGTGTGCTTCAATCACAAAAGGTGCATAACTTGAAGGAAAGTAATAGGCAAAAATCTACAAGAGCGCACAACTTTAGGGGGAGCAAGGGCATCATATTAGAAATAGCGCAACTGTTTAGGGGGAGTGTTACAATGAAAAGGCGCTAGAGCTTAAGGGAAGAATGTCCTGAATACAAACTTCATGCTTTTAAGAGGGAGTGCTACCTAAATGTCAATAAAACGCATGGACACAAAAGAGTTGTTCACATACCTGTTTCAAAGGATTAGTAGACCCAACTGATCCTAACCCAGGAACAAACCCCGAGTGTATGTGAGGGTATTGAGCGCATCACGATGACATCCTTACAACTCAACCACAAACTATCCGGACTACAACCAATATAGGTACAGGACTGATTTATCAGATCCCGGGTAGAAGACGCCTCATCTGGTCCAAAGGCACATGCACAACCTTCCTCCGCTACTCATTTGTCTCCCAAAAGACATATGTTTCAATATCTCACGGGGAACCGCATCTGCTATCACCGTTTCATTTGGAAACGGGAGATATTGAACTAAGTGGTCCACAACCACAAACCACGACTTTCTTGAACACGTAAATGTCTAGTGTGTCCTCATCGCCTAAATGTTTTCCACTTTTCTAGGACACATACATTCTTTTACACACATATTGCTGGTCTACGTGACCTTGCCAGAACTTCTGTAGACGCATCATTAAATGATGTGCTTCAATGATCAGAAGGAAGTCCTGCCGTTTCAACATCAAAACAACAACGGTAGCAGGCCATCTTCTGGAGCACGACTCTAGAACGATGTCAACGGGTTGCCTATGTGGCCCCGTAGTCCCTTCAAATGCAAGTCTGTGTGACTTTGCATCAACGACCAAGAGTGACATCGAGGGATGTCTCACGATGATCGGTCGTCCGTCCCGTTTTCAGGTACTTCATCCGGAATTCAATGCCAACACGTTCATCGTACACTCAGGTTCACCTTGATCACACAGCATGACGATACAAATGAATCGCCATGAGGGGGAGAAGTATATCAAGGAGGCCAAGCACGTGAACTCAAGAAGCCAAGCTTTCAACGCACGTGCTGAGCCACAACAAACAAGACCTCTCTCCATGGTTCGAGCAAACACGACAAGTCAATGCTGCTGATCCGCACGACTCTGATATATGCAAGAAGGTGACGAATATTCAAGTTGCAAAGAAGAAAAAGAGGGTGCATGTAAATAGGGGGAGACTGAAGATTCTCCAGATGCTCTCAACTATTTTCTTCAAATAGCAACAAAGACCGTGTCAAATTAAAAGTTGAACACAAAGGGGGAGATTGTTAGGAATCTTTCTGTTGTGTTCAAATAAAGATGAAGACTGAAGATTGTCAAAGACAAAGACAACCGGCGCTTCAATGACAATTGAACACTAAGGGGGAGATTGTTGGAAATATTTTATAGTGTTCAATATCATGTTATCTTTGTCTAGGGACTTAATTATATTTTATGTAAATATAGGGACTAAAGTGTAAATATACCAAAGTATGCTTTGGTATATATAGGGCAAGTGTGTGTAAAATACACACAACTTGAGTTTAGCTTTCTCTCACTAGAAAATCTCTCTCACCATTATCTTAATTAGGGTTGATTTGTAGAGAGAGAAAGGCTAATTGTAGAGAGAAGGTTGAGGTTTAATGAAGATTTAATTGATAATTACTCAATCGCTTCCGCTCGATCATCCTCAAGGTAATTTCGATTAGATCGATGCTCAAGTTCATAAGTTGGATGTAAAAACGGACCTAACAGAGTACTTTCTAGAGTGTAGCAATCCTTAGGTTCGGGTTTTATCGATAGTATAGAATGTTCCTTGTGTGGCACAGACTCAATTATTTGAGTTGATTTATTTAGCAATATAGTTTCTTTTATTTTGCGTTGCTCAGTTTGTCCTCGTTTAGCTAGAACATCTTCTAATTTTTGAATTTTTGAATATAATTGATTTCTTTGTTCAATGAGACTTTTGTTTTGGGCTGCACTATTTATTTTTTCGTCTTTACATGTAGATAATTCTTTTGTAAGTTCGTTTATAGTTGATTCTTGTTGTGCGACCCTTGCCTTTAAGCTAGTCAACATTTCTTGTTCTATTGTTAGTCTATTTTTAAGAGTAGCTTTTTCTTCTAAACTCTTAACTAAGCAGTTGTAATTATTTTCTAGCCTAGCTCCTAATTCTTTGATTTTTATCAAGTAGTTGGCTTCCATATTTACTTTCTGGGTTGGATGTTTTTATCGTTATCGTGTTTTTGAATTGATATTAAATTTTGATTAAAACTTTTCGAATTCGACAAGATTTATTTCAAGAAATTTCAGTTCGGGAAAATATTTTCGTTAAAAATGTCGAGAAATTTTGAGTTCGAGAAAAGTTTTCGTATTGAATTAGAGAATTTTCGAATGATTAAGTTTTCAGAAGTTTAGGTATCAAAAAGATTTTGAAATGATTTAGAAAAGAAAAAAACTTATACCGAGAATAATTTTTGTACCGAAAAATTTTACCAGTCCAAAAAAAAATTTTGTTACCCAAAAATTTTCGTATGAACCGGGAACCTTTTTGAAGCAGGTACGGAAAAAATCTCGTAGCTAAAAATTTAAAATTTTAGGACTTTTTTTGCTACCCTAAACTATTGAAAGCTTTGAGGTATTTAAAACTGTAATACCCGAAAAATTTAATACGGGATTTTGATGTAATTAACTATATGATTATGTGACTTAGAAATTTTATTTAGTGAAGAATCTCAAAAATTAGGGTGAAGCAATTTTCGGGTAGTGCAATTTTAGGGTGAAAAACGCATGGAAGAAGGAGAAAAGGAAAAACAAAGCAGTGCAAATTCCTGAACATAGCTCGGACTTAAGGTATGTAAAGATTTCATCTACAACACGTAAATATTTTCATTAAACCCGAATCATAGTTGAAAGGTCACCTATGTTCGAAGTTAAAATTTTCGAGTGTGTTTGTATGATTTTCGTGGTTACTTGAAGACTTGATATGTTTAACAATCAAAAATCTGGATTTTGGTATGAATATACATATTTATGTGCTTAGAAAATACTGGAGAATTGAAGAACTTAGTGTTTTTCGCATACTGTTCTTCATTTTCGGTGTTTTCATGTGTTTTCGGATGATTTCATGTTTTCGGGCCGTAAACCTGTTTTCGCGGGCCGAAAACTAGTTTTCGCGGGCCAGAAAAGTTTCGCGAATGAGAGATAAGTTCGGGCCGTAAACCTGTTTTCGCGGGCCGAAAACTAGTTTACGCGGGCTAGAAGGATTCGCGAATGAGAGATAAGTTCGGGCCGTAAACCTGTTTTCGCGGGCCGAAAACTAGTTTACGCGGGCTAGAAGGATTCGCGAATGAGAGATAGGTTCGGGTCGTAAACCTGTTTTCGCGGGCTGAGGTCTTTCGCGAACCGTGAGACATCGCGGGCCGATTTTAGGTTTTCGCGGGCTGAGGTCTTTCGCGAACCGTGAGACATCGCGGGCCGATTTTAGGTTTTCGCAGGCTGAGGTCTTTCGCGAACCGTGAGACATCGCGGGCCGATTTTAGGTTTTCGCGGGCTGAGGTCTTTCGCGAACCGTGAGACATCGCGGGCCGATTTTAGGTTTTCGCGGGCCGACTTCAAAATTTGCGGGTTGATTCCTGTGAGGGGAGTCGGGCTTTTCGGGGGCCTAAACTGGGTTTCGCGGGTCTGATCAAATGATTTTGCGAAATTCATTAAAGTTTCAAACTTTGATCTGAAGTTTTTTTCAGGTTGACTAAGTTTTGAAAATAGGTTTTCGCGAATTGGGTTTGGGCTTTGACCGAAAATATTTGGGTTTGACCAACGAATTTATTTTGGGCATTTGCCCTATTTTTGACCCAATTCTTTTAAATAAAATTATTTTCAGCCCAAATCTTTTAAATTAAAATGTTTTCAGGTTTTGATTAAGTTTCCCCTGGTCAACGATTATTTTATTTTCAGCAGTAAGTATTATTTTCGGAAATTAAAAAAATTTCCGAATCTTCAAGTTTTACGAGATGTGATTGTTATTATGTGCGACTTGTACGACATGCATCGCATATCACGACATTGTGAGAAATGGGTACCATGTCAATACGGCGATACTCTGATATATTGATGAGCGGGGTAGATCGTGATCGCGTTGATGATTCGTAGAGGAATCAAGGTTAGTACTCATATATGACACCTGACGGCAGACAGGCGTGATCGATCTGTCTACTTGGGCTTGAACGTCCCGAGGTGCAAAACCGTCTTTTATGTTATTTTCGCGGAAGGAGCGACCTGGTAGGGCAGTAGCGTGAACGTCTAAACGCTATCAGTGTAGGCTACCGTCTTTCATGTTATTTTTGCGGAATGAGCGACCTGGTAGGGCAGTAGCGTGAACGTCTAAACGCTATCAGTGTAGGCTACCGTGATTATCATGAGCGCGCGAGGTGTCGAGTCTAACCTAGGGCCCTGTGTTGAGATATGATAAGATGAATTGAGAGGTAAAAGTCGAGCGTGCATTTATGGTGAGATATTTGGGAGGATGGTTGAGCGCACGCTGCATTCATGCATGTTTTCACCTACTGGGCAATAGCTCAGTTTTACGTGTTGTACGTATTACTGAGCCCGACGTCGAGGTACGTCGTGACTGAGGTGGGCTGATGGCGGTGACTCCACGGACTTTTGAGGGCGAGGTTGTACATGGATGAAGACCTGTGGAGCGGCATTAGGGTGTTTTAATATTTTGAATATTTTGGGGCTACGACCTTTGTAAATATATAACTTTGTAAAGTATGTTATTTTGCGAAAAAGTTTTTGTAAAATGGGTCTTCCGCGGCTTTCGTTGTGGAAATCCGCCACTAATCGTATTTAGAAAAATGAGGGTCGTCTCAGGTGGTATGAGAGCCTAGGTTATAGATTCTGAAGACTGTCCATGTACGGCCGCTCAAAAGTCTGGAGAATCAGCCTTTGCCTGTAAGTTTTTACGTTTTAAATATAACTGAATATAGAAGTGGTATGCTTACTTGTATGAATAATTGTAGATAATAATTAAGAATGCCGAGAGGAAGAAAAAGAGACGCGGTTGAATCTAGTCGTAGGGCTGACACCGAGTCCCCTACTAATGAGCGGGACTCTACCATCTTACGACTTACTGAACTGGTCCAACGACAATCGGACCAGATCAATGAACTTATCCATACTAGGAACTCGTCTGAACATCATCAGTCTCCACAACCGGAGTGTATAAAGATTATAGGAGAGAGATTCAGAAAACTAAACCCCCCAACGTTTGCAGATGCCACTGACCCTGCAGTGGCAGAAGATTGGCTGCGTACGATTGAAGATATGTTTATCTATAGTCGGGTGCCGGAGGATGAAAAGGTCCTTTGTGCCGTTTCCATGCTAAGGGGAAACGCTAGGTTCTGGTGGGACACAGTCAAGGTCTTGGAGAATCCAATGACAATGTTGTGGGAACGATTCAGAGAATTGTTCCACAGCAAATATTTCACAGCCCACGAACAAGAAAGAAGGATGCACGAGTTCATGTGCTTAAAACAAGGAGGGATGTCAGTCGCGGAGTATATCCGCAAATTTGAGGAGCTGTCTCGTTTTGCCCCTCATATGGTGGCAACTAATCTCCTGAAGGTGACGAGGTTTATAATGGGCCTCAAACCCGAAATCTATCGAGACTTAAGTATAGCGGGGGCCCGACAGATGGAATTCACACAAGTGGCAGAGCGGGCGATGATTGCTGAGCAAGCGGAGGCGCAGATTGTCGAGGCTCAAGAGGCGAAAAGAAGAAAAGAGAATCAGCAAGGAGCAGGGGGTGATCGTAAACGCCAATTCTTTGGCAGAGGCCCTAGTAATCAAGGAAATCGCCAGGGTCAACAGAACTGGCATCCAAAATCAATGCCCAATCAAGGACCGACTAGCTTCCCGAATAAACCCATGAACTCTGCGCCCCAATGCCCAAAATGCGGGCGCTATCATGTTGGAGCTTGTGACAGAACGGGACTAAATCCAAATTCCCAGTGCTTCCGATGCGGGAGATTAGGCCATTATGCCAGGAATTGTCAAGAAAATTTTCCGCAGAGCTCGACCCAACCACCGGTCCGACCTCTACCCGTTCCAGCTCGCGTTTTCACCTTAACGAATGAGGAGGTAGAAGCAAACTCCTCGGTAGTGACGGGTATGTTAACTATTTATAACGTACCTACATCTGTGCTTATCGATTCAGGGGCCACACATTCATTTGTGTCGGCTAAATATGTGGCGAAGGTAGGAATATCTCCTACCTTATCTAAGTATAATCATGTAGTAAGTTTACCACACGGTGATCCGACATGCACTAATCAAGTGTTGGAAGGATGCTCCGTGATCATAAAGGGTAGAAAGTTAGGAGTCGATTTGATCGTAATCCCGATGAACGACTACGATGTTATCTTCGGGATGGATTGGCTTTCAAGATATGGAGCCATCATTGACTGTAATAGAAAGATAGTAAGATTCCAATTACCCGAGGAAGAGGTGTTCACTTTTTCGGGTAAGGTAAATCAGAACAGTATCCCCCGAATTTCTGCTTTAAAGGCTCAACGACTTCTGAGATCAGGTTGTGAGTCTTTTCTAGTATACACGGTGAAAGCAGATGAGTTATCTCCTCCAAAACTAAAACACGTGCCAATAGTCAATGAATACGCCGATGTATTTCCCGATGATCTCCCGGGGTTACCCCCTGATCGAGAAATACAGTTTACCATAGATTTGGTGCCAGGAGCAGCCCCAATCTCTAAAACCCCTTACCGTCTAGCACCAAATGAACTACGAGAATTGAAAGAACAGTTGGAGGAACTGTTGCAGAAGGGATTCATTCAGCCTAGCTTCTCACCATGGGGAGCACCGGTCCTTTTTGTGCGAAAGAAGGATGGGTCGATGAGGCTGTGCATCGACTACAGGGAATTGAATAAAATCACAATCAAGAATAAATATCCATTACCGAGGATTGATGATTTATTCGATCAACTGCAAGGTGCTACGGTATTCTCAAAAATCGACCTTCGTTCGGGATACCATCAATTGAAAATTAGGGAGTCAGATGTTTCGAAAACTGCGTTCAGTACAAGGTACGGCCATTACGAGTTTTTGGTCATGCCTTTCGGGCTGACAAACGCGCCAGCCGCCTTTATGGACCTGATGAATCGGGTTTTCAAGGACTTTCTTGATCGCTTCGTTATCGTCTTTATCGACGATATTCTTATCTATTCTAAGACAAAAGAAGAACATACCGCTCATTTACGGATTGTCTTAGAAATTCTACGAGAGAAACAACTCTACGCCAAGTTAAAAAAATGTGAATTTTGGTTCGAACAAGTGGCCTTCTTGGGACATGTAATTTTTGGGAATGGAATTTCAGTGGATCCCAGTAAGATTGAAGCCGTTAATAACTGGCCACGTCCAACCACTCCTACTGAAGTTCGGAGTTTCTTAGGGCTTGCGGGATATTACCGTAAGTTCATAGTCGATTTCTCCAGCATTGCCTCGACATTGACGAATTTGACAAGGAAGAATGTGCCGTTCGTATGGACAGAGTCATGTGAGTAGAGCTTCCAGGAACTGAAGAGACGGCTTACTTCAGCCCCAATTTTGACAATACCATCAGGAACTGGGGGATTTTCGGTCTATAGTGACGCATCGAAGAATGGCTTGGGATGCGTGCTGATGCAAAATGGGAAGGTGATTGCTTATGCTTCTCGGCAACTGAAAGAGTACGAGAAGAATTACCCAACCCACGATCTAGAACTTGCAGCGGTAGTTTTTGCCCTGAAGATTTGGCGGCACTACCTTTATGGAGAAAGATGCGAAATATATACGGACCATAAGAGCCTGAAGTACTTCTTCACTCAGAAGGAATTAAATATGAGGCAACGACGTTGGCTAGAACTTGTTAAGGACTACGACTGCGTAATCAATTATCATCCAGGCAAAGCAAACGTAGTTGCTGACGCATTGAGCCGAAAAGCTGTGAACACAGAGTTATATCGACTCGGGGTGGAAGTAGTTAATATGGGCGAAGTCGAGACAAAGCTGGCTACACTGACCCTTCAACCCACATTATTAGAGAGAATCAAGAAGGCCCAGGAGAGAGACGAGCTGTACTTGAAAGCGAAAGGCGCGCAACCAGAAGAAACATCACCTGACCTTAAAATACGCGAAGACGGGAGTCTACAATACCAGAACCGTTGGTATGTACCCAAGGATGTGGAATTACGACAAACTATAATGACAGAGGCACATGCCACAGCGTATTCAGTACATCCAGGCGCCACAAAGATGTATCAAGATTTGCGAACGACCTACTGGTGGCCGGGGATGAAGAAGGACATTGCAACCTTCGTAAGCCAATGTCTAACTTGTCAGCAAATTAAGGCAGAACACCAACGACCGGCAGGGACCTTACAACCCCTACCAATTCCCGAATGGAAGTGGGATCACATTACGATGGATTTTGTCGTCGGCTTACCGAAAACTGTAAAAGGCCACGACGCCATATGGGTGATTGTCGACCGTCTCACCAAGTCAGCTCACTTCCTACCAATTGGTTCGACTTTCTCTCTGGAACGTTACGCAGAGTTATACATTCAGGAGATAATTCGACTCCACGGGATTCCGACATCAATCATTTCAGATCGAGATTCGAGATTTCTATCCAATTTCTGGAAGAGCTTGCAGAAGGCGATGGGGACTAAGCTATCATTTAGTACAGCATACCATCCTCAGACTGACGGGCAATCTGAACGGACTATCCAAACCTTCGAAGATATGTTACGGGCGTGCGTACTAGATTTCAAGGGAAATTGGAGCAAATACCTTCCATTGATCGAGTTCTCATACAATAATAGCTATCATGTGACGATTGGAATGGCACCCTACGAGGCTTTATACGGGCGCAAATGCCGATCCCCGGTACATTGGGACGAGATTGGCGAAAGAACATTGCTAGGCCCCGACATGGTGCGTGAAATGACAGAAGCCATAGAAAAGATTCGGGAAAGGATGCGGACGGCTCAAAACCGACAGAAGAGTTATGCGGATCAACGACGACGACCATTGGAATTCGCAGAAGGCGATCAAGTATTCTTAAAAATATCCCCGATGAAAGGAGTGAAGCGGTTTGGACGAAAAGGCAAATTAAGTCCAAGATATATAGGCCCCTTTAAAATTATTAAACGAGTCGGCGAGGTCGCGTATCAGTTAGAATTACCAGCTTCATTGTCACAGGTCCACGATGTATTCCACGTATCAACATTACGAAAATACATCGCGAACCCAAGTCAGGTGGTGGAGAACGAGTTTCCTCATCAGCAGTTGAGGCCAGACCTAAGTTATGAAGAAAAGCCAGTAGAGATTTTGATGCAGGAAATAAAACGACTTCGGAATAAAAACATTCCGTTAGTCAAAGTATTGTGGCAAAATCAATTAATTGAAGAAGCCACTTGGGAGCGAGAGGATGATATGAGAAATCGTTATCCCGAATTATTCCAATCGGTGTAATTTCGGGGACGAAATTCTTTTAAGGGGGGGAGGATGTAATACCCGAAAATTTAATACGGGATTTTGATGTAATTAACTATATGATTATGTGACTTAGAAATTTTATTTAGTGAAGAATCTCAAAAATTAGGGTGAAGCAATTTTCGGGTAGAACCTTCTTTAATCCAAGAGGAAATAATGTCACCTGCCTGCCGTCTTATCAATCACAAGTTTCAAGCCCCTGTTATGTATAATCATTTCATTGAGAGAAAAGAGAAAAAAAAAACAAAAGGGAGGGGATAAACCTCACAAAAGAAAAAGGGAGGAAAAACGCAAGGAAGAAGGAGAAAAGGAAAAACAAAGCAGTGCAAATTCCTGAACATAGCTCGGACTTAAGGTAGGTGAAGATTTCATCTACAACACGTAAATATTTTCATTAAACCCGAATCATAGTTGAAAGGTCACCTATGTTCGAAGTTAAAATTTTCGAGTGTGTTTGTATGATTTTCGTGGTTACTTGCAGACTTGATATGTTTAACAATCCAAAATCTGGATTTTGGTATGAATATACATATTTATGTGCTTAGAAAATACTGGAGAATTGAAGAACTTAGTGTTTTTCGCATACTGTTCTTCATTTTCGGTGTTTTCATGTGTTTTAGGATGATTTCATGTTTTCGCGGGCCGAAAACTAGTTTTCCCGGGCCAAAAAATTTTCGCGAATGAGAGATAAGTTCGAGCCGTAAACCTGTTTTCGCGGGCCGAAAACTAGTTTACGCGGGCTAGAAGGATTCGCGAATGAGAGATAAGTTCGGGCCGTAAACATGTTTTCGCAGGCCGAAAACTAGTTTACGCGGGCTAGAAGGATTCGCGAATGAGAGATAGGTTCGGGCCGTAAACCTGTTTTCGCGGGCTGAGGTCTTTCGCGAACCGTGAGACATCGCGGGCCGATTTTAGGTTTTCGCGGGCTGAAGTCTTTCGCGAACCGTGAGACATCGCGGGCCGATTTTAGGTTTTTGCAGGCTGAGGTCTTTCGCGAACCGTGAGACATCGCGGGCCGATTTTAGGTTTTCGCGGGCTGAGGTCTTTCGCGAACCGTGAGACATCGCGGGCCGATTTTAGGTTTTCGCGGGCCGACCTCAAAATTTGCGGGGTGATTCCTGTGAGGGGAGTCGGGCTTTTCTCGGGCCTAAACTGGGTTTCGCGGGTCTGATCAAATGATTTCGCAAAATTCATTAAAGTTTCAAACTTTGATCTGAAGTTTTTTTCAGGTTGACTAAGTTTTGAAAATAGGTTTTCGCGAATTCGGTTTGGGCTTTGACCGAAAATATTTGGGTTTGACCAACGAATTTATTTTGGGTATTTGCCCTATTTTTGACCCAATTCTTTTAAATAAAATTATTTTCAGCCCAAATCTTTTAAATTAAAATGTTTTCAGGTTTTGATTAAGTTTCCCCTGGTCAACGATTATTTTATTTTCAGCAGTAAGTATTATTTTCGGAAATTAAAAAGATTTCCGAATCTTCAAGTTTTACGAGATGTGATTGTTATTATGTGCGACTTGTACGACATGCATCGCATATCACGACATTGTGAGAAATGGGTACCGTGTCAATACGGCGATACTCTGATATACTGATGAGCGGGGTAGATCGTGATCGCGTTGATGATTCGTAGAGGAATCAAGGTTAGTACTCATATATGACACCTGACGGCAGACAGGCGTGATCGATCTGTCTACTCAGGCGTGAACGTCCCGAGGTGCAAAACCGTCTTTTATGTTATTTTCGCGGAAGGAGCGACCTGGTAGGGCAGTAGCGTGAACGTCTAAACGCTATCAGTGTAGGCTACCGTCTTTCATGTTATTTTCGCGGAAGGAGCGACCTGGTAGGGCAGTAGCATGAACGTCTAAACGCTATCAGTGTAGGCTACCGTGATTATCATGAGCGCGCGAGGTGTCGAGTCTAACCTAGGGCCCTGTGTTGAGATATGATAAGATGAATTGAGAGGTAAAAGTCGAGCGTGCATTTATGGTGAGATATTTGGGAGGATGGTTGAGCGCACGCTGCATTCATGCATGTTTTCACCTACTGGGCAATAGCTCAGTTTTACGTGTTGTACGTATTACTGAGCCCGACGTCGAGGTACGTCGTGACTGAGGTGGGCTGATGGCGGTGACTCCACGGACTTTTGAGGGCGAGGTTGTACATGGATGAAGACCTGTGGAGCGGCATTAGGGTGTTTTAATATTTTGAATATTTTGGGGCTACGACCTTTGTAAATATATAACTTTGTAAAGTATGTTATTTTGCGAAAAAGTTTTTGTAAAATGGGTCTTCCGCGGCTTTCGTTGTGGAAATCCGCCACTAATCGTATTTAGAAAAATGAGGGTTGTGGAAATTTTCCGCATGTGTACAGTAATCGTACGTTAAATGTTTTTCGTATTGAAGTATATTTCGTCAAAGGACTTTTTCGTACGAATACTTTTCCGTATGAAAAAAAAAAAACGATTAATTTTCGTATATAAAAAGTTTTTCGTACTAAAGGATTTTTCGAATGAATAGTATGTGCGAAAAACTTTTTCGGATGAAGAGTAGGTGCGAAAAACTTCTATTTGTCGTATCCAAAGTTTTTCTCTTTTTTTTTTTTCGGATGCTAACTTTTTCGTATTGTAAGAAAAATTTTCGTGTTCACTGTAGCATTCGAAAACTTTTAACAAATATTTTTCATATAGATTTTCGTTCCAAAGGATTTCGTACGAAAATCTGGTTTTTCGTATCACAGATGTTTTTGTACGAGAGAAAAAAAATTTTCGTATAGAAATAATTTTCGTATGGAATCTTTTTCGTATCAAGTCTTTTTCGTATTAAAAAAAAACTTTTTCGGGTGATTAGTGGGTGCGAAAAACTTTTATTTTTCGTATCCAATATTTTTTCGTATAGAATGTTTTCGTATGAAAATTGTTTTTTTTTTTTCGCTTTAAAACTTTTTCGTATCACACATAAGAAAGTTTCGTACCTAAATTTTTTCGTATGGCAAAGTTATATATATTTATTTTCGTACGCTATAGTATACAAAAATATAAAGTCAATGCGAAAAAATTTGTGAATGTGAGTGATACGAAATTTTTAGTCAAAGCACAAACTGGTACGAAAAATAATTCATACGAAAAAAAACGAAATTTTTCGTTTGCTACAGTATACGAAAATGTAGGGGTCAACACGAAAAATTTGATAATGTGAGAGATACGAAAATTTTGGTCAATGCGAAAGCTGATACGAAAACAATGTCATGCGAAAATAAAGCTTGATACGAAAAACTTTGAATGGTGCGAAAACTTCTATTTGGTGCGAAAACGTGAGAGGATAATGCGAATTATTCAAATAACACTCAAATTATCACTTAAAGCACAGTTAATCGATCGAAATTGAATGGGTAATCATCTAAAACACTCGATTTACACGATCGAAACCAAAATATAGTCCAATTAAGCAATTTTGCGTGAAGAACAGTTTGAAGATAAAAACAATTTTCGATCGCAGATTTCAATCTCTGGCCAAATTATGCTCAATTAATCGACGATAATCGCAAATAACATATATCAAATGATTCGCAAACAGTTTTCGTTCAGAAACATACGAAAACAGCAATCAAAACATCATACGACAATCAAAATCGTGATCATTGTAGCATGCGAAAATAAAATTTGGCGCGAAGGACATATACGAAAAACAAATTTCAGCAACCAAAAAATGATCAATTCACACGATTTTGGCTCTGATACCAATTGTTATGTCCGTTTTTATCATCCAACGAAGAACTCGAACATAGATTCGATAGATTTACCTCGATGATAATGCGAGCGGAAGCTTTAGGATGGCCAAGCCCTAAACCCTAATCTCTCAATCCAGGCCCCAGCCTGCTCTATTCTCATATTGACGTTGTGTCGGTTGCCCTTTTTAAGCCCGACCCACTTGGTTCGTCTCAACCGGCTCTGGGAGGAATCCAAGAGTTCGGTATTCACCTAGCCAGCCCCGTGGTACCGAACCGATCCCGAGTTGAGTACGAATATGTATTATTCACGAACCGACTATAGATTATCGTAGTATGTATAAACCCTTTACGTTTGTCCCGGTCGAGTGAAAGTCACGCGTAGTCGAACTTACAAGACTCGACGCTATGATGTTCGTGTCGGTGACATTTACCAGAACTGCCCTCCACGACACTCGTGAGTCAGTTATATGCTCTGGCCAGAGGCTTAGGTAAATTCCCGCACATCGAAACTGCATAGGACGTTAACCTTGAATTTAATCAAGGCCGTAAATCCCGCTCAGCGGTATAACCGGCAATCACGTCGAAAAGTCTAGACCGCATTTCGCCGCTGACCCTTGCTTCATGCAATTTGGGCCTAGCAAACTAGTGACAAATCAAGACCTTAAGACCAACCCCGGGTTAAACCCTTTCGGTCTAAGGTTCACGTAGACTACTATAGTCAATCGATCGATCAGTGACTTTACCAGCGTGTGATCGTTCGATTACGAGTCAGTGTCCAAATACAGACAATCCCCTGATTCGTCTTGTATCAATGTCACGAGCTCCCACTTCCCAAGTGAATGGTTGGCACAACCACTTTGGACCCGTCGACAAACAAGTCGTACTCGTCAATCCAGTCACCCTACTGGAGACTAAGACTTGTGGACTTAATTTAATATTACAGTATGTCAGCTTACTGGTGCCCCCTCTCTGTCCCCACAGAATCAGTAACTGAACTGTAAATATTGGGGTTTTATTAATTCGTCTTATTACCCGACTGCAAGGTCAATTTATTTAGACGAAATAATAATCTGCCTTTGTATTGTTTGTCATGCTAATTTCGACAATAAACAAACAATAATAATTTCATTATCAAATAATTCAATTATAAATGTTAAACACATCAAAATTACACTAATGCCCTCGTACTATCTAATCCTCGTACGGCATCTAGGGCATAAACCTCAACAGTTCTTTGTAATCGAATTGTATTTCTGTTTTATGTTTGTTTTTTCGCTTATCTTCCTCTATTTTGTCTATTTCTGTTTTATTAATGAATCTCATTAAGTTTGTCAACCCTAAACCCATGTACTTGACATTATAGAGTTGGGCACAATCTACTTTGCTTAGAAATTTTGGATTCTCGAATCCTAACCCTTGTGTAGGATGATAAAATTGAGTGTGTTTTGGTTGATTTAAAAAAATTGTGTGCTCAGAATGTCCATATTTGGTTATTTGGTCTTGTAATTCTTTAATTTGTGTGTATAATTGGTTTCGTTGTTCGAGAAGACTTTTATTTTTAGCTGTACTATTAATTAGTTCATCTTTACAAGTGGATAACTCTAAGGTAAGAGTCTTTATGGATTTTCTTGTGTTGCTACCTTTGAATTTAGAAGAGTGATCCTTTCTTGTTCTATTTTAAGTTTATTATTTAGTACGGCTCTTCCTTCGAGACATTCTTTTAGTATTGTTTCGTTATTCTGTAACCTCTTCTCTAACTCTTTTGAGTTTTGGCGTTCACTATTCATAGTTTTTATGTTATTTTTGAGTTTGTTTATCTGTTTATTGAAATAGAGTTTTCGAGATTTTACCTTTGGTTCTTCTGACGAGGAGGCAGAGGCAGTGTCGGAAGCGTTTGTGTTTTCATCGTCAGGGTCTTCCACTTTGACCATTAGAGCACAATGATCTGTTTCGGAGTCAGAGGAATCATCCAGCCAGTGATCTTGTTCAGCCACTAGGGCTATGCCAGCTTCCTTTTGTTTCGACAGTTGTAATTTCTTGGCATAGTAAGTGGTGTCTTTCTTCTTTGGCTGTCTGCAGTCTTTTGCAAAGTGCCCTGGTTTTCCACAGTTGAAGCACTTGTTTTGTTTATCGGCTGTTTGTGGCTCAGAAGTTTCTGCTGACTTATCTCTATTTCTTGAGGTAGAGGTTCTTTGTTTGTTTGAAGAGGAAGCTTTTTTCTTGTAGAACTTTTGTTGTACCATTTTGGTGAGTAAAGCTAGCTGCTTCTTGACCTCTTTCATCTCTAGATCTGAATCTGAGTTGGAATCATCATCTTCTGAAGAGCTTGATACTCTGACCATTTTGGATTTTGAAGTTCTGCTCTTTCGTTCTGTCATTAAAGCTATGGATTCCTCTGTAACTTTTGCCCTGTTTTCTTTGATTATCTCGCTTATGTCTTCAGTGTGTTGTGCGAGATTGTCAAAGACCGTATGGATATCCATGTCATCCAAATCTTTGTTCTGTCGGATTTGGGTGGATAGTTTCTTCCATTCGGGCGAGAGGGATGATATGAATCGGATGTTGACCTCCATGTTTGTCTTGAAGATACTAATTTTCCTCATTTCGTTGATGAGGGTGAGGAAGCGTTGGTAGGTCTCATGAAGATCTTCGTCTGTCTTAGCTTTGAACGAGTCGTAAGCTGTTAGTATATTGGCTTTCTTTGCTTTTACTCCGACTTCCGTTCTTTGCATCATTTTGTGTACCTCATCCCACATTTCTTTAGCCGTTGTCATACTATCTATCTGCATATATATTTCATTCGGTATTGCTTGCAGAAGATATGTTTTAGCCATGAGATCGGCTTTAGCTCTTATTTTCTCCTGATCAGTGTATTCTTCAGGAGTCTTTAGCCTTGTAGTTTCAGGAACAGGAGGATTGTTGCCCGACATGTTTTCTGTGATTATCTAGAATTTTGCTGGTCCTTCATGTATGGAAGTAAGCATGAGTCCTCCTTGTTCTTTACTTTCTAGGAAGTTGATTGTTAGGAATATTTTCTAGTGTTCAATAATCATGTTATCTTTGTCTTGGGACTAAATTGTATTTTATGTAAATATAGGGACTAGATTGAAAATATACCAAAATATGATTTGGTATATATAGGTTGAGTGTGTGTAGAATACACATAACTCAAGGTAGGAATTCTCTCTTTAGCAAAATAACTCTCTCATAATTCTAGATTAGGGTTTATGTGAAGAGAGAGCTTGAGGATCAATGTATGAGAGGATTTGTGATTCAATGAAGATTTGATTATGATTTAACCCCGAGCTTCCGCGCGCATATCAATTAAGGTAATTACATCAAATCTATGCTTGAGTTCAATAATATGTGATGAATCAATCTCGAAATATATGTTGGATGTGTTAAATATGGGAATTACAATTGGTATCAGAGCAAACGTGTTAGAATTGAATCGATTTGAGTTGAAAATGAGGTTTACGATACTTGATTTTGAGCTGAATTTAAGGTTTGCGATAGTCACTGTTCATCGCGATTTGAAGCTCATCGTAAACTGTTGATTGATCTTTTGAGCTGCTTGCTTAGGAGTTTACGATGAATTCACTGTTTGCGATGATTAATTGTTGATTAATTTGACTGATCGAAGCTGAAATTGGACTAATTGTGTTGATTTTTGATCGAATTGTTCTTATGATCTTCAAAATGTTCATATGAAAAACTCGGAAATTCTATATATTTTGCTTTGAACTAGTTTAATCGAGTGTTTTTACATGTTTAATTGCTGATTTCGATCGATTATCTGAGCCTAATTTTAGAATTTAAGTGTTTTTGATCGAGTTTTATTTTTATTGCGAAGTTTACGAATGAAAACTTAGTTTACAAACTGAAAACTTTGCGGTCAAAGCTCTATAGTTTACGGTCAAAGCATTTAAGTTTACGGTCCTTTCAGTTTACACTCGTAAAGTTACTGTTTACGAACCATTTTCATTCGTAAACCAGTAAAAGGAAGGGTTTACGAATAAATTTCAATCGTAAGCTATAACAGGGAACGCTTTACGAATACTTTTCATTCGTAAACTATCCATAGCAAGGTTTACGAATAGTCTTCATTCGTAAATTCATTTAGAAAGAGGTTTACGAAAGCTTTTCAATCGTAAACTTTACTTTACGA
Source organism: Lindernia subracemosa (assembly GCA_028392965.1). NCBI lineage: Eukaryota > Viridiplantae > Streptophyta > Magnoliopsida > Lamiales > Linderniaceae > Vandellia > Vandellia subracemosa. The sequence goes on from JAQPCC010000060.1 coordinate 1,281,542, forward strand.
AGTTACTGTTTACGAATACTTTTCAATCGTAAACTTTATTTTACGAAGCTACTGTTTACGAAAGTTGTTCAATCGTAAACGTTACTTTACGAAGGCACTGTTTACGAATACTTTTCATTCGTAAATCAGGTCAAGGCACTGTTTACGAACATATCTCATTCGTAAACTATAAAGGCACTGTTTACGAATACTTTTCATTTGTAAACCAGGTCAAGGCACTGTTTACGAACATATCTCATTCGTAAACTATAAAGGCACTGTTTACGGATCATTTTCATTCGTAAACTCGTTTACGAACATGGTTTACGAACAAATTCTGCCCGTAAACCTAAGGACCCGTAAACATTTGAAAAGGTTTTCGGTAGCAAAAAAAAAAAAAAAAATTATTGGGCTACTACGAGATTTTTTCTACGAAAGTCCTAAAATTTTTTTGCTACTACGAGATTTTTTTTGTACCTACTTTTGAAAGGTTTTCTGAGGCTTAGAAAAATTTTTGGGTAAAGAAATTTTTTTTAGTCCGGTAAAATTTTTTCAGTACAAAAATTATTCTCGGTATAATTTTTTTCGTATAAATCATTTTAAAATCATTTGCGAAAACCTTTTTATACAAACTTAGACCCGTAAACCTTCTATCTGAAACACACAAACAAAATTCGATCGAAGATGAATTGAAGACCTCTTGATTATCATCTGGATTTGCTGCTCGATAATCAAGTAGGTTTCGGATCCACTCTGCCCAGATCGAACGGTTTCTCAAACGATTAAGGTTTGAATTAAGCTTCCACGCATTTAACATTTCGTTCAAGCCAAACGTAAACTTACACTTACTTTACGAAACTTACTGTTTACTGCTCTCATTCATTCGTAAACTTCAAAGCTTTACTTTACGATTGTTACTGTTTACGATTCTTGTTGGAAGTATTTTATAGTGTTCAATAATCAAGTTATCTTTGTCTAGGGACTTAATTGTAATATATGTATAGTTAGGGACTAGAATGCAAATATACCAATATTGATTGGCATATATAGGGCAAGTGTGTGTAAAATACACACAACTTGAGTTTAGCTTTCTCTCACTAGAAACACTCTCTCTAATCACTATCTAAGCTAGGGTTAATTGTAGAGAGAGAAAGAGGATAATTGTAGAGAAAGTTTTGAGTTTTAATGAAGATTAGATTGATTTAATCCTAAAGCTTCCGCTCGCATTATCATCGAGGTAAATCTATCGAATCTATGCTCGAGTTCTTCGTTGGATGATAAAAACGGACCTAACAATTCTATTTCGATCGTAAACATACACATATCTACTGTTTACGAATAAATCCCATTCGTAAACTATCAATAAGAAAGGTTTACGAATATTCTTCATTCGTAAACTTATTAAGGAATAGGTTTACGAATCTATGTCCATCAGTAAGAAAAAGTTTACGAATACTTCTTATTCGTAAACATTCTTTACTCGTAAACTAAAAACCACTGTTTACAGCTTTTCATTCGTAAACTAATACAGTGTCAAATCTGAACCGGAAAACCTTACATTCTCATAATAATATACAAAGTCTAAGATACAATCCATCTTTTATAGCCGAAAATCATTCTGAAACTTTGCAATAATATTGTTTACGGCTTTATCTTCAACATTTTGTATCTAAACTTTGCTGTGCTGAAAAGTTTGCAAACTGAACTGAAGTCAAAAGTTTGCGGTTAATATCAAAAGTTAAAATTTTAAACAGAATCGAAAATATTGATAAATAAAAAAAAATTAAATCAATTCTAAAACACGTCAACGATCAATATACATCCAACAATTTTATTTGAACAAAATTTAAAAAAACCCAACATTCTATTTAAGTACCAACATTATTTGAACCTAAATTTCAAATTCCATATCTGAGCTAAAAAGATTAAAATGGATTATATTACATATGATCAAGAAATGTATGAACTTCATAAACAATTAAAGAAGAAAAAGCCATTATCTAGCTCATCTTCCTCAACAAGCTCAAAAACTTCAAGCTCAAAAATTGAGACTGAAACTGTAAATTCTAGCACCTCTCACGAACAAAAGATTATAAAAGAGCTAGAAGATAGACTAGCAAATAATGAACGAGTGTCCTAAGAAAACACCTACTAGAAGAAGCAAATCTTGGGATACAACTCCAATTAGCAAATGAAAAAATAGCTAGTTTAACAACTAAGGAAGATTCACAAGAAATTAAACTATGTGCACTAAAAATATGTTTGACTGCCAGTGAGGAAGAAAATAAGACAATACTGCAACAAATCTCATCTACAAACAACGAACGAAAAATGGTCAAAGAACTAAAAGATCGGCTAGCTAATAATGAGTCTATTAATAGAAAATATTTAGACAACGAGTCTAGCCTTCAATATCATTTGACCAATGCTAAGGCTGAGATTAAAAGTTTTAAGTTTAAGGCAAAAAAGTATGAAACAACCATACATGAACTAACAAACGATTTATCTGCCTATAAAGAAGAATTAAAAAATTGTCAAGCTCAGAACATTTGTCTTTCAGAAGAAAGCAATATATTACACTTAAAAATTAAACAACTCGAAATAATTATTGCGAAGAAAGAACAAAACGAGCTAAAAATATTTCAAAATAAGTCGACTCAAACAATTGAGTCAGTGCCTACCAGGGAACATTCTATACTATCAATAAAACCCGAACCTAAGGATTGCTACACTCCAGACGGGTTTCGAGCTCAAATAGATAAGCTTTTAAAGGAAAATTTAATTCTCAAAAATTCCCCTCAAAAAGGCGCAAGAATGACTAAAGCTATCAAGAAAGAAAGAATAGAGGAAGACAAATTATCTTCTATTGCCTCGACTAAATTTGGTTCTACCTCTATTCCTAATCCAAAAATACCTGTTAGGATTTTTTTGTTGTGTTCAATTAATCAGAATTATCTTTGTGGTTTATTTAAATAGATTTTATTTAAAGAAAGGCTTAGTGTAATTGGGCTTGTTAGGGGCCCAAGTATTATATACCAAAATGTGGTATAAATACCAAAACCCTAACACATAATAATAGTAATTGTGTGAAAATCAAAGTGAGCCCCCAACCTCTCAAGAACACACAACACCCCACGCGAGCTCGAATTCTTCCGACCTTCAAATCGTGGTAAGATCGTTTAAATATATGTTTAGTTGGATTATCTAGGCCTTACAAGTGGTATCAGAGCCAAACGCGCTCAGATTTGATTAAAAATCTTTGAAATTTTTTTTGGTGTTCTTCGTGTTCTTCAAAAAAAATTTCGAAAATTTTGACATGTTTTGGTGTTTAAATGCTTGATTGAGTGTTTAGGAGTTAGGATATAAGTGTTTCGATCTTTACCCAGGGCTAATTTGATTAATTTTGTGTTTGGGGATCGAAATTTGGGTTGAGTATTTTCGCAGAAAAGTTTTCAGACCGAAAACCCACTGCGAAAACCCACTTCGAAAACTCACTGCGAAAACCAGTGAGAAAACCTTTAGTGTGTGAGAAGTGTGTGAGAAAACCCACTTCGAAAACCCTCACTGCGAAAACCCCTCAGTGCGAAAACCTTTGAACTCTTTCACTTCGCAAACTTTTTTTTACTTCGCAAACTCCTTCCCAGTTCGCAAACCCAATTTAAAAATTTAAAAAATTTAATTTAAAGTTTGCGAATCCAGTTTGCGAATTAAAAAAAAAAAATAAAAAAAAAAATAAAAATAAAAATTAAAGTTTGCGAATCCAGTTTGCGAATTAAAAAAAAAAAAAAAAAATAAAAATAAAAATTTAAAGTTTGCGAATCCAGTTTGCGAATTAAAAAAAAAATAAATAAAAAAAAAAAATAAAAAAAACTTAGGTTTGCGAATCAGTTTTCGCACCCAAGTAAAATAAAAAAAAAAAAATATTTTTTTGTTTGCGAATCAGCTTTCGCACCCGAATTAAAAAAAAAAAAACTTTTCGGAATAAGGTTTTCGCATCCAACTTTTCGCACTGTTCAGGTTTTCGCATCATTAAAAAAAAAGAAGAGTTTTCGCACCGTTCAGGTTTTCGCACTGAGCACTTCGAAAACTCCACTGCGAAAACTTTTGAGGGCATTTTCGTAATTTTCCAGTTTTCGAACCCAAAAGTTGTCGAACCCACTTCGAAAATCTATTTTCGCACTCCTAACAAGAAATCTATTTTCGCAACAGCTCACTTCGAAAACCTAAGATTTTCGAAACAACACTTCGAAAATAAGTTTTCGCACTATATTTCGAAAATATTTTTCGCACTCATATCGAAAATTTAAATTTTCGCACCCAAGCACTCCGAAAATTTATTTTCGCATCTTATCACTTCGAAAACTTGATTTTCCTAACACATACCGAAAATCAAATTTTCACATACCCCTTATCGAAAATAAATTTTTGCATATCATAACACATCCAAAACATCTTTGGCACATTATAGAAAAAGCTTTTGGTAACATTTTCGAAGTTTTTCGACATCACTTTAAAACTTTTCGGTACACACCAAAAAGTTTTCGAGACATAAAATTTTCGAAACTTCACGACTTTTATCGACACACCAAAACTTTTCGGAACTGAATTTTTCAAAAGCCAAAAATTATCAAATCTACAAACGCGTTAACGATCGCGTATCCAACTAAATTAAAAAAAAAATAGTAATATTTTAAAATTTTAAAAATCATGGAATCTACTTCCGCAACTTCTGAGATGAGCTTTGACGAGAGTGATTTATATAAAGCTTTTCTTTCTTTGAAGGAAGATTATAAAATCATGCGTCGTGAACATAAACACGAACGTAGGACTACCCAAGCGTTAGAAACTAAGTTAGCTAGTGCACTAGAAACTATTTCTAGTCTTGAATCAAAATTAGCTAGCTCAGAAACTAACGTTTGTGAGCTAACCAAGAACCTAAATTCCTCTAAGCTAGGCCAAACTCAACTTATAAGTCACGAAAAGACTATAAGTGAGTTAGAGAGTAGACTAGATAATAATTACAAATGCTTAGTCAAGAGTTTAGAAGAAAGAGGTAGTCTTGCTTGCCATTTAGAAAACGCGCGTGAGAAAATTACTAATCTTGAATCTCAGGAAGTAAAATTAAAAGCTCAAATTAGTGAACTAACAAATAAATTAAACAATTGCGAACTCGAACGCAATAATTATCTGTCTGATTTGAGCAATTCGCGGAGTAGTTTTAAACTTTTATTTGAGGAACGCAGTAAATTGCACTCTAAAGTTCATCACTTAGAGGGCATCCTTGCGAAAAAGGGTCAAATAGACCAAAGTTCCTCTAAAGACTTAGCGTCCAACGGGGAAAATAATTTACATTCTAATAAACCTATCTCTTGTTGGGAAATTCCGGAGGTTGCTAGTAAAATTGCAGAATTGAACGCAACTCTGGAATCGGAAAGAGTAGGTTTCCGAGCAGAAAAGCAAAAACTCTTAGAGGAGATTTCTAATCTCAAAAACTCCCCATCCTTACCTGTGTTAAATAATCCTTCTAAAGAAATATCTTCCATTAAACAGGATAAGGCAACGCAAACGGACGCATTTGTTCCTAAAATTAAAAAGACTTTTACTAATAATTCTAAGTCAATGGTGACGAAAGCAAATACGCATTCTAAATCACCTTTGGCTGGCACAGAAATGAAAAGTAAAAGCAATACGCGTAAAACTGCTAAGGAACAAAAGAATATTAGGAATGAGAAAGGAAAATCGACATTATTTCCCAAAATTAAGGACGACATTGCTAAAGATTCTCCTTCTCCCGCTCCTATCAAAAAGGAAGTTCCTAAAGAAGAAGTCCCAAGCTCAAGCAGGCGAACTTCTCAAACTTCCAAACTCTCTCATTCTTTAAAGAATGATAGAGATGGAATTGCTTACTCGCACAAAAATACTTATTATTATAGAGTGAATGATGTGAATTCTTGTAGGCAATACGACTCATCATCTGATGACGCATATAGTGCGATAAGTTCGTATTCATACTTGAAATACCCGGTCCAGATTAAGTCTGAAAGACACCTTCTGCGACTGGCTAGGGAGAAAATCTTCAGATCTTCTAAACCTAGACACACGTTCACCGGCGCTGAATTGTCATTTCCCTCTAAGGTTCACCAAACTTGGATTCCTAAATCAGAAATCAAATTAAATAGAACTTTAAAGGATGATTTAGGATGTATATCTGAACCAAATGTGCATAAATTGTTTTCTGCTAGTATGGGAGGACCCATCCAAAAATGGGTACCAAAGTCCCGATAATGTTTTGCAGGAGCCCAATCACGTGTGGTAATTCGACGATGGTTGCTCCACACGCGTGGTTGGTATGAGACGAGAGCAACCACAAAACCCCGATCATGAGTAGTAATTAGAAGATGGCTGCTTCATACTCATGATCGGTACGAGACGAGGGCAACCACAACTCCCAGCATGGTTGGTATTCCAGAAGTTGCTCCACAACCATGACTGGTATGCAGCGTGAGCAACTACGCCGTAGGTAAATTCTATATAAGCATTCCATAGTAAATTTTGGCATGCATATCGAGCTGAAAATATTATATACCTACTTTGCAAATAATAGGGTACATTATAGCTATGCATGCTTCAAAAGGGCTTTTACTTTCAAATTCTTGCATGCATGCATACATGAGCCGAAACGCGAAATACCCTATTTTATAGGTACATTTTCATTATGCATACAATTTTAAGATTTTCGAGCTTAAATTTTCAAGTATGCATATAAGCTGAATCGCAAAAATACCTATTTTTCAAAATGATACATTTTAAATATGCATTTTCAAAACTTTCAAATTCTAAATGCATATTACGCACGGAAATGAAAAATACCATTTTTGTAAAATGAGCTTAATTTGAGGGGGAGCTACCCTTTTTTTTAAAAAGAGAAGTGACCCTTATTTCTTTAGAAGGGAGCTATAATTATATTTTTGAGGGGGAGCAAACTTCAAATATGTGAATTTAGGGAAAGAGATTCACATCGAACTTTCCACGCATCTTTTGAGGGGGAGCAATTTTATTTTAGGAAGAATGTTTTGAGGAGATGAATAACATAATATATATATATATATATATAATATGCATATACTATATTATATATATACTAATATATATTACTAATACCATAAATATATATATTATATATATCTACATAATATATAGTATAAAATATGTTTTACTAATAACGATTAATATATATATATAAAAGGGCCATCAATATTTATATAAAAAAAAAAAGGCCATAAAAAAAAAAAAAATATATATATATCTTCTCTCCTCTTCATCAAGCTTCATGGAGATTACCTCCGACCTCCGAAGATGGACCTCAAAAGAATAATCTCGAGCCTACAACGGTCAACTCTTTTCAAAAGGCGACGGTGGCTACAAATGCAAATCTCGGTGCTCGCTTCAACCGACCTGCTCCGGCTTGCTGACATACAAAGCAGCACTCACTACTTCCTACCGGATGCATGGATACTTCGTTCCTATGATTCAGTCAAACCCAACTGAATCTAACCCCGGGACATCACCGAGAGTCTGTCGAATCACAAAGAAACAGCCACGTCTACTAAAACCTTTTGAAAAGACCGACGCTACATGATTCCCTTACCTCACAAATTATTCGGACCAACCCCCATAGGTACAGGTGCTAATTTTATTAGCTCCCGGGTAGAAGTCGCCGCAATAGGTCCAACGGCGCGTGCACAACCGAGTCTTACCCACTCGTCTGTCTCACAAAAGACAGGTGTTTCAGAAATCACGGGGAGCCATGTAAGCTATCACCGCTTCCCTTGGAAGCGGGAGATATTGAACTAAGTGGTAGTCAGCCCCACACCACTAAACTTTCTTGAACACATCGAGTCTAGGTGTCCTCACTATCTAAATATTTTATAATTTTCTAGGACACATACACATTTTCTTATCTGGACTTCGTGACCAGATCAGAACTTCCATAGACACATCTCCTGTAGATGTGATTCCACGATTGGAAGGAAGTCCTGCCGTTGCAACATCAATACAACAACGGAATCAGGCCATCGTCTCGAGCTCTAGAACGATGCAAACGGGATGCCTATGTGGCCCCGGTTCTTCAAGCCCTGTCCTCACAGGCCACGTCTCGGAGTTTGTCTCTGAAGTCGCGTCGACGGATTGCCTTAGTGGCTCCGTCTGGTTATTACCATCACCGACCTGTCGTTTGTGTCCTTCTAATCTTCCTATACAAGCATGCCGATTTCGTTAACACGAATCGCCATGAGGGGGAGAAGGGGACACACATAAACAAACAGGTCGGACCACCCACCAACTTCCGCCGAGCTTACCACTCTGAAGCCGGGCTCCCCTACACTTGAATGGAACATTCCAAAGGAGCCTCGGCACATTTTACAACACCCCACGCCTACCTTCTTCCGGAGCCAGACAAGCTTCCTCGAGGCCGAACCAGACAACTTCCTTCGAAGAAGACGAATCCGGCGCCGAGAAGAAGAAGATTGGAGAAGACTTGACGAATTCAAACTACGAAGAAAGACCAGGACAAGATGCGAACAAAGTCCAAGATCCGCGACATCATCAAATTCAATATCAGGGCGTGGATCACTATCTACATTCGGTCTACAGAATATAGCGTCAAGTCAAGAGAGTCCTAGCCGAAGAGCATTCAAAACTTCCGCAAGAAGGGGAGATAGCCCCAAGATGTTAACGGGAATTCTTCGTGACCCCGATTTCTTATACGACGGATTGCCTTTGTGGCTCCGTCGGGTAATTACCGAACCTGAGCTCCTACAAGCCTACCAATGCCATTTTCTTGTCCCGACGACGTGATCAACATGCCAAATCACCAAGCGTCGTCCAATCAAGCAAACACCGCCGACTTTCAAAGATCGAAGTTGCCGCCTCGTGTGTGTCTCTCCAAATTTCAAAGAGAACTTCCCAATCCCAACATAAGGTTGACCAAAAGTAGGGAGAGTTGCGCTATTATCGAAAGGAGAGATCGAACAAAAGAAGAAGAAATCCGGCAAGCGACTTCAAATCCCTTCCGGCATTTACGAGTCGAGCTTACAAAGAAGATTAAGAAGACGCGGTGCAGAGAAGCGAAGATCAAGACACGGTGAACTTGAAGATCTCCAAAAGAATAGATCAAAAGACAAGACAAAGGAGGAAATTCTTTTAGGACTCAGGCAAACGCACTAAGCCCCACAAAGATAATCCATGCCAAATTGAAGATTGAACACAAAGGGGGAGATTGTTAGGATTATTTTGTTGTGTTCTATTAATCAGAATTATCTTTGTGGTTTATTTAAATAGATTTTATTTAAAGAAAGGCTTAGTGTAATTGGGCTTGTTAGGGGCCCAAGTATTATATACCAAAATGTGGTATACATACCAAAACCCTAACACATAATAATAGTAATTGTGTGAAAATCAAAGTGAGCCCCCAACCTCTCAAGAACACACAACACCCCACGCGAGCTCGAATTCTTCCGACCTTCAAATAGTGGTAAGATCGTTTAAATATATGTTTAGTTGGATTATCTAGGCCTTACAATACCCAAATTCATTCTAAAATCAAAATTAAAGAAAGAAGCTACTAAAACTAAAGTAGACAATAATTACACATTCTCTATTAAAACTGAAACGTCCAAAAGTAATAATTGTCTAAACAAAAGTAGCTCATTTAGTACACATTACAAAGTGAATGATGTGAGTCTAGAAGGTAGAAAATACGACACTTCTATACTTAATGCTATTGATTCTATAAGCTCGTATTCCTCTCTCAAGTACCCGGTCAAAGTCAAATCCGAATTGCATCTTAAGCGACTGGCGAAAGAGAAAATTTTCTCCTCTACAAAAAGACACACATTTATCGATGCTGAAAAGTTAAATTTCAAAAAGGTTCAACAAATTTGGAAACCTAAGCTACAAATGGAAATAAGTAGTCCTCAACAAATTTGGATTCCTATGACTACTTTATGTGATCATTTTGATTCAAAATTTGAACCTTCTATGCTTAAAATGTTATCTACTAATCAGGGAGGACCTGTCCAGAAATGGGTACCAAAGTCCCGATAATTTGTTTTGCAGGTCCCGATCATATATGGTAAATAGACGACGATTGCTCCACATGTATGGTCGGTATGCGATGATGAGCAGTCGCACAAGACCCCGACACGTGTGGTATTTGGTTTGCTCCACACTCGTGATCGGTATGTGACATGAGCAAACACACCAAATCAAGACTATTCCAAAGCTCTTGATTTGACATTTTTTTTTCTTTTTATTTTTCTGTTATAAAAAAAAAAAGGAAAAAGCCATAAAAAAAAAAAGGCCATAAAAAAAAGAGGCCAATAAATAAAAAAAAGAAAAGGCCATAAAAAAAAAAGAGAAAGAAAAGGCCATAAAAAAAATAATAATAATAAAAAAAAATAAAAAAATTGAGCTACAATGTTCAAAGAAGGCCGAGCCGATTTCAAAATTCAAAGTGCGCTTGAATTTCAGGAAAGTCAAACTCTTTATCTTAAGTTCTTGATTTTCATAGGGAGTTCGACTTATTATAAAGAGCGCTTACCTTTACAGAATATTCGGTCTTCATATTTTATAGTTGTTTTGGGGGTAGTGGATAGATAGATAGGCAAGGCGCATGAATTTCAAAAGAGCATATTACCATAGTTCTAATATAAAAAGCGTATATGTTCGAGGGGGAGTGATACTTATAAGTGCAAAAGGGCACATTTATTGGGGAGTGTCACTTCAAATATAAAAGGCGCTTGATTTCTTCGTAATATGCAATTTCTCAAAAAGCGCATCTATTTAGGGGGAGCACGGGCATCACATTAGAATTAGCGCAAGTATTTAGGGGGAGTGTTACCTAGAAACAGCGCTAGAGCTAAAAGGGAATGCCCTGAAGACAACCTTCATGCTTTGACGAGGAAGAGCTACCTAAATGCCAACAAGCGCATGGACACAAAAGAGTTGTTCACATACCTGTTCCAAAGGTTCAGTAGACCCAACTGATCCTATCCCAGGAACAACCCCGAGTGTATGTGAGGGTATTTGAGCGTATCACAATGAAATCCTTACAAATCAACCACAAACTATCCGGGCCATAACCATATAGGTACATGACTGGTTTATCAGATCCCGGGTAGAAGACGCTTCATCTGGTCCAAAGGCGCATGCACAACCCTTCCTAGCTACTCATTTGTCTCCCTAAAGACAGGTGTTTCAACATCTCATGGGGAATCGCATATGCTATCACCGTTTTATTTGGAAGCGGGAGATATTGAACAAAGTGGTCCACAGCCCCACACCACCACTTTCTTGAACACGTAAATGTCTAGTGTGTCCTCATAGCCTAAATATTTTTTCAATTTTTCTAGGATACATACATTCTTTTACACACATATTGCAGGTCTACGTGACCATGCTAGAACTTCTGTAGACACATCATTAAATGATGTGCTTCTATGATCAGAAGGAAGTCCTGCCGTTGCAACATAAAAACAACAACGGTAGCAGGCCATCTTCTGGAGCACGACTCGAGAACGATGTCAACGGGATGCCTATGTGGCCCCGTAGTCCCTTCCAATGCAAGTCTGTGTGACTTTTCATCAACGACCAAGAGTGAAATCAAGGGATGTCTCACGATGATCGGTCGTCTGTCCCGTTTTCAGGTACTTCATCCGGAATTCAACGCCAACACGTTCCGCGTACACTCAGATTCACCTTGATCACACAGCATGACGATCCAAAAGCATCGCCATGAGGGGGAGAAGTATATCAAGGAGGCCAAGCACGTGAACTCATTAATGAAGCCAAGCTTTCAACGCACGTGCTGAACCGCAACAAACAAGACCTCTCTCCATGGTTCGAGCATACACGACAAGTCAATGCTGACGATCCACGCGACTTTGATATATGCAAGAAGGTGACGAATATTCAAGTTGCAAAGAAGAAAAAGAGGGTGCATGTAAATAGGGGGAGACTGAAGATTCTCCAGATGCTCTCAGCTATTTTCTTCAAACAGCAACAAAGGCCATGTCAAATTCAAAGTTGAACACAAAGGGGGAGATTGTTAGGAATCTGTCTATTGTGTTCAAATGATGATGAAGACTGAAGATTGTCAAAGACAAAGACAACCGGTGCTTCAATGACAATTGAACACTAAGGGGGAGATTGTTAGGAATATTTTCTAGTGTTCAATAATCATGTTATCTTTGTCTTGGGACTAAATTGTATTTTATGTAAATATAGGGACTAGATTGAAAATATACCAAAATATGCTTTGGTATATATAGGTTGAGTGTGTGTAGAATACACATAACTCAAGGTAGGAATTCTCTCATTAGCAAAATAACTCTCTCATAATTCTAGATTAGGGTTTATGTGAAGAGAGAGCTTGAGGATCAATGTATGAGAGGATTTGTGATTCAATGAAGATTTGATTATGATTTAACCCCGAGCTTCCGCGCGCATATCAATTAAGGTAATTAGATCAAATCTATGCTTGAGTTCAATAATATGTGATGAATCAATCTCGAAATATATGTTGGATGTGTTAAATCTGAGAATTACATTGATGAATCGGCTCCTCCATACTGTGTATTCACCTCGGCGGAGGATTGGTGGATGGACATCACTTCCAATTGTGTAAGCATCCATTGTTGTTCCTTAGAGTTGTTGGATTCTTTCTACTTTGATTTGAGGATCGAAAAACTTGATGAATTCACACGCAAAGGGTTAGTTAAACAAGTATAGAGTTATTTTAAATGTCTTTGTGTGTGAAAAGGTGTCACAATACTTTCTTAAAAAAAACAGTTTGTGGGAAATTGTTGCGATGAAAAAATGTTTTTTTCGTACTGAAGATAGTTTTTTTTTTCGAATAAAAAATATTTTCGCGTATGCTAAGGTATACGAAAATGCAATTGTATCAAATGACTTTCGTGTCAAGAGTATTTTCGTATCTGCACCGACTTTCGTACGAGAAATGTAATTAATTTTCGTATGACAAGTATATATGAAAAAATTTGTTTAGGTATAAAATTTTCGTACTGAGAAAACTTTCGTGCGAGAAAATAGTTAATTTTCGTATCACCAGTATATATGAAAAATTTTGCTTAGGTATAAAATTTTCGTACTGAGAAAACTTTCGTGCGAGAAAATAGTTAATTTTCGTATCACAAGTATTTTTCGTATCTAAGTAAAGTTTTCGTACGAAGAAAAACCATAATTTTCTTATGAAAGATATTTTTCGTATATAGGTATAGTTTTCGTGCTAGAAATTTTTTTCGTAAATCTAAACCTTTTCGTGCGAAAAATGTTTCTGGTTGAAAATAATATCGTAACAAAATTGTTTTCGTATCTAATGTATTTTGCGTACAAAAAGAATGATTTTCGTATTGTGCAAATTTTTCGTACGAAAAAACAATTATTTGACAAAAGTGTTCGTATTCGAGACTTTTCGTATCAGAAATTTTCGTACGCAAACTAGAGAAATATGATTTTCGTATAAGAGTATTTCGTACTGAAAATACGGTATTTTCAACAGTCACTTTTTAAACAAAACGCATACGAAAATCAACTGTTTTTTTTATTGCTACAGTGTACGAAAAATTCGTCGTCAATGCGAAAATATTAATGACTGTGAGGGAAACGAAAACTTAGGTCAATGCGAAAAGCAGCTTAATACGACAAACAATTTCTTAAGCATGGTGCGAAAACCTCGAAATGTCGAGTATCTAATTCACAGAATGATTCAATTAACACATATATCACAAAGATTCGATCGGAATACACTGGGTAATCATGCAAAAACACTCGATTAACACGATTAAGAGCAGAACATATATCAATTTTCGAGATTTTGCATGATGTTAGGTCCGTTTTTAACATCCAACGATGAACTTGAGCATAGATCAATCGAAATTACCTTGAATCTAAATGCGCGTGGAAGCTTTTGGTATAATCTCGATCAACCTTCATTAATCACAAACTTTCTCTCCAATTAACCTCTTTCTCTCTCTACAATTCAACCCTAGCTTAGATAGTGATTAGAGAGAGTGTTTCTAGTGAGAGAAAGCTAAACTCAAGATGTGTGTATTTTACACACACTTGCCCTATATATACCAATCAATATTGGTATATTGTATTCTAGTCCCTAACTATACATATATTACAATTAAGTCCCTAGACAAAGATAACTTGATTATTGAACACTATAAAATACTTCCAACAATCTCCCCCTTAGTGTTCAATTATAATTGAAGCTTCGGTTGTCTTTGTCTCTCGAATCTTCAGTCTTCAACATCAGTTGAACACAACAGAATAATTTCCAACAATCTCCCCCTTTGTGCTCAACTTTGAATTTGACACGGTCTTTGTTGCTGTTTGAAGAAATATCTGAGAGCGTCTGGAGAATCTTCAGTCTCCCCCTATTTACATGCACCCTCATTTTCTTCTTTGCAACTTGAATATTCGTCACCTTCTTGCATATATCAGAGTCGCGCGGATCATCAGCATTGACTTGTCGTGTATGCTCGAAACATGGAGAGAGGTCTTGTTTGTTGTGGTTCAGCACGTGCGTTGAAAGCTTGGCTTCTTTAATAAGTTCACGTGCTTGGCCTTCCTGATATACTTCTCCCCCTCATGGCGATTCATTTGTATCGTCATGCGGTGTGATCAAGGTGATCCTGTGTACGCTGAACGTGTTGGCGTTGAATTCCGGATGAAGTACCTGAAAACGGGACAGACGACCGATCATCGTGAAACATCCCTAGATGTCACTCTTGGTCGTTGATGCAAAGTCACACAGACTTGCATTGGAAGGGACTACGGGGCCACATAGGCATCCCGTTGACATCGTTCTCGAGTCGTGCTCCAGAAGATGGCCTGCTACCGTTGTTGTTTTTATGTTGCAACGGCAGGACTTCCTTCTGATCATAGAAGCACATCATTTAATGATGTGTCTACAGAAGTTCTAGCATGGTCACGTAGACCTGCAATATGTGTGTAAAAGAATGTATGTATCCTAGAAAAATTGAAAAAATATTTAGGCTATGAGGACACACTAGACATTTACGTGTTCAAGAAAGTGGTGGTGTGGGGCTGTGGACCACTTTGTTCAATATCTCCCGCTTCCAAATGAAACGGTGATAGCATATGCGGTTCCCCGTGAGATATTGAAACATATGTCTTTTGGGAGACAAATGAGTAGTGGAGGAAGGTTGTGCATGCGCCTTTGGATCAGATGAGGCGTCTTCTACCCGGGATCTGATAAATCAGTCCTGTACCTATATTGGTTGTAGTCCGGATAGTTGTGGTTGAGTTGTAAGGATGTCATCGTGATACGCTCAATACCCTCACATACACTCGGGGTTTGTTCCTGGGTTAGGATCAGTTGGGTCGACTGAACCT
The DNA here is from genome assembly GCA_028392965.1 of Lindernia subracemosa. Taxonomy (NCBI): domain Eukaryota; kingdom Viridiplantae; phylum Streptophyta; class Magnoliopsida; order Lamiales; family Linderniaceae; genus Vandellia; species Vandellia subracemosa. The sequence continues at coordinate 1,296,965 of JAQPCC010000060.1, forward strand.
TTGGAACAGGTATGTGAACAACTCTTTTGTGTCCATGCGTTTTATTGACATTTAGGTAGCACTCCCTCTTAAAAGCATGAAGTTTGTATTCAGGGCATTCTTCCCTTAAGCTCTAGCGCCTTTTCATTGTAACACTCCCCCTAAATAGTTGCGCTGTTTCTAATATGATGCCCTTGCTCCCCCTAAAGTTTTGCGCTCTTGTAGATTTTTGCCTATTACTTTCTTTCAAGTTATGCGCCTTTTGTGATTGAAGCACACTCCCCTTTTGAACATTTCGCGCCTTTTTGATATTGCGCTTATGAGTATTACTTCCCCTAAAACATATGCGCTTTTTACAATAAACTATGGTAATACGCTCTTTTGAAATTCTTGCACCTTTTCTATCTACTCCCTTTTTTTTTTTTTTTTTTTTATGGCCTTATTTTTATTTAATTAATTTTTTTTTTATAGCCTTATTTTTATTTTATTTTATTTATTTTTTTTTTATGGCCTTATTTTTCTTTTTTTTTTTTAATGGCCTTATTTTTCTTTTTCTCCCCCTTTTTTTTTTATGGCCCCTCTTTTTTTTTTATTGAACAGAAAAATAAAACTAAAAACAATGTCAAATCAAGAGCTTTGGAATAGTCTTGATTTGGTGTGTTTGCTCACGTCACAAACCGATCACGTGTGTGGAGCAAACCAAATACCACACGGGTCGGGGTCTTGTGCGACTGCTCATCATCGCATACCGACCATACATGTGGAGCAATCGTCGTCTATTTACCATGTATGATCGGGATCCTGCATAACAAATTATCGGGACTTTGGTACCCATTTTTGGACGGGTCCTCCCTTATTAGCAGTGAAACAATTATGCATATAAGGTTCAAATTTGAAAGCAAAATTATCACATAAAGCAGTCATAGGAATCCACATTTGTCGAGGACTACTTATTTCCATTTGTAGCTTAGGTTTCCAAATTTGTTGTACCTTTTTGAATTTTAACTTTTCAGCATCGGTGAAAGTTTGTCTTTTTGTATAAGAGAAAATTTTCTCTTTCGCCAGTCGCTTAAGATGTAATTCGGAGTTGACTTTGACCGGATACTTGAGAGAGGAATACGAGCTTATAGAATTAATAGCATTAAGTATAGAAGTGTCGTATTTCCTACCTTCTAGACTCACATCATTCACTTTGTAATGTGTACTAAATGAGCTACTTTTGTTTAGACAATTATTACTTTTGGACGTTTCAGTTTTAATAGAGAATGTGTAATTATTGTCTCCTTTAGTTTTAGTAGCTTCTTTCTTTAATTTTGATTTTAGAATGACTTTGGGCATTTTTAGATTAGGAATAGAGGTAGAACCAAATTTGGTCGTGGCAATAGAAGATAATTTGTCTTCCTCTATTCTTTCTTTCTTGATAGCTTTAGTCATTCTTGCGCCTTTTGAGAGGAATTTTTGAGAATTAAATTCTCCTTTAAAAGCTTATCCATTTGAGCTCGAAACCCATTTCGTTCGGAATCCAGAAGAGAATGTAATTCAGCAATTTTGCAAGTATTTTCTGGAATAGAGCAATCCTTAGATTCAGGTTTTATAGATTGTATAGAATGTTCCTCGTTTGGCACGGACTCAATTGTTTGAGTCGACTTATTTAGAGACAATATAGTTCTTTTATTTCGTGTTGCTCAGTTTGTCCTCATTTAGCTAGAACAGCTTCTAATTCTTTAATTTTTGAATATAATTGATTTCTTTGTTCAAGAAGACTTTTATTTTGGGCTGCACTATTTATTTCTTCGTCTCTACATGTAGATAATTCTTTTGTAAGTTCGCTTATAGTTGATTCTTGTTGTGCGACCCTTGTCTTTAAGCTCGTCAGCCTTTCTTGTTCTATTGTTAGTTTATTTTTAAGAATAGATTTTTCTTCTAGACTCTTAACTAAGCAGTTGTAATTATTTTCTAGCTTAGCTTCTAATTCTTTGATTTTTATCAAGTAGTCGGCTTCCATATTTACTTTCTGGGTTGGATGTTTTTTTATCGTTATGGTGTTTTTGAATTGATATTAAATGTTGATTTAATGTGTTCGAATAGATTTTCGAATGATTAAGTTTTCAGAAGTTTAGGTATCAAAAAAAATTTGAAATGATTAGAAAAGAAAAAACTTATACCGAGAATAATTTTTGTACCGAAAAATTTTACCAGTTCAAAAACTTTTGTTAGCCAGAAAATGTTTTTTCGTATGAACCGAGAACCTTTTTGAAGCAGGTACGCAAAAAATCTCGTAGTTAAAAATTTTATTTTATTTTATTTTATTTTTTATTTTTACCTAAAACTATCGAAAGCTTTGCGGTATCGAAAATCTTTTTCCCATTTGTGTAAGTTTTCGTATAGGTTTTCGTATGATAAATGTTTTCTTAGTCACTGTAGCGTTCGAAAACTTTGACAAATGTTTTTCGTATGGAACCAAAAATTGTTTTTCGTACGGAGACTTTTTCGTATGAGAAAAAGATTATTTTTCGTATATAAAAAGTTTTTCTTTTTTTTCTTCGGATGCTAACTTTTTCGTATTGTAAGAAAGTTTTTCGTGTTCACTGTAGCATTCGAAAACTTTTAACAAATATTTTTCGTATAGATTTTCGTACGATAAAAGTTTTCGTATTCACTGTAGCGTTCGAAAACTTTGAAAAATGTTTTTCGTATATGTTTTCGTACGACTAAAAAAAATGTTTTTCGTATATGTTTTCGTACGACAAAATAGTTTTCGTATACCGGATTTTTTTTTTTTCGTATCTAAAGTTTTTCGTGTGCTACAGGATACGAAAATGCAAAGTCAATGCGAAAAAATTCAGGGAATGTGAGAGAAACGAAAACTTAGGTCAATGCGATAAACACTTTGATACGAAAACAATCTTAGGAATGGTGCGAAAATATTGGTGCGAAAAAAAACTTATTTCGTGCGAAAACGTGATTTTATATGCGAAATCTTCAAATAACACTCAAATTATCACTTTAAGCACAGTTAATCGATCGAAATTGACTGGGTAATCATATAAAACACTCGATTAACACGATCGAATCCAAAATAGTCCAATTAAGCAATTTTGCGTGAAGAACAGTTTGAAGATAAAAACAATTTTCGATCGCTGATTTGAAGATTAAGCTCAATTAATCGAAGATAATCGCAATTAACATTCAACAAATGATTCGCGAACAGTTTTTCGTTCAATATCATGCGAAAAACAGCAATCAACATATGAAAATCAAAATCAACGTGATCACTGTAGCATGCGAAAATAAAATTTGGCGTGAAGAATACGTACGAAAAACAAATTTCTGCAACAAAAAATTGATCAATTCACACGATTTTGGCTCTGATACCAATTGTTAGGTCCGTTTTTAACATCCAACGATGAACTTGAGCATAGATCAATCGAAATTACCTTGAATCTAAATGCGCGTGGAAGCTTTTGGTATAATCTCGATCAACCTTCATTAATCACAAACTTTCTCTCCAATTAACCTCTTTCTCTCTCTACAATTCAACCCTAGCTTAGATAGTGATTAGAGAGAGTGTTTCTAGTGAGAGAAAGCTAAACTCAAGATGTGTGTATTTTACACACACTTGCCCTATATATACCAATCAATATTGGTATATTTGTATTCTAGTCCCTAACTATACATATATTACAATTAAGTCCCTAGACAAAGATAACTTGATTATTGAACACTATAAAATACTTCCAACAATCTCCCCCTTAGTGTTCAATTATAATTGAAGCTTCGGTTGTCTTTGTCTCTCGAATCTTCAGTCTTCAACATCAGTTGAACACAACAGAATAATTTCCAACAATCTCCCCCTTTGTGCTCAACTTTGAATTTGACACGGTCTTTGTTGCTGTTTGAAGAAATATCTGAGAGCGTCTGGAGAATCTTCAGTCTCCCCCTATTTACATGCACCCTCATTTTCTTCTTTGCAACTTGAATATTCGTCACCTTCTTGCATATATCAGAGTCGCGCGGATCATCAGCATTGACTTGTCGTGTATGCTCGAACATGGAGAGAGGTCTTGTTTGTTGTGGTTCAGCACGTGCGTTGAAAGCTTGGCTTCTTTAATAAGTTCACGTGCTTGGCCTTCCTGATATACTTCTCCCCCTCATGGCGATTCATTTGTATCGTCATGCGGTGTGATCAAGGTGATCCTGTGTACGCTGAACGTGTTGGCGTTGAATTCCGGATGAAGTACCTGAAAACGGGACAGACGACCGATCATCGTGAAACATCCCTAGATGTCACTCTTGGTCGTTGATGCAAAGTCACACAGACTTGCATTGGAAGGGACTACGGGGCCACATAGGCATCCCGTTGACATCGTTCTCGAGTCGTGCTCCAGAAGATGGCCTGCTACCGTTGTTGTTTTTATGTTGCAACGGCAGGACTTCCTTCTGATCATAGAAGCACATCATTTAATGATGTGTCTACAGAAGTTCTAGCATGGTCACGTAGACCTGCAATATGTGTGTAAAAGAATGTATGTATCCTAGAAAAATTGAAAAAATATTTAGGCTATGAGGACACACTAGACATTTACGTGTTCAAGAAAGTGGTGGTGTGGGGCTGTGGACCACTTTGTTCAATATCTCCCGCTTCCAAATGAAACGGTGATAGCATATGCGGTTCCCCGTGAGATATTGAAACATATGTCTTTTGGGAGACAAATGAGTAGTGGAGGAAGGTTGTGCATGCGCCTTTGGATCAGATGAGGCGTCTTCTACCCGGGATCTGATAAATCAGTCCTGTACCTATATTGGTTGTAGTCCGGATAGTTTGTGGTTGAGTTGTAAGGATGTCATCGTGATACGCTCAATACCCTCACATACACTCGGGGTTTGTTCCTGGGTTAGGATCAGTTGGGTCGACTGAACCTTTGGAACAGGTATGTGAACAACTCTTTTGTGTCCATGCGTTTTATTGACATTTAGGTAGCACTCCCTCTTAAAAGCATGAAGTTTGTATTCAGGGCATTCTTCCCTTAAGCTCTAGCGCCTTTTCATTGTAACACTCCCCCTAAATAGTTGCGCTGTTTCTAATATGATGCCCTTGCTCCCCCTAAAGTTTTGCGCTCTTGTAGATTTTTGCCTATTACTTTCTTTCAAGTTATGCGCCTTTTGTGATTGAAGCACACTCCCCTTTTGAACATTTCGCGCCTTTTTGATATTGCGCTTATGAGTATTACTTCCCCTAAAACATATGCGCTTTTTACAATAAACTATGGTAATACGCTCTTTTGAAATTCTTGCACCTTTTCTATCTACTCCCTTTTTTTTTTTTTTTTTTATGGCCTTATTTTTATTTAATTAATTTTTTTTTTATAGCCTTATTTTTATTTTATTTTATTTATTTTTTTTTTATGGCCTTATTTTTCTTTTTTTTTTTTAATGGCCTTTTTTTTTTTTTTCTTCCCCTTTTTTTTTTTTTTCTCTTCTTTTTTTTTTATTGAACAGAAAAATAAAACTAAAAACAATGTCAAATCAAGAGCTTTGGAATAGTCTTGATTTGGTGTGTTTGCTCACGTCACAAACCGATCACGTGTGTGGAGCAAACCAAATACCACACGGGTCGGGGTCTTGTGCGACTGCTCATCATCGCATACCGACCATACATGTGGAGCAATCGTCGTCTATTTACCATGTATGATCGGGATCCTGCATAACAAATTATCGGGACTTTGGTACCCATTTTTGGACGGGTCCTCCCTTATTAGCAGTGAAACAATTATGCATATAAGGTTCAAATTTGAAAGCAAAATTATCACATAAAGCAGTCATAGGAATCCACATTTGTCGAGGACTACTTATTTCCATTTGTAGCTTAGGTTTCCAAATTTGTTGTACCTTTTTGAATTTTAACTTTTCAGCATCGGTGAAAGTTTGTCTTTTTGTATAAGAGAAAATTTTCTCTTCGCCAGTCGCTTAAGATGTAATTCGGAGTTGACTTTGACCGGATACTTGAGAGAGGAATACGAGCTTATAGAATTAATAGCATTAAGTATAGAAGTGTCGTATTTCCTACCTTCTAGACTCACATCATTCACTTTGTAATGTGTACTAAATGAGCTACTTTTGTTTAGACAATTATTACTTTTGGACGTTTCAGTTTTAATAGAGAATGTGTAATTATTGTCTCCTTTAGTTTTAGTAGCTTCTTTCTTTAATTTTGATTTTAGAATGACTTTGGGCATTTTTAGATTAGGAATAGAGGTAGAACCAAATTTGGTCGTGGCAATAGAAGATAATTTGTCTTCCTCTATTCTTTCTTTCTTGATAGCTTTAGTCATTCTTGCGCCTTTTGAGAGGAATTTTTGAGAATTAAATTCTCCTTTAAAAGCTTATCCATTTGAGCTCGAAACCCATTTCGTTCGGAATCCAGAAGAGAATGTAATTCAGCAATTTTGCAAGTATTTTCTGGAATAGAGCAATCCTTAGATTCAGGTTTTATAGATTGTATAGAATGTTCCTCGTTTGGCACGGACTCAATTGTTTGAGTCGACTTATTTAGAGACAATATAGTTTCTTTTATTTCGTGTTGCTCAGTTTGTCCTCATTTAGCTAGAACAGCTTCTAATTCTTTAATTTTTGAATATAATTGATTTCTTTGTTCAAGAAGACTTTTATTTTGGGCTGCACTATTTATTTCTTCGTCTCTACATGTAGATAATTCTTTTGTAAGTTCGCTTATAGTTGATTCTTGTTGTGCGACCCTTGTCTTTAAGCTCGTCAGCCTTTCTTGTTCTATTGTTAGTTTATTTTTAAGAATAGATTTTTCTTCTAGACTCTTAACTAAGCAGTTGTAATTATTTTCTAGCTTAGCTTCTAATTCTTTGATTTTTATCAAGTAGTCGGCTTCCATATTTACTTTCTGGGTTGGATGTTTTTTATCGTTATGGTGTTTTGAATTGATATTAAATGTTGATTTAATGTGTTCGAATAGATTTTCGAATGATTAAGTTTTCAGAAGTTTAGGTATCAAAAAAAATTTGAAATGATTAGAAAAGAAAAAACTTATACCGAGAATAATTTTTGTACCGAAAAATTTTACCAGTTCAAAAACTTTTGTTAGCCAGAAAATGTTTTTTCGTATGAACCGAGAACCTTTTTGAAGCAGGTACGCAAAAAATCTCGTAGTTAAAAATTTTATTTTATTTTATTTTATTTTTTATTTTTACCTAAAACTATCGAAAGCTTTGCGGTATCGAAAATCTTTTTCCCATTTGTGTAAGTTTTCGTATAGGTTTTCGTATGATAAATGTTTTCTTAGTCACTGTAGCGTTCGAAAACTTTGACAAATGTTTTTCGTATGGAACCAAAAATTGTTTTTCGTACGGAGACTTTTTCGTATGAGAAAAAGATTATTTTTCGTATATAAAAAGTTTTTCTTTTTTTTCTTCGGATGCTAACTTTTTCGTATTGTAAGAAAGTTTTTCGTGTTCACTGTAGCATTCGAAAACTTTTAACAAATATTTTTCGTATAGATTTTCGTACGATAAAAGTTTTCGTATTCACTGTAGCGTTCGAAAACTTTGAAAAATGTTTTTCGTATATGTTTTCGTACGACAAAAAAAAATGTTTTTCGTATATGTTTTCGTACGACAAAATAGTTTTCGTATACCGGATTTTTTTTTTTTCGTATCTAAAGTTTTTCGTGTGCTACAGGATACGAAAATGCAAAGTCAATGCGAAAAAATTCAGGGAATGTGAGAGAAACGAAAACTTAGGTCAATGCGATAAACACTTTGATACGAAAACAATCTTAGGAATGGTGCGAAAATATTGGTGCGAAAAAAAACTTATTTCGTGCGAAAACGTGATTTTATATGCGAAATCTTCAAATAACACTCAAATTATCACTTTAAGCACAGTTAATCGATCGAAATTGACTGGGTAATCATATAAAACACTCGATTAACACGATCGAATCCAAAATATAGTCCAATTAAGCAATTTTGCGTGAAGAACAGTTTGAAGATAAAAACAATTTTCGATCGCTGATTTGAAGATTAAGCTCAATTAATCGAAGATAATCGCAATTAACATTCAACAAATGATTCGCGAACAGTTTTTCGTTCAATATCATGCGAAAAACAGCAATCAACATATGAAAATCAAAATCAACGTGATCACTGTAGCATGCGAAAATAAAATTTGGCGTGAAGAATACGTACGAAAAACAAATTTCTGCAACAAAAAATTGATCAATTCACACGATTTTGGCTCTGATACCAATTGTTAGGTCCGTTTTTAACATCCAACGATGAACTTGAGCATAGATCAATCGAAATTACCTTGAATCTAAATGCGCGTGGAAGCTTTTGGTATAATCTCGATCAACCTTCATTAATCACAAACTTTCTCTCCAATTAACCTCTTTCTCTCTCTACAATTCAACCCTAGCTTAGATAGTGATTAGAGAGAGTGTTCTAGTGAGAGAAAGCTAAACTCAAGATGTGTGTATTTTACACACACTTGCCCTATATATACCAATCAATATTGGTATATTTGTATTCTAGTCCCTAACTATACATATATTACAATTAAGTCCCTAGACAAAGATAACTTGATTATTGAACACTATAAAATACTTCCAACAATCTCCCCCTTAGTGTTCAATTATAATTGAAGCTTCGGTTGTCTTTGTCTCTCGAATCTTCAGTCTTCAACATCAGTTGAACACAACAGAATAATTTCCAACAATCTCCCCCTTTGTGCTCAACTTTGAATTTGACACGGTCTTTGTTGCTGTTTGAAGAAATATCTGAGAGCGTCTGGAGAATCTTCAGTCTCCCCCTATTTACATGCACCCTCATTTTCTTCTTTGCAACTTGAATATTCGTCACCTTCTTGCATATATCAGAGTCGCGCGGATCATCAGCATTGACTTGTCGTGTATGCTCGAAACATGGAGAGAGGTCTTGTTTGTTGTGGTTCAGCACGTGCGTTGAAAGCTTGGCTTCTTTAATAAGTTCACGTGCTTGGCCTTCCTGATATACTTCTCCCCCTCATGGCGATTCATTTGTATCGTCATGCGGTGTGATCAAGGTGATCCTGTGTACGCTGAACGTGTTGGCGTTGAATTCCGGATGAAGTACCTGAAAACGGGACAGACGACCGATCATCGTGAAACATCCCTAGATGTCACTCTTGGTCGTTGATGCAAAGTCACACAGACTTGCATTGGAAGGGACTACGGGGCCACATAGGCATCCCGTTGACATCGTTCTCGAGTCGTGCTCCAGAAGATGGCCTGCTACCGTTGTTGTTTTTATGTTGCAACGGCAGGACTTCCTTCTGATCATAGAAGCACATCATTTAATGATGTGTCTACAGAAGTTCTAGCATGGTCACGTAGACCTGCAATATGTGTGTAAAAGAATGTATGTATCCTAGAAAAATTGAAAAAATATTTAGGCTATGAGGACACACTAGACATTTACGTGTTCAAGAAAGTGGTGGTGTGGGGCTGTGGACCACTTTGTTCAATATCTCCCGCTTCCAAATGAAACGGTGATAGCATATGCGGTTCCCCGTGAGATATTGAAACATATGTCTTTTGGGAGACAAATGAGTAGTGGAGGAAGGTTGTGCATGCGCCTTTGGATCAGATGAGGCGTCTTCTACCCGGGATCTGATAAATCAGTCCTGTACCTATATTGGTTGTAGTCCGGATAGTTTGTGGTTGAGTTGTAAGGATGTCATCGTGATACGCTCAATACCCTCACATACACTCGGGGTTTGTTCCTGGGTTAGGATCAGTTGGGTCGACTGAACCTTTGGAACAGGTATGTGAACAACTCTTTTGTGTCCATGCGTTTTATTGACATTTAGGTAGCACTCCCTCTTAAAAGCATGAAGTTTGTATTCAGGGCATTCTTCCCTTAAGCTCTAGCGCCTTTTCATTGTAACACTCCCCCTAAATAGTTGCGCTGTTTCTAATATGATGCCCTTGCTCCCCCTAAAGTTTTGCGCTCTTGTAGATTTTTGCCTATTACTTTCTTTCAAGTTATGCGCCTTTTGTGATTGAAGCACACTCCCCTTTTGAACATTTCGCGCCTTTTTGATATTGCGCTTATGAGTATTACTTCCCCTAAAACATATGCGCTTTTTACAATAAACTATGGTAATACGCTCTTTTGAAATTCTTGCACCTTTTCTATCTACTCCCTTTTTTTTTTTTTTTTATGGCCTTATTTTATTTAATTAATTTTTTTTTATAGCCTTATTTTTATTTTATTTTATTTATTTTTTTTTATGGCCTTATTTTCTTTTTTTTTTTTAATGGCCTTATTTTTCTTTTTCTCCCCCTTTTTTTTTTATGGCCCCTCTTTTTTTTTTATTGAACAGAAAAATAAAACTAAAAACAATGTCAAATCAAGAGCTTTGGAATAGTCTTGATTTGGTGTGTTTGCTCACGTCACAAACCGATCACGTGTGTGGAGCAAACCAAATACCACACGGGTCGGGGTCTTGTGCGACTGCTCATCATCGCATACCGACCATACATGTGGAGCAATCGTCGTCTATTTACCATGTATGATCGGGATCCTGCATAACAAATTATCGGGACTTTGGTACCCATTTTTGGACGGGTCCTCCCTTATTAGCAGTGAAACAATTATGCATATAAGGTTCAAATTTGAAAGCAAAATTATCACATAAAGCAGTCATAGGAATCCACATTTGTCGAGGACTACTTATTTCCATTTGTAGCTTAGGTTTCCAAATTTGTTGTACCTTTTGAATTTTAACTTTTCAGCATCGGTGAAAGTTTGTCTTTTTGTATAAGAGAAAATTTTCTCTTTCGCCAGTCGCTTAAGATGTAATTCGGAGTTGACTTTGACCGGATACTTGAGAGAGGAATACGAGCTTATAGAATTAATAGCATTAAGTATAGAAGTGTCGTATTTCCTACCTTCTAGACTCACATCATTCACTTTGTAATGTGTACTAAATGAGCTACTTTTGTTTAGACAATTATTACTTTTGGACGTTTCAGTTTTAATAGAGAATGTGTAATTATTGTCTCCTTTAGTTTTAGTAGCTTCTTTCTTTAATTTTGATTTTAGAATGACTTTGGGCATTTTTAGATTAGGAATAGAGGTAGAACCAAATTTGGTCGTGGCAATAGAAGATAATTTGTCTTCCTCTATTCTTTCTTTCTTGATAGCTTTAGTCATTCTTGCGCCTTTTGAGAGGAATTTTTGAGAATTAAATTCTCCTTTAAAAGCTTATCCATTTGAGCTCGAAACCCATTTCGTTCGGAATCCAGAAGAGAATGTAATTCAGCAATTTTGCAAGTATTTTCTGGAATAGAGCAATCCTTAGATTCAGGTTTTATAGATTGTATAGAATGTTCCTCGTTTGGCACGGACTCAATTGTTTGAGTCGACTTATTTAGAGACAATATAGTTTCTTTTATTTCGTGTTGCTCAGTTTGTCCTCATTTAGCTAGAACAGCTTCTAATTCTTTAATTTTTGAATATAATTGATTTCTTTGTTCAAGAAGACTTTTATTTTGGGCTGCACTATTTATTTCTTCGTCTCTACATGTAGATAATTCTTTTGTAAGTTCGCTTATAGTTGATTCTTGTTGTGCGACCCTTGTCTTTAAGCTCGTCAGCCTTTCTTGTTCTATTGTTAGTTTATTTTTAAGAATAGATTTTTCTTCTAGACTCTTAACTAAGCAGTTGTAATTATTTTCTAGCTTAGCTTCTAATTCTTTGATTTTTATCAAGTAGTCGGCTTCCATATTTACTTTCTGGGTTGGATGTTTTTTTATCGTTATGGTGTTTTTGAATTGATATTAAATGTTGATTTAATGTGTTCGAATAGATTTTCGAATGATTAAGTTTTCAGAAGTTTAGGTATCAAAAAAAATTTGAAATGATTAGAAAAGAAAAAACTTATACCGAGAATAATTTTTGTACCGAAAAATTTTACCAGTTCAAAAACTTTTGTTAGCCAGAAAATGTTTTTTCGTATGAACCGAGAACCTTTTTGAAGCAGGTACGCAAAAAATCTCGTAGTTAAAAATTTTATTTTATTTTATTTTATTTTTTATTTTTACCTAAAACTATCGAAAGCTTTGCGGTATCGAAAATCTTTTTCCCATTTGTGTAAGTTTTCGTATAGGTTTTCGTATGATAAATGTTTTCTTAGTCACTGTAGCGTTCGAAAACTTTGACAAATGTTTTCGTATGGAACCAAAAATTGTTTTTCGTACGGAGACTTTTTCGTATGAGAAAAAGATTATTTTTCGTATATAAAAAGTTTTTCTTTTTTTCTTCGGATGCTAACTTTTTCGTATTGTAAGAAAGTTTTTCGTGTTCACTGTAGCATTCGAAAACTTTTAACAAATATTTTTCGTATAGATTTTCGTACGATAAAAGTTTTCGTATTCACTGTAGCGTTCGAAAACTTTGAAAAATGTTTTTCGTATATGTTTTCGTACGACAAAAAAAAATGTTTTCGTATATGTTTTCGTACGACAAAATAGTTTTCGTATACGGATTTTTTTTTTTTCGTATCTAAAGTTTTTCGTGTGCTACAGGATACGAAAATGCAAAGTCAATGCGAAAAAATTCAGGGAATGTGAGAGAAACGAAAACTTAGGTCAATGCGATAAACACTTTGATACGAAAACAATCTTAGGAATGGTGCGAAAATATTGGTGCGAAAAAAAACTTATTTCGTGCGAAAACGTGATTTTATATGCGAAATCTTCAAATAACACTCAAATTATCACTTTAAGCACAGTTAATCGATCGAAATTGACTGGGTAATCATATAAAACACTCGATTAACACGATCGAATCCAAAATATAGTCCAATTAAGCAATTTTGCGTGAAGAACAGTTTGAAGATAAAAACAATTTTCGATCGCTGATTTGAAGATTAAGCTCAATTAATCGAAGATAATCGCAATTAACATTCAACAAATGATTCGCGAACAGTTTTTCGTTCAATATCATGCGAAAAACAGCAATCAACATATGAAAATCAAAATCAACGTGATCACTGTAGCATGCGAAAATAAAATTTGGCGTGAAGAATACGTACGAAAAACAAATTTCTGCAACAAAAAATTGATCAATTCACACGATTTTGGCTCTGATACCAATTGTTAGGTCCGTTTTTAACATCCAACGATGAACTTGAGCATAGATCAATCGAAATTACCTTGAATCTAAATGCGCGTGGAAGCTTTTGGTATAATCTCGATCAACCTTCATTAATCACAAACTTTCTCTCCAATTAACCTCTTTCTCCTTTTTTTTACTTCTCTCAGTTCCGCGATAACCTTTGCTAGCGCATACAATTTGTCCTGAAAATCCAGATCTGCAACGATTTTAGTATCACGCGCATTTTCGAGCTGTTTTTTCAACTCTGCGTTCTCCTCGCGCAGTTTTTCGAGACTGATCGTCAACTCTTCGATACTACGCTCGTTCTCCTCCCTGTTCTCGCCGTTTCCTTTCTCCAGAGCGCCGATTCTTCCACTGAGGCCAGAAATTCCAGACGAATCGCCCTCCCCGACAATCCACAGAGTCTGATCGTTAGTAAACTCTCCAACATTCATCACCGTTTCATCTGCCATTTTCGGTAAAATCCTTTTCGTCACGCAGGATTCTATTAGGCTGCTTCTATGATCAGAAGGAAGTCCTGCCGTTGCAACATCAAAACAACAACGGTAGCAGGCCATCTTCTGGAGCACGACTCTAGAACGATGTCAACGGGATGTCTATGTGGCCCCGTAGTCCCTTCAAATGCAAGTCTGTGTGACTTTGCATCAACGACCAAGAGTGACATCTAGGGATGTTTCACGATGATCGGTCGTCTGTCCCGTTTTCAGGTACTTCATCCGGAATTCAACGCCAACACGTTCAGCGTACACAGGATCACCTTGATCACACAGCATGACGATACAAATGAATCGCCATGAGGGGGAGAAGTATATCAGGAAGGCCAAGCACGTGAACTTATTAAAGAAGCCAAGCTTTCAACGCACGTGCTGAACCACAACAAACAAGACCTCTCTCCATGTTTCGAGCATACACGACAAGTCAATGATGATGATCCGCGGGACTCTGATATATGCAAGAAGGTGACGAATATTCAAGTTGCAAAGAAGAAAATGAGGGTGCATGTAGATAGGGGGAGACTGAAGATTCTCCAGACGCTCTCAAATATTTCTTCAAACTCGATTTTTCAAAAACTCTCAGATTTGGATCAATTAATTGAAATCAGCTAACAATTAGCACGCTAAAACGATTTGCGAACACATTAATATCAGCATTAAGCACGAAATTCAACACAAGATCAAGTAATTGCTCAATGCAAAAAACTCAAGTGGTGCGAAAACTTTTTTGCGCGCGAATCATAATCGAATTCACAACATTTTCGATCCACAAATCGAGCAGAATTGGCTCTGATACCAATTGTTAGGCCCGTTTTAACAATCTAAGGATGATCAACACTCAATTAGGATGAATTACCTTGATGGATTTGAGAAATTAGGGTTAAAGGTAATTGAGAGAGAAAGTGGAGTGTTCTTCAAACTAGGTTTTCTATTCAAAATATCAAGTGTATACAAGCTAGCTAGGGAAATGAAAGCATATGGACCTAAACAAGCTACACAAGCTATATATAACATACTAGTGTGTTAGGATCATTTATTGTGTTCTTTATATCTTAGATGCTTCCGTCTTTAGTGTATTTAGGTCTTTGGTTTAGATGTTATTTGGGTTTGTAATTTACTTTATTATAAGTATTAGTTGTTTGGGCTAAATGGGTTTTGGGCTTGATGGGCTTTAATATACCAACTAATGTGGTATATAAAGACCCACCAAGCCCTAGTTTCAAGAGTTCCTTTTTGCAAGTATTGTGCCTCCTTGAACAAGCTAACCTAAACACTCTCAAGCTAAAATCATTCTAGGTTGCTTTCTTTGTTGCTTGCATTATATTAGATGAAAAGGGATTTACAAGTGGTATCAGAGCAAGCGTGAGGGAACTTTGAAGCCATTTTTGGAGTTTTTGAGCTTTTTTCGTCACTTTTCTTGGGCTGTTTTTGAACTACTTTGGCTGTTTTTCTGCCTTTTCTGAGCTGGTTTTGGGGTTTCTCGGCCATTTTCTGGTATTGGGGAACTTATTCCAGCAAAAACAGCATTTCTGGGCAGATTTTGGGCATTTACAGCAAGATTTTCGGATTTTTCTGGGTTTCAGCTTGAAGATCTTCATCCTGTTCATCATTCGCGGAACAGACAAAGAATTCGCGAACCTCCCTGCTTTGCGAACCGCCACTCTCGCGAACTTCAATTCGCGAAGTGTTCCGCTACATCCGCGAACCTCAACACGCGAACAAGGATCACGAAGCTCAGGCCACTTCACGAACCCCTTCATCCGCGATCTTTCGATTCGCCAACCGTCAGTTCAGCTTCGCGAATCAATTTGCCAACCTGTGATCTCACTTCGCCAAAGTAGATCACGAACCGATCTTCAATTCGCGAACCAGCCATTTCGCGAACCCTTCGATTTCACGAATCCAGCTCCAGTTCGCGAACCTCACTAACTTCAAGTTTCAACACTTCAAAGTTCCACACACGTTTAAAGATCACCCACATCTAATATAGAATGGACACACTCGCCATGGGAAGCGACGTCAGACCACCAGTGCTGCGAAGAGGCGAGTTCTCTATCTGGAAGAACAGATTCCTTAACTTCCTGGAGATCAAAGAAAACGGAGAGGAAATGATCAGATCACTCCAAAGCGGCCCCGAAACATTTACGACCACACTCCCCGGGGACAACACCGTGACTCCTCCCGTCCTTCCACAGATAGTACCCAAGTCTCCAGCCGACTACACTGATCTGGAAAGACGAAGCATTAGGGCAGACCTCATGGCCAAGACCTACCTCCTACAAGCCATGCCAAATGAAATCTACATTCAGGTAGATAGCTTCCAGACTGCCAAGGAAATGTTCGACGAGATCTCTAAGTTGATGCAGGGCACTGATATCGGCTTAAGAGCCAAGAAAGCCAACACATTGGCGGCTTACGACTCCTTCAAGGCTCGACAGGGCGAGCCAATTGGTGAAACCTATCGTAGGTTTATGATCCAAACCAATGAACTGCGGAAGATCAGCATCATGAAGTCCAACTTGGAGCTAAATGTAAGATTCCTTACATCATTACAGCCTGAGTGGAAGAAGATTGCCACAAATTTCAGGCAGAACAAGGACCTCGATGAAATTGACATCCACAGCATCTACGAGAGCCTCGAACAGCATTCAGATGACGTAAACGAGGGGGTGGAGGAGCAGAAGAATAAGGCTGTGGCCGACTCACTAGCCTTAGTGACGGATAAGAAGAGCGCAAAGCTGAGTAAAGGCAAAACCGTCAAGATCCCGAGCCCCTCCACCTCCGAAGATGACTCAGGCTCGGACTCCGATCCGGAGATGAAGGAGCTCCAGAAGCACTTGGCTCTGGTAACGAAGATGATGAACAAAAAGTTCTTCAAGAAATCATCATCCTCGTCCAACAGACAAAGGATCTCGTCAGGACCCAATCCTCAGACCCGACCATTTCAGCCAGCTGAAACCAAGGCCCCAGCCGAACCAAGAAAATGCTACAACTGTGGCAAACCAGGGCACTTTGCCAATGACTGTCCCCTTCCGAAGAAAAAGAAGGACGAAGAGTATTATCTCAGGAAGCTGCAGTTGATCAGGCAGAAGAATCAAGGCAAAGCACTAGTGGCCGAGCAGGACCACTGGCTCGAGGACTCCACGGAAAGTGAGCCCGAGAACCTTGCCCTGATGGCACGGCTGGATGGAGACGGATCAGACGAGGAGGAGCAGCCGGAAGCTAGCACCAGTACCAGCACGAATGAAGTAGATGAACCGTGCAACGGCGAGGAGGTATACTCTTTCAACGATAGTATGCTTTTAAAATTACAAAATAAAGTAGAGGTCCTAAGTAAAGAACGTAAAAATACTAGGTCTTTAGAAAAGAAATTAGTAAAAACTCAAGCTATCCTAACCATGACACTAGAAGAGGTAGAAAGGTTAGAAAATAGCTTAAGTATGACAGAACAAGACTTAGGAAAATCTAAGGATAAAGTTAGTGAACTGACAAATAGGATAGCGATCTTAGAATGCAATAAAAACGAAGCTTCTAGCAATAATTCTAGAATTACAGAACTAGAAGCCCAATTAGCTAACAACCGTGCATCCCTCATTAATCGACTAAGCGATATTGGTTCCCTGAATTGTCGATTAGAAGCTGCAAATCTTAGGGTAGCTAGTCGAGATGAGGAAATTATTAAACTAAATAAAAGACTTGAAGAGTTGACGGCGAATTATAGGAAGAGTGAGAATGAGCGAATAAATAAAACTAGCGAGTATAATCTGATGAATAGCGAACGCGCTGGGCTATATGCGAAGATAAAGAGCCTAGAAGACATTATCACGAAACGAGGGCTATCAGAACTGGTATTAGAACGAACCATGTTTCTCAGTCAGCCCAAAGATACTAGGTTCTACAATCCACGAGGGGGTTAGGCTTCGTTAAGACCATCATACCTGAAGCCAAGAAAACTCCCATTCGCTACGATGATAGTTATCTGGATCTATCGCTCATACGCTTCTTTCAGTCGTCAAAAAGCGAACCAACGACAGGAGAAGGGAGCGATCGGGCCGAAAAACCGTTCGATTACCTTAGCCTGAACGAAAGTTACAAGACAAAGGAAAAACCCTCGATTGATAACTGTCTCCAGGCTAGTGCACCGCCCTCTCAAAAGGTCGTTGAAGAAGCACCGAAGAATTCGAAGCATATGGGAACGTTGCCTAGAGCTTACATCCCTTTTTCGCATAAAGAAAATTTCAAATTACGAGCATCGATGGAATCACTCGAGCAACTCTCTCAACTAGAGAAAGATATTTTACTCGCAGTAATTTCATCATTTAAGGATCAAATAAGCACTAGACCCCACACGATCCCTACACATACTCCTTTCATTTTGACAACGTCACACACAAAACTCTTCAAGAATAAAGAATTAAATAAGCCGGTTATAGGTCGCACAACGAAGATCACTAACAAGACCTCTTCTGCATCGACAGGAAAAGCATCTTGGGAAAAGAGCGTGAAGTGGAGGGCAAGACAAGACGAGACAAAAGGAGACGTTGCTGTTCACAAAAAGGAGCAAATGAAAACGAAAACTAAAATGTCTCCCTTTTTGTTTTGTAAGAATCGTCTTGAGTGTGTTAATGTGTTGAAAAATGCTGCTAGTTTTACTTCTAAGTCTAAAAGGATTTCTGACCCGAAACTTAGCAGGCAACTTATTTCGCAAACCCACACACACACACTAGACTCGCAAACTAAAAGGCACACATCAAAGTCGCGAACTCTGATTTCTATACCTAACTCGCGAACTAACCCTCTCTTTGCACACTTCCCCGAAGTAAAAGCCAAGAAGGTCGCAAGCTCAAATCCCCAACCAAAGGCGAGACCACAAAATGCTTCAAGGCTCGAGAAAAAGCCAGATCAAGTATCTCGCAAAAACGAGAAGAAAACCAAGCCCAAGCATTACGTGCCCAAAATCAAAACGCAACCGCTCAAAACGAAACAAATTTGGGTCACAAAAAGGGAACTCGAATCCATCACGACCAAATCAGGCACACGCCAGATTTGGGTTCCCAAAACAAGTCCAAGCATAGTAGACTACTTAGCTGATTCTCTATTTCATCTATGCTTGCGTGTCGAAAATAACCAAGGGGAACCCGACCGTTATCGGGTTACTGACCTCTCTTGATTATTTTTGCAGATCTGTCATGTGTGGTATCTCGATTCAGGTTGCTCCACACACATGACAGGGAGAAAAGAGCTGCTGAGCAACTACAAAGCCCGCTTTGGCGGTAACGTGCGCTTCGGAAATAATCACGCGGCTCCGATCATAGGACACGGAGACCTCATCCATGACAACCTCACAATCAGGGATGTCTCGCTCGTCGAAGGACTTGGACACAACCTCTTCAGCATTGGCCAGTTCTGCGATAGAAGGCTGACGGTCACCTTCCAGTCTGACGACTGCACCATCAGCAACGAGCAGGGTAGGGAACTCCTCACAGGCACGAGGAAGACAAATCTCTACACAATCAATCTGAAGACCCTTCGACCTTCATCCGCCATCTGTCTGATGACAAAGGCATCACACCAGCAAAATGACCTTTGGCACAGACGGATGTCCCATATCAACTTCAAAACGCTGAATAAACTTTACAAAGATAAGCTAGTCACAGGACTCCCAGCATTGAAGTACCACAAAGAGCATCTATGTTCGGCGTGCGAAATGGGAAAGATGAAGAAGGCATCTCATTCATCAAAACACGTGGCCTCGACCTCTCGCCCACTGGAGCTGCTACACATGGATTTATGCGGGCCAATGAGGATACAAAGCATAAATGGAAGAAAATACGTATTAGTCATTGTAGATGACTACTCGAGGTACACATGGACGAGATATCTTAAAACGAAGGACGAGACCCCTGAAATCATCATCTCTTTTGTGAAGACGACTCAGAACCTGCTTGAGAGCAACATCCAAGTGGTCCGCACAGATAATGGCACTGAGTTCAAGAACAAGTCCTCAGTGACTTCTACACCTCGTTAGGAATCTCTCAGCAGTTCTCGGCCGCAAAAACCCCTCAACAAAATGGAGTAGTGGAAAGGAAGAACCGGACCCTTATCGAAGCAGCCCGGACAATGCTAATTCAATCAGGACTTCCACACTTTCTATGGGCCGAGGCAGTAAACACGGCGTGTTACACGCAAAACCGAACGAGCATTCACAAGAGATTTGGGAAGACTCCGTACGAGCTAATCAACCAAAGGGTCCCAAACATCAAATATCTACGGATTTTCGGCTGCAAGTGCTTTGTAGCTAATGACCGAGTTGATCGAGGGAAGCTCGACCCGAAGGCCATCGAAGGAGTGTTCATTGGATATTCGGCTACTTCGAAGGCCTATAGAGTCTATCTCAAAGATAGAAGGACTGTTATGGAAAGCATAAATGTTACTTTCGACGAAGCGCTTGTGGCTTCTGAATACATCAGTTCAGGACCCGTACTACAACAGAACGCTTCTGTCCAAATCAGGCCAGAACCGGGACTAATTAGAGTGCTGACAGACGATCAGCCCAGTCCTACATTCGAGGAGGTAGCATCGACATCCCACAAGAGCGACGACGCATGGGAGCTGCTTTTCGAAGATCTAGCCATCCACGATCGTCGATCAGCTCAACCTCCTCACCAACCCCAAAATAGTGACGCACCAGCCTCTCCCGTAGGCCAACACGAAGCTGATGCATCTCCCTCAACGTCACAATAGAAGTCACTATTTCCCCTGAAGCCTCAACTGAAGAAGACGATGAAGACATTTCCCCAGACATAGAGCCTCACTCCCCGATCGAAATTTCCAGCACTCCCGAGACAACAGGTGAAGAACCCGCACAGGACGAGCAAGAACAACCTCTCCCTCATCAAAGGAAGTGGACTCGAGCCCATCCGATGTCTCAAATTATTGGAAATCCAGACCAAGGAGTTAGTACAAGATCATCAACAATAAATGAAAATCTATATGCCTGCTTTCTCAGCCAGGCTGAGCCGAGCAAAGTTGGAGACGCGCTAAAAGACCCAGACTGGGTAAACGCAATGCAAGAGGAAATCCATCAGTTCGAAAGACTGAAAGTGTGGAAACTCGTACCGAGACCTCAAGGAAAGACGATTATCGGTACGAAGTGGGTATTCAAGAATAAGAAAGATGAAGACGGTGTCGTAATTCGCAACAAGGCAAGGCTAGTCGCGAAGGGCTACAACCAGCAAGAGGGAATCGACTACGACGAGACCTTCGCACCCGTAGCGCGAATCGAAGCAATTCGGATTTTCCTAGCCTTCGCAGCCCACAAAGACTTCACGGTGTATCAGATGGACGTCAAGACAGCCTTCCTCAACGGCGTCTTGAAAGAAGAAGTCTACGTGGCACAGCCTGAAGGATTCGTAAGCCAAGTCCACCCTGACTATGTGTACTTCCTCGAGAAGGCACTTTACGGACTTAAGCAAGCACCCCGAGCATGGTACGAGGTGCTATCTGACTTTCTGATCGAGTCAGGCTTCACTAAAGGGCAAATCGACACCACCCTCTTCATCAAGCGACGCAAGTCTGAAATTCTACTTATTCAGATTTACGTTGAAGGAATCTTGTACTGGGAGTTCGGGGAACTGATGAAGACAAAGTTCGAAATGAGCATGATGGGAGAGCTCAACTTCTTCCTTGGACTGCAAGTCAAGCAACTCCCAGAAGGAATCTTCATCAGTCAATCGAAGTATATTCAAGACATACTTAAGAAGTACAACATGGAAAATTCCCCATCTAAAAGCACCCCGATGTCGACTTCATGCAAACTAGCCTCAGATCCATCGGGCAAATCAGTCAACCCGTCTACATACAGAGGAATGATAGGATCGCTTCTGTATCTGACAGCAAGTCGGCCTGATATAGTCTTCTCCACCTGCCTGTGTGCGCGCTTTCAAGCCGATCCGAAGGAGTCGCACATGCTTGCAGTGAAGAGGATCTTACGCTATCTCAAGGGAACACCGACACTCGGACTCTGGTATCCCAAGAACTCTAACTTTCAATTACTTGGCTTTACGGATGCCGATTTTGCAGGTTGTAGGATGGACAGGAAGAGCACCTCGGGTGGAATACAGTTCCTAGGTGACAAACTAGTAAGTTGGTCGTCTAAGAAACAAAACTGTGTGTCCACGTCAACCGCCGAAGCAGAGTACGTTGCTGCGGCCAGTTGCTGCTCTCAAATCCTGTGGTTGCGAACGCAATTGCAGGATTACGGGTTTGTTTTCAATAACATTCCAATTTACAGCGACTCGAAGAGCGCTATTGCCATTACCTGTAATCCCGTCCATCATTCCCGCACTAAACATATAGACCTTCGATATCACTTTATAAAAGATCATGTCGAAAAAGGCACAATCACAATGTACTTCGTCAACTCCGAAGTTCAACTTGCCGATCTTTTCACAAAGGCTTTGGATGAAAAACGTTTCATGTTTCTCGTTTCAAAGTTAGGCATGTTGAATCGGGAAGCATAACGTGATTTTTGCCTATTTCAACCTTTTATAAAGTTTAAAAGATGATCACCATTCCAAAAATTTAGGGGGAGTAATTTTTAGTCTTCTTGTTATATCTTAACTTGAAATGTATTTTCTAAGAGTGCATATTTTGAGGGGGAGTCTAAGTTAAAAATTGAGCCCACAATCACTAAAGCATTTGAGCCAATTCGCAAAATTCAAAAACCAGTATTGGGCCTTCTTTTCTCATTTTTCGGCCCAGTTTTTTCCACTTCATTTTGATTCGTGAATTTAGGGTGATTCGCGAATTATCAATGGTTCGCATACTCAATGCTACTTCGCGAACTCACGCACGCTTCGCGAACCTCAAACGGGCCCATCTTTCTTACGAGGCCCAAACCTTTTTGAGCCCGCGAACTTCTTCCCTCTTAAAACCCTAAGTTTCACGAAGAAACAGTCGCCGCAATTCAAAATTAGGGTTTACACTGTTCAAAATTCTCTCGATCTACTGTTCATCCGCAAGATAAAGCCACTCAAATCACGACGAAACCTGCTCCTTAGCTTCCAAATCTTCTTCTCTCGTGCGTTGCTGAGGTAAGAATAACGTTGAATCTTCATTTTCAAGCAGTTCTATACCTATCTGATGATGATTTTGGCGAATCTGGAACTTTCTGCACTTCGCGGATGATGAACACGATGAATCTTCATGATTCGCGAACTCAGCCCTTTTTGATCTTTAAAGCGCGACTTTCGAAGTCTCCAACCTGTTTTTCGCACATTTGTCTTAGCCCACGAAGTTCTCCATGATTCGCGAACTCTTCAAAGTTCGCGAACTTGTTCCGCATTCGCAAAACTCAAAATCGCGAACCTCTTTCAAATTCGCCAAACTCTCAAGTTCGCGAACCACTCTAAATTCGTAATCATTTTAAATCGCGAACTTTTTCTCAATTCGCAAACTTCCAGATCGCGAACCCCATGGTCTTTCGCGAATCCCTTCATGTTTCGCGAACTCAATTTCACTTCAATTCGAGAACACAATCTCAATTCGCAAAGTATTTCAGTTCTCGAACCCTTTCTAACATTCGCGAAACTAGGATTCGTAAAGCTTTTAGCGAACTTACCAAACTCTCATATCGCGATCCACACTTAATTGTTTTATCATCTGTTTCGCGAACCTTTACTTAGAATTTTCTTAACGCACTCTCACTTTTCACTTCGCGACATAAAGACTTAGAAAATTTTTAACTAATGCGCGAACTCTCCACTTAAGAAATTTTCTAAGTATCAAACTCATGATTTAAATGGGCTGAAACTGTTTTTGGGCCCAAAATCAAACATTAATTTTTAAAGCCCAAAACACTTGAACAATTTTGAACTCTAACTTGTTTTCAGCTATTCAAATCATGTTACCTTCTGCTTCTTATTACTGTATAAACTAATGGTTACTCTATCATCGCAGGTTTAACGAATCCAGGTGTTCGGAAAAAAAAAAAAGAGGGAAAACAAAAAAAAAAAAAAAAAAAATATGAATACGACACCAACAGATCTGATTTACCCAACGTCCAAATGGGTCATTCCGAAGGACAATAACTTCCAACTCGACTTGGAAGTCTTCAAAGGGAAGGAACCCATTATTCCTGCGATATTGAGACACCATCACCTCTGGTACGCCTTCTCGGCCGCTGTACCAGTCCCCTCCGTTTACCTTCAACAATTTTGGGGGACGCTGCAGACGAAGGTGGCACCAGACAATAGCTTTTACTACGAAGCAAAACTCGCGGGCCAGACGGTCGAGGTCACCCGCGAATTAATCCGCCATGTTCTCCGCCTGCCCAGCCGACCGGAGAATGAGTTGAGGCTTCTGAGGATGAGCTTCTCGAGGACATTCAAAGAATGGGTACTTCACGCCCGTCAAAGTCCTCTCTCAGATCCAACAATCCATGATCCCGCATCCATGGCGGACACTTTTTGCGCTTGTCAATAAGTGCTTCTCACCAAAGCACTCAGGGCACGACAGGTGCAACATCACAATACTGCGGATCTTCCACGGCATTGCCTTCAACAAAAACGTAGATTATGCCAAGCTCATCATGATGGACCTCGACGACCAAATGATGCAGCGAACGAAGGGCAAGAAGACGCAGTACCTGCCATATTCCAGGTGGTTCGGGCTAATGATCCACCACTTTATGCAATCACTGCCTGGGATACCAACCCGGCCCGCCGACGAATATGTCACCCCGCCAAAGCTCAGGTACCTTCAGAAGGGGAAGGTCGATGAGAAATACGCACGGCGGCCGATGCCCATCCCTTCATCCCTCTTGTCACTGGCGGAGCAGCACATGATAGAAGACTACTGCCGCCAGTACAATGTATACGCCCCCATGGTTCGAGAAAACCCCCTCGAACCTAACCCCGGGGCCTCCCACTGCCGATGAAGGTCCTAGAACCGGGCCGGAGGCAGCTTCCTCATCCATTCCTCAGTCATACACTCACCAACCAGCCATTCCATCAATTACCCAATCATCCACACTACCAACACCTGTCGAACAACAAATACCCGTTCGACAGCCCTCACCACCACTTATCACACCCATCCCACCACAATCTCCTGTCAGCCGCACATCGCCGATCCCGCCGACGTCGCGTGCTCTTCAACGACAAATGTTGAGCGACGTCTCCGACTCGGACGGCGAAGACGGGATGCCCATACTCCGCCCACCGTCCCACCACCCTCCACGAGGCAGCCGTCGCCCGCTCCTCAACGCCAACACATGAGCGACGACTCCTCTGACGACGACGATGACAGCACGCTTATCCATAGACGTCGTCGTATTCCTCCAATCCCCACTCCACTACAAGCCGGGTCACCCCTTAGGATAGAAGACGCCGACATCGACCCAACGGCGCACACCACAGCCTTAGCCATTCGGCCGGTTCCCAACAACCGGTCGTCTCAAAAATCCCCGACCCTCAACCATCACGTCCTCCGCCTGTCACCGAACAGGCCACAACGTCCATAGATGCGCACATGATTGAGGCGCTTCTAGGATTGGACGGAAGTCCCGATGACGACGACCCCACATCGTCCTCGTCAGAGGGCCACCGTCCGAACATCACGATCGGACGCGTGCCAACGGGACGCCTAAGTGGCCCCGGTGAGAGCTCCACCTTCGCCCGTCTGTGTGACGTGGCCCTAACGACCGGAGCGGTCCTTCTTCGTGAGGAACCGCAAGGACAGGTCGGAAGTCCAGTGCCGCTCGAAGTCCCATTGATTTCCCGCGAAACTGGCCACCCCACCACTTCGGGGGTGCAAACGGAAGGCCTTCGTGGCTCCGGCGGTGATTCCCCGTACGTGACGGCGACATACCTTGAACGGAGACTTGCCGAATTTCTCGAGCAAGTGGCTGTCCCGCGCATGCAGTCACTCATTACGACTGCTGCCCGGACAGAGGCAAAGCTCCAGTTGTCGATGAAACCCCGTCACGTTCCCCACTACCCCCACCTCCTCATCCGAACCCCCACACCATGCCACTGCTCGACCTATGGGACATCTTCACTGCCCGTCTCATAGGAGTGGACCCGAAGCACCCCGCGCTCGTGACGGTCCAAAAATGCTGCTCGCGCAACAAAACATACCGTCGACAGATACGTGCCGAGACGACACCTCAACAATCCGAAGACGGCACGACGATCCTGACGACCAGGATCGCCGTGAGGGGGAGAAGCGTCAACGCCTATCCTCCTCCGGAGCATCTGTACGACGAAGCACACCATCACAGGGCAGAACAGCAGCAGGCCCTACAACACAAACCCAACAACCAACACGAAGAGGTTCTCGAGGAAGACAAGCGGCGCCAGGGCCGAACCAGACACTCTTCCTTGGCGAAGCAACGTCGACCTCGGAAATCCCTACACATACAGTCCAAAGAACCACCACCCCAAATCCTCCTTCCACCACCCACGAAGCCAGAAAAAGCCGAAGCCCACCTCTTTCGCCCTACATTGCTACACAACCGGACTTAGAGCCATTCAACCTCGAAGATTACCTCCAACCACACACTGAAGTGGAGGCGTACATTATGAACGAAGGATGGCTCAAAAGACCGGTTACAGAACAGTTCTCAAAGGCTATGTTTGATAACGCTCGACAGCTCCTAAGGAATGCAGAGGTTGAACTTGTCAGAATAGAAGACAAGGAGCTGGAAGAAGGGGAGGACTACGAAGCAGAAATCCCCGAACTTCCTGTTCTCTTGGAGCACGCCAACCGATGGTACGACATGTACAACCCTCCGCCAAGAGAAACCCCGAAGATTCCGGAGCTCCCGTGGGAAAATGCCAAAATCGTGGCACCTTACCAGGAAGAGTTTCGGAAACGAATATGGAGGAAACCCGAGCGTATCACCAAGCCTGATGAACTGGAGCTGAGTGGGATGACTCATCTGACGGGACGAAGGGCAAGATTCTATGTCCTAAGTCTGCGAATGATGATGAGTTTCAGAGGACGAGGCGACAATCTGGATCGCCTTCGAAAAGACGAATCAAGGAAGAAACTGATCAAAAGGGTGACGGGAGTCAGAGTCGAGTACTTCAACCAAATTCCCTATCCAGTTTACAAAGTTGAAAGGGAGGACGGGAAGGTTGAAGACATCAGCGAAGCGGACCTAATCTACATTAGACACCCTGATGTCGAGAGAATATTCTCGACGTACAGGTATCTAGGACAGCTGAAAAAGGACCCTGCTTTGAAGATAGGCCTTGCTACACTCAAAAGGTTCATGTTGCGCCAGATCAACTATAATGCTTCCCACGACCTTCAGATGGCACTGGAAAGCAATATGAAGAAAGTGAACCTCACAAAGCCTAACTTCGAAGTCCCGGATGACCCCAACATCTCTGAAGGAAACGTCTTTGAAGGTGAGGACCCCTCGATAGTCTACGTCAACTACAAAGGTGAGAAGAGATTGATGAAGACCTCGGAGATCCCAAAGTTCTCCGACGGGACTCTTCTAATTATTTCAAGAAAGTTGACAAGGATTATCCAGGAGATGGAAGAAGAAGACCTCGATAGCCAGATGAAGTTCAGATTACTTCGAGGGAAGATCGATGAAAGACTGGCTCTTCGAAGGTGGTTACGTAACTACGAAGTCAAGCTCGGACTTCGAAGCTCTACGTACAAGACGGTGGACCCCAAGGTCGGAGCATCCAAGCAGAAGACTTAAAAAGAACACAAAGGGGGAGATTGTTAGGATCATTTATTGTGTTCTTTATATCTTAGATGCTTCCGTCTTTAGTGTATTTAGGTCTTTGGTTTAGATGTTATTTGGGTTTGTAATTTACTTTATTATAAGTATTAGTTGTTTGGGCTAAATGGGTTTTGGGCTTGATGGGCTTTAATATACCAACTAATGTGGTATATAAAGACCCACCAAGCCCTAGTTTCAAGAGTTCCTTTTTGCAAGTATTGTGCCTCCTTGAACAAGCTAACCTAAACACTCTCAAGCTAAAATCATTCTAGGTTGCTTTCTTTGTTGCTTGCATTATATTAGATGAAAAGGGATTTACATAGTGGCATATTTACAAATAGGTCCCTAAACTATTATATAATTACACACTTGGCCCAATACTAAAGATAGCTTACAAATAGAACACAACTAAAGTATCTTCTACAGCCATACATGAGGGATGCGGTTGCTCGCGTCTCTTACCAGTCATGCATGTGGAGCAACCCGAGTACCGTGCATGCTGGAATGTGTGGTTGCCCTCGTCTTGTACCGATCATGAGTATGGAGCAGTCATCTTCTAATTACTACTCATGATTAGGGTTTTGTGGTTGCTCTCGTCTCATACCAGTCACGCGTGTGGAGCAACCATCGTCGAATTACCACACGTGATTGGGCTCCTGCAAAACTTTATCGGGACTTTGGTATCCATTTTTGGATGGGTCCTCCCTGGTTAGCAGAAAACAATTTATGCATAGTTGGTTCAGATATACATCCTAAATCATCCTTTAAAGTCCTATTTAATTCTATTTCTGATTTAGGAACCCAAGTTTGGTGAACCTTAGAGGGAAATGATAATTCAGCGCCGGTGAATGTGTCTAGGTTTAGAAGATCTGAAGATTTTCTCCCTACCCAGTCGCAGAAGGTGTCTTTTAGACTTAATCTTGACTGGGTATTTCAAGTATGAATACGAACTTATCGCACTATATGCGTCATCAGATGATGAGTCGTATTGCCTACAAGAATTCACATCATTCACTCTATAATGATGATTCTTGATGGAATTTTGCTTACTAAAAGAATAAGTATTTTCGTGCGTGTAAGAAATTCCATCTCTAACATTCTTTAAAGAATGAGAGATTTTGGAAGTTTGAGAAGTTCGCCTGTTTGAGCTTGGAACTTCTTCTTTAGGAACTTCTGTAAAGCCTAGATAATCCAACTAAACATATATTTAAACGATCTTACCACGATTGAAGGTCGGAAGAATTCGAGCTCGCGTGGGGTGTTGTGTGTTCTTGAGAGGTTGGGGGCTCACTTTGATTTTCACACAATACACTGTTATTATGTGTTAGGGTTTTGGTATTTATACCACATTTTGGTATATAATACTTGGGCCCCTAACAAAGCCCAATTACACTAAGCCTCTTATAAAGAGAATCTTTATAAATACACAACAAAGATAATTATAATTAATTGAACACAATAAAATATTCCTAACAATCTCCCCCTTTGTGTTCAATCTTCAATTCGACATGGATTATCTTTGTGGGGCTTAGTGCATTTGCCTGAGTCCTAAACGAATTTCCTCCTTGTCTTGTCTTTTGACCTCTTCTTTTGGAGATCTTCAAGCTCACCGTGTCTTGATCTTCGCTTCTCGGCACCACGTCTTCTTAATCTTCTTTGTAAGCTCGACTCGTAAATGCCGGAAGGGATTTGAAGTCGCTTGCCGGATTTCTTCTTTTTGTGTTCGATCTCTCCTTTCGATAATAGCGCAACTCCCCCTACTTTTGGTCAACCTTATGTTGGGATTGGGAAGTTCTCTTTGAAATTTGGAGAGACGCACACGAGGCAGCAACTTCGATCTTTGTAGTCCATGGTATTCGCTTGATTCTTTGACGACGCTTGAGGATTTAGCGTTTCTGATCTATCTTGCACTTTCGTCGTGGTGTTGCTCCCATTTTGCTTTCTTTTTGTGTTCGATCTCTCCTTTCGATAATAGCGCAACTCCCCCTACTTTTGGTCAACCTTATGTTGGGATTGTGAAGTTCTCTTTGAAATTTGGAGAGACGCACACGAGGCAGCAACTTCGATCTTTGTAGTCCATGGTATTCGCTTGATTCTTTGACGACGCTTGAGGATTTAGCGTTTCTGATCTATCTTGCACTTTCGTCGTGGTGTTGCTCCCATTTTGCTTTAGTACTACTCCCCCTCATGAAGATCGAGTTGGGGAGATCGCCATGTGATGGGTCAAAATGAGGCATTATCTTTGGCGAGAAGATCACGTCGTCGGGACATGAGGATGGCGTTGGTAGGAACTCAGGTTAGGTAATAACCTGACGTAGCCACTAAGGCAGTCGTCAAGTCTTCTCCAATCTTCTTCTTCTCGGCGCCGGATTCGTCTTCTTCGAAGGAAGTTGTCTGGTTCGGCCTCGAGGAAGCTTGTCTGGCTCCGGAAGAAGGTACGCGTGGAGTGTTAGGCTCCTTTGGAATGTTCCATTCAAGTGCAGGGGAGCCCGACTTCAGAGTGGTGAGCGCGGCAGAGATTGGTGGGTGGTCCGACCTGTTTGTTTATGCGTGTCCCCTTCTCCCCCTCATGGCGATTCGTGTTAACGAGATCAGCATGCTTGTGTAGGAAGATTAGGAGGACACAAACGACAGGTCGGTGATGGTAATAACCAGACGGAGCCACAAAGGCAATCCGTCGTGTAAGAAACCGGAGTCACGAAGACTTCCCGTTAACATCGATCTAGGAGCTATGCTCGTAGACGATGGCCTGAAACCGTTGTTGCTTTGATGTTGCAACGGCAGGACTTCCTTCCGATCCCCGAATCATGTCGAAGCAAGACATGTCTACGAAAGTTCTTACTTGATCACAAAGATCAGGTGTTTAAAAGTGTATGTGTCCTAGAAAATATAAAAATATATGGAAAGTGAGGACACACTAGACTCGAGTGCGCAAGGAAGTGTGGTGGTGGGGCTGAGTACCACATAATTCAAAATCTCCCGCTTCCGAGTGAAGCGGTGATAGAAGACGTGGTTCCCCGTGATTTCTGAAACACCTGTCTTTTGTGAGACAGACGAGTGGGTAAGGCTCGGTTGTGCACGCGCCGTTGGACCTATTGCGGCGACTTCTACCCGGGAGCTAATAAAATTAGCACCTGTACCTATGGGGGTTGGTCCGAATAATTTGTGAGGAGAGGGAATCATGTAGCGTCGGTCTTTTCAAAAGGTTTTAGTAGACGTGACTGTTTCTTCGTGATTCGACTGAATCTCGGTGATGTTCCGGGGTTAGATTCAGTTGGGTTTGACTGAATTGTAGGAACGAAGTATCCATGCATCCGGTAGGAAGTGGTGAGTGCTGCTTTATTTGTCAGCAAGCCAGAGCATGTCGGTTGAAGCGAGCACCGAGATTTGCATTTTTAACCATCGTCGCCTTTTGAAAAGAGTTGACCGTTGTAGGCTCGAGATTCTTCTTTTGAGGTTCATCTTCGGAGGTCGGAGGTAATCTCCATGAAGCTTGATGAAGAGGAGAGAAGATTGTTTTTTTTTTATTATGGCCTTTTTTTTTTTTTTTTTTTTTTAAATATTGATGGCCTTTTTTTTTGTATATATATATATATTAATCGTTATTAGTAAAATATATTTTTATACTATATATTATATGGATATAATATATATATTAATCGTTATTAGTAAAATATATTTTTATACTATATATTATATTGATATAATATATATTGTATTAGTAATATATATTAGTATATATATAATATAGTATATGCATATTATATATATTATTCCTCCCCCTCAAAACATGCTTCCAAAAATAAAATTGCTCCACCTCAAAAGATGCGTGGAAAGTTCGATGTGAATCTCTTTCCCTAAATTCACATATTTGAAGTTTGCTCCCCCTCAAAAAATATAATTATAGCTCCCTTCTAAAGAAATAAGGGTCGCTCCTCTTTTTAAAAAAAGAGTAGCTCCCCCTCAAATTAAGCTCATTTTACAAAAATGGTATTTTTCATTTCCGTGTAATATGCATTTAGAATTTAAAGT
The DNA here is from genome assembly GCA_028392965.1 of Lindernia subracemosa. Taxonomy (NCBI): domain Eukaryota; kingdom Viridiplantae; phylum Streptophyta; class Magnoliopsida; order Lamiales; family Linderniaceae; genus Vandellia; species Vandellia subracemosa. The sequence goes on from JAQPCC010000060.1 coordinate 1,328,407, forward strand.
TTTGAAAAATGCATATTTAAAATGTACCATTTTGAAAAATAGGTAATTTTTGCAATTCAGCGTATATGCATTCTTGAAAGTTTAAGCTCGAAAATCTTAAAATTGTATGCATGATGATAATGTACCTATAAAATAGAGTATTTTGCATTTCGGCTCATGTATGCACGCATGCAAAAATTTGGAAGTTAAAGTCCTTTTGAAGCATGCATAGCTATATTGTACCCTATTATTTTCAAAGTAGGTATATTGTCTTTTCAGCTCGATATGCATGCCAAAATTTACTATGGAATGCATATATAGAATTTACCTACGGTGTAGTTGCTCACCGTGCTTCCCTTTATAACGTATGTGGAGCAACTTCAAAGTACCATACGTGAGGGATGCGGTTGCTCGCGTCTCTTACCAGTCATGCATGTGGAGCAACCCGAGTACTGTGCATGCTCGAAGTTGTGGTTGCCCTCGTCTCGTACCGATCATGAGTATGGAGCAACCATCTTCTAATTACTACTCATGATCGGGGTGTTGTGGTTGCTCTCATCTCATACCAATCACGCGTGTGGAGCAACATCCGTCGAATTACCACACGTGATTGGGCTCCTGCAAAACATTATCGGGACTTTGGTACCCATTTTTGGATGGGTCCTCCCATATTAGCAGAAAACAATTTATGCACATTTGGTTCAGATATACATCCTAAATCATCCTTTAAAGTTCTATTTAATTTGATTTCTGATTTAGGAATCCAAGTTTGGTGAACCTTAGAGGGAAATGACAATTCAGCGCCGGTGAACGTGTGTCTAGGTTTAGAAGATCTGAAGATTTTCTCCCTAGCCAGTCGCAGAAGGTGTCTTTCAGACTTAATCTGGACCGGGTATTTCAAGTATGAATACGAACTTATCGCACTATTTTCGAGACCCCATTTTCGGGTCAACTGATAGAGGAGTATTGGGTCTTAAATAATTTACTATTCTCGGGATTTTAAATATTTGAACCAAAAGTACGTTTTAAATATTCCAATGATTTTGACAGTTTTTCGGATATATTTGATACGTTCGGCGATTAATTGTTCATGCATCCACGGCATGTCATGACGAGGGTGTTGATCGCATTTGTGCAATGGGAGAGTGTATGCCTTTCTTTGGCAGAGATTTGTGAGGTTAAGATTCGTAGGCGCACCTGACGGGAGACAGACGTGATCGCTCTGTCTACTCAGGCTTGAGCAACCTGAGGTGCCCACCGTCGTAGGACTGCTCGACTTGGCGGGAGATAGACGTGATCGATCTATCTACCCGGGTACAGTGTGAAAACGCGACTCGGGGTGCCCACCGCCATGAGATGTGATTTCCGAGTCTGTGTGACCGGATGATTGATGTGATGTTGCGCGCGAGGTGCCGAGTCTAACCTAGGGCCCTGAGTATTGAGATATGAGAAAAATGAGCGTGCATTTGTCAGGTGAGATATTGGGACTTGGGGACATGTGCACGCATGCATCGCATTGTTTGATGTTCACCTACTGGGCAATTGTGCTCAGGGTTACATGTTTTATAGGTACTAATAAATAGACGGCTGGTGGCGGTGACTCCACGGGCTTTTGGGGGCGGATGCAGTACATGGGACGCGACCTGTGGAGGCGTAGGATTAGTTAGATATTTTGGGGCTACGGCCCGTTGTAAAGACCTTTGTAAAACGAATCTTTTATATATATGTTTTTTTTGTAAAATGGGCTTTCCGCGGCTTTCGTTGCGAAAACCCGCCAAGTATTTTATGTTTAAAAAGTGGGGTCGCCACAGGGTGGTATCAGAGCGTAGGCTTTAGATTCTGAAGATTGTCCATGTACTGCTGCCCAAAAGCCGGGAGAACCAGCCGCGCTTGTAAGTTTTCATTGTTAACAATAGTATGTAGTACATGACTATGTGCTTGTATGTGTCTGTGAATGAAGAATAGTTGCAAAATGCCGAGAGGGGTACGTAAACACGTTGGGGAGTCGAGCCGAAGAGGCGAGCCCGAATCTCCAACGCACGAACATAATACCATCGATAGACTGACCGAACTAATTCAGCATCAGTCAGAGCAAATTAGTGATCTTATACATCATCAGAGTTCGTCGGAGCATCGTCCTTCCCCACAGTCTGATCATGTACAAATAATCGGGGAGCGCTTCCGAAAATTGAATCCTCCCATCCTTACTGAGGCCGCCAACCCTGCAATGGCTGAGGACTGGATAGGCACTATAGAGGACATGTTCATCTATAGCAGAGTGCCTGATAATGAGAAAGTACTTTGCGCCGTTTCCCTCCTACGGGAGAACGCGCGCTATTGGTGGAACACTGTAAAGGTATTAGAAGATCCAATCACCATGACGTGGGATAGGTTCAAGGAGCTGTTCTTCACTAAATATTTCACCGCTCATGAACAGGAGCAGCGTATGCTCCAATTCATGAATTTACGACAAGGAAGTATGCCGATAGCAGAATACATCCGTCGTTTTGAAGAATTGTCCCGTTTTGCCCCGTTTCTTGTGGCAACCAACACCTTGAAGGTGACTCGATTCATTCAGGGACTCAAGCCCGAAATCTATCGGGATTTGAGCATAGCCGGCGCGCGACAGCTGGAGTTCATGCAAGTTACCGAACGCGCCTTAATTGCCGAGCAGGCAGAGCGGGTAGTTGTGGAAGCCCAGGAAGCAAGGAAAAGGAGAGAAAATCAACAAGGCGGAGTGGGAAACAAGAAGCGCCAATTCTTTGGCAAAGGGCGGTCTAGCCAAGGAAACCGACCGGGCCAACAAAACTGGCGCCCAAGGCCGAATCAAGGGCCGACAAATATCTCTAATCGACCTCAGAATGTTACGCCCCAATGCCAGCAATGCGGGCGCTATCACTTTGGAGTCTGCTACGGAGTGAGGCAACCTCCACAGTGCTACCAATGCGGAAAGATTGGGCATTTTGCTAGGGCATGCTCAGAGAGACAACCTCTGATGCAGAATCAACCCCAACCATTGATCCGACCTCCACCTGTACCAGCACGGGTCTTTACATTAACAAAAGAGGAGGCGGAGACAAACCCCAATGTGGTGACGGGTACGTTGAATATTTACCATATCTCGACTTCTATTTTAATTGACTCGGGAGCCACACATTCTTTTGTGACAAGGGTCGGAATATATCCTACCCACTCTAGGAAGGAGTATTTAGTTAGTTTGCCACATGGAAACCCGACCCGAACCAATTTAGTGATAGAAAAGTACCCAATAAATATGGAGGGTAGAGAATTGTTAGTCGATCTAATTGTAATCCCGATGAATGATTACGACATCATATTCGGGATGGATTGGCTTTCGAAATACGGAGCCATGATTGACTGTTCTAAGAAAATTGTGAGGTTCCAATCACCCGAGGGAGGAGAGTTCGTCTTTTCGGGAAAGGCGAGCAAGGATGGAATTTCTCGAATATCTGCCCTGAAGGCCCGACGACTTGTTAACTCGGGTTGCGAATTCTATCTTTGTTATGCTATGAAGACCGAGGAATCTCCTCTTTTGAGACTCGAGGAGGTTCCGATTGCGAATGAATACCCCGACGTATTTCCCGACGACCTTCCAGGTTTACCTCCGGATAGAGAGATCGAATTCAAAATCGATCTTGTACCTGGGGCTGCCCCGATATCGAAAGCCCCATATCGATTAGCACCGAACGAGCTACGGGAACTGAAAGAACAGTTGGAAGAGTTGTTACAGAAGGGATTTATCCAACCGAGCTTCTCTCCATGGGGAGCACCGGTTCTCTTTGTTCGAAAGAAAGACGGGTCGATGAGGTTGTGTATCGATTATCGTGAGCTAAATAAGATCACGATAAAGAATAAGTATCTGTTGCCAAGGATTGATGACTTATTTGACCAATTGCAAGGAGCAACGGTATTCTCTAAGATCGACCTGCGTTCTGGGTATCATCAGTTAAAGATCCGTGAGGCAGACGTTCCTAAAACCGCATTCAGTACAAGGTACGGCCACTATGAGTTTCTGGTCATGCCTTTCGGGTTAACAAATGCACCAGCTGCTTTCATGGATCTGATGAATCGGGTATTTAAGAATTTCTTAGACTGCTTCGTGATCGTCTTTATAGACGATATCCTTATTTATTCAAAAACGAAGGATGAACATGAGGAGCATCTAAGAACAATTCTAGGAATTTTACGGGAGAAGCAATTATTCGCAAAATTCAAGAAATGTGAATTTTGGTTAACAGAAGTGGCCTTTCTGGGACACATTATTTCTGGAAACGGGATTTTGGTGGATCCTAGTAAGATTGAGGCAATTAAGAGTTGGCCACGACCAACCACTCCCACGGAGATTAGAAGTTTTCTCGGGCTGGCTGGATATTATCGGAAGTTCATCAAAGATTTTTCCAGCATTGCCTCAACACTCACCAATTTGACGAAGAAGAATGTTCCGTTTAAATGGACGGAATCGTGTGAGCAAAGTTTCCAAGAACTGAAAAAGAGACTAACGACCGCTCCGGTTTTAGCAATACCGTCAGGAACAGAAGGATTTTCGGTGTATACGGATGCCTCGAAGAGTGGTTTGGGATGCGTGCTAATGCAGAACGGGAAGGTAATTGCCTATGCCTCCCGACAACTAAAGGAGTACGAGAAAAACTACCCCACGCACGATCTGGAACTCGCAGCCATGGTATTCGCCCTGAAGATCTGGCGACATTACCTCTACGGAGAAAGATGCGAGATTTTTACGGATCACAAGAGCTTGAAGTACTTTTTCACCCAAAAAGAGTTAAATATGAGGCAACGACGATGGCTTGAGTTGGTGAACGATTACGAATGCGTGATCAATTATCATCCGGGTAAAGCCAACATAGTTGCAGATGCTTTGAGTCGTAAAGCCGTAAGTGCGGAGCTGTGCCAGATTGGAGTAGAAGTAGTCAGCTTCGGTGAAGTCAAAGCTAAAACGAAAGCACTAACGCTCAAACCAACCTTGTTGGAACAAATCACTAATGCCCAAAAGGATGATGATCTTTATGTGAAGATTAAAGGGGAACAAAACAAAAGCACTACGGCGGATTTTGAAATCCGAGGAGACGGGAGCTTACGATACAACGGCCGTCTGTATGTGCCAAATGAGGAAGAACTCCGATTTAAAATATTGACGGAGGCACATACTACACCATACTCTGTACATCCGGGTACAACGAAAATGTATCAGGATTTACGAGTTAACTATTGGTGGCCGGGGATAAAGAAAGATGTTGCCGCCTATGTAAATCAATGCCTGACTTGCCAACAGATTAAGGCGGAACACCAAAGACCGGCAGGAATGTTACAACCGTTAACGATTCCTGAATGGAAGTGGGACCATATAACAATGGATTTCGTCGTTGGACTACGAAAGACTGTGAAAGGCCACGACGCAATTTGGGTAATTGTCGATAGATTGACGAAATCTGCCCATTTCCTGCCAATCAATAAAACATATTCCATGGAAAAGTATGCAGAATTATATATTCAAGAGATTGTTCGGCTCCATGGAATCCCAATTTCGATCATTTCAGATCGGGACTCGAGGTTTCTGTCTAACTTCTGGGGAAGTTTACAAAAGGCTATGGGAACCAAGTTGTCTTTCAGTTCAGCTTATCATCCCCAGACAGACGGACAATCTGAACGGACGATCCAAACACTGGAAGATATGTTACGAGCATGCGTGCTAGATTTTAAAGGGAATTGGAGCAAATACCTTCCACTGATCGAATTCTCATACAACAACAGCTTTCAGGCTACGATCGGAATGGCGCCGTATGAAGCTTTGTACGGACGTAAATGTCGATCCCCAGTTCATTGGGACGAGATCGGTGAACGAGCGCTACTAGGTCCCGAAATGGTTCGAGAAATGACGGAAGCTATTGCAAAGATTCGAGAGAGAATGCAAACAGCCCAAAGTCGTCAGAAAAGCTACGCTGATAAACGACGAAGGCCGTTAGACTTCGCAGAGGACGATTGGGTATTCTTGAAGATATCCCCAATGAAAGGCGTGAAGCGGTTCGGACGCAAAGGGAAGTTGAGTCCGAGGTATATAGGCCCTTTCAGAATCTTGAAACGAATCGGCGAGGTCGCATATCAACTTGAATTACCAGCGTCTTTAGAGCAGGTTCACGACGTTTTTCACGTGTCAACCTTGCGAAAATACGTCGCCGATCCAAGCCATGTGCTACCAAATGCAACCCTTTATCAACGGTTGAAACCGGACTTAAGTTACGAGGAGAAGCCGGTAGAAATCTTGATGTATGAAGTAAGGCGACTTCGGAATAAAAATATTCCGTTAGTCAAAGTTTTGTGGCGTAATCAGGAAATTGAGGAAGCAACGTGGGAACGAGAAGACAAAATGCGGCAGAAGTACCCCGAATTATTTTCAACTGCCTAAATTTCGAGGACGAAATTTCTTGAAGGGGGGGAGGATGTAATACCCGTAAAAATTTAATACGGGGATTTCGCAAAACTTCGAAATTTGGTAAAGATAAGTTTGGGCAAGCTTGAAATTGAGCCCAAATAATAATTGGGCCCAAGCCCGATAAAGAAGGAAGACTTTGAGGACTGAAAAATAATTAGGCCTCAAAAAGAATTGAATGGCCTGGAAATCGTTTGCGATAAAGAAAAAAAAAACAAAAAAAAGGAAAATTACAAAAAGGACCATTTCTTAGCTTAAGAGGAAAAACACGTCCATGCTTCATCACCTGCTGAACAAAAGCAGTAAAAACCATCATTAGAAATAAATAAGAACAACAAGAGAGAAAGAAAGGAAATTTGGCAAAAGTTTCTTCCAACCTTCATCAACGAAAACCTGCATAAACACTGCTTAGGAAGTGAGGTAGGTGAAACCTACAAACCCAAAAACTGATATTTTTTTAAGCTGTGATGTTTATGGTGAAAGGATCACCCTCGTTTTTGGTGTTTGAATGTTGTGATGTTTGATGTTTAAAAAAACCCAAAATATGGGTTTTAATTATGTTGAGTTTCTGGAATGCGTTGAAGATATGATTTGAACTCGGTGTTTTTCGCATACTTTTTTCGGTTTACATGTGTTTTCGTATGACTTTTGTTTTCGGGCCGAAAACCCTTTTCGCGGGCCATTTTAAAGTTATTCGCGGGCCGAAAGTTTTCGGTATGTGAGAGGAGAAAGTTTTCGCGGGCCGAGAAATCAGTTTTTGCGGACCGAAAAGTCAGTTTTCGCGGGCCTAAGGTTTTCGTATGTGAGAGGAAAAAGATTTTCGCGGGCCAATAATAAGGTTTTCGAACCAAGCTTTTCGTCAACCTTTGTTTTCGCAAACCAAGCTTTTCGCCGCTGTTTTCGTACCAAAGCTTTTCGCCACTTATTATTTGATTTTCGCGAACCAAGCTTTTCGCCAACTTTTATGAGGCTTCGCGAACCCAAAGTTTCTCGCCACTTAGTTTTCGCAAAGGGAGCTTTTCGCTAGTTACTATTCAAAACGAAAAAGTTTTTCGCTACTTTCAAACTTTTCGTCAGTTAAAGGTTTCGCCAGCTTTTCGCCATGTCAAAGCTTTTCGCCACTTAAGGTTTTCGAACCAAAGCTTTTCGTCACTGTTTTCGTACCAAAGCTTTTCGCTACTTAAGGTTTTCGAACCAAAGCTTTTCGCCAGCTACTGTTCAAAACGAAAAAAAAAAAAGAAAAAAAGAAAGGAGCTTTTCGCCACTTCCACAGTTTTCGTATCAGGTCAATTTTTATAAAATATTTTCGAGACCCCATTTTCGGGTCAACTGATAGAGGAGTATTGGGTCTTAAATAATTTACTATTCTCGGGATTTTAAATATTTGAACCAAAAGTACGTTTTAAATATTCCAATGATTTTGACAGTTTTTCGGATATATTTGATACGTTCGGCGATTAATTGTTCATGCATCCACGGCATGTCATGACGAGGGTGTTGATCGCATTTGTGCAATGGGAGAGTGTATGCCTTTCTTTGGCAGAGATTTGTGAGGTTAAGATTCGTAGGCGCACCTGACGGGAGACAGACGTGATCGCTCTGTCTACTCAGGCTTGAGCAACCTGAGGTGCCCACCGTCGTAGGACTGCTCGACTTGGCGGGAGATAGACGTGATCGATCTATCTACCCGGGTACAGTGTGAAAACGCGACTCGGGGTGCCCACCGCCATGAGATGTGATTTCCGAGTCTGTGTGACCGGATGATTGATGTGATGTTGCGCGCGAGGTGCCGAGTCTAACCTAGGGCCCTGAGTATTGAGATATGAGAAAAATGAGCGTGCATTTGTCAGGTGAGATATTGGGACTTGGGGACATGTGCACGCATGCATCGCATTGTTTGATGTTCACCTACTGGGCAATTGTGCTCAGGGTTACATGTTTTATAGGTACTAATAAATAGACGGCTGGTGGCGGTGACTCCACGCGCTTTTGGGGGCGGATGCAGTACATGGGACGCAACCTGTGGAGGCGTAGGATTAGTTAGATATTTTGGGGCTACGGCCCGTTGTAAAGACCTTTGTAAAACGAATCTTTTATATATATGTTTTTTTTGTAAAATGGGCTTTCCGCGGCTTTCGTTGCGAAAACCCGCCAAGTATTTTATATTTAAAAAGTGGGGTCGCCACAGTTTATACCCAAAGTCTTCCGCGCGTTTATTATCAAGGTAATTCTCATTCGATCTATTCTCAAGTTTTATTGATTGGATGTTAAAACTGTGACCTACAATTCCCAACAGTGGTATCAGAGCCTTAGGCTCGGTTAAGTCACGGGACTATGACCACGAAGCTCGAACGAAAGCTTTTGGAAGAGCTGGCCGCGCGCGTGGAGCGCGCGGTGCCCTAGGCGGGCCGCGCGCATAGGCGCGCGGCACGCTGCCTTGACTGCACGCATGGGCGCGCGGTGCTGGCCGGCCACGCGTAGGCGCTGGTCTGGCCAGGCCTGGCCGCACGCATGGGCGCGCGGCGCTGGTTGGCCGTGCACAGCGCACGGGCCACGGGCACAGCCGCGTGTGCAGGCGCGCGGCGCACAAAGCAGGCCGCGCGCGCGGGCTGTCCTGGCCGCGCACGCAGCGCGCGCGCGGCACTTGGTCGGGCCGCGTAGGGCGGTGCCGGCTCGGTCGCAACTAAGGTTGCGCGGTCAAGCCTCGAAGCCCAATGGGCCTGGCCCAAATATGATAAAAGCCCAAATGTGGATTTAGGCTCGGATCTGTGTAAAATTGTCGTGATGCATGTTATATATGAATAACGTGGTGATTGATTGGGGATTAGGTTCTGTTTTTACCGGGTGATATGTTAAGGGTGACAAGGTCCCCCCCGGGTTGTGCTTTACAGTTTTTCTAGAAAGACGGGCTTTGTTGTTTTAGGGAAAGATCCCCCCGTCATAGGCTATAGTAGTACAGGATTGACGGCCGAACGAGAGACAATCGAGACGAGAAGAACAAACAAGACGGTTGCCGAGGTGTCCGTTCGAGACAAGCCCGAAGACTTAGAGTTTTTCTTTTTGTACAAATAGGATAGAACTAGAAATATCCCCGATCTTTCACATTTACTTTAATGGGTTGAAACTGGGTTTACTATTAAAGTCTATTATGTGCGTGTTGGTTTCGAACGTGATATCGTGCATAATGTGGTCGTTCTTATCTGTGAGGATTCTCCCGAAGTTAGACTTTAAAATATCAAGTGAGTAAAGGGGCGGGGCTCCTGTCTTCTATCAAGTCCAAAAACGTTACGACTTAGGGGTACGGTTTCGGTTGACCGAGTTACGGCGCTTAAACCCTCGTCTTTGACGTGAACGTTTTTGGATGCATTTTTTATAATGCCGCTCACCGACCACTCTTCATCCTCCCGCAAAGTGTTGTCCTACGGAGGCGAAGTTCACTCAAAAGCGGAAGGTTAGCAGGACGTTTGTAATACCCGTAAAAATTTAATACGGGATTTATGATGTAAATGTTTCAATGAGAAATGTTTATGTGTTATGTAAATAAAAATCCGAAATTTGGAGAAAAAGGTAAAATGTATCAAAATCGGGCAACAAGGTAAAAGTCGGGCTTGGTAATAAAATTCGGGTAGAGCCCAAATTTCAAAGATTTTCGGGCCAAGCCGAAATTCGGACAAGGGATTTCGGGCCCAGCCAAACAATTCGGGCAAAGTGATGGTGAAATTCGGGTAAACCTTATAAATTTTCGGACAAGGAGATTTCTGAGCCAAAAGGGTAAGCGTTTTTCTTTTTGTACAAATAGGATAGAACTAGAAATATCCCCGATCTTTCACATTTACTTTAATAGGTTGAAACTGGGTTTACTATTAAAGTCTATTATGTGCGTGTTGGTTTCGAACGTGATATCGTGCATAATGTGGTCGTTCTTATCTGTGAGGATTCTCCCGAAGTTAGACTTTAAAATATCAAGTGAGTAAAGGGGCGGGGCTCCTGTCTTCTATCAAGTCCAAAAACGTTACGACTTAGGGGTACGGTTTCGGTTGACCGAGTTACGGCGCTTAAACCCTCGTCTTTGACGTGAACGTTTTTGGATGCATTTTTTATAATGCCGCTCACCGACCACTCTTCATCCTCCCGCAAAGTGTTGTCCTACGGAGGCGAAGTTCACTCAAAAGTGGAAGGTTAGCAGGACGTTTGTAATACCCGTAAAAATTTAATACGGGATTTATGATGTAAATGTTTCAATGAGAAATGTTTATGTGTTATGTAAATAAAAATCCGAAATTTGGAGAAAAAGGTAAAATGTATCAAAATCGGGCAACAAGGTAAAAGTCGGGCTTGGTAATAAAATTCGGGTAGAGCCCAAATTTCAAAGATTTTCGGGCCAAGCCGAAATTCGGACAAGGGATTTCGGGCCCAGCCAAAAAATTCGGGCAAAGTGATGGTGAAATTCGGGTAAACCTTATAAATTTTCGGACAAGGAGATTTCTTAGCCAAAAGGGTAAGCTTTGTCACCTACTTATCACCTCCTTGTCATCTCCTTATCATCACCTATGTGTCCAAAACTTAAACATATATCTACACTTAAAAAACCTCAAAACTTCAAAACTTCATTAAGAAGAAAGCAGCAAAGAAAAGAAAAAGGGGAAAAAACATTCGAAACAAAGAAGCTCGGGAAAAATCAAATCGGGAGTTCGGGAAAATCTTAGAACACGCAAACTTCGGACGTGAGGTAGGTGAAGATCACCTACAATACGTAAACGAATTCGTGTTATTCATTTTGATACATGCTTATTTGAATTATGTGAATTTCGTGGATGATATATATATGCTTGACGAGAATGATGTGAACTTTCATGCATGATTCGTTTGCGTGCTCGAAACTCAGATTTTTGGGTTTGTATTTGCAGGTAAAGTGAAATTTTCGGGTGTTAGAAATATTTTCGGGTGTGTAAATATTTTTCGGGTATATGAAGAATTTCGGTCATTTGGAGAATTTTCGGGTATTTGAAGCATTTCGGGTGTTTGAACAATTTTCGGGCCTTTGAAGATTTTCGAATACTTAAACAAATTTTTGGGTACTAAAATACTTTCGGACATTGACCGAATTTCGGGTCTTGACCGAAGTTTGACATGTTTAATTTTCGGGTTGACTTAATTTTCGGGCAGCAAGGCCTTCAAAAAAGTCTTTTTGAGGAAAATTATTTTTACGTCATTTGATAAGAAAAATATTCCGAGTCCAATGGGCATAGTCAATTCTAACGCCCGATTAAAAGTTGTCGAAATAGATTTTTACAGTGCATTTTAATAATGCGTCTTCGGAAAAAAGTTATTTTCAGTTCAATACTGCATTTTATTTGCACTACCCTTGCATTCCATATCAGTGCGAGGGATGTTGACCGTGTTGACACGGTGACACTGTATAGTGTCTACGAGCGGGGTAGAATGTGACCAATGTTGGTCGTCGACTCGTAATGGAGTTATGAGGTTAGGACTGAGGCACCAGACGGGAGACGGACGTGATCGATTCGTCTACTCAGTTGCGTTGGAGCGCAGTCTGAGGTGCAAACCGTCGGATGATTAGCGGAAGGAGCGACCTGGTAGGAGGATGCCTGGCGTGATCGTTCAGGTGCACTGCCAGCGTAGGCTACCGATTGAGCAGGAGGAAACTCGGGAGGGAGCGACCTAGTGGGAGGATGTGACGCTCCGTCTCATAAACATAAATCATATAATTTTCAAAGCATTTTTTTTAAACAAACGAATACAATTTGAGAAATTAAACTGCGTAAACTCTGTTTAAAAAGAAATGTAAAAGTAACCTGAACACCACTAAAAGAAATCTAAAACCCATGGTCGTTTCAAAAATATTTTTCATCAATACACATACCCAATCATCCACAAACTCAACTGATAATGTACATATATATACATATCATCGTCTCCCAAAGTATAACACAACATCACAATGCTAGTGGAACTAATGCATGAAGGGTATGCAAACGATGAGCAGAGGGAGAAGGATGAGAACGCAGCCGACCGACCTTGTATCCATGCTTTGATAAAAGCCAAAATGTGAGAAGATCAACTTCTATCTACAACAACTGGAAGAAATAATATTTCAGAGTATGATCGACAACATGTTAATCAACATCATATGAATACATCTATTAGCACATAGCACATAGCTAGATACAAAACCATATAACAAATAAACACCGTCACATATTCACCCACATAACTGTAACACATGAGACTATATGCAAATTCATTTTAAATCTCTGTTATGAACCGGCTAGGACCAAGAATATCGATAGCACACGTGTGCCCATGCATGGGACTCTGTAATCATATAAGCATATGCCCCTGTACAGGACTCCGTGATCCCTCGATTTGTAGGGATATGTATATCCGTATCATCTCCCTTTCGGGATATCATCTGTAACACATGATTCGAGGTCGTAGCGGTCATAACAGATTTCTCTTAGCTTTCCTGATGCAACATCTGACAATTATAACCAGCACATGATGCAATTCATATAGCAACGACTCAATCCGTACACATGGAACATAAATCACAAGTATTCCGCAAGTTCATCAGGTTCACGTCGCATTTAGTCACATATACCAAGCAATCAACCATCAAATAAACAACGCCAAGTACAGCACATAAGTCACATATCATGTTGCAGATCATACTCACAAGTTCAGGCATATAACCCCGATGATTCGTCCTATTCGGTCTTGTTGCCCCCTTATCCGAATCTTGGCCTATAAAGATATCAAGCTCAATAATTAATGCGCAACTAAAATGAATGATGCTCATGAGCTCATATGCATGAAATGAATGATTTATGCATGAATGTGTTCCTGCCATGTACCCTCACAATCCAATTTCCCGATACTAAACGTTACAACATGACTATTAACAACTATTGTCGAACTGTTGCTGTTCATCTCTGGCAGCAGCTATACTATCGGTCATAACTTTTGCTACAGAGCACCAACGACGTTAATTCAAAGTTCCCTGAATAGCCAACTTAAATGTCTACAACTTTTAACTTTTCTGTTTTATCTGATTCAAAGCATATCAATTTCTAAAATGATGATGAATACACAGCAGTGGTGCTGATCCGCAGAACTGCAACCATACACATAGTCTCAAAATATCAGCTCATATCTTAGTAATAAAGACTCCAAACTTTATCAACTCAATACCAGCACATTCCTAGACATCTGAGCATTGATAACCAAGTGTTTTACATCTATTAATATGAACTATACATGTCTAAATCGATGAAAACCAGAAATCGGACAGATTTCGCCGTAAACTCGTTTCTTATGTTGTTTTGCCATCAAACCTTTCTTATTTTCATGAAATCTCACCCTAAACCCTCTATAAATACTTATAGCTGACCATAAAGTTGTATTGAATCGAAACATAGAAGGAAAAATGAAGTTACAAGCAAAGAAAATACATACCTCACACACTTTGATAGCTAAGGCTTTCTATTCTACCTTTCTTCACTTGTTTTCACTCAACCTTTGATTGGAATTACTTTTGGTGTTCTAAGAACCCTAGGATACTGTTTTGAAGTTGTAATGGTGAAAGAAAGAATGAATTTCGTGGTTGATAAGATAGAAGAATGATAGGTTGGACCAAAATGTGCTTAGTAAGCACTTCATGAAGCATGAGGTGTAATTTTCTCAGTAATCCTCATTTTCCCCTTCATAAAATTGTTGATATTAGATAAATCAACACCTATTTAATATATCTATATATATTTATTTTATTTTCTAGGTCTTCGAAACAAAAACGTCTCATAATCGTCATGCTTGCTAGTTCTGATCACATGACGTTTAAAACTACAATAACCTATCAAACAAGCCATAGAATAAATCTAATAACACAAGACTTCCTATACTCGATAAACGTCTCATGAAAATGAAAACAAATTCGACAACTCTATCTCCTTAGCACCCTAATTTTCTACTTCATTATCTTAAGGCTCAATGCTTTTCTTATGTTAGAAAAATTCTATTATGTATGTGACATGAATGAGATGATGCTAATGAATGATCTTATGATGAAAAGTTTCGGTTCATGACAATTCTCCCCCCCTTTTAAAATTTAGGCTCGAAATTTCATACCCGTATTGGCTAGCAACCATGGATACTGCTTCTTTACGTGTTCTATTGTTTCCCATGTAGCTTCTTGTCTAGAATGATTCTTCCACAACACTTTCACCATTGGAATTGTCTGATTTCGAAGTTCTTTATCCTTGTACTCTAGAATTTCAACTAGTTCTTCAACATAACTGAGATTATCAGAAATTTTAACTGGCTCATCATGAAGAACATGGGATGGATCTGATCTATATCGTCGAAGCATACAGACATGGAAGACATTATGTATCTGCGATAGTTCCGGTGGCAATGCTAATCGATATGCTAATGGTCCAATTCTCTCGAGTATCTCGTAAGGTCCAATATAACGAGGGCTCAATTTACCTTTTCTTCCAAATCTAAGAATACCTTTCCATGGAGATACACGAAGGAAAACTTTCTCGCCAACTTCATATTCCATTTCACGCCTGTGCTGGTCGATATAACTTTTCTGCCTATCTTGGGCTGCTTTAAGCCGGCTTTTGACTGTTTTTATCGTTTCCGTTGTATCTTGGATTAAATCTGGCCCCTCTAATAGCTGCATCCCTTCAACATCCCAACACAATGGACTTCTACATTTTCTACCATATAATGCTTCATAGGGTGCCAAGCTGATACTAGAATGGTGTTTGTTAGGAATCCATTTCTAGTGCTCAAATGTCATGTTATCTTTGTCTAGGGACCAAATTGTAGTTTATGATAATATAGGGACTGATGTGTAATATACCAAAGTATGCTTTGGTATATATAGGGCAAGTGTGTGTATTTTACACACAACTTGAGATACCAAGCGAGACTTTCTCTCATCTAGAAAATCTCTCTCACCATTATAGTAGTCTAGGGTTCATTGTAGAGAGGGAGTTGAATTGCTTGTAGAGAAAGTCAAGTGATTAAATGAAGATTGATTGATTATCTCCTTCATGTCTTCCGCGCGTATCTAACAAGGTGAGTCAATCGATTTAATTCTCAAGTTCATCTTCGTTGGGTGTTTAATCTGGAACCTACAATTGGTATCAGAGCAAACTTGTTTGTTGATTCTGTGTTAAATCTGCTTTGATTGAGCTTAATTGCTGATTTTCGATTGATCGTTGGTTTGTCACTGTTGCATCCTAATTTGCCTAATTTCTGTGTTAATCCTGTGTTAATTCTGTTAATCGAGTGATAGGTAAGCTAAGTCGATACCTATTAGTCGATAACTGTGTACCGATTAAGCTGAAATTAGGATCTGAGAAATATCAGAACAGTTTGGTGGTTTTCGCTACATGAACAGCTGTTTTCGCCACATGAACAGCTGTTTTCGCTACTAGAACAGCGGTTTTCGCTTGCATAAACTAGAGTTTTTTTTTGTTAAATCGGTGTTTACTTGTTTAATTACGTGTTTTTTAGCTGATTTGACTTATTAGCGAAAACCAAACCTTTTCAGCGAAAACCAGTTTTCGCTAGATTTATTGGCGAAAACCTCAAAGCTTTTCGCCATATACTGTTTCAGCGAAAACCTAAACTTTTCACTACATTTCTTAGCGAAAAGTTCATTCCTAGGGAAACCAGTGGCCAGCGAAAACTTAAAACTTTTCGCCAAACACTGTTCACACGAGAAGTTTTAGAGTTCACAACTTAGCGAAAATCTAATCTTTTCGCCACTTAGCGAAAACCTCAAAGCTTTTCGCTACATACTGTTTCAGCGAAAACCTAAGCTTTTCGCCAGAATTGATAGCGAAAACCTAAAGCTTCTCGCTAATACTGTTCACGCGAGAAGTTTAACTTTTCATCACTCAGCAAAAATCTAAACTTTTCGCTAGAATTTTTAGCGAAAACCTCCTAAGCTTTTCTCCACATACTGATTATCGTGATTAGCGAAAAGAGCTTTTCGCCACTTCTGTTAGCGAAAACCTTGAAACTTTTCGCAATTTACTGTTTGAGCGAAAACCTAAAACTTTTCGCCACTTCCTTTAGCGAAAACCTCAACACTTTTCGCTAAGAATACTGTTTCAGCGAAAAGTAAAGAACTTTTCGCCACTTCACATAGCGAAAAGTAAAGAACTCAATATCTTTTTTTTAAATCAACGAAACAAGACGATCAATATAACATCCAACATATTTTGAATCAAAATTAAAATATCCAACATTCTATACCAATTACAATTTTCGAACTTTAAATTGGTTTGAACTGAAAAAAAAAATGGAAACATATATGAGCTCTCATGAACTAACAATTAAAAGACTCGAAGATAGACTAGTTAACAACGAACGTGTTCTTAGAAAACATTTACTTAACGAGTCTAGTCTTCAATGTCTTTTAACAAATGCACAAGATAAAATCACAGACCTTGAACTAAAATTAGGACGTTATGAAATAAAAGTCTGTGAACTTAAAAAGAGCCTTAATACATATGAGGAAGAAAAGCAAACAGTTCAACAAAAATTCTCATCCACAAATAACGAAATGGTCAGAAAATTAGAAGCTAGGCTAGCTAATAACGAGCGTGAGTTAAGAAAACATTTAGAAATCGAAGCTAGTCTTGAATGTCAATTGACCAATGCTAAAGATGAGATTACTAGTTTGCTATCTAAGGCAGAAAATTATGGACCGAATATTTCTGAATTAAGAACAAACATAGCTGCCTATAAAGAAGAAATTAAAAATCATCAAGCTCAGAATAAATGTCTTTCAGAAGAATGCAATAAATTACGCATTAAAATAAAGAACTCGAAATACTTATTGCCAAGAAAGAAACTGAGCTAAAATTGTCTCAAAATAAATCTACTCAAACAAATGAGACAATGCCTATCAAAAAGGAACATTCTATACAAACTATAAAACCCGAATTTAATTGTGAAAATCCAGAAACCGAACGCAAAATTGCCGAGTTAAATTCTCTTCTGGAATCGTAGCAAAAAGGGTTTCAAGCTAAAATTGATGAACTTCAAAAGGAGAATACATTTCTCAAAAATTCCTACAAAATAGGCGCAACCTCAACTTCTTACTCTGTTAAAAGCGAACCATTAAAAAACATATCTCCAAAACAGAATAAGAAAACACCACGAATGACTAAAGCTATCAAGAAAGAAAGAATTGAGGAAGATAAATCATTTTTTATCAAAACAAGCGAAAATGTTTCCTCCTCTATTTCTAAAAAGGTAATTTCTAAAGTCATTCAAAAGATAAAGAAAGAAAGAATAAAGAAAGAAGCTACAAATATTAAAACAGACAATTATACATTCTCTCCTAAAACTAAAATGTCTAAAAATAATAATTGTCTGAAAAATAAAAGTAGTTCATTTTATGAAAACACCTATGTGAATGATGTGATTCTTCCTAATAGGAAATACGACACTTCTATACTTAATACTATTGATTCTATAAGCTCGTATTCCTCTCTCAAGTACCCGGTCAAAGTCAAATCGGAGTTACATCTTAAGCGACTGGCGAAAGAGAAAATTTTCTCTTCTACAAAAAGACACACATTCACCGATGCTGAAAAGTTAAATTTCAAAAAGGTACAACAAATTTGGAAACCTAAGCTACAAATGGAAATAAGTAGTCCTCGACAAATGTGGATTCCTATGACTGCTTTATGTGATAATTTTGCTTCCAAATTTGAACCTTATATGCATAATTGTTTCACTGCTAACCAGGGAGGACCCGTCCAAAAATGGGTACCAAAGTCCCGATAATTTGTTTTGCAGGATCCCGATCATACATGGTAAATAGACGACGATTGCTCCACATGTATGGTCGGTATGCGATGATGAGCAGTCGCACAAGATCCCGACACGTGTGGTATTCGAGATTGCTCCACACCCGTGATCGGTATGAAATGTGAGCAATCATACTATATAAATAAATATTTTTTTTAGATTTTACATTAAAAAAAAAAAAAAAAAAAAAAAATTAAATAAATAATTTCGCTAACTTTTCGCTCACTATTTCAGCGAAAACAGTTTTCATCGAAAACCTTCTCTTTTCGCTAACTGTTTTCGCCATTTTTTTTTATATATATAAATATATATATATATATAGGTATAATAAAAAAATAATAATAAATAATAAAAAAAAAAAAAACTTTTCGCTGAAAAGTCTAGCGAAACCTCAAACTTTTCGCTCACTATTTCAGCGAAAACATTTTTAGCGAAAACTTTTACTTTTCGCCAACACTCAGCGAATTTTTTTTAGCGAGAACCTTTTCTTTTCGCTAATTGTTTTCGCCACATTATAAGTTTTTTTAGTTTTCGCCAATTCCTTTAAAAAGAAAATATATACATATATAAATATATATATATATATAAATATACATAGGCCTGAAAAAGAGATAAAAAAAATAAAAAATAAAAAAAATAAAAAAAAAAAAAAAAAAAAAAAAAAAACTCTGAGCTTCATTGCTAAAAGAAGATGACTTGAATTTCATTGTCAAAATAGGTACATTACTGTCCTAGATATTAGACTTCATCTTTAGTATTGAGTTTCAAAGGAAGTCTAATGTATCATTCTTAGTACCTAAAAATTTGTCTATGTCGTCTTTACATTCTTTATATATTTAGATGGGGAGTGGATAGACAGACAGACAAGGCGCATGAACTTCAAAAGAGCACATTACTATAGTTCTCATATAACAAGCGTATATGGTTTAGGGGGAGTGATACTTATGAGTGCAGAAGGCACATTTAAGGGGGAGTGTTACTCCATGTATAAAGGGCGCTTGATCTTTGTAATATGCAATCCTCAAAAAGCGCATCTATTTAGGGGGAGCAGGGGCATCATATTGTTACAAGCGCACCATTTTAGGGGGAGAGTTACCTAAAACGGCGCAAGAGCTTAAAAAAAAAGGGGATGCCCTGAAGACAACTTTCGTACTTTGACGGGGAGTGCTACCTCAACCCAAAAAGCGCAAAGACACAAAAAGAGGTGTTCACATACCTGTTCCCATGGTTCAGTTAATCCCAAACTGTACCTATCCCAGGAACAACCCCGAGTGTATGTGAGGGTTTTGAGCGAATCACGATATAATCATTACACCTCAACCACAAACTATCCGGGCCATAACCATTATAGGTACAAGACTGATTTTTCAGATCCCGGGTAGAAGACGCCTCATCGGGTCCAAAGGCGCATGCACAACCCTTCCTAGCTACTCATTTGTCTCCCTAAAGACAAGTGTTTCAATATCTCACGGGGAACCGCATATGCTATCACCGTTTCACTTTGAAGCGGGAGATATTGAATCTAGTGGTCCACAGCCCCACACCACGACTTTATTCTATGCACTTAAACGTCTAGTGTGTCCCATAGCCTAAAAGGTTTTCTATTTTTTTTAGGACACATACATTATTTTTACACATACTATGCATGTCTATGTGACCTAGCCCGAACTTCTGTAGACACATTTCTGACAAATGTGCTTCTATGATCAGAAGGAAGTCCTGCCGTTGCAACATCAAAACAACAACGGTAGCAGGCCATCTTCTGGAGCACGACTCTAGAACGATGTCAACGGGTTGCCTATGTGGCCCCGTAGTCCCTTCAAATGCAAGTCTTTGTGACTTTGCATCAACGACCAAGAGTGACATCTAGGGATGTCTCACGATGATTGGTCGTCGGTCCCGTTTTCAGGTTACTTCATCCGGACTTCAACATCAACACGCTCCGCGCTTACACGAGGAATCACCTTGATCCGTAGGCATGACGATACAATTGAATCGCCATGAGGGGGAGAAGTATATCAAGGAGGCAAAGCACGTGATATCATTAAAGAAGCCGAGCTTACACCGCACGTGCTGAACCACAACAAACACGACCTCTCTCCATGGCATAAGCATAAACGAAGAGTCAATGTCCTTAGATCTGCACAACTCTGATCTATGCAAGAAGGTGATAAAAATTCAAAGTTGCAAAGAAAAAGGGGGAGCATGTACATAGGGGGAGAAAGAAGATTCTCCAGAAGCCCTCAACCTTTTCTTCAAGCAGCAACGAAGAACGTGTCTAATCCACAATTGAACACAAAGGGGGAGATTGTTAGGAATCCATTCTTGTGTTCAATCGATGATGAAGACTGAAGATCATTAGAGACAAAGACTATTGGCGCTCCAATGACATTTGAACACTAAGGGGGAGATTGTTAGGAGTCCATTTCTAGTGCTCAAATGTCATGTTATCTTTGTCTAGGGACCAAATTGTAGTTTATGATAATATAGGGACTGATGTGTAATATACCAAAGTATGCTTTGGTATATATAGGGCAAGTGTGTGTATTTTACACACAACTTGAGATACCAAGCGAGACTTTCTCTCATCTAGAAAATCTCTCTCACCATTATAGTAGTCTAGGGTTCATTGTAGAGAGGGAGTTGGATTGCTTGTAGAGAAAGTCAAGTGATTAAATGAAGATTGATTTATTATCTCCTTCATGTCTTCCGCGCGTATCTAACAAGGTGAGTCAATCGATTTAATTCTCAAGTTCATCTTCGTTGGGTGTTTAATCTGGAACCTACAGTGTTGATTATTATAAGCAAATTCCATCAAAGCAATATAATCATCCCAAGAACCTTTGAATTCAAGAACACATGCCCGAAGCATATCTTCCAAAGTTTGAATAGTCCTTTCTGATTGTCCGTCCGTTTGTGGATGAAATGCCGTACTAAAATGTAATTTAGTTCCTAAAGCTTCTTGCAAACTTTCCCAAAATCTCGATGTAAACCGAGGATCACGATCAGAAACAATGGACAAAGGTACTCCATGTAATCTAACGATTTCATTCACATACCTTTTTGCAAGATATTCAAGTGTGGAACCCCATCTAAACGGCAAAAAGTGAGCTGACTTGGTGAGCCGATCAACTATTACCCAAACTGCATCATTTTTCTTTAGCGTGGGAGGAAGACCATAGAGAAAATCCATGGTTATACGTTCCCATTTTCAAACTGGTTTGGGTAAATGATGTAACTTACCCACATGTGCTTGATGCTCTGCCTTAATTTGTTGGCAGGTTAGACATTTCGAAACATATTCAGCCACATCTTTCTTCATTCTTGGCCACCAATAATGACTCTTTAGAGACTGATACATCTTCGTACTACCTGGATGCATAGCATATGGAGCAGTATGTGCTTCTTCTATTATCTCACGCCGTAGATTATCAACATCAGGGACACATAGTCGGTTATTGATCCTCAAACTACCATCATCGCCTATAGAAAAAGAAACCCCTTTTTCTTGTTTTACTTTTTCTGCAATGTTGGCTATCTTTTCATCCCTGAACTGAGCTTGTTTAATTCTATCAACCATAATAGGGCGAATCGAAATCGAAGCACATATAACGCCGATATCATTCACATTCATGTCAACATTCACTTTCCTTAGATCAATCAAATCCGACAAAGAATGTGGTGATAGATAAGAGATGGTACCATATGATTTTCGAGTAAAAGCATCAGCAACAACATTTTCTTTCCCTGGATGGTACTCAATTGTGCAGTCATAATCCTTCAGTAACTCCTGGATTCCTCCCAGAGCCGGTTGAGACGAACCAATAGAGTCGGGCTTAAAAAGGGCAACCGACACAACGTCAATATGAGAATAGAGCAGGCTGGGACCTGGATTGAGAGATTAGGGTTTTGGGCTTGGCCGAAACCCTAAATGGCCGAAAATGTAGTAAAATCCCGTGAGGGGCAAAATGGTCTTTTCACCTCACGAAATATTTTGGAAATATTATATTGGATATTTAATATTTAGTATATGATTTAAATGTGATTTAAATCTCTATTATTGTTTTAAAAAATAATAATATTTAATTTGGGATTAAATAAAATATATATATTGGATATATATATAGTTTTCGATTTTAATATAGTATTGATGCGGAACAGGTCCTGGTCGCGCAGACCTGGACCCTCCCGAAAAGATGAGGAAAGCAAGCACCAAGGAAGGGGAGCTAAAGCCCTTGTGGGAAAAAGGAGTTTCTTTGTCTGGACCCGGTGACAGAAACATATCATAGGACCTGGGATTTTTAGATCCAAGAGAGGACCCCTGGCGCTGACAGAAAGGGACCGTCCCTGAACCTAGCAACCTTAAAGAGGAGAAAAGGGAACCAAAAAGCATAAAGAACTACCCATGTCTGACCACACGCAGGGAAAAAGGACACCTAGGAGGGGACCATCTACACGTGTAAATAACTTATTGGGGGACATCTCCTGACAAAAGGACACCCTCTGCTACAGTGCCGCGCGCACGCCAGGCATCCGTACGGTCCTTGAAGACGCAGAAGACAGCTCCAGCAGGCTGACGTGCAGAGGGCAATCGATAAAGAAGAGGAAAAGAGCTCATTTCAAGGGGGGTCATCAATGTTACACACACTAACACACCAAGAACGCACACACAAGCACTCTCTAAGTCACCCATTGTCTTCTTCATCTATTTCGAGTCTGTAAATCGAGAGGGAACAGTGAGCTAAGTGTGTAATCTGCAATATCATAGTGAGAATGGTTGTTGGCCGGCCCGTGGACGTAGGACTCTTCAGAGTCCGAACCACGTAAATCCTGGTGTTGTGTTTTCTTTATTTTTCTTGTTCTTTCTCTACAACGCGCCCCTCTAATCCCAAAATCGCACCCAACTCGATCTCAATCGTAGCTCTACCATTGTTCCACGTTTCCCGGACCATAAATCTCGTTGATCGGGACCCTACCCGTATCAAATGGCGCCGTCTGTGGGAAGCTAGGGCTGAGGCGATGATTTTCTGTGTTTGAGTCGTCCGTATCTGGTTCAACGATCGAGGTTGGGAGTTTATTGGGCGTAATAGGTAGAGTCAAGTGTGGGTTAAGGATTTTTGATGCTTGAGGGGAAATGACGGAGGGTTTTATGTCGCTGCAAAAGAATCTGAACCCCCAGTTCGAAGAAATGGCTGAAAGTGAAGACTAGAGACAGACAACCGTTCAAGACGTCTTGGTAGGAGCAGTGGCACCAGGGACCCCCATCACTATGACTGTAGGGCAGCTGGATACCCTGGTGAAGAAGGCAGTGAGTTCCGTTCTGAAAGCAAAGGAGAGAAGCGTGAGGAGAAGAAACGTGAACGCCGAGAGAGAGCGGAAGCTGTTAAAGAAATGGAAATGGCAGAAGGACGTTTCGTGGAGGTCACAGATGAGGATGAAGCTGGCGGGGTAGAAGGAAGACGTGTAGATGCGAGAGAAGATGAGATAGATGTTACCAGTAAGGACAGCAGTGGAGCGAAGGGAAAAGGGAGTGGAAAAGGAGGTGAGGAATGCATGAGCCTGGATGGGGAATCTGCCAGACGGCGAAAAAAGAGTAAAGGCCCCACCAGGACGCTGCAGGTAAGTCCCCCACCACGACCTCCCAGTGAGTGCTCACAAGCAGGTCGAAGTGCAAAAAGCAGAAGGAGTGCCTGGAAAGGAAAGGAGCAAGAATTGAAAGATCAAGTCACAGAATTGAAACGGATGGTGGAAGGTATGCAGGGACCTACTGGACGGTCTCCTTTGGGAGGAAACTTCGCGGCTAGAACCCCTTTTGCTAAAGAACTGTTGGAAGGGGAAGTGTCTAGTAATTTTAAGCAGTTACCGTATGAATACGATGGTACCACAGACCCAGTGGATCACCTCTTACGATTCCAGAACACTGTGTTGCTGCATGATTTCTCGGACGGCATCAAGTGCCGTGTTTTCCTGACTACGTTGGTGAGAGCAGCGCAACAATGGTTCAGTCAGCTGGCACCAGGCTCTATTCGATCCTTTGAGGAGTTCCAAATTATGTTTATTACCCAGTTTGCCAGCGCCAGAAGACAGCCCAAATCAGACATGTCCCTATTCCAATTGAAGCAAGGAGAAGAGGAAGGCCTCAGAGCTTATATAAGCAGGTTCAACATAGCAGCTCTAGAGGTACCTTCTGCTACCCCTTCCGTCAAAGTAAGCGCCATGATGAATGGGTTAAGGGATGGAGACTTCTTTGCGTCCCTATCCAAGAAGCCACCTCAAACTTTTGAGGAGCTACTGTATAGGGCTGACAAGTACATTAATTTGGAAGAAAGCAAAATAGCCAAAGCCAAGGAAGAGAAGTTGCCTGGAGGGCCCTATAAGGAGAGAGTGAACAGGCCGCAGGTCCTGAGGAGACCTCAACCAGGACCTGCTTTGATTCAAAGAGACAATAAAGACCTATGGGACCGTCAGACTCGCCCCTGTTGAAGATATACGCCTTTACGAGCAAACCTGGAAGAGATCTTAGCTGTAGCAGGAAAACATCCTGCCATGAGACACCCTTCTACTAGCTTGACAGGGCCCCACAGGCCTAAGTCCAACCTGTTCTGTAGATTTCACAATGAGTACGGGCACCATACGAACCACTGCTACCACTTGAAAGAGGAGATTGAAAGGCTCATTAGGGCAGGACACCTACGAGAATTCACATATCGGGATCGGGTCTCAGCTCCACCAGTCATGCGAAGGGAACCTGAGGGGTCTGTGGGAGATAAAGGAAAACAACCTATGGTGATCATGGAGAAAGGCGCCTCGTCCCAGCCTAGGGCCTCTATACTTACTATAGTAGGAGGGCCCAGTGGAGGTGACTCACACAGAGCAAGGAAAACCTATGCTCGAGTTCAAGGTGGAATGTCGATGGGCGGGAGGTGCAAACAGTCCGACAAATAGAAACTCCCGTCCGGGTTCAGTTTGGCCCAGAAGACGAAGTGGAAATAATCAGACCTCATAATGATGCTTTGGTCATCACGACAGACATAGCTGGGTACGACGTCTCCCGGGTCCTCATAGATGGAGGGAGCTCTGTGGATATCTTATTTCTGGAATGTTATAAGAAGATGGACCTGGATGCGAAACTAAAACCCGTCAATACGGCCCTGTATGGATTCGGAGGCGCAGGGATACATCCCTTAGGAGAAATAGCGCTCCCTGTAGGGCTAGGACGAGAGCCAGCCAGGGTAGTCCGGATGATCAACTTTTTGGTGGATGTCTCCTCATCTTATAACGTCATACTAGGACGACCAACAATTAACGAATTTAGGGCCGTCCCTTCCACGTATCACCTAAAGATCCAGTTCCCGGTAGGAGCTCAACTGGGAGAAGTGTCGGGAGATCAATCAGCCTCCCGACGCTGCTACGCGAGCGAAGTCAAAGCAATATCGGGTAGTAGAAAGGAGGTACAACCTGAGAGTGGGCGGGACAAACGAATGAAGCTGGAAGGAGAAGAAGGTTCGAACTTGCACCCTCAACCTAATGAGGAATTGATGAAAGTGGAACTCTACCCTGGTCGAGATGGTTTTACCACCCAGATAGGAACACACCTGAAGGAAGAGGTCTCTAAGGAACTTATAGAATCTCTGAGGAAGAATGCCGATCTCTTTGCTTTCGCCCCTTCAGATATGACGGGGATCCATCCAAGTATTGCGATGCACTACCTAAACATCATCCCGGGAAGTAAACCGGTAAAGCAGAAGCTTAGGCAGTTCGGAGTAGAGAGGGACCAGGTAGTCAAAGACGAGGTGGAGAAGTTACTTAAGGCAGGGCACATCAGGGAAGTGCAATTCCCTGTGTGGGTGGCCAACGCAGTATTAGTCAAGAAAGCGAATGGAGGTTGGAGGATGTGTATCGATTTCAGGGACCTAAATAAGGCGTGTCCCAAGGACCACTACCCACTACCCCGAATAGACCAGCTGGTCGACTCTACATCAGGATGCGAAGTGCTCAGTATGATGGATGCTTACCAGGGGTACCACCAAGTTAAGTTGAACCCTGGGGACGTGGACAAGGTCTGCTTTACGACGGTGACCGGGACCTATGGCTACGTCCGCATGGGTTGACAAGGTGTTTAAGAGGCAGTTGGGTCGTAACATGGAGGTGTACGTAGATGATATGCTAGTCAAGTCGGCCCTAACCGAGGAACATACGAAGGACCTGATGGAGGCCTTTGGAATCATCAGAGATAGTGGGATGAAACTGAACCCAGAAAAATGTGCGTTTGGAGTCCAGTCAGGGAAGTTCTTGGGATACATGGTCACGCAGAGGGGTATTGAAGTCAACCCATCCAAAGTTAGGGCCATCCTGTAAATGCAGCAACCAAAAGGAGTAAAGGAAGTGCAGAGATTGACGGGGAGGTTAGCGGCGCTAAGTAGGTTCATCTCCCGTTCAGCAGAAAGGAGCTTTCCCTTCTTCAAAATATTGGGAAAGAGCTGTCGGTTTCAGTGGTCTGAGGACTGTCAGAGGGCGTTTGAGGATCTGAAGGCGTACCTCCATACCACACCATTGTTAACAAAGCCGCTCCCAGAGGAAGAGCTCATATTATATTTCTCAGTGGGAGACCACGCGGTTAGTTCAGTGCTGGTGAAAGAGGAGGGAGCTGCGCAAAAACCTATCTACTTTGTGAGCAAGGTCATGTTATCTGCGGAGACAAGATATTCAGAAATTGAGAAGGCAGCGCTGGCTGTGATGGTCTCAGCGAGGAGGCTGCGACCCTATTTCTTATCACATAAGCATTCGAACTAATTTCCCTCTTAAGCAAATGTTGAGTAGACCTCTCTCGGGAAGAATGGTGAAATGGGCCGTGGAATTGGGAGAGTACGACATTGAATTTGAAAGACGTGTGGCGATCAAGGCCCAAGCTCTATCAGACTTTGTGTTAGAATTCACCCCGACAGATCCGTCTCCAGCATGGAAGGTGTATGTGGACGGATCAGCGACGTCCACGGGAGCGGGAGCGGGAATCTTCATCGTTACCCCTAAAGGCGAAGAACTTCAGTTCGCGGTCGCCTTCGAATTTCTAGCGTCCAACAATGAGTCAGAATACGTGGCCCTGATTAGAGGGCTAGCAATGGTAGAGGAGTTGGGAGCGCAAGAAGTGGTCACTTTTTCGGACTCTCAACTCGTAGTCCAACAGGTGCAGGGTAATTATGAGGTCAAGGACGAAAAGATGGTTAAATACGCGGGCCGAGTGGAGGAGTTGAAGAAGAAATTTGTCAATTTCGAGATACAGCAGATCCCTAGAGAGGAGAATAGTAGAGCCGACCACTTGGCAAAATTAGCTAGTGCTACTATTCCCAATAAGGGAGGAAGTGTCACTATGCTCACAGCTAGCAGGGAGGAAGCAGCAGGGTACGTGGGATGTGTAGAAGAAGGAGAGGATTGGAGGTCCCCTATCATTGAGAGCCTAAAAAGGGGAGACAGCGAGGATAAGCAAAAATATAGGCAGAAGTTCTATATAATAGGAGGGGACCTGTTTAAGAGATCATTCATGCACCCCTACGCCCGATGCCTTGCGAGAAGGGAGGGAGAGACAGTGTTAGAGAAAATTCACAAGGGTTGTGCAGGAGACCATGCTGGTTACAAGGCGATTGTTAGGCGAGCAATCAGAGCCGGATACTTCTGGCCTACTATGATGAGAGACGCCAAGGAACTAGTTCAGAAATGCAGCAGCTGCCAGTGTTACGGCCCTAAGATACATGTCCCCGCAGAAAATCTAGGGGTGATGCACTCACCTTGTCCTTTCGACAAATGGGGGCTAGATATAGTTGGTCCTCTTCCGTTGGCTAGGGCCCAAAAGAAGTTCATAATAGTAGCCGTGGATTACTTCAGCAAGTGGGCGGAAGCTAAACCGGTAGCTAAAATCGATGAAGATAATGTCATCGATTTCCTGTGAAAGAACATATGATGTCGATTCGGAGCTCCCCGAATCTTAGTCGCCGATAATGGAACGCAATTCCAAGGGGCAAAGGTACGACAATTTTGTGAAGGCATGGAGATCACCCAGAGATTTGCGTCAGTAGGACACCCTCAGGCCAACGGGCAAGTCGAGGTAACCAATCGTACCATTCTTAGTGGCATCAAGGGTATGATGGAACAGGAAGGAAATAAGTGGCTTGAGTCCTTAGAGCCCGTCTTGTGGGCGTATCGAACTAGTCCTCGAGAATCGACGGGGGTTTATGCCGTACGAGGATTAGATAGTACGAGGGCATTAGTGTAATTTTGATGTGTTTAACATTTGTAATTGAATTATTTTATAATGAAATTATTATTGTTTGTTTATTGTCGATATTAGCATAACAAACAATACAAAGGCAGATTATTATTTCGTCTAAATAAATTAACCTTGCAGTCGGGTAATAAGACGAATTAATAAAACCCCAATATTTACAGTTCAGTTACTGATTCTGTAGGGACAGAGAGGGGGCACCAGTAAGCTGACATACTGTGATATTAAACCAAGTCCACAAGTCTTAGTCTCCAGTAGGGTGACTGGATTGACGAGTACGACTTGTTTGTCGATGAGTCCAAAATGGTTGTGCCAACCATTCACTTGGGAAGTGGGAGCTCATGACATTGATACAAGACGAATCAGGGGATTGTCTGTATTTGGACACTGGCTCGTAATCGAACGATCACACGCTGGTAAAGTCGCTGATCGATCGATTGACTATAGTAGTCTACGTGAACCTTAGACCGAAAGGGTTTAACTCGGGGTTGGTCTTAAGGTCTTGATTTGTCACTAGTTTTCCAGGCCCAAATTGCATGAAGCAAGGGTCAGCGGCGAAATGCGGTCTTGACTTTTCGACGTGATTGCCGGTTATACCGCTGAGCGGGATTTACGGCCTTGATTAAATTCAGGGTTAACGTCCTATGCAGTTTCGATGTGCGGGAATTTACCTAAGCCTCTGGCCAGAGCATATAACTGACTCACGAGTGTCGTGGAGGGCAGTTTTGGTAAATGTCACCGACACGAACATCATAGCGTCGAGTCCTGTAAGTTCGACTACGCGTGACTTTCACTCGACCGGGACAAACATAAAGGGTTTATGCGTAGTACGATAATCTATAGTCGGTTCATGAATAATACCTATTCGTACTCAACTCGGGATCGGTTCGGTACCACGGGGCTGGCTAGGTGAATACCGAACTCCTGGATTCCTCCCAGAGCCGGTTGAGACGAACCAAGAGGGTCGGGCTTAAAAAGGGCAACCGACACAACGTCAATATGAGAATAGAGCAGGCTGGGGCCTGGATTGAGAGATTAGGGTTTGGGGCTTGGCCGAAACCCTAAATGGCTGAAAACTTGGTAAAATCGCGTGAGGGGCAAAATGGTCTTTTCACCTCACGAAATATTTTGGAAATATTATATTGGATATTAAATGTTTAGTATATGATTTAAATGTGATTTAAATCTTTATTATTGTTTTAGAAAATAATAATATTTAATTTGGAATTAAATAGAATATATATTAGATATATATATGTATTTCGTTTTTAATATAGTATTAATTTCGAAAATTATAATTAAATATATATATTGGATATTATATTTAAATATACTAAATATAGAATAAATATTAATTTAATATTTAATTTAAATTTGAATTTTGAATTTGAATTTAAAAGAGAAAAACCAAGTAAGCAAAGGAGACTTGGTATGAAAAGTGGGTGAGAATTTTTCTCCACCCAACTTACTATTTCCGGCCAACCCTAGTGGGTATAAATAGGTTTTTGATTTTTGAAATCATAACTCAGTCATTTTGGAAAAAGAGAAACCCCTAGAGCCGTCAAATCTCTCTTGTCTCTCATCTCTCTCGCGCACTCTCTCCCTCTCTCTCTCGAGGCGTGCGCTGCCGCGTGTGAAGAGGAGACCCTGCTGCCCGAGCCTTGGCCTAGCCGTCTCAAGCAAGGTTCGGTCGTGACGTTGTAAAGGTGCCGGCGTGATGCTCTTGCCCCGTTCGTGCGCGTAAAGGTGCTAGGAGAGGGATACTACATCCCGGGGATTTGAAGGGTTCGAAGCTCGCCCTCTTCTTGTCTTCGTCAAGGTATAATGGCTAAAACCCTTTCTTTCGTGTTCGTACGTTCTTGTGTTATTACCGAGCGGTCCAAGGGAAGGCGGGAATCCCTTAAAGTTTTAAAATTCCGCCGTTCAAGGAACGAGGGCCTCGGGCCCCTACGGGGATTCCCAACAAATCGACGGGGGAGACACCCTTTCAGCTGGTATATGGATCAGCTGCGGTTATCCCAGTGGAGGTGGGGATCAGGACGCATCGAATCCAACACTATGAGGAAGACCAAAATGCGCAGCTGAGAAGGGAGGACCTAGACATGGTCGGAGAGCTGAGGGAGATCGCGCAAGTTCGGATGGAGAGGTACAAGTGCCGCATCAAGGCGGCATACGACCGTAGGGTGAAACTTAGACGCTTTCATGAAGGAGACCTGGTGTTGCGAAGGGCGGACGTCTCGAAAAATGTGAATAAGATGGAGCCCTACTGGGAGGGTCCTTATAAGGTTGCGCGGGTATTAGGAGGAGGAGCTACCACGACCCTGGAACATCTCCAACTTAAAAAAGTATTATGTGTGAAAGAGTGGACCCGTTGTAAATAAATAAGAGGGGAGGGGATGTACTCTTTTTCCTTCACCGGGATTTTATCCCCTCTAGGGGTTTTGTCTGTTAAGGTTTTAACGAGGCATACCTCCCTGAATGTTTTATCGGCTATGTTCCAACTATAAGGCGTCCCTTAAGTATACTAACGACATCAAGGACTATCAAGTCCGCGACGTGAAATGATGCCATACGGTTGATGAACCCGCGGTAAACAATGACATCAAAGATCTCTGGATCTGCGACGTGACAACGATACCCTAGGACGGATGGTCCAGGGCGTACCTGACATCAAAGGCCAGTAGGCCTGCGACGTGACATGATGTCGTACTGTCGACGGACCTACGGTGTACCCTGACATCAAAGATCTCCGGATCTGCGACGTGACAACGATACCCTAGGACGGATGGTCCAGGGTGTACCTGACATCAAAGACCATGCCTGCTTCGCGGCAGGATCCTACGATGAGTCTGCGACGTGATTAGATGCCGTACTGATATAGGCCTACGGTGTACCCTGACATCAAAGATCTTCGGATCTGCGACGTGACAACGATACCCTAGGACGGATGGTCCAAGGTGTACCTGACATCAAAAACCGTGCCTGCTTCGCGGCAGGATCCTAGGATGAGTCTGCAACGTGACTAGATGCCGTACTGATATAGGCCTACGGTGTACCCTAACATCAAAGACCCAAGTGGTCTGCGACGTGTAAATGATGCCAAAGGACGGAGGGTCCATGGTGTACCTGACGTCGATGGACCACTCCTGCTTCGTTGTAGGTTGCTAAGATAGGTCCACGATGTGACTAGATACCGCACTGCCGACAGGCCTGCGGCGTACATACCTACAAGGACTATTATGTCCACGATGCCTAAAGCGATAACAGGGGGTGACGGTTTTAAGTGCGCAGCAGGTTCGGGACAATGGCGAGATATGATCGGAGGATCAGAGCAGGGATGAATTCGAGCATGAGCATAGAGAGGATATATCTTAAAGAAAGCAGGCAGATGAATGAAAGCGCGAGAGAAGGAGAGGCGATAACAGGTACGCGTCTAAACATACAAGCATAGTTATGATTAAAAGTTAGGTACACCACCAAAAGTCAATAGACGAAAAAAGGGAAAAGTCCGAAGAAGCAAGTCTTTAAACACCACGAGGAACACACATGTCTTAAAGAGTGGAAGGAACATCCTCCGCATGAGGGTCAGAAGTAATACCTAACAGGTCCCCAATGTCAAGGCGAGATACGCCTTCAGCAAAGCGTTTAGCGATGGGAACCCAGAAGTTAGGGTTAGCAGGAAGGTCGGTATCTCCCTGGAAAGAGGGAGGTGGAGGAATAGCCTTCAGAGACGCATCTGGGTCAGCGCCGCTTTGTCCTGCCTGATACCCTTGTGTGAAATAATATGGGATCAGCTGTGCAGAGTCTGCAAGGGACAGGACATCCTTCAAATATGCCTCACGCCATTCACCAGCCATCTTCGATGAAAAGATCATGGCTTCCAGGGGAAAGCAAAAGGCGCTCTTGACAGCGGATGATCCCCTCGGACAGACCTTCATTCCTACCCGCTAAGACCTTCTGCTCCAAAGACTTTTCTAACTCCATCAGCTTCTCCTAGGCGAGCTTCTGAGCCTCCTCTTTCTGCTCCAAAGACCTCTCCAACTCCATCAGCTTCTCTTGGGCAAGCTTCTGAGCCTCTTCCTTCTGCTCCAGGAGCTGGTTATTCTTCTCCACCAGCTCTTGCTGCTTTCTCTCTTGCTCCCGCTCCTTGAGCTCTAAGGACGCTTGCGCCTCTCCCAGTTGTGCCTTCCAAGTCTCCTACCTCCACTTTCAGGGTCTGGTGCTCCTCTATCCTAGCACGGGTCGAAGGGCTGGGAGCCCGACCCTCCTCAGAAAATGCAGCAACGTGGACCATGGCCTGAGAGGAGATTAGGTAAAGTTATATAGTCATGACCCATTACGTGTTAGTACGAAGAGAAGAGCATACCCTGGAAAGGTGATAGGCAAGACTTTCGCGAAGAACTTCGAAGGGTTTGGCGGACGCTTCATCAATGTCCTTAGCAGGAACGACCACACCCAGGTATTGGGATCCTTCAGTGGAAACCACATCACCTGCAGAGGAAGGCAAACTCAACCAAGGGCCCACAGAAGTACCATTGCGAGGGTTCCATCCTTTCACTTGGCTACGGTCGAACATAAGCTCCTGTGTAGTGCTAGCAGGGTCGGAAGGCTCTTTCTTCTTTTTGTTCTTCTCATCCTCAGGTAGGGGGGAAGCTTCTCTCTTGCCCGCAACCTTGGCCTCACGCGTACCAGGTTGAAGAGTGGGATCCTTTGGAGGAAACGGCAGATCACCAGTTGCTGGAACAGAAACTTCTTTAGGAAGCACCTCAGAGTCCTCTACTACCTCTTTAGCCACAGTAGTCGTAGGACCTGAAGGAACAGCCAATGATGCACCCGACACAACCTTAGAAGGCCCTAGATCAGAAAGCAGCTCGGCCCAGGCGCGTGGCATACCTGCGCGAACGAAAAACAGCTTAAGGAGACAGTACCAAATGGTAGCGTTCGAAAATAAGCGCAAAGGTCACCTTCCCAAGTTAGTTTACCAGCAGGAGAGAGAGGAGCGTAAGTAGGAGAAAACCCAAAGTGATGAAGTACACCAGGGCGACTAGTAATGGCTGGAATGCTTAGGGAACCAAACTGGTCAGCATGCCTGTTCAGGGCCGCTAACACCCTTTGGTCCTGAGGAGTGCATCGACTGACTCCAGTAACTTGCCGAGACGGAGCCTTAACAATCCAGCGCTCACAAGGGAAGTCCCATTTTCCCGAAACAGGAGAAACAAAGAAGTAATTCTCCTGCCAACCTTTCTCGGTCCCGTGATTTTTTGGGAAGAAGTGAACGAGCCCTCCTTGGGACGACGGAATGGAATATAGATAAAAGAACGGTCTGCAAGGCTTCACTAAAAACTGGGACGGGGTCAGCTCAGCGGTAGGCTCACCTCCTACAGCAGACACAGCTACATAGAAAGCAACCAACAACTTAAGAGTGGAAGGGCTGAACTGATTAAGGGGCACCCCATAGACCCTAGAGATAGAAGACAGGTAGGGATGAACGGGGAACCTCAAGCCTGCCTTGACCTGCATCTCCCAAAAGGCTAAGGTTGGAGAAGGAGGGAAATTCGCCCGTTGATTAGGCTCGGGCAGGGTAACAGCGTAATCCCCAAAAGCGAAACCCCCAGGCACTAACCCATCTAGACTGTTAGATGAACAGGCAGAGTTAGTAAAAACTTCCCACAGATCCCCTTTCTCATGACCCCCAGCCACAGAGGACGACACAGAAACCCCCCGAACATTCGACGCTGACGTGGCGACAACGTCCTCCACCAGAATCGGTTCCTTAAGTATACCCCCCGACATAGAAGAACCCCCCTTTGAAGATGGTTGGGAGGACGAAGCCTCTGAAGGGCGGGGCCTGGCAGAAGATGACCTGGTCCTAGGGTATCACTCGCTCTTGGTGACGGCCCGTTTAAAACGGGATTTTCGAGGCTCTATGGGCTGGGGAGTAGGAGAACGAGTCGGAGCAGAAGACTCCGAGTCTCCTTCAGGAGCGGGTGATAGCGAAGGGTTGGCCAAATCAGAAGGAGAAGAAGCCATGACGGTCACAGAAGAAAATCCCAAAAATAAACTGCAGAAAACCCTAAATCAGAGAGCGAAGCAAAGAAGGAAGACGTTACCTGATATCTAAGGGATTCGACGGGAAAATTGAGGGACGGAGGCAGGCGACTAAGGCACGGACGGTAAAGCGCAATGGAACACGGCGAAATGCGACGAGCAGAGGCGATTTACGGATCGGTGAAGAAGAGGAAGGAAGAAAACCTTACGTCTGCTTCGAACGAGTGTGAGAAGAGAGAGAGAGAGTATGAAAAAGAGAAGGGGAACAGTTTTCGAAATGACTTATGCCGCAAAATGAAGGAGTCTGGTTTTGGACACTCGTCCCTATTTGATTCGACGAAAATAAGTCTTCAGATGGAAAAAGGGGCAAACACTGACAGAGATAGGACAGTTCGGCCCGGAAAACATCCCAACTAGCTAAAAATGACTGCGCTCTAATTATAATACTCTGAAAGTCTTGTTCCTCAACACTGTTCAGAGTAGGGGAGTAGTTGATGCGGAACAGGTCCTGGTCGCGCAGACCTGGACCCTCCCGAACAGATGAGGAAAGGAAGCACCAAGGAAGGGGAGCTAAAGCCCTTGTGGGAAAAAGGAGTTTCTTTGTCTGGACCCGGTGACAGAAACATATCATAGGACCTGGGATTTTTAGATCCAAGAGAGGACCCCTGGCGCTGACAGAAAGGGACCGTCCCTGAACCTAGCAACCTTAAAGAGGAGAAAAGGAAACCAAAAAGCATAAAGAACTACCCATGTCTGACCACACGTAGGGAAAAAGGACACCTAGGAGGGGACCATCTACACGTGTAAATAACTTATTGGGGGACATCTCCTGACAAAAGGACACCCTCTGCTACAGTGCCGCGCGCGCGCCATGCGTCCGTACGGTCCTTGAAGACGCAGAAGACAGCTCCAACAGGCTGACGTGGAGAGGGCAATCGATAAAGAAGAGGAAACGAGCTCATTTGAAGGGGGTCATCACTGTTACACACACTAACACACCAAGAACGCACACACAAGCACTCTCTAAGTCACCCATTGTCTTCTTCATCTATTTCGAGTCTGTAAATCGAGAGGGAATAGTGAGCTGAGTGTGTAATCTGCAATATCATAGTGAGAATGGTTGTTGGCCGGCCCGTGGACGTAGGACTCTTCAGAGTCCGAACCACGTAAATCCTGGTGTTGTGTTTTCTTTCTTTTTCTTGTTCTTTTTCTACAACGCGCCCCTCTAATCCCAAAATCGCACCCAACTCGATCTCAATCGTAGCTCTACCATCGTTCCACGTTTCTCGGACCATAAATCTCGTTGATCGGGACCCTACCCGTATCAACTATTAATTTCGAAATTATTAAATATATTTATATTGGATATTATATATTTAAATATACTAAATATAGAAAATATATATTAATTAATATTAATATTTAATTTAAATTTGAATTTTGAATTTAAATTCAAAAGAGAAAGACCAAGTCAACAAGTGACTTGGTATGCTTAAGTGGGTGAGAATTTTTCTCCCCACCTTACTTGAAAATTTCGGCCATGACATATAGTATAAATAGGGTTTGAATTTTGAAAATAAACCCCAAGTCATTTTGGAAGAAAGTAAGAAAAATCTAGGGTTTTCTCCTCACTTTTCTCTCATCTCTCTCGTCCTCTCATCTCTCTCCCTCTCTCGCGGCGCGCGCTGCCCGTGTGACAAGGAGACCTCGGTCGAGCCTTGGCCTAGCCGCATAAAGCAAGGACGGCCGTGACGTGTGTGTGGTGCCGGCGTGACGCTCTTGCCCCGTTCGTGTGCGTTTTGGTGCTAGGAGAGGGATACTACATCCCGGGGATTCGAAGGGTTCGTAGCTCGCCATCTTCTTTGGTTTTCGACAAGGTATCATGGCTGTAAAACCCTTCTTACGTGTTTATGTTCTCGTGTTATTACCGAGCGGTCCAAGGGAAGACGGGAATCCCTTAAAGTTTTAAAATTCCGTCGTTCAAGGAACGAGGGCCTCGGGCCCCTACGGGGATTCCCAACAGAAGTCAAGGCTACCATTAACGGCTTCTTCATGTTCCGTTTTGCATCAGGTGTGGCTATGAATGAGGTTCTTGAGGGCGGCCCATGGCTTATGCAGGGACAGCCATTGTTTCTGGAGATCTGGCGGGCTGGGATGTCATTTGAGAGGTGGGAGATTGTAGAGGTACCGTTATGGGTGAAGTTGTGGAACGTCCCTACCGAATTCTGGACTCAGGCAGGGCTTGGGGTGGTGGCGAGTGCAGTGGGACGACCTTTATTTGCGGATGGTATTACGGCTAGTGGTGATAGGATGGAGTTTGCGCGGGTGTGTGTCATGAAGAAACTAACTGAGCCATTTATTGACACATTTCATATTCGGCTGCCCAAGGAAGATGGGGGATGCTCGGGTGTTATCCCCGTTAGGGTTGAGTACGAATGGCGACCGACTAAGTGTTCGCACTGCAAGTCGTGGGTGCATGGGGAGGCCAAATGCCCATTGCGGCCACCAGGGGTGGAACGGGGGTCAAGTGTACGGGTGGAAGCGCCGGGTGGGGGCGAGCGAAGACATGCTGACCTACCGCAGCCGAGTAGACATAATGGGCCACCCATGGACAGGAGGATGGCACGGGAGGTTGTGGGACCCCGGGTGAACATTGGGAATCGGAAGGTGGTTAAAGAGCTACCTACTAGACCACCTGCGGAGTGGCGACAGGTGGGTGCTAAAGGTAAATCTATCATGGTGACAAGAGGTGATGACGTGAGTGGGTTGCCTGGTGGGGGAAGAACCGATTTTCATCCTGTTGACCCTGGGGCTTGCTCAACGTCATGAGGTGATAGGAGAGAGGAGGACGACACTGGTACGCGGGATCGTAATCACTTTGCGATCCTAAGTACCTTGCCTGAGGACAACATACTTTATTTAGAGGGCCCTGAAGATGCAGCCCGGACGGGAGGTGTCCCATGATAACCCTTTCTTAGAGTCGTCCATCTTAAACCTTTTAAGGACTTTATCTAAGTAAAGGGCCTGGGATAAGCCAATTGACCGTTTCGCCTATCTCTAAATAGGCGTATTCCTAGAATATAGGTCGCTTCTCCCAGGTCTTTCATAGAGAATTCGGTCGAAAGCCAAGCTTTGACCTCTGAAAGCATCCCAATGTCGTTTCCTATCAAAAGGATATCATCTACGTACAATACTAGAAACGACACCTTACTCCCACTGGCCTTCTTGTAAACACAGGGCTCATCTTCGTTCTTTATGAATCCGTAGTTCTTAACTACTTCATCGAACCGAAGATTCCAACTCCTTGAAGCTTGTTTCAGACCATAGATGGACCGATTCAGCTTGCATACTTTTTGAGCATCTGCATCTGACGTAAAACCTTTGGGTTGTTCCATATAGATCTCCTCCTGGAGGAATCCATTCAGGAACGCGGTCTTTACGTCCATCTGCCAGATCTCGTAGTCATAGTATGCTGCTATCGCAAGCATAATGCGAATGGACTTTATCATCGCGACTGGTGAAAAGGTCTCCTCATAGTCAATACCCTCTTTTTGACTATACCCTTTCGCTACAAGCCTAGCTTTGTACGTTTCCACCTGTCCGTCAGATCCAATCTTCTTCTTGTAGATCCATTTGTTCCCGATCGGTCTAAAACCATTGGGTAGGTCTACAAGTGTCCAAGCCTGGTTTGAATACATAGAGTCCATTTCAGCTTGCATAGCCTCAAGCCACTTGAGGGAGTCTGTACCGGTAATTGCCTGGTCGTAGGTGACGGGATCGTCCCCGACGCATCCCTCAATCACAGCATCCCCATGCTCGACGTGTACCATACCATATCTCTCAGGCATTTGAGATATCCTACTAGACCTGCGCAATTGCGGCTGAGCCGGGTTTTCTGGAACGTCGTCTAACGACTCTGTAACAACTGGAGTTGATTCGTCGCTCAACTCACCAAGAGTTATTTCACGCCCATTACCGCCTTCGCTAACGAACTCTTCTTCCATGAAGGTGGCGCGTAAAGCGACAAACACCCTGTGTTCGTGTGGAACGTAAAAGTAGTACCCCATTGAGTCCTCGGGGTATCCGACGAATCTGGCCATAATCGACCTTGATTCTAACTTATCTGCCTGTAAATTTGTCACAAAGGCGGGGCAACCCCAAGCCTTAATGTGCTTCAGACTTGCCTTACGATTATGCCAAGCTTCGTAAGGGTTCCTGTCGGCAGAACGGGTAGGTATCCTGTTAAGGATATAGGCTGCTGTCTCTAAAGCATAACCCCATAACGAAATGGGGAGATCTGTGTAACTCATCATCGACCGAACCATATCCAAAAGTGTTTGGTTTCTTCGCTCGGCTACGCCATTTAATTGTGGCGTACCGAGAGGTGAGAACTGTATAACGATGCCATTTTCTCTGAGAAATGCATCGAACTCAAGGCTCATGTACTCGCCGCCTCGATCTGATCGAACGGCTTTAATGACCTTGCCAGTTTGCTTCTCCACTAATGCCTTATACTCTTTGAACATTTCAAGAGCTTCGGACTTTTGTCTCATCAAATAGACAGTCCCGTAGCGGGACTGATCGTCCGTAAACGTAATGAAGTAGCAGCAATTACCTCGGGCCGTCAGTCTAAACGGTGTGCATACATCAGTGTTGATCAAACCCAACACTTCTGTGGCCCTAGTAAAAGTCTCTCTGAAAGGTGACTTGGTCATTTTGCCTAGGATGCAAGACTGACAAGTTGGGGTCGGGCCGACTTAGCTATGCGAATCAGGCCGTCCTTTTCCATCTAGTCAATCTTTGCTTCCCCAGCGTGAGCTAGTCGAAGGTGCCATATGTATCGTACGTTCGACCCCGTCGACGAGTTGGTAATTGCATTTACAGTTTCTACCTTATCTTTTAGATTGACGTAATATAAACCATTTATTAACGTCGCATTTCCAACGTTTTCATTTCTAAAATAAATATGGCAAACATTATCAATAAATCAAAACTCATAACCAAGTCTGCTCAAAACAGGAATCGGAATAATGTTCTTAAGCCCCTTGGGCAAAACCAAAACATCAGAAAGTACTAAACAATGCAAAGATGATAAAAGCAAAGTCTTCGATCCCACGTGCGTCGCTGCAACACTATGTCCGCTGCCAACGTTGATCGAGACCTCACCAGCTCGAAGCTTCATACTTCGTTCCAAACCCTGGTTCAAAACACAAATATGGGAGCTAGCCCCTGAGTCAAGTATCCATGAAGTAGAATACATAGAACAATTAGCTTCGAAAACTAATTGCTTACCTGAAGCGTCAGAAGATGCCTTCAGCTTAGGACAGTCGCGCTTCCAGTGACCCAGCTGCTGGCAATGGAGACACTTGTCAGTGGGCTTTGCGCCCGACTTTACAGCCTTCTTGGATTTCGCCTTCTTGGCGATTCTACCCTTTTGCCCGCTGTGCTTGCTCGGCTTCTTCTTCGACCCCTTGGACCGAGTAGTCGCAACAAGCGCCACCTCCTTGCCCTTACCCTTATCGCTGCGATACTGAGTACTTGCTGCAACCAACTGATTGATCAGGTCAGGTATCGAATACTCCCGATTGTTCAGGTTGCAGTTCACCACGAACTGGTGGAAGGACGGTGGGAGGGACTGTAGTATGACGTCAATCTATAACCCGTGAGGCAAACCAAATGCCAGCGCATCCAATCGCTCCATGTACTCATTCAGCTTCAGTAAATGAGCATGGATATCACCACCCTCTGTGAGCTTTGTGTTGAAGAGACTATGCGTGATGGCGTAGCGAGCGCTCCTAGACGACTCACCATAAAGCCCAGCTAAATGCACCTGTATCTCTTTAACACTCATGAACTCATGCTGACGCTGCAACTCTGGGCTCATAGGCGATAGCATGTAGGAGTGGACCTTGCCAGCATCCTCAACCCACTTATCGTGGAACTGCAGGTCTTGCTCTGTCGAATCAGCATTAGGAGTCAAAGGCTCCTCGAAGTCCAAGACATACTCCAATTTTTCCAATCTGAGGACGATCCTCAGATTTCTTAGCCAATCAACATAGTTTGGTCCCACCAAACAATGTTTTTCCAAAAGTACGGATAATGGGTTTGTCATCGTATAATATAGAGTAGAAAATAAACTGCAGATAGAAAAACAGATAGTTAGGATTTGAAGTGTTTAATCAGACTAAAATTGGACTTTAATTTTCGTCTGACTCCCACTATTTTTCTCGAAATCCTGTCTCCCGTTAGGAATTTCGAAAACCTCGTTGAGTAGTTTCATAGTGGCGTGATTTACCGGCACTGAATCAAACTAGCCTCAACTTAACAGTTTATTGGTATATTCGATCAGCCAGGCTCGTGTCCCACACGATTCTGTCACACAGAAGGTTCAACCAATTTGTCTCAGTCAGGGTCCCTCGGCCTGTAACTCAGACGTCTTGGGAATGACTGTACAAGTGCTACCTATCAACGTCCTGCTAACCTTCCACTTTTGAGTGAACTTCGCCTCCGTAGGATAACACTTTGCGGGAGGACGAAGAGTGGTCGGTGAGCGGCATTATCAAAGATGCATCCAAATACGTTCACGTCAAAGGCGAGGGTTTTAGCGCCGTAACTCGGTCAACCGAAACCGTACCCCTAAGTCGTAACGTTTTTGGACTTGATAGAAGACAGGAGCCCCGCCCTTTACTCACTTGATATTTTAAAGTCTAACTTCGGGAGAATCCTCACAGATAAGAACGAGCACATTATGCACGATATCACGTTCGAAACCAACACGCACATAATAGACTTTAATAGTAAACCTAGTTTCAACCTATTAAAGTAAATGTGAAAGATCGGGGATATTTCTAGTTCTATCCTATTTGTACAACAAGTAAAACTCCAAGTCTTCGGGCTCGTCTCGAACGGACACCTCGGCCACCGTCTTGTTCGTTCGTCTCGTCTCGATCGTCTCTCGTTCGGCCGTCATTCCTGTACTACTATAGCCTATGACGGGGGGATCTTTCCCTAAAACAACAAAGCCCGTCTTTCTAGAAAAACTGTAAAGTACAACCCGGAGGGGACCTTGTCACCCTTAACATATCACCCGGTAAAAACAGAACATAATCCCCAATCAATAACCACGTTATTCATATATAACATGCATCACGACAATTTTACACAGATCCGAGCCTAAATCCATATTTGGGCTTTTATCAGATTTGGGTCAGGCCCATTGGGCTTCGAGGCTTGACCGCGCAACCCTAGTTGCGACCGAGCCGGCACCGCCCTACGCGGCCCGACCAAGTGCCGCGCGCGCTGCGCGCACGGCCATCCAACGCGGCGCGCTACGAGCGGCCATCCCGCCTTCCCTTGGACCGCTCGGTAATAACACGAGAACGTAAACACGAATAGAAAAGGGTTTTACAGCCATTATATCTTGACGATCACAGGACGATGGCGAGCTACGAACCCTTCTAATCCCCGGGATGTTGTATCCCTCTCCTAGCACCTTTACGCGCACGAACGGGGCAAGAGCGTCACGCCGACACCTTTACAAACGTCGTAGTGAGTCCTTGCTTTGGACGGCTAGGCCAAGAACACGCTGGCTGCCTTCTCTTCACGCGCGCGCCGCACGGCCACCGAGGAAGAGAGTGAGAGAGACGAGAGAGAGAATGAGATACGAAACCATAGCCGTATTTTTTTTTTCACAATGATGACTTAGGGTTTTTCAAAATGAAAAACCCTATATATACCCTAGGGGGTTTGG
Organism: Lindernia subracemosa; assembly: GCA_028392965.1. Classification (NCBI taxonomy): domain Eukaryota; kingdom Viridiplantae; phylum Streptophyta; class Magnoliopsida; order Lamiales; family Linderniaceae; genus Vandellia; species Vandellia subracemosa. Next base: position 1,370,785 of record JAQPCC010000060.1, read on the forward strand.
CCGAAAATAGTAAGTTGGGTGGAGAAAACATCTCACCCACTTATTCATACCAAGTCACTTGTTGACTTGGTCTTTCTCTTTTGAATTTAAATTCAAAATTAAAATTTAAATTAATATTAAAATAAATTAATATTTAATTCTATATTTAGTATATTTAAATATAATATCCAATATATATATTTAATTAATTTTCGAAATTTTTATCAAATAAAAAATCGATTATTATATATATCTAATATATATATTTTATTTAATTCTAAATTAAATATTATTATTTTTCTAAAACAATAATAAAGATTTAAATCACATTTAAATCATATACTAAATATTTAATATCCAATATAATATTTCCAAAATATTTCGTGAGGTGAAAAGACCATTTTGCCCCTCACGCGATTTTACTACATTTTCGGACATTTAGGGTTTCGGCCAAGCCCAAAACCCTAATCTCTCAATCCAGGTCCCAGCCTGCTCTATTCTCATATTGACATTGTGTCGGTTGCCCTTTTTAAGCCCGACTCTCTTGGTTCGTCTCAACCGGCTCTGGGAGGAATCCAGGAGTTCGGTATTCACCTAGCCAGCCCCGTGGTACCGAACCGATCCCGAGTTGAGTACGAATAGGTATTATTCACGAACCGACTATAGATTATCGTACTACGTATAAATCCTTTACGTTTGTCCCGGTCGAGTGACAGGCACCCGTAGTCGAACTTACAGAACTCGACTCTATGATGTTCGTGTCGGTGACATTTACCAAAACTGCCCTCCACGACACTCGTGAGTCAGTTTTATGCTCTGGCCAGAGGCTTAGGTAAATTCCCGCACATCGAAACTGCATAGGACGTTAACCTTGAATTTAATCAAGGCCGTAAATCCCGCTCCGCGGTATAACCGGCAATGACGTCGAAAGGTCAAGACCGCATTTCGCCGCTGACCCATGCTACATGCAATTCGGGCCTAGCAAACTAGTGACAAATCAAGACCTTAAGACCAACCCCGAGTTAAACCCTTTCGGTCTAAGGTTCACGTAGACTACTATAGTCAATCGATCGATCAGCGACTTTACCAGCGTGTGATCGTTCGATTACGAGTCAGTGTCCAAATACAGACAATCCCCCGATTCGTCTTGTATCAATGTCACAAGCTCCCACTTCCCAAGTGAATGGTTGGCACAACCATTTTGGACTCATCGACAAACAAGTCGTACTCGTCAATCCAGTCACCCTACTGGAGACTAAGACTTGTGGACTTAGTTTAATATCACAGTATGTCAGCTTACTGGTGCCCCCTCTCTGTCCCCACAGAATCAGTAACTGAACTGTAAATATTGGGGTTTTATTAATTCGTCTTATTACCCGACTGCAAGGTTAATTTATTTAGACGAAATAATAATATGCCTTTGTATTGTTTGTTATGCTAATATCGACAATAAACAAACAATAATAATTTCATTATCAAATAATTCAATTACAAATGTTAAACACATCAAAATTACACTAATGCCCTCGTACTATCTAATCCTCGTACGGCATCTAGGGCATAAACCTCAACACCTCGTTCCTTGAACGGCGGAATTTTAAAACTTTTGGGATTCCCGCCTTTCCCTTGGACCGCTCGGTAATAACACGAGAATATAAAACACGAAATAGAAAGGTTTCAGCCATTATACCTTGACGAATAACGATGAAGGTGGCTAGCTACGAAGCCTTCGAATCCCCGGGATGTCGTATCCCTTTCCTAGCACCAAACGCTCATGAACGGGGCAAGATCGTCACGCCGGCACCACACGAACGTCACGGCGAGTCCTTTCTATAGGCGGCTAGGCCAAAAACACGCCGGCGAATCCTCGTTATCACACGTGCGCTGCGCGCCGAGAGAGAGAGGGAGAGAGAGCTCGAGATTGAGAGAGTGAGGGAGAATAAAAACCCTAGCTTTTTATTTCTTTTAGCCAAATGACTTAGTGTTTTTTCAAAATGAAAAATCCCCTTTTATACCCTAGGGCTTGGCCGAATTTTTCAAGTGAAGTGGGGAGAAAAATTCTCACCCACTTAAGCATACCAAGTCACTTGTTGACTTGGTCTTTCTCTTTTGAATTTAAATTCAAAATTCAAATTCAAATTAAATATTAATATTAATTAATATATATTTAATATATTTAAATATATAATATCCAATATAAATATATTTAATAATTTCGAAATTAATACTATATTAAAAACGAAAACTATATATATATCCAATATATATATTTTATTTAATCCCAAATTAAATATTATTATTTTTCTAAAACAATAATAAAGATTTAAATCACATTTAAATAATATTCTAAATATTAAATATCCAATATAATATTTCCAAAATATATTTAAATCACATTTAAATCATATACTAAATATTAAATATCCAATATAATATTTCCAAAATATTTCGTGAGGTGAAAAGACCATTTTGCCCCTCACGCGATTTTACTACATTTTCGGCCATTTAGGGTTTCGGCCAAGCCCAAAACCCTAATCTCTCAATCCAGGTCCCAGCCTGCTCTATTCTCATATTGACATTGTGTCGGTTGCCCTTTTTAAGCCCGACTCTCTTGGTTCGTCTCAACCGGCTCTGGGAGGAATCCAGGAGTTCGGTATTCACCTAGCCAGCCCCGTGGTACCGAACCGATCCCGAGTTGAGTACGAATAGGTATTATTCACGAACCGACTATAGATTATCGTACTACGTATAAATCCTTTACGTTTGTCCCGGTCGAGTGACAGGCACCCGTAGTCGAACTTACAGAACTCGACTCTATGATGTTCGTGTCGGTGACATTTACTAAAACTGCCCTCCACGACACTCGTGAGTCAGTTTTATGCTCTGGCCAGAGGCTTAGGTAAATTCCCGCACATCGAAACTGCATAGGACGTTAACCTTGAATTTAATCAAGGCCGTAAATCCCGCTCCGCGGTATAACCGGCAATGACGTCGAAAGGTCAAGACCGCATTTCGCCGCTGACCCATGCTACATGCAATTCGGGCCTAGCAAACTAGTGACAAATCAAGACCTTAAGACCAACCCCGAGTTAACCCTTTCGGTCTAAGGTTCACGTAGACTACTATAGTCAATCGATCGATCAGCGACTTTACTAGCGTGTGATCGTTCGATTACGAGTCAGTGTCCAAATACAGACAATCCCCTGATTCGTCTTGTATCAATGTCACGAGCTCCCACTTCCCAAGTGAATGATTGGCACAACCATTTTTTGGACCCGTCGACAGACAAGTCGTACTCGTCAATCCAGTCACCCTACTGGAGACTAAGACTTGTGGACTTAGTTTAATATCACAGTATGTCAGCTTACTGTTGCCCCCTCTCTGTCCCCACAGAATCAGTAACGGAACTGTAAATATTGGGGTTTTATTAATTCGTCTTATTACCCGACTGCAAGGTTAATTTATTTAGACGAAATAATAATCTGCCTTTGAATTGTTTGTTATGCTAAAATCGACAATAAACAAACAATAATAATTTCATTATCAAATAATTCAATTACAAATGTTAAACACATCAAAATTACACAAATGCCCTCGTACTATCTAATCCTCAGCGATTCAGCTTGCTGGTGATTGGGTTGTTAGAGACGCGGGTGTCCGATCAGAACGCTGACAGGTTGGCCAATTCAGTTCAGCCTTGGAGTTGGTTTTATGAATACGATGATGGACCAGGGGTGAGGATTTTGTTGGGCTGGGATTCTCGCTTTGTGACGGTCATCGTGGAGGCAATTACCCCCCAAGCGATTCACTGTAGGATCCGATCCTTGTCTGATGGGGTGGTATTTTTTGCTTCCTTCGTATATGGCAAGAATCATCTTGAGGAGCGACGTGGTTTATGGGATGACCTTGTGGTGAAATATGGGGAACAGACACAAGATCCATGGTTGGTTATGGGGGACTTCAATGCGATAGTACATCCATCAGAATCACGGGGTGGCGCACCTGTGTTGGGAGATTGTGAGGATATGGCCGACTGCTTGAATATGGCTGATCTTTCACCTTTTGTTTTTGGCTGATCTTTCACCATTGCCACATGAGGGATCGTTCTTCACATGGTACAATCAGCAAAGAGCCCAGGCAGGCATTTGGCGCCGGCTAGATAGGATGGTGGGTAACCCTGCATGGTTTGCAACCTTCTCAGATATGTCGTATCGTTGCGACCTGCCTGCCACTTCTGACCATAGCCCACTGATCCTGGGGGGCCGAACGCAGCGGACAAGGCGGGGGACTTGTTTTCGGTTTGATAATTTTTTGGTGAATGATCCCCGTTTCCTACCATTGGTAAGTCAGGCATGGGGTAAAGGGGAGGGGGGATACCCCATGTTTGTAGTTATGAAAAGGCTGAAACTACTCAAGACGTGGCTTAAGCGTCTACGGTGGGAAAAAGGCGATCTGTCAAGGAATGTGACGGAGGCTAAAGGGTATCTTGAGGTGGTGCAGGAATTTGTGGCGGCGTATCCGTTGGAGACTCGATTCCACTCACTCGAGCGCATGTGTAGGGATCTTTATGCCCGAGCCATTTCCATGGAGCATTCGGCGTTAGCTCAACGGGCGTAGCAGAACTGGTTGAAGGATGGGGACCAATGCACCTCATTCTTTTTCAAGAAGGTGGCCATGCATCCGGTGGTGAACCGGATATTCTATCTGGAGGATGCGGCTGGGACGGTGTATGATGGGGAGGATCGTGTACGAGTGGAGCTCATTCGCTTCTATGAGGAGCTGCTTGGACAGTCTATTCGTACATCGCCCATCACCTCTTCGGCAGTGGCGTCTTTTATACAGAGACGGCTATACACGGACGAGGCAGATACATTGGTTATGCCCATCACCCCGGGGGAGATTAAGGTGGCGTTTTTTTCGATACATGACAATAAAGCTCCGGGACCGGACGGCTATACCGCAGCGTTCTACAAGAAGGTTTGGGGTATTATTGGATCTGATATTATGCATGCGGTGCAAGAGTTCTTTCGCACGGGATATCTGCTAAAGGAACTCAATGCTACGCTGATTACGCTCATTCCTAAGGGAGATGCTCCTAGGATGGCGTCGGATTTCAGACCCATTTCATGCTGTAATGTCCTTTATAAGATTATCTCGAAGGTTATTGCGAATCGGATACGGGTCTGTCTTGATAACCTAGTTCACCAGACGCAGACAACATTTATTCCAGGGAGGCGAATTTCAGACAATATATTAATGGCGCAGGAGATTTGTCATGGCTATAGGAGTGCCAGTTTACCAGCTCGGGTGGCATTCAAGGTGGATTTGGCCAAGGCCTATGACCGAGTCGAGTGGGACTTTATCATTGCGACGCTTGAGGCGATGCACTTTCCTGCTACATTTGTGGGATGGATTCGGGTTTGCCTTACTTCTACGAGGTTCTCCATCAATATTAATGGGCGAGCTGAAGGTTTCTTCGAGGGCCGTAGGGGGTTGCATCAAGGGGATCCGATCTCTCCATATCTTTTCACACTCATTATGGAGGTCCTACATGGGATTCTCACGGCTAAGCTACGAAGGGGAGATGGGTTTCGATTCCATTGGCGCTGCGAGTCTCTCTCTCTCTTTATGCTTAGCTTTGCTGAAGACCTGTTGCTTTTTTCACATGCGGACGTGGCATCAGTAACCTTGATTAAGGAGGGTCTGGATATCTTCGCTGATCTTTCAGGGCTACGCGCGAATGTGAATAAGGGCCAGATGTTTATTTCTAAGAGCGCCGAGCGGTTAAGTGCCTTAATTCAGGGTATCATGGGCTTTCAGGTGGGATCTCTGCCAGTTCGGTACTTGGGGGTTCCACTGATCACATCTAGATTGACCTCACAAGATTGTGCACCTCTTATACGTAGTGTGGATCGACGATTGGGATCGTGGTTGCATAGCTCGCTATCCTATGCAGGTAGGGTGCAGCTGATCCGAAGTGTTCTTATGGCACTTCATATTTATTGGGCGGGTGTTTTTCTCCTCCCTAAGGGGATTATCAGAAATATTGAAACCCGTATACGTAGGTTTTTATGGGGGGACTCTACCTCGAAGGTCGCATGGGCTGACGTCTGCCTACCCAGGGAGGAGGGGGGTCTTGGTCTTCGGAGGTTGATAACCGAGTTCTACTGATGCACCAGTTGTGGAGTATTTTGAGTGCTGATGCGGCTTCCATATGGGCCACTTGGATAAGACAGACACGTCTCCTCGATAAATCCTTGTGGAGTATCAAGCCATCGACACGGGCGTCTTGGAGCTGGAAAAAGCTATTGATACCACTCCTTGAGTTTCGAATTGGCAATGGGGAGTCTATTCGATTGTGGACTGATCCATGGCTTTTCCCTGAGCCACTCGTGGAGAGGTTCCCGCGAGGACCAATGGTGATGGGGCTGCCAATCGACTCACGCCTTAGCCAGTTTATTAATGACGATGGATGGAGCTGGCCCGCTAGGTCCACGGCGGAATACTTGGAGATTGCTGAGGTGCTGCCTATAGTAAGGCCGTCTGAGGAGGATTCAGTTCGATGGTTAGGCTCGTCTGATGGACAGTTTTCCTCCTCTTCGGCAAGGTATTCCTTACGTCTGCATCGGCCACGAGTTATTTGGCGTAATCTACTTGGTGGCCACCTTGCGGTTCCCCGACACGAGTTCATACTGTGGTTGGCGATTCGTGATAGATTATCTACGAGGGATAAACCATGGATAGCGGCTGTGGCGGGAACATTGATATGCCTCTTGTGTGATGTCCCCTGTGGTGAGATGATCCAACACTTGTTTTTTGATTGTTTGTTTTCTCGCCGATGCTTGAGACTTCTGCGCATGCGCTTGTGATTTCGGTGGCCGATCGAGGAGTGGCAGTCGGGAATCATATCGACGCTGGCGGGGCCAACACTTAATGTCTCTAGCGGAGCGCCACGTCCTGGCGTCGCTAGTTTACCATCTTTGGCTTGAGCGGAACAGGCGTTGGCGGGAAGGGAGTCGCTGGCTGCCGGAACATATTGTAACTGATATTGTCCATGTACTTTGTATGCGACTAGCTACATTACCTGATACATTTCAGTTACAGATTGTCGCTCTTCGCCGTGTGTGGCGAATAGCCTGGTAGGGGCTGGTGTTTGTGTTTGTGTTTTTCATTCAGTGATGATGTGACCTGGTAGGCATGTTACCGGTGGGTGCGTATGCCATCGTCCATACAGCTGTCCGTTTGTACTTTCCTTATATTTATGCAAATGAACCTTACCCAAAAAAAAAAACTCAAGAACAAGGGCCGAAAATTTCGAGCTGAAGAACACAAAAAATCCCAAAATTTTCAGAAAAATCGCTCAAATCCGAACGCGTTTGGCTCTGATACCACTTGTTGGTTCGCATTCTATCCTAACAATCTAACCTATGGACAATTTAACCACGGAAAGGATGGGAAGAATTAATGTACGTGGGGTGTTGTGTGTTCATGAGAAGGGTTGGGTGCTCTCTCTCTCTCTCTCTCTAGATAGAATTTCACACAAAACACACATTATTATGTGTTAGGGTTTTAGTATTTATACCACAAGTTGGTATATAATACTTGGGCCCCTAACAAAACCCAATTATACTAAGCCTCTTATAATGATAATCTTTATAAATAAGCTACAAAGATAATTCTAATTGATTGAACACAATAAAATATTCCTAACATAGCCTATTTGAAGAATCACTAGAGGCCCGCGTAATAAATAGAGCAAGAGACGGGACCGGCCCAATAAGTATAATGGTTATTAGTCCATCCATCATGGCTTAATAACCGGGCATTAACATAGTAAATTATTAAGGATCCAATAATCCCAACTAATTATTTCTGTAGGCCAACAATAACGGGAATAGATTCCGTCGAATCCAACATTCTCCCACTTGTCCAAAGAACATAATTAATTAGTTTTCATAATGGGATTATACCGGTAACATTATATCCTTAATAATAACCATATATCTAAACATCGAATAGGATATAGGCCAAATCTAAATTCTCACGAAATAAATTCGTTCCTAAGTCACAAACTCGACATCTTTGATATTAGGTCCATAACATAGGTGGTCCTTGATGTGATTTATATCATAATGCGTAACATAAGTGCGCAAGTCAATAAGCAATAAATCACACCGTCAATCATAATCGGATCCATAATCAATACATGATGTGTACACAATGTGAATATCCAATCAAACTAATGACCTCTCTAAATCAAAGCTTGCATAAAGTCCCAAGTTACATACGTGCTCGCATAACACCTTGGGAGATAAAGCTTTTGTTAATGGGTCGGCTACCATAGCACTAGTATTGATGTGCTCAATGGATATTAACTGATTTTGGATCCTTTCTTTCACAACAAGATACTTAATGTCAATGTGCTTTGAAGCACTACTTGACTTGTTCTTAGAAAAGAATACTGCAGCCTGATTATCGCAGTAAATTTTAAGTGGTTTCGAAATTGAGTTCACAATCTGAAGCCCAACGGTAAAGTTTCTGATCCATATCGCATGACATGATGCTTCATAACAGGCAACGAATTCTGCTTCCATGGTAGAAGAAGCAGTAATCGTTTGCTTTGTGCTTTTCTACGAAACAGGTGCACCAGATAACATAAACACGTATCCAGACGTTGATTTTCTGGTGTCAAAGCACCCCGCATAATTTGAATCAGAGTATCCAACAGCCTCAAGTAACTCTGATTTCCTGTAAACGAGTATATAATCTTTGGTACCCTGTAAGTATCTCATAACCTTTTTGGCATTCTTCCAGTGATCCATTCCTGGATTTATCTGGTATCGTCCAAGCATGCCAACAATATATGCAATATCTGGGCGCGTACATACTTGAGCGTACATAAGGCTCCCGACAGCAGATGCATAAGGGATTTTATCCATTTCTGCTAGCGCCATTTGGGTCCCATTTGGGTCCTGGGACACTGTGATAAGCTGAATTTTTCGCCTTTAAAAACCGGTGCTACTGTGGGAGAGCAATTATGCATGTTGAATCTTTTAAGAATTTTCTCAATATATGCTTTTTGAGAAAGACCCAACATGCCACGAGATCTATCTCGGTGAATTTCAATGCCTATAACGTAAGAGACTTCACCAAGATCTTTCTTATCGAATTTACTCGATAAAAATTCTTTAGTCTCGTGTAACATGCCTAAATCATTACAGGCAAGTAATATCATCCACATAAAGTACAAGGATGATAAATCTGCTTCCACAGATTTTCATAAATATGCTCTGGTCGACCAAATTTTATTTGAAATCGAATTCACTGATCACCACTAAAAATTTTAAATGCCACTGTCGAGATGACTGTTTAAGGCCATAAATGGATTTCTTAAGCTTGCATACCATGTTTTCCTTGCCCTCAACCAGAAAACCTTCTGGTTGCGTCATATAGACATCCTCATGCAAGTCACTGTTAAGGAATGCTGTTTTAACATCCATTTGATGTAGCTCTAAATCCTAATGAGCTACGAGGGCCATAACAATACGGAATGAATCCTTTTTAGACACGGGAGAGAAGGTTTCATTATAGTCAACACCTTCTCTTTGCGTAAACCCTTTAGTAACCAAACGGGCCTTGTATCGTTCGACATTACCTTGAGGACTCATTTTGATTTTGAATACCCATTTACATCCTATCGGTTTGAATCCTTTAGGTATGTCTACAAGATCCCAAACATTATTCAATTTCATTGAATTTAACTCATCATTCATGGCTTCAAGCCACTGAGTTCTTTGGTCGGTTGTCATAGCATCATTAAATGATGTAGGATCATTCCCAACGGAATTGTCACATTCATCTAAATAGGCATAATCATCATGAAAAGTCGGTCTTCTCACTCGTTCAGATCTACGTGAAGAATCTAGAATGACTGATGGAGAAAGATCATCATTTTGATCATATACATTAGGCATATTCTCATTATTTAACGATTCCCACAGATTCAGGGATTGCTAAATCTCTTGACATAATGGGAACATTTAAGAATTTAGGTTCCTCTTCAAGAGTTGCTTTACGAGATATGCTATGATCACAAGTACTGACATTTTCTAAAAATACTGCATGTCTAGTTTCGACAATTCTTGTGGTATGAGATGGGCAATAAAATCGGAAACCCTTAGATCTTTCTGGGTAACCGATAAAATAGCAGCTAATGGTTTTAGAATCAAGCTTACGTAAATTTGGGTCGAAAATTTTAGCTTCGGCTCGACAGCCCCATACACGCAAATATTGAATACGTGGTTTCCTATTAACCCATAATTCATAAGGGGTTTTGGGCGTTGCTTTAGTAGGAACCCGATTAAGTATATCCATGGCTGTTTTAAGAGCCTCAACCCAAAGATACTCAGGTAAAGAGGTATGGCATATCATACTTCGTACCATATCCATAAGGGTACGATTACGTCTCTCAGCAACACCATTCTGCTGAGGTGTCCCCGGCATAGAAACCTGATGGTCAATGCCACATTCTTGTAAGAACAAGGCAAAAGCTCCAGGGTTATGACCTGAGTCGGAGAATTTACCGTAATATTCTCTTCCTCTATCAGATCTCACAACTTTGATTTTGCAATCAAGTTGGTTTTCGACTTCAGCCTTATAAGTCTTGAAAACCTGGAGCGCTTCGGATGTTTCATGAAGGAGATAAATATATCCAAAACGAGAGTGGTCATCAATAAATGTAATGAAGTATCGATGGCCATTAATTCCAGCAGTATATGGACCACTGATATCAGTGTGAATCAGTTCTAATAGTCCATTACTTCTGGTGGCACTACGTTTATTTTCTTGCGTAAATTTTCCTTTAATACACTTAATACTGGTGTCAAAATTAGAGAAATCTAATTGATGAAGAATTCCGTCTTTAATGAGACATTCCATTCTGTCTCGAGATATATGGCCTAAACGTTCGTGCCATAATATCGCAGAATTCTCATCGATTAGCTTTCTTTTGCCACTGGTTTGACTTGTAGTAATTCAATATGCGGATTCCGTTAAATAAGATGAGGAAGGATTTAAACAAAACTTATAGAGGTTTCCCTCTAGATGTCCGGAACCAACAACGTGGGAACTTAATGAAATGGTGAAACCTTTATTCTCAAACTTAAATGAGAAGCCATAAGCGTCAAGTTGAGAAACTAAAATAAGGTTTCTTGTAATACTGGGTACATAAGCAGTATTAAATAAGTCCAAAATGAAACCACTCTCCAAAATTAATCGGAGAATTCCTACGGGTTCAATTGGAATATTATATCAATTTCCAATCACAATTTTGCGTTTTGCTTTACGTTGCTTCCTCACGGAGCGGAATCCCTGCAATGTACAAGTTATATGCATAGAAGCACCGGTGTCAATACACCATGTATCAGTAGAAACATCAGCAAGGAAAGATTCATAACAAATGTAGTTAGATACTTTACCCTTCTTAGCTAACCACTCCTTGAATTTTGGACACTCCCTCTGAAAATGAGTAGTCTCGCGGCAAAATTTGCATTTGCAAGACTTTAAGCCCGAAGGACCAGCCTTGTTCTCATCTTTCACTTTCTTTACCTGTTGCTTCTTTTTACCCTGCCATTTTCGCTTATTCTTGCCCTGACCTTGAGCAGTTGTTAGGCTCGTTCTTAACAATCTAAGAAGAATCAACACTCAAACAACAAGAATAACCTTGAAGATATTGGAAATTAGGGTTTAAAGGTAATTTGGAGAGAAATGGAAGAGTGTTCTTCAAGCTAGGTTTTTGATTAATATCAATTGTGTGCAGACAAAGCTTGGAATGTAAAATCTTATGGACCTAAACATGCTATCCTAGCTATATATACCTTACTTATGGTATATTTACATGTAGGTCCCTATACTAATATATAATTACACACTTGGCCCAATACTAAAGATAGCTTACAAATAGAACACAACTAAAGTATTTTCTGCAATATCCCCCTTTGTGTTCTTCATTGAAGAGCTTGGCTATCTTCGTCGGGCAAAGAAGGATTTCCTGAAGCCGAGTGCTACTTCGTAGCCTTTGATCGTATTTCGCAAGTCGAGCCTTGCCTGTATTAAGTTCGCCACTTTCTCGGTCAGGATCCTTGTGTCGTTGATTATCTCAGCGACGTTATCATCTTCGGCTTGTCCTGCGTCTAGTATCTCGTCGAGGACCATCTTCAGCTTGTCCCGGATGATTTTGAGAGTTCCATCAGAGAACTTTTCAATCTCTGATAGGAACATCACCCGTTTCGAGCCTTCGAAGTTCAAGTACACGAGACATAGCTCTGGTCCTGCGAAGATATAGCTCTTCGGGTATGATTGCAGATCCAGATCTGTGCCTACTATATTTGGCATGACGAGATTGACCTTTCTTGCATTGCTCTCCAGAGCGATTTGAAGGTCTTGAGCAGTGTAGAACTTGATCTGCCGCAACATGTATCTCTTTATGGTCTCAAATCCCAGTCGGTATTTGAATTCTTTCGGGGTGAACTTTCTGTAGACCCCGAACATCTGAAGGATATCACTGGGTTCGATATCGGCTAGATCAGCTTCTGACAGCCGTTCTGTTGTGCAGTCTTTATGAGCTACCGTGTAGATAGGATAGTTCGTCTTCCCAACATTATAGTGCTCGACTTCTATAACGTCGGCGATCAGTTCCTTTGATCGCTGAACTCTCCTATTACAACCATCTCGGGGGGGGGGGGGGGGGGGGGGGGCTATTTTGGTGTGAGCCAGCATGTAGAGATGCCCGGCTGCTGCTGTCCCCGTCAGATGCGTGAGTCCTCATAGGTCTAGCTCGTTTAGCTGCTTGATGTTCTTCTCATTCCGCCATATATTTTTTCTGATTTCCTCTTGAAAGGGAGCTATGATTCTTAAGTTGTTCCATGGCGCGTCTTTCTTTGAAGTTCGACGAGTCAGATTTTTTGGTTCTCTGACTCGCATTTCTATTGCCTCTGGGAGTCCTGCTGGTTCTTTGTCGTATCTTTCTCCTTCTTTCAATTCGGCGGCAGTGAATCTGAACATCTGCATGGGAGCTCGCCTTAGTTGTGTTCGAGCGTTGTAGATTCTGTGGAAGGCGGCTTCTTCTTCTTCATCCAAAGCTATCCAATCCTTCAAAATGTACTCGTCGATGTATTCTTTAGGATTGGATTTGGTTGGAAGTGAAGGTGGTAGGTTGTCGGTTGATGAAGTTGGTGGTGGTGGTAGAGGTATTGATGATGATGATGTTGGTGGTTGTGTTGATGATGATGGTGGTGGTGGTTGTGTTGATGATGGTATAGATGGTGGTGTTGGTGGTAGAGATGATGATGGTGGTGGTGGTTGTGTTGATGATGGTGGTAGAGAGGATGATGATGGTGTCGTTTTTTATGGTGGCGGTTGAGAAGATGATGAAGGTCGAGACGACGAGGTGGTTGCTGAAGATCGTCTTCGTCTCGACCTTGTGGTTGATGGGGTCGGTTGCGGTGTGACCCTGGCTTGTTTGCTGCTCTCCCCCTCTGGGCGATCATCAGGATCGTCATGTCTTCTTTTCTGAGCAGGGGGGTCATCACGGCAACGAGTTTGTTGGTGGGTCATCAGATGGAGAAGCTCCTGCATGTCTGGCATGAGGGTTTCTGTATCGGAAAGAAGTCGAGACAGAAATAGGTCACGGAGCTCTCCGAGGGGCATGGAGTATGGGTTGGGTGGTGTTTGGGTAGACTGTGTAAGTGGGGATATGGGGAGGGGTAACACATGTTCTTCTACCAATGGGGCTTTCCCTTTGTCCCTCGTAGCAGCCAGAATGGCGCTTTGGACCTTTTCCGAAATGGTCGTGTCTAGTTTTTCGGAAAATTTGGAAAAGGCGGACTCCAGGCACTGGTGAAGATAATCTTGTGTCACAAACGGTAACCTGACAGAGCCACTAAGGAGTTCTGTCGTCACAACATCAGAAAAGAGGTCTGATGTGTGGCCAACTGTCACCGAAGTGATAGCAGGGCTTGTAAAGACGGGGCCACGAAGGCTTCCCGTTGACATTCGCCTTGAGACAAGCTCAGGCAAATGGCCCGATTTCACGGTTGTTGTTACGTTGGCCATGTCGGGGCTTCCTTCCGATCCTCGCATCACATCAACGGTGGATGTGGCTACGGAAGTTCTGAGCTGGTCACGGAGACCAAGTGTAGACGGAGTCAAAAGTGTCTGTGTCCTAGAAAATTCTGAAAATGTGGGGATGGTGGACACTAGACTCGATGTGATATGAAGAATGGTGGTGGATGGGGGCTGCGTTCCACCGATTTTAATATCTGCTGCTTCAGAAGGAAGCAGAGATAGATTACTTGGTTCCCCGTGTGTTTCTGAGACGATCGTCTGTTGGGAGACGACCGAATGGGGAAGGCTGAGTTGTGCTTGCACCGTTGCCCCAGATGCGGCGACTTCTACCCGGAGGCTGAACGTATCAGCCTCTGATCCTATTGGGGTTGGGGACGGGATGTTTTGTGAGGATGGGGTGGTGACCACAGCCGTAGTAATATGTGTCACCAACTCTTCAGACTGGGTATGTTCTGAAGAGGGTGATGAAGCATGAGGGGCCGGGTCAACATTTATCTCAGGACCCTCACTCACTCTTTGGCTCGTCCCGGGGTTGGTTTCTGGGGGGTTGTCCAGAAACGTAGGGAATGGTCTTTGGTGCGCTGCGCAGTAGGCCAGAATGGATTCCCTGGTAGCCAGTTGGAGAAGTCCGTCGAGGATTGGCATTGGGCGGCTCATCCATTTTGGTTCGGCTTTGGCCTTCTGGATGAACTTCATTTTTGGCGGAATGTAGTCTTTTTTTTTTTGGGGTAATGTTCACTATATTATAAAAATAAAGAGGGGTACATCAAAGTACAATCAATCAATGTGCCAAATGCGACGCAAAGCAGATAATTGGAAAGACAAAGAGCTAGGGAGGGAAGTGAGACGTAAACAAATAAGGAAGAAAAACATCATCCACAACTCGTTCCGGACTACGTCAAACCCCTTCCCGCCAACGGCGATTACGTTCCATCCAGATATGGTACACCAACGAAGAGAGCACATGCCGATAAGCCTGATGGAGTAAGTGTCCATTACGCCATCGCCGAGCAGCCCACTGGACAGCCAAGTTCCACTCCCTATGTGGCCATTGGAGACCAATCCGTCGACGTAGAATCCGCAAACAAGTGGTGGAGAAGGACCAATCAAACAACAGGTGTTGAATCGTTTCTCGACAGTGAAGATCACAAAGGAGGCATTCATCAGAGTTTTCCCGAGTCGAGATCCAGGGTTTGTCCCGAGTAGCCAACCTGTCACGAATGGCAAGCCAAAGAATAAAGTCAAATCTAGGCACTCGAAGCACGCCCCCAAACAGGTGATGCCAGGCAACCCGACTACGTCTATAACGGGTGGCTTCGCGGGCAGAACCCACAGAGAAGATCCCGTTAGAGTGACCAGCCAGAGATACGAGTCATGAACTCCTGGATGAACCTCGAGAAGGAGTGGTGCAATCTCCAAATACTCAGCCGTCATAGTTCCACTCCAGCGCCATCCTGTTGGGGAAATAACATAGCTGAGGCGAGCATCGTGAGGGATACCCAAGGCGATCGGTCCACGAGGAAAGCGGTCAAGAAGAGATGGTTGAATAAGCCACGGGTCGCGCCAAAGCTGGATGGAAGCACCATCACCAATCCGAAAAGATATGAGTGATCGCATAAGGGGGCGCATCTTAAGGATTTTCCGCCAACTCCAAGACTAAGTAGGGGTTGGTGAGATAGTCCAAATAGACCGACTCTGAAGCCTGGTCTCGAAGAGCCAAGTAACCCAGAGAGAGTCTCGAGTCTCGAGAAAGAATGCCCAGAGAAGTTTCAGAAAAAGGGCCTGGTTATCTGACTGTATCGATCGGATGCCCAGGCCGCCTTCATCAAGGGGGAGACAAACATCAGCCCAAGCAACCTTCACAGGAGAACCAGCCCAAAGGAACTGACGAAGTCGCGACTCGATGGCTTGGGTGACAGTCTTCGGGAGAATAAACACGCCAGACCAATAAATATGAAGAGCCGAGAGTACTGACTTGATCAGCTGCACCCGGCCAGCATAGGAGAGAGACTTGTGAAGCCAAGAACCAAGCTTCTTATCAACTTTCTGCAGCAGCGGTTTGCAGTCATTAATGGTAAGATGCGCCGTGATGAGAGGAACTCCGAGATAGCGGACAGGAAGATGTCCAAGCGAGAAGCCCATAATAGTCTGGAGTCTGTCGGCCACATCTTCACCCCGTTTGGAGATAAACATTTCGCTCTTACTCGGATTAGGTGCAAGACCCGAGAGAGAAGTGAAATGATCCAAACTGTCCTTCAGAAGTCCCACGGAGTGATCATCAGCATGGCAAAACAAAAGAAGATCGTCCGCAAAGGTGAGCATGAAAAGGCGAGAGGCATCGCACTTCCAGTGAAACCGGAAATTCGCATCATCTGAGATACGCTTATAGAGTATGCCATGCAGGACGTCCATGACAAGCGTAAAAAGATAAGGTGGGATTGGATCCCCTTGTCTAAGGCCTCGACGACCTGTAAAGAATCCCTCAGCTCGACCATGAATGTTAATCGAGAAGAAAGGTGACGTAATACAGCTCCTGATCCAAGAAATAAAAGTCGGGTGGAAGTGCATGGCTTCGAGGACAGCCAAAAGAAAAGGCCATTCGACATTATCATAGGCTTTAGCGATGTCAACTTTAAACATTACTCTCTCAGGGAGGCTGGTGCGTCGATATCCCTGGCAAATATCTTGAGCAAGCAAAATATTATATGTGATTCGTCGGCCCGGGATAAAGGCATTCTGAGTAGGATGGACAAGGTGCGCGAGATGATCCTTCAGCCTATTAGCAAGGACTTTTGAAATTATCTTGTAACGGACGTTGCAGCAAGAGATGGGCCGAAAGTCCGTAGCACGTCGAGGGGAAGCCACCTTAGGGATAAGGGTAAGGAGAGTGTTGTTCAGCTCTTTAAGCAGGTGACCAGTCCGGAAGAATTCCTGGACAGCCCAGATCACATCCCCGCCGAGAATGCCCCAAGCGCCTTTGTAGAAATAGGATGTAAATCCATCAGGGCCAGGGGCTTTATCATCCTCTATAGAAAAGAGGGCATCCTTGATCTCATTCGCTTCTACTGGGCGAATCATATGGAACGCATCAGAAGGGCTCAGGTGACGAGAGATAAAATCATGGACAACCAACGAGTCATATGGAATGGAATAGACCGAGTGCCCAAGTAAGTTCTGATAGAAGGAAATAAGCGCATCTTTAACATTGTCTTCGCCCTCAATAGGCATCCCAGATCATCCTCAAGAGAGAAGATACGATTCGCCGCGCGTCGCATAGTCACCTTTTCGAAGAAAAAAGATGAGCATTGATCGCCATCCTTGAGCCAAGCCATCTTCGCTCTTTGGGAGAGTGCCGCATGCTCTAAATCGACCGCTTTGGCATAAAGAAAACGACAAGTTTTCTCTAAGTCCAAAAAACGCAGGTCAGAGGGGTGTTATTTTCTTTTTTTTTGGGTAAATTTTCACTAACATAACGAAATGAAAAGAAATAC
Source organism: Lindernia subracemosa (assembly GCA_028392965.1). Taxonomy (NCBI): domain Eukaryota; kingdom Viridiplantae; phylum Streptophyta; class Magnoliopsida; order Lamiales; family Linderniaceae; genus Vandellia; species Vandellia subracemosa. The sequence continues at coordinate 1,388,379 of JAQPCC010000060.1, forward strand.
ATCAGCGTTACGACGCACCAACCAGTAACAAGCTACTGGCTAACAACGAAGTCTAAATCGAAAAACCAAATCAGACTTCTACCAAGCAATACGCCACACTCTACGTAAAGCTAGAGACTGCAAGTAAAATCTAGATGAAATAGTACTCAATCACATACAAAGAGTACTAAGAACATCATGGACAATCTGAGCAGCTCCTCGTTCTCTACCTTCGCGCCATCGACGATTCCGCTCAAGCCATATATGGTATACCACTGATGCCAGGGCATGTCGGGAAGCACTGTGAAAAAGGTGCTCGCTCCGCCACTTATGGGCAGCCCAATTGATACCCATGGCCCAATCTCGATATGGCCAAATGAACCTGATCATGCGTCGTAAAATCATCATACACTGCCTGGAAAATAGACAGTCAAAAAACAGGTGCTGAATAGTCTCCAGCTCTCCAGTCGGGCACAGTAGGCAAGACGTCGTCCCAGCCGCTGCCGCAATCCACGGCTTGTCTCGAGTTGCTAGACGTCCTCGTATCGCCAGCCAAAGCATGAACTCATGTCTAGGGACTCTAAGCGGCCCACCAAAAAGGACAGCCCAAGCGACCGGGTCACGGCGAAAATGGAGGGATTCTCGAGCCAAGGAGGTACGGAAGTGGCCTTTAGAGTCACCCTCCCACCATAACATGTCTTCAACAAGAGGATTGACCACCGGTAATTCCCTACTGAACTCCAGATACTCCGCAGTATATTGAGCCGGCCATCGCCACCCCTCTGCAGCAATGACCCTACTAAGTCTCGAATCAACGGGCAATCCCATGGCTAACGGACCTCTGGGGAAGCGCTCAATAAGAGGACCCGTAGAGAGCCATGAATCCAGCCACAAGAGGATAGATGCCCCATTACCCACCTGATAGCGTACCAGTGCCCGAATGGTATTCCGCATTTTCAAAAGTTTGTTCCAACTCCATGCCGCCGTGGCTGATTGCTGAATAGTCCAGATCGACTTATTAGCAAGCCTAGTACGTAGAATACACTGTGCCCATATCGAGGTCTCATCCCGCCACAAAAGACGCCAAAGCTGGCCCAAGAGAAGTACACGATTATCAGTTTCGATCGATCTGATACCCAAGCCCCCTTCAGTCACAGGAAGACACACATCTGCCCAAGCAACTTTGGATGTAGAACCCGCCCGCAGAAACCGACGAATACGCGCCTCGATGTCACGAATGACACCCTTCGGTAAGAGGAAAACCCCAGCCCAGTAGATATGAAAAGCCAGCAGCACCGATTTAATAAGTTGTACTCGTCCAGCATATGAAAGAGAAGCCACGAGCCAAGCCGTCGATCAACACGATGAATGAGCGGTGCGCAATCCTGTCGTGTAAGTCGGGAAGTAATCAGAGGTACTCCAAGGTATCGAACAGGTAACGATCCCACAGGGTATTCCATAATCGCCTGAAGGGCAGACGTCATTCTTTCTGCGCGACGGCATACAAACATTTCACTCTTCTGTATATTCGCCCGCAAGCCAGATAGATTCGCAAAGTGTTCAAGGCCCTCTTTAAGCAAACTCACCGATGTCGTTTCCGCATGCGAGAAAAGTAGAAGGTCATCGGCAAATGTAAGCATAAACAATGACGTGGCTTCACAGCGCCAATGATATTGGAAACCGTTGTTCGTCTGAATCTGCGTCTGGAGAATGCCATGCAGGATGTCCATAGCTAAAGTGAAGAGATACGGGGATATAGGGTCCCCCTGTCGTAGACCGCGTCGCCCCATAAAAAACCCTTCTGCTCGTCCATTAACATTAATAGAGAATCCTGTGGTCGTAAGGCAGTCTCGAATCCACCCAATATAAATCGGATGGAATTCAAGTTCCTCCAATATAGCTAGAAGAAAATCCCACTCGACTCTATCGTACGCCTTAGCAAGATCAACCTTAAACGCCACACGTTCAGGGAGATGCTTGGCCTTATAACCATGACATATTTCCTGCGCCAAAACGATGTTGTCCGATATTCGTCGACCCGGGATAAAAGCCGACTGCGTAGGATGGACCAGGTCCCCCAAATAAACCTTTAGGAGTTCAGCCAGAATCTTCGAAATTATCTTATATAATACGTTGCAACAAGAAATGGGCCGAAAATCTGAAGGCTGGCGGGGGGAATCACTCTTCGGAATAAGCGTAATTAGAGTACTGTTAAGTTCCTTCAGGAGATGCCCCGTCCCGAAGAACTCAAGAATCGCCTGCGTAATATCCGAACCTACAATATCCCACGCGACTCGATAGAATGCCGAGCTGAATCCATCAGGCCCAGGAGCTTTATCCTCGCCAATGGAAAGGAGTGCCTTTTTGACTTCCCTCTGTGTGACAGGCCGAATCATGTCGAGCGCAGCTGTCATCGAAAGCTTACGTGGCAGGAAATCCGCAAGAGCTGCAGTTGGTAGTGGCGTCGATCGAATAGATTCCCCCAACAACGCCTGGTAATACTTGATCAACTCATTAGACACATGATCCTCTCCATCCACCACTACACCATGCTCGTCCTCAAGGTAGAAGATTCTATTGGCCGCTCGACGAGTCGCTACCTTCTTAAAGAAGAAAGAGGAGCACTGGTCGCCATCTTTCAACCATGCTATCTTCGCCCGTTGGCGAAGGAGTGATTGCTCCATATCCATGGCATGCCCATAAAGGGAACGGCAACGCCGTTCAAGATCATGAAAACGCCTTTCATGAGGATATGTAGTGGTGAACTCCTGAGCCAATTCGAGAAATTCCTTTGCCGTCGCCACATTCCTCGTTAGGTCACCCTTTTTTCTTTTCGGAGTTGCTTCAGGCGCGGTTTTAAGAGCTTTAGTCGTTTTAGAACTGAGAACATCGGGTACCCTACACTAGGTGTCTGCCAAGTCTTCTCCACAAGTGGAAGAAAACGTTTATCCCGAGTTAGAAAATTCGCAAAACGAAAGCAAGAGCCTCGTTGTTGCTGTCGTTGCGTCGAAAGAAGCACCAACGGGTTGTGATCGGATGTTGCAGGCATAGTGCATTGATATCTTACATCGGAGAAGATCGAAAACCATGTTGGATTAGCAACCATCCTATCCAACCTTCGCCAAACAGCAGCCTCCCCCGCTTGATGATTATACCACGTGTAAAAAGGTCCCACTCGTGGAATATGTATAAGGTCCGCCTCGACAAAGCAAGTAGCCAAGTCATCATAATCAGCCTGATTGGGTGTGCCTCCCCTTGCTTCATGCGGCCCAAGGATTGCATTAAAATCGCCCAAGACAATCCAAGGAACTTCAGCTCTTTGTTGAGATAACTGCACCAACTCCGCCCACAGAGCTCGACGCTCATCACGAGAGTTCTTCCCATAAACAAAGGAAGCGAAGAATGTCACCCTGTCCGCCAAAGAGTGTATTTTGCAATGTACAGCCTGAATAGAGAATGACTCAATCGTTACTGTAGCATATCTCGAGTCCCACCCGACCCAAATACGCGTGCCCGTCCCGTCATCATAATCATAAAACCAACTCCACGCCTTAACAGAATGTGAAATAGAAGCTGCATTTAGGGCCGCCACCCTCGTTTCAAGAAGACTAATGATCTTCAAATCACACCGTTGAATCAAGTCCTTCACCGCCCACTGATGGTCTAACTTATTTAGACCCCTTACATTCCAAACAGCAGTCTTAATCATTGAGTCACCAATGGAAGGGTGCTTATCAGGCCCTTATTGGTATGCTGTTGTGTATCAGTACGCGTGAGTTCATCGTCAAAATTTGCTATAGTTAACAATGCCCCATCAGCCTCAACCCCATCTTCTGTTACCATCTGCAAGATATCAAATCTATTGGAGGTTGCTGCCGCTTGGATGGTAGGAGGTGAAGTATTAGATGATTCAGCACGGTTATTGTGGTCCCGCCCTTGGGGTTTCATGCCAACTACCCGCCACTCTCGTATCGGCTTCGACACCGCTCTCATTGTAGGTGCGGGCTTCAATGTAGGTATTGGCCGCTTTGGACAGCTATCTTTACCATGATTAAATGAATTGCATAATGGGCATGATTTTGGCCGCCACTCGTATTCAACTCGAATCGTTAGAGTGCCCAGGTTCCCACCATCAGGCGTAGGCATACGAAGTGTAAAGCTATCAAGATACGACTCATGAAGTTTCTTCATAATACAAACCCTAGCATAATCAATACGCTCCATGTTTAATGTCATCGCATCCGGAAACAATGGCTGTCCAATTGCACTCGCAATAACACCAAGCCCCTCAGGTGTCCAAAACTCCGATGGAACATGCTGAAAACGCACCCACGTGGGTACCTCCACATGATCCTTCTTCTCTAACGTCATCCCAAAACGCCATTCCTGAAGGAATAAGGGCTGTCCTTGATATAACCATGGACCCCCTTCAAGTGCCAGCAGCATCGTTTCTACTGACTTAAATCGTATCTTGAAAAACCCCGACGACGTTGCCCTGATCTCCTCCACTCCCGTCCAAATAGACTTAAGAAATTGCTCCACCCTTGGAAAATATGGTTTCCGTCCAAGGAAATATCCAACAAGTGTATGAGCCCATCTTGTAATCCCCTTCTCAGCCACTTCCCACGACGGTTGGACTTCAACAGCTCCCTCAATCACTACTGGCGGCGTATACTTTAGATTGACCCTTTTAGGGTTACGGCATGTTTAGGATCCCCGAATGACATCCGCGAACGTGGATGGGAGTTTCATCGCCACGTTGTCACCAGAAACCCTAGCCTCCGTATCTCCATGGTCGTTATTCTCTTCTTTCAACAGCAACGATGATGTCGGTCCAATGTCTCTAGAAACCCTGGTCCCGGTCTCACGGGAAGGGTGACGGCCCACATCTTTTACCAAAACCCTAGCCGTCATGGGGTTTGGTATTTCTGTTTGGTCCCCGTTCGAATGAATTCCGTCCTCCATGCCGCTATTGGCGGTATCCGCCACAATATTCACCCGATCGCCCGTTTCATCCAAGATTTCATTATCCAATCCAAGATCTCGACTAAGATATTTGAGGATCCTATCCAAGGACGGATTGTTCGCAGCTTCCTTTGTCAAGCAATTAAAATCTTCTCCCGAAATAGAATATTCCTCCAAATCTGACGACGTATTGGGCGTAATCATCTCTCCCGTAACACGGCGTGGTGGTGGTGTGTCGTTTTGAGGCCATCATCCCGCTTGGCTTCGTACCATCACGCAATCCGTCATCACCCTCCTTGCCACGATCCGTCATAGCCACAAGGCGCGTTTCAGCCCTAGGATCAATAATTGCCTCATTAGAAGGGGAAAGGCCCGAAATTCCTTTGCCCGTGAACGACAAAGCCCTAGCCATCTTAGGGTTTCCATGGTTCCCATCGTTGTCCATACCACCCTTTTTGCCATCAGCCACCTTACGCGGCTTAGCCACCTTACGCGACTCAGCCATGGAGATAGCCTCTGCCTCAATACCCTTTTCGGCAGGTATTGACAACAGGCCTGAATCCTGGCCCGATAGCAAGGAAACCCTAGCCGTCAAACTATTCTCACCCATCGGCCCACTAGTAGACACCCTAGCCACCAATGTCTCCGTCTCGTTAGCCCGAGATACCACCACCAATCCAGCCGGCCTTGGAGGTGGAGGCGTGCCTGGACGTCGCCGCATAGTAACCGTATCTGCAGCCCTTAACGGTTGTAGTATCGTGACCCCCGCGCGATTGGATTGTCCCGATCCCACCTGATCTATCTTTGATCGCACCTGGCTCAGATCAGCCTCAATCAAATCACCTTTCATCTCATCAGATTTACCATGCACCCGATCCATAAGAGCGTTAAACGCCAATCCATCAAATCGTGACGCAAAAGATGGGTAATCTCTACGCAAATTTTCGACGTCAAGAGGAAGATTCTTCATATCAGCCACCACCGTTGATGACGAAGATCCACACATCAACGAACCACACGTAGAAGAGGACGATGCCATAACCAGAAATCCAACTCCGAAATAGAACAAAAAGAAAAACGAAAACAAAGAGGAATACCCTCCACTCAACCGTGAATTAGCCGGTGAATGGAGGCCGATCAGGTTCCGTGACCGTCCGGCGGATGATGCCGTGTCCGGTGACGTAACAGATCGGCCGGCAACCGCTAGGTTGAAGGCCTGTAGTGGTGGGTTTCTCTCTAGGGTTTTTTCTCTCAGGTCAATAGAGTTCTTTTCTACATTTGACTTAAATTCAGAGGGGTGTTTGTATACAAACTCCTGAGCGATGTCCAGAAATCGTTTCGCCTCAACCACATTTCGCGTGAGGTCTCCTTTAGTCCTTCTCAACTGTCGGAAAAGAGGCCGAAGAGCTTTTAGCCGTTTGGTCAGCGCGAACATAGGGTAACCCGCCACGGGGGTTTGCCAGATCGAATCGACAATCTCCAGGAACCGCGGGTCCTGGACAACAAAATTATCAAATCGAAAGGAGGTACCATGAGTCCGAACCAAGGCTGAGTCGGGGATGATCAAGGGACTATGATCAGAAGTAAGAGGGAGGTCGCAGCGATAGCGCAGGTCCGCGAAAGATGCAAACCAACTAGGGTTAGCAACAATACGATCAAGACGCCGCCAGATGGCCGCATCATGGCGTTGCTGATTATACCAAGTGAAGAATGATCCCGTCATTGGTAGGGTGGTAAGATCAGCACGTACAAAGCAGTCAGCGAGGTCATCATCACAATCGTGCTGTAAGGGTGGCCGACCGCGTGCCTCCGACGAATCCAAAACCGCATTGAAGTCACCCAAGACGAGCCAAGGAAGAGTAGCGCGACCCGCAGAAAAGCCAATCAGATCATCCCAAAGCATACGCCGTTCTTCGCGAGTATTGCGGCCGTAGACAAAGGAGATAAAACATACCACCTGATTGGCCAAACAAAGAATCTCCGTATGAATAGACTGATGGGACATGGCTGTGATCTTTACGTTAACGTAGCGTTGGTCCCAACCAATCCATATTCTAGTTCCCGGGCCCGTATCGTAGTAAAAAAACCAATTCCACTGAAGTCGTATAGATGCTGAAATAGAAGCCGCATTTTTTGTCAGAGACCCTTGTTTCAACCAACCCAATGAGTTTCAAGTCATACTTTATAATCAGATCCCCAACAGCCCGACAATGGTCTCTTTTGTTGAGACCACGAACATTCCACGCAGCAAGAGGGAACATGGGATACCCTCAAGACGGCCTGCTACAGGGACCGTTAGAGGTTCACCTCGTTCGTCAACATTAGTTAAAACCTGAAACGAATTTGACGTTGACGAAACGAGTGACGAGGAGGGAACAAGAGTAGCCTCGCCTTTAGACAAGGGATCGCTAGGAAGGAATGTAGTCTTCATCACTTGACCGGGTCGGTATCTCCGGATGACCACCATGAAGTGCTTGATCAGAAGTGGGAACCACGTAGGATTGGCCTGGCCCCTTGTGTGTACTTGGTGATGCGGAACAGGTCCTGGACGCGCAGCCCTGGACCCTCCCGAACAGGTGGAAGGGAGAAGCGCCAAGCAAGGGGAGCTAGGATCCTTATGGGAAAAGGGGATTCCTTTGCCTGAACCAGGGGCCAGGAACCTATCGTAAGACCTGGGACTGTTAGGTCTGAAGAGGGACCTCGGGCACTGACAGAAAGGGACAGTCCCTGAACCTAGCAACCTTAAAGAAAAGAAAAGGGAACCAAAAAGCAGAAAGGGCTACCCGTGCCTGACCTTGCGCAGGGAAAAGGACATCTGGGAGGGGACCACCTACACGTGTAAATTGCTTAGTGGGGGACATCTTCTGACAATAGGACGCCTCCTGCTACAGTGCCGCGCGTGCGCCAGCCATCCGTACCGTCCTTGTAGACACAGGAGATAGCTCCAGCCGGCTGACGTGGAGAAGGCGATCGATAAAGGAGAGGAAGAGAGCTCATTTTTAACTAAGTCATCACTGTTACACACACCAACACACCAAGAACGCACACACTAACACTCTCTATGTTATCCACTGTCTTCTTCGTCTATTTCGAGTCTGTAAATCGAGAGAGAAGGGTGAGCTGAGCGTGTAATCTGCAATATCATAGTGAAAATAGTTGTTGGCCGGCCCGTGGACGTAGGACTCTTCAGAGTCCGAACCACGTAAACCTTGGTGTTGCGTTCTTTCCCTTTTTCTTGTTCTATTTCTACAACGCGCCCTCTAAATCCGAAATCACGTCCGACTTGATCCCAATCGCAGCTCTACCATCGTTTTACGTTTCCCGGACCATAAATTTCGTTGATCGGGACCCTACCCGTATCAAATGGCACCGTCTGTGGGAAACTAGGGTTGAGGCGATGATTTCCTTTGATTGAGCCATTTATATCTGGTTTAAGGATCGAGGTTGGAAGCTCAGTGGATGTAACGGGTAGAGTCAAGTGTGGGTTAAGAATACTCAAAGCTTCGAGGGAAATGGAAGAGGGTTTTATGTCATTACAGAAGAATCTGAACCCTCAATTCGAGGAAGCAGCTGGGGGTGGAGATCAGAGACAAACGACTGTTCAGGACGTTTCATTAGGAGCGGTGGCACCAGGGACCCCCATCACTATGACCATAGAGCAACTGGATACCCTGGTGAAGAAGGCAGTGAGTTCTGTTCTGAAGGTGAAGGAGCGGAGACGTGAACGCCGAAAGAGAGCAGAAGCTGTTAAAGAAGTGGAAATGGTAGAGAAACATTTCACGGAGGTAACAGACAGAGATGAAACTAGCGAGACCAAGGGAAAATGCATAGAAGCGAGGGAAGATGAGATAGATATTACCAGTAAGGACAGTAGTGGAGCGAAGGGAAAAGGGAGTGGAAAGGGAGGTGAAGAGTACATGAGTCTGGATGGGGAATCTGCCAGCCGGCGAAAGAAGAGCAAAGGCCCCACAGGCAAGTCCTCCATCACGATTCCCCAGTGAGTGCTCTCAAGCAGGTCGAAGTACCAGAAGCAAGAAGAGTGCCGGGGAAGGAAAGGAGCAGGAACTGAGAGACCAGGTCGTAGAGCTAAAACTGATGGTGGAAGGTATGCGAGGACATACTGGACGGTCTCCTTTGGGAGGAAACCTCACGGCTGGAACCCCTTTCGCCAAAGAACTGTTAGAAGGGGAGGTGTCTATCAACTTTAAGCAGCTACCGTATGAATATGATGGTACCACGGACCCGGTGGATCACCTCTTACGCTTCCAAAACACCGTATTGTTTCATGACTTCTCGGACGGTATTAAGTGTCATGTCTTCCTGACCACGTTGGTGAGAGCGGCGCAACAGTGGTTCAGCCAGCTGGCACCAGGCTCTATTCGATCCTTCGAGTAGTTCCAAATCATGTTTATCACCCAATTTTCTCGCGCCAGAAGACAACCTAAATCAGACATGTCCCTATTCCAACTAAAGCAAGGAGAAGATGAAAGCCTCAGAGCTTATATAAGCAGGTTCAACATAGCAGCTCTAGAGGTGCCTTCCGCTACCCCCTCCGTCAAAGTTAGCGCCATGATGAATGGGTTAAGGGATGGAGACTTCTTTGCGTCTCTATCCAAGAAGCCACCTCAGACCTTTGAGGAACTGCTGTGTAGAGCTGATAAGTATATCAACCTGGAAGAGAGTAAAATAGCTAAAGCAAGAGAAGAGAAGTTGCCTGGAACACCCTATAAGGAGAGAGCAAATAAGCTGCAGACTCCAAGGAGATCTCAACCTGGACCTACTCTGATCTGAAGGGATAACAAAGACATATGGGATCGCCAGGTTCGTCCGTTTCGAAGGTACACGCCTCTACGAGCAAACTTGGAGGAGATCTTAACCATAGCGGGAAAGCATCCTGCCATGAGACACATTTCCACTAGTCTGACAGGGCCCCACAAGCCTAAATCCAATCTGTTCTGTAGATTTCACAATGAATATGGGCATCATACGAACCACTGTTACCACTTGAAGGACGAGATTGAAAGGCTCATCGGGGCAGGACACCTACGAGAGTTCACGTATCGAGATCGGGTCCCAGCCCCACCTGTCGCGCGAAGAGAACCCGACGGACCTGCCGGAGATAAAGGAAAATAACACATGGTAATTATGGAGAAGGGCGCCTCATCCCAGCCTAGGGCCCCCATACTCACTATAGTGGGAGGGCCCAGTGGAGGTGACTCGAACAGAGCAAGGAAGACCTACGCTCGTGTTCAGGGGTGGAATGCCGATGGGCGGGAGGTACAAACAGTTCGGCAAGCAAAAGCTCCCGTCAGGGTTCAGTTTGGACCAGAAGACGAGGTCGAAATAATCAGGCCCTACAATGATGCCTTGGTCATTACGACAGACATAGGGGTATGATGTTTCTCGGGTCCTCATAGACGGAGGAAGCTCTGCAGACATCCTATTTCTGGAATGTTACAAGAAGATGGATATGGACGCGAAGCTAAGACCCGTTAATACGGCGTTGTATGGATTTGGAGGTGCAGGGATACATCCCCTAGGAGAGATAGCGCTCCCTGTAGGGTTAGGGCGAGAGCCAGCCAGAGTAGTCCGGATGATCAACTTCTTGGTAGTGGACGTCGCCTCATCCTATAACGTCATATTAGGGCACCCAGTGATTAATGAATTCAAGGCTATCCCTTCCACATATCACCTGAAGATTAAGTTCCCAGTGGGAGCTCAAGTGGGAGAAGTGTCAGGAGGTCAGACTGCATCCCGACGCTGCTATGCGAACGAAGTCAAGGCAGTGTCAGGTAGTAGGAAGGAGATACAACCTGAGAGTGGACGTAACAAACGGGCTCCATCTTTTTCACATTTTTCGACACATCCGCCCTTCGAAACACCAGGTCTCCTTCATGAAAGCGCATAAGCTTCACCCTACGATCATATGTCGCCTTAATACGGCTCTTGTACCTCTCCATCCTAACTTGTGCGATTTTCCTTAACTCTCCGAACATGTCTAGGTCCTCTCTCCTCAACTTTGCGTTTTGCTCTTCCTCATAGTGCTGGATTCGATGTGTCTTGATCCCCACCTCAACTGGGATAACTGCGGCTGATCCATACACCATTTGAAAAGGGTTTCTCCTGTTGATTCTCGAGGACTAGTTCGATATGCCCACAAGATGGGCTCTAAAGATTCAAGCCACTTATTTCCCTCCTGTTCCAACCTGCTCTTAATGCCATTGAGAATAGTGCGATTAGTTACCTCGACTTGTCCATTGGCTTGAGGGTGTCCAACTGATGCGAATCTCTGGGTGATCTCCATGCCTGCACAGAACTGCCTAACCTTCGCTCCTTGGAATTGGGTCCCATTATCGGCGATTAAGATCCGAGGGGCTCCGAATCGGCAACATATATTCTTCCACAGAATATCGATGACATTATCTTCATTGATCTTAGCCACCGGCTTGGCTTCCCCCCACTTGCTGAAATAATCTACTGCCACTATTATGAACTTCTTTTTGGCCCTGGCTAGCGGGAGAGGACCCACTATGTCTAGTCCTCGTTTGTCTAAGGGACAAGATGAATGCATCACCCCTAGGTTCTCCGCAGGGACATGTATCTTGGGACCGTACCGCTGGCAGCTACTGCATTTCTGGACCAGTTCCTTGGCGTCCCTCATCAGAGTGGGCCAAAAGTATCCGGCTCTGATTGCTCGTCTAACAATCGATTTATACCCAGCATGATCTCCAGCGCATCCCTTGTGAATTTCCTCCAACACTGTCTCTCCTTCGCTTCTCACGAAACATCGAGCATAGGGGTGCGTGAAGGATCTCTTAAACAGGTCCCCTCCTATTATGCAGAACTTCTGTCTGTATTTTCGCTTATCATCTCTGTCCTCCCTTTTTAGAGCCTTGACTATGGGGGACATCCAATCTTCTCCATTTTCTACACATCCCACGTATCCTGCTACTTCCTCCCTACTGGCTGTGAGCATAGTGACACTTCCTCCCTTATTCGAAAGGGTAGCGCTTGCCAACTTGGCCAAGTGGTCGGCTCTGCTATTCTCTTCTCTGGGAATCTGCCGTATCTCGAAACTAGTAAACTTCTTCTTCAATTCTTCCACTCGACCCACGTACTTGACCATTTTTTCTTCCTTGACTTCGTATTTACCCTGCACCTGTTGGACTACGAGTTGAGAGTCTGAGAAAGCGACCACTTCTTGAGCTCCCAATTCCTCTACCATCTCTAGCCCACTAATCAGGGCCTCGTATTCTGATTCATTGTTAGACGCTGGGAAGTCGAAAGCGACCGAGAACTGAAGTTCCTCGTCTTTAGGAGTGACGATGAAGATTCCCGCTCCTACTCCTGTGGATGTCGTTGATCCGTCCACATACACCTTCCACGCTGGAGATGGATCTGTCGGGGTGAATTCTAACACAAAGTCTGACAAAGCTTGGGCCTTGATCGCCAAATGCCTTTCGAATTCAATGTCGTACTCTCCCAGCTCAACGGCCCACTTTACCATTCTTCCCGAGAGATTAGGCCTACTCAATGTTTGCTTAAGAGGGAAATTGGTTCGGATACGTACCTTGTGTGATAAGAAATAGGGTCGCAGCCTTCTCGCCGAGACCATCACAGCCAACGTTGCCTTCTCGATCTCCGAGTATCTCGTTTCTGCAGCTAACATGACCTTGCTCACGAAGTAGTTAGGTTTTTGCGTAGCTCCCTCTTCTTTCACTAGCACCGAGCTGACCGCTTGGTCTGCCACTGAGAAGTATAGTATAAGCTCTTCCTCTGGAAGTGGCTTCGTCAATAATGGCGTGGTGTGAAGGTACGTTTTCAGGTCCTCAAATGCTTTTTGACAGTCTTCGGTCCACTGAAAAGGACAGCTTTTCCCCAATACTTTGAAGAAAGGAAAGTTTTTTTCTGCTGATCGAGAAATGAACCTGCTCTGGGCGGCTAACCTTCCTGTCAGTCTCTGCACTCCCTTCACTCCTTTGGCGATTGCATTTCCAAAATGGCCGTAACTTTGGATGGGTTGACTTCAATGCCCCTCTGCGTGACCATATATCCCAGGAACTTCCCTGACTCGACTCCGAACGCACACTTCTCCGGGTTTAATTTCATCCCACTGTCCCTGATGGTTCCGAAGGCTTCCATTACGTCCTTTGTATGTTCGTCGGCTAGGGCCGATTTGACTAGCATATCGTCCACGTACACTTCCATGTTGCGACCCAACTGTCCTTTAAATACTTTGTCGACCATCCTTTGATAGGTAGCTCCCGCGTTCTTCAATTCAAAAGGCATGCGGACATAGCCGTAGGTTCCGGTTGCCATTGCGAAACAAACCTTATCCACGTCCCCAGGATTTAACTTGACCTGATGGTATCCCTGGTATGCATCCATCATGCTAAACACTTCACACCCTGATGTAGAATCGACCAGCTGATCTATTCGGGGCAAGGGATAATGATCTTTAAGACATGCCTTATTCAGGTCCCTGAAATCGATACACATCCTCCACCCCCCATTTGCCTTCTTGACCAATATTGCGTTAGCCACCCACACAGGGAACTGCACTTCTCTGATATGCCCTGCCTTAAGTAACTTTTCCGCCTCATCCTTAACTACCTGGTCCCTTTCCGCTCCAAACTGCCTAAGCTTCTGCTTTACCGGTCTACTCCCAGGGATGATGTTTAAGTAATGCATAGGGATGTTTGGATGGATTCCCGTCATGTCCGAAGGGGCAAAAGCAAAGAGGTCGGCGTTTTTCCTCAGACATTCTATAAGCTCCTCCGATACTTCCTTCTTCAGGTGCGTTCCTATCTGGGTGGTAAAACCCTCTCGACCAGGGTAGAGTTCCACTTTCATCAGTTCCTCGTTAGGTTGAGGGTGTAAGCTCGAACCTCCTTCTCCTTCCAGTATTGGGAGGGCCTTATAAGGTTGCACGGGTGCTGAGAGGAGGAGCCTACGAGTTGGATGATTTTATTGGGGGAAAGGAGCTACCACGACCCTGGAACATCTCCAACCTGAAGAAATATTATGTATGAGGGAGCGGACCTGTTGTAAATAAATAAAGGGGGAGGGGATGTACTCTTTTTCCTTCATTAGGATTTTATCCCCTTTTAGGGGTTTTGTCTGGTAAGGTTTTAACGAGGCATACCTCCCCTAACGGGTTACCTATTATGTTTCAATCACAAAGCGTCCCTTAAACACACTAACGACATCAAGGACTATCAAGTCCAAGACGTGAAACGATGCCATACGGTTGACGAACCCGCGCTGTAGAATGACATCAAGGACCTCAGGGTCCGCGACGTGAAAATGCTACCAAAAGGCGGATAGTCTGCAGTGTACCCTGACATCAAAGGCTAATAAGCCTGCGACGTGACTTGATGTCGTACTGTCGACGGACATACGGTGTACCCCAACATCAAAGGCCTCTAAGCCTGTGACGTGACATTTATACCAAAGAACAGATGGTCCTAGGTGTACCTGACATCAAAGACCATACCTGCTTCGCGGCAGGACCCTACGGCGAGTCTGCGACGTGACTAGATGCCGTACTGACATAGGCCTATGGTGTACCCTGACATCAAAGACCTCCGTGGTCTGCGACGTGGAATCGATGCCAAGGGACGGACGGTCCATGGTGTACCTGACGTCGACGGACCACTCCTGCTTTACTGTAGGTTGTTAAGATAGGTCCGCGATGTAACTAGATACCGCACTGCCGAGGGGCCTGCGGCATACCTAACGATAAGGGCTATTATGTCCATAACTTCTGAGCGACAATAGGAGAGTAGCAATTTTAAGGTATGCAACACCTTAAGGATTGATACGGGTAGGGTCCTGATCAACGAGATTTATGGTCCGGGAAACATGGAACGATGGTAGAGCTACGATTGAGATCGAGTTGGGTGCGATTTCTGATTAAAGGGGCGCGTTGTAGAGAGAGGACAAGAAAAAGAAAGGAAACACAACACCAAGGTTTACGTGGTTCGGACGCTGAAGAGTCCGACGTCCACGGGCCGACCAACAACCATTTTCACTATAATATTACAGATTACACGCGCTGCTCACTGTTCTCTCTCGATTTACAGACTCAAAATAGACGAAGAAGACAATGGGTGACTTAGAGAGTGTTTGTGTGTGTGTGTTCTTGGTGTGTTAGTGTGTGTAACAGTGATGACTTGGTTAAGAATGAGCTCTTTGCCTCTCCTTTATCGATTGCCTTCTCCATGTCAGCCGGCGGAAGCTATCTCCTGTGTCGCCAAGGATGGTACGGATGCCTGGCGCGCGCGGCACTGTAGCTGGAGGCGTCCTTTTGTCAGAAGATGTCCCTCAATGAGCGATCTACACGTGTAGGTGGTCCCCTCCCAGATGTCCTTTTCCCTGCGCACATTCAGACACGGGTAGTTCTTTATGCTTTCTGGTTCCCTTTCCTCTTTCTTAAGGTTGCTAGGTTCATGGTCTGTCCCTTTCTGTTAGTGCCGAGGGTCCTCCTTTGGATCTAGAAACCCCATGTCCTATGACATGTTCCTGGCGCCTGGCTCAGACGACGAAATCCCTTTTTTCCCACAAGGGCCTTTGCTCCCCTTTCTTGGTGCTTCTTCTCCCCCTCTGTTCAGGAGGGTCCAGGTCTGTGCGTCTAGGACCTATTCCGCATCAACCACTACCCTACTTTGAACAGTGTTGAGAAACAAGACTTTCAGAGTATTATTATAAGCGCACAGTCATTTCTAGTTAAGAGAGATGTTTTCCCGCCCGAACCGTCCTATCTCTGTCAGAGTTTGCCACTTTTTTCAATCAAAAAGCTTAATTTCGCCAAATCAAGTCAGGACGCGTGTCCCAAGGCCAGACTTCTTCATTTTTGCGGCATAAGTCATTTCGAAAACTGTTCCTCTTTCCTTTTTCATACTCTCTCTCTCGCTCTTCTCACACTCGTTCGAAGCAGACGAAAAGTTTTTTCTCTCGCTCTTTTTTCGGCGGTTCCTAAATCGCCTTTGGTCGTCGTGTTCTGCCGTGCCTTGCTGTGTTTCACCGTTCGCTCCCTATCCACTCGTCCATGTCTTCCGATTCCCATCGAGTCCGTTAGATATCAGGTAATTTCTCGCCTCCTTGCCTTATAATCTGATTTAGGGTTTTTCTTCTCTGGGTTTTCTTCTTTCCACTTCTATGGCTTTTTCTCCTTCTGATTCGGCCAACCCCTCTGTTGAGGTTTATGCCCTAGATGCCGTACGAGGATTAGATAGTACGAGGGCATTAGTGTAATTTTGATGTGTTTAACATTTGTAATTGAATTATTTGATAATGAAATTATTATTGTTTGTTTATTGTCGAAATTAGCATGACAAACAATACAAAGGCAGATTATTATTTCGTCTAAATAAATGAACCTTGCAGTCGGGTAATAAGACGAATTAATAAAACCCCAATATTTACAGTTCAGTTACTGATTCTGTGGGGACAGAGAGGGGGCACCAGTAAGCTGACATACTGTAATATTAAATTAAGTCCACAAGTCTTAGTCTCCAGTAGGGTGACTGGATTGACGAGTACGACTTGTTTGTCGACGGGTCCAAAGTGGTTGTGCCAACCATTCACTTGGGAAGTGGGAGCTCGTGACATTGATACAAGACGAATCAGGGGATTGTCTGTATTTGGACACTGACTCGTAATCGAACGATCACACA